>JASUAB010000011.1:8752500-10002500 GCA_037013595.1 Dicorynia guianensis
TTTCATGCAATTGGAACCACTTTTTATCCTTTAATTGCTACACCCCTCCCTCCTTTTCTTTGGATAAATTCGAATGTAGCAACCGTAATACCATGCCTTTTGTTAGATGGTCTTCATCTTGTAAATACGATATTGCCCCGAACATGCCAGTGGAAACTGCTGCTCCTCACAAATAACTATCAAGCTTCGGGTCAATGGTTAGAAGACTATGAACTCTTTGCGTCGAGAAATTTTCTGAAGTTTAGGTATTTATTCACGTGACTACTACGTTTATGAAGGAATTGCACGGTATTATGATGCATTGCAAAAAGGATTACATCAAAAGGGTGGGTATTTTTTGCACAAATGAACAACACTCTTCTTTGTTTCATTTGATAGCAACTGGACCCCAATTTTTGGCCTGTACTGGGCTTAAAATTTGAAGTTTGTTTAAATACTATTATTCACATAAAAAGTGAGATGCCGTGCAAGATGATTGGATTGCACCAACAAAAGGGGGATCACTAACGCTGGGAGCTGCACATTTCTGCCCTGATTACAGATTCGGTTTTGCAGAAAGTTCAGTTAAATATACCGCATTCAACTCTTTTATTCAACCCTCTGTAGTACAACTTTTCCCCTTTCCTTTTTCTTTTTTCGTGATTACGTTTTCCTTGTTGATTACCCACGGTATGAATGGTCCAATGAAATATGTCGTTCATTTAAGAAAAGGTGCACCCATATCACCCAAAAAAAAAAAAAAAAAACGCTGCCATATAATTCAACATCTTGGGCATACAACTGTATTGGTTTGTATGACTGGTATTGTAATTTATGCCTTCCAAAACTCAACTGAAGGCTGAGACTTAATTTGCATAATGCAATTCCTATTACAAATCGTCATTACCAATATCGGGTACTTTCTCATAGGTAGAACTTTCTCTTAATCTCTTAGGAACAATGCAACGGCCGCCAAATCTCTACTGAAAGTATACTAGGAGAGCAAAACAAAGACCAGCACAAGGTATTAAATGTACCAGGCTGTGGAATAGACATCCATTCTCTGGTTAGCATATATGTAAGACAAATCGAGGTACCGTGCAGAACTATGAGATCTGTAAAGATCATATGCATGAGGCAGTATGCGAACAATGGTTGTCCCAACATAGAAAGAAGAGGCAAGAACTTTTGCTTCCGAATTAAAGAACATGCTAAATAGCATCTGTGGGAGCAGAAATCCGTCTAGGAGCAAACCGGCATAAGATTTAGAGTCCTTCCAGAGAGAAGGAGGCTGGTAAGAAGGTCGCCCACGAGAGTACCTGTGGTGTGATAGTCGAAATGGTTTAAATGTTTTCCGGAGGGAATTCTTCCATCTGTGCACAAGCCATGCAGTCAATCTGCCAACAATATACAACGGCAGAGTCACATAAAGAATCTTTCTTTTACCCAAACCCGACCAAGTCAATGGGAGAAGGCGCAACTCTAAGGAAAGCTACCATTGTTACCATTCTCACAACTACTTCATTCACTTCAAGCCAGCCTCCAATCCTAACAAAAACATTCTCACTATGGTTTGCCATGAACAGGGCTTCAATGTTCAGCAGAAAAGGAATCATGTGACCAGGAGTACAAACGATAAGCATCTCAATGGAAATGCAAGGTAGCAAATCCGGTTGCTTTTTCACAAACAGGAGTTGTAATCCTACAAACACACAAGCGTGTTTGATATCAATACCATTATGATCTCAAAATCCATTCTCAAAATGGAAGCTTCTGCTTGGCTTGTGTAAATGGAATATGAGGACAACTGAACAGGTTTAAAATAATATGGATCTGACTTTTCTCTTGTGCTTTCTATAGTTCCCTTCACAGATTCACTTCCCTTCACATTCAACGGAGGAAACTGGAAATTAACTACGATTTCACAGTCCAGTGGTTCATTCTTTTTTAGTTTTTTGTTAGTTAATCCTAGAAGCCAACAACCTATCATACAGAGAGTTCCAGTATTTTTATCATATATTCCTTGAGCAGAAATTTTAACTTCTTCAGTTGAAGCAACCTCACTGTCAAATCTAAAATCAGGTGGAGGTTTGAAGCTCATTTTATAGCTGACATTCAACAAATTGCTATGGGAACCCCATGTACGTTCAGCTTTCCGTTCGTTGACATAAGCGGACCCCCATATAATAGACGGTCATAAATCTGATCACCAACAAACAGTGGTGATGAGTAACCCTGTGCTACTTGTCCTTTGCAGTTTCTCACAACCATGCTAAATCTCATATCAGAAGAATATCCATTTGGATACATCTTTCCTTTCCCTCTAGAAGTCTTCTTTTCTGCACAAGATTTTGTTAGCATGTTAGAATCGGTATACTTGTATTGATAACCATGAATAAAACTTGGTATTTTCCAGGAACCCATGTATCTAATTTCACTGAAGTAACCTGATTAATTAACTGCTTTATTGCTCCAAACTTGGCCCAAAACAGTACTCCTGTTCGGCTGTTCCTTAAAGACAAGGTTGTAGGGAATCTCAATGTAAGCTTAATTGAGCAATCTCCAACATAAGCATTAGCTGAAGATTCTGTGAAGTTCAAAATTCGGCATGCAACTGCACAAAGTCGGTTCTCCTCATGCCATGTTCCCTCAGATATCAATGTTATGTTTGGATAAAAGGAAATCTACTATAATGGTAACTGGAGTTAGGAAAACCCAATAGCATCTGAACTTTTCGCTTCTCTGCAGATCGAGTGCCATAAAAATACATTAACCCAGGCAAATTTCCAACATTAGAAGCAAGAAGATGGCAACTAACATTATGACAGTGAGTCCCATGTTCCAGTTCCAATCTATGTGTCTATCCATTTAACACTGCACAGGCACCTTGTCCATAGCCGTTGACGGCTAAACTCCCTTCATCAGATCCATCTGAACAACCGTTTACAACGTCTTTCCCACTAGTGTATATTTGTAATCTAAACTCTGAGATCAAGCCAATATCTATATGGGTTCAAAGTAATGCAAGCTATTCTTATCAGCAAAGCTTTCGAGCGTCCCAATAATCAAACTATCAAAAATGCTCGGATTTTTCGGGTAATTAAGCTAAAGAATAACATTAGAATCATGCACATTACCATACAATTCCGAACCAAGCATACAAAGCTTCCCGGAAGATTCTGACCATAATCCATGAAGCCCAAAGATTACCCCAGCTCTCCAACGCGATACTCTAGGGGCCAATAATCTGTCGCAATTTGCGGGAACTGCCATGCTCTTCTGGCTGCCGAGGCTGTAGCCGCTCTCGCATTTCGTATACGCCATCATTCACAGTTTTGTGAATAGTTTTGGGCTGAAACATTGAATACTTTAAATAGTCGACAGCGGATTGTGGGGTTCGATTGAAAAGTCGATCGCCGCAGGAGAAGTACCCGAACTGAAACTCAAGCAACTGGTAGACGCCGGGGACAGTGCCGGAGGCTGTACCTCAGAAACGGAAACAATATGATTGCAGAGAGGAACATATGAACTTTCAAAAAGCGAATCTAAGAACTTGGATGCCACGGAGCAAAAGTTGCAGAAGAACAAGAGAAAGAAGAAAACGAAAAGCGCAGCGGATTTATAGTTTTTTGAAGGGTTTACGACAAATGGGAAGTAAAGGGTAATTGGAGATCCCTGCGAGGGCGTGGAAGAAGAAGAAGAATGGGACCCCATTGCTGAGCCAAAATGGCGAAACCACGTCTCATTACGTTGGTGCTTTGAATTTCTATTACCATAAGAGAAAATTTTCTTGTTAAAGTTGTTAAAACAAGGTTTTAAATTAAAATAAAATAAAATAAAATAAAAGGGATATTAAACATTCCCACAGTCATATATTGAAGATAAAACATGATTTTTATATTTCAACTAAGGTCTTTTACCATAATTATAGTAAGTTTATATTTTATAATAAATATAATTATTTAATTAAAATTATAATATATTATTAATATTTTTATTATTTAAAATAATTAAATTAAAGTCTAATATTTTTAAAAAATTAAAATAAAATATTTATTTAATATTCTTCATATGAAGTATCTAGGAATATTTTATTTTTTAAGTTAGATGATTAGATGGAATATAATATTTAAATAAAAATAAAATAAAATATCATATTTAAATACTTAAAAGGAATTAATTGTAATTTACTTTTTAAATTTATTGTGTAAGTTTTTTTTTCTCATAATTTACTTAAACTTTAATCCCCATCAGAATTTAAGTGTATACCGGCGGAGGCATGATTGAAAATTTTGGTTATTATAAAGTCATCATAAGTGTTTTTCTATTTAAAATTTTCTTTTGAAAAAGCTTTTGAAATTTAATAGCTTTTCGGGCTCAATTCATTAAGTGGGTTAACATATAAATTGTCGGACACATAAATTTAATAACTTACAAACTATTTTACAAGTATTATTAATTTTCATTAAATAAAATCTACTTTTCCTTCTTAGGCTCGAAGTGAAATTGCAATTTTTTATATTTTTTCTTTTATCATTGAAATTCATGTAAAATATTTTGAATTTTGTTTTCACAGCCTTTGTAAGTCCTTTAACTTTTTTTCCTTCAGAGCACAAAGTATCCGTGTATTATCCATATCCTGTTGGTGTTAGTCTGAGTGTTTGGTTCAAATCTCTAATACCAACTAAAGTTCAATAAAAATATCAAAGTGCACATTGCTAATGAGTTCTTAACCACTAATGGTCCAGCCAGTCAGCTACAGCAACAGCTAGAAGGTGATGCCTTCGCCAAACCCTTTCAACCCCTTTCGCTTTTTCCCTTGGCAACCGAAGTAACAGGGATAAATCATTTGGCATTGTCAACAGATCTATATACATAATTGTCAAACAGAAAAAAAGATAAATTAACCAAACCACACCCACTATTCTGTTACTTGTTTCATAGTTTTGCATCTGCAAGCCACAACCATGGTAATACAGAACACTAAATATTATTCTTTTAACAAGTATACATTTGATACTATACACATAATATGGTTGGAATATCTTGGCCGGGAAGCTTGATGGTTACTTAGCATGACTGTCACTGTTACAGAGGAACAAATTGGCTGCAATCTATGCCCTTATCAGAAAATGCCTCAACAAGCTTGGGGAAGAGCTTAGCAAGTAAAATTTTAAATCCTGTAGAAGTCCCCTTCTGACTTTCAAGCTCAGTTTTTCCATAACCAAAAGCACATCCAATAGGAGCTCCTTCAAGGTACGCCTTACAAGCAAGAAGTATATGCTGGGCATGTTGGCTAAAGTGATCTTCCACAAGTGTCTCAAAATGCTGCAATAGGCATCCTTATTAGTTTCAAGTTTCAATTCCATCCACATAACTACATTCAAAGACTCTGACAACGTAATTTTGTTATGAACATGAAATTTTCCTTTCTGCAAGAAAGTCTAGTCCAAAAATGCACATCCAGGTTATGTTCTAGCACCGCCCAATGTCATCTTATTTATTTATTTATTGTTCTGATTAGTTGGACACTCATTTCTGGCACGTTGTGCATGAATTAATGTCAATGACATGACCAACAGGACATGCTGGTTTGAATCCTTGTCTAAGATACCTACGTCAACACTAAATGCACCATGACAACTGTGGAAAATCGATGTATAAAATAGTGATTTTTACCTTGGGAGGCTTTTTTAATAGATAAAGCATTGATTTGCAGGTGACAAGGAAAGCATTCTCATTGTAGCTTACTGAGTTTTTCTCTCCTTCGGCTCTGCCAATCTGTAGGTCATATCCAGCCTCATTGAAATAAGGCTTCTCATTAAGGACAAGGGCCTGCAGAGAGAGAAGGACTTGAAGAATTGTGGAGGCCCCAGGGTTCCAGACTTCTGTGCCCGTACCAGTCCATGTATTTAGGAGACTCAGACAGACTTTACCTGACTCGTACAAATTAGGGTTTAATCTGAGCCCACCAGAATTGTAGTGCACCATCTGCATGGGATTTCAAAGGCCATGATGACAGCATTAGAGACTGTTAAAATATAAACATGCAGGTTTTCTTTCTTTCTTTCTTCCTGGGGTGCCACGCAGATGGGCTGGTACAACATAGAATGATATATAGCTTGCAAAAAGTATGGTTTCTGAGAACTGGGCACTTAATTTAATGAAGAGAAGCCCTACAAGCAAGGGCATTGGATGCTAGATAGGGGATATCCTAAGCATAGATCATGAATGAAAAGACTCAAAAAGCACTCAAATATTCAAAAGCTTACAGGTGGTTCATTGGGATACTCTCGAGGGAAACATATATCAAAGAAAAACAACCCATCATGATAAGGAGTCCCAGGTGCACCAACAACGGCTGCTCGCAGGAGATCCATTCTTTCTTCAAAGGCGTGGACATAAATAGTTTCTGTTTGGGTCAATAACAATTGTATAAGTCCATTTGCACAAATTGTAATGGATATTTCATTCATACTTCCAGAGAAACTGGCCTTTGAAAATTCAGAAAGTAAATCAATCCATGGATTGACTCAGCATTACAAGTTACTTATTTTCAGGTCGACATCCAGATTGTATCTTCAATGACCAACAGAACTTGCATACTACTTGTAACCAAATTTAAGCATTCTCCACATTTTTTAAAGATGGAAATTCAAAATTCTTCCAGCTATATGTTTACTCCTACCACCAATTTAGTTTCTATTTTGCAGTAACCCACTCACTCTACGGCTCTGTTCTTCCTAAAATCAGAACTGTCTCTAGTTTAGTTTTCTTCTCTATATGCCTTTTGGAAAATTTTCCTTGCTGCAGTGCATACAGATTAAGAATGTAACAACTAATACCAGGTCATCTTGCCATGTAAACATTTAATTCAAAAAATGGGCCTTTTTTAAATATTAAAAATGGGTAAAAGAATTAGAAGCAATATCAATCTCAGTCCATATACTGAATCCAAATGTAATGTGCTAGTCTGAGTTTAAACATTATATACCAACATATAGCTGCTGAGCACGTAAAATGTGATTGAAACCAAATAAAAAAAGATACGCACCAGGAAGATTTCTTTCCAGGATGCTCCATTCTTGCTGAACTTTTTTCACCCAACCTTTTTTCACCTACAAAGGAACAAAATGATAAGAAAGAAGTGACCTCAATGTTTCAATTATTTATACGTCACATTGAGTGATTATATGTAAATTTCTAACCTGAGATAATGCCAATCCTTTTCCCTCGCCAAAAAAGTGATGGTCTGAGCAATTCTCTTTTATATCAAACTGCTTAAACTGATTTGAATTACTGCTGTTAAAATCAAGTGAAGAATCTTTCCTTTCATTAATTCTAACAGCTTCCCGCACTGGTGTTCCATTTTCTGTAGACTGCAACTTGCTCATTGGATGTGATTCAGTGGGTTGGTCACAAGTTTCCAGAATTACCTTCTCATCAAGAAACCCAAATCCATTTTTCACTTCATATGTTGGGACTAAGGAAACTGCCCCTGGAATTGACATCACACCAAGTGTTTGGAATATGCTGGCTTTAATGCTGGAGAAAATTTCAATAGCAGCCCGAGGAAGGGAGAAGGAACTAAATTCCCCTGCATGATTTTCACACTTCTTTCTACTCCCATCAAAATGTAACAGGCCCTGATCATTGATGCGATATACAGCTTATATTAGAAAATTACTTTTGTGAACTCTAGTCAACGATTATTCTAACTGAAAAAGATGATAGTAAAAGCCTATACTGTTGGAACTTTATGTAAATAAAATTACATATACTTTCCACACACAAACTATTTTTGATATTTATGAACATACTTTTATAAATGAGTTTACAACTTCCTTCATAATTTTCATCTGCTGTTAACTAGCTTTTTTTCCACCATGACTCCAGATGGAGACCTCGGTATCCCAACATTCTAATCAAATAAGTATATGGTCATACACATTATACGCATAGATGCATAGAAAGATACAGCTCTGGCACACACAGAAGAGATTGGTCCCACCTCTACCTTCTGGTTAGAAAGTTGACTTCCATTTTCAATCATCTCTTCAGAAAACTCCTCAACATTTGCTTCATACGGAACAGGGATTGCAGTTGGACTTACATGTTTATCAATCCGAAAAATCTCATATGGTGCAACCTGTTTGGATACAAAAAAGAGTCATTAGGACTTCCTGTCTATAAAAAGCAATTCAGATATTATAAAAGAAAATCAGATACAATCATTTCAAGCGGCTGAAGTTGGTGTTGTAAGTTACAACTCTACAAAGAAGACACACCAGATGTGTACATGCGAGATAGCAAGACCATCAATCTATTTGGTGCACTGCAAATTTAGTTGTTGTTACCAGCAAATCAAGATTTTGATTATGAATAGAGACATCTCTCAATTAAATCACATAGAAGTGGACAAGAATCATCCTAAACCAACCTTTTTTTTTTATTTCCATCCTGAAACAACCTTAACCATACTAAATAGCAGCTCCAAACCAACCAGCTTTCATGTTAGAGAGATCTCATTGCTCACATGCAGCAAGGAAAATAGGGGAGATGACTAAGCTAATAGAATTACATTATTATTTGTTAAACTGTGTTCAGATGTGGGCAGCATATACATCTAGAGTTTCTTATAAAGCTAGAAGCATCATAAGTACAACATATTGAGTTCAGAAATTTAGACGTCATACCCTGGTTGTTAAACCATCAGCCCATTTCACCTCCACAGCACCATCTCTGAAACCAGTAACATTGCCAATATAGGACAAGTTATCAGGGACCACATTTTGATAATTGTTGTGGTTTCTGTCTCTTAGAGCAACCTCAACATTCAAGTCAGTTGCTGACTTTGCATAATCTTTATCAGCTTGGTAACCAAGCTGTATTTGAGCCGCCTTGAACACAATATCACTAAAACAATAAGAGTAGTCTGGGTGCTCTATGAGTTCATAGGCACTGACAGTTTCCTCCATCCTTTCTCCAGCCAAATTCTCCGTCTTGGATTTGGAAACAGTTTTCCATACTACCTTCACAGTACGCTCCTTTGCATCCACACATTGGACAACACCCCATCTTTGATTGCTAGACTTAAGAGGATCATCACAAGCAACCTTTTCCAGAACAAACTGCTCAGGCCAAAATTCGTGGGTGTTTATAGCATTCACGGGGAGTAAAGTCTGTGGATCTAATCCCAAACAATGTTGACCATCCTGCCATAAAATATCAACTTTGGTCTTTATCTTCCCAATGACAAATAATTCCCCGATATTAGAGTTAAGATTTCTTCTCTTACATCCTCTTGTCATACTTTGCTCTTCAGTGCCATTGCGAGTGGATGCTTCGCTGAAAATCTGTTCTATATGCTCCATTTGGTCTGCAACTGGAAGCATGCACCAGTCACCAAGCTGCCAGTTCGCATGTGAAAAACATGACAACATGGTCAAGTTTTTGGAATATTGCCAGCATTGCGGAGCATTCACATCAAAATTGGAACCCATGAGAACAGAGGCAAGCCAGTCTACATACACCAAACCTGCTTCTACTGCACTAACAGTCCCTTCATCTTGATTGTCACTCCAAGTGCCACATAACCATCTAGCTGATTTAGAAGCAACAGAGGACTTAACCTTCACTCTCTGCCCTGGATAGTATGGATACCGTGAATCTTCAAGTAAATTATGAGTCAGCGGTAAAAGCTTCTCCTTTTCCCAGGCAATGACCTCACATTTAGCTCCGTCATCAAACAATATAGCCACTTTGTCCACCACCCTTTGAATTCGACCAACCCATGGTCCCTTAATCACATAATCACCTTCTGAAATGGAGCGAATATTCAAAAGTTTCTTAGAGTTTACATTTTTTAAAACTGTCCCTTGAACATTTTCCAAATCCACAAACACATCAACACTTGTGACCTTGCCCATCTGTCCATATGGGTCTGACAAGGAACAGACCACATCTCCATGAACAAATGCTCTCTCAAATGTGAGGAAATCATCTATTTTCCCAATGCTTTCCTCTAAACTTGATAATATGCTCTGCGCTTGCCCACCATATAGAAAATCAATTTCCTCTTGATTCTCACTGCTGCTACTCTCACTATAAGTCTCCCAATCCGAATCAGCATTGAGCATATCCATGAACTAGATGCCTGTCATAACATTTACACAGTAATATCAAAGACATAAGTACAAGAAAATAATCTAATAACATAACAACAGGGAAGAGTAGAGGATTTTCTTTGAATTCTCAGCAGACTCACAAATAAATGGAATCAGAATTAATTCTTACTCAACAATATCTCCAAAAGAAAGCATATAACCTAGTAATTGAGACGTATCTTTTCAACCCAGTAAAGTTTTTTCTTTGAATGAGAGGAATGCATGGAAAAAAGAATTTGTTATCACATTCCTATTTAGGAAAAACATAAGCCACAAAATAATCAATTTAGACAACAAGTTTAACATATACATAATGGAAGAAAATAGAGATTCAGTAAGACTCTTACCTTTTTGAACAAATTGAAGCGTTAAACTTCAGTGCCTCTATGTATGGCAATCCACGAAAGGTATGTTGATATTGGTTGCAATGGGTAACTGTGTTATACAAATTGTTTCTGGTATATACTGCTTTTATCACAGATAGTATGCTAGTATCTCCAAAAGATTACCTTTACCACTAAATTCTGGAGATCTAATGCCAAAGGAGATTTGCCCGATAGGGTAAGCGGAGTCAATTGAGGACTCCAAAATGCCAAAGGAGATTTGCCCAAATTGGAGGGACTTTCCACTAGAAGAGACTTCTGAAAGAGTTTCCCAACAACAGAAGCATGAAAGAGCTACAAGTATCAGAACTTTTTTGAAAGGAAAAACTGTAGAAGTTGGACGAAGCAAAAGATGCCAAAGGAGAGTTGCCCCGGGCAATGGAGTTCCTAGTAAAATTACCTCAGAATGGTAATATTGTTACAGAAGACAACAAAATGCTTTCATATATTTACTGCCATAAATTAAATTTGTTGCCACAGGAGATATTGCCCAATACAACTGATTCTTCATGCATGGATAAATGCCAAAAAGGAAAGAAATTTGCCTCTTCCAAGAATGTAAGTGATTGCCATAGGAGATTTGACCAGGATGAACCCTCACACCGTCAGGTCTATCCGTAACAACAACTTTATGCTGCTTGCTTCACAGCAAGAGGGCAGTTACGAGATGACGTGTCTGAAAGAACTATATCAAAAGTAGACTGCCACTGCCAAAAGTCAAAGGGGCTTACAATAACAGATCATTTATTACAAACCTGCAACAACACGACCAACAAATATTTCTTAAACCTTTTTCAATATCACAAATGAGGAAACAAAGAAAGAATGACATTGCATCTATGATAGTTAAGCTGCCAAGTTCCAACATTTGATTATAAAGCCTTCCAATTCAGATATAAGAGAACAGCTGGGACCGAAAATAAATTAGTAAACTGATTTTATTACATTAATATCTTTAATTGCATATCAAACAAATTGTATCAAAAGAAATCATAGCATTTTATTGATATATAAATTCAGCAATTCTGAAAACTGATAACCATTATTTTTAGTTTCCTTTCATTTCTATAATAACATAATTAAATAAACAAAAAGAAAAAAAAATGCAAATTGATACTCCGAATCTGTACAGAATCTATTCTTTTTTGGTGAGGCGTACAGAATCTATTCTGGCACCCACATACCAGTCACTTTGTAAGGCAGCAATTACAGATAACCCAGGTTTTTTTCTCATCAAATTATATGAAAATCATATCAATAAAAATAAATTCCCACCGTCTCTCTTTTTAAGATATTCTGTGTGAGAAACAGGGAGAAATAATAACACAGATATAACTTATCCACATAAAAGAATGTTTTCTGTAATATATGAAGCCATTCATGATTGCTTGCATTATTAACATAACTTATTGCTACTCTTGAATGAATTATACCAAAGACATGCCTGCGAATGAATTTGGGTTATATTGAACTAATGAAATTCATATACAAGCAGTTCCAGCGCATTTGAGATATGAGGAGAAATCAACACTATTGAGTCCAACACATTTAAATACCAAAGAATGACTGTACACACTGAAAACTTAAATATATTAACCCCTATAAACAGGACAACCGAACCCAAGTTATGAACAGAATAGGTGAATTGGCAGAGCAGGGGACTGTACCATTCGCGAGTTTGAACTGATTGGATCCATTCGAGCGGTCCCAGATATACGACCAGGAAATCCCATGACTCTAACAAAGGAACTCCAAACAGAACAGAACAAGTCGCATGTAGGCAACTTTAAATGTTATCTTGCTCTGAAATGCTATGTCCTATCGGAAGAAGTAAAAGGTGGGTGTTGTTCAGACAGGCCTAGGCCTAGTTGCGCGCCCCGTCCCACCATCCTCCACGCCGCCACCGAACTTGGAAACCATTGCAAACAGGGATCTCTCTCTCTCTCTCTCTGTATCTTCTCTCAAAACGAATGTGAAGCCTTTAAGGCGCTGGGAACTAGTAAATGTGGCCTTTTTCGTTCTCAGATACATCATATATGGGACTACCGAGCTAAAATGGGCTAGAATATACCAAACAGTGTCACTGTATCAGACACAAACACCGTTGCCGTACAACAAACAGTTAAACTGTAATGACATATTTACACTTCCATTTTCTGGGTCACCATCCCCTAAGTTGCTTTCTGTCCCAAGAAATGTCCATAAAGTATTAGATTTTATACGTAAATTTGATATTAAAAGAAAGCGAGAAAGTGTAAAATAAATAATTATCAATAGAAATATTATTTTATTTAATTATGTTAATTTGTTAAAGTAACATTATTCACAACATCTAGTTTGGCCACAAAAATAAACAAACTTACACATCAAGAAGAAAAATTACAACCGCCTTGCAAATGGGAAGCATCACTACTCATTTCATGAAATAAATGTGATAAAACTCTTGAGTTTTGACCTTTCTTAATTATCACCTAATTTGAGAGCTTGATTGACATTAAATAGAAGCGAAATAATAACCAGCCATTAGATTATGGTCTGGTGACAACAGATTTGAATAATTCACATAAAATGGTAAGCTCAAATCAACAACCCCAGTCGTTGGAACATTCAGTTTTCTTACCAATGAGTTGGAACATGAAAAAGTTCATCTACGTGAAAATGACCTTTTCATGAAAGTATACTTATCGGATATCTACTAAGAGCAGAGCTACTTTTAGATAATTTACATTTACATATTTATTATATATAATAGACAAAAATTAAGATTTATTTATTATTATAAAAAATTTTAATAAAAATCAAATATAATTTTGTGAGAATACACTTTTCTATCCACTAATCCTGTATATCTTGGCAATGATCCTCTAAGGCTTGGTTGGTTCTTCTCCGGGAGGGAAACAGGGTCTTTGTTTCCTGTGATGAGCACGCAAACCATAAAAGAAAAGCAAAAATTCAAATTGCAAAGTTAATCATCACCTTGGTTCATTTTGAGCGTTAACAAAATTAGAGCCATTTGCGTCATAATAAAAGAAAAATTATATAAAATAAACAAATGAGAGGAAAAATTCCTGTGCTTTGCTTTTCATTTTAATTGAAGTAGCAAATAATTTTGGGGAACAGTAGGCTTTGCCCACATTTGTCACCAAGTGTTATAAGTGCTCAAAAAAATGAGAGCATATGTTGTGATAATGCCGCTACTAAGCTATCTCTTTATACGATTTAGTGATCAAAGCACTACATTTGCCAAGTTTGGCTAACAATTTCTAGCCGTTAAGCAAGGTTTTATGAATTGTTCTCTTGGATATGCTTAAAATATTCCTCTTTACTATTCTCTGGCCTAAACAGAGAATATTCTTGGGGCTTAATAACTGGCTGGGATGATTTTACATAAAAACATAGTATTGGCATATTCCAAAGACAAAAGGACAATTTTTTTGGAATGTTTGGGGAGACAGAGCCAAGTGATTCAAACTTTCCTTTTTTTTACCATTAGTAAGCAGCACACGCTACACTGACAATTTCCTTTACAGATAACAGACAGAGGAGACCGAGAGCCAATCAGTTTGGTTCCATTTAATGCAAGAAAACCAAGAGAGACCAGAAGCAATTCTTTTACTAGTTGCCAATGTTTTAAAGAACGTGACTGCCTTGGCCTAACATCACTAAGACACTATCTAGTTGGAAAGGTAGAACAGACCACTAACTGAAAATGACCAATTCCTAACAACTTTCTCACTTCCTATGACCATTCGGAGTTCTAAACCCTTTTCTTTTCTCTTTTTGTTGGGTGGATTTCAGATTGACAGTTCTTTTCGTACTTTGTTGTGTGTGTGCTCAAGATTTGATTCCAAATTCCAATGACCCGTTCTCCTCGATGACTGCTAGGAGACCAGGGCATGGATATATGAAGGAAGGGGTCTTCTTTAATAGGTAAGCATTTAAAAGTACCACTCGGTGAAAACATTCAAGACTTCTAATGTCAGTGCAGTGACCCACCTGGTTATTTTACAACTTTACTGGTTCAAATGGTGACCCAAATTGCTCAAGCTTCCTTGCTAAAAATGAAAAGCCAAGGCAGAAAAGAGAAAACCATGCCATAACGGATTGATTATCAAATATTTGCAGGTTTCTCGTCAATGGAAAATGCTTCACAGGAGGTTCTTCTCCTTCTGCCATGGCTACCATCCTCAAACCAAGGCGAGTCTACACGTACAAATCGCAGTTCACAAAGTTCTTTCAAACGCCTACACATCAATAGTAACTACAATAATAATTTTAAGATTGAAACAATACTATTTACAAGTATACAGATTACATAATATCTATACTTTTCATAAATAGAAACCAGTTGGTCCAGTCTCTGTATATATGTTTGTTTCAATATACTAATAGACACTAATCTTTATTTATATAGTGTTCATATCTTATACTATCTATACTCGTGTATCAAACATTTCTCTTAAGATTGTTTACCAGATATGTTTTATGTGTTTTGAAAGAAGTTTCTGAATTTTTATTTTGTCTTAACGGTATCACCCACTGTTAGGTCAAACGTCTGTCTTTATATGGTTGGGCAGCTCCCTACTTTTTAGGGTTGTTAATCCATTGCTAGGATCCAAGCTTGGCGTGGCTACATTAGGCAGATTGGGTGACTTAATTGGGCACTTCCTCCACTTTTGTTCATGTGTTCATCAAGCAATATATAAAAGGCTTAAATATTTTAAATGCTCACAGGGATCTAAAGTTGTCTCACTGCTTTTTATTATTCTCTCAACTTTTTAGCCAGCGCATTAGATTATTTGTATTGTGGGTTTCTAGAATTCGGAAAAACCAGGCCAATTTGGATCAGAACGGTAGTATTAAATATTAGTAATAGAGAATATTTACTAGTGCAGGTGCACAACCAAAGGACACCCTTAAGAGGGAACCAGGTCAGGTCGAATATCCACAGGCTCATTCCTTCTTCTGCATCATTTTTTTATTTTCTGGGGCGGGTAATGGTTTGCACTTTCCAGAATCTGGTGTCAATTTTCAAGAATGAAAACAGAATTTTCTATGGGGAAAGCTCCAATCTAGGAGACTTTGCAAAAGGGTTTGAGCCACCTGTGCACTATTGTAATTAAATATTTCCGAAATGGGTGTTTACTTGTCTGTTTTGTCTGAGTGTGTTTGTGAGTCACTTATGTGGGTTGAGAGATATTAATAATCGACGAAGGTGGACAAAAAACTATTCCATTTCCAAGAACTTTCTACCACTGAAATTGGGTGCATATATTAAAATTTTGAATAAATTATATTAATTTTTTTTTGAGGTATTTAATTCTGATATTTTATTTTATTTTTATTTAAATATTATATTTCACCTTATATTTATCCAATTTTACTTAAAAATTATATTTTGATTTAGTTAATTATTTTAAATAATTAATATATTGATAAATTGTATATTTTTAATCAAATAATTATATTTATTTGTAAGGTATAAATTTAACAATATATATGATTATGAAAAAAAAATTTAGTATAAACATAAAGGCATCTTGAGGGTGAGTATAATTAACAAAAAATAAGACTAATAATGTTTGTATTAAATTTATTTCTCATAATCACATACATTATTAAATTTACACATTACAAATAAATGTAATTATTTGATTACAAATATATAATTTATCAATATATTAATTATTTAAAGTAATTAACTGAATCAAAGTATAATTTTTAAATAAAACTAGATAAAAATAGAGTAGAGTGTAATATTTAAGTAAAAATAAGGTAAAGTGTCGTAATTAAATATTTTGAGGGATTAATATAATTTACTTTAAAATTTTTGATTATCTTATTTATTAATTTTACTTTCTTATTAAAATTTAATGTTTGAGTTATTATCTTTTTTTATATTTTTTTAATTTTATATTTATTTTTTTTCTTTTTTTTAACCTCTACGATAAATAATTCATCATAACCTACGATAAATAAGAAAAATCACTTCCATGATTCACGAAAGTGCTTTCTGTATCTGTTTTAAAGTTTGTCATATCATTTTCATAATTTATTTAAATTTATAGAATGTTTTAAATTAAATTATAAAATTCAAAAAAATAAACTATTACTCTCATAATAAGAAGAACAGTAGTTACCAAATCACAGCATAATAATGAAAGCATCCCCTAAAAGGTGCCTCTCAAATCATGCTCACTCTGACTCTGTTCTTTCACCCCTTATGATTTGAAAGTCCTCATGATAAAACATCAAGGATGTTTACAGGACCACATGTACCGCACTAAACACAAAAGGAACAGAGAGTAAACATCATTCTGAAGTCAACCTTAGGTAATACCAATCTTCTGTTATATCTGCCAAAAATTACCATTAAAGTGAAATCATAAGCTTCTGTGAACTTTCGTGTAATTTGTCAAACAAAACATGGCAACTGTCTATAGATCAACAGCTGCGAAAGTGCCTTATTTAGCTGTTTCTTGTCTACAAATAAAAGGGAAACTCTATCATTGAGCTGGAATTTTAATGGTTGACCACTGAATATATTTGAGTTACAGAATTTATGTTTGAATTTCATTTAAAGCAAGTAAAGCGGCATTTGCCAGAAAGATAGGATGCCTAATACGATATATTTGTGATTCTGTAATTGTTCATAATCAATTGAGCTATGTTACCATTCAGTGTCACGCACGTCACCCACGATGTTACATTAAAGTAATGGGAAAGCATCTTTTCAGTTCACACAACAAAATAATCAGAATAAAGGCAACCTTTGAATTACAGAAGGGCAGCATGCGATCAGAATGTCACCTTTGCATTTGAAGAAGGGAAAAGAAAACTCAGTTTAAAACTCTAGATCCAGCTCTGCTCTGCTCTCTCTCTCTATTTACGTGTGCAGAGTTTATCAATATTTTTTACTCAAACCTAAGTGGATCCACTCCAACTTGCATATCTAAAGGGAGAAACAAACTGAGATATGGCAACTGGGGAGGAAATCCATCCTTGTTTATTGCAGCAGAATAAAGGCAGACCTATAATTTGCCCTGCACTATTAATAAAATAATCATTCCAACTGCATTTTAGAGATAGTGCTTTGTAAAAAGGAATAGATTCACTAGCAAGGTGGACTTTTGCACATGCATTGGTAAAGAATCAACTTCTCTTTTTTTATTTTCTTGATGGACAACTTTGCACAACGTCAATAGCACTTGCAGTCAAAAGAACAAAAGAAAACAAGAGAGCCACCCATGTATGTAGCAGCCAAGCAGTACACCATATCATTAAGAAAAAGTCAAATTTTACTGCTCAGTTTTCCACATATTCCCCTCTACAAATAAACAAATAACGCTACCTTTTGAAAACTCAGATTGGTAGATAATCTTGTCACAGTTTTATGCATTACTGTGATATTTATAAGTGGTTCACTTAATCATAGAACAGATGTTTGTTTCTCCTTTTTGATTCCTTTGTTGATTTATATATATATATATATATATATATATATGAAAACCCTTCTTGGTAGTGGCCCATGTTTGCCTAATAGATTTAGGAGAAGATAGAGGAGTGGCACAAGTCTAATCAAAATCCACCATGTTCCATCAAATAAAAATGAGAAAGATACGGGTTGGTAGTGCACAGTGAAAACAAAATAATGGTAACATGTAACAGAAGGTTCATCACAATCTCCACCCATTATAATTATTAATGGCAAATCAGATATCAGCAAGCTTACAGACCTTTTTCTAGATTACAATGTGGCGAGATGGAAAGAAGTGGGAGTTGCTGTAGCCACGCAGAATTAGCATAATCATATTTTATACGAAGTGGGCACCGGGGAAGTGTTTTACAATGTGCCAAGTCCTTGTATGTTGAAGTTAAAGGGGATTGATAGACGACAGTGAAAGAGAGTCCACTACAAACCACTTTGTTCCATGGATGCAGATATTCTTCCATTTCTAGATCTCATTGACCCCTGCGACTACCCACAGAACAAATGGAAAGGTTACCCAGTTGAAACGGAAGGAGAGCGGAAGGGGTAAAAAAAGCTCTAAAGAAAAAAAATATTCTCACAAATAAAAATAATTTAATTTATAAAGATTAATAAATTTTTTTAATAAAAATTTTATAAAATTTTATTTATAAAAATAGCATGATTGAAATCTAAAAACATCAACAAGGGTTTACAAATATATTTTTTTATTTTTATAAATTATAACTTTCAAAAATTTTACTTTGAAAAATTTAAATTTTAAAATTTATTAAATTTAACAGTTTAATAAATATAACATTTTAAAATTAATTTTATAAGATATTTATAAGTAAAATTTTATAAAATTAACTTTTTTTGACAAATATGATGTACACAAATTTATTTTATATATTTTTTTCTAAATTATAGTATGAGTCTATCAAATAATATAAAGATATTAGAAACAAAGTGACCGTAACTTTCTTATTAAAAAGTCTGAGAATACCTATCCCCACTTTCCATTTTTTTTTAAGTCATTCGTATAGAAAATTTGAATTTGCAAGTGATGCAAAAATCTATTTTACAGAAACAAACATTCACATTTAACCCCCCCCCCCCCCCCAAAAAAAAAAAACAACATTCACTTGTAACCCATTGGGTCTACTGTACATGTCATTAATTTGACACACTTTCTGGGATATTTTCGTACTATTTTTAGTTGAATGAATAGCATTACTTGTTGAAACTAAGATTGTACTGTTGATTGACGCGTACAGAGTAGGGGTCCATGCAGAGCACACTCATAAATTATGAAGTAGGATTTGAGGCAAAACATACCTGTCATGAACGAAGGGGGATAATGGGTTCCAGCCAATGAAAGTGCTGGAGAAGAAAAGGGTATTATTATTTGTATAAATTAAAATAAAATAAATAATGAACAATTTTTTATATATTTTTATTTTAAAAAAATACTCTCCTTTTGTTGTTATGGCTGTAGAAGAAAAGGTTCATCCTGACCGAGCTCTAGGTCAGCCATGGACATATATGTTGGCTCATCCCTTTTTGCGCCTCTCTC
Organism: Dicorynia guianensis; assembly: GCA_037013595.1. Classification (NCBI taxonomy): domain Eukaryota; kingdom Viridiplantae; phylum Streptophyta; class Magnoliopsida; order Fabales; family Fabaceae; genus Dicorynia; species Dicorynia guianensis. Next base: position 8,772,073 of record JASUAB010000011.1, read on the forward strand.
TACAATAATCGAGTAGGGAATGAGTTGTCGGCAATGGATAGGTTGTCTGCAATAATTAAATTGTTTAAATTTTTGTAAGCGAAAGTTTTATAAATTTTTATAAAATAGAAGTAATGTTGTTAATACGGATTGTGTGGATTGTGGTATTGCAAAGCTTATTTCTTGTGCATATCCAAAGTTTCGTTACAACCCCAAGTTGGCATATAACAGGTGACAGATACGGACATGTCATGAAAGGTCTGATTCTTTAAATTGGATAAAGGGGTGGCATCAAGTAAAGAGACGTTGCCTTATCCACAAATGCATGAATGGTGTCTGCAAAGAGTTGTTACAATCACAGGTCCATAATAGGTTCTACCTGTTTTTGAGGTTTTGTTTTCCTGTTTTCTCCTTTCTATCCTCAATCAAAGTGAGGCAGCTACGGTATAGATTCCTGTACAAGGAAATGTTCGAATCATATCATCAACCAAGCAGAATACTTGGAACTAGGAACTCAGTTGAGTCTACTAAAACATCGATTCTAAACATTCAACCCAGTCACTATTCAAGATGATAGAAATGGGATAAAAATACCTTTTCATGCTAATTCTGATAAATCTGTTCTCTTTTTGGGTGCAATAATTCTGATAAACATTGAAATTTACCTCATACATACAGACATATATATATGAAAAAGAAACTTTCATTAAATGATGACTACTAAATACTCATAAAGTGTAAAATGCATTATTACTCACAATTTAAACTATAAAGCTTAATAAAATTAATAATGTGAACTTTTTAAATAAATATTTAATAAAGTTGATTTTATAGAAATAGCAAAACTGACTATATATTTGGATACGATCTTAACGAGGATAACGGCTAACTATAACCCAAGTGTTTTGTAGAAGTCATACCACAAATCCTACATTACTCCACGACCCCAAAGCAAGTCCACATATCTGGAGCCCAAGGAAATCCACATATATGGAGCTCCAGCCCACTACTACAACTTGAAGTGTTCAAAACAGCTACTCATCTAAAAACCCTCCAAACGGGGTGTGGCGTTTTATAATGTTAAATGCAGAACAAGTGAATAAAATTCTGCATATAACTGCCACCAGATTCACCCCAGGTTTCTGTCAATAAAATTCTTCACATTGGGGAAATACTTTGTATTTTCATCCGGGATCTAATAATTTTGGGAGTACCAACCCAAGAGAAAAAATAAACGCTTGCTTATTTGTCATCCGTGGACCAACAAGATGTCTATATAGCCTATCGTGCAGTAAAACTTGACCAATTTAAATAATACACATTCATCTATTAGACTCTGAAGACTAATATGTCTGCATTTAAGACAAACAGATGATTATCAATTTTCTAAGAAGTAATATGTTAACACAAGCATACAGTAACCCACAAACGCAGACACATTAATTTGGTAAATGTGAATTAAGACGTTGACTGCCAAGTAAGAGGTGGAAGATGAAGCTTGCACCATATATTTAAGGCTAAAATCAGTACAATGCATGACAAGGGACCATACATTAACAAATTCTAAAATACAGTAGTCAATATAAAATTTCAAGATCTGGAAACACCTGTTTAAGAATTAGGTAGTTATGTTCACAAAGTGAACCACTTAATATAAAATTGCGAATGGAGGGGGCCAGAATTTCTGCCTAACATTGCTTTTGAGATGTAAGTCAAGATGCTAATTGCAAAAATATCAAACTGCCAAAACTCACAGATGGTATATGTGCAGTGATTACTGTCAACAGCCAAGGGTACATCCTCCTTAAGCAGCAATTGCAACCTTTTCCTTATTCTTAGCAGCTTTTGCAGGCTTCTCAGTGATGGTCTTTTCAGGTTTCTCAATTCCTTGGATATCAGTTATCCTCAACTTAGTCAGCTCCTGAAGATGATAACAACGTGTAAACAGATTTAGTCTCAACAATTTGTGAAAAACTATATTTGATTTCGAAGTTGCTTTCCAAATACCTGGCGGTGCCCTTTGGTTCTCCAGTAATTCCTCCTTCTCTTTTTCTTAAAGATAATCACCTTTGCATCTAATGCCTGAAGAATAATAAAAATAGGCACGTTCTTAAGATCAGAAGAGAGAAAACAAGACTTAAGTGAATCAAAAAAATTTTATGCATGAAAGAGTAAAAAAAAAGAGAATAGAAAAAGGAACATTATAATACATAAATCAGAAGAGTGATATCCTCCGCCATGAGAGGCCCACAGGGAAGGGAAAGCACATAAAGAAACCATGATAAAAGAAATCGTTTAAATACACCATTACTTGATACCTTTTAAACCAAATCACATATGAAAACAAGGTCCCCTTCAGACTTCAGTACATGGAAATGATCTATGGAAGACAATGCAGGGGAAGCCCAAAATAGCGATTCCCCTCCAAGCCTCAGTTCCTCAAAAGCTGGAATTATAATCCCCTCTTGGGGCTGTAATAGTGACGTGAACAAGCTGGAAGGGGATAATGTATTCCTCTAGTTTACCTCACTATTATATTTTAAAAAAAGAGTTTATCATTCATTTCTCTAAGTTTATAAGCAAATGGGGGAATATATTTGTGACTACATTTATTTTATTCATCTGTATATTTCAAAGGGGATAAAATTCAATGGCGTCATTTAATTATCTCAGCTAGTGAGATAAAATTCTATTGTTGTTGTATATTTAAAAGGGTAAAAAAACTTTTAAGGTTAATTTATTTATGATGCAGAAACAAAACAATGGGTGGGGATAAAATTGAGAGAAGCACAACGTAATCACCATATTCTGGCTTTTTTTTTTAAAAAAAAATTGTATATTTTCATAATATTTGAGGTAAAATTTAAACATACACATGATATTGATGAATACAATCTTTCAAATTAAAAAAAAAAAAAAGAAAACCTACCAGAGATTATGTCATTTAGTGACAACTCTAATTGAATTCCATCATGTATCATGTTATAAAATGGAAAGAAGTGTAATCGCATTCCAGATGCAATCAAACCCTGAATTGGGAGTGATTGCAATGTTGCACTGTTCCACTGACCAAAATTCTTTTAAGAAATTTCTCATATTTAATATCATTTCCTTAATTGAGATGGGCAGTGCCACACTTACGTGCTCTTCAACAACAGCATGAACAGCTGCATCTGGAACTACGCATCTGCCAACAATTGTCTGACTACCGGACCCAAGTAAGAGAACTTTGTTCAGAATCAACTGTAAAAGGAAAAAAGTGAAGATACCAATATTAAAATTGCCAACATTAGAATATTTAACTAAATGGCGTGAAAGACTGAATAACAAAGAAAATGGCCAAAAACAAATATAACAGCATACAAGCCATAGGTTAATTGGTACAACTATCATAATGGTAAGAAGCAGGTTATTTGTTTTCAAATAGAACTTTCTGGAACAGGCTCAAACACAAACTAATTTCAACAAACAGCATCAATAGGTATTAGCAGTATCATCCACATACATCTTAGTTTTGACATTTTACTTCAGTGCATAGTGCTGCTACTAGTGTAATCACAATATTGGCTAATTATGGATCTGATTTGTTCATGTGGTCCAATCTAAGCCTATTTATGCCCTAAAACAAGTGGAATGCAGCAGGACCTTTTTTTTTTATAAAAAAAAGGGATGCTCATGGAAAAGCTCTCCTCACAGCATTCAAAACTATTCAGGGCTATCTTACACTTGGTCAACATGTTCATTAACTCAATTGCTTCTGTCTCTCAAGCTTCGATCTAAAACCTCTTCTGAGTCATTTTTACTATCAACATAGTGCTTTCCACTCCCTTAGATTCTGCATGACAGATGCAACAGGAGACTTTTCCTCTCTAACCCCCTTAGCATGTGTTCCTTTATCTGTTCCTCTTTAAGTTTACTTGAGCAAGCATCCTCTTTTATCTTCTCTATTTACAGAAGACTAAACATTTTCCCTTCAGCCATAACCTTTCCCCTTCTACTAGTATCCTTTACATGCAAAAAGCGGATGACAGACTGTGACAATTGATTGACCAAAGATGGAGATATCCTCATTCGCTAACAAGATTACAAACAAGTACAACTACACAAAGATCAATAGGCAGAAAAATTGAACTGATCTTTTTTCCCACTTAGATTAAATAAAATTTGGGTTCAACCATTAATGACCCAATTCAATGTTGAAAATTAAGATGGCGCCTGGAAAAACCTCTAGCCCTGACTTAAAAACTTTTCATATAAGCAGTATAAATTTAAATTTAAAGTGACTACAAATTTAGCGTGACTACCAAACACATAAAATTATTAAACTAACTCTACGAGAACTAGTTATCTACTTTTTAAAATTTGGCAAAAGACTCCCTAGGTCTCTGTCCGTGTACTCAGACTGGATTTCGTGCAATTAAGTAGACCTTCTTCAAATGAGTATTGCTTTTAAGAAATTTAAATATTATAAAGGAAAACAATCCTGTTCCTGCTAAGTAGCAACTAGCAACAACAATTTCAGCAGGAAAAATATGACAAAAGATGTTCAACGTGTTTATTACTGACGTACTTGGGAAGAGAGAAACCTTCTAACAATGTTGTTATTCCCAATTGTATCAGAACACCACCCCCTAAAACTCCAAAGGAGCTCAACAACAAGCAAAGAATGGCACGGAAGCCTCTAAAAGAAACAAAATAATATCACTGCTTATAATCCATACCTCTATCAGGAGCACAATATTATGGAACTATCAAATTAAAATTAAAAAATAAGTCTCGCAATGATCTTCTCCTACAATTTATATAAATTGAAACTTAAACACTGAGATAAGCAGAAGTTTGCAAAGAACCATCTACCTGCAGCTCAATTTCGTATAGTAGTGTCAGGAATCAGGACGTGTATGCAAGCACAAGGGTGACACACGTTATCATTCACTTCGCAAAATTTCAATCTTTCAGTGAAAATGCAATTCCCATGCTTACTTTAAACTGGTGCGAACCGATCTACGCCAAAAAATTAAATAAAACGAAGAGCAAAAAGAATCAAACACTGATACATACAACAACTTCCTTCCAATCAGCACTATCAAATACAAATATGTTAATTGAACCTGAACTACAGCGAAAACAGGCTCGTATGGCTTAAAAACCTGATCATTCTTCTGTAGGGCGCCAATCACTTTGTAACCAATGGCAGCCGTTTCTGCTTTCTTATCCTCTGCTGTGTACTTTCCCTCCCCCACTTGCTGCCAACACACTCTCATCGTCGCTACTCTCTGCCTCTTCATCTTCTTCTCCCTCACCATCGTCTTCGGTTTCATCATCTTCATTTCTGCCACCATTCTGGTTACCAGAAGAGAAATAGCGAAGGTGGGACCATTGCGCACGCCCGTTGGTGGGCCTGGTATCCGCGAAAATGTGAGGGAAATTTGAAATAAGAGTGTTGAGAGTTGGGTTGGGCAACGGCGGCAGTACAGAGAGTGATTGGAGAGATGGGTTTTAAAAGAGAAATGCAGAAGCCTGGCGCGTTAAAACTTGTAGGCACCGTCTGTTCGCCATGGCTTCTCTTTCTTTGTAGGAATTTTTTTTTTGGTCATTAAGGAGTATAATCGGTTTTTATAGGAAAAAGAGATAAACGGAATTCAAACCCTAAGTTAGAATGGGACATGGTGTCAGTTTAGCCAATCTCACCGGCTTATAGGGTTTTGATCTCACCACTTAATATTGCTTACGTTTTTGGTCACTTTCCCATCCATGCATCCAGCGTTTTTTTTTTTAACATAAAAACCCACCAAAAAGGATATGGGGGCTCATGGGTCTGCCTAAAGTGGACTTTTTTCAGTATCTTCGTATTTTTATAAATTTATTTTTATTTAATTTTTATAAAATAAAATTTAAATCAATTATTTTAAAATAAATTATTTTCTTAATTCTTGAAAATAAGTTAATTATCAATTTCATCAGTCAAAAATTTTTTATTTCAATTAAGTATTTAAAATGAATTTTGTTCTATTTTACTCATCTACAAAAGATTTTGTTAAATTATGAATGAATTAAAACATTTAAAGATTAATTTTATTTATTCGTAAGGGTTTTCACTAAATTGTAGACAAATGACTTAATGTGGCCAATGAGGACAAATTGCACCGGAAAAATTGTATTCACGCTTTTGGAGATATGTTTGGTTTAGGTCGATTAATATGGCTTAATTTTTAATGTTAAAAAAATATATAAACATTTTTTTAAAAAATTAAATAGAGAATATAAAAATTATAAGTGAAATTATAAATATAAAAATATAGGTATAATAGTATTGAATTGCACAAATAGAAAAATGAAATTCTTCATCTGCCATTTCTACTCGAATCCCACTCCCTTTTCATATCCACACACATTTGCTACACTTCTCTCTCTCTCTCTCTCTCTCTTCGCATGAGAGTGTTCTGTATTCGTGATTGGTGCTATGGATCCTCCTCTTAGTGCTTTAAAATTCTGTATTCGGGCTCGGGTTGGAACCTAAAGGTTTTGGGTTCCTCTTTCAATATCTTCTTCTTTCTTAGCTTGTTTATTATGTATTGTTACTTCAATTAGGTTGTCTGTTCGTGAAAGGAACTATCTTTGTAAGTATATTCAAGTTTGCAGCTTTAGGTCATTGCATGAAAATCTACCATTGAGGTAGGTATTTTCTGTTGAATTCCTTCATTTCCTTTTAAAATTGGGGTGCTGTTAAATTTTTGTGGAAATTGGGATCTACTAAGCAAGGAATTTGAGTTTGAAAATTTTGAGTGGCAATTAATCTTGTCAAAACTAGAACACTGCAATTTGCTCTTTTGCCCAGGTATTAATATTGTAATAAATATGTACTACAATGCTGCAAAAACATTTGATGTTGGGTTGCTGGGTAAAATGAATTGTATTGAGTGTGCTTGAATTCTGTTGGCTTGACCAAGAAATTGCCATGAAAAAGGAAGTGGGGTTTAAGGTTTGGGTCTCCTCTGCACTTCATTTGTCTATTTGGGGAGAAAGGGAGAAGAGAGTGTGTGCAGGGGAGAAATGGCAAATAAAGAAGTGCATTTGTCAATTCGTCTCTATCATCGGCTAATTTGTCCTCATCATGACTACATTAGCTCATACATCCACAATTTAACAAAACTTTCATTAAAAAACTAAAATTAATATAAATTAATCTTTGAATAACTCAATTAAGACGAGAGTCTTTTAATTAAAAAACATTTTAAGGATTAATATAAATTAATCTTTAAGTAACTCAATTAAAAAAATAAAAAAAATTATTAGAGATACATTAAGGATTAATTGAAGCAAAAGGTAACTCAATTATTTATGATAAAAATTAAATATGAGATCTAATAAGCCTTACATCAAATATACTGTATCTATGTAAAAGGATTACTTGAGGTTAATTTTGGGTTTATGATCAGATTTATAGTCTATTTTGTAAAAAATAAGGGGAAAGAAAATTTGGCCTATTAGTGGCATTAATAAATAGGCAGTAATTGCTACCAAAATAAAAAAAAAGAAAAAGCAGTAATAAAGAAATTTCTTGCTTTTTTAAAGAGCAAAACTATCGCCACACCTATAAAACACGAATTCATGGAGTTTGTGTGTCTCTTACGGTGTGAGCTCTTCTTAAAAGGGAAATAAGCACCATAGATTAATGACAGGCAAGAGTTAATCTGGCCAACGAGTGGCATTTGTAAAAGGTCATTGGAACTAGGATTGACAAGCATGAATTCATACGAGTGAGCAATTTAAAAACTAATGGCAAATCAAAGAATAGGCATTGGTTTCAATTAAGTGTTGTTCACGCTGGTTACCCACATTGTTTGGAATTGCTATTATGTCTGATCAAGGGATAATAATAGAAAAAGAACAGTATTAATAAATTTAAAGGAATTAATCAAATGAAACAATGTTAATGATCATATAAATTTAAGTTTCAAATTAATTTTTTGGTATGCATATAGCATAATTTGGACTGATAGGTAATTAAAGATTCAATCCCAACTGTTCATTTGATTTGAAACTATATTCAATGGCCAAGCATTGATTAATTTATATTTTTTATCACTACAATAATATACATTTTAAACCGTATAAGATTATGGTTTAAATTGTTTCTGTATTGAACACTAAACAAATTTAAAATAAGAAATAATGTGAAAATTATTTTATATAATATAAAGCATTAACTGAATACAATTGTTTATCTTTACGTAAAATTTAATATAATCAGACTTGTCAAATAATAATAAAATGGAGTTAAGGTATTTTTGTTCATTTTATTTTTTTGAAAGAATAATTTAATTTTTTAATTAAATAATTTAGTTTTAATATAATTAAAATGAGAATAATTTAATTTTTTATTAATTAATTTTTTTAAGTATGATATAATTTATTAATGATGATTTAAATTTTATTTTACTTATAATAATGTGATGTAATTATTATATAAATTTTATTTTTAAATTAAAATAATAATTAAAAAAATATAAAATTAAAGTTTAAATCTTAATAAAAAAAATAAATAATTTTGTATCGACTAAAAAATATTAAAATTTGTAAAATAAAATTAAAAGTTGAGTTAATATTAATTAATTATTTTTATTAAAAAATTTAATAAATATGAGACTAAATTATTTTGATTCTATTTATAAAAATATTAAATTATTTTAATTATATTTATAAAAAAATTTAATTTTTTTAATTATAATTAAAAGTTAAATTGTTTAATTTAAAAATTAATATATTAAATTATTTTTTCAAAAAAAAAAAAACCAAAAGCGACATTGTTGTTGTAGCAGATTTTGTAAAAAAAAAAAAATCCTGCCCAGTCGCAGTTTTTCCTTTTTTTTTTTTCTACAGAGTCGCAGTTTTTCCGTTAAAAATTTCAGTTTTAGAGTTGGACGTCGTTCCTTTTACAAATCTCTCCCGCGCTGGCGCGACACCCGATCCACTGCCTTTCTCTATTTGCTTTCATCTTTAGCTCCGTATCAGTAGATCTCATTCTCACCGGCCGGAAGCCCCAGCGATTTGGAACATGGCGAGTCGGTTCGGGTTTTCGTCCTCGGGACCGACGTCCATGATCGTCACCAATACGCCATCGCAGGACCTCGCTCTCACTAACCTCGCCTTCTGCTCTCCCTCCGATCTCCAGAATTTCATTGTTCCTGGTTCCAACGATTTCTTCCTCGCTTTGGTTGGCGATTCGTTTGTTTTCTCTCTTGCATATCCTTTTTCAACATATTCCGATTTTATGGAGATTTTATTTTTAAAATTTCCCATTAACTTTTCGATTTTATCTATCGCTTGAACGTACCGTTAGTGTTGTATTATTTCACAATGCAAATACCAAGTGATGGAATTTCATGGATGTGTTGTTACTTTTCTGAATTGGGTAAGGAATGGTCTCCAAAAAAACAAATTCGATGCTTTCTTTCGTTTTTGACCTTAACTGAGACATACAGCTCATGAAAGCATACGCAATGGCCATATTGCACTAAATTCGATTCAACGTCGCTGTGTCAAAGTTTCTGCTGCTGAATCCGTATCTGTCAGCAGGTTGGTTGGTAATAAGTTGTATTTGCTTTGGTGTTGCTCCCTTTAAAGGGTTTCTTATTATCCATTCCCATTGATTAGGTTCATCCCACCAGAAAATTTCAGCCTAGCGCTGCTAACTCTTGAATTGGACTTCATTAAAAGGGGAACTAGAAGTGAGCAGGTTGGCAAATTTGAAAACTTGATTCTGGACACTGTTATCCAGCAGGATCATCGTTAAATTATTGTTAAATGTTAAACTACAGTGCTTTATGATTTAAAGTGATGTTCTGTTTTGTAGATCGATGCAATTCTTTTGTCTAAGCAGCTCAAAAAGAGATTTATCAACCAGGTATGGTCTCCCAGTTGGTTACTTCTTCCCCTTAGTTGGCTAACTATACCCTCATTACTTATGCTCTGTTTTATACAGGTTATGACAGCAGGGCAAAAAGTATTGTTCGAGTATCATGGAAATAATTATAATTTTACTGTCAGTCAAGCTGCTGTTGAGGGACAGGAAAAGTCTAATTCTCTTGAAAGAGGGATGATTTCAGATGACACATACATTGTTTTTGAAACATCGCGTGATAGTGGAATAAAGGTGAGTTTCACAATTCTTGCTTCATTTTTTTTCCTGATACATTTTGAATGCTTAGATAACTTAATCATTCTGTGATGCTTAGTTTCAATGTTATAATAATCATGCAAATGGTAATATCTTCTGTATATCATCAAGAAACTCAAGCGCAGTTTGTTCAGCATTGATTTATATTATGTGTTTTTTCTCGTTCAAAGAAAATGACTATCTACTTTACTTAAAATGCACAGTTGTGTTGAAAAAGAGTGGTTCATAACATTTAAAACCATTTCCATCTCCTTTAGTAATTCTTGTTTCATCTCCTTGTTGATGGTTAGAATACTTTTATAATCTGTGTAAGATGATTGCCAATACTTTGTTAAGCATGATTGTGACATATTATGATAACATCTTAGCTGCACTCTGCTGGTTGTAATTATCTTTGAAAAACCTTTTTTGATTCATGTTATGGTTTGCAGATTGTCAATCAGCGTGAGGCTGCCAGTAGCAACCTTTTCAAGCAGAAGGAGTTTAATCTTCAGTCACTGGGTATTGGAGGCCTGAGCGCTGAGTTTGGAGATATATTTCGAAGAGCTTTTGCTTCTCGTGTTTTTCCTCCCCATGTAACATCTAAGTAATAGATCTTAGACCATAGCCCACTTAATCTACTGGTTTGCAATATATCCTTATCTTACTTGGAAGCCTTTGATGTTCCAGATTAGGGATCAAACATGTGAAGGGCATGCTGCTTTATGGGCCTCCTGGTACTGGAAAAACTCTTATGGCACGCCAAATAGGAAAAATTTTGAATGGGAAGGAACCAAAGGTTTGTAAATTACTCCTATAATTAAGTAAATAATTTGGGATATGCATGTCAATTTGAAAATATTATATATGCAGTGAGCAGTAAATGGAGATAAAGCTCTCTGATTTACTTGGAGAAAGTTAAAAAAGGAATTCCAGGCAAATATCTTGTTTAGATCATTTAACCAAAGAAGTAATTAAATTGCTTAATATATAGTTTATCACTCCTAAACAGGAAATGTCCTTTTTTTATTCCAGAAATTCTCCCTCTTTTCTTTTCATTGAATATTTTTAGATCCTTCATTATCCATCATATTAAAAAGAAAATTGATAGAAACTTAATCAAGGTGGTTTAGGTATGTACAAGGAAGGCTGCTAAGGGTCTCAATGAGAAATATTGATCAAATAGTATTTAGCTCAATGAAAAGGGGAAGAGGAAGACTAAAGAAGATATTTAGAGATATTATAAAAAGGGATCTTATGCTAACTGATGTTCTCAAAAGTTTGGTTTTTGATAGAATTCAATGACGTTGTATAATTTATATAATCAACTCATATAGTGGAATAGGGCTTTCTTTGTCACTTTGTTGTTGTTGTTTAACTTTCAATCATATTGGGGCTATTAATTGCCTCAAGGTATGCTCTTCTGAGTTTACATTATAACCATTTAGTACTTCATTGTTTTCCTACTATCTTCATTTCACTCGAGTGTGGCAAAATGGTCCTTTTCATTTATTGTCACATGAATAAATTTTTTATGCAAAATAGTTTCAAATTGATTGATGATGTTGTTGATTATGAATACTGGCTTGATTTGACATTGTTGAGTCCCTTTGTACGTGAAGTTCTTCAATTTATATATATATATATATATATATATATATATATATATATGTATATATATATTGCCTGTAGGTAGAGGTGCTTGGCTGGAATAGCAAGAGGGTTTCGGTGTTTTTTAGGGGAGCGGGGAATCAAACCAAGGGTGTTTGAGGGGAGGGGGTGGTTTGATTACCACATGAGCCATGCTCAGGTGGCTTCTTTAATTTTTGTATTAAGTACATTAGTATCTTACTATCTTACCATCCAACTGTTTGCTTGGCAAAAACATCCTGAATATTTACCTTGATTGAAAAATAAACAACTTTTGCTGGCATGAGTCTAATTTGAAAGAATTTAAGTCTCCCATGGTTCACCATTTATCACAATGATTATTATCTTAGTTGTTGGTAACTTCCTACGTTTGTCACGATGTTATTTGTACTTCTAGATTACTTTTAGGTTTTAGAGCTAATTGACATGTTTGATCAATGTTTAGAAACTGGATCTAGTTAATTGTTATTGTACTTTGCTTTCTATAGGTTAGTAATAATCTTTTGTTGTAATTGATGAGTTTTGATTTTTCTTTTCTGTTACCTGTATTAGATTGTAAATGGCCCTGAAATCTTGAGCAAATTTGTTGGTGAAACTGAAAAGAATGTGAGGGACCTCTTTGCTGATGCTGAACAAGATCAAAGGACTCGAGGCAAGGCAATATACAGATTACATGTACTTTTAAGTTAGCATTTATGATAATTCACTGATCTGGTTGGTCTTTTTTATTTTTAGGGGATGAAAGCGATCTACATGTCATTATTTTTGATGAAATTGATGCTATTTGTAAGGTATGAGGTTTCTCTGCTTTAAAATATCAGAAGTTTTTTTCTTTTGTGTATTGGTGGTGATGTACATACAACATAACTAATGCAACTTTCAATCATTGTTACCTCTAGTGTTCATTTTGGAATAGGCACAAAATAAATTGTAGGTTATGAATGACAAAAAGATTGGTGATTTGTAATATTTGACATTTTAAGTGAAGTGAGTACAATCTTCTTCATACGCTTCTCAGTAGTGAGATTTCCTTTAATTATTACACTTGTGTAAATGTTAGTATATGTTACAAGTTCAGTTTTACAAGTGGGGAAGAATGGATAAAAGTCTATTCCTAAAAACTTGTTACTTGGCCCTATATCTAACAGTGTGATTTCATTTTGATAGCACTAAGTTTTACATTTATAAATGGTGGAGGCTCTTTCAATTATTTTTTGTCATTTGATTGCTTTAGGATATTTTTTTTCAGTTTGTAATCTTGTGTTGTTTACAGGTACCTTTTGAGGGTATACTATATTATCAAACGAAGTAGTTATCTTTGAACACTTACCAAGCTAGCCTTATGTATGGAGTCTTTATATTTTATCTGTTGCTAAATTTATTCTGTTGGTGTATATGTCTTTTCATACTTCACAGTTCACACAAATTTTGTATTCATGTGGAAAATTTGATGAATTATCTTGTACTCTCTGTGTAGGTGTGTAAGTTTGATTATTGGGAACATGATAGTAGCATTTTATTCTGGGACCTTAAAATTCTTGGGTGTATCTCCAAATAATTCAAACACACTGCATACAAAGCATTTTAATAAGCTTCCTCTGCATGTCTTGTGCAGTCAAGAGGTTCAACCCGAGATGGAACTGGAGTTCATGACAGTATTGTGAATCAACTTCTTACCAAGGTCAGTTTCATCTAGAGTGATTTTTGATATATCCATTGTGTAAATATTGTAATTATTGGTATAGCTAAGAGACTATGTGCTTGCTTTGCAGATAGATGGTGTAGAGTCGCTAAATAATGTTTTACTTATTGGAATGACCAACAGAAAGGACATGCTTGATGAAGCTCTTTTGAGGTTCTAATTTCTTCCTCTGCTGCCCCATATCTTTGAATTAATTATTTTTCATGGAAACCATCAATTATTAATAGTCAACAAGGTTCATTGGCATCTAGAGTTTCACCAATGTGATGCCTATTCCTATGCTTGTAGTTAACATGTACAGTGCTTGACTAATGCATACCTTTTAGTTATTTATCATTTACTTATTTCTTGTAGACCTGGACGACTGGAAGTCCAAGTTGAGATAAGCCTTCCTGACGAAAATGGCCGCTTGCAGATTCTTCAAATACATACTAACAAGATGAAAGATAATTCTTTTCTTGCTCCGGATGTAAACCTTCAAGAGCTTGGTATGTGTTTAGTGATTCATGAGTCTTTGATGCTTACAGTTGCACTCCTTTGCACTCCTAAATTGCATTAACAGAATATCTTTTACTGAGGAATATGACGTGATTTATCCTAAAATCTTCCATTTGCTAAATACGTCCTCTTTAGTTTTATACAAAAGTGCATGTAAAGCACAAATGCCTCTGGTCCTCTATGATATGATTCTTTGCTCTGTATTGAAGAAGCTATGGTTTTATTTAATGATTTGCCAAAGCTTTCATTTGATTAATGAGTTGCTGTAACATGATGCTATAATGAACCATTTAAAGGAGGCGTAAGAGAGCAATAAAATGTTATTCATAATCAGTTTTTTGATCAGGTTGCTGTGAGTTCTGTCCTTCTAAATCAAGCACATGCTAAAGAAACAAAATCTGCAAACTGATTGTGCTGATGCTGAGATGTATTTAACCAAAAGGAAGAAAAATAAGTTTTTCTGAATAACATTCATTCTTCTATGAAGGCCATGGACTTCACTGACCGTTTTTTTGTTCTTATCTTGTGCAGCTGCTCGAACAAAAAATTACAGTGGTGCAGAACTTGAAGGTGTTGTAAAAAGTGCAGTCTCATTCGCTTTAAATAGACAACTGAGTCTAGATGATCTTACCAAGCCAGTAGAGGAAGAAAATATCAAGGTTACGATGGATGACTTTTTGAATGCACTTCATGAAGTTGTTCCTGCATTTGGAGCTTCTACTGATGACCTGGAAAGATGCAGGTAGTGCACAAGATTTCAGAATTTTCAACATTAGTTAAATTGCTTTCATTTTATTTATTCTCAGTTTCTCACTCAAGTTAGCATTTTGAAATTTTTGCATATAGTGAATTGTAGGATTAAGTAACATACATTTTGGGGGCATATTGATGAAATAATCTGCGTCTGCAAAGTCTTTGAAATATATTTCAATTTCTTGGATCAATTTTTGAGATATACCACTTCTTTCAAAAAAAAATATATATATATATATATATATATATTGGAACATATCCACAACATTATTCTTATTCCATTTATACCTTCATTATCATAGCAACTCAGGTTGTGTTGCCTCTTATCCTGACTAAAATAAAAGCAGAGAACCTCAAAGTTCACAATATTCAAGGTATATGAAAGATTGTCCAACGCCTCTCCTCTGTCTTTGAATGTGCGAAACCCTTGTGTGGATTGATTTAGTGGGCTATTGCATAGTTTAATACTAATATTCCTTCAACTCTGCTATTATAATTATCTCTGTAAGTTAGTTATTAAGCTGCATTTGTGAGGCATGTGATAATCTCTCTGTTAAAATTGAAGTCTGTCTGAAAGTCCAGCAAAATAATTAGCCCAAGTTGCTTTCACTTTTAATAGTTTGTGTTATTTGATATATAGACTTGGTGGCATGGTGGATTGTGGTGATCGACATAAGCACATTTATCAAAGAGCTATGCTACTTGTGGAGCAAGTGAAAGTGAGTAAAGGAAGCCCACTTGTTACTTGTCTTCTGGAAGGCCCTAGTGGCAGGTATGTGTGAGTTTTCTTCTTCTTTTGCTTTGATTGATGGAAAGTTTCTCAATTTACCTTGTCTTTTCCAGTGGTAAAACAGCACTTGCAGCTACTGTTGGTATTGACAGTGATTTCCCTTATGTCAAGATAGTAAGCTCTCCCCTTATATCGAGTAATTTACACCAAAAGTAATGTTTCTGACTGTATACTTTAGTATAGCTTTTTCTTATCTTTGATCTTCTGTAATTGTTTAGGTTTCAGCTGAATTAATGATTGGGCTACACGAGAGCACTAAATGTGCGCAGATAATCAAGGTTTGTCATAAATAAGATTTTAAACCTGTCTTCTAGTTCTTATGAGTATACCAACCTTGAATGCAGCTCTGAGCCAAGTTTATGCTTCAGAGTTTCCATACATTTTTAAATACATATCTATTACACTGATAATTACACAGATACAATGGTTTTAGTTTTTTATATGCCTAGCTGTTTTGCTGTATTATTTAACTCAAGGCCTTTGATATCGTTCTATTTGTAACAGATTTTTGAGGATGCATACAAATCACCGTTGAGTGTCATTATACTTGATGACATTGAGAGGTAACATTTCTAATAATTCTTTTTATCATATATGGGCCTTAGCAAATTCCCTTTATAACATATAACATCATTTGTTTCTTCAATTATTGATGCAGGTTATTGGAGTATGTGGCCATTGGTCCACGGTTTTCAAATTTGATTTCTCAGACACTATTGGTCTTGCTCAAACGGCTTCCTCCAAAGGTTTCTTTTTGTTTCATCATTTAAGCTATCATCGTGTTGTTTCTCCCCTTCTCTTAAATAGTTTTTTGTTAGTTTTTTTTAATTAATGTTGCCTAAATTATCAGTTACTAATGTACGTTTTAAATATGTTGTCAGGGGAAAAAACTTCTAGTTATTGGTACAACAAGTGAATTGGTTTTCTTGGACTCAATTGGATTTTGTGATACTTTCTCCGTCACCTACCACGTTCCTACATTGAGTACGGATGACACAAAGAAGGTAAGAATTCTTTGCTAATAGCATTGCAGTATTTGTCTTTTGCTTGTAACCTGATCATTAATCTGTTGAAATAAATCTCCAGTGCTTGTACGACTTGCTAAGTTTGAGTATGGTTAAAAAGTTGATGTTTATCTTGAATTTAGATGCCAGATTTTAGCTTATTCATGTAACATTGTAAGTTTTAAATATATGCTAATTTTTACTTTTTATTTCTTAAATTTTAGGTACTAAAACAGTTGAATGTCTTCGCTGATGAGGACGTTGATGCTGCAGCAGAGGCCTTGAATGATGTAAGTTATCTTGTGCGCTTGTCTTTTATTATACAAAGCATATTAAGTTGGAACGAGTAATAAGCAAATGACAATTGTTGCATTACTATTGGCACTGGTTGTAACTCCCTGTTCATTCGTATTCAAATTTTCTCCTTAGATGCCTATCAAGAAGATATACATGTTGATTGAGATGGCTGCCCAAGGGGAGCAAGGTGGATCTGCGGAAGCAATTTATTCTGGCAAAGAGAAGATTAAGATATCTCACTTCTACGATTGCCTTCAGGATGTTGTCCGATTATAATTTTTGACGAGTTGAGTGCCTTTACAGTTAGAGAGCATAGTGTCATCCTCATTGTGTTAGGATTGTACTGGGGCTTAGTTTGAATTTTGAACTGATCTTTACTCAAACTGGTCTCTGACAGCTTTTTGGATTAACTATAATACTGCAGTAATGGCTTCCATGGCTTTTGAGCCTTTCACGTTGAAACTCAGTCTTGTACATTGTGTTTTAAGAGGAAGTTGATCGTAAAAGTTGTGTTCTGCCATGCTTAATATCATCAATTAAGAGAGATTAGATAACTGTTAATGAGTAGCTGTTCACATTGTGAATAATGGGTTGTTGTTTGTTGATATTCACTGACATGTCTCTGATGTAAGTGTGCACCTGCTCCTGCAGTATCTGGTTGAAATCGGAGCATGATCCTCTGATTTTGTTTTTACTTAATTTTAGTTCTTTTTTTATAATTTATATGAATTATATTTTTTATTATTTTTTATTTAATTTTATTTTTTTATATCTTTTATTCTCCCAACATTTACTGCAAAGGATCCAGTCCAGTAGGATCCTCTTAACAAGATATTAAAATACGTTGAATACCCTCCACTTTTAATGATGTACATATAAAAATCTTATCCTTTGAAAAGTAATAATACACTTTCTTAAATTTTCATTTTTGTATAATGAATCTCTTCCTTTAAGCTTATAGCAATTTCAACATATGTATCAACAGTATTTTAACCTATGCTTTAAATAGCAACAATGCGCACATTAGAATCTATCTCTAAATTATTTGAGGAGAGAGAGATTCTATAAACTGAACAGCTTATTACTAAAACATGTGCTTTATTGGGTCGAGGAACTCACTGCTCTCCGAGGATCTTGGATTTGTTTTCTGAATTTTCAAGTTAATTAACCAGTGAAAATCTATTTCTTAGCAAAAGTACCCCAATCGGATGATTGCTTTTGACTGATGAAATCTGAAGCCCTCCCTCTTAGCTCTCTCTCTTCCGAGCACAACTATGTAAGGCTGATCGATGACAGTCCACAAGTTCTCAGCCCTTCAAGTTCATAAGGTTGAGAATCACTAAAGTTGGAGCTCAAGTCAGGATTCATTTATGCTTCGAGTTAGGCCTCGTTTGACTTAATTTTATCATTTGCGCCTCAAGTCAGGTCTCGTTCAACTCATCCTTACCTTTTGCGCCTCGATTCGGTTGTCTGCAAGCATTTCAATGAGAGCAAACTTGTATCGGCAATGACAGTTGGCATCTCCGGAGAGTAGGAGTGATGATACGCTGGTGTAGTAGCATGACGGAATCCAAAGCGCCATTCTCATAGGTGAATTGAATTGAATATGGATTTTAACGATCACTGAATCGGAAGAGAAATCATATACTTTTCGGATTATTCATCTTCAAAGATCAATCAGAGGAGAAATCGATTTGTTTTCACAAAAAGAAATTTCAAAAGCTTTTCATAGACACCTTAAAATTTACAAAGTACTTATGTCACCGTGAAGATCGCTGCGAAGGGCACTCCTGCTCCGTCACACAGAACATTTTGGCAACTTTCTGTTAGGTCCACCCCATGAAAACCATGTGTCCATGAAAACCAAGTGTGAATGACCAAGTGTGAATGAAGAAAAGAGGAGCCTCCAAAATTGAATAAGAAGGAGGCTAATTGCAAAGGTGTGAAAGGGAGGTGTAGTTTGTCAACATTGCACCACTTCACTATTCCTTTTGCAACTCAAACTTTGCCTATAAATAGAAGGCTTCACCAAGCATCATTTGCACAAGCAAGAGAGGCAAGAGAAGGGGAGCCAACAAAGAGAAAGGCTCAAGAGAGAATAAGGCTAAAGCCAAGTATAAGTGGTAAGCCTTGAGAGAAATAATTTCTCTAAGAGTGTGAGATAAAAGAGAGTCTGAGTAATTCCCAATTGAGTGTGGGTGTGGGTATACACCAGAAAATATTGGGTGTCATCTCTAGAGGGTCTCACTGAGTGCCACTATAATTTTAGTATCACTTGAAAGAGAGTAAAGTGTGTTGTAAGGATATTTGTAATTATCCTTATTATAGTGGAATGTTTTCTCGGAGCTTGTCCCGTAGTTTTTCCCTCAATATTGGAGGGTTTTCCACGTTAAATATTTGTGCCTCTTGTATTTATTTTTTTGCTTAAATTTTGTTGTGCATAATTTATTTGCACAGTGGGAAAAAGTGATCTTGAGGTGCTTCCACTGTTATCAAGCCTCTGATCCAATTTTTCCCAACAAGTGATATCAGAGCCTCTAGTTATATTGCTGAAATTTATTTTGCAATTTATATTGGCTGGTTATACCGCCTCTGGTCTGGCTAAGCCGCCAAATTTGTTTTCTCTGTAATTGACCGGTTTTACCGCCTAATTTATTTGTTTCACTAATTGTTGGCTTATATTAGATGGAGGTCAATACAAGCAGAATGATTAGCTTGAATGGCACCAACTATCACATATGGAGAGGAAAAATGAAAGATCTCCTTTATGTGAAAAGTTGACATTTACCAGTGTTTGCTTCAGAAAAGCCTGAATCAAAAACCGATGATCAGTGGGCATTTGAAAATGTCCAGATATGCAGTTTTATTCGGCAGTGGGTGGATGACAACGTGCTCAACTACATTAATGATGAAACGAATGCCAAGACGTTATGGGAAAAACTTGAATCTCTGTACGCACGAAAGACCGGCAACAACAAGCTCTTCTTGATTAAGAAGATGATAAAGTTACACTACAAGGAAGATAGCTCTATCTCCGATCATTTAAATGAATTTCAAGGAGTCTTACAACAGTTATCTTCCATGGGTGTAAAGTTTGAAGATGAGATTCAAGCTCTTTGGCTGCTCGGTACTCTACCAGACTCTTGGGAGACATTCAGAATGTCACTTTGCAACTCCGCTCCTGATGGCGTAGTGACGATGGAACATGTTAAAAGTGCTGTCTTAAACGAAGAGATGAGAAAAAGATCTCAAGCTTCCTCTTCACAGCCTGATATTCTTGTCACCGATTATAGGGGGAGAAGTAATAGTAGAGGTCTGAAAGGCAGAGACAAAAGCCGGAGCAAATCTAAGCCCAGATCCAAAAATATGGAGTGTCACTATTGTGGCAAGTTGGGGCACTTTAAAAGGCAGTGTTTCAAATACAAGAAAGACAAGAAAAATGGCAACACTGAGGAAGAAAAGAAAGATCAGGTTGCCGCTGCCGAACTGGTCATTGTTTGTGACGAAGAGGTAATTAATTTTGCCTGTCATGAAACAAGTTGGGTCGTGGATAGTGGAGTTTCATTACATGTTACATCAAACAAGGAGCTCTTCTCATCTTATACACCCGGTAATTTTGGGGTGTTAAAGATGGGTAATAATGGTTTCTCAAATGTTGTCGGCATGGGAGATATCCACTTAGAGACTAACAGAGGAGCAAAGCTGATTCTCAAGGATGTTAGACATGTGCCTGATATCCGTTTCAACTTGATCTCGGTAAAGAAGCTGGATGATGAAGGTTATTTCAACACCTTTGGTAATGGGCAATGGAAGCTTACTAAAGGTTCGTTGGTTGTGGCTCGAGGAGAGAAGAGTCCAAGCTTGTATTTAACACAAGCTAAAATTTCTGGTGACTTCATCAACACAATGGATGATGAGAAGACAGCTGAGATGTGGCACAGGAGACTTAGTCACATCAGTGAGAAGGGACTCAATTGCTTGGCCAGGAAAAACCTACTCCCAGGTATAAAAAGCACGAACTTGAAGAAATGTGCTCATTGCATGGCCAGAAAGCAGAACAGAGTTGCCTTCAAGAGTCACTTTCCTTCAAGGCAATTGGATTTGTTAGAATTGGTGCACTCCGATGTTTACGGTCCCTTGAAGGTAAAGTCCTTTAGCGGTGGACTTTATTTTGTGACATTTATTGATGATCATTCAAGGAAACTTTGGGCTTATGTCTTAAAGACCAAAGATCAAGTCCTTGATGTTTTCAAACAGTTTCATGCATCTGTTGAGAGAGAAACTGGAAAGAAGCTGAAGTGTATTCGCACTGACAATGGTGGCGAGTACTGTGGTCCTTTTGATGAATACTGCAGAAAGATGGGCATTAAGCATCAGAAAACGCCTCCAAAGACTCCACAGTTAAATGGTCTAGCTGAAAGGATGAACCGAACCTTGCTAGAGAGAGTCAGATATTTGCTTTCAGAAGCAAAGTTGCCAAAGTACTTTTGGGGGGAGGCTTTGCTCACAGCAGTATATGTGATCAATCTATCTCCAGCGGTTGCTCTAAATGGTGATGTACCTAACAAAGTTTGGTATGACAGAGAAGTCTCTTATGATCACCTACGAGTTTTCGGATGTAAGGCGTTTGTTCACATTCCGAAGGATGAAAGATCCAAGCTTGATGCTAAGACGCGACAGTGCATCTTTCTCGGTTATGGTCTTGATGAATTTGGCTACAAGTTATATGACCCGATTGAGAAGAAACTGATTCGAAGTCGGGATGTAGCATTTATTGAAGACCAAACTATTGATGATATAGAAAAAGCTGAAAAGAAAGTGTCTGGTGGCAGCGATGGCTTGGTTGATCTAAACCCAGTTCCTATGGTGAACTTACCTGATCCAGTCAATGATGATACTCAAGGTGGGGAACAGATTAATGACCAACCAAGGGCAGATAATGCTGGAGATGATGATGAAGTTGTTGAGTAGGAGGAGCAACCCCCTCCACCGCCGCTCAGAAGAACACAGAGAGAGTGGCGTCCATCAACTAGATACCCAAGTTCTGAGTATATCCTCCTTACTGATGAGGGGGAGTCAGAAGACTTTGAAGAAGCACAAACTCATAAGGATAAAGCTCAGTGGCTGACAGCTATGCAAGACGAAATGGATTCCTTGCAGAAAAATGATACTTATGAGCTTGTGGAACTTCCAGAAGGCAGAAAAGCCCTAAAGAACAAATGGGTGTTCAAGCTTAAGAAAGATTGCAACAAGCTGGTGAAGTATAAAGCTCGCTTAGTCGTAAAAGGTTTTGGACAAAAGTAAGGAATTGATTTTGATGAGATTTTCTCTCCAGTTGTCAAGATTAGCTCAATTAGAGCTATACTAGGTCTGACAGCCAGCATGGATCTAGAGCTTGAACAGTTAGATGTGAAAATTACATTCCTTCATGGTGATTTGGAGGAAGAGATCTACATGGTTCAATCAGAAGGGTTTGAAGAGAAAGGGAAGGAACACATGGTCTGTAGATTGAAGAAGAGCCTGTATGGATTAAAGCAGGCTCCAAGGCAGTGGAATAAGAAATTTGACTCTTTCATGATGAGTCATAGTTATACCAGAACTGATACAGACTATTGTGTATATTTTAAAATATTTCCTGATGACAAATTCATTATTCTCTTGTTATATGTAGATAACATGTTGATTGTGGGGCAGGACACAAAGATGATTGGTGATCTGAAAAAGGAGTTGTCAAAGGCATTTGACATGAAAGATCTTGGACCAGCAAGGCAAATTCTAGGAATGCAGATTTTGCGAGACCGAAAAGCTAGAAAGCTATGGTTGTCACAGGAAAAGTATGTGGAGCGGGTCCTAGAAAGATTCAACATGCAAAGTGCTAAGTCAGTTAGCACGCCGTTGGCCAATCACTTTAAACTCAGTAGGAAAAGTTATCCCACTGGTGAAAAAGAAGAAGAAGACATGGCTAAGATTCCTTACTCCTCTGTAGTTGGGAGTTTGATGTATGCCATGGTCTGTACCCGTCCAGATATTGCTCACGCAGTAGGAGTAGTCAGCAGGTTTCTTTCCAACCCAGGTAAAGATCATTGGGAAGCTGTAAAGTGGATCTTAAGATATCTCAAAGGCAGTTCAAAATTGTGCTTGTGTTTTGGTATGTCAGAACCAATTTTGAAGGGTTATGCAGATGCAGATATGGCAGGTGACTTGGATAGTAGAAAATCTACTTCAGGATTCTTGTTTACTTTTGCAGGGGAGCTGTATCATGGCAGTCTAAATTGCAAAAGTGTGTTGCCTTATCTACAACTGAGGCAGAATACATTGCCATGACCGAGGCAGGAAAAGAGATGCTTTGGTTGATTAGACTTCTTCAGCAATTGGGAATAATGCAGCAAAGGTCTGTGATTTACTGTGATAGTCAAAGTGCTCTTGATTTGAGTAAAAATACGATGTACCACTCACGTACAAAGCACATTGATGTGAGATATCATTGGCTGCGATTAGCAGTAGAAGAACAACAGTTCCAGCTTAAAAAGATTCACACTAACAACAATCCTGCTGATATGATGACAAAGGTTGTAACTCGGGAGAAGCTTCAAACTTGTGCCAGGTTGGCTGGCATGAATTCTATTTGATGGCATTTAGGATTATTCTCCTTTCTCATGGGCTGGAGGGGGAGAATTGTTAGGTCCACCCCATGAAAACCATGTGTCCATGAAAACCAAGTGTGAATGACCAAGTGTGAATGAAGAAAAGAGGAGCCTCCAAAATTGAATAAGAAGGAGGCGAATTGCAAAGGTGTGAAAGGGAGGTGTAGTTTGTCAACATTGCACCACTTCACTATTCCTTTTGCAACTCAAACTTTGCCTATAAATAGAAGGCTTCACCAAGCATCATTTGCACAAGCAAGAGAGGCAAGAGA
This sequence comes from Dicorynia guianensis, assembly GCA_037013595.1. Taxonomy (NCBI): domain Eukaryota; kingdom Viridiplantae; phylum Streptophyta; class Magnoliopsida; order Fabales; family Fabaceae; genus Dicorynia; species Dicorynia guianensis. The sequence goes on from JASUAB010000011.1 coordinate 8,795,821, forward strand.
AGGGGAGCCAACAAAGAGAAAGGCTCAAGAGAGAATAAGGCTAAAGCCAAGTATAAGTGGTAAGCCTTGAGAGAAATAATTTCTCTAAGAGTGTGAGATAAAAGAGAGTCTGAGTAATTCCCAATTGAGTGTGGGTGTGGGTATACACCAGAAAATATTGGGTGTCATCTCTAGAGAGTCTCACTGAGTGCCACTATAATTTTAGTATCACTTGAAAGAGAGTAAAGTGTGTTGTAAGGATATTTGTAATTATCCTTATTATAGTGGAATGTTTTCTCGGAGCTTGTCCCGTAGTTTTTCCCTCAATATTGGAGGGTTTTTCAGGTTAAATATTTGTGCCTCTTGTATTTATTTTTCTATTTAAATTTTATTGTGCATAATTTATTTGCACAGTGAAAAAAAGTGATCTTGAGGTGCTTCCGCTGTTATCAAGCCTCTGATCCAATTTTTCCCAACACTTTCATAGAGTGGTGTTCATGAGGGAAGCCATTAGAGAGGAATTTCAGAATGATGGCCATTGCAAACAGAGAGACAAGGGTTAATATTCACAGCAAAGTTAACAATTAAAGAGCAACAGAAGGTGTTACTTTAAAAGGTAATAATGCTGTTTTAAAATTGATAGCAAAGACAATAGAAATTATTAGGTACATAAAAGATATAAATTTAAATAAATATATTATTATTTTATATAAAAAGATTATATATACATTAATAAAATTTAAAAAAATTCAATCCATTTTAGTTTAAATTTATCATTGAACTGCCGGTCGACCAGGAGTTGGGAGTCTTGGGACATAGATTCACGGGGAACAGGGCATGAACATGGAACTTGTGCAGTGTCCCTGGACCCATGCATTTATGGCGTGGACCACGTTGTTGAAACTCGAGTAATATTACTTTTTACGTTTTTGTATTTATATAATATTTATATTTATTATTTATTATTTTTTTTAAGACAATTCTTTTTTTATTTTATTATTATTTTTTTCTTATTTACAGTATGATGTAAAAAAAAATATTAATACAAAGACGTGATGCATCTTTTCCGGTTGTAACACAGTTTGCTTTTCCTGTTTCCCACAAAAGAAACATTTCATCTAATCTACGTAGCAGAGAGTAAGAAAATGTTTGGTCCTTGTTTAGATGTACACGTTTCTTGGGTGCTTTCCTACAAGACGCCAAGATCAGCTAGCATCGCTCCGCACTTTTTTACATGTGGATACCGGAGGAAGATTTTCTCTCTCCTAATTCATCTAAGAACTTTCCGTTTCCGAGTCCTCTAACGAAGATTGACTTCGGATTTGAATAAGTTAATTTTTATTTTTTAATTTTTATATTTAAATTTAAAATTTTTAATTTTTTATAAATATTTTTAATCTTATTTTTTTATTACCTACAGTAACTTTCAGATTGAACATCACTTATCCGACTGAGTACAATTTTGTCACGTGATCATGTCTCTCCTCAATCCATGTGAAGATTGAGTGCAATAAGTGGCCATGGCTCAACTTCCTTTGTCTTTATTTAACTCTCTCAACGCGGATGGCTGTGCTCAGATTCTTTGCAATATTGGTGTGACCAATTTGGAGAGAACAGACGACCTCAAAACACAAATATGTGGCTAAGACACACTACATAGAGTTTGGTGTGACCAATTTGGTGAGAACAAACGACCTCAAAACACAAATACGAGGCTGAGAAACACTATTTGCAAAGAAATCAGACATAAAAGCTGGGCCACATCTTCCCGTTGTAGACTATACAGTGACAGATGTGAGGGGACGCCGTCGGGACTAGTGGGCTGATTGGTCTTTAGACCCCTCGTCTCGTGAACCACGGCTCCATTTGTTGTGATTCATAAATATCGTCGTACACATTTTAGGCTAAAATGTAATTTGGCTGTGAAATTTATATTAATTTTTAATTAAATTTTTACAATTCTAATTTGATTCATTAAATTCTCAATTATTTAACCGTTATCAATTAAATTGAGCCGTCTTTTGATAGTTACAAAAATTTGATGTGTAAAAAGAAAACTAGATTTATAAGAATTTAATTAAAAGTTGAAGTAAATTTTAGAAACCCAAACTATATTTATTTTAGGTAGAGGTGAAAATAACTTGGCTGGACTAAAGTTAAATCACATGCAACACAATTAAATTTGGTTTAGTTGTTGGCTAAGTTTATCAAATATTTGATGTAAGTAAATTTTTTTAACTCAAGCTCAATTTATTTAGAACTTATGAGTAATTCAACTCAATTAAATAACTTAAATGCATGAGTGATGAATTGAGCTCAACTCATTTATATTTAAATTAACCCAATAAATTGAAAAACTTATTTAGTTAGATATAATATTTAAAGTTTCAATAAATAGTCAACTAATATCATAAATTTACTATATAAAAAATTAACCCATTTTTTAATTATTGGGAAGAAAAATTTTTTGACTTTTATAAAAGATTATCTTAGTTGTAAAATTATAATAATATTATAATATATAGAGCCACCTCTTGAATCTAACGAGTTGAACATTTTTTAGCTTAAACTTAGCTTATTTTCAAATGAGCTAAAAATTTTGATTCGGGATCATTTAATTCATGAGCTTACTTCAAAGGTAAGCTTGCTCAATTCATTTCGTCATTAATTTTAGTCAATTTTTTTAACGCATTAAGATTTTTTATCCATTATAAATGGCTCCGAGTAAAATCCAATATAATTGATTATGGTAAAAAGAATTGAGGATTCAATAAATCAAATTAAAATTATGAAATTCCCATTAAAAATTGATATAAATTTCAAAGACTTAAAATATATTAGCCAACATACATTGTTTTTTGGTTCATTGTGGGGAGGAAAAATGATGAAAGGCAAGTTCGAAACCGCTGCCTTAAGTGGCAGCCACCATACATTTTAGTTACAAGAATTCCATATTTTTGTTATATCCTCAATTAAACTTCATTGAGTCTTTAACCATCATTTTTTGTCCTTTTCGCCACTTGTTTCCATCCCATGTTTGGAAGTTTACATCCTTCTCAGGCTACAAATATGCTTTCTTTCGACTCCCAAATTAACAACTACGTGCTACTTTTCTTCTACTCTTGTTGGTCTAAAAAAAAAATCAAAGGGAAAAAAAGAAAAATAATTACAGAGCCAAACTCACGTACTTTGATAGAGAGGATGGCCCTGGTAGCAGAAATCATGGGTCATATGGTGGAAGCATTTCATTTTGATGCTTCGACGGGGCCTTTCATGCTAAACGTTGCTTCAAGAAGCAAAACAAAGTGTCCTTGTCCCCCACTTTCTCCTGTTCAGTGCCATCATCACAGGCGCTCAAGAAGGTGGTGCAACCAACTGCCCCACTGCCACCCTTTGCCGAGGACGAGTCCAAGACCAAGAGAGCCCTTGCTCAGAAGCCAGTGACACTGATGGTAAAGGGCACTGTAACCATCAAGAACAGTAGAAAGATTACGGCGAAGCAGATGTTGGCCATGATGCTTCCACATTTTGATGGTTTCAGCAATGCCCTTAAAGGGGGAGGCATGGTTATGCAGCTAGTCAGCGCTGAAGTTGACCCTGGTAAGTACTCATTGATCTTTCTAGTTAAACCAACTTGACACTTTTTGACCCCAAATGGCTATCATATGTATTTGGATTTTCATCTATTATTTATAATTTAGATAATTTATTATGTTTTATTTTACATTTAAATTTAATTTATAAATTTAATAATTTTTGCATTAACTTTATAAATTTTTTTTAAATTCTCTCATTTCCTCTCCTAATGCATCCCCCCCTGCTTGACAGGCAATCACAGGGATCCATATTGGTTAATTATTATATATTATCATGATATTTTTATAAATTAAATTTTATTAAATATTTATTAAAATATTTTAATCATTAAATTTATTAAAATTTTATAAATTGAAATATAATTATCAAATTTAACTATTCACATAGTTGTTTGTAAAGATTTACTTGATTGTGGAAGTAACTTTTTTTATTATATATATACTTTATTTATTTTTATATTTTTACTTTCGTATAATTTTTATTTAAAAATTTAAATAATTAAATTTATTTAATTTTAAAACTGAATCATAAGATTCAATAATTTAAAAAAATACTTAATATCACAAAATGAACAGTGAAACTTTGCCAATCTAAAAGCTAACGCCATATGAGCAACGTGGAAATAACTTCGATCTTATATACATTATCTTGCTGTTCTGTCACTCTTTGCCAAGTTTTCAACTATTTGAGTTATTTATTTTTGCCTTGATCATTTTAACTGTAGAAACAATGAAGCCGAAGCTTAGCAACCAAGCTGTATTGGACTGGTCCAAGCACTTCAAGATTGGGACTGCGAGGTCAACTCACAAAGTGAATTTTGAGATAGATTCAGACTTTGGACTGCCCGGAGCTATCACAGTAATAAATCAACATGAGAATGAGTTCTTTTTAGAGAGCATTGACATTGAAGGTGTTGTGCATTTTACCTGCAATTCTTGGGTCCAAACTGAAAACGTTCATCAAGAGAAGAGAATTTTCTTCAGCAAATAAGGTAATAAATGTAAAACATATACAATTAATCAACATCGGAAACTAGGTTAAATTGCTTCCTTTATGTTAATTATTTTCTTGTAATTGGTCTCATTTTATGTATGATATTCATATGGGCAGGCTCACTTACCTTGTCACACACCAATGGGTCCAAAACAGCTAAGAAAAGAAGAACTAATGCAGCTGAGGGGTGAAGGAAAAGGAGTCAGAAAGTTCACAGACAGAATATATGACTATGATGTGTAAAATGACCTCGGAAATCCAGGCAAAGGAAACGAACATGAAGGCCACTATTAGGGGGTGAACACCACCCTCATCCCAGACGTGCCGAACTGGTCGTCCTCCTTCTATAGCTAGTGAGTCTCACTCACATTCTTCTTTTTTTTAACCCTTTAATCTAAGTGTGGTTGGAGTTTCAATGTGTTACATGGATGAGTCCACTTTCTATTCGCACTTCCTAGTAACAAAACTCTTATAGATTAAAGGTAACTTCTTGTATGTATGTACAATAGTTAGGTTAGATCTTCTGCATATTTTAACTTCTCAATTAATTTTGCTTCAATATTGTCCCATCAATATGATTTTATTTGAGATATGTTAAAAAGGAATATCTTTGTTAAATTATTTCTTTTCAATGAGGACAGACAAGAAAGCTGAGGCCCCTGTAAATGAATTCATGGAAACATATGTCCCGAGAGATGAAGTCTTTGAGAAGGTCAAATGAGAGACACTAAATGTGGAAAGGTGTCACCCGGAACTTGATTCCTTTCTTTACAACTTGTGTTGCAAAGAGTGAAGCTTTCAGGCAGCTCTCAGATATTTCAAGCATCTACAAGAGAAAATCTGAGGTGGGAATCACACCAAAGCTTCCTCTTTCAGTGGATTTGAGCAACATACTAAATCCTGTGGAAGAGTATTTCAAATTTACAACCCCAAACATCATTAGTGGTACGTAAACCCTCCACCGGCCTGCCATGTCTAACTTTTATCAAATATTAATGATTTCAGATATATATCTTCTTCAAATTAGAAAAGCAATCTTAAAACTTCAGGTAATGGTGGCTGCATAAGAGATGAGGAACTTGGCCGTCAAGCACTGGCTGGTGTCAACCCTTGCAGCTCATCGCCAACTGAGTGTGATGCAGCACCCTATTTTCAAACTTCTTAAACCTCACATGAAGCACACGTTGCAGATAAATGCCTTAGCTCGAGAGACTCTCATTAACGGAAGAGCCATTATCGAATCTGACTTCACCACTGGCAGATACAGTACAGAGATTGTCTCTGCTGCTTACAGAGACTGGTGGCGATTCGACATGGAGGCCCTTCTAGCTGATCTAATAAGAAGGTATCAGTCTCGCTTATCCAAAATGACATGCACATAAATTTAAGGGAAAATTCCTATTTGATGTTGGGTTCTTCCATAATAATCGATTGGGGTTCCGTAACTCTCCCAGTAATTTTGCTCTTGACTAAATCTAAACAGAGGCGGAGCCTGGAGGTAAGGTTGCTGCGGGAGCGCACATGTTCAGAATTCTGAGAAATTGTTCGTCATAAAAAACTCTAGGAGATTTTAATTTAGTCCTTAAGTTGTATAAAATTTTATATATAACTTATAATTTTTAAAAATTTTAAAAATAATTTCTTAGATATTTTAATTGAATTTTTAAAAATTTTAAAGTAATATTTAAATATTCTGAAATTACAAAAATAATTCTACTTCTTCCCTATGTACAATAATCAAGATGTAGCATAATATACTTGGGCCTGATCTCAAGTACAAAGCTTATCCAAAATTGCACAAATTTAATCATGATCATAATGCAGGGGAATGGCAGAACCTGGCCCAAATGGGCTAAAGCTACTGCTTTAGGATTACCCTTTGCTAATGATGGGCTTCCTATCTGGTTTGCTTTGGAAAACTTAGTTAGGACCCATGTGAATTACTACTACCGTGACGGGCTCATGGTCCGGTCCGACAGCGAGCTACAGGCCTGGTATACGAGGCCATCAATGTGGGCCACGCAGATCGTAGACATGCTAGTTGGTGGCCGAAACCCTCCTGTCCCAGTGATCTCGCATCCATCCTGACCACCCTCATATGGATAGCTTTAGTTCAACATTCTGCAGTGAATTTTGGGCAGTATCCTTATGGTGGGTATGTTCCATTGCGCCCCCCACAAATGAGAAAGCTATTACCCAAGGAGTAGGATCCTGAGTACCAAGAGTTTGTGAGGGACCCAGAAGGGTACCTTGTGTCTTCATTGCCAACTCTGTTTCAAACCCCAACATTTCTGGCAGTGGTTAATATGCTTTCCCAGCATTCGACAGATGAAGAATACATAGGACAAAGGAAGGACTTGTCAGATTAGGCTGGTGACCCTGAAATCATTGAGGCATTCTATAGGTTTCCTATAGAGATAAGGAGAATAGAAAACGAGAATGTGGAGAGAAATAAGGATCCTAAACTCAGAAATAGATGTGGGGCTGGAATTCCACCATACGAGTTGGTCATAGCTAGCTCTGGCCCTGGGGTCACCGGTAGAGGGGTGCCTAATAGCATAAGTATATAAACATAAAGTTGCCGAGAGCAAAATTCATGGATAAAGCCATATTCCAACAATATCTCCACCAAAAACTTTTGCTGTGCTAGCAAAGTTTGGCCAACATATTAGAGGATTTAGTCATGTTATTTTTAAAAATCAAATTTTATAAAATATTTAGTTAAAAAATTTTGAATTATTAAATTTATTAAATTTCACAAAAATATAATCTAAACTATAAAATTACTAGAATCTCACAACCATGCACTATTTATTAAGTGAGATTTGGGACGAAACTTTCTTATAGATAATACCATAGTACACGAAATTAGATATAACGGTGTATTTCATACTGCAGAGTTGCAAATTATGTAGCAGGGACATAGCAATGAATACTAACGAAATAAAGTTACGTTTCTTCCCCACAAGGGATAAATATTGAATATGTTTTCCAGTATGGTCATGGAACCATTAATCGCATTTCATGGCTTCCTCATTCCAAATCTCGTAAAGGCAGACTTCATATCCATCCTCCATTTACTTTGATCAAATGACCACCTGATCATGATACACCAAAGAAAAAGGAAGTCCCACGTTATCAATATTTTGGGTAGGCGTTAGAAGTGATGAGATTGTTATTCTGTAAAGAAAAATTATTAGGAGTACGATAATACTTTTTAAAGTGATTAAATGAGAAAGATAGAACGTATGCAATATTACATATATTTAATAGGATTATTTTGTAAAATTTAATAAATTTATAAAAAAAAATAGAGAATTGATTCACCAAATCTTAGCATCTAATTGAAATATATATATATATATATATATATATATATATATACATATATATAACCATCCTCATGTGAATCAAATTACTGTCGAATTATATTCACCAAAAAAGAAAAAATACTGTCAAATTATACAAGTTTGGATCCAAACGGGCCCTTTAGTAGACAGTACAATCAATTTTGCAGAGAAGATGATTTTTTATTAAAAATCTTCAGATTTGAACAAACGTGTAACGAACATATAACCCTTCCCTTATCTTTGGGTTCTATAGCCATTTATTTAAGTAAAAGTCATTTGCCATAGTTTCGTAGCTTACATCAATTGATTAGGTAAAAGCAGGGCTAAGAAATGAGACCTATATTGCTTTTAAGCATATAATTTTTCTCAAGCATTTGGAGATACATTGTGAGCGCAAGAATTTGCTACGAAGCGTTAGTAAAAAGGTAAGCGTGGAAGTACAATTTACACATAACCAATCTCTTTCCCCTTTACACTATTCAACTTAATAAGAAAGAGATTAGAACACCGCTGGCTGATTCAGGGGATCCAAACAACTCCAATAAAAAGTAATCTATCTTCTTTAAGCGGCAATAAAACGCAAAACCAGAAGTGGGTTGGGATGACCCGAGTGTATTAAATTAAAAGATCACATTGTTCTCTGATGATCAAATAGGTTATATGCATGAAGTCATTTTAATTGCCACTCACCCACAATTGAGTGTGATGCAACCCATACTCAAGCTTCAGAATCCCCACGTGTTACACACCAAGGAAAGACGCAATAGCTTGCGAGAAGCTCCCCAATGCAGAAGGGATCATAAAGTCAGGCCTCTATCCTGATACAGAAACTGTATACAAATGAGCATCGCTGACTGCTGCCTGTACTCGTGGTGATTTGAAATGGAAGACCTTCCCACGGACCATGGGAGGAATTCAATTGATTCTTCCCAACTTACATTATTACTTTCCATGATGATTATGGATACGTTAATTTCAGCAGCTACCTTAACATTTTCTCCGCAAAGTAGAATGGATGTTAACCTCTGCAGCTTGCCTCTTCATTCCAGGAACATAGCCATACCAGATGCAACTCGTACCAATGGCCTCGGGCTATTCATTGAAGACTATTTAATATGGTCAAGAATAAAGAGAAGTTGGTCGGGGCATGTGTACATCCAAGGCTGGTACAAAGAACCCATCAATGCTCTACATGATCTTCAAATTGCAAGGTGGTAGCAAAAACTTGCCATTCTTGATGATTTGACCTCCATATTAACCCACCATTATCTGGATCATATCTACACAGCAAGCTACATTGAACTTTGGATGACACCTCTATGGCAGTTATTTTCCAACCCATCCACCCATAATGCAATGACTATTACCCAAGGAGCAGGATCCTGACTACTCGCATTTTGTCACAGATGATTGCCAAGTTTATTCTAAGCAACAAGTTTCATAGCTGTGATTGACATCATTTCTGCACATTCAACTGATGCAAGGAATTAACAGGACGTAGAAATAACATGTTCTTTTGGCTGCGAGGTACTGAGATCATCAATACATTCTACCAACTTTCAGGAGGAAATATGGAGTGTTGTGGATATTGAGAAAAGAAACGCTAATCCAAAACTTAGGAACGGATGTGGCGCTGGAGCGTCCCATATGAGCTGCTAATACCAAGCACAGGACCTGGGACCACTGGAAGAGGAGTACTATAATAGTCCAATAAAAGATTTGTGACCATTGCTCTGTGACATGTATATAACAAATATACAAGGCATGAACACTTCATTACCATAGAATTATACCTGGTGCCATCTCAACACTTGCTTAGTTGGTCTAAAATTGAAGTTGAGAAAGTCACCTTTCAGACAATAGCAATCGAAGTTAATCAATATAAGGATGAGGAACCCCACTAACATCAGAAACCAATAGAAAACTGACTCACAAACCTTAGGCAACCTGGCAAATTGCAGGTCTATGTATAACTTCTAACTAGCATGTAAGTTACAAAAAATAGATGACAAACTTTACCTTTGAGCTTTATTATAAGCATTGATGTCACTTTTCTAGCCTATAGATGAGTTCACTCACAACACTGTGTGGAGAAAACTGTCGTAAGCCAGACTGTCTCAGTATACTAATGCTTCCAAAATTCTCAACTACAACAAGCACAATCTTCACTCACAAAGCATACTCAAGTAGGTGCACTTTCTAACAGCATAGATTTATAATACTATTTAATGTACAACATTTAACCATCAGCCAGAAATACTTTGTTCATAGATATTTGGCAAATCAGCCAAGAACAGAATGTGAGTAGATGCAAACAGTATTTTTTTACAAGTGATGCAATTCAAGTGAAAAAAGGAAATGCACAATTATTGCAAAGCAAAACTAAGCAATCATAGATCCCTAGACAGATGCCATACTCGTGCATTCAAGCCCATGTACACAAGTATAGCCAAAAAAATAAAAAACCGTATCAAATGCTTAAATAATAGGATATTAATATAGAATTAAAACCAATATGACTGGACTTCTAATTCCACAGCACAAGACAAAACAAGCCCAAACATCTCATTGAATATGAAATAACAGTATTAAGATCTTATTTCATCATAGACTGACAAAACAAATCTTATGCATCAAATCAGCAATCTTGTCTAATCCTAACTCAGGATATATCTGGAGTGCCATAAATACCACAAAAAAGGTAAGTAAAAGAAAGAAATAAACACACCAACAGCCATATTCAATAACATTGGCAATAAATCTTCCAAAAAGTGAAACATAGACATTAACAGATACTATTTTTTTCTTGCAATAGTAACATGCAGTAAAACTAAGAACTTAAAAATGCATCAAGAACATATTGGCCTTTATTGAGTATCGGAGAATCTGACTTGGTCAATGTTACACACAAGCTTTGGTGTCATTGGATTTTATAATTACATTAGGGTTGACCTAAAAATAAGGGTTACTCAAAGTGCCAGATATTTCCTGCTTTGACTAGGTTAATTGCAATCGATGCACAATGGACCAATTTCATGAAATGTCTATCATAATTCAGATTACTAATGCAGAGAGTTTCATGCATCCTCAAAATATTTGAACTCAGATTTAGTCTACTAAAGTTTATATAAGCATCTAATTTATCAAATGGTATAGTTTAGAACTTTGCAAAATCTATCTAACTTTTAAATCAAACAATCATAACAGATCATTATAATAGGTAACTTTATATTTTTCATTTGCTTGGTATTTGTTTGCAGGTCATAAAACAATATCTGAACAAGCAATAACTTATTTTTTTATTAACAGAAGATTGAAAAAGCCACTAGTGTCGCGTTAGTAAGAATCTAGTTTCATCAACTGTCTATCACAAAGAAGACAAGTGGAACATATTATCAATCTCTAGCCCCTCAAAGATTCTCTTTTGATCTTTAGAAAGATTAAGTGAAATGCTTATCTTCTGTACACAAATTGCCACATCAAGTCCCATGCGTTCCATCAATAAAACTTGACAAGCAAGATTTAAGTTCAATCCAGATAGTGCATAGATTCTAAAGTAAGTAATGAAATGCACGAATGATTCTCAGCACAATACACAAATTTAAAACATGCACTGCTAGTTTCTCTAACTCTAAATGTTGAACAAACAAATGATTCAGTGAAGCAGCATTCTTTAAACTACAAGTACAAAAACTACCCATCAATAGGCACAACCTGATAAATTTTATGGTTAAAAATCTTAAATAATCAGGAATTAACAATAATTTGCTAGACTTAAAATAACAATGACTGAGGAAACTATGGCAACTGAAGATAAGCAACATATATCCTTTGGCAGGAATTGGCATAAAACTTATTAGTGCCTCATATTTTCATGTTAAGAAATTTCATTTACATATATTAGTTTTGTAATAAATTGTAGTTGAGAAAATTCATGTATTCCAGTATAAGAAGTTATTGGAAGGGGACCAATTTCAGAAGGCGACACAAAAACTATTGAAGACGCCCCTTTTCGGTGTTCGCACCATAATTGATCTCAGGGAAGGTAATTTACTGCTAACATGTAAATGTAAAACACTCCCTTGATAGATAATCTGAAATCAAACTTTTACAGGGGTGATTATAAGCTGAAAATTATACCGATGAGCAAAAAAAGGATGGGGAGCGGAAACTAATCATACTTCTCTCTCCAAGAGTATACAAGAAAGAAAACCCATGAAAGAGCCAATAAAATGTCGCCAACTGTCTGCCTGAGCCCATCCCAGGCAAGGTCCTCCACCTTCCTTTCGAAGGAAATCCTCCACAAAGCCATGAAAACATGTAGAATCGTGCACCCTTTGGCGAAGAATGCCTGAAAATCCCTGTCCTTCACGAAAGAAACCATGAATAGAAGGAATCCAATGGCGACAAGCAGCAACCCAGAAAATGAATCGGAGGTTTTAATCAGAAGCTGGTCATGCGGGGTGGACCCCATGAGCTTCGTCGCCGTCTGTACCCCATGCCCAAATGTATATACCTCTTTCATGTAGAACATCATCAGGGCCCCACAGGTAACGGCGATCAGAGAGTGGAGGACACAGATCATGAAAAATGCCGACGACGATCCCATTGATCATATGGTTGCGACGACGAAGGCGGTGGCAGTGGTGAGCAATTGATACTCTACGGGTTCGGCATGGTAATTCTATAAAACCCTAACCCTCTCAGCTCACGCTTTTGGAAAGAAGACGATCAAGGAAATGGATTAAAGATTCTTCCTTTATTTCGGCTTCGCTTGTTTGATGAAGTAATTGCAGTTTCAATTTGAGCTGATTTTTTTGGGCAGATATTCGAAGAGTAAATAATAAGCCCGAAGGATGGGATTCCAGATAAGGATCTGGTGGGGCCCAGCGAAGTAGCATGCATTGGACGATTGTCCACGAGGCCGACACGTGGAACTTTCTACTAGTGCCGACAAATTCTAATTCCTGACTAGATTCAATTTATTCGGTTTCGGTGGAAATTGTACTTGTTCAAGCTCTGCTCGCTTCTCCTATTTAAATTAAAATAGTAATTTGCATCTTTTCTTTTATTTTACAAAATAAATTTTATATAAATTTCACTTAAAAAATTTCAATTATTAAGTATATAAAAATTTTTTAAATCTTAATAAATTTAGCATTTTTCCTTTAAAAAAGATTTATAAATAGTATATTAATTTTTCATTTTCCATAATAATAGTTTTTTTTTTACTATGAACAAGATATTTACATTAACATTATATGGTTTAAAATAATTATTTTATTTATTTACTTATTAATAATAGGGTAAAATTAAAAATTCATAATATTCAAATGTAATGAATTCGTCAGGTGCAACTGATTTAAACAAACGTTGGGAACTGGTTGATTGGAATTTCCCATTCTGGAATTATATTTCATTTCAGTGGCGGATTATAGATATTGGAGTAGATAACTTGAAAATGGCTAATTCTATATGGATGTTAAATGGAAACTGACTCATACATGGCCGCCAGGCCGTGGAACCACAGCAATCCCAACAAGGCACACATATGACTCCTCCGGCTGAACCATGCAGGTTCCCCTGAAGTCCAGCTCAAACATGTTTAGGGTAATAATTAAGGTATTGTTATAGGAAAAATTGACTGTATTTTTAAATTGATATATAGAATAAATGTCTTGAATTTTATTTTTAAAAATTGTTATTATTAAGAAAAGTAAAATTGTTCAATTCCAAATGTATACTTCTAATCTTATATAATATTCATATATATTGATATAAATTTTTAAATTTATTAATTTTAATAATTTAAACTGTAAAATTTAATATATTTTAAAAATAAAGTGCAAATAAAATTATAAGAATCGAAACAAGTCTCTTCACAAATTTAAGCTGGCACCTAGTTGATGATTGGCAATTTTGCCAAGCACCCAACTTCTAACACAATGGTCTATATTACTCCAGCTACATCTCACTGAAAAAATGGGAACAATTAGTGTTGGGATTAGACAGAAGAAACAGAGTACTAAAAGAGGAGGAAACAACAGTAGGTAGAGAATCTTTGGTAACTTCTCATTGCTTTATTAATCTGAATGAACATATATGATTGTAACTTCCAAGGAGTATAACTGGAGCCAGTACACTTTTCCTATCATAATGGAACAAAATGGGTTACCACATGTGAGGATTTTGGTGGCAACCAAAATTATAATTATTGAAAATTTTAGTATATATACAACAGAAAAAAGAATAAAGATGGACAATTCCAAGAAAGTACAAAGAATGAGAGGGTCTGCAGAAACAATACAACACTCATCTTGCACTTTTTCCTCCAACTCTGCGATGAATGATTTTTGTAGGTGGAATGTAAAAGAATAATATACTCACCCAGACAAAATTTTTTAACTTGCGTTTGCACTGATGTCTCTACTACCAGCAACAACTTTGCGGTGACGCCTAGAACCTCTCCTATCTCTGCCGCGCCTTGCAGGGCCTCTTCTAATTGGTGGATTTACAACATTTTCAGGTGAAGTTTCAAGCACAGGCAATGGAGGAGGGGGAGATGGTGGAGGAGGTGGAGGATAGAGAGCAACAGGAATAGGGGGAGCCAGCCGCTTCAATATATCCATATGGTATTTCTGCAATCATAAAAAAGATCTGAATAAAACTGAGGTAAACGAGATGCAATGGATGGCCAAGAAACGACATGGCAATAAAGTTGGTTTCTAACATGTGCGAAACTAACAAACAAATCACCATAATCAGAGGTTCCAAAGAAAAATCATGCAGAAACCAAAAGAAGGTGCTCACAACTCTAGCATAATGTCGGAATAGGCCATATCCTCTTAAACAAACTGAAAATATGAAATTATGAATATCAACTACTTATATACTTTAATAGAGGCATGTTGACATCAAGTGTGGCAAAACTATGAGAAACAAGAGAAAAGTAGTTTAGCACAAGAAAAAAGCCACAGGGATGCGGATTAAGCAAACGATACACAAGAAATCAATTACAATAAGGTATTGTACAAAAGGCAACATAGCTAAAGATGCATCTATGCAAAGCCAGGTGTCTCTTCTTTTTCTCTTTTCTTTGTTTCTTAGAAAGCCTGTAAGAAAGTAAAAGTGCACTTGCCAATTGGCTGGCAAATATGGAAACTATTATCACCGTTACATTAGACAGTAGTTTCTTAACCATAGAGATATATTCTTCGCATCTCTAAATGTTACATTTTTCTGATGTTTTCTCCTTACCACATAGCAAGAAACTCTCACAAAATATGGTTTCTCAAATTTCATAAAACAGATTGCCGAAAACAGTCAGACTTTAAGTTGTTTGGACTCAGCAGGTACCTTCTGCAAAAGCTAAGCAATCAATAGTATTTCTTTTATTCTCAAATATTAAATGAAAAAAAATGGGATAATTACCTGAACTACAAAGTTGCGTCTTTCACAATCCAAGAACATATTCACATGCAAATCCACCTTAGACAAAAGTTTATCCCTGACAGTTGAGAAACTGATCTGGTCCCTAGGAGTAAATCGGCCAACTTCATTGAACCAAAGACACGTAAAGAGATTGCTAATAGAAACATGCTCTCGTACTATTACACATCCTTCAGGAACATCTGCAACTCAGACATTCAAGATTTAAGAAAAAGTCAAAAATGAAGTAGGTAGATCTCATCCCCACACAGATAGAGGAAAAAAGTTTCACCAACCACTTATAATGGGGAGCTTGGCCTCTGTATATGGGGTCAATCCCTCGTTCTTATAAAACTCAATCTGAAAATCAATAGAGGCATTATCGTACTTTCCAGCAGCTTTATTTGCCTCAGCCTCAACAAATACATCAAAGCGTCTATAATGTTTAGATATAGCAAAAGTTGCATTTTTCCTCCACAAAAACCTATAACAGAGCCAGTGAAGTGGTTAAGGTGCCAAACATGTACTGTAGCAAGACAAAGAAGAATAAATATCATAAAACAGTGAGATCCATCCTTAAATGCATATAAGCAATTTCCAGTCATGTTCTAGCCCCACAGGCAAGAAATATGACCCTTCATTAATTAAATTCAGCGACGTACTTCAAGCCAGCATAGATGAAAATCCAGTACAATTCATGCTTGATTTTCAGGTAAGATGCAGCGTATATCAGGGTATTGTTCAGGGGAACAATTAGTTACAGCTTTTATAGTTACCAAGAATAGAAAGTAATTCTTAGTTTATAGCAGGAGGAGAAGGATCTAACTAAATAACTTGCCAAGCCTACTATAGTTTGCAGTAAATATGCAATTGAACAACAACCAAGTGAGAAGATTTTCAAAATTCAATTACATAGTGTCAACATGATAGCTCTACAAGCTGAGTTAGGCATTTGACAAGGGATTCTAGCACTTACCAGAAATACCTGTGCTAGAAAATATGTTGTGACATATAAGAGGCCTAAAGGTGATTCCTCCATTTATGCCAGCTCCTAAGGAGTACTGATACAGGTGAGTAGGTGAGTTACAAATTTGAAAAAAGGCCTACATAAACCACATGACACCCATCCTAATTTATTATATGAGGAAGCTGAGATCAACACTTCTGATCCGATCTTCAGTCTACAGCATGTATTACTGTTCTAGCCAGTAGTCCTGAGTTTGCTTCTACTTTAAGTCTTTTTGATACCATAGCTCAGTTAACATATAAAAGATTAATCCTAGAAGCATCAGTCAAAATCAGTTTTCAGAACCAGGATGATGAGAAGGCAAATGACATGTGGATAGGATGGTTGCATCATTTATGTATATACTTATGTTAGTCAGTTACTGTAAATGTAGAGTCCTGATTGTAATGAACCAGAGGGTTTGTAAGGTGCCCAAAAGTCAAAACAACCCTTAATGATTTTCCCCATCCTCGCCCTTGACCATGGGGGACATATTGAAACTGGGAGCAGTTTCAAGTTTAATTAAGAGTTTCTTTACACCTTAAATTAATGTAGTTCTTCAATTTGAGCAACTGATTATATCTAACTTCTAATTTATGCAATCCCCTTTCTCCACTTGGCAACAAAGAATAGGAGAAAATGCATGGCTTGACATCCAGCAACTATTTCAAGGCAATAAGCTCTATGATAAGACCTTGTTAGTTTTCTTATATAGCTAGAGCTAACAACTCATCCATGGACAACACAGAAAGACTCTGTGGTCTAGAAAGATTATGACATCACCGTACATAAGAATCCCCATGCTTTGACTTCAGACTCTTCCATACTAAATATGAACTAAAATTTACTGGAAAGATTCAAGACGCAATACAAACATGACAATATATAGATGAAGTTTATAATGAATTGGAAAGAGAAGTTTACAGCATATATAATATCGGGAAATTGCAGGACTTTGAACAGAGAATATACAAATAGCCACTATTGGTATCAACCCTCACATGTCCTAGTGCTGTTGTGCTTACATCTAACATGAAAACTCATATGATGATAATCAATTCTTCTGATGTAGGTTATGATATCTGCCTTAACCAGAATTAGAAGGAATAGGGAACAAAGGATTGGACAATGTGTCAAACATATGATAGAAGGACTTAAACGAAAGCAAAGTTAACAGATAATACCATTCTCCTTAAAGGATAAATTGTACCAAGTCCTAAATATAAGATTTTAATGCAAGGAACTGCAAGACACCTTTCCAGAATTTGATATGGATCAACAACAAGCTCAAGCTTTCCATCAAGCCATATAGAATAGCGGGCATTTGGAACCATTCTATGCAACAGAAGCTTTGGAATCTGCAGCAATGATAGCAACAGTCAAAAGCACAAAATGTACTACTTTATGAATGAGATTACAGAACATTGTCTAGGTAAACAATATACTTATCTCAATTCATGCAGATGTAACAGAAAAAGCAAATATTATGTTTAAATGATAAACATCATTATAATGGTCAGACAAGAGGTTCTAGCCAAATACTAGGGCTCATGTATAACGTTTTTATTTCCATCATAGTCCCGTTCATTGAATGTCAGTCAATATTACACATTACCCCCTTCAATCTAGAATATACAAAGAGGAAAGCATAGTCAACAATATTAATTTTTGACAACAGTGACCAGATTCTAAAGAAAAGCATAATATTTCCAAATTCAGAATCAATGTAACTGACAACCCACATGCTGAATCTCAATTCATAGTCAAAATAGTGCTGGCCAAAATTAATAAGTTTGACCTTTCCAGTGCGTCTTGCATCCGTGTAAGGAAGATTACGAGCAACAATAACTCTCCATAACCCAATTTTCTTGCTGCTTCCCAGCTTGCCTGAAGTCCTCAGATATTTTTCTGTTTCTTCATCTATAAACATAAGGAAGCATACAGTCTTCTTCGAATATTCACTTATATTTGATGGCTCATTGATCTCATCAAAATTTCCTGAACAACATGTTTAATTTGTAAGTAAAGTAATAGCTTAAATAAGTAAATTAATGCAAAAATCACAGAACACAGACCAAATACGGCTGATGCAACAACCAGACCATGACATTGCTCCATATCAAGAAGGTCAGCTTCATCCATGTCAAATCCTGTGTTTCGGCCAGGCTTAATTCCTCTTACAAATCTGATTGTTGCAGACATGCATCATTGAAGATTCAAAATGGACAGATATGAGTAAAAGGGTACAGACAAAGCATAATCATAAAAACATCCTTCAGAACTTACAGATGAAAACCAAAACATACCCACAGTGCACACTCATTGACTCCCGTATATCAAAAGAATCTTCTCTCTGCTTCAAAGTAGGATATCCACCAAAGTCTGAACCACCAATTTCTCCATCTCTGCTTAATGTTTCCTCATATATATATGTTAAGTTCTTAAGAACTGGAGAAGGTGACGGTAACATTGGCAGTAGTGCAATAGCTTCTTCCACAGGAAGGTAACATACTGGGCATGCTGAAACATAAACAAGCCAGAGTATTCAAAAGCGACACTGTGACCATCACTAATGTGAAACTTATCCAGGGAATCCATGTATTCACTGACTACAAGAATTTTGAAAACTAATTCATATATGCAGGGATGAAGGGTACTATCACAAAATAACACGTAGTAAGGATGAAATAGCCTAATACAGGGCATCTAAAGCAACACAAAGCTAAACTATAACTTACGCCGTGGTCCAGTGCGCTTTTTATCTGCTGGTGGCGGAGGGAGTGTGAAGCTATGACATGGGTGACCAGGAGGAAGAGTGTACCCCAGAAAATAGCTTGGGGGAGGAGGAGGTAAGACCAAGTCTGATGATGTGCCCAAAATAATTGGTGTAGAGGTTGCAGATGGAGAATCACTTATTGACAGGCTTTCATTAACATTAATGTTCTGAACACTGTTTGCCTCCTGTGAATCCTCGCCTGAAAACAAACATTATGTCCTACATATAGTGGAAATTAAGTGATAGCTCTAAATCACAAAACAAGTGTTCATCCTTCAGCGAGGTAGAGACTTGCATCAGATAGAATGACAGTGAATTAAGGTGAACCAAATTGAAGAATTAGTCAGTGATAGCTTATTCCCAATATAAAAACAATAGACACCTCAATTCTGAAAATTCAAATTGTTATAAGAATTGAAACTACCAGACGCACTAGGATGGAAAGAAGAGAAATTAAGATGATTTATAGCCGTATTGACAATTACAAGCAATATTTATGTCAAGCCATTGTATATTAGCATCGTCTTAATGAGATGGTAGCTTTGAATCTACCAGAACACGTCACAGAGGAACAACTATATGATTCGGTACATCATTTGACATGCATTCCTAAAATCGATGGCGACCCAGATGAATTCTAAAATCAGATTCGATTTTCAGATAAACAGTATCATGCTATTTATCTAATTGAAATTCAACAAACTAAATAAACTGTGTTTTCTGTGCAGCTTAACCAAGTAAAAAGAACCCCCTAGAGCCAGTGCAACCACATTAGCTAAGATTCCACAATCCCGTCGTCTAAACACGAAAGGAAGAAGAAGAGAGAAGCAGAAAGCAAAGGAGAAAGTGAGAGAAATCGAAAAACCTTTTCCAACGTACAAAACCCAGACGAAAACCGCGGCGGAAATGATACAAAGAAACAGCATTCCAACCTTCTTCCGGCCAGCATACTTCCAGATCCAATGGAACAACCTCTCTTTCTCCTTGAGCATCTTGGAAGGCTTCCTTGCTGATTGAACAGGCGATACTCCGTTCTGTATCTGTTTATCCAAAGAACCATAACTGCCAGAACGAATACCCAATGACCCTCCAGTCATTGTATCTCAAAACCCTCATATGCCCCTCTCATCTCCCTCCCCACCCAATCATCCCCGCACACTGAAAAGTAAAAATTCCTCAGCTGCAATACATCTTCCACACCGCCCAAAACTCCCAAACACAGATTCAACAACCACCCACTACACCAATTTGGCTCAAACTCTCAATCACCTCAAATTTACACGGAATCAAACTTCCAAGCAACAAAATGCTCTCAGCAATGCCACTCCTATTCAACTCAACGCGGAAAAATTGGATTTCTTCTCATAGAAACGCAACCAAAAAAAAATATTCGAGTGACAGAAGCAGGGCAAAATCAAATCAAACTTGCGCTTCCCAAGCAAGTTGAGAACAGCAGTGTTGCATCTAAATCGATTAAAATAAGGTTATATTGCACTGAAACAAAAATTGGATCCCAAGAAAAATCCCCCCTTTCTTCCAAAACGGGGTGAATCTGGGGTTTCTGATTTGGCTCTTCAGGGTTTTTAAGCAAGAAATCTGGGTTTCTGGAATCCGAGCGTTGGGAAGAAATCTGGGATCACAAAATTCCAAGCAGTGTATTTTTTTTTTTTTCGCTGATCCTAAGGAGGTGATCCCATACCAGAAACTCCATGGAATATTTATATGAGAGGAATTTACCGAATTGGGAAAAGAGAAAAATAAAAACATGGTAATTTTTGATAGGCCAGTCTACGCATATGGGCAGTATGTTGCTCTTTCGGACACTGATGTCTCGCTCAGCGTGACACAGAAATATAGTGCTACCCCAACCAATTGCTCGACGCTTGGCATCCAATAATCCTAACCTTAGAAAATTTATGACAGTGACAAACTTTCGTCCTCATAAATTTTGTATGTTACTTTATAAATTGAAAAAACGTTTCATTTTAATTTAATGACATTATATAGATGTAGCTCTTACGTACATATAAAGGCATGTGTCTCTGTACCAAAAAAAAAAAAAGGTATGTGTCTAACATTTTCTGAAAATTTAACACCATCTCATAATAATTTAGAAACAATGATAAAATAATTTTATGATTTGTTTTATTTTATAATTTGTTAATTTAATATATAAAATTTAATAAATTTTATAATTTAATTTTAAATAAATATTTAATAAAATTCTTGTAAGAATTGTTTAATCGAATAATTTATTAATATCTTAATCGCTTGTTTATTATAAAACATAATGCTGTGCTCTGTCGGTGGTTGATGGCTGTTTCAGTTTGTTATATTATTTATTTTAAAAATTAAAAATAAGAAATCTTTCTTTTCAGTTAATCATTATTTAAATATTTTAATCTTTTATTTTATTCGTAAACAAAATAAAAAAAAAAAAAGTCGGAAAGTAACAAAATTCGTGGGCAGATTTGTTAATCGGAAATTTGTTTCTCATGCAGTTTCTGTCTATTTTGATTCTTTGTTTTCCGTTTATGGGTAACTACATTTGCTTCTAATAAAATTGGTAGCAAAGCCATAGATTTGCGTCTAATAAAAATGACAACAAGATTTGCAGTTGAAGTCTTAGGGAGGGAAACTGCATGAGACGCAGATCTTGCTGCCATTTTTTATTTAGAAGAAAGTCTTGTTTCTCATGCAGATTTTTATTAGACAAATGCAGTTCACCCATAAACCACAGATTCGTTTTATTAGATGAATCAAAACTGCATAAGTTGCAAATCTCCAAAAACTGCATGAAACTCAAATTCTCCCTACTAATAATGTTAGAAAAACAAATCTACAGGGACAGCTCATGGGACAAAACTGTTGGAATGTCAAAGGATCAATCTTTTGAGAATATGTCTCAGGCGAAGAGTTTAATAAAATAAAACCAACAACAACAAAAGCAAATTCTCATACAGATAAATTGGGTTCTTTGTTAAGTAAGAATTTTGGCAATTTTGTTGGGTCTTTCTTTAGAAGCACATGTTAAATGCGAAAGATTAAAAAATAAAAAAAGATACACTTTTATATTATTCTTTGAAAAATTTAAAAAAAAGATAATTTAATCTATTACTAATGTTATATTAATTTTAATTAAAATAAATTAATACATTTTAACTTTAAATGAATTCATATTTATTCATGATTATTAGAGTTAACAAGTTTGATAAGCTCATTAAAATTATAATATTTCTTTTTATAAATCTTTTTTCATGTGATAGCTCTATTTTCAAGCCTTATATTTTATTTTTATATAATTTTTATTTAATAAAATGTAAACAAAGACAAAATGCATCAAACATCTCACACATTTTAGGCCAAGTAAAAAAAATATTTTATGATCTCAATTGAAATAAATTATTATAAATACTTTAAAATTTATGTAAATTATTCTTATATATCCTAAATTACTTTCAAATTACCTTCAATTATACTAAATTATCCTCAAAATTACCTTTACATATTTCTAAATTATCCTTAAATTCTCTTCAAATTACCCTTAATTGAAGATATATGAGAATAATTTATATATTTTTAAAGTATAAAAGGTGATTTATCTCAATAAATATTATATGAGAGTTTTTTGCTCATAACTTGAAATATAGGAGGATTTAGTGTATTTTATCATTTAAATTATTAAATTTAATAAATTTATTTATAATATAAAAATTGAGTACATGTCATTTGTGTGAGATAACTAAAAATTTTACCTATTAATTTATGGATAGACAACTAAACATGTAAAATAATTTCAGCTGTGTTTTTCAAATATGGTTTTCAATTGCGTATGCAAAAAATTGATAATCAGTCCCACTTTTTTATTTATTTATCAAAATTTAATTTACGTGCATTATATTTATTTTAGGTATATCACCATTTTTGTTGCCTAAATTATCATATTTATTATACATATGCGCGCACACATATATACATTCATTGCCTTTCCATTTTTTTTCCAAAAAGTCACTCATTGAGGGCATTCACACGATGAAATAAATCAAGAAATTGCTGACTCAAATAAACCCTTAATTTCTTCCCCTAATTGAGAGTGAAAATAACAGGTTTTTTTTTTTTAATTCAAAAGGGCTAAAAAGAGTCTAAAGAAAACAAAGATTAAAATAATGTAATACACATAGTTCTACTATTGTCACCTAATTCTATGACAATCATTAATTCTGTGATTTCAGTAACAGCAGTATTTTCCCAAGTTAATTAATCATTAGAGTAGGCTGCTCCTAAAAGAATCTAAATTAATATGGAAATGTTATCTTTCAATGCTTGATTTTTTTGCCCCTTTTTATTTTAAAGCCAAAGCAGCTAGAATTTGATATGCAAATATGGGAAAGTATGCAAGAGAACTATTTTCATCAAAGCCACTGCTTCATTATGTGAAAACGATTAATTAGATTAAAAAATAACGTTTTTATAATCATTTATTTACAATTTGTACACATCTTTACTAATAATGAAAGAGAAAAATCAATAAAATAGGAAATAGAAATAGCTGACTAAACAAATCATATTTGTTTAAGTAAATTAATTATATACAGATCGTTTAATTAATCAAAACGCTTTTAAAGCTAGCTAGAACACATTAACAAATAATTGGTAAAATAGTTTTCAATGTTTTAGATTTTTCTTTCTTTCTATATCAAGCAAATAATGGGAGAATTTCATTCATTTGGAAAAGTCCCAAAAATCGTTGATTGGTGTCATGCTCTTGCAATTGCTCACACTAAAACCAATGTCTCTAAGCAAGTTGCTTGTTATTCTATTTAGCCAATAAGGATGACACGTTTTGAATCTTCCAATGGCAAAACTTTGCTAAGATTATATAATTTCATCTTCACGTAGCTTTGTCACATTTTGTTGCCACAATATGTTTTGCCGCTAATTTGATCCACGTAGTCATGTCAATAGTGGGAGTGGAAACCTTGGAAAAAGGAAATAATACTTATGGATTATGGATTATGTGTTCATAAAAATTCATATGGCATGAAGTTAAGTTTCTACTTCGAGAAGATTACGAATATTTTCTGTATTTTTTTGGGAATATAGTCAGGAATTTCTTTTTATTTGACTAAGAGCTATTATGTTATTTTCAGTGTGGAAAAAAATTATTTAGAATATCTAATTTAATTAACAAATATTAGGATTTGCATCATTTTTTCAAAAAAAATATAGTGAAGATTATTTTAAAAAGTTTAATGTTAATGAAATGTCTGGCGTTATGGGTAGATAATAACATAATGTCATAACATATATAATTTATAAAATATATTTAATGTTTGATTCAATCATCTCTAAATTATCATTAATAAAAATAGTTATAAAAAAAGTTACTGCTGCAAATTCAAAATATATATATTGCAAAATGTAAAACGTACTTAAAAAGATTAATGAATTGATAAAGAAAGATTTTTCTCTTCATCTTAATGTTTATTTAATTATTTCTTCTTTGCACACTAAAAATGATGATTCAGAGTAAATGTGGTGTACGATGCAGGGGGTTGTGAAAGTCAGAAACTGGGGTCCTGGATTACCCTGTAATAAAAAATCATGAATGACAATAAGCAATTGTCAAGTTGTCATATATATATGGGCAGGTTGGGCACAAACATGCGTTAGGGGATGGTCCATAAGCTGAGCATTTAAATAAAGAGGAAGTAAACAATAATAACTTCGAAGGGAATGTCTCACTCTCCTCATGATTGCTTCATAAACTAAAGAGCTACGCCAAGTCTGTGAGTAACCCAATAACTTCCTCCCCACAAGAAAAGTCCATTAGCTTGCAATCTCTTTTTTTGTTTATATCTTTATTCTCACACAATTCTTATTTAATAAAACTTAATTATTAAATTTATTAAGTTATATAATTTGAAGCAAATCAAAAGATTTAACCCTACAAGTAAAAAGTCTTGATCATAAGATGAGAGTATTTAAAAGAAGCTTAAATATTAAAGAGAATATTTCAAAATATTATATCTTGGTAACAATGTAAAAAATTAAGATAAGTATCAATCAGTTATAACTAAAACAAATAAAGTAGTTAGTAGGACGAGATCTAAAACTTTTAGGAGGTTTTACAAAGCTTTAGAAATAAAGAATAAAGAATGACAAATATACAAGTTTGTTAAGAATAGGACGAAAAGGAAAAATCTTGGTAGCAGGAGGGATATCAAAAAAAAAAAAATATGGAGGAGTTATTTTATAAGTTTTTCAATGAGAAGAAAACAATGACTATAAACATGAAAAATTTTTCTACTTAAAAAGAGGATCAAAACTTTATTTTTTACTATAGAATTCTAAAAGTCAAGGTAAAGGACATACTTAAGAAGATGAACAACAGTGAGAATATTGGTCTCAATAACATCTATTGAGATTTGGAAATGTTTGAAAGAGAAAGGTATTTTTTTGGCTCACTAAGCTATTTAATGAAATATTAAGGTCTAAGATAATGTCAAATAAATGAAGGAAGAATACTTTTATATTTATTTATAAGAATAAGAGAGATATTTAGAGTTATAAAAATTACTAAGAATTAAACTCATAAGCCATACAACAAAACTTTAGGAAAGAATGATTAAACACAAATTAAGAAAAAAGACTTATATATTGGAGAACTAATTTAGTTTTATGTTAAGAAGATCAACTACGAATGTTATATATCTTTTATAATCTTTGATGGAAAAATACAGAAGTAAAAAAGAAAAGCTTGCATGTGATTTTTATTGATTTAAAAAATCTTATGATAAAGTGCTAAGGGAAGTTCTATGAAAAGCATTGAAAAGAAAATGTATTTGTATCATTTCTATTCAAGTTATAAAAAATATGTATGATAGGGTAACGACAAATGTAAGGATGTGAGGACTTAGAGAAGTATGACAGAGACTTCCCTAGAAAAATCAGCTTGCATCAAAGATCATCTTTAAGTTCATATCTTTTCACTTTAATTTTGGATATACATACTAAACATTGTATCATAGGTGTCAAGATAGAATATATGGAATGTAAATTAAATAAGAGGGGAGCAAGTATTGATTTGAAGATAAAAATTGGAGAGCACATTATATTGTAAGTGTTAAAATTTTGATATCTTAAATTGATTTTAAAAAGTGATAGAGATTAATAAGAATGTCATACATAAAATTCAAGTTGAGTAGCTAAAATGAAAAAACACCTCTGAAGTCATTTGCAATCACAAAATATCTAGGCAGTTTAAAAAAAAATTTACCAAACTATTACAAGACTAACTATACTTTATAGTGTGAGTGTTAGATTTTAAAAGGTCAACAAGGGCAATAAATTAATGTTGCAAATATAAGAATATTGATATAGATAAGTGGACATATAAGAATGAAAAAAGTTTAAAATGATTATATTTGGAAGAAACTTAATGTTGCATATACTAAAAAGTATATGATAAAAAGTTAGTTACAATTATTTGGGTATGTACAAAAAAGACCATTAAAGATTCTAGTGAAAAAAGTCAATCAAATGACTTTTAATCTAATGAAAAAAAGTAGAAGAAAACTAAAAAAAATATTTTGAAAAGTTATAAAAAGAGATCTTTAAATAAATGATATTTTTAAAAATTTAATTTCTAATAAAACTCAATAATATCATTTAATTTATATAACTAATTCTACATATTAAAATAAAATTTTATTTATTATTATTATATGCAATTCAAACTATAAGATCAAAGGTGAAACTTGGGGTGTGAGCGGGAGCCATGGCCTCCTTGAACTTTGAAAATTCTTATATATATTATACTTAATTTTAAATGCATAGTTTGGCCCCCTAAATTTTGTGAAACGTTCCTTAGTTTCTTTGAATTTTGAAAATCTTTATTTATATTATAGAAAAGTTTTTGAAACTTCCCTCTATAATATGTAATAATTTTAAAAATTTTTTGAATCACTTCTTATATATCTTACTTAAAATTAATTTTTAAAAACTTTTAAAGTGATAATTTGAATATTTTAGAATATAAAAATGGCCTCAACCTTTTACTGTATGTACTTATCAAATAGTAGTATATAGTAACACGTATAATTTCAACCCTTTAACAAAAATCCTAACTTCATTTTTGTGTGAGTTCTAATTAATCTAATGACTTATACCATTTACTATAAAAATAGTATAAAAATATTAATATAAGAACATATTTTTCCTTTAGCATTTGGATACATGAAGATTTAGTTGAACCTGTTTATTAAACATAAAAATTATTCTGAAGCCTCTATTAATTGGTGATTAAGAGTTAAATCTTTAATGTCCCTATTGTGGTATGTTATTTTAAGTATGTTTTATACATATTTTAAGACTCAAAGTTTTGATGTTTTTTCATCTCACTTCATATGCATATCAAATATAAACTTATTATCAAATTTTTATTTTTCATCTTTAAAATGAATAATTCTTGACACCACTCCTGGAAGAGCTTTTGTTTTTGTTTCTTATAGTGAGTAACTTTTTTTTTTTTGGTAAGTATAAGAGTTATTATGCTTAGTAAGAGAATAGGATACCAGGATTCGAACTTGTACTCAGTTCGAAAGAAGCGTCGCATTACGCCAACTGAGTTAGTGCTCACTGGCATAGTGAGTAACACTTTGATTCAACTACATGTATAATATGGCCATTGGCCAAGGTGTTAGGCGTGGGTACGAGTTGGCCGCCACCCACTTGCAATTAATAGTTATGGGAGTAGCGGTATGTTTACTCTCTTAGAGCTAAGTGAAAAGGTCTCTTGCTATAGTGGGTCTGGGCCGGATTGCATGACATTGTTGACCTTGAACAACCAAAAAGCACAAGTCCTTAATATGATTGGAAAATTTATGTTTAGTTTTCTGTTTTTTTTTTTATTTAGATTGATACGCATGTGGTGTTACGGAATCTAATAAATATGTTGAAAGGAAGTAATGCTACGAGTATATTCAAAGTAATAATATAAATTTATGAACAATAATTTTAACTCTAATATAAACAACTTTTGTTAGACAATAAAAATAAAAAATTAAAATAGTGTATGTAAAAAAAAATATTTAGGTTTATAAAACATAAACATTATATAAATATATTTAATAATTATATTGATCTTACCAAACAAATTTGATAAAGAATTGTTATTATTCTCATAACCAGTATGAATGGTTGTGAATATTTACCAATTGTTATTAGTAGGAATTAAAGTATGTTGTATATGTAATCCACTTTTGTTAATCCTTTGAAGAAACTCATGAGATAATCTCAAAATTTCTTATAACCAAACTGAATTACATATAGGAGAAAATAATATAATCAAAATTTAGATTTATAAAGTATAAGTCTTTATGAAAATAAATTTAGCGATTAAATTTTATAAACTAAAAATTATATGAGAATAAAAATATAAAAATAGTAAAATTATAAATTACATAATAGTAATACCCTTATTTAAAATCAATTCAGGACCCAAGAGTGTAGTAACAGAAGGAGTTTATGGGATTCTTAATATACTTCGAAAGTATTTCTCTGTTTCAAATTACCTATGGTTTTAAATTTTTTATTTGTTTAATTATTTTTTTAAATTAAGACTGTATAATTTTTTAATTTATTTTATTTGCCAAATTATTTTTATAATTATTCAATTAACAAGATTATTTAATTTTTGCTTTTATATATAGGATTCACTTAATGAAATAAGATTTTATTATTGTTATTATATACAAAGGATAGTTTAATAAGAGAATTCAAATTTAATTTTAAAGGTTATTTAATAATTTTCTTACTTTTATTTATTCATTTTAAAAGAGAAGTATTTTGAAACAGAGTGAATATTATACTGAATATATTTGTGATGTTTTTCTATTCGTTAATTAATAGGGACCCAGATTGAGGTGCACTCTTAATTGGAATTGTATGAATCAATTTGTCAAAATGCACAGTGACATCATAATGTATGTGGTGCAGTATTTGCTTCTGAAAATGCTAGTAGCATCAGGTGGGAGGGAAGGCTTACTGTTTCTGTGAAAGGTTTTTCAATGTTAGTGGCAAGCGGGGTCTAAAATTCAGGAAAAAGATCTGCGTGCATTGAAACTCTTCAAACAGAATCGATTTGCTCAGAAGGAACTACCTCTTCAGTTAGTTGTCTGAACTTTTCCTCTGTAATGTGTTGTCTGGTAATGAAGGATTGGAAAATTGAATTCAGAACGTTTACCTCATATCAGGTGAGTTCTTGCTTGTACTCACAAGTTAAATGCGGACATTTGTGGGGCTGGCATCCTTAAAAGGAAGATGGTCTCCACATGAGTTATTATGAACATTTTCATATCTGAGGAAATTATGCTTGGAATTTTTTAAGTGAGTCAGGAAACTGTGCATGCTTTCTTTGGGGATAAACATTTTTGGTAGAAAGGGAAAAGGTCATGAGGAAAGTTGAATTTATGAACACAGCATTTTGGGTGCATGAATGAGAATACTGAGATTCTGAACACTTTCTTTTCCGGTACTCCTTTTTCTCATTGAATCTGAAATGAATTATTTTGTTTCTCTTGTCTTCTTGCTTCTTTATGAGGAGGGTTTGTCAAACTTGATGCATTCAACGGGCATCTGGTGTTTCTTGCTTGCAAATAGCTTAGAAAAATGAGGAAGGAATGCTGAACTAAACAAATGCAGACCATTATTATTATAAGAAAATATATGGTTTATAATAATTATAACATTTTTTTTATTGTTTCATGGTATTTTTTAGGCTACATGTTAAGAGATTAATCTTTTAAAGAATAAAAATTATTAAAGTAAGTAATTTTTTTTCAAACAAGTATTTTTTTTTTATATATAACTTAAATCAAATTCAAAATAATATATTTAAAACTTTAAGTATTAGTCACTAATGTGTCAACTCATGATATAATTATAATATTCTTGGAACAGACTTAGGTGCTGCACTTATTGTTGCTTCTGCCGCATGACATGTTAGTACAACCTTTATTTAAAATACAAAGAATAATTTGTATACTTAAAAAGATCTCTTTTATTTGTTTATTTTCTATTGGGCACCAACTTAGTTGGCAAGTCCCACGCCCAATACGTATCAATTCATATATAAGCATGTTTATTAATTTTATTGTACCTGCTCAAATAGAAAAACATAACTTTAAAATTATTTATGACCAAGAAAACTAGTTTCATTAAATTAAGAGGTCAATTATGATGAAATGAGCACATAAGAGAATAGTGAATTGTGTGTTGAGTTTTCTTCAAAACTTTTTCAAACTTTTGAGTTTCCTCAAATGATTTTTTAAAACCTTTGGAAAATGTTTAGGGTCTACTCAAAATGAAATAGTCATCACACATAACTTACTTAAAGTAAATAACAAAAAGAAAGAAAGAGTATTTTGAGTTCTAATATTTATACTAGTTCAATTATTAACCAAGCCTACATTCAATTCTTAAGATAAAACTTAGGTTTTACTATAATGAGTAGATTTACACAAACTTTTCGAAGTTATTACAAATAATATTTTTTGCATAACCTCATCAAGCTAAACAACTCAATGGAAGTACAAATATTACATTAAGACAACCTCTCAAGGCTCTAAATGATATGAGGGGTTTGAAAAAATTTGTTATATTGAGTGTATAGAATAAGGCTTGAGTATGTGACTCTTTTTTAAAGTAAATTTTCCTTTCAGTTGCAAGCAAATAGATTAGAATCTGATTTCAGAATGATAGCTTGAATACTCTTACTCTTCTTCTTCTATCAGAATGAAGAAATTATTGTCATTAGTAAAAGAATTTTTTTAGATTTAAAAAATAATTATAATAACAAAAATCAATTCAATAAAATAAAAAATTAAAATAAAAAATGAAAATTTAATAGTAATGTTGTAATTAAAAATATTACTTAAGATTTTTTAATTATGAAAAGCAATTTTATGGCAAATAAAAAGCAATAAGAACAAAAATAAATTTTATTAAATTTAGGAAACTAAAACAAAAAGAATCTCGTTTGTGAAAAACAGCATAATAGTAAAGATAAGGTTTAAAATACTTAAAAGGGATGTACTGATACACTAAATATTTCTGACTTCTACAATGTCATATATAATACAGATTGAACCAGCTAACTCAACAGAATAAATATTTTTTATTTAATTAAAATTTTTTTACTGAAATTTTATTTGTTTTCTTTTGGCACGACTAAATTACTCAAATGAATTTTTTTTATTTTCTTTTCAATAAGCATTATACCAACTCTTTTCAAATATATTCATTCTTGAATCTTCGTCTTATCTATTCTTACCTATTCAAACAAAAAACAATTATTATTTGCATGATTATGAGTAATTGGTGAACGGCATATACATTTGTTTTTGCAGTCTCTCACAACACCGACAATCCATTACAGTGACGTGTTCGGTCATGTTTGCACAAGCTCAACTTTGACCTAAAAATGTTCGAACATCATTCTTGTATTGGCTACAGAACTATCTACACAAAGTTAGACGAATTTGCCGGTGAGCAATAGCTCAACTGGCACAATGTTCATTTTCTTTCAAACTCAGCATGAGTTAGATTTCAGTATGCTCCATATCCTATAATACTATAAAAAGCTCATGTATTCACTTAAAAAAAACAGAAAGTTAGACGAATTTGACCGAAGAAACATCACCCTGGCTGATCCTCCGCTTCACTCACCCACTCTACCTATTCCCCATGACAGAGCCCTCTGTTTTTTCTTTGCCACAATGATCAAACAAAGAGACTCACCACCTATCTCACCATTCCGCTGTCAATTTCCCTTCTTTTTCACTCTATATCAGCCATTGGTTTCGTCTTCAATGGCTTCATCACCTCCAAGTTGTTGCTCTGCGACAATGACTCCTTTGATTCAAGCATTCTAACTCTTAACTCATAAACAAGCATTATCCATTGGCCGTGCTCCTTACCCTGAAAAAATTCCCACCAAAAAGCAAAATTCTTCTCATGTATACTCTTTTTCCATGTGTACTCAAGTAACCATGTGCTTGGAGTTAATTTCGATGCGTTTATGAACCAATAATTCAGTTACATGAATGATAGGCATTGACATGAACTCTCTGGAGTCTGCGGCCTGTCATTGAACTCGTATGCTGCTGGGTATTGGCCAGACAATGGGAAAAACAATGGCAACAAGCCATTCGAGGAATTGAAGCTCAACAACGGTGAAAATTACCAAGTTTGGATTGATTATCAAGATTCTATTCTTAATGTTACCATGGCAACAGTGAGCATGAAGAGGCCTAGGCGACCTCTGTTGAGTGTTCCTCTCAGATTATCTGAGGTTCTTGAGGATGAAAGGTATGTTGGGTTCGCTAGTGTCACAGGCCATCGAGTTGAAAGCCCCAAGATTTTGGGTTGGATCTTTGGCAATTCCAACGTTACCTTGAGTGAAGAACTCAGTGCTGGAGTGGTACACTACTAAAATAAAACAAAGAATAACAATATTACATTATCTCTATTTTTATTTTTATAATTTATATGAAACTTCTCGTGTAATAATTTTTTTTATACAATGTAATAATATTTAAATTTAAATAGTAATACTAAAATTAATTATAAGTAATTTTGGTTAGTGGTTCTATCATCTAACTTTTGAGAACTTAAAATTGCAAATATATAGGAAGTCAAGAAGTAGATGTGTTTTAGTCGTGTTAGATAAAATTGAATTTAAAAATTTTAAGTTAAATTTGATCAATTATATGAATGATTAAATCGAATTAAGATTGGATTAGATTTTAGAAAATAAATAAATAATTATTAATTAAAGAGGTCATGTTATATGTATATTTTTAAAAATACAAATTTTATAAATTTTTTATTTTTAATATATTTTTACATATATATAATGTACAAAATTATATATATTATTTTTTAATTAAATATACGTGCCGGCGGGTGAGGAGCGAAAGATAAACAAGTCATTCGAGTTCCGATGGAGTACGGATTTTCTATACGCCCAACGATAAGTACGTCTCAGCAAAGGCTTAAGGGTGTGAATGGAGACACTCCGTACAATGACGATTGACAAATGCGGTGACAATGTTGATAATAAGAGCATATGTATGATTGACTTTGTTGAGTCCGAACGATTTGTCGCCTTTTGATACTTTAGGGGACTCCACGTACCTTCATTTGAATACTAATGTCGGTGGTTATTTTCTAAAGAAATTTTGCTTGATTCTGTTATTTTTCGTAAACATTTCCATTTAATTTTAAATAAGTCACACAGACATCTTTCCTATGGTCTTTGATTTCAATTGGGGCAGAAACCCTTGCTTTGTATCCTTGGGCTCCAAACCAAGCAGCAGTCCTTTCCGTCCTTCATGCAAGTCTTCCTAACATTTGTTTTGTTCGTAAATTTTAGGACAATCAAAATTTAACATAAGACAATTAGAAAAATGCTCACCTCAATTAGTAAAATAATTTTTTTAGATTCACCTGTCGTCGCATTCATTGTTGTTCTATAGTGTATCGTTCATTTTGGGAAAGCACCTCACATTTTCTTGGTTTCAAAGTTCATAGGCCGTAACGTTTGATCGGGAAAAGCTAATTTCATCAATTTTTATTTATAAACATTTTATAAAATTAATTTTGAGATATTAAATTTGTTAAATTTTATAATATAAATATAAATTATATTTATTTTATAAATAAATTTTTTTATAAATTTAAATTATAAAAATAAAATGACTCCTTTGTAGATTAGCGTGTAATCTAGCCTTTCAAGTATTTGCGTATGTCAATAAGAAACAAACAAGTGGCTTCAGGGAGAAAAGGAAAGACCAGGGCAAGTAGCTCATTGGCCAAATAACCAAACCAAAGAGCAGCAGGGAATGGTCCCCAGTAATAATGAAATTTGTCTATCTAACAGGTTGACCCAAAAAAGCAAACATGTTTGTCCAAGTCAGCTGTATTTATTACATTAGCCACTTCAATGACGAATATCTATGCAGCCCCAATGGTTGACTGAGGAAAGTTCAAGAGCCTCCACACAACCTCCAAATTCTACCTTTCTCATGCCTTCTTCACAATCCCATCCATTTCATGTTTGGTTTATTTCTTCTATTAGCCATTTCCCATCACATATTCCTCTGTTTCTTCTTTTCCCATGACAGATTCCTCCGTTTCTTCTCTCCTCAATGATTAAGCGCAAGCACCCACAACCTCCGTCACCCTCTTTGCTCCTATTTTTCCTGTTTTTCAACTCAATATCCGCCATTGATGTCGTCTTCAATGGCTTCAACTCCTCCGATGTGTTGCTCTATGGCGATGCCACCATTGATTCTCGAATTCTAACTCTCACTCATAAACAAACATTCTCTATTGGTCGTGCTATGTACCGTTTAAAAATTCCCACCAAAGAGCCAAATTCTTCTTATGTATACCCTTTCTCAACTTCATTCATCTTTGCCATGGCACCTTATCAGGATACTCTTCCTGGGCATGGCTTAGTTTTCGTCTTCACCCCTGTTAAGGGTATCCAAGGCGCAAGCTCTGCTCAACATCTAGGCCTTTTTAATTTAACCAACAATGGTAATTCCAGCGGCCACGTCTTTGGTGTTGAGTTTGATGTGTTTATGAACCAAGAGTTCGAAGACATAAACGCCAACCACGTTGGAATTGACATAAACTCTCTCAAATCCAAGGCTTCACATGATGCTGGGTATTGGCCAGATGATAGAAAAAGCGATGATGATAAGTCGTTCAAGGAATTGAAGCTTAATAATGGCCAAAACTACCAGGTTTGGATTGACTATAGAGATTCTTTCATCAATGTTACTATGGCACCGGCAGGCATGATTAAGCCTCAGAAACCACTGTTAAGTGCTTCTCTGAACTTGTCTGAGGTTTTCGAGGATGAAATGTATGTCGGGTTTACAAGTGCCACAGGGCAATTAGTTCAAAGTCACAAGATTTTGGCTTGGAGCTTCAGTAATTCGAATTTTTCGTTAAGCGAAGAGCTTATTAACACTGGGTTGCCATCTTTTGTTCACCCAAAGGATTCGATTTTGCAATCCAAATGGTTTATTGCAGCACTTACAGTAGGAATTTTCTTTACTATATGTCTCTTTGTTTTGTTAGCGCTAATTTTAATTCAGAGGAAGCGAAGGAGAGCGAGGGCGAGAGAGGCGATGGAGGATTGGGAATTAGAGTATTGGCCACACAGAATGACATTTGAAGAAATAGAGGAAGCAACAAAGAGGTTCAGCGAGGAGAATGTGATTGGAGTTGGTGGGAATGGGAAAGTGTATAAGGGTGTTTTAAGAGGAGGAGCAGAGATTGCAGTGAAGTGCATTTCTCAAGAAAATGATGGAATGAGAGAATTTCTCGCAGAAATTTCAAGTCTTGGAAGGTTGAAGCATAGAAACTTGGTGGGGTTGAGGGGCTGGTGCAAGAAGGATCAGGTGAGTTTCTTCTTGGTTTATGACTTCATGGAAAATGGGAGCCTAGACAAGTGGGTGTTTGAATGTGAAGAGAGCAAGCTGCTAATCTATGAAGAAAGGATAAGGATTCTGAAAGATGTGGCTTCTGGTTTATTGTACTTGCATGAAGGTTGGGAAGCCAAAGTACTGCACAGGGACATCAAGGCCAGTAATGTGTTACTTGACAAGGATATGAACGGAAGACTAGGAGACTTTGGGTTAGCCAGGATGCACAGCCATGGTCAAGTTGCAAGCACCACCAAAGTGGTGGGAACAGTAGGGTACATGGCTCCAGAAGTGATTAGGACTGGAAGAGCATCAACTCAGACAGATATTTACATGTATGGCATCTTGCTTTTAGAGGTGATGTGTGGAAGGAGGCCACTAGAGGAAGGCAAGCCACCTTTGGTGGAATGGGTGTGGCAATTGATGGCAGAAGGGCAAGTAGTAAATGCATTTGATGAGAGGCTGAGGGCTAAAGGAGAGTTCAATGAGCAAGAAGTAGAAAGAGTGCTTCACTTGGGCATGTTGTGCGCGTACCCAGAACCAAAAGCCAGGCCAACAATGAGACAAGTGATGAAGATTCTAGAAGGTAAGAATGAGAGTAATGAGTCAGAAAGTGAGAATATGGATGCATATTTGCTGCAAGAGATAAATTCAAGGGATCTATGGTCTGAGTTTAACCGTTATTTTAGCTGCTCAATGCACCCAACATTTGAAGATGTTAAACAACACTCTTCCCCAATGTCTGTCAGCTGGACCAACTCTGTAGTTGAGGGAAGGTAAATTTTTTATCGTGAATGAGAAATTGGGAATTGGAAATTCGTTGGTTATGGGATTATTGGATTAGTTTTGTATAAGTGAATTTTTTACCCAGTAAAGTTGAATTCACAGTCTTGATTTGTACAAATGTATGATAGCATGAATGGCAATGATATAAGAATCTTAATACTAAATTATGATGCCCACATCTGACCTTTTTTTACATGCTTAAATTAGTCTGTTTTGTGAGCCTCATTTACAGCACTTCAAGTGCTTTTATAACTGACGGCATTATGAAAGAAAAAAGGGAGTTTGCCTGTTATTTTTCCAAATGCCATCATGGGCAACCTTTTTTGGTTAACGTAAGGAAGCATTGGAAGGTAGGGACACAGCGGTGGCAATCTGTGCCTTAAGATGGTTTAGGGAATCAAAAACCTCAAGTTCAAATTCTGGAGCTGGCCTTGAAAGGTAGGGGTTAAAACGCCTCCTGCCCCGACTCCGGAGTAGTCTTCCATCCTAAAGGATGTGGGGGATACCGCGGTATCAAAGATCCCAAAAAAAAGAAAAAAAAAGAAAGAAAGGAAGCATTACAAGTTAAGTGACGCGGTCAAAATGATGGCTGTTAGGTGATAAAGGTTGGCAGGGACCCAGGAGACAGCGACCATTCAACCTATTTCGAGTTTTCTTACATCTATGTAGTTGAGAACTCTACCAAGATAAAAGACAGATCTTCTCTAGTATCCAGCACCAGTGGTCTAGTGGTAGAATAGTACCCTGCCACGGTACAGACCCGGGTTCGATTCCCGGCTGGTGCATGAAAGAATACCTTTTGGTGGGAGAGGAGCAATCTTTTTTGTGTGTTGTATATAAGTGGGTGTTGTCACCGTCTTCCAAGTCATTGAGAAGTGAGAAACCCACTCTGGAAAGTGGACATCTTTGGACAAGAAAGAAATTCATTTTAAAAACTGAGTTATCAAACATCACAGCCCATGTTTTAGTTTGTTCTCGGCCAATCAGCAATATCAGCAACTCTAAAACGGTGTTCACAGACTCAGTTTCAGATGTCCTTCCAGTTTCATGTGTTCTCATTGATGGATGAGTTTGGGTGTTGGATGACCAAATTTATCATAATCAATTCACCATTTTGGCCGCTAAAATGTATTTAATTCGTAAAGCAGATATGTATAGATTCTGCGGTTATTTTTTTTAATAGAAAGAAAAAGAATTCTCCCACCTATAGAAAACACTAGAACTTTGCCAGCCTACTAAGCAAATGTTAAGGAGACATTGAAGGAGCTAAACCTTATCAAATCCCACAATAAAGAATATAAAATAAATGATACGTATAAACAATAACTTAGTCATTTATGATATAAATCACCGAAACTCTATCAATACTCATATCGAATATAAAATTTGTATGAAAATTATATAAAAATTTATTATAAAATTAATATATTAACGTATCTATTTTTAATACTGTATTACTTAATATTCAGGTAAAAATAGCAAGTATCTTACAAACTTTTTGTAATCCCTTGTCCTGGGTGGAATCTGTTTGCCGATCCTCAGGTATAATTGTGCAATCCAGATGCAGCAACAGTGACAAATTAAATTTGTCAGATCAATGATGCACAATTAAGTAGTGAGAACAAAATACCAACAAAGTGAAGCCTAGCTGTTTCTTACAAATGAGGAACAAGGGGCAGACAACAAAGTATGTTCTGGTGCATACAACTGCCGAGGGTGCATCATGAACTAACTACACCATTATAGATTAGCTGTCAGCCATTTGTTTACTATAATTGGGAATATTCTACATGAGCAATATGCAAGGCAACTTTCAAGACATCAGCAATATGATTGTCTAGAATTTGCACTTTCACTATAACAAATTTTAATATGATAGAAAGATTCTTTTAGTAAATTTCTCGTAAAAAATTTTTATTGATAAATTTATAATTTTTATATAAAAATTTATCTTTTAATAATATTAAAATTTTTTATAATATTTTGCAATTCAATCAACTGATGGAGTCACCTTACAATGATCTTGTCAGATACAGTGAAGCTTGAAATATTTACGCTTCCAAGACATAGGCTAAGTGAAAGTCTTTGCAACTCTCCATCTGAAAGCTTCATCATTTCCTTATGCATTAATTGCCCCAAAATACGAGGCCACATCTCATCTGACACAAACTGGGGGACTTGCAAATGCACCAAGATTTGCTTGATCCAGCAACTTTCTAACAGTTCATGGCCACATTTGGCTGGTCTTCTGGGGCTTCATTACGGCATTAAACTTGATCAATTCTATATCAATAATTAACTTTATTGTGGGCTCCTGCAGAACAAAATATGAAAACGTACATAGAGTACAAGATTTTTTAGAAGCGTTTTGCTTTCTTCTTTGTATTCATCCCACATAAAACAATTCGAGTACTAGCATATAGATGAATGTTGTCCTTCCGGTCGCATAAGCTGAGGACCTTCAAATCGCACCCAATCACATGAAGCTTGAATTGCCTTTGGCTTTGGTCATTGTTGGGCAACTGTATTGAGCAGGTGCCTAATCCTCCTCAGCACCTTCCTTTGGAATCTCAGCAGCCTAGCTAGACGGGAAAACTAATGTATTTATACAACAAGATTATTCAAAACTTATCAGCAGGTAAATTCAACATTCCAGATGACTTTCTGTTTCACTCTACATTTGAATAGCTGCTCACTAGCAGTTTGTGCGCAGTCATAACTACCAACAACCAATTTGGAAACTGCAAAGGGTTTCAATTATAGTTTTCTGCCCTATTTTTTGGTGATTATGTTATGTGTCTCATTTAAACTACGAATGTATTTGTCTTTAGATGAAACAAGGAATGTGTTGTCTTTAATTTTAGATAAATTAAAACCCAAGAGATGACACACTGGTACTTGTCTGTTTCAGGTACTGGGAAATGTCACCTAGATGTGGGATCCAAGTTTAGGACCTACCTAAGCTAATTCAATCTCAGAAGGTATAACTTTTTATAACTGAGAATTATTGTACACTAAGAAAGAGCTCATAGGCAAATTTATAAGGACTGGATATATATGATGACTCATCTCTTGCGTTTGGATCATATTCAATAATTCACAGACTAACCTACACCACACAAGAGATGAGTTATCATAGTTTGCTGGCATGCATGGCCTACACCACACAAATGCTACTAACCTACACAGAGTATTACACAAACTGAGCCACATATATCTCGAATTTTGTGACGAAGCCACGAAAGCTCTGTCACAACAGCATATCTTATCTAGTTTGCTGGCATGCATGCCTTTAGAACTAAAAACGATGTTATTTTTTACATACTTTTATCAATATTTTAGTGATATTTTAAGATATGAGTGTATAAAATAAATATATAAAGAGATAGATAAAAATAAGAGATAAGAAGGGAATAAAGTTTTGTAAGAGTTGTAGTTATAGATATAACATTTCTCTAAAACTATACCCTCTCTTTCTGTCTCTGCCTGCCAACTGGCAACTTAATAGGATACACCATCATTGGTATATGACAAGGTTGCTTTTTGCTTCTAAATGAATGTGAACAAACTGCCTGATACCCGCTCATAATTATGTATTTATATAACTTCTGGCACATACAAAGCCATGTGTCAATGACTAAAATTGTATGGTTGATTTGATCATTAATTACAAGAAAATGATTTATTTTTATGAATTTTGAATAAACTGGTATCTTCCAGATGTAATTTGCATTAATTACATATATAGGATAATGGGTTCTGATTAACTTTCAGATTGTATATATACTATAAAGAAAAATTAGAATTATAAAAGTAAGTCTTAATCAATTCTCACAACCAGTTTTGAAAGTGTTTGATTTGTTACATTAACGGTCAATCTATAATTTATTAAATTTTAAATTTTTTAAAATAAAATTTCTTATGAGAATAATAGAATGATACTAAAATTTGGATTTAAATTTACGAGTTTTGGCTATTCAAAATCATGAATGCAATTGGAAAAAAAAATAAAAAAAATTAATAAGTAATAAATCAATTAGATAAAAAAAACTAAATCCATAAATATATGGGAATTACTCTCTATTATCTATGTTTATTAAAGTCATCAAAATTAAAAAGTTTAAATTTATTAAAAAAATATCATTCAATATATGCAAAATTATAGAGTTTGTCGTATACAATCATCATACAGTTGAAATTTAAACAAAGAAAAATTATTTTAAAAAATAAAAATGTAATATATTTTCGTGGTGCAAAGATTGTATGCGAA
Organism: Dicorynia guianensis; assembly: GCA_037013595.1. Lineage (NCBI taxonomy): Eukaryota > Viridiplantae > Streptophyta > Magnoliopsida > Fabales > Fabaceae > Dicorynia > Dicorynia guianensis. The sequence continues at coordinate 8,836,508 of JASUAB010000011.1, forward strand.
TCGCTTCCAGGGGAAGCATAGTTTAGTTCACACAGAGACTAGTTATGAAATAATGGGAAGGCAGGAGAAGGATCAGGATGTAGTAATAATTAATACAGGATTAAGACGAAGACTCAATTTGAAAAGTGAAAGTAGTGCGTGCGACCAAATACAATGTGATTGACAGATTGAGCGTATTAAAAGCACATCAAGGACAGACAGGACACGATTATCGGAAATCGAATTGAATTCTTCCTCTTTAAGATAAAATAATATAAGTGAAAGATTAATATAAAATTAAAAAATCAAAGATTCAAAATCAATTTGCTTGACAATCGATTTAACATATAATATATATATATATATAGACACACGATTTCTTTCAAAAGATAGCAAATAATGTTGTATGATGAATTTGGTTATATTTATGTTTTTAAAATTATATATGGAGTTATATATAATAAAAATTATATAAATTTTATTAATAATTTAAAATTTTTAGATAAATTTAAAAATAAATATTATATATTTTATAAAATAATATAAAAAATATATTATTTTTAACATAAATATATTATTTTTTCTTAATAATTTTCCATTGGATCATACCTGAAATTATGTTCTTATCTCGTTGGCCACATCACCTACGAGTTAGTATATGTTAAAATTAGTTGTATATAATTATGTGGGTGCCATTCAATAAACATATTTTTGTAAACAATTGTAAAATCTATAAACATTTTTTTATTATAAAAATTAATTTTGTTACTCATTTTTATTTTTATGCATACAAACAATTTATATACATCTTTCATAAGAAAAATGGCCAATACTTATCTTCTCTACGAGCCACGCACTAGGAGGGTGTATAAGAGGAGTTCGAATAAAATTTGGATGATCAAATTAGTTTTTTTCTTTTTTAAATTTCTACATATTAACTTGAGAGTCGATTGAAAATAAAATAAGTTTGAAACACTCGCTCAACACCCAACAACTAATTATTTATTTATATTTAGACCGTAAGGTTATATTTATCACTAAAAATACTCACCTAAAAACAAAAACAAAACAAGTTGAATTATTAAGTTTTGTTGATGAGATGAAATATTAAATATAAAATTTTACACCAACTAATTGTTAGATATCAAATTGTTAGATACCAAATATAAAATTTTTCCTCTTTAGTGTAGATATCAAATTGTTAGATATCTAGTTCTCATAATTTGGTTTTTGAAACTCAATAATTTAATAGTTTAAAATTTTTAAATGAATATTAAATAAAAATTAATTTACAAAATAACAAAATTGAAGCAAAATATAAAATGAACCCTTGTGTACCCAGGGTCCATGTAAGTCCATTAACGTGTCCAATTGGCTAATTAAAAATAATCCTCACCGAAGTAACAACAAGAAACAAAGCAATGGTTGGTCAGTTTTTGGGGACTGTTTAATGGATACCCTTTTCACATTTATACATATTGGTCCAACTTTCTCAGGTCTTCGGCATTATAAAACAAAGACAAATTGCATTATAATGATAATGACCTAATACCCATTCATAAAAGGAGATAAATATTGCTTGACCCATTTTATGTTTGTTTGCTTCGAAACCAATACCAATTGTAGCTTCCTTCTACTGCGTACCCAAAGTGGATAAGAGGGACAACAAATGGTGACCAACGCATCAATCTTATTTGTCGAAGTTGCCCACAGGAAGACAACATCGGTTCCTATCAACCAACGTGTACAATGTTTAACAATAATGTATAATTGTTGATGTGTTTGTTAAAAGCTCACGTCATGACAACTCTATTCTTTGCCGATGGATATAAGCAGTAGCTAATTAATTAAGAAAGGCAGAAGGAGAATAGACGATTGATGAATGTGGCTCAAAAACAAGAAACATTCGTTAGGGCAATTTTGGAGTTGTGTTCCCGACCAATCTTCCCTACGAAAAGTGAGTAAAATTAATAAATGCAGAATAATGATATATAGATTAAAAAAAAAAAGGAAGTTAGTTAGATGCTTACTTTGGAAAAAAAAATTACTAAACCATTTGTGTGTTGGATTTTTTTTTTTTCAATTAATTAGAGCACATGTACTCATATGCTGTTAACTGATTGATGCACATAATAAAAACACATAATTGTATTTATAATTTTAAAATATTTAAATGCAACTTTAAAATTTTTAAAATTTCAAGTAAAATATATAAAAATAAATTTAAAAATTCTAAAATTATTCTACTGTTTTATGTAAAATTTTTATGTTATAAGCAAAATTTCTCAAAATTAAAAGGGTTATTAGATTAAAAATTTTTATGATAAAATTATGATTTTTCAAAGTTTAAAAGTTTAAAGAGGCTAGACTCTTTAACACCAGACTCTGCCTTTGTGTAAGTAGAGGTGGTAAAATGGGTTAATTTATATTATTTTGATCTATAAGGTAGAGTGGGTTAACTTACAATTGGGTAAAGTCAAAAAAATATTAATTTATCTTGCTTCTTAGGTGAGGTAGGCCAATGCATTTAGTTTATATAAAAATATATTGACTCATATTGATCTGTTAATTAAATAAAATAAGATAAATTAATATATAATTTTAATAAATTAAAAGAATATAAATTTATTTTACTTTTTAAACAAAACAGGATGAACCAAACTCATTTTAACATGGCTAGGTGTAGGTCATCAACATGTTTGGAATCTGTGGTCAACTTTCAGAATTTGATATCACCAACCTGATTTTAACGTGTCTATGTGTAGTTAAAAATTTTTAGGTATAATTATGATTTTTCAAAGTTTAAAAGTTTAAAGAGGCTATACTCTTTGGCACCTGACTCCATCTCTGAGTAGGCAGACGTATAAAATGAGCTAATTTGTTCTATATTGGTTCGCAATTAAATGAAATTGAATGAATTGATCATAATTGAGTTATGTGAAAATAATATTAATTTACTTAACCTCTTAGATGAAGTGAATCAATATATTTTTATATAAAAATATATTAATTTATATTGATTTATTAATTAAATAAAATAAGATCAATTAATTTATAATTTTAATAAATAAAAAAATATAAATTTATTTTATTTTTTACACGGAGCAAAACAAACTCACCCAATAAATCTAACTCATTTTAGCATGTTTATGAGTAGGTCATCAACACGTTTGGAGTCTGGTGGTCAACTTTCAGAATTTGATATTACCAACCTCGTTGCATAGGATTTTGGGCAAGGTTCTCGTGGCTGATAGGGGTAATATTTTTATATTCAACAAGAGCATTAAAATAACATGGTGCCTCTAATAAATTAATGAACTTGGAGATTTTTGTAAAGTAATCACATGACTTGGAGATGGCAAATAATTGTAATCTATATAATTTAACATTTCTTTTAATCAAATTGCGCATCACATGAATGAAGTTCAACCCTAGCTCTTAATCCCTCCTCTTAGTCTGTATTTGTAGCATGTTCCATCCTTGAATGTCTAAGGGTCCCCATTGTCAAGCTCTGATGTAAGTAATCATCAAAGGATAAAATATCACCAAAAAACAACCTATTTGTATAGGATTTTGGGCGAGATTCTAGTTGCTAACAGAACTCTAGAAGCATTTTTATATTCAGTTAGTTTGCATCACTGTTTTTGATAAATATTGAAAAATAATCACTTGGAGTTACAGATTCAGAATAACTTCTTATGAATATATATTTAAAATTTTTTAAACTTAAAATTTATACTACATAAAATATTTGAAAATAATCTTTAAACCCTTAACTCTTATCAGTATTTTTAATATTTTTGTTAATATCTTATAAAAATTATTTAACACATATAAAATATTAAATTTAAACTTGACATATTAAATATCATCAATAATTATTATAAGATTAAAATATAGAAATACGATTTTCACAATCTCAATTTTTACATTTTTTAAATTTGGACTTTCTGGTTGAGGTGACATCCATACCTGACTTAAAGAAACGAAGCGTGTAGAACATGGAGGTTAAAAAAGATGACCAAACGCGGGGACTTCGCATTTTCCTCCCCTCTAGTCTCTGCATCGGTTGGAGGGCATACTCGTCCAAACCTGCTCTACAACGACCGTTCGCGTCCAATTATTATTACCCCACATATTGACGAAAAAGTCCTCGAATTTTGTCCCGTCCCACCGCTTTGTGCTACCGTGGGGAATCGTTTTTCGCTGCTAAAAGCAAACCCAGAAACCATTGGCAAGACGCCGCGTATTTACTTTTTTCCAACAATAATCATGAAAAACCTGCATAATTACATTCTTAGAATAAAACAATCAATTAGGTCAGCGACAAATAGGCCCCACCTACGCCCCTATTGGATGAGCCTCAAAAATCAACGTCCCAGATCTTGCGACGTTGCATCTCGATCACGTCAGCCCTGTCCACTATGAGGAGTAATTGTGGAGTTACGATAGTCTCATTGGGTAACGTTAAAATTAATTTTAAATATTAAAAAATAAATATAAATATAAATTATAAATAATATTATAAATATAAAAATATAAAAATAAGAATATTGGGACGTCGGTCGAAGGTTGGCTTTTTGGTTAAAAGTTTCTATAATCTATTTTTTCGATAGGTTGAATTAGCAATAAAATATGTTGAATTCTTTTGACAAGTTAAGAAAGTTATCTCATCTAAAAGTTTAGATATAATTTTAATAAAAATTTATAATAATATTTATAGATTTTAAATATTTTTTGATAAAAAGATTTAAATTTAAATTTAATAATAGTAAAACACTGTTATTGAATTATTCTTGTAAAGTATAAGACAAAGTATTTTTCAAAAATATACAAATTGAATATTCGGGTATATCCAAATGACATTATTGGACCCAACCTGACGTGGATCCTTGCTGTCTGGACCAGGTTTTACCCGAATGTCCGATCTGCTTCCGCCAATAAGGTGCTGCCACTTAGACAGCAAGTATTCGACCTCATGTGCGCGGCGATCGGATAGTCCAATTTAGCCTTCAGCGGGCCCAACTGAACAACAAATTGGTATAAAATGGATGGGAATGACACATGATCCAGACCAACACCAAGTCGCGCCGTTGGGGAAGGGAGGCAATATAAGGAGAAGAGCACGCACGCCTTGGAACCATGGTAGGAACCTCCATGGCCGGAAAAGTGACCAGAATTCTAGCAAGCCCCCGGCTGGAATTGATCCGGGATAGCCTCGATTTTAAATTCGCTGATCCTCGGGACACGAGTCTCGGCGATGTAGAGTTCGAATTCCTCGATGACGGAGAGGTTTCGTCACTGGCTAAAATGGAGTTAGATGAAGATGACGAAGAAAGGGACAGCCACGGTGGCATTGAGGAGAACAAAAGCTTCTGGGACAACCAACACCAGCTTTTGCAGGTAAGAATTAGTCTCATTAAATTTTCATGGGTCTATATGTTTTGCAGTATGAGACTTTTTTTTTTTTTTTCTGGTTTATATATTGTTCAGTTAGAATTACGCAATGAGGAGTGAGGAGTAGTTTGTCACCTTCACGAAAACTGTCTCATGTTTTTTGAGCCCGAGATTTGCAAACCTGAATTGTGAAGCATGAGAACATCTTTTTCTTTTTTTACTTCTTTTTAGAAAAGAAAAAATTGGAAAGAGGGAAACTATCTTATTCTTAAGATAGTTCTATTATTTTTATATTTATAATTTTTATTTAATTTTTTTAATTCTCTTTTATATTTTAAATATTTAAATTTAAGTTACATCGTAATCCTAACGTTTCTGTTCTTAAGATAAAGTATGTCATCAATTTAAATGAGAAATGATATCTGAAAAGACTATGGATAGAGGCAGGGAAGGATTTAGTCGCAGGGCGGCCCTAGTTGCCTGTGGACTTTCAAGATCTCAAATTTATACTATAGCATGAAAAATTTTATAGACTTTTTAGCTTGATCTCTTTGAATTTTGATAAATACTTTTTAACATTTATGAACCTTGAAAAAAAAATTATATATATTATGAACTTTTAGATACTTTTAGTTTAATTTTTTAAAATTTTATAAAAAGAATTGTTTAAAATTATGAAAATATTTTAAATTTTACTAACGGATAACTCCTTAAACAGCAATAATATATCTATAACTTTATATTTACACTGTATTTATATAAGAAAGAGATGAGAATAAAAGAGATAAAAAATAAAAAAAATAATAATTTTTTTAAAAATTAAAATTATATAACAAACATGTTTAAAACATAAAAATAAATCGTATACATAACATTTTTTTTTCTCTTTAAAACATCTCTTTCCGGGTTAAGAGAAAGACGGAGGAAGATTGGGTTGAGATGCGTCAACTCAGTTAAAAATTTGTGTAGGCAAGACCATTATGTTGTCCACTCTGCTATTTTTCTCTAAATATTAGCCTGTTGGTTAGAAGCCAGCTTTGAGTTTGGCAAGGCCTTGTAACTTGTTTAAGTTTCTGACAGATTTTTTATATTCTCTTTGAATGCAGGCCACCTTATGTAGGAGTAGTTCTGTGGAGTCAAGGATAAGGAATGCCACGAAAGAAGCGATTAAGGAGATACAAAGCGCAGAAACGGAGTGCGGTTGCGGTACACAAATGGGAGCTGGTGCCAGCTGCCGAAAATGCCTAATGAGAGAAGTTTCTAGGCGGCTTCAAAATGCCGGCTATAACAGCGCCATTTGCAAAACTAATTGGCGGACCTCACCAGACCTTCCTTCAGGTAATTAGTCTATTTCCTAACTCAATTATTTGTGTGATTAATCAAATCCAACGTAATTGCCCAACCTTCTCTTTTTGACTTTTCTGCTCCTTTTTTTCTCTTTTTTTTCAATCAAAAATTGAAAAAAAGAAATCCTCTTGGTGCACTTTGAAAGTGGAGATCACTGTAGTCTGAGTCTAACAACTTGATGTACATACAGGAGAGCACAGTTTTCTGGATGTGATAGACAGTACAAAGAAAGGAGAGGCGATGAGGGTGATTATAGAGCCGAACTTCAGAGCAGAGTTTGAGATGGCGAGGGCCAGCGACGACTACAACCGGCTGGTGCAGAGGCTGCCGGAGGTGTTCGTGGGGAAAGTAGAAAGATTAAGGAACCTAATTAAGATCCTGTGCATGGCAGCTAAAAAGTGCATGAAGGAGAAGAAAATGCACATGGGGCCATGGAGGAAGCACAAATACATGCAAGCGAAGTGGCTTGGCCCATGTGAAAGGAACACCTCAACCTCTTTGTTTTCGATGGGATATTCGCAGAGGATGCCAAAGCCAAAGCCCAGGGCATCTATGCTAACTATAGATTTGCTTGAGAAACTCCCGAACATGCATTGTACGGCGGTCAAGGTTGTGTAGTTGACGTTGTAACTTGTAACACAGTACAGATCGAACCCAGATCTTTCCTCCTCTCTTTTGTTTACACTGTTTTCCCTTTCCTCCTTTGATGAAGATTGATCAAATACACAGGTATTTAAAAGTAATTACAAGAAATACGTGTTCACTTGGATCTGCTCTGAATTTCATACATTCTTTAACATCAACTTATCTTTTTTTTTTTTTTTTCCACCAGAAGATTTTATCAAGTAGAAATTAATGATCCTTAAAAAAAAAAAAAAGAAGAAGTTAATAAGCCCATATTAGTGCTAGATCCTAAATGGCAAGATCATATCACGAAAAAGGACATATACTTCAGAGAAATAAAGTTCTTCTACTTTTATAAATCAAATCTCAAAAATTTTATTTAAGATAATTAAATTTATTAAGATATAAAATTTAATGTAAAAGAGATGACTTTGGGCTTTCAATAATGTCTCTTCATCTGTGACAAATATACCTTAACAACGTAAATGAAAGACTAAAATGATATTATAGAAAAGGTTAAAATATATTTTGTGTTAATAAAATTTGTACATTAAATTTTGCACATAAACAAAAAATTAAAAGAAGAATTAGTTAAAATAAATATATTTTATGTCCCTAATAATTTTAATTTTCTCTTGACACAATAGATTTTTGTATAGCGGTTCTGTGTAAAATTTGTTGTAATTGATGACGATAAAAAACGAAGTATTCAATTGATCAAATTAAAAATATGAGAATTGGATTAGAAAATGAAATAAGTTTCAGAAAACCAAATTATATTTTAACCTATCTTAAATTATCCTCATATTTCTATCCATATATATTTTTTAAGAGAGATAGTTTATATATTATAGTATACGAGCCTTAATGTTCGAAAGGACGTATTAGATATAAAATTATTATTGAAGCACCATCTAAAGGTGGTAAAGATCCTTGCTCCACAAAAATTATTTGTATCTATAGATTTGTTACAGTCTCTACGGCCCTAGTCCAGTTCCTTTTCCATTTATAATGGCAAATAGGATTTACTTTTTACTATGGAAATTTTCGACGGAGAAATTAAACTCACATCCAATTACCCCATCACTATATAGCGACTTTGACAAAGGGTCCAAAACTATGTTTGCTCATTCTTTCAGCCACATCTTGTTTGTTTCCTTTATAAGGATTTCCGCACTTCTAAATTTTTAAAAGCACTTAAGTAGGACAAGAAATTTTAAAAACACATCTCAACGTACATAATGTATTAATTTATTATATTTATAAAATTTAAATTTAAATACTCTGTTAGTATTTTTTTATGTGATTTATATATATTACTATAAATATTTGTTGAAATTTATAATATACCCTAATTTTAAAACGTAGTAACCTTCTCCCCAAACTTATGTGTATTTTTCTTTGGGTCATCTTTCAGAGTAACCATGAAATTTCTCATGTAGTGCGTCTTTTTTTTTTTTTTTGGCTGAAAATCAAGTACAATTTTTTTTTAAAAAAAAAAATCTTGAGAATTAGTCAATTGCAAGCTCTGCTTAGGTGCCTGTTTATAAAGTTTAAAGCTGGGCAGGCAAATGAGCCGGAGATGCAAATTCCGTTTAGCTTTTCTTTCCATTTTGCTGTGCCCTTCTGTCATGTTCGAGGCAATTGCTTCTTCCACCAAGAGAAAGCCCAATACAAAGAGGATAAGTGAAATGGCAGAGAACGCTGAAATAGAAAAGAAAGAATAGAACATGCTATTGACTGCCAAGTTACAGAACCCTCGCGGCCCATGACGATTAGCCCATTTGTTCTAATCTCTCACTCAGGCCCAAAGGGCCCACCTTTTCTATTCCTCTTCTCATTCCGAAAGCCCAACTATAAGTTGCTTTCTTTTTGTTTACCAAAAAAAAGAACGTGCTCTTTTGGTAAGTAAAAGAGAAAATTTAATTTAATTATTTTACATTTTTAAATAAATATTTAATAAAATTTAATTTATAAAAATAAAATCACATTAAATATAAATTTACCTATACTTAGAATAGGTAAATCTTGAATTCGTTTGTGAGTACCAAAGCCCCCCTCCCCACCCAGGGGAACGCCGAAAACACAACCGTATCGTAACCGTGCGAACCGTACCTACCACCGTAGCTTTGCGGCCTTCCTTGGTTAAATTCCATCCGTACTTCATTCTTTCTGAGCGCGACACTTGGATTCCTCCACTCACCGACTTCCATGATTTATATTTATTAAATCAAAACCATATCAAATTTCTGTCTTTCTCCGTACTTTCTGACTTTGGCTCAGTGGTCCCCACCTCCATTTCCACCACCCCCTGGCATACCCTCCGCCATCTGCCCTCATCGCATCTTCAGCATCATCACGTGGTCCAAGTAAACATCAAGTGTACATAATCGATGGTCACTATTTCCTCCTTTTAGACCATACTTATGATATAGCCGTTTATAAAAAAAAAAAAAAAAAAGCTTTTCTCTCGATCTGCCCCTCCTTTGTGGAAAAATGGAATTTGGTGCAGGATTTTTCTGTCTTCCTAACATATAAGCTCAAATGGGGAGATAAACTTCGACCATGGCGATTTCTCCACCACGGCAGAAGCCTTATAACCTTGTGGTAAGCTTGTAAATTATATTGCTAAGATCCTTTTGTTCTGTATATGACATGTACTTGTGGATGCTGATGCTTTTTCTTTTCTTTTTTTTCTTCGTATCTCTTCATGGGTGATGTAATTTTTTTTTTGGGGTGTGTATCTGCCCCTTCTGAATTTATTAATAATTTATTGGGTTTATGATGCTTTTAATACAATGATTATTATTTTTTTTGGTTTTTCTTTAACCAATAGGAGCCGTAATCATGGGTGTTTCTTCATATTCAATATAAATGATTATTTTTTATTTTGTCTTTTTTCAAAATTTTTCCCCGTTAGATGGATTATTTTATTCCGGTGTCTGTGTGGGATTTTCCAGGCTTTTGCGGAAGGTGGTATTTGACTTTGATGCCAGAAGGGTTAGCTATTCGGGTTACGGAAGGTCGGCTCCTGAGTTGATCAGAATTCTGATATCTCTAGAAGTCTGCATGTTAATGGGCTCTTATGAACTTCAGGGGTTTCTGTCTCTCAATGGAATTGGTTTTTGCCTCTGTAAGCAGCGCGTTCTTTCAGAGTCTTCATTGGTTGGAATGGTTTTCCGAAAATTTTTTTAGGGGAATTCTGAAATTTGGGGATATTATCCACTAATTTCTGTTGATGGGTCTAAGGAAATCTAGTTTCTGCAGGTCAAAAATTTGTTTCAGATTATTTCAGGATTACCCTTTTGGATTTAAGTCCTCGTCTCAGCTAGAGCAGGAGTTGGAGAAGGGTAAGGAGATTTTATAGGCGTGAAAGTCTTACAGGGTTTCAAGGAATCCATCAGGAAAAGTGAAATGGGGGAAGATACGAATTCGTGGATAAGGAGGACAAAATTCTCTCACACAGTGTGTCACAGATTGGATTCTTCAAGATTGGCCACTATTCCTCTTAGCATTCAACCAGAGCGCAATTCAGGTCTAAAACATGCAGTCTCTTTTAATCTCAACTCTGCTTACAATGGCTCACCGGTTCAGCGGAATCCTAGCACAAACAAGCAGAGATCTTTGTCCCCTTTACCTGAAACGTTTCTTTCAGAGACTTTCCAGGAAGCCCGGTCGGAAAGGAAGAGGTTCTCAACACCAGGTCCAAGGAGGAGAGAACAAAATAAAAGAATTATGGGGAAGTTAATGAACAAGGATTCCAGGGAAGTTAAGACATCCAATTTGAAATCGCCATCTAATAGCCCAATTAGGCACTTTGCATCAATGAAGATCAACGAGAACTCGAAGAACCACCGCAAGGAATCAGCTTGGACTAAGTATTTTGAGCATGGTGGAGGAAGAGTTGCTGCTGTGGAAACTGCTGAAGAATGGACTGTTGACCTCTCTAAGCTGTTTCTTGGGCTTCGGTTTGCCCATGGGGCTCATAGCCGGCTTTACCATGGTAAATATAAGGAGGAACCTGTTGCTGTCAAAATCATCAGGGTACCAGATGATGATGAAAACGGAAACTTGGCAGCCCGATTAGAGAATCAGTTCATTAGAGAAGTCACGCTTTTATCTCGGCTCCACCACCAGAATGTTATAAAGGTGATCATATTCTCTCCTCGATCTGTCATGTCTTGTTGAATACAAGGTCAACATAGCCATTGTTTAGTACTAATTAGAGGAATTGAACCTTGAATCATGTTAAAGTAATAATCTGTAATATACATCCTTTCTTATTTATCTTGATCTGATTACACAGTTCGTAGCAGCATGCAGAAAGCCACCTGTTTATTGTATCATCACAGAATATCTATCGGAAGGTTCCTTGAGGGCATACTTGCATAAGCTTGAGCGCAAAACTATTTCTCTAGAAAAGCTTATTGCCTTTGCTCTAGATATTGCTCGTGGAATGGAATATATACACTCTCATGGTGTCATTCATCGGGACCTTAAACCAGAGAATGTCCTTATTAATGAAGATTCCCACCTTAAAATTGCTGATTTTGGCATTGCTTGCGAGGAGGCATATTGTGACTTATTGGCTGATGACCCTGGTACCTACCGTTGGATGGCACCTGAGATGATCAAACGTAAGTCCTATGGGAGAAAGGTTGATGTGTACAGTTTTGGACTTATCTTATGGGAAATGGTAACTGGAACAATACCATATGAGGATATGACTCCCATCCAGGCTGCCTATGCTGTTGTAAATAAGGTATGCACTACTGCAATTAAGTCACATGCATTTGCAATATGTTTTTTTATGCTCTATATGAATTCATTATTCATTGGCAGTACTCTTTGTAAATGCCCTGTATTCTCTTGATCTTTCATAATTGTTCAAAACTATTTATTACTTCGTGTTGCAAATGAATCTTCTGAGCTAAATAGGAAAAGGCTCACTGCACCTTTCTACCCCGCTTCCCCCTTTGGGAATTCCCGTGGTCTTTCTTCAAGTGTTTTGAATTCGGGGGCTGCAGACCACTTTGAAGGACCAGCATATAAGACATCCAAATAGAAATTATGTTCAAATAGTTGTTCACTTGGCTTGTAGTTAAATTAGGCATGCTTAACTAATATGCTTTGCAATATCTGAATGTTTTGAGGCTTATGCTTTGTTGTCATCATATTATGTGCTACCTGAATGTGACCATTGTTCCGTAATGCACTTTGCCTGCCCTTGGCCTGGGCTCTATAACTTGTTCTTCCCCTTGGAAAATTTTATGATTTTCAAAATCTGTTGCAATTGGCAGGGCCCTTTTCTTTTTTCATTATAATTATTGTGTAGGTTCCTCTGCTTTTTTTTTTTTTTCTTATGTTACTCTAGATCTGGTTTATGGCGTTATTTGATGCATATAGCCGACTTCATCCAGTAGGAAAATGTTTAGTTTGTTGTTGTATTACTTTGGATCTACTTTCTATTAATGTGCTTGTTTGTGTTTCTTGGATATATTGAGCTATGTTTTGATGGCAGCATCCTATAGCTGGCTGTTCACTTTCTAAGTATATCAATTACAAAGATCACTGAATAAAATGTAAACAAGTTTCTACCCTTTTTATGCCATAAAGTGTATATTTTACAACCAAACAAATTATATATAGCCAGAGGCCTTGGTCAGGTATCTTTTCTGCTTTGTAAACATAGATGGAGTAATTAGCATTCTATCCGAGATCCATGCTTTTACTGATCCAGAAGAAAAAAGAAGGGGGCGGCGGGAATGCAGTGTAAATTTATTTACATGGTTTCTTAGACTGGCAAGAACTGGTCAGGTATCTTAGACTGTCAATGCTTCTATCTCCACCAATGGGGTGGTTGATTTATCCGTAAAAGTATAGTTGGTAAATCATCTTGTTTATATAATTGTTCTCTCTTAATAATAAACTCAAATGATGGGGTTTACCAATGCAAAACTAACACTTCTGTGATTTGCTATTTTATTTGTTCAGAACATGAGACCTGTCATTCCTTCAAATTGTCCACCTGCTATGCGAGCTTTAATTGAGCAATGTTGGTCCTTGCAACCAGATAAGAGGCCCGAGTTCTGGCATATTGTTAAGGTATTAGAGCAATTTGAGTCTTCACTTGCCCGTGATGGAACCCTAAATCTGGTGCAAAACCTTGGTTGCCATGATCATAAGAAAGGGCTTCTTCATTGGATTCAAAAGCTTGGTCCTGTGCATCAAAATCATACCCCTGTGCCTAAACCTAAACTCTCATGAATCTTTGAAGTGGTCTGGCTTTTGTAATGCACCAGGTCCTTTGTAATTAGAAAAATGAAAGGTTTGTTTTTTGAGCTTCTGTGATTGTAGTCCTCTTTATAACAGTCTTGTGAGAGTAAATTGATTAGTAGGCTTGTGCATTGAGGTGAAAACGTCTTTTATCTACGTTGCGAATACACACAAATTACAATCAATTCATGGTACTCTGGTTTAAAATAGATATATATATATATATATATATGTATATGTAATTTGTTGCGTTAATCATACATTAAAAATAGAAAAAGGAAAAAAGATAATTGTGATAATAGTTACAAAATTTGTAATTTTTTATTAAATACATGCTTAATTGAATTAAAAATGAATAAATATTTTAATAATATTCTTGAAATGTATAGAATATTGCAGATGACATCCCAGATTGGATCAGTTAGTCAAAGAGATTTTAGTTATTTTAAGAATAAAAATATATGTATATATAAATTTTATATATAAATTATATATATATTTTTATAATTTTTTACTTTATTCTCTCTTATTCAAAAAAGTTGTGAGGACACACTCTTTTATGTACTCCAAACATTATTCAATATTTTTTTCGATCGCTGTAAAAAATAATTGGGGGAGCATGCCCGAGGCGTGTTTGTTCAGACACAATATAACTACCTAAGAATGGTAGTTGTGATCTAAATAAACTGTAGCTGATGTAATTTGAGGGTGGGCCATGTCAGTGTCATGGTGTCACATTTGACTATTGTTTGTAAAATTGTCGAAATTCAATGTCTTAGCCTTTTAGCTTTAGGCAACCTCTTCCCTCCGTCAGGGGCTTTGTATGGCTTATCACGTTGTGTTTTTCTGGTCATACTCGAGTACCTTGTGAAGATCATTCCTAAAGTAGCACTTCAGGACGACCTTTTTTTTATTGCTTTTTTAAAATAAATTTCATTTGATTTTATTTAAAAAATTAAACTATTAAATTTTATAAATTAAACAAAAAATAATGAAATTATTTTGTTATCGACAATTTGGTGACAAATATCTTATAAAATTATCTTTTTTCCTGTTGATTTTGGAGTCTAAATTCTCTAGACGTGGATTAATAGTAAACTGGGCTTTGTCCATTCCAGGCTAGTTGGCGGTTAACAACCTTCATGTGGTACGTTCTGTTTCGACCCGAAAAAGGTTTCTCTAATGTTAGAACGTACAACCCAGATATCTGGTTTTCTTGACAATCTCAAAATATGTTTTAGAGTAGAAATCTGAAACTTACAGTGTACTTTAGGTGCAAAAAGTTTCACGTATTGTTTAGTTTGCTAGAAGTGAATGGTCTGGCTATCCTGTGAATTAGTGACGATGATAGCGAATTACATGCTCTTAAAGCACTTTCTGTAATAATAATATTCCTTGTCTTAGTTTAATTCGTTGCTGGTCGCTTGTCGCTTGTTGCTCGCTGCTTGTATTATTCTAGACTGGGGATACTGAATCAACATTTATAGCGAAATATTCCAGAATGTTTCCTTTTGCTTGCTACAGTTGTGGCCAATATGGCGACAACAATGTTTAGATTGTTCTTGGAGACAACACATCCACCCCAGCAAAAACACTCGCACGATAAAGACTCGGAGAAACATTGGTGAGAGCCCACTTATAATTTGCTTTCTTATTATTTTTGGGTCACAGTAATTGATTTATAATGTGTTCATTCCCCAAACTGTCGACGTGGTCAGAAAATTAGTGAATATTGAAAGTAAAGCAATATTCTATCTTATTATTTTCATAATCTTACTTTTATATAAATTTGATTAATACAAATTTCAGATTATTAATTTATTAAATTTTGCTAATTAAATTACAATACCTGCAAAAATAATAGCCATGACATGAGCCAGTTGTGATGAAAAGGTTATAAAAAAATGGTTGTGGAAGCTTTTTTTTTTTTTTATCCTATTCCTATGTACAAACAATAAAAGTGAAGTTCCATTTTCTTCACAGACTCTCAACGGTCACCTTCACGAACTCCTCACGCGGTATAATTAGATGCCCAAACTGGTGGCCTCCTCACTCGTGAAGTTCCCTTCCAGCGACACTTTGTCCACTAGGCGTAAGTAAGGATCAAGGTGACAATTCAGTGAATGGCTCCCACATGGCGTCTTTTGGTAAGGCACCCCAAAACCTGCGTGTCGGGCTGACCCATGACTCGTCTACTGTGGTACGCGAAAAGTGCTAAAGGCAACTAGAATGGCTAAAGGTAGTGGAAAGCAAGGAGTAGCATTGGGCCCAAACAAGGGTTTTGTACAGAGGATTGTATGAATCCAACTTGTTGAGCCCAGGAGCCACCATGGACTGTCTAGTAGGGGTGTATATTAGATGTTGAATTTGAGAAAAAAAAAATTGATCAGTTTAAATTAAATTGTATTTGAAATTTTTGGATTAAATGAAATTGAATATATATACGGATCATGTTTAAATTGATTGAGTTCAGTTAAGTTGAAGGACTATACAAATTTTTTTTCGATCAATTTGAGAAATCTAACACTTGCCAAATATGTATACAAATAAGTCACCGGATAAATCAAATCGGCAGATCACAAAATGAATTGCATGCCCCTACTGCCTATATGGCCGAAGGTGGTTCCTAGAAGCAAATTGTATTTGCCATGTCGGGCATGAAGTAATTTTTAAGCATCTTGTTGAACAGTGATAGAATGACTACTGTGTATTAAGTAAGGATAATTTTTATTGTACATAATAGTGATATACAGGTAGAGCACAAGTTGAAATAATATTATAAAGAAAAAAAAGAAAAAATTAAAAAATTATACAAAATTCATATTATTTTAATTTATAAAAATATCAATATTCTTAGTTAATGATAAGTATTGTACGCTTAGTTATTTTCAATTTTTAGAAAATAATTCTTAATTATTTCCTAATTATTATATTGTTGAAAAAATGTGTTCCATGAAAGTACTATTTACTTACAAAATTAATGGGCACCATAAAATTTTATAAGTTTTATATTTTAGTTTATAAATTTAATAATTTAAATTTTATAAAATAAAAAAAGTTGTGTAAAAATATTTTTACAATTAAATTTGCATAAAATATTTAAATTTAATGATGTAAGTACTTAAATCAAATAAGTTTTATAATTTACTATGTGAATAGGTAAATTTAATAATATAAATTTTATTAAATAAAATTTATTTCAAAATTAAAATATAAAAGTAAAAAATTATTTATAAAATTTTATATATTAAAATAATAAAATCAAGGAATTGAATCCCCGTAGTCGGCGCTCGAATGGTAACTTGACTTTATCTAAAAAATAAAAAATTGAGTAATTAAAAAATAAATAATCTATTAACATAAATAACGTGTCATTATTCTTTACAAAAATTAAAAAATTTAGATGAATCCATTTCCAAAATCGACATCTGTTAACCACCTAATCTAATGAAACCGAAAGTTTTCCGGTGAATTAATACATCGCCAAAAAAATGATAATTTCCATCACAATTCTCACGTGGAAATTAACGTAGTAATGCTGTTTCCCTTTCATTTCACGCGACCGGATAGCCTGTGAATGAAGAGGACAGCGCATCATGCTGCGGTAAGATACATGACGTCAGGTAGACTTTTTCACAGCAAATATTTCTCACTTTTGTATTAAAAAGTAACTTTTGTAAAATATGATTTTATTAAGTTTTGTTAATGTTTCAACCAAAAAAAAGTTTTGTTAGTATTGTAAATGATTAGGATATTAATTTTGCATATTAAATTTTATAAAATTAAACAAATATAATTTAAATTACTAAATGATTTAATTGTGTTAGAAGTACATATTATATTAATTTAAAATAGGATGATAGATTAAATAATAATGCTGGATTAATACAAATTTGATAGGTATGATATATATGACGTAAGCTTTCAATTTAATAAAGAATTAGTAAATTTTGTAATTGAATAATTAGTTAGGAACGATACACTAATCTCAAAAAAAAAAAAAAGTTAGTAAAGGCTAGCTTCGCTGGCCGTATCGGAGGGTGTCCTGTCTTCACATCGGAACTTTGGGCTATCTTGAGAGGACTTCAAGTAGCCTGGGAGGACGTGAGCAAAGCAACTCATTTTGGAAAATGATGTTTCTACACCATTTCTTTTACACATTCAGTTAATGTAGCTGAATTTTTTTTTTAATTTTTAAATTTTAATTAAAATATAAATAAATAATGAAATTTGTGATATAATCTTAGACGTAAAAAAAATTTATGTAAAAATAGCAACACTCACTCATTTTAGAATCTGATTCGGAGGAGGCTTTCAACTTGATAAAGGCTTGTCAAACGTTGGGTAGGGCTGGTACAAATATCCCGTTAGTCAGTATCATTGATCAGCTTTTTGCAAAAGCAATGGGAGGTTAGAATTCAGCACATCAACAGGGAGAAGAACAGAGCTGCAGATTAATTAGCTGAACATAATTGCGCCACTTCCAGTGTCATGCAGCTGAATCCAGTCATGCCCAAGGAAGATTTGAAGATTATGAAGAACGAGAAGCAAGGCAGTCAAGACCGGTTGATCCTAGGGAGTTAGGTTGAGTTTGTTGTAGTAGGACCAAAAAAAAAAAGTTGTTAGTAGTGCTACAACAAATTTTTGTTAAAGAGAGAGAAAGAAGTAAAGGATTGTGGGAGAGTGTATAATAAGAGTGCAGATAAATTTTGTGTAAATAATAGCATTTAATTTCAATCAATTTTCTCACTTCAAAATTAACATTATTTTTAATAAATTATTTTAAATTTAATTTAAATATTATATATTAAAAATTTATCTATTTTAATATTTTTAATACTATAAAAATTAATTTTTATTTATAATATAAAAAATATTTTTAAAAAAATTTAAAATCTCTATCACATAAAAAAAATTATAAATGTAAAAGTTACAATGTCCGTCAAAGATATATTACAGTAACAAATAAAAATTACAAAAGCAAATACGGCGCATGGCCTTTTCACCCTATTATTAGGGTTATACAGTTACTTTTTATAAATTATCTATAATTTTTTTTTAATTTTTTTAATTTAATATTATTTTTATTTTTATGTAAAAAATGTAACCATTTATTTGAAAGTAGCTTTATAGCCTATCATTTCTGTCTTTGCACAAAATAAAGTGGGCTACAGCAAAGGATACGTGTCCCATTTTCTTCCCCGTGTTGGAAGGTTAATGGTACTCTTATATTTTATGTGGCGTGAGATGTGATTTATTTTATTAAAATAAATAAATAAAAATATAAAAATAAATATTATTATATTAAAATTAAATCCATTAGGTGCGGGACCAGTCATTTTCTCGTACGCTTTTCCATGTCCTTGGCTATGGGACCAAGATTCAACGCCACTTTATAAACACTATTCTTTTCCACTGTCCTCGCTAGAGGTCTCATGGATCCTTTACCGATATTTCATAATTTATTGTACTTTTTATTATATATTAAAATAAATTTTATATATTTATTTTTTGTTTTAATTTTTTATTTAAATTTATTTAATTGCCCCTTCGATCTTTAAAATTTTCAAAGTAAAATATACAAATTCATCTTACACACAACTCTTTTTGAAATAAAATTTGTCTCATTTTAAAATTATAATTGTAACAACATTTTTACTTTTATGAATTAAATTTCATTCAAAAATTTTCATCATAATTTTTTTTACATATTAAATTATGAAACATAATACATATAATATCCATAATATTTTTAATAAAAATTTATAAAATCATATTAATAGAAATAATTTTTTTGGAATGGTATCCGCAACATTCTACAATCGCATTAATTGTTTAAAAAATAATAACAATACGTTTATAGACATATTTTAATAATATATTTTTTAAAAAATAAATAATAAATATATTTCACTATTCACTCTCTTCCACTCGTATCGTTAACAGCGCTCAAATTTGCTTATAACCGCAAGCCATGTGATTATAAAGACTTGGTAGTATTTTGTCTCGTTATATTTGTCATTTTTGTGACCGACTAATAAATCAAATCTTGGGAGGCCACCGGCCCCATGTGGCTGTCAAGCTCAAATGAATGGCTGTCCCGAAACACATGGGATAAATCCTAAATCAGAGCCGCCCAGTAAATGTATCGCCAGCTATGATGATACATCAATGCTTGCTAAGATTAGACTAATTAAACACGCCTCTAGTTAATTGGCCGTGATTAGTTGATTATGGATATTAGTCAGTAATTATGAGAGACGACGCTCAAATTTTAAATTTTTTATGCTATTTTAATATTTGAATTTTTATTAAATTTCTCTCTCATTTTTATTCAAGTGCCTTCTCCTTAATAATAATAATAGATGTCTTTATAAAAAGGACTTTTTAAACAATAATGACCTTTTTTAAAAAAGGCTTAAAAGTATTTTGTGTGTTTGCTAAAAACTTAGCCTTCAAGGTAATTGAAATAATGAGGGAAGTTTCAAAGCATCATCCCATGTTTCTTTTGGTTTTCTATTTTTGTCTTTTAGGTGTTGTGATTCACGACCCTTTTTTTCTCCTGTGCCTATTGGTCTTGGTATATTTTGACCATAAGGTGAGCCATTTGTTTTATCGTTTGAAGTACGCGAAGGCTATATGATGAACATTTGTTTTTATATACAATTTGAATTGAAACATAAAGGATTTTTCTCAGTGTTGGTATGGTTATTTTAGAGAAAACTTGAACAACTTATTTATTTTTATATAAATTAAATATTACAAAAATTTTTACTTAAAAGTTTATACTTTAAATCATTTAACTCTTATAATATATGACCTAATAGATCTATTAATGACGCATAAATTTTGTAAGATTTTTATTGATTCCTAAATGAAATGTGTTAATTTAGTAAATTAATGTGCGAAAGTGGGTGGCGGCTTCCGAATTGTAAAATACATTAAGACTTGCACAGCAATAGGATATATAGATGGCGACAGAGATTAATTGCTTCAAACAGTGTGTTTTGCAGATTGTAAAAGAATACAAATGAAATATTGGTGCCACTCTAAAATCATCAAATGACAGAATTATGCAGAGGCCACACTTTAAGTGACCCAGACAGTAGTTGTATCACTTACTGAACTTTAATTACCTATTTTCTCTTGGACAGATGTTACTTTAGGGTTTTTAGCCTTTTACTCTTTGGTATATACTGGCATGACAATATTAGTTTAATTATAAGGAAGTGAGATAAAAAATAAAATAATATATTTTTATTTTTAATACACTTATATTTAAAAAATATAATTATAAAAATATAAATATATTATTACTCAAAACAAAACTAAAAGATTCTATTTAGGGATTTACTTTTGGTTAATCAGTTCCATAGGTTGGGGCAGATATACTTGGTATCTTTCTCGTAATTGGCCATTTGTATATCAATTAGTCAACATCCTATCCAATGGGTTTCCATCCATGACGTGAACCGTTGTGTATATGTCTACATTCTGCGGTATGAAACTTGGAATTATTATTGCTAAAAACAAAAATTGATACATATCACGTTAAGTTTGAATTCGTGCACTGCAAAAACTTTGACGAGGGTTGTTGCAATCCAAATTGAGTCACGCTTTATTTTTTTTTTTAATTTCTTTAGAATATTAGGGTAAAAAATTAATATTTTTAGAATAATAAAATTTTTTAATAAAAATAATTCAGATTTATAGTAATATTAATAAATTATTTTAAAATATCTTAGAATATGCACTATACTTTACATATAATAAATACATAAAAATATATTTAAATGGGTTCAAGAAAATCTGCGTAACAACAAATAAATAATGTTTTAAACTCACAATAGTGATGGTACAAACTAAGGTGACGACAACAGAGCCCCACCACCCTCTCAAATCAGTACCCTTTTTAGCAGTAGCGTCTTATCTGCTTTTTTAAAAGCCACCGGCGATTGCAATTACTGACATCGATCCATTAGTACATTTGATGCTGCGGAGGACGCCTGATCTCACTGTACAGCTAGCTGCAGGGATTTTGATGGAGAACAACCCTTGTTCATCTAGAACTGACAGAAAATTCATTGAGAGAAATAGAAGAAACCAAATGAAGGCTCTCTACTGCAAGCTCAACTCCCTTGTCCCTCGTCAAAGCTCAAAGGTTCCTTCTCCCATTTTCTCTTGAATATCTGATTGTCTCCTATTGTATATAATTATAGAAGTTTTCTCTGGTGCAGGAGGTGGCTTCACTGCCGGATCAGCTAGATGAAGCCGTAAACTACATAAAGAAGTTGCAGATGAAGTTGGAGAAAATGAAGGAGAAGAAAGAGAGCCTAAGAGGTAATATAGAGAAGGCAAAGGCGAGGGGGAATGGAGGAAGGGTTGGTGGTTTAAAATCACCACAAATTGAGATCCAACAGGTGGGTTCAGCCTTAGAAGTTGTTCTAATAACTGGGTTGGAGTATCTGTTCATGTTCACTGAGGCCGTTCGTGTTCTTCATGAAGAAGGAGCCGATATTGTTAGCGCCAGTTATCAAGTTATTGAAGATGTAGTTTTTCATACAATACATTGTCAGGTGATGGAGTAATCAATTCATTAATCTTATCTTGGCATTTCACCTTATTTATATTATATGTAACTCTTGCTAGCTTCTGTCGTTCAGGTTGGTGAATCTGCCAATGGAGGAGCTGCCAGAATTTCGGAGAGATTAAAGAAGTTTCTGTTTGATTCTAGGACATTTTAGTCCGTGGCATGCGGCAATGGCTGCTTTGGTTTCCATTATAGTGTCGAGGAGCTACACTTACCGTGTTGATGTTTCTGACAGGACATTGTTGGAATCAATGCTGGCTTCAAAAATCAATTTTAACTGTATTTGATTGTGTTTGAATATTCGGGTCCCTTTTTTCAAAAACTGTTTTACTTTTTTTGTGAGAAAATATTCAATTCTATTTACATTTACGATTTGTCCTAATTTAATAATATACGATATCAAGTAAAAAAATTTTCATATCTTTTTATTATTTTATGTTCAAAAATAATTTTAATATCTTTCAAATTAACACATCAACTCATTAATTCTGAAAGAATATATTTAAACGCAGATTAGTTTTTCTAATATCATTTATTTTTAAGTTAAATTCATTTTAAATTAATTCTAGTCACCACCATCCTCCCACTCTAATAAAAGACCAAAATATGGGTGGCGATAACATGTAGAAGATGCAACAGAAATTTAAATTTTTTAAGGTGAGACGTATTTTTTATAAAATAAAATATAAATAAATAAGTATTAATTAAAAAATTAAAAATAATTATTATTATAAAATATAATTAAATAATAATTTATAAATTTAAATTTAATTATATTATTAATTTTTATTAATAATTATTTATTTATATTTTATATTTCTTACTTTATAAAATCTGAAAGAGGGGTTAACAAGGGACGATACATCATATTATCCCCACCAAAAAAAGGACAACGTTGATAGAAGGACCATCGACAACCAAAAGCCTTGTTTGCAAATGGGCGGTCGTGTCCAGCTCAAATGTGGATTGGGCTCAACTATCTAAAGGCCATGAGTTTTGGGTCAATGTATTACTGAAAGGCCTAAAAAATAGTGCTCAGCCAAAAACCAAGGCCTGTCGACGTTAAGGTCTACTTTCTAAATATTTAGGCACCCGTCTGTAAATAAGTGACTTTGCAGTGGGCAAACATATAATAATAATAACTACGTTCGAAAGTAGGGTTTTTTCACTCATCTTTAACCCAAAATCTCGGCGAGCTAAGTGGTTTCCGGTTACTGCCACTGCTTTTATCTGATCAAAGTATCCAACACAACCCAATTCGCTTGCAGCAATGGTCGGAGGGTTTGAAGTCGGAGCCGTCCCTTTTAATCCTGATGGGTGGGGTCCACCGGACGCTACCACCGCAACTTCCACCAACAACCTCCCTCTGAACGTTCCCTTTGCCCCCTTCTCCCGCTCCGATAAACTGGGTAGGATCGCTGACTGGACCCGCAACTTCAACAATCCAACCCGCCCTAAGAACCCCGCCGATTCCGTCTTCGATTTGACCAACGACGATTCCTTCCCTGCCTCCGCCGATGAGGACTCCTCCTTTCGTCTCGTTGACGGCAAGCCCCCTCAGCGACCCAAAATTGGCCCCAGATGGCGGTTCCAGCAACAACGCCAACTTCCACAGCGCCGTGATGAGGAGGTTGAGGCCCGAAAACGCGAGGCCGAGAAGGAGAGGGCACGACGTGACCGTCTCTATAATCTTAATAGATCCAACGCTAATGCTACGCGTCGTGAAGCCGCCGTTTTCAAATCTTCCGTCGATATTCAGCCCGAGTGGAACATGCTGGACCAGATTCCATTCTCAACATTCTCCAAACTCTCCTTCACCGTTGCTGAACCCGAAGACCTTCTGCTCTGCGGTGGGCTCGAGTATTATGATAGGTCTTATGATCGAATTACCCCAAAGAACGAGCGCCGTCTTGAGAGGTTTAAAAACAGGAACTTCTTTAAGGTTACTACCACTGATGACCCTGTAATTCGGAGGCTTGCTAATGAGGATAAAGCAACAGTATTTGCTACAGATACTATTCTTTCAACGCTTATGTGTGCACCCAGGTCTGTTTACTCTTGGGATATTGTTATTCAGCGAGTCGGGAACAAATTGTTCTTCGATAAAAGAGACGGGTCTCAGTTGGATTTGCTTTCTGTGCACGAAACCTCGCAGGAGCCATTGCCTGAGTCTAAGGACGATATTAACTCTGCGCATTCATTGAGTGTTGAGGCAGCTTATATTAATCAGAATTTCTCGCAACAAGTTTTGATTAGAGATGGGAACAAGGTGACGTTTGATGAGCCAAATCCTTTTGCAAATGAGGGGGAAGAGGTTGCTTCTGTGGCATATAGGTACAGGAGATGGAAGCTTGATGATGATATGTATCTTGTTGCAAGGTGTGAAGTTCAAAGTGTCGTTGAAGTGAACAAGCAGAGGTCCTTCCTTACTTTGAATGCTTTAAATGAATTTGATCCCAAATATTCCGGAGTTGATTGGAGACAGAAGTTGGAGACACAGAGGGGTGCAGTCTTGGCCACAGAGCTGAAGAATAACGCGAACAAGTTGGCTAAATGGACTGCCCAATCTCTGTTGGCAAGTGCGGATATGATGAAGTTGGGATATGTATCCCGTGTTCATCCCCGTGATCATTTTAATCATGTGATTTTAGCTGTGGTTGGATATAAACCCCGGGACTTCGCAACACAGATTAATTTGAACACAGCTAACATGTGGGGCATTGTGAAGTCTATTGTGGACTTGTGCATGAAATTGAATGAGGGAAAGTATGTTTTAGTGAAGGATCCGTCTAAGCCCCAGGTTAGGATATATGAGGTTCCAGCAGATGCATTTGAAAATGACTATGTTGAGGAGCCACTACCCGAAGAGGAACAAGTTCAACCTCCTGCAGAGGGTGCCGATGGTGGAGAGGCAACTGCTACAACAAATGATATGGACGATAAGCAAATTGATGGTCAAGCTTAAAAGTTAGTTATACTAAAATTCCTAATTTCTAAACATTCATGGTCTATAACGTTTCATGATTATTATACACATCTATATCCCTTATACATGTTGGTCCTAGTTACTGCATGGTTTATTGTACTATGAATCTACATAACGATTTCAGAATAATTTTTGCTTGTCATTCTGATATATGTATGTACTCTGTTGATCATGGTTTTGGGGTCACACATTAACCTTTTTCTTCTAATGGTTGTATAGAGGGCACAGGATGTTACAATTGCAAAAGCTGATACTATTCTTGATCTTTGTAAAACTCCTCAATCTGTTATCTACTAACCACCTACTAACTACTTCCTTTTAGCTTGTTGACGTCAATCTCCTTGGCTCCCTATCGTTCCGCAAGCCTTTGAAAACGACCTTGCCCTCAAGGTCAACTTGTGAAGAAGTCCAATTGTCCTACCACCGGGGTCAAATGGTATTCCTACAAATATTCATCTGGATATTGTACAAAATGTACTCTGCGCTAGGCACAACTTCAAAATTTATCATGGCCTGCACTAAGGGTATAGTGGATTTCCCTCAAAAAGGTCTTCTTGGCTCCACCATTGGCCGCAGTTGGTGTATTATGGAATTTTTGAGGCAGTGCCGTTTTGAGTTCTAAGTGTGCACTTTAGACAATTCTCCCTTTGCATAGGATTAACCGGTCTTTGAATTGGTTATAAGGAAATTTCATGGCAGAGATTTAATGGCCCTTAATAACTGTTGCATGTTGGGCCTTTGGGCCGTGCCCTTTCCTACCTCACCATCAGCAATTGAACACTTTTCTTGGGTCAAAGCTGCTAATGATGCCGAATGGATTATCTCCTTTCTTTTCCTCCCCAATTCTTCCCTTTCCTCCATTTGTGTGTCTTCTAGTCTCTAGTTTCCCTTGATTGATTCTTCCTTTTCATCTATCTTTCCATTGATTCTCCCTTCCCTCAATTGTGAATAGCCTTAATCCAAGGATTGCTTTTATTGATATCAATGGAGCTTTGAAGAAGAAACATTTTCTTCTCGTTCTCTTTCTCGCTCCTCCGCATCTCCAATAACTTTGACGATCCAAACCGAGTTTGCACTGCTTCCAAAAATATGGCCATGAGCACAATTGGTGGTTCCGTTGCATCCCTTGCAACCATGTTAATGCCTGCCCATCCATGGAGAATGAAGAAATTGACAATTGCTGTTCTTCTGAAGCATCTAGGAGATTGAAATGCTCTTTAGCCTTGGAGACCCACACTGTTGGACCAGAACCATCAAAACTTGGCATTCCAAACTTGAAGGACTTCACCAACTGCACAATTGAGGATTTTCCCCTTTTTGTGTGGCCATCACTACTCAATGAATCTTCTCTTTGCGCCTGATCTCTGTTATGAAATCCTTGTTCAAGTCATGCTTCTATGTTTGACAATCTCACACTTATCTTTTTCAACAAGACTCCTTACGTGGATAGCTGGTCATCTGGATAGCTAGTTGTTGTGTATGTTCTTCATTGATGCGTGCTACGGTGACTCTTGTTCCCTCCGCCATTGTTGCCAAAATTCGTGGATGAAAGCACCAAATGTTAGGCAATTTGAGGATGCCTACAATTCCAAGAAATATCAGAGAGACTGAGTTTGCATGAATTGTTCGATGCCTTTTCTTTCTTATTTCATATGTATTTATAGAGTACATTCTCTTTGACTACTTCTGTTACAGCTGGGTATCCTTACTTGGTTATAATTGGTTATCTGTTAATCGCCTACTAACTACTTCCTTTTAGCTTGTTGACATCTATCTCCTTGATTCCCTATCGGATTTATGCATTTTTTTAATTGAAGTTCATTTCCTCTTATCACTGTGGTTTTATGAAGTTGGCAAATTGTTGATGCTCTAATTTCCCATTGCTTGATATTGTATCAGCTATTTCTAATCACATCTGAATTTTTTTTTCATATGAATTACTTCTGAATATGCCTCTGGGGCTCATATGGCTTTTTGAAGCTGTGTGCATTGCACTGTCATGGTAGTTTGTTTGAATCGCTATGAGTGATGGAGACCAGAGTAACAATTATATGTGCATGGACAAGCATCTTATTGAAGCTTGACAGCTCATAACATCTAGCCAATTAATGAAAATGGATATAGAACTGGGGAAAGCGATTGTGTGATCACTGCTCCTATGCTTCCTTTCTCGAATCTTAGTTTCTTTGATCTTATTAGTTTATCAATCTTCGACTGTCTTTAGTGTGGTTAGTATTTACCAACTAGAAACTCCTTAGCTCTATAAGGTTCTTTGTCTATGGAGTTGGGACTTGGGACTTATGACTGACATCAATTAATAACTTCACCAAGTAGAGTTCCTGATTTTCTTCTTCTTGTTTCTTTTTTATGAAGATTGGTAGACGTGCAAAATTGTTTCAGTAACACAGATGAATGAAATTAAACAATATGAATGCCATTAAAGTTACTGAAACTTATGAACGCTCAAAAGCAAAATTGAGATGCTGTGTACATTACATATATGTGATTGCTAGTCTGTATATATGAATAGAAATATACATATTTTAGATTGATCCATATTAAACCTCTATCCTTATAGAATAGAGTAAAACTTTTTACACTAAAATAATAGAAAGTATGGTAGAAAGAAATTTTATTTCTTTCTACCATACTATCAGATTTCATAGAATACTGATGATTCTAGTACAATCATTTCATTTAAGACTAAGACCTGAAATTGAAATCCTTTTTTCATTTTTTTCTCTCAATCATTGCATTGATAAGATCTAAGAAGTTAAGTTTAAGTCAAATTAATCACTTTGACTTACTGTTTTTACGTATATTATAAGTAAAAAGGCAGTTCGAACTCGAATGAACAGTTCAGTAGCAATAAATGCAAGAATATTTACTTCCATAATCTCATCGTTTCATTTCTCTTTAATTTGCAATAACTTGGGATTTAGTCCCATAGAGACAATAAATCTTTCGCCATTAATTTCAATGGTATAAATTACAAGTGGTTATCTCTATTGTGTTACTATTAGGTGGATGTGTTGCTGAGCCAGGTTTAGAATGCAGGTCCTGGACTTAATGCCCATGGGAAGAACCTGCCATATAACTGGTTGGGTTAGTCATTTTGAGAATTATTCAGTTTGGTAGGTCTAATTGCATGATGATAAGCTATTGTTTTATTTTGGGCGGGTCAAATATGAAGTGCTACAGCCTGCGATATGATGAATGTCAATTTTTGGATGTGTGCTCGAAAGTCTCTAAATCAGAATCAGAGATGCTAAATGAACGCCTCATGTGGTGGACATTAGCTGCAAAACATGTGGCATGGATTCACTTTCTATTTGTTTCACCTTGTGATGTGATATCAGACTTTGTAAAACCAATTAGAAGTCGCTTATTCAATGTTTGCTCTAACTGTTGATCACAGAACTAACATTCTAGGTTGTTCAAGGATTACAGATGACTGAGCATTGCATGCACTTAAATGTCATTTGATGTGCAGTTGTCACAATTTGTTTGCAGTTACCTGCTTATTCGTAATGTGTGATGTTGTGGATGGTTGCAGGTAAAAAAGTTTATAGGGTTTACGGCCATTCAGTTGAGAGCAGATTTGCGCGCAGAGAATTCATTTATTCTTTCCCCGGATTTGCTGTTTGGTCTAAATTTTGCGATTTAGCTTTTAAATTTTCACACGAACGAAAAGGCTTTAAAACGCAAAAGCTGCGTTATGTTAGATGCTGCAGCTATTTATGGTTTGTAGCCCCAGACCCATTCATGTGAAGTCAGTACGCCCAGTGATTGTGTTATGCTCACTGGTGTTCCAGTATCTGATGATCTGTGAGTCTGTCAATGCGCTGACGGATATTAAGCAAATTTTATGAATTAATAAGCTAGCTGATTCGACTCTATTTTTGTTTTCAGATTTGCGTTTGGGATTAGAATGGTTTTAAGATTTTAGACTTAGAAATTTTCGGGGAAGTCAAAAAATGGAAACTAGGAAATGTAGATGACTTCCATGAACTATGGCTCTTTCACACGGTTTACAAGCGAATTTTGAATTGCTAAGACAGGCTTCAAAATAGTTAGAGTTAAATAAAAAAGGAAAAAAGGATTTATGTGAGATAGGATTTCTTAGTAGTTGGTGCAATCTCTACCCTACCTCCTGCCCTTTTTTATGTTGGATTTAGATCTTTTAATATTTTTTATTATTTAATTTTAATAAATTTTTTTATCTTTTTATTTTGCACTAAGATTTATGTTATAGTTTTTAAATAATTTTTTATCTTAATATTTACTCTATATGTTCACTAATTTCCAGCTTTAAAATGTACGAAACAATGAATTGGAGTTATTTAAGTGGCATACTGATTCTTCTTTCAAAAATTCTGTTTTCTGTCTTACGGAAAATGTAGTCCTTACGGTGTGTTTGTTGTAATAGGAAATGTTTTCTAGTATTTTATATAGAAAAGCAATATCAATTTAGAAAAATAACATTAAATCAATAAAAAGCTATGCTTATCAATGTGGACTTAAAATTCAAGAAATTTGAAATTGCAATTAGATTTATTAAATTTTATGTTTAATTTCAAAATTTAATAATTTAATTTTTCTTAAATAAACTTCTAACGAGTTTCAGTTTTGACAGTCTGATTGAATGTATATTTTAGGATTCACAAGCACGTTATAACTTGAGTTGTGTAGTCAATTGGAGTTACATAAGCTGCATACTGATTCTGCATTCAAAATTGTGTACATCCCCAATAGACAATCTAATTGAATGTATATTTTGGGGACTGTTGATGACTTGACCAACATCTTTTTTGTGGCTTTGTATCTATTATTTATGACAGGTAAGATAATATATGAATAATGATGGTTGTATGATACACAGCTGAAAGGACCTAATTTTTGGCTAGAAAAAATATAAAAAAAATATTGTAAAAAATTATATAGTAAGAGTAGAGAAACAATTTGTACGAATAATATCATCCTCATATATTGGGTTGACATGGAAATAATTTCTATTCCCTTACTGACCTAACACATTATCATGCTTATGAAACATAATCGGTAAAGAGAGAAGCTTTATTCTTCTCATGCCTTCAAATCCTATGCTCAATAGAAGGCACATTTATAAATTCCGTAGTTGTTCTAGGTGTTTCACCTTGCCTTCTTAGATAATAAATGTGCTTAGAATAACTTACGTATATTGGATTATGATATATATATATATATATATATATATATGCTGTATGGATTGTTTAAATCCTTCAATTGCTAGAACTGATATATCCATCAACCCACTCTTCTTATAAGCTTTTGAACTTGAGAGTATCCACTAATATTTTTAACGTTATAAAATGAAGCTTCTTATCAACTTTTTTAGGACAAATAGCAATGAGCCTTGATTTACCAAAAAGACAAAGAAAATATTTAGTTTTAGGTCTCAAATATTCAGTCTGCTGGTTGTCAACCTTCAATGATCCCCGAAATAAATGTTTGAAAACAAGCTACAGATGCTTCTGCTGAAAGGTTTGGAACTCACTTTTTCTGATTAACGGGGGATTAAAGGTATCAACTTTGGCCTAAATCTCTTTTTTTTTTTAATAAGTCATAGCAAAATTGAAAATCAAACTGATAAGTTGAAAGGATAAATATTAATTCGATATCATTGGACTAAAGTCTCAGAGGAGGCCTAAATTCTATTAGACCCTTACCACCGAAGTGCCGCAAATGCAGCACACACTTGAAAAGTTGAAGGTGCTGTGGCTCATCAGGTCGCAAGCCCCTTGCTAGAAGTTTGATTTTCATAGTAATTTTTAGGGCTAAAGATTTAATTCATTCGCGCAACCCTCCTTTTAAGAGATTAGGACTACTCAAGATGGAAATATCTCTTTGAGAAAAAAGAAATTGAAGGCGCATACAAGAGCATCGAACGTAGTCTTTAATTAATGTCGCTCATCAGTTGCAATAAATGAAGGTGGAACACTTTCCTATGTCATTGGAGATAATTTTCTAGCCGTTGCAGCTCATTATTGACGATATAGCCGTTGAAATTTTCAGCAGCTAGTTCTATTGCGTCACATCACAGCTCAGTTAGCAATGGGGTAAATAATTTCACAACTTAATGGATAGAGGATTTTGATTTATTATTTTATTAAATTTTATAATTTAATATATAATTTATAAAATTATAAAAATAATATGACTTATTAGTAATTTAGCATGCTTTTTTCAGTTTAATTTGTTGTTTGCCTTGGCTTAAGTTTACGTGGATGTGCAAAATCAAATGCTTGTGTGAAAATCATTTTACTGTTTTTATAATTTTATTAATATATAATTTTTATAATATATAATTTAAATTTATTAAATTTATAGACTAAATTATAATATTTAATAAATTTAATAATTTATTTTATTAAATATGAATTTTTTATAAATAATAAGTTATTATAAAATATTTCCCTCACCGAAAGTATCTATTTCTCAACAATTGTGATGGATGTGTGTAATTACCCAGAAGTAATAATTTTATTGTTCTTTTATTCTGATACAAATTTTATTTAAAAATTTAAATAATTAAATTTATTAAATTTTATAATTTAAATTTTAAAATTTAATAAATATAACACGTCAAATTATATTTTGTAAAAGTCTTCAAAACTCAATTAAATGAATTTATCATATCCCTATTTCTACGTTCATGACAAAAGAATACGCCATTCAATATACATTCACTTCATCACAAATTCATACCAATACAATAAACCACACTGTCAAAGGCAAACCACTAATGACCCACGAATTTGTGCCAGTTTAGTTACTCCTCGAAAACCTTTTTCTTCAACAAAAGTTTTTTTTTTTTTTTTGGTAAAATTCTTCAACAAAAGTTTAATTGTGGGGCGGGGTCAAAATCTTTTATAACAGTTACTTTTCGAAGACCTTGTAGCCTTGTTGGATGCCGATGATATTGTGGCCAATATTGCTGATTCGTACAAATAGTAAAAGCGGATAGGTTTTGAGAGGTGCAATGATGAATGGTAATTAAGGGGTAATGTTAAGTTTATATTTTCATATTTATATATTTTGTATAAACATTTATAAAATATTAATATTCAATAATATATAATTTCAAACTTTATAAAATATCAATATTTTGAATAATAATTTATAAAAAATATATAAATATAAGTATATAATTTTAATATGATTTATAATTAAAAGTAATTTTGGGAAAAGCTCAAAATTCAAAGGGAGACTTGTCGGTAGGCAATCTTCATGGGATGCCAGAGATGATCAGGTGGATTGTTTCGCTGAGTGGTCATGCCACAAAGCAAAAACAACCATCATGGCACTGTAATAATGACCGAATGAAGAGAGAGGTGACAATGGCTATAATAGGCTGTAATGGCCAAGGCTTATGGGTTCATAAAGGGTGTCTGCTATTGAATTCCATTCCTAACGGCAGACACAATAGCAGACACCCTTTCAGAACCCATATCATAGGCGTTCCCCTCTTAGCGATCTGGTGAAACCGTAGCTTTTTCCATTTCCTAAGGGAACTATTTGCCTTTAGATATAAATTTTCCACATCTTCTCAAATAATTTTTAAATAAAATATAATTATTATTTAAATATAAAAAATTATATAAATTTTTTATGTAATAATAGCAGTACCCTACATCACCATCCATAAGAATTAAATAACCATTTATGACAAAATCGTCACCTAGAAACCAGCTTTAGTGATTTAAAGACTTGCGAATTGATGGATCACGATTATTAAAGTGATGTGTCCAAAATTAACGTAAAAAAAGAGAAATATAAATAGAATTAAGATAAAAAATTAATAAAAAGGTAAATTTTATAAGTTAAATTTTATTAAACTTATAGTATTTTTATAAATAAAATTTTATTAAATTTTATTTGAAAATATCTAAATTCTTATTAAATACCATAAATCAAATTATAAAACTTGTCGAATCTAACATTAAATCTTTATTGAATGAGACTTTAATACTCCTCACATATTACTAGGAATTTTTGGATTACCTCTAGAAATTAATGAAAGAATCTTACTCTATCAATCTTAATAATTATTACCGACAGATATCCATCATAGAAAAATAAAATATTCAAAACGATGAGTTAATATTTCATTGGTAATACTATTGAAAAAATGTGCTTTTGCGGGAATTCATTATTGGCAAAGTTTTAAAGGGGATTTCTTTTAGTAAAATTATCGTTTGATTAGTCCAACCACTAAATGCCATTAGAAATAGGCATCGGTGATTTAAAATGATCTGGCCGGTTAAAGCAATTAAACTACTAATGGACTTTTGTCAGTAAAATAATTATCTAAACAACAACGTTTTGAGTACCAAAGAAATACCCATCAACATCATTAAAAATCTCATCGGTAATTTCGGATTTCATTACCCCACCGACATTATTTTTCTTTCCCCTTCTCTTTTGTTCCTCTCTTTGCTGTTCTTGCTATAATTCTCATAAGAAAATCATCGTTTTTACCACTTAACCTTCTGATTTATTATTGTGGCTGCTGAAATAAAAAGTATGTGATTGATTCGCTAAGTTCATAATATTTGTTATTTAAGAAGTATAGCATCAATATTACTCCTTAGATATTAGATAATATGTTGTATGATAATTATGCACATTAAATATGTATAATCAATATTTCTAAGCACTATGCTCATTGACTCGATGCTTACTCGTAAAGAATTATTTATACTAACAATAATGACAATCAAATTTCATACTTTAGCTAATATCCAATCTCCATCATACCCCTCATTAAATTTTCCAATGAT
Source organism: Dicorynia guianensis (assembly GCA_037013595.1). Lineage (NCBI taxonomy): Eukaryota > Viridiplantae > Streptophyta > Magnoliopsida > Fabales > Fabaceae > Dicorynia > Dicorynia guianensis. The sequence continues at coordinate 8,870,529 of JASUAB010000011.1, forward strand.
ATTTACGTTCTCTTTTTATCAACTCTTCAGTGAATCAGGTATATTCCGATTTTCTTCCTCTTTTGCCGTCACCATTTTCTTAGTATATGTATGGAAAACATCACTTGCGCAATATACTCCTTGGTCAATAAAAATAAAATTGGCTTGACACATTGTGATGTACAACATGTTCTTCTCCACTAATGCTCTATTTAGGGTGTGACTCGAAAATTTTTTAAACCATCACTCTATTCATTGATTCCTTTTGTCCATAAAAAAAACTTGGCCTTTCTCAGCCCCTATCCAATAGAAATCTATATCTATGTCTCATTATTAATTATTGTTTACATTTGTTAATTTAAATTTTTTAAATTTACTAAAACTAACAAAATTTTATAATATAAAAATTAAATAAAAATAATAAAACTCACCCAAAAACTCATCATTTTTCTCTCTCATTATATCACACAGATCCCAGATGGAAGAAAACTTTTTTTTTTTTTTGGTACAGAAAAGAAAACTGTTTTGTTTGGAACAAAAATCGAAGGGAAATCCCGGCTTAAGTTCCTATAAATCCCCTCCTTCTAGCCCACACTTGACCAACATCACCTACGCTCTCTCTCCCTCTCCTTCTAAGCCTTTCTGTTTTCTCTTCCCTAGTCTCGGAGCAATGGCCAAATTCTTGGCGTTAACGCGGCTTCTACTGCTCCTAGTGTGCTCCTTCACTGTGTTTGCCGAAGAGGTTGAGACTCTTCCTCCCACTCACCCTCATTACCCAGCAGTGGCCCCAACTCCTTACCACCCTCATCCTCCCACTTCAGCACCGGTTCACCCACCTGTTCATCCCCCGGTTCACCCCCCACATCACCACCACCATCACTCTCCAGCTCCTGCTCCGGTTCATCCCCCAACTCCAGTGCCGGTTCTACCCCCTACCCACCACCACCACCCTCCCACCCCTACCCCTGCCCCAGTGAAACCCCCTGTCCACCCACCGGCACCAGTACACCACCCACCTTATCTCCCACCAAGGCTTCCACCACTCCATCCCTTTCCAAGAAGCTTTGTTGCAGTTCAAGGTGTTGCCTACTGCAAGTCTTGCAAGTATGCTGGCAAAGACACCCTCCTGGGAGCCACACCAGTCCTTGGTTAGATTTCAACCTTGTATCTTTAAACTTAACTTTTACCCCCTTCTTTTGTTTCTCTTGTGGTTGTGGGACAAGCAAATTAACTTTTCCCTCCAATTAATCCGTCAACAAACTACATTGTCATTGTCCCCAGCATTTAAAGCAGAAAATGAGTTCTATTTAACAATGTAGTTTTTTTCTTTGCCTTTTTCAAACAATCTGAATTACTGTTTAGAATCCAGTCAACTCCAGCTCTCAATGAATCTTTCCTGTTTTGGTGAAAGGTTTGAATAAATGTTTTAGAGAAAACATAGGATTTTAACGATGACTTTACTGCATTATACTTTTTTTTTCCTTTTGAAATTTAATTTACAATTTCTTTCTCTGCATCAAACTCATTATATTGTTAGTCTGTAATTACTTTTTGTATGCATCTGTAAAGAAAGGGGACTCTGAAGAGAGAGAGAGAGAGAGAGAGAAGAAACGGCAGGGTAAAGAATCTGTAGGCAAAACTGGCAAAAACCTCTTTTAAAGCTGCATGGGTTACTGAGACTAGGACAATGTTTGTGGGACCAATGTTTCTGAAAAATTCAGATATGATAACAAAAGTTATGCATGCTTCAAGGCTAAAGGGCAACTGAGTACTGACTCGTTTTTTAAAATGGCAGGTGCTGTTGTGAAGCTGCAATGCAACAACACCAGGTACTCATTGTCTCAAACAGCCAAGACGGACAAGAACGGTTACTTCTTCCTGCAAGCTCCCAAGACCATCACCACCTTTGGAGCTCGCAAGTGTAAGGTCTTTTTGGTTACTTCACCTTCCACCACGTGTCAGAAGCCCTCTAATCTCCATGGTGGTATCACCGGTGCCTTGCTCAAGCCAGAGAAGCCATTTGTGTCTCAGAAGCTTCCCTTCCTTCTCTACTCCGTTGGACCTCTAGCTTTTGAGCCCAAATGCCCATACTAGAATAACAAAAATAAAACTATCCTAAGTTTAAAAGAAAAATGTGATTTGCCTTTTAATTCGGTCTTGATGTTGTGTTTCGCGCGATTTAGAATGGATTATGTCATGGCTCTAAAGTTGTAGTGAAGTAGTTTCTGTGCTTGAATTTATACAATAAGGATGAATGATAGTAAGAGATTGTACTCTTTAATAACTTAATTTAAAGAGTGTTAATTTGTGAATTTTTGATTAGCTGTTCTTGCACTAACCTGCATACTGTTTTTTTGAATGTTGAAGTTTAGATGCATACTTCTCAGTGGAGTTTGTCATCAGTTTTTGAATGCCTCTTTGTCTGCCGGATCTATCAATTCTTGTAATGACACTTTGCAGTTGCACGTTATCATAATATTCATTGGATAACCAACAAATTGGTGGCGAAAGGATAGCGGATTGTGCCTTTAAGTTATTTTGAGATAGATTTAAAGTTTGATTCTGAAGTTACTTATCCATTAAAACAAAAATTTAATCTTTGCCAAAGGATATTTTGTAAAAATTAAAAAAAAAATTCATTGAATAGTAGTATTAGAGTTGGAAATGACTTCAAATAAAAGGGAAAAATAGGAAAAATAGTAATGAACTATTCATGAAGATTGAATAAAATGACCTGCTTTGCTTTTAATGATAGTCAACTACTTTTCTTTTCTGTCCATCTATTCCTAAATCTTTAATATCTCAAACAAATTCCACCCAATTCACTGATCCTTTAGGCATGTAAACATTTTGTTTCCCATGGAGAGCTTTTCTTTTTCCCCACTTTTTAGTTGATCAATGTAGGAGGGTCAGAGTTATACAATGTTTTTAGCAACTGAATCGTGATTATGCTTTCAACATTAATTATGACAATTTGAACTCCTTTGCATTTATGGGTATCCAAAGTCATGGTCATCGGTCAACAGCTAATCAGCTGTGCTGGAATTCAAGTAATTAAGATGTTCTTAAAGGACATGGCAGATTGAATTAAGTTATCCCATATTTATTAGTATATTTTTATCCCGCAAGATATGTCTTAAGAATGTTTTTTTGGAAAAAAATTTGAGTTTTATACCTACTTCTTACATTTAAAATAAAAACATATATCCTGTTTTTAAGTTAGTGATCGTTCACTAAAATTTTAAATAGAAGAGGTAGGTACTCTTCCTTGATCACAAGCCAGATAAGTTTTCATGGTTCGCCCAAATTTTAAAGCAGAAGCATACTACAATGCCAGAAAAGGAAGCCAGAGAGAACTACGCTTTTTTGTGAATTGTTCGTCTTGCAGTTAACAGATAAAGGTTTGGTGCCTTGGATCTCTCCTGCAGACTCTCTATTCGACAATCATAGATTGCACTTTGCACGCTTCGCCGGCCATTGGATGCCTGAGGGTCATTAAACTTTCTAGTTTCCACCAAAATGACCCTTCGTTGTGGACCTCACTCAATCCTCATGTCACATGCTTACTTATATTCCCATGGATTTTACTCTGTTCATGTTAAAACCACCCCCACCCCACCCCCCCCCCCCCCAAACAAAAAAAAAGTGTTCATCATAATTACAAATTACAAGCATGTAAAGATTTAAAAAAAAAAAACTAAAGTATTAATCTAAGAGTATTAAATACTCACAAAATTATTAATTATTATTAAATTTATTAAATTTATTAAATTTTATAATTTAATTAATTTAATTTTATAAATTTAATAATTACAATTTTTTAAATAAAAATTTTATAAAATTTAATTTATAAAAATTGTAGATTCGAGAAGAAAAGGAGTTATGTTTCATGCCAAAAGTTGCAATGATTTGAAGTTAGAACTGTAAGAATTGAGCTTGATAACTTCCATGAACTCTGTGGCATAGGGCTTGACAGAAGGGGTGTTTAGTCGGAGAGAGAGATAAGTAATTTGTCATGTTCCACATAAAAGAATGAATTTCTGAGATTGATGGATTGGGGCTGTTGCTGTCAGCTCCAAACCCGTACTGTCCAATTGGGCTTTGCTGAAGATAAGCTCTGAAAAGATGGATCAATTGAATGACAATTTGTCGGCAAAAAGGACAAGGATTCATGAACTGGACGATGAATTTTGCAAAGGCTGAATATATATGTAGCTGCTCAGTAGCATCCAGCTTGTCAAGGCCTCCAGCATCAAGCCATAACTTATCCGTTGATCACTTTATGATTATTTTTTTTCTTGAACTATGTTGTATTCATTTTCATGATCTGTCCGCTGACTCTGCTCTACATTGCGTTTATCCCATCAAATATGCACCTTAGTTCCGTTTCCCTGCATCCATCTACACACGGCTCAAACCAGAATTAACCTCTCCCCGTCTTCCAATGCCTTCATTTCAACACTTCGTGTGAGCCCAAAGCTTCAACCCGAAAATGGGCCTCACTTTAAACAATTAGCACTGAGTCACCCACAGTTTGCTCTGTTGAATTCTGGACAAGCCATACAACCATAATCGGATTGGGTTTGCCCACAAACATTTTACACTAGACTTCAAAAGAGGTTGTTGGGACTTCGCCAAAATGTTACATATATCATATCAATTGATTTGGTGTGGTTATTCTCTTAAATTATATTTTATTTAAAAAAAATTTAAATCATAAAAATGACTCACAAATTCAACTATTCACGGGACTGTGAGTGAGTATTTAATTGTTCCTATCTGGTAAGAGCAACTTTTTCCTAGTTGATTACATCCTCTTATGTTGACCATGAATTCACAAGGCAGTCTGCTTTTTCTTCTCGCTAGAATTAACTACTGTACTTTGATGCCAAATTGGGCACTCTATGGTCATTCTATTGACAGATTGATCGGTGCCATTAGGCCCCATTACCAACCATCTCTCGCACAGCAATGAGAAATTCAAACGCTTGCTAATTTAACCAGTACCTAACAAACTCTCCATCCATAGTCCATATAAAGATTTTAGAATAAATTATATTAACTTCTGTTGAGATATTTTATTATGATACTTTATTTTATTTTTATTTAAATATAATATTTTTATTTTATTTATTAAAATATTAATTAAAAAAATATACTTAATGTTAATAAAATATTTATAAAAAAATATTAAATCAATATTATAATCTAATTTTATTTAAAAATTATATTTTGACTTAGTTAATTATTTTAAGTAACTAATATTTTAATAAATTATATTTTTTTAATTAAATAATTATATTTATTACAAGGTATAAATTTAATAATGTATATGATGATAAGAAAAAATTTAGTATAAATATAGAGGCATCTTGAGGTAAGTTTAGTTAGAAAAAATAAGACCAATTATGCTCTACATTTTTTTTCTTAACTAAACTCAGCTCCAATATACCTCTATATTTGTATTAAATTTTTTTTCTCATAATCATACACATGGTTAAATTTATACCTTATAATAAATATAATTATTTAATTAAAAAATATAATTTGTTAAAATATTAGTTATTTAAAATGATTAACTGAGTTAAAGTATAATTTTAAGTAAAATTAGAATAAACTTTGATTTAATATTCTTTTTTAAAATATTTTATTAATATTTAAATATATATTTTTAATTAATATTTAAATAAATAAGATAGAGTGTCATATTTAAATAAAAATAGAGTGAAATATTATATTCAAACACTTCGAGGTTAATATAATTTATTCAAAATTTTATAATAACCCTTTTGGTACTCATAATAATTTCATTGAAAACTAATTCAGATAGCTTTGTATTCAGATTGTTGACATGAATAGCAGTTGTTGACAAAAGAAAAAAAAGTGACCTTCGCGTCACGCAAGATTTTTCTAAATCTACAAACATGATTTTAAGTCCCTGTAGACTTGAGTATGGAACAACAGCTTTTGCAGCAATTAAGAAGTTAGAGTTTTCATAAAGGGTGGGTTTGTGTCAGTTCATTGGAATCAAAATTGTTGCAAAACGTGTTGAGTGGCTGCATCTAGCACCGTCCAATACATAAATGGAATCCTTTTCTATAATTGGAGCACCTCAATCTTTTGCTTTTGTGTTGCACTTAGATTTTGGTCTCTTTTTAGCTTATGGTTCATATAAAATGGAGAATTGATTCACCCCTCACTTCCACTACTTTCGCTGCTTTCATTGCATAGGATCCTGCAATCAGGGAATTAAGTATCAACCTCAATTAATGTAGGAATCAATAAATAGTCTGACTTGCGATAAAGCAAATGTAATTGAAAAGATTGTCTTCTAACCCTCCACCACCTACTTTCAACCCCATTAAACAGTGAGTTGATGTTGGAATTAGGAAACATTAATATTTCTTATTAGCTAATAAGTATGAATTATTATTTAAATGATGATGTGTTGCTATTTCTACAAATTAAATTTTATTAAATAATTATTTTAAAAAATTTAAAATTATTAAAATTATTAAATTTTATATACTAAATTATATGATTTAAAAGTTTTCACGATTGAAATTTATTTCAATACTACCAACAAATAGTTGGTGCAGTGACAATTGGCTATTTTTTAGTAAGCTTTGACCTAAATGTCAAAGATTCAAATTCAAGTAAAAAGGATAGTTCTTAGTCTTGAAACGTGAATAAGTTTCATACCAAAAAAAGTATAAGAATACTTTGTACAAAAGCTAAAAATATATATAATTTATCTTTTATGATTTCATGGGAGACAATTAGGGTTGTCAAAATGGGCCAACCAGTCTCAACCTACCTTAATCCGCAATTAAGTAGGGCAGGCGAATCGGCCTGCATAATTGGTGAGCTAAAAATTTTTAACCCAATATGTCCTGTGACGGGTTACGGGTTAAGCAGGCCGGCTTGTCAATAATTTAAAAAAAAATTATTAAAAATTGAGGTTTGTGAATGATAGTAAATGACCAACTAAATTTAATATACTAATTTTAAAATAATTACAAATGAATACAATCAAATTTACCTTTTAATGATGTACCTAAAGGCGTGACTTGAGTTTAGCTCGTAATGAACTATATAAACCTTGATTTTATTCATAAAATTGCTAATATGCAACATCATTTTTTAGATAAGATTTCAATAATATTACTAATATACATCACAATTAAACACGTGCCTATAAAAACATAAAGGTCATATTCCTATATGTGACAAAGCTCAACATTAATGTCATTCAAAATAAATTACATGCTAATTGAAAATAGAGTTATGTTATTATACATTTATACCACTATTCCTATATATGTAATGCTTGAGTTTTGCACATTAAATTATGATAACCTAAAAGCTGAACAACTCAATACAACTATAAAGATAGTGCTTTCTGCTTCAAAAAATAATATATAAAGGTTATATTAATGATAGTTATGTAATAATACAAGCTTCATACTATCACCTGAATGATTCAGAATGAGTTGTTGTGTAATATAATAATTTATTTTATCTTTGAGCTCATCAATTTTTACTTGTCTTTCAGCTCAAAGCCTTTCAAATATTCTTTAGTCTCTACGATCACCTATAAAATTATATATTATACATAAGATATTCAAAACATAAGAAAATTAATATTAAATCGTATAAGGATCCTGCCTAAACTACATCATCCAAATTAGAACTAAATGACAATCATTTGAATCACCCTCATCTTTCAATTCATATCCATTGATCTTGTTGTCATAATAGCATAACCTATAACAATTTCCTGAAAGTTGAAACCATTTTAAACGACATGTCATTTCAGGGAGAAATTAAAGTTATGCAGGTTAAAATCCGTGGGTTTAACCCGCTTCAACCTGCATTAACCTGTGGATTATGCGAAGCAGGTTAATTTACTCGCAAATAAATAAGTCACCTATATAGTAACCTAATTTACCCTTTATGCGAGGTAGGGCGAGCTGTCCCAACCGGACAAACCCATTTTGACACCCCTAGAGACAATTATTAGGATTAGGTACGACTTGCAAACTTGAAAATATCTTGACTACACATTATTGATAAAATTATTGAATGTATGCTGGTTGATAAAAAATAATAATAATATAAATTATTATAAATTATAAATAAATAAATAATTTATAAATTTAAAATAATATTTTGTATTAATAATGATCTACTTATATTTCATTTTGTAAAATATAATTTACATTTTAGAGAAATTAAATTAAAAAATAATGTGCTATTTCTTGTTTTATAGAAAAATAAATAATCAATTGACATGTAATTGTTACTTTGGAAAAATGATAGAGATATGCATCTGCGTAGCTCTAATACATTTACTCATATATTTTTAAAATATTATGTGACATTTTTAAAAATTATAACTCTAATACACATCTTATATATGTAAAAATAATAGAACTCTATTATCTACTATCTGTGAGGGAAATATTTTTAGTACTTGTATAGTGTTGAGAAAGTCAATACCATGATCCTTAACTAACATTTGGACAAAGTAGGAAGCAAACTGAAATTTCCTCCTTGATTTGGGAATACCTTAACATGGAAAGATCAGCCAAAACATTGTCTTATATAAATTTTGGAATGTTAATTTGGATTTTGTTTCCTTTTTGAAATTGTGATCCCAATTCGTATAAACTTCAATCTTTCCCAAACACAACCAAAAACTGCATGGTTTACAATCAATGGCTCAAATAAATGAAAGGGACGTAGGGACATTAATATCTCAGAATCTTGAACTGGCATGCACCAAATAAATCTGTACACAAAACAGAAACAGTATCCACATAAATATGTATACATGTTGGTGTGACCCAGTGGGACCTGTGTTAGAACTAGCTGTTCCAGGGGCAAATTCGGAATCAGCGATAATTAGAAAGGGTATTGTGGTTATTAGCTGAATAAATTGCAAATTTCTAAGGTTAGGTAGTTGGACTTACGATACATCAAACTGTAATATAGTTGGGCAGTTTTTGAAGTTGTTTAATAGGAGTCGTTGCCATTAAATGCGTATGATTTAATACAGAGAAGTTATTTTCATATAAAAAAATTAATAGAAAGGTTGATATTATTTAGAGGAAAATTTTTAAAAATTTATATTTAATTATGTGAATTATTAGATTAATTAAATTTTTATATAATTTAATTAATTTGTTAAATAAAAATAGAGAAACTGAATTTAAGATAAATGGGTGGTGCCAAACAAGGCAGAAGGCAATAATCTTAGTTTGGCCTAGTGGGAGTCGGGGAGAGTGATGATGAGATGTGGAAGTAGTCAATGCCAAATATTAAACTCTTTTTGACGCTTTCTGGTTTCCCTCTCAGCCTCGCGTACCACAGCCCACGACAGAGCCCCACTCATGTTGTCTAAAATTCCACACACCACCAATGCAAACTTTACCATTTGGAATCCTTTTGCCCCAACCCCACCCTCTTTCCTCGGCGCGTCTCCTTACTTCCTCCCGTTATAACTTTCTTTCCTTTCATTCAATTTTCTTCATGTTATTTTTATATATAAACTTTATTAAATTTATTATTTTTTAAATTAAATTATAAAATTTTAGTATAAAAAAATCTACTAACATTATTCATGAGCATTCATTATCCTATAATTTTATGGAATCATCAATACCTTTCTCTTTAATTCAACTCAATAAATGATATTGAAATTTAATATTATTGTGCAATATCAAATTTAAAAAATAGTCTCCTTAAATATGAGTTTATTAAATATTTATAAGTTATGAGTTGGCAATTTTATAATTTAATTTATGAGATTTTATAAATTTTATAATTTAAATTTTTTAAAATAATAATTTTATAAGTAAAAATAGAAAGACCAATTAATATATGTATACATTTATCATAACAAATCTTAAATATCAAGAATAGGATTTCACTATTTCTAATCTTTATGCTTTAAGATCACTAACTTTTTGGATGGTGTCTAATAAATGTTCTAATTTTTTATCGTGATTTGATTTTCATAATTTCTGGAATTTTACTTTTTCCAATTGCATTATAATGTACTTTAGTTAAGAAATAGTGAATTTATTGAATTCTTGATCTCTTACTACTTCTCAGTTTATCATGCACCCATTTCAGTCATATAATGTGATTTTCATGAAAAATAAAATCCATGAAATTAAACTTCTTATGATTTTAGTGTGAGAAAAGTTATCATTGTCACATTATTAGGGTTTTATACTAACATCTTACATAATTGTGTAATTTTTTTTCTAACATCATAATTCTTTTTTGATAAATACAGTACAAGGAAGCCAACAAAAGTGTCATTATTGCTCTAAAAAAATCATTTTCAAAACTTAAAACTGCACATAAAATTTTTCAAAATAATTGTTCACAAGCACAGGCATATTTAAAAAAATTATGTAAAATTTATACTATTTATATATTAAAAATATGTTTATATTCAAATAATTAAATTAGCCATATAATTAATATAATTTCATGATATAAATCACAACTTAATTAATGTGAAGACCAAAAATATAAATGATAAGTAATAATTATCTTTAAAAGCATTAAATATATATGTTAAATTTTTATTCTCTCTTAATTGTGTACGACAGATTTCATATTTTTAACATATTATATTACATATTGTGAGATTTTATCAATATAAATTGATATAAATTAATTGAAATAATATTAGAAATTTAAAATTATTTTATGTATTAAATATTTTTTATAAATCAAATTTATTTAGGAGAAATTTGCATATCTGGTTCATCTTTATATATCCTGGTTACTGCTATTTAGTGCAAATTTCGACACTGCCCATATCGCGCGTAGGGATTGCCTCGAGAGAGACGGCTCCAAGGTCCCTACGAAAATATTTCTTGCCAAACCATAGAAACTAGCAAAGTCATCTACTCTGATTCAGAGTTCTTCCCCTTCTCTCTATCTCGTCTTCGTCTTTGACTCTCTCCGTGGGATCAGAAACCTGTCCTCTATGGACTCCATATCCCCGAGATACCAACAGAATCCGAACCCATCTCTCCTTCCTTCTCCAAACACACTCAGCTCAAACAATAGCTGCAGTAGCAGCAGCAACTGCAATGGAGTCCAACCCCAACAATTGCCGTCGCCACCAACAGCTCCGGCTCCTCAGCCCTCGAAACCCATCGCTAGATCCGAATCCGCCAACCCGTATCCGACCACCTTCGTCCAAGCGGACACTTCTTCCTTCAAGCAAGTAGTCCAAATGCTCACCGGATCATCAGAAACCGCGAAGCAGGCATCCTCGAAAACCAGCCCCGTCTCGGACCCGGGTTCCAAGACCCACATCCCACCCATTAAATCCATGCCCAAGAAGCAGCAATCCGGGTTCAAGCTCTATGAGCGCAGGAACTCCCTGAAGAACCTCAACATCAACCCACTGATCCCGGTTTTCTCCTCAAACAATTCCGGGTTCTCGCCCCGAAAACCCGAGATCCTATCCCCGAGCATCCTCGACTTCCCGTCCCTCGTTCTGAGTCCCGTTACGCCGCTCATTCCCGACCCGTTTGACCGATCCGCAGCAGCCGGGTTCCGCTGCGCGGATAATAGTGCGAGTCCTAGTTTGGATACTGAGGCAGAAGAGAAAGCTATAAAGGAGAAGGGGTTTTTCCTGCACCCTTCACCGGCAACCACTCCCAGGGACGCTGAGCCTCGTTTGTTACCTCTGTTTCCTACAACATCACCTAGAGCGTCAGGTGCTTCTTCTCCTTGAATAACCCTTTGTTTCGGCTTTCCTTTAGACTTTGTGTAAGATTCTAGATTCTTATATCTATATAAATGTCATTGATGGGGAAGAAAGACATAAATTTGTAATGGATTTTGCAGAGAATGGGAAATTCCTGCTTCAATTGTTTGTAAAATTATTATGCTATGTGCCCTTTCTCCCCTGTACTATTTGCCTTACTTGTTTCTATGGAAAGTTTTTATTAAATTCGTACCAATTGGTCATATGAGTCTTAACCAATTAATTAACTTACATACTAATCCATTTTCATAAAAATAAGTGAATTTAATGGAGAAAAAATTTCGAGTTTATTGGCATCTTTGAATTTCAGAAGATTTACTTCATTTTCAACTTTGTCAGTTCCTTCAATTAATGTAGTGTGATCCAATTTGTGGGCAATAATAATGATGAACATTTTAGCTGTTAGTGTTGAAGACGGTGAAGAAACTGGAATGAGGAAAACAATGTTTTTGTCTGGATCAAAGGCCCAGAAAAAGCAGCTTTGAGCTAGCTGGCAGATAAGGAGTAGTAAGGAGTAGAAGAATGAGCAAGGAATCTTGACTCCTTTTGTTGTCTCTCTGAGTGAGGGAAAGATGCCAAGAGAGGCAGGCAGGCATTCTATGTGCTTGTGTCGTTAAGCACTCACTTGTTTTAATATTCAAGTACATTGTGTCTCTCTGCCCAAGCCTCCACAAGTAGACACCACTAAGGGACATTCATAACATCTGTTTTCCTTGGGAAATATGAGAAGAAATTTCACATATAGATCATAGAAACGATTAAGGCTGCATTGGCATAACATGATGAGTTCGGAAAAGAGTCTATCAAGAAATATTCACGAAATATCAACAAGTGATTAATGTAGAGGTAATTGATTGTATTTTAAATCATATTAAGACAAATTATATGTTTAAAATTCGATTATGGAGTTATATTTTTTAAAAAAGATTTATTAATAAATTCTTCATTCGAACAAAAATTAGTCTTATTTAAATAATGAAATTACTCTAAAAAAATTAAAAAAAAAAAGAAATGCTTATGAAATTTAGATTAGGGCTTTTAATTTAGTTCTTTAAGATTTGAGAAATTTAATAATTATATTTCTTTCAAACGATGATGTTGTAAAATTTGTAAGACCGAACCTGTTTTACTGGATTGAACAAAGGGAAATCATTATTTTCATAAATTTTGTAATTAGATATTGAAATCCTACTATATTTTGGAAGGAGAACAATCTTACAAAACCAATAAAAATCCAGTCTTTTATGCTGTGAACAGTAAGTACATTGTGAGCAATTAAAATAAGTTCTTTGCTTCATTTTATCTTGATCATTTGTTTGATAGTAGGGATGGAAAATGTTGCTTGCACGCGGGAGCTCTTTCGTGCAGGAATAGATTTTATGATTAGAGAGAGAAAATAAAATAAAAATATGAAAAATTATATATAAAGAATGTAAAATTCATCTAAACGATTATTGTTACTGGCAGGGGCCCATGATAGCTTTGAGTCAGGGTGTTGAATGTAAAGCTATGAACGGCCGTAAATAAAAAGCAATCATGCAAAGATGGTTGCTCTTTCTTTGAATCGGTATTAAACTTCTGCTTTTTGACTCATAAGACCTAAACTGTAGCGGAATGGGGACATGAGAAAGTGAAGGTGGGAGAGGAAGTGGGGCTTGCGGTGATGAAAGGAAGGAGAAGATGGAAAGAAATGTGAAAGCCAGAAAACATGGTGTGTCCAGATGGCCTCTCTATGTTTGTTTCTTTCCTTGTTTGATTGTGGTTTCTATGAATTGTGGACTTTGCACCCCTTGGTTGGTGCTGCATTTATTGGGAATTTCAAACGCAACATGTGCAATCCTTCTGGCCTTTTGCATCCTCTAGTCCACCTCATCTTCTATTCTTTCCCTTTCTCTATCATTCTTACAAAGATATTTGAATATTAATACTTAACAAATGTTAAAAAATAAAATAAAGTTTAATTTATAATAATTTAAGAAATTAGAGTTCCATTATTAATGAAAATATTTGTTATTAAATTTTAAATAAGATCATTAATATTATTTAAATATTTATTAAACTAATATTAAAATTATAATTATAAATTTTATTTGTAATAGAACATAACATTTGGGCGGATACTTGAGCCAAATAGAGTATAATATTTAATAAAAGATATATATGAAATTTTACAATAATTTAAATTGATAATAAAATAATATTTTATAAATAAGGTTTGAGTAATTACTTCAGCTTCCGTTACATTTTACTTTAATGACAAACATTCTTTCTATTTCAAAAATTTATACAAATCTCCCTTAATAAATGTTAAAAACCTACACAAACTTTTTTAATTCATTTAAAAATTTTCATAAAACGACCCATCATATAAGTTAATTCTTGGTTTTTACTGAAGGAAAATGATGGACTTACAACCAACTTCGGTACAAAGTCGGCATGTGGTCTCACATAGGAAAGAAAGAGCGGTGATACATATATATATATATATATATATATATAGAAAGTTTATACTTAACTCGTATTTGCTCTCATATTTTCTTTCTTCTCTTTCTCACTCCTCAAAAAATCTATTCCTAAATATGGAGAAAGCATATGGTTATTATTTTCCAAAAAGAAAAGAGAGAATTGTGGATGTGAGACAATGTAAGATAATACATAGAATATATGCAGTTACTATGTGTATGTATCATTACTCTTTATTAAATTAATATATTTTATTTTTCTAAATTAACAAATTAAGTTTTTAACTCGAATTAAATATGTTTCATTCATAAAAAGATAAATAATGCATATGCTTAAGCTTTTTGAGTCCCAATTTTGTTAGCATTAACATCAATTATTTTTTATTGTTTAAATAAATTTTACATATATTTTTATATTTTAGAATTACAAAATCTTTAATAACTTGATATTATGATTTATATTAAAATAACTTACTTATTTTAAGAGTAAATATAAATTTTTAAAATATAAAAAAAAGTTAATGTGATGTCTGCAAAATAAAAAAGATGTGAAAGTAATTTATTTATAAAAGTTTTAGTAAAAGTGTTAAAAATATAAAAATTTATTTGACTTTAATACGCTTATATATAATATAGATATAATTCTTATTCTTCTTATTATTATTTACATATCACTTATTTATTTATACACGTTATACTCTTTAATAATAATTAAATTATTTAAACTTTAATTAATTTTATTTAGACAATTTAAATTAACTATATCATGCTTCAACATATATTAGGTGACGTGAAAAAAGATATATATATATATATATATATATATATGTAAAAATAAACACACATCAATATTAAAACGGAATGTGGGTGTGGCACGTTTTCCATTAAAGCATTACTTAATAACCCATGAAAGTCCATGCATCTTAATGCATGGGACAAAAGTCCAGCTTGGTCCTTCATTTTTGTAGGCGGTATCAATTTTAGTCCTTGAATAGAATTTATTTTCAATTTCGTCCTCCACTACACAAATTCGCTTCAATCAAATTCTCCTGGTGTCAAGATGCATGATGATTTTGTGAGCTGGCCAGTTAAAAGGTGATTTAGCACCGTTAAGTAGTTAACTAAACGCCTAAGCTCTTCCTTTCAAAAAAAATTCCCAAATTAATCTCAAATTATGTTTTAAGAATAAAATTTTCAATATCTCAGACAGAAATATTATTGTCGTATTTCGTCTGAATCAACAATCGTTGCCTTGTCCTTCATTTAAAGTGTAAGAGAATCTACAGGGACGAATACTTCAGGAATTTGGTAGCATCAAATATGCAAAATTGCAAAACCCTAGTGCATTATTTGATTCTTGATATTGCTTGACTTAGGGGTTAAATGCTTTCACTGTTTTCAATGAGCTAAGGCATTTAGGTGATTTGGCATTTAACGGTACCACATCACCTTTTATAATACTATTATTTTTATATTTATAATTTAAAATTTATATTTTTAATTTTTTTAAAAAAATTTTACTTAGAGGAGCTATAACATTTTCGCACCTTTTAACAGGCTAGCTCAGCAAAACTGCCAGGCTTTTTGACATCAGATGCACAGAAGGATTTAATTGATGTGAATTTGAGTAATAGGTGATGAAATTAAAAATAAATTTTACTCAAGGACTAAATTGATACCACCTATAAAAATAAATGATTAAAAAAGTGTTTTTGTCTATTGCATGATAAAGAAAGCTGCGCATGACACGTTTGACTATATCTTCGCTATCTTTGGATTCTTAGGAGCCACGATTACGCGTCCACAACCATCGGTTCTCATGCTTCCTTTTTTTTTTTTTCGAATATATATTTATCTAATATGTATATATAATTAAGTTTATATTATATAAAAATTGAATTCTATTTTATACTTTTTATAAAATTTATAATACTTAATCTTTTTAGTAAATATTTAACACAATATCAATATATTTTACCCACATAAACTCTGTAATAACTTTTAAAAAATCTTACTCACTTAATTATTATTTATTAAATTCAAATTATTTTAAAATTTAAAAAATATTTCTATTAAAAATTAAAGTTTACTTTAAAAATATTATCTTTATATAATTTTAAATTTTATTTTTATGTCTTATTGAAATTAAATTAAATTAAATTTTATGTTTTATTTAAATTGGTAATATCAAATTTTTATCAAGTACTAATATAATTTATTTATAGAATATTTGTGCTACTACATAGTTAATTTTTTCTTAAATTTGACATACAAATGATTAAAATTAGTTAATATTAAAAATATAGACATGGTTTGACCCAGATGAGAAGGAGTTCAAAGTCAATTTATTACTGTTAATAATTGAGTTATAAATCTCTGTGTGATGGATTGTCTCTTCCTCAAACAAAATAATATTGCCATTTACAAGGGTTGATTGATGTAACACATGGAATAAGCCATTACATTACGATTGACCAATAGAGTTATGATGAAAAACTTACACGAAATTTTTACATATAAATGTAAATTCTTTCACATGTGATAAATCGGAAAAAATAAATGAGATTAAAAATATTTATAAAAATTTAGTGTAATATATATATATATATATATATATATATATATATATAAACATCATGGCTCTATATTTCAGACCAATAACAAGAAAATGATATAATAGTTGAATATGATGTAATAGTGTACATTTGGAGAGCGCATGATGACCAGACACAAGTTGCCACCCTTTGTTTGGAGGGAACAATGCAATTTACATTGAATTCTGGTGACGATGACTTCGAGAACTTGCAGTAGCCTTAGCCCACACCCAGTTGTCGGGTTTTTCAATCTGTCGTCACTGGTGAGACCACATGCCTTTCTGCTTTTCAGATACATGTGTGGACGACATTGCTAAGCAACTAAAAACCATGTAAGAATCGACGAATATTACTAGAAAGACTCTTGGACTTGGCAATAGCAAGTCTCCCACTTCCCACTAGACGATTTGCCTCACACACAGTCCATCAACATCTCTTTGTCATCTCCCCAGTGACTTCACCATGGCCATGGCCGTAGGTGGCCAGGAGGAGACAAAAAAGCCAATCCCAAAACTCCATTTCAGGGCAAGTTTGGATTAAAGCTCCCTTTTTTAGGTTGAAATGTATAGATTGTGAGCTTCTTGGGATAAATAAGAATGGGTGGCAGAGTTGAGGTGCGGTTTTTTTGCTGTGGCCAATCTCCGCTGCTGATATTGTAGTTCTGCATGGCTAGTTCTCAGTTAATTTGAGTGCATGACTGGCTTCCATTTGCTAGAAGAGAAAATCTCTTCGGACAATATGTGGGAATAAAATAAAACACTAATGTTTATTGTAAAAATTATTAAATTAGTTAAATTTATAAGAATAATAAATTTAATAATTTAAATTTTATGTAATAAAAATTGCACACATAAAAATTAAGTCATAAAAATAAAATTGGTATTTCTAAAAATTGATAGCCAATTGTTTCTGTTAAATGCCAATAACTTTATCTTTTTTAATTTTTTAAAGTATGTTTTGCCCAATAAATAAACATTAATCTGCACCCAAACGTTATCCCTCTCCGAATGAGTTATTTGATCTGAAACGTAAATGCTAAAGTTGACCTTGCCTGCCCTGTTATTCTACTCTGCTTGGATATGACGGACCATTCATGAATATTGTTTACGCTTCACATGTGAGACTTAGGTCTGACCCAATTCTTTTTGTCAACTCTCATTGCTAGTTAAATGATCAATTGGGCTTTCCTCTTCCTATTTTCTTGCCAAAAATAATCAATTGGGCTTTCCATGATCTACCTAACTTACAAATTACACAAAAGAAATTATTACAATATACACATATTATTTAATAAATTTGAAATAAATTTTGTGTGAAAAAAATTACTGATAAAATATAATTTAATTAAAATGACATAATTGAAAATTAAATTAAAAGAAAGGGAATTCTAGAAATTTCGAATATTTTTAACATTCAATTTCTTTTATAAAATATAGATATAATTATGAATAAGATAGATATAAATTAAATAAAGATAGATAGATAGCTAGATGAGTAATGTTGTTTTACAGCATAGAAAATTATATGTATGTAATTTGGTCCACACATTGATATATAAATTTTTTTTGCAAGCAACAACTATGAGTATTTGTAACATCTTGCTGTTATGCAAGCAGCTTGCATGTTGAATTTAAGAATAATCAGTATCTCTGGCGCAATGTGTAATTCTTGTGCAGCCACGGCTGTAAGGATTGACTCTTCCCTGGTATCTGCAATTGTAGTAGGGTTGGCCAGGCCTATTACATGGGGCTGAATTGGCACGAAGAGCTCTATAGCCAATGTATCTTCTTCTCGCATATAGTGATCGACGACTTGACTCGGAGTCCATCAGCATCTCATTGTCATCTCCAATGAAGTCACCCACAGATCCACCCCAGGCGCCAACGTCTTGGATTTGAGATGCTTCAGCCACCATGGCCATGGTCATGGCCAGAGCCAGGAAGGCAAAAACAAGCCAAGGCTTGAACTCCATATCAGATGGGTAGGGAAGGTAGAGGGTATTTCTTGTAGCTTCGAAGGGGAAAGAAGAAACAGACCTTGCCCTTCCTTAGTAGAGGAGGGGAAGGGGAAAATATAGATGAAAGAGCTGCAAGGTTGTGAGGTTAATAAAGAAAAGGCATGCCTGCATCAGCATTTGTGGTTGGTTGTTTTTGTCTGTGACTGAACGTGAATATTGGGAGTGCCCGTTTCTTGCTCCTTGCTTTTCTGTTCTGGTTTTGGTAACTTTTTAATACTAAATAGAGCTATGGGTAGCTTCATGTTCTGTAGTTTGCATGCAATGCATGAATGGCATACATGTTCTTGACATTGATGGCCAATTGTTCTCCTAACTGTCCATCATTGGATTTGGGTTGTGGGATGCTAAAATTGACCCTGCCCTCTTCGTGTGCCTATGTATAGGCCTTAATTATACTAAATTAGAAGTCCCTCCATCCGCTTACAAAATTAGAGACCGTTGCCTAATTTTGGTTAGCTCCTTGAGCAAAACAGAGTTTTAATAGAATATTTATTGATACAATGGAAGGTTAACATTTTCTTCCAAAGCAGAATTTTCACATAATCATCATAATAGAAAAAGATAACTATTTAATCGATTAAATCTCAGTATATTTAATTTATGATATTTAATTAATTTAATATTTCATATTATGTTAAATAAGAATTATGTATAATAAAAGTCATGTATTTTTTCATTGTCTTGCTATTTTATTTTAGTAGAGAGATAAGTAGGTACTTACTTTTGATTTCTCTGTCTAAGATGGAGAACTAAAAGTCTTTTTGTCATTCTATTTCTACAAATGAAAATTAAAAAAATTATTTTAAAAATTTAAACTATTAAATTTATTGAATTGTGAGATAAAAAATTAAATAATTAATTTTGTGAAATATTTATGAATAAAATTTGGTGAGACTAATTTTTTTTAAGTCTTTTCTTTCTTTTTTACTTTCAACTTTTTTTAAATTTCTCCATACATGTACCCCTACCTTTGGTGACTAATTCTCTTAAAAGTAGAAATTATAAATAATTTTTTTAATAAAAATGACTTTAGATTACAAATTATTTTAATATTACCTAAAACAGTAACTAACTATCACTATACGGATATCTTGTTGGTTAACTTTCAACTTTTACTGTTAACTCATTAATACTGCACTGTTGAATGTTTAAAACCTCATTTTATTAATGTAATTAACGAGTAAGTAATATCAACAATAAAGATGCATTCAGGAGTAACTAAGCTGTGTGAAATGAAATGATTGAAGGACATCTCTATCATTTTCATTGAAACTAATAATAGGGCGGAGACTCCAAATGAGAGATGATATTTGATCCAGCTAGTGCAACTGCAGTAAGACATTTGTAGAAAATATTAGGGGAAATACATGGCAACATATCGATTATCAGATTTATTCACTTTTTTTTTTGGGTATAGTAAGGAAAGAAAAACAAAATTACATCAGAGAGTCTTGCATGTGACCCTGTATGTCAGCATTTAAAATACTCCTGAGTTCTACAGGCACAATCTTCACTTTTTGCATTTGGACTCCAAGATTCTTCTCCAACTTCGCCATTTTATCAGCTGCTCTGTTCGCTTCTTTGGGAATATGTGTGATTTCAATGCGCCATTGATATTGAATCCACTTTTGGATTTCTTCAACTAGTTGATGCTCTATCCCATAGAGCTAATTAAACCCTGCACTAACCCCACTGCCTTCTCCAAATCTGACTCCAGAATTACTTTCCTAATTCCTTCTTCCCAAGCTAACTCCAAAATTTTGAGTATTGCCATAAGCTCCGCCTTAATAACTGAACCATGAGGGAAAGTCCCAGTACATCCTTTTATAAAAACTCCCATGTTATCTCTCTCTCTTTTTTTTTTTTAATGATAATAGAAGCCATACATTGGCTAAATAAAGAAAAGAAACAGAAAAGTATTGAACCTATAATTGAATTCTAGGATATAGGCAGTTATGTCAACTGAGCTAGTGCTAAACGGCACTCCCATGTTATCTCTAATTATACCTCCATAGAAAGCCAATCCAAAATGAGCACACCAGGCCTCATCTACATTGATTTTATACCAATCGTTCTTCGAAGGCTTCCAACATTTTTTATGCCCCTTCTTCATTTTCCCCTTCATCTGCATGTCTTCTGGCTTTCTCCATTTCTCTTGCCCGGATAATAATTTGCATCACATTATCCAGAATCCTTGGGTCTTTCGGCTGGAATACTACCTCATTTCTGGCAGTCCAAAATTGGTGAACTGCTATACCAAAAAGGATACCCTAGTCCATAAACTCCTCTCCCCCTGCTTGCACAGTTAAGTTCCACTAGATCCATTCCTGTATTAGACTTATTCACATTAATTAGGAAGCTGATTTCAGAAATTTTGACACGTTCGTAATTTCGTAGCTTGATCTCCCATATGGACATGAGCATTGGCGGATCTATGTGTAACCATAGGTACGCAAGTGCCAACACAATTTTTTAAAAATATTTATATTTTTTTTATAATTTTATATATAAATCTTATTTTTTTTATTATTTTTAATTTTATATCATCTTTTTTTAAAAATTTTCTACCTTTAAGCCGACTAACTGACTCATAACTTTTAAGGAAAATGTTTGAAGTATAGACATGAAATAGAAATTTGGGTTTACCATTTTGTTATTTCTTAATTTTAATTCTTTTTTATATTTTTTATCTTTCAGTTAAACTAAGTCAAAGATAATAAAATATAAAAAAATCATCAAAAAGCAATGAATACTAAAAACTGGGATCTCATTCCTCTCGCTGGAAACATGACTGGCGCGCACTGCTGCTGACACAGTTGCAGCTAGAAATTACCATGTAATTATCCCCTTCCATGCATTAATTGGAAGAAAGAACACATACGGAATTGACGAGAGGAAAGTACCAAGAAGCTGCGTCCGGCTTCTTAGCTTGACCCGTTAAATTTCTGCGCGGTCAGATCACAGAGCTATTACGCAATTGAAGCAATTTGTCGTTTGAGCGGCTGTGATGACCAGACGTAGCTACCATGTAGATATTTTCATTTATTGTAAGCACATGCATACCGAATAGGGACAGTGCAGGATATAAATTAGACAAGAGACAAGTGGGACCTAGGACGGGGTACATGAATTATGGAGCTTTGAATTTTGGCATCAATTCGGTTAACGAGAGGGTCATAAATTTAATTTTTAAAAAAAAAATTGGATTAGAAATTTATAATATTTTTTATTTTAAGAAAAATTGAGTTTGCTTAAATTGAAATATTTAAAACATTTATACTTCGAATAGGAATAAATAAATTATCGAAAATTTTTATATTAAAAAATAAATTAAAGTTATTAAATTATATAAATTAAATTTTAAAATTTACAAATCTAATGAGCAAGCCCTAAGTCTTTGGTTTCGTTATCAAATCAGTAACCAAACACGCGACCACACACGTAGACCCGCGTCCAGCTCGTAGGTGTTGACGTATCATGATAATATAACTAACCATTAGCTTGCAATGCCATCGCACTCTAATGGAAAAATATCATGACTCACACCATCAAAGTGGAGAATGGTCTTCCGGTGGGGCCTCGTAAGTCATCTTCCATGACTTAATGGTTTGCTTTTGCTTGTACGTAATCATAAATTTTATTATTTGGATATTGTAATGAAATGGGTCTTTTTAATACGCCTAAAAATCTTGATTCCCTTAAATAGTAATTTTACAAACAAATTATTCATAAAGTTGTCCTAGAATTATTTATGTATAAGAAAAGGATTGCTCCTTTTTTTAATTAAAAAAATTTTAGAGTGAGAAAAATAAAAAATAAAAAATTATACATTAAATTATAAAAAAAGTTACTAAAATTAAAAAAAAAAAATCCAAATCTCATTTCTTTGGTCGTGGATCATTATCATAATGTCAGAAGCGGAAAATGATGTTGTGTTTGAGTATTACAGGTTGTAAGTGATGGGAGCAGATTTCAGTAAGAAATATTGTTTTACCCAATTCATAAGTGCCACTTGGCATCATATTATTGGTAAGATAAGCTTCATTAACATAATAAATTAGTCATGAGGGATTAGTGTTGCAAAATAATTAAATTCAAACCAATTGATTAACACATGAATGGTTTTGTAGTAAGCAAGCTATGACTTGATGGATCTCTATAAATAAAGTAGGAGTTTGAATCCAAAAAATAACCTTTATTAAGAGAGGCACTACCTTGTTGTACTCGCTTAGAATAGTGACACACTCTCCCCCAATTTTAAGAGATTTATCCAAAAAAATTCAAATCAATTGAGGCCACCTAAGAACGAAGAGAACAAAAATATCTGTATGGCCACCTTATAATATGAAGTTGACATAAATAAAAGGGGGAAGGTGGAGTTGTGCAATGAGAACTCAAAAAATGGAATTTAAATTTCATTTTTTTCTCATAAATTTTTTAATCTTGCCTGATCCCAAAAAATGATTTTGTTCTTATGTGACTCAGCACTTCAGAAAAGGACATTTCCAAGCTTTGGCAAGCATTGGGGATTTGGAAACAAACGCGAGCTCCCAACAACCCACCAGCAGCCACTCTACCATACACACATGTACGGTTGCCCATTTGTCACACACTATCTGTCTGTCTGATAGCAAAATAAAAGTACATAATTTTTTATACAATTTTGGATTATATATACCTGATATTTTTATAAATTGCATTATTTTTGCCGCAAATATGACAAAGGTTATTCGGTATATATACCTAATAATCTCTGTCTAGATATTCTAACATAAAGAATATATTTTAAATAATAAAATATAAATAAAAAATTATTAATAAAAAATTAATTATATAAATTATTTTAAATTTATAAATTATTATTTACTTTCCATTTTATTGTAAAAAAAGTAATGCAATAATTTTGAATATGAAATAGGAAATGAAGAACGTACTAGTATTTTCCTTTCCATTAAATTACACCACCTCTTTTTGATATATTAGAGTACTAGAGTCAAGATGAAACGGTGTCGGTGATGGCCCATGTCGCACACCTGATTAGTGTCTTGCATCTTGCACTAGATAAGTACCTCGGACAGAGATAGCCTATGGCTTGGCTCACAAGCGATCTGCTTGTTTTACCCAGAGTAATGGATGACGATGAGGCACTTTATTTTATTCCTTTAATCTTCTTCAGATTCTTTTTTAATTGCATTTATACAAACCAAAGGTAAAAATAAATGTAATGAAAAACCAAAAAATTGGTTGAGGTGGATGGTCGTCTCGTATTCAGTCCCCATCACCAGCCCACCTTTTCCTTTGTCTCTTTCACAACCGAAACGGTATAGGTGGCCGAAGTCTTCGTGCAGCTTCCCCTACCTGCACTTCTATCTCTATTGCTTTCTCTCTCTCCCATAATTTATGTATTTGCTTCCATAATTTGGACTGAGTTTCTGGTTCTAAGGTTGGCGGCTGCTAGCTTCCTGCAGTGCTGCTTTGTTAATTCAAGTTTATGCTGCGTTTCTTAGGTAATGTTTTTCTTCAAGTTTTGCCTTTTACTTTCTCTGTGTAATTCTCTTTCTTTTTGACCTTTTTTTGGTTAACAAAATCTTTGCTTGATTCCTTCAGTGTTGGTATTTATGGGGGCAGCCGTCTAACTTTAACAATTTCAGGTCTGACATGCGAGTCTGCTTCTGAAACTTATCTTTCCCAAAATACCTTGTTGACTCGTGTTTTCTCCAAATTGTGTCTTGATTTTGGTTTAAATGTAAATTGGGGAGGTAGCAAACTGGTTTATGATTCTGAAAAATATCTAAGTTCGGAGAAGCCTCTACTTTTTTTCTATCTGTTTCTCAAACATCGCGTTGCTTATTCATGAAAAGGATGACGGTGGTCCCATGGGTGCTCAATTATGGCCAATCCTTTTCTTAAATTGTAGTCTTGAAGAGTAAGTAAAAGAGATCTCAGCTTAGAGTTGATAATTGATTGTATTTAGGGATGCACGTCGTACTAAATTTACTTCGAACTCATGCTATTGGGATCCGATGCTTGATTCTCTTTTATTTTTTTCCCTTAAATTCTTGTCATTCTGGCACTTTTTTCTCTAATAATACTTTGGGGCAGTGAGTCTCAAATTGTGATTGGTGCACACTCAATATGACAAGAATTTGGGGGAAAAAACGTAATGGTTGAGACAAATATATCTGTACACATTATATGGCATCTCAGTCCGTTTGCTCAGCACAATTTGAGGAACTTTTGCTGCACTAGTATAAGATTATAAGGCATATATATTGTTGGAGACAGGTATACTTCTTTATGTTAATACTAAATATCAGTGAGTACACTAATATCAGATTATATGGTTGGAATAACCAAATCAATATCTGCAATCACCTTTGTTTCTGATTTTTTGCTTACTGCATGTTGTTTCCAAGCAGATGCATAGCTTTTGAAAGACGCCCCTCAGTTTTGACCATGACAACTAATCCGTCTGTTCCACCTGGGATTTCTAAAGTAAAACAGATGCTCTTTGAGGTAACTCTGAAACTATCTTTCCTTGTTAAAAGTTGGTTTGTATAAATATTTACTCTTTGATTACTTGAACCTTAAACTTCTGGCATGTTTAGATTGGTAATTCTGAAAAGCAGTTGTGGGCATTGATCCATTCTAAAGGCTTATTGCACTCGGATGCCCAAGACCTGTACCACAAAGTCCGTTCTAATTATGAGAGAACAATCTTGAATAATCACACGTACTCAGAACTTCAAGATGTTGAATATTCTTTGTGGAAGCTTCACTATAAGCATATTGATGAGTTCCGCAAAAGAATAAAGAAAGGCTCGGGTAATGCAGAGAGCACACAACCAGCGACGCCAGAAAATGGGGTTGTGCAGAGAAATAATGACAGCCATTTAAAGGCATTTAAGTCATTTCTGACCGAAGCAACTGAATTTTACCAAAGTTTGATTGTAAAACTCAGAAAACACTATGGAGTCTCAGAAGAGGCCTTGTTCTATAAAAGGGGTTCAATCTTTTCTTCTGTTGAACCAGATGCCACGCTGAAATGCCAATATTTTTGTCATCGCTGCTTTGTCTGTATGGGAGATCTTGCTAGATATAAACAACAATATGAAAATCCTGATATTCAAAATAATAATTGGTCAGTTGCTGCTACGTACTACTTGGAAGCAACAAGAATTTGGCCAGATAGTGGAAACCCTCAAAATCAGGTTTGTTTTTCTCTCAAATTAATTCCTATTACCTCTGTATCTGTTGCAAAAGAATGTTCTTGTCTTTTACTTAATACCTATACCTGTAACCTTGTTTATTTGCAGTTGGCCGTATTGGCAACATATATTGGTGATGAATTTCTAGCTCTGTACCACTGTGTAAGAAGTTTAGCTGTTAAAGAACCCTTTCCTGATGGATGGGACAATCTTATCTTACTGTTTGAAAAGGTGAGACAATATTGAGGCTTTTTTGTGAACTATATTTTATTTTATCCATATTTTTAATGTTTTTTGAGCTTGTTATATTCTCATCTTCTCAAGTGTCTTTCGTGATCTTGCAGAACAGGTCATCACATCTGCATTATGTTTGCAAGGAAGTCTGCTTTGATTTATTGAATTCTGGAGAAAGTGAAGGACAGACCAAAGCACAGCCAAAACATGATAACCTCAAATGCAAGAAGTTTGACGGAGAAAGTGATAGCTTTTCAGACACAAAGCTATGGTCCCTTATTGTTAGAACAATAAGTTTCTTTTTTATAAAATCAAGGTACATCTTAATTCAATCAGTGGGATGCAATTACACTTAGTCTGTGACGATGATTTTTATCTTCTTGCTAACATTGTTTGTACAGTTTTAGCTCATGTCTATATATCTGTAAACTAGAGGAGGTTGAAAGAAGTGAGCTCACTGTTGGCAATTGATTTTGTTCAGTATTAAAGATAGACATTGAATGTATTGCACTGATCACTGGGATATTTTTTAAGGGTAGCACCACCATATTTCAATGAACTCTAAGTTATGTTTAAAGACTAATGTAGCAAACATCTGACACCTAATATACTATATCCTGTCTGTATTTTCTGAATTTTTGTTTAATTTCTATCCTACATGTGTTCTGATGTCATTTTCTCCGTACCTTTTGTAGCAGTTTGGAGGAATTCCCTACTGCATTTGCGTCTACCATGAGAGAGTTTGATATTATAATGGAGCTAGAAGATATAGCACTGAAGAACATGTTGGAGTCATATCAGAAAATGGAATTAGCCAGAAGGGGTCCTTTCCGATCCTTACAAATAGTTTCCATTCTCATCTTTGTCTTAAAGAATCTAACTGAAAACCCAGAGAAAGATGAAGCAAAAGACAAAAATGATAGGCAGCATCTTGGGTTCATACAATTGGCATTAATTGTTGCATTCAGTTTCATGGGACACTTCGTTGAAAGATGCCTAAAGGCTGATCCTTTAAATTCTTCCCCCTTATTGCCATCTGTACTTGTTTTTGTGGAGTGGTTTGCAAGCATGCTTGACACAGTAGAAGTATATGCAACTGATCAGAAGAGTAGAAGTGCTATGTCATACTTTTTTGGTATGCTTATTAAACTTCTAAATCAATTGACCGCCAATAAAAGGGAAACTAAGAAGCTTTTGGATAGTACCCCTCTATGGGAAGATTATGAATTAAGGGGCTTTGCACCTGTAGCCTGTGCACATGCCTCGTTAGATTTCTCTGGTACTTGGGAACACAGACACAATTTGGAAAGCGGCATTGAATTGCGTATTCAGCGCATCAGTAATGCAGCAATGAAGATTGCAAGCAGATCAAATAATTTGCAGAAGTGGATCATCTATGATGAATCAGGAAGAAAGTTTAATGTACCTGGATCAGATGAAAGTCATCACAAGGAAGAAATAGAAAAATTGGAATCCGATAGCACTTGTACAAAAGGGGAAGAGAATAATCAGAAAGACACAGAAGAACATGACAAAAAGGTGAAAGGGGATAATCCAAATATCAGTAATAGTGGGAAATCTGTTGCAGTGGAAGAAGAAGAAGTTATTCTGTTCAGGCCTCTCACAAGATATAATTCGGCACCAACATGCCCGTCTATCTCCACTGGTGGGCAGATCTCACCAAAAGACAAGGATGATCAAAGCTTACCTCCTGATGATTGTTTGCGCCGTGCTACATCTCTGCTTATGGCACAAAACCCAGCTCAGAGTGATCGATGGGGATTCCATGCCAACATTGCAAATTTTAGGAGCAACAAATCATTCAAACAGCAAGAACCTTTAATGAAGGACTCAAATGCGCATACTTTCTCTGAAGCCCCAATCTCCGCTGGGCCTCCCTCACTCAGTGCATGGGTCCTTGATGGAGGAAGCTTAAGCAACAATAGAGATAGGGGGACAAATGGTATTAGTGAGCACAGATTGCATCCTATTGAGGAAATAACTTCTTCATCTTTGGCTAGTCTTTCCATCAATAGAACTGGTGATTCCATTTTTAGTTCTGCGGATGAATCTTCAAACTTCCATTCCTCTTCTGTTACATATTCTGTTCCAGTGCCTTCTGCTCCATTGTTGCCCGATAATGCTGCTTGGTTTACTGATTTACAATCTAGTCTGTCTGATTCATTATTGCCAGGTATCGGGTCTCCTATAAGTGGCTATCCAGATTGGAGTTCAACTCATGGATCACTTGGATATGTACCTAGCTTTCCAGCATTTACAAATGGATACTCACCATCTCGTAGAATGAGTTCTTCTGAATGGTTGCGTTGGTACAGAGAGAATTACAACCCTGGGCGGGCTAACAATCATACGCAGCCTACTGATTTTTATGCTCCTGGAAATGCTGAAAACTTCATGAATCCTGACCCTTGCAGGATTAGTCAATATGATAGATGGGGCAATCCTTTGTCTACTAATCAGTACACATATATGGAGCCCCCAGGAGCCCCACCATTGCAGCCAGGTTTTCTTTCTGGTTTTGGTGCAGGAGAACAAAAAGCTAGTCTCTTCAACAATTTTCAGAGAGCAAGCCCTTACGGGTGTGGTACTGTAACAGACCTAAGAAATGAGCCACAGCATCTGCTCGAGTACCTTAAGGAGAAGGAATGGCAACTCCAGCGAGATCCTACCCTCCGAGGGCCTACATTCATGGGAAATTAAAACTCATGTGAATCTTGTGTTCTATCATTGCTTCGCACTTTCACACACTAATCAAACGGCTCATAGTCATAATATATGTATATATCATGTGTATAGAATATAGATTTTTTGGGCCACTGAATTCAGATGTTTCGGTCATTCCCAGAGAGAGGAATTTATAAAAAATGGATGTTCCCCTTTCAGCCTTAGCGCTATTATGTGCAATTCACAATACTTGTTAGTCACAGATTCCAAGTGCGCCCTACTCGTGGATGTCCCATTAATAAGTTGGATATATTTAATTGGGTTATATAATTTAATAGTTTATATTTAATAAGATTTGAGTTACGAATGACAGTTAGATCAAGGCTTACTGGTCACTCTTGCAAATATACTAACAGATTACCTATGTCCTGCCAATACGAAATAATTGTGTTTTATAGCTCCCCAAAATTAGGTATATGATTATAATTTTTATATTTGAGAATGTCGGCTAAAACAAATTGTATTTTATTCAGAAAAATAAAGGACATATATCAAGTTGCAAAACTTGAGCTATTTTCGCGGCCAAAATCTGGTGACAAAACCAAAGTAAAATCGTTTAGGACATGTCAAACGGGGTTGTCTTTAGAAAAGAAGGAAAGAGCTGATAAGAAGTTGGTACCACCAAGTTAATACCAAAGAGAGTCTCACACTAGGATGGTAATTGTAATGTCATTGTTTACTGTTATCAATGGTTAATTAGTTTTAGGTTATTGGGTAAGCAATAACAGGTAATGACTTCAAAATTGTATCATCATATCTTGAACATTAATGTCTAATTGATGGTATAGCTGGTAAGAGAAATATTTTAAAGAATCGCTCTATTTATATATATATATATATATATATATATATATTTTTTTTTTTGTTTAAAATTTATTTATGTTGAATTTAGTTTTTATAAAATCAATAAATATAACTATTTTCACATTAAATATGATATTTTATTTTTATTTTTATATTTAGAGTGAAAATAACTTATATTTATTTTAAAGCATATAAAATATTGTTGGAGGTTTTTTTATTATTATCAAATATTTGGCTTCTAGAAGTTTTATAAGCGGCAAACGGAATAAGGATGCCTTTAGCCCTTGAACTTTTTTTAAGTATAATTTTGTTATTCATATTTAAAAATCAATAAATTTATTATTTTACCGTTTAATTAATAGATTGATTTGTCAAAATTTTTATTTTTTTTCAATTTAAAGTTAATGTGAATGGAAAAATTTTTATCATGTAATAGATATATGAATTAATTTTTCTTCTATTTATTTTATTCACTTTCTCTTAGTGTTAGAAAAATTAATTTATATTCTCATCACATAATAAATAAAATGAAAAATTCTTATTATATAATATTATTTGATTATATCAACATTTAATTAAATAAAAAATAAGAAATTGGATACACCAATATTATCATCGGTCAATTCAACTTTTAAAATGATAAATTTACCTAAATTAAGAAATAAAAGATGAAATTATACTTTTGATTCCGCATAGGAAAACATATTTACTGCCCCCCTCAACCCCAAGAAAGAAACGGAGCGTTTCTATTTGTTCCGACGCTGAAGAAACTTCCAAGTCATCATCCTATGTCTTTCCGTCACGGAGAGCTGCAATTCCCGATCCACGAGTTTGCAAGATGGTGAATACAGAATCAGATACTGGAGATGTGTCGTCTGCAAAAGCAGTTCTTTTCGGAGCTTTAGCTCCCGGTGTTAACGTCCGTACTATCACTTAGCCTCTTATATGTGTCTGCTTGTTTTTATGAATTTGTATCTGTATACTCATCATCGTATTTAGTGAGAGGGTTTTTGATGCTTAGCCTTTCCGTATTTCAGGGGCCTACATGGATTACTTTAAAGTCGATTTTTTTAGGGCTGGGATTGTGTCTTGCTGTTATGCTGGGCTTGGCATTCTCTTCCAGTGATTCATCATTGATGTTTCATGTCGCATTCCTTGTTTTGATCTGTGTGACTCTATTTTTACTCTTAAGCTGGTAAGCTGGTTTAGCCGATAACAAACATATTGTTGATTCTGTTTCTATATGACTATTGTGTCTGCCACCAATTTGAACTTGTAGGGATTGCGTTTTGTCCTTGATGCTTCATGTTGCATTCCTTTCCTTTTGCATATCCCTTTGTTGTCTATTAGCAGCCCAGAAATGTTTCGATTTTGATTGGGTCTTTTAAAAATTGTCTAAGATTCTAAAAACTTATGGGATGACTGCAAAAAGATGGAACTGGCAGCTTAAAATGTGCTGGTTCAAATGTTTGACATACATAGTACATTCTTATAAAGGCTAGATTGGTTGTGTGTACCAGTTAGTCAATGAGTATACAGAACTGTGCTTTTTTCCATAGCCTCTTGTATCCCTTTGAGTGTTGAGTAATTTTCTTTCTTTGACATTGTAAGTCAGGTCACCTTCTATTTTGTTTGTTAAAGACATTTTCTTACATACCATCCTATCTATTTAATACATTTTTGGACAATTTTTATTCAAACATTTTTGGTAAGTGTTGTCCATTTTTTATATTAAACTCTGAGAAACAAACTTAGAGAACTTTGAAACTTGATATAGATTTATAAAAGTTTGTGTTTTTGTATTTGCAATATTCAAAATATGTTCAAATAATTTATATTGACTCAAATTCAGAGTACCAGAAAGAATACATAGTCGAATTGGCTTTATTTCTTCATGATTAGTTGTATCTTA
Source organism: Dicorynia guianensis (assembly GCA_037013595.1). Lineage (NCBI taxonomy): Eukaryota > Viridiplantae > Streptophyta > Magnoliopsida > Fabales > Fabaceae > Dicorynia > Dicorynia guianensis. Next base: position 8,902,287 of record JASUAB010000011.1, read on the forward strand.
TTGGTGGTCGCTATTCTGGTTACTGAGATGCTTGTCTGTTTTTTGCATTCAGATTTCAGAGTTCTCTCTTTTTTAAACATTGAAAACAAGTTTCTAAATTATATGAGTTTGTTTATTCAATGGTTGCTGTCATGGTAATGATGGGTCAGTGGTTTTTTTTTTTTTACTTTTCCCAGTGAGTTAGATTTTATCTCACAAATAGAATCAAGCAGGGAGAACCATGCTACATATTAGACTCAAACTGCTGAAAAGCAGACACCAAAATGCAAGATTGCATCATACAACATTAAGAAAGAATGCTCTCTTTAAGAACTTGCTTTCTACTTGAGTTTCTAATCAAAGATTGCTATTAAAAGTAGTAACTGACTTAAGTGTGTACTTTGCATGTAAATAGATTACATGATCCCCCTCAGTACAAACAAGCACATGGAAGTTTCTATGATTCCTAGCCTTCCAAATATGGTTGATGGCAGCTTTCCAATGCAAAAAGAGAATTGGTTTGAACCATATTGGTAGCACTCATATTTGCCAATAACCAATTTAATTCATCCTCCCAAATAGCAAAAGACCTGCTGATGTAATTCTTCTGTAACACCTTTGGACAAATTCTCCTAGTGAAATGCAACCGAAGAATATATGGTCTGGACTCTCAATCTTCAATGATTCTTCTGTAAAACAGACAGAGAACATTCGCTTGATAATTCCACTCAAACATACTTTGCATAGTGGTCAATCAGTCATCAAGCACACCAAATGAAATTTTGCTTGGGAATAGTGTTTACTCCACTCTAATTTCCACCAATCTACCTTGGCTTATTGTTGTCTAATGACTTCCTTATTGCTGAAAAGTCCAAATTCCCCTAACTACTGACTGTCCAGATAAACTGATTTTCTTTTGAAGCATAAGGCTGAAAAATCAAGTATTCATCTTGAATGAAACAAGGCAATCATTGCACGAAGTGAAAACCACTCTGCAGTGATACTCCTACTTCGAATATCATGTTTTAAAAACTGCTTAGCTACACCTCTCATCTTTGAGATTTTCTCTAACTCCAAGTGCAGTCTTTTGGAAAGATGACATCTGGGAAAGTCTTACCTTTGAAAAGGCTACAATTAACTCATGCAACCCCAAGAGAACCATTAATTCTGTTAAAATCCAAACAACCCTCCTTCACAGTTTAATGGTAATTACTCAATCTCAATTTAGTGAGAGACTGGCTCTGCTTATAATTAATATTAATGATTTTTGGTGTCACCATGGCTGGATTTGTTATGTTTATTGCAATATCATTGGTGGGGATGTTATTGGTGTAAATCACAAAATAGGGTGTTCCATGGAGTGATTTTATTAGTTGTAATAGCGGCAAATATGGCGGTGCTGCTGGTGATTGGTGGTTGGGTGCTAGAACTGTAGCTTGGTTCTGATTGCATTAGTGAGGAGATGTTAATTTTTGTTTAGGGCTTGTTGTTCTGATTGGAGAACATATATTTCATAATTTATGTAATAGGAACAAATAATAAGAATATTCTATGTGTGGCATATGGCAATTAAGACAAGACCATCTTATCAAGTAAGAACCTTGATGGTAGGGAATGCGATGGTCTTCATTTGTGTTGTACCTAGCTTGTTTCAGATTTTGACCTTACCATAAAACATCCACCTGAATTTTGATTCCATTGTTTTTCCCTCTGGAAGTTTTTGGTATTTTAGTCAAAACTGTCTGTCAGATTGTACTAAACTTGCACTTGTTGCATCTCAACATGGTTGTTAGTAACTTAGTATGATGGTTGTTCATGGTGATTTTGTCTACTGTACTTTATGTTATTTCTGGTCAGGTGACAAAGTTGGAACATTCTAGCAACAAAAATTAGTTAAGTATTGAGCAAAAATAATTAACAGGCAATAGTATAAATTCTTTGAGGGGCCTTTTTTCAGAGCTAATTTGTCATTGACTATAGCAGTGAAGTTATGAAATTAATGTTCATATCTACAGGCACTGATTGACTCCGTGCCCCTACTAAGTTTAACATTGATATGTATTCATGTTTATGAGTCCCATGATTCCATCCCACATATGCAATTTGGGGATTTTTATAAACTAAATATTTTAATTGGAAATCAAGGGATGCTCCGCATCTGTTATAGATTTTTTTTTTTTAGGGATGAAATAGTTTTGTGATGCCATGGAGTTTGCATTTCTATATTACGTTTCTGATGTGCCATTTATGTTTTCAGAATATTTTGGAAGTTTTTAGATCTTACATTTACTAGCGATGTTCTGCTGTTGCAGCAAGAGTGCATTGGGGAATCGGGTGGGGTTGGAAGAGCAGACTTGTTTTGTGAGTGTGTTGCAAATACATAGGCCTTTTGTTTTCCTTGTCATAGGACAATAGCAAAGTAAGATCGAAATTAGGAGATGCTTTTGATCAGATTTTTTTTATCCTACACAGTACAGCCAGTACTGATACATCTTTGGTGCAGGTTTCTTGCACAAACTGGTTTAGTTTCTATTGAACATCAAATGCGTGAGATGGGCTTGGTGCAAGATGATCTTCTAGGAACAAGCAGAAAGAGTAAATAAGTATTTCTTTTTATTAAATTACAATAGAGGACATCATATATTTGAGATTGGAAGACAGTTATGAAGACACTGCACGGAAATGTTTGTAGAAAGATTTCTGAGGAATTTCTTCATAGTGGATCAAACAGTGAGCAAGTCTTCCAGCGTTCCTTGAGAAGCATGCTGGCTGAAGCATTATCTTCTGTCAGTCGCTCTTGGCTTCCTTGGTCTTATGTTTCCCTTTGTTAGGTTTGACAAAGCAGAAACATGAGCAACATGGGAACTGCAACAAGAACGTCATTTCTTTCAGGACTTGCTGTCATGAACTATTTGGTTAACTTGCTGTGTATAAATCTCTCGCCCAATTTTTTTTTCCCTTTATTCCGATATCTTTGATGCTAATCTTTTTCTTGCTGATAAGAAGATGCTTAGCTTCTTTCTTACCATGGGCCATTGGATGCCTTATGCTTCTGCTGGTGGTTTATAAATATATATATATATATATATATATGTGGCAGCTTTTCAATGCTTTTCCCGCGGAAAAGATTTAGTTCTGGTAAGCAATACATATCGTAGTCATCATAACGAAGACTACCGCCATGTTCTTTTGTTTTACCATGTTAAGTGATTCCAAATTAGGGTCTTAACTTCGGATCACACCAAATGCTTTTCATTCAGCCATTTCCAATGTTTAAGACTTGCTAGTTAATAAGCTTGTAGCATATCATGAGTGTGTCTCGGGGAGACTCATGAATGACCCATCTGGCATTGCACGTTGATTCAGTGTTAAGTTGATGCATGATTTACATGGTTTTCAAAAGAGCCTCAGACGTGGGTATTAGGTCTTCGCCAAAAGAACGGGAGAGGCATCAAAGGTGTTAGATCTTATTTCTATTAATTTCCATGTGAAATCTGTTAATTAAAACAAAATATGGTAATGATTGTTCTGTATAGTGTATATTGCAAAAACATGTTACTTTATATTCATATCTGTTACTGAGGCTTATTTATTCAACGATAGAATTATAATGTAAACATAACTATAATTAAAGGTTTTAATAATTTTAGTCTTTCATTTCTTCTAAAATTAAAATGTAGTCTCCGTCTTTTAGTTTAGGTAAATTAATTTATCGAAAAGTTTAATTCAGTATTAAGACTCCTTACTTATTGAAACATACTTTTTATTTAATTTTGAGCAATTAATTTACCTAAATTGAAAAAATTAAATTAAATTATACTTTTAAAAAAGAAGAATAACTAACTTCAAGTTTTTTTTTTCATATTAAATTTTGGCCACGTGATATGCAATTGAGCAGAAAATGTATGCTGCCGGGAAGTTTTAATAGTTAATTGAATTTTTTAAGGAATTAATTTGCCTAGTCTTGCAATTTCGATAAATAAATTTTTATTTAAAAATTTTAAATTATTAAATTTTATTAACAAAACTATTGGATTTGCAAATTTAATAATCTATACCACTTTTTTCTAATTTACCTTAACTTAAAAGAAAAAGAAACTAAACTACATTTTATTTTTTAAAAAGAACTAAATTACACTTTTAAAAAAGTGAGAGACTAAAAATACCTTATTCTGATTTATAACAGCAAAACGTCAACTTCAAAAATTGGTTCCAAACTCAACAGCAAACGAAGAATACTAGCTATCAAATAATAAATTGTCTGTGGCCGATTACCCCGAAAAAAATGTGACCCCATGCCATTCTTTTAACAAATCTTTCCTCGAGTCTTTTGGAGAAAAAAAAAAAAATCTCACCTTAAAAAGTTTATTAGAATCTCATAAAAATGTGTAAAATTTATGAATTTATTGTATTTTATATATTAAATTATAAATTTTAATAATTAAATTGTTTACAATAAAATTTGTATGATTTTTAATTTATAAAAACAAAAGAATTAGAAGGTGGGTGACGGCGGACTGGGGCTTGGTCGCATTGATGTAATGTTTGGAATGTGAGTAAATTGGATGATTCTGCTGAAATACATCATCATTGCATCCTGCATCAACAAATCAAGTATAAGATCAACATCCACTTCATCAACGCTAAAAGTCACGAATGTGTGCGATGGTGAAAGCATATTAGTCAGAAAGGTTTACCAAGCACCGCTGTAGAATTGAGATGCTAGGAACTCTCAGCTTCGTTATATAGACAGCAGGAGGAAACCTAAAACGAGGAGGAATTAAGCTCACATTCCTCAGGACTACAAAATTGATGGCTTCCATCAGTGAAACCAACATGTAGCTTCTATATGACAACATGTAGATTTTTTCTAAAGTAGAAAAATATTTCTACATTATTTTATTGCTAAAAGTGTGTTTTAAACTAAGGCTAGCTTAGGAGTAGAGATAGGTAAGATCAGATTAAAAAATTTTACTTTAAATAAGTTAAGTTTGTATAGTAAATTTTTTTTTTTTTTGGCATGGCCTGTTAACATGGTATAATTTTAAGGCTTAGTTTGGTCTTTTTGAAAAAAATAAAAAGGTTCAAATTAGTTTGTTGGCCTATAATTAAAATAGGCAACTATACTTATTAAACCTACTAGACTCACCAATCTATCAAGTCAAAAAATATATAATCTTATATAAAATTTGAGAGTAGATTTTCTAAATAAATAGAAATTTGAGAATATATCTTACTATCAAAATTAAGGTTTTTTTTCTAGTGTGAGCAGCAATCATAGATTCATAAACTTTTTTTTTCTAGCTTATGACTACAAGGGCCAGATGCCAGCAAAAATAAATGTTACACTAATTCAGAGAAGTAGATTTCTTATTTCTTGCTTAATTAAATTGTGTAGAATTAATTCTACAATTAATTTTAATAGTATACTTTCACTATTTTTTTAAAATCATTTTTATCATTCCTTCTCTTAAATGAAGTCTGCATATTTTATAAACATATATTTTAGCACGGTTTAATAATTATATCTAAGATTAATTATTCACAGCTTCCTAAAAATGATTGGCCCATCACCTTCCAGAGCGGCTGGGTTTCGGAGATAAAAAGAGTGGCCCACAAAATATAAGGACGGGCTCAATATATCACTTGGAACTCATTTCTTAGGAACCTGTACAGCCCATCGACCTCCTCAATAGCCCATTTGCCCTGGAGAGAAGCGGCGAAGTTTTTATATGCCAAGAAGCAAGAAAATTTCAAAGCGAACAATGAAGAACGTGGCAACTGCCTGGCATACCTGGTAAACAGTTGACCACGTGTCAACCGCAATTTCTGCCACCTTCTCCTTCTGGCATGCAAGTTTGGAAAGCGGTGAAAGACGATTGAAGCTTTAAACAGCACAAATTAACATAAGAGAAAACGGAGGAATCAAGCCAAAGAAGAAAGATATGGCAGCCATGTCTATAGCCAAAAGCGCCCTCTTCTGCCTCAAAAAACCTTTCCCTCACGCTCCTTCAGTCTCTTTCAGATTCCCCCACAAAGCCTCAAGGGTCTTCTTTGTCTCTGCTTCCAACTATTCAGATGTAAGCATAGTTTTTCATGAAAAGGAGTTTGTTTTTGGTCAATAGTTTTTAATTGGCTAACAATTCCATTTCTATGTTTAATTTTCTTAACTGGGTTTTCAATTTCAGTGGAGAAATGCTGCAGAAGGAACCAGGAATTCAAGAGCCGATTGGGCCTGCGATTCTACAAAGGCAAGGCGTGAAGCAGATTACAGAGACTCCGATATGGCCGAGAGAGCCAGAGAAACCATGAGGGAAGGCATGGACGAGGCTGAAGAGCGAGCAGAGGAGATGAAAGAGAGAACTAAAGAGGACGCACACGACACGAAGGAGAAGACGAAGGACGTGGTGGGATCAATGGCTGAGAAAACCAAAGAAGGGACAAACAAAGCAGCTGAGAAAGCAGGGAGTGCAACGTATGAAACAAAGGAGAAGGCCAAGGATGCTGCGGGGACTATGGCTGATAGAGCCAAAGAAGGGACAAACAGGGCAGCAGAGAAAGCAAAAGAGTATGCTTACGATACTAAAGATACAGCGAAGGAGGCAGCGGGAGCAATGGCTGATAAGACGAAGGAAGGGGCTCAGAGAGCGGCAGAGACGGCGGGGTATATGAAAGATAAAGCAAAGGAAGGTGCATATGGGGCGAAGGAGAAAACAGAGGACGTGGCAGAGTCAGCGACGGAAAAAGCGGCGGAGATGATAAAGAATGTAGGGGAGAAGGCAAAGCAGACGGCGGAAGGGGCGTGGGGGATGGCGAAGGAGACGACACAGAAGATCAAGGAGACGGTAGTTGGGAAGGATGATGATGATAAAGATGAGGGTGAGAAGGTGACAGATGAGGATGTTGTGGAGTTGAGGAGAAAGGCTGGGAAGGCATACGATGGGAGGAAGGATTAATAGAACAAGAGGACGAAACTGCTAATGTTTCTCAATTTGAGTTTTAAGAAAACTGCTAATAAGTTTAGTGATGATTTTGTACACCTGTTTTTAACGAGGATTTTGTCCCCAAATAAAGAACAATATCTCCATGTGGAGATATGTTTGATTTCACTTGTGAGTTGTGGCTATTTTCAACATTCCTTCTAGCTACCTATTCATATATTTGTTTTTAAGATTGAAAACATGGAATCATGAATGTAACAAGAAGCCACAACGTAAAAAATGAGAAGACCAAACAGTCGAGATTTTAAGAGTGACGATGTGTCGGCTCAATGGAACCGGATGGGTGGCTGGCTCTACTAAACAATATGATCAAACCAAGGTGTAGATTAGTGTTAGCAATCACGGCATACATCACACACAGAAACAAGTAACGTAAACGGGGGTGAGGAAGGCGACGACGTATGGAGCATGGAGGATCCTGTTTGTTAGGGCCAGTGTAGCAGTTGAGGAGGTCCCAAGTCCCCACGGCAGAAGAGAACAGAAGGATCGCGTTAGTACACTCAAGCGGTGGGGGGCCTGGGAGCAGTTGGAACCCCAAAACGGATGCGGGCGTCACCAGACATGAGTTACGTCATCACGTGACTTGGGGCACGTGCCCTCTTCTGAGCTGCAATATATCGTAAGCCCTACTAAGCCATACGTGGCAACAAAACGTTTGTTGTATTGGTAAGTTTTTTTTTTTTTGGTTAATAATGATAAGTTGGTTTTGTTTAAATTTATGGTTTAAATTAAAGTCTTAATTTTAGTTTGACATTAAAAATTAAGAATTAAATTTAAAAAATTTTAAACGAAAAATTTGAATTTTTTTGTCCTAAGACTCTAAGATTGAATCAAGCAAGCCCGTCTAGTCTAAGGTTGGTCCAAAATTCACAAATTTTTTTTATTGAAATTTTACTTTAATTTTTTAATTTTTATTTTTTTTATCAAAGTTTTCAACTTGTATGTTTATTAAAATAGTTATATTTTTTTTATTAAACTAATATAGTCATTAGAATTATAAAAATCTTTTTTTAACAAAGATAAATTAAAATAATTTAAAAAATATAAGTTCAATCCCTCTACATACTCTCTATTCTTAAAATATATAACTAGAACAATTAATTCAAAATTTAATTAAAAGATGATAAAAATAATTTTTTATAATTATTATAATTTATTTGTTAATCATAATTAATCATAATTAATGTTTTTATGCTTTATTATACATACATTTCTTATATTTTTTATTAATTTATTAAAAAATAATATCTTAAAATGCTAGATATAATTATATATGTATATTTACTAATATTAATAAAATAATTTTATAAAATTATGATTTATTTAGTTTATTAGTTTAAATTTTAAAAATTTAAAATATAAAATATAAAGGCTTAAAATGTAAAATATATAGATTTAAAATATAAAATTTTATAATTTATAATTTAAATTCTAAATTTAGTTTTAGATTCGGATTTAAGATTATGCTTAAATTTAACTTTAAGTTTAGGACTAACCAATAAGATTACCTGCAAAACTAGCTTGCTTGGACCTATGATTTAGAAGGTTAGAATTAAATACTTTTTTTTATCCGAAAAATTCATATTCTTCTTTTTTTTTTTTTGTTGCCAAAGACTAGATCAGGCTGGCATGAACGAGTCTAAACCAGACCATGGCATGAACGAGTCTAAACCAGGCCATTTCATAACAACTCGTACTTTAATTAGAAATTAATTTCTTATTTAATAGTAATGCGAAAAAATATTTTTGAGTCAAACAAACGTGGGCACCACCTTCAATCAAAGAATTGTCTCGTATAAATATGCCACGCCAAGCAATTTTTGGCCTAAGCTTGTAAGCTTGATGCAGGTAGGATTATTTTTAAACCGTTTTAGATAAAAAGAAGATTTAGCATGTTTATTCAGATTTATAATCAAAATAGATAATTAAATTTAATAAATTTATCAGATTCATAATATACTTTTATATAAATATATTATATATATAACTAAATTTAAATATAAGAACTCTTGATTTGTTAAAACTTATTTTTATTTAATTATAAATTGATATAAATAAACGACACTACGCGAAGAGAATTTTTTTTTATTATTTATGACATGATAGATATATTACTTTATTTTTTATTTAATTTGTTCATTTTTTTAGCATTAAAAAATTAATTTATATATCTATGAATAAGATGTAATTTTTTTTTACATAACATTATTTGGTAAATTTAATTAAATGAAAAATAGGATGTACGAGTCAGAAATAATTATTTGTTAATTGAACTTAAACAATTATACGTTAATTGAATTTTAAAATGAAAAGTTTATCTAAATTAAAATATGAGCATGGAAATTATATTTTAAAAATGTTGAAAAGAATAAAAACATTCTTGTTCCCTGAGTGAGTAATCTCTAAAGCCACTGACACCCTGTAAGATTTCATTGGTCCATGAAATTGTTCATACCATCTAATGTTATTCTGCTTTTAGAAAATAAAAATAAAAGACAAAGGGGAGGAAGCTTGCACGTTCAACATACGTCGAAGTCCTAGGGTTGTGTTGGATATATAGAAGAAAGTCTCATGTTTAAGTTCTCTCAAAATAGTTTAATTGGTGGGAAACCCACCTTGCCCTGAGGAACAGAAGCCCTTTACCAATTGCGTAATAGTCGTGTTCTGCACTCAATTCTGTTGTATTTAATAAGTTTCTTCTTTTTATATTAATTTCATAAGAAAAAATCTACATATTTCTTATTTACTTTTGTTATTATTTTTCACATTATTAATTTTTATTTTTACAATATATTTGCATTATAGGAAAAAAGACCGAGACACCATATTTTAAATTGTGACATTGTAATAGTATGGAAGATAAATATTACTAGGTTAGAATATGTTTCTCTAAATTATAACATGTATTTTATTTTGAAAATTTTTGGGTGTAATTTATTTGAAAAAAAATACAAATTGTATTTTATGGCAGGATATACTTTAATCTGAAAAAGTATAGGGTGCATCTTAAATTACAGTTTAAATTATTAAAATATAAATAATTATATTTTAAAATTTAAAATTAAGATAATCTATTTTTTGATGGTTTAATCAACCATTATTTATTTTTTTCTTTTTCTGACAAATCTATATATTTTTTAAAATTTAAATAATCTATTTCTTTGATTGTTTAATCAACCATTATTTTCTTCTTTATCTTACAAAATCTATAAATTTTAAAAAATTTAAATATTAAGAGTAAGTAATTAAAAAATAAATTTTCATTTTTATATCTCAGCATATTACATTATTTTTTTTATAGCAAAAGGTTCATGTGAAAGATAGAGATTATCCTACTTCAATGTTAAAATATATTACAAATCTCAACAAAAGAATTAAGAAAGATTATTGATGGAAAAATTTAAACTTAAACCTCACAAATAGAGTATTCTAAACCTTACTAGATGAATTAATTCTGTTGACACATTATATTTTTATTGTAATAATAATAATAATAATAAAATTTATATATTTGTGAGGCCTGTTCTTGTAATCATTTAGAAAAAGAATTCACAAGAAACAAATTAAGCGAAAAAATGTATGATTTTATCTCAGAAAAAAAATTAACATTTTTTTGGTTGCTACAAGATTCAAGCCCCAGCCTTATGTAGGGTATCAGCTTAATATCAAATGATCCTTTTCTTAACATATTTTTGATATATTATTAGCCAAAAAGTAGTATATACGCACAACAAATTAAAAGTAACTTGTAAAATTTATTATGGGATATACTATATAATTATTGTATGAATTGTATGAATAAAAATATAATTCAAGGCTCATTTTGTAAAGTAAAGTAGTACTGTAGAGAAAGAACATCAAACTATATTTTTTTTTTGGAAATGAAAAATGACAGGAGTGCTAACTGTTTAAAACAATTGGGAAAATGTAGAAGGAATTTAAAGTAAAAAAAAAAATTAAAATATAAGAATGTATATAGTTTATATATAAAATTAATATATATGTATATTATTATTTAAATAATTAAAGGATATATACAGAAATATTTTTTATAAGTTATTGATTACACATTTAGTATATATACAAAAATATAAAAAATATAGAATATAAAATATGAAAAATATATAGAATTATTATATTTATATATCATTATTATTCTATATACACATAGTTTAAAAGTTTTTTTTATTCAAACGATAGTTAAGTGTATAATTATTTAAAATTAAAATATTAACGATTATTTAGTTTTAATTTTTTTAAAAAAAACAACAGACTAAACAGAGAGATGATTGTCTTTCTGAGAAAGAGGCGTCAAACGGGGAGCTAAAGGCGCCCGAAATGATGTCAGAAAGACAAATCCTAAACGTAGAATTAAAAGACTATTTTTTATTCGATCGGAAGGAATAATGGAAGGCTCAAGGGTGACTGTAAATGGAATGAGAGTAGAGAGAGAAAGGGAAGAATATTGCTGAGTTCTGACATAGCCACCACTTCATTCGAGAACGCCACCGGCCCCCACCCTCTTGGCCTGTCCTCTACCGACGCCCCTACCCGACCTTGCCAGTGGAGTGTCCTTCTCCTTCCTATACTATCTTCTTCAATTGAAATCGATCCTCTACACTGGTTCTTGAATATTCTTGTTTTTGTTCTCCTATTGGCTGCTGCTAGCTATTTCTGAGTCAGAGAACTGATAGAGATAGATCGGCTCTGTGAGTTTCATGTGGTGCTTGTGCTTTGTTTGTGTCCTTGGGCGCCATTCAATCAAAGGTGAAAAACTGAGCACTTTTTCAGTGCATTATTTTCTTCCTTTGGGTTGGTGAGAGATGGGACTCAACCTAAGCGCACCCAATTTTTTGCCATAATCTAACACCCACTCTGTCACTTAACCCAAAATCATATTCCCATTCCAACCTCACTCTCCTCTCCATAATAGAAACCGTTCCTGTTTTGGACTTTGTCCACGTTGCATCACTCCAATTTGCAGAAACAGCAAGTTTTCACATTTTCACTCTGGTTTCCAGTAGATTCAATCATCTGGAAAGATTGAGAGAATCTAGAGAGATTTAATGGGGTCTAAATGAAATTAACACATTTTGGCTTGGAAATATACTCTACCTTGGGTTTCATAGGTGGGAAAATCATGCACCAGGTAATTGATCGCCGTGGTTTTGGTTACAACAGTAAGATGGATTATCAGGGACGCTTCACAGACACGTAGTGCTCATAGGTAGCCTCCAATCTGAAACGTCTACACACTTTTTAACTCATACCCCTTAAGACCTGCATGCACATCCAAGCCAGAGCACCAACCATTTTTGGGTATAAATACAAACCCACCCACAAGAAAAACACATACCCATATCATCACCAACAAAGAGATTTCAGAGAGAGAATATGGATCACCAGCAGCAGCAAGATGATGATAGAGGGTTGGATAAGCATCAAGATCGGAAACTGAAGACGATACAATCAGATGAGCAGGCTCAGCCGCCGGCGGAACGGAACCGGCCACACAGATGCCCGCGCTGCGAGTCGCTCAACACCAAGTTCTGTTATTACAACAATTACAGCCTATCTCAGCCTCGTTACTACTGCAAAACATGTAAAAGGTACTGGACCCAAGGTGGCACCTTGAGAAATGTACCCGTTGGTGGTGGTAGCCGCAAGAGCAAGCGCTCCAAAGCCTCTTCCGCTTCCTCTTCCTCTTCCACCGACGCCAACCGGTCCCAGCCTCAAGAGGCGGTCCAAACGCAGCCCAATTTGACAACTGTGATCCGGGCTAAAGACCCTTCTTCGGCCGTGGGTTCGCCTTCCATGGTGGCTCCGCCAATTGGTCCTTATTATCAAGGTGGTGGGGGTGGGTTTTTGGCTTCTCTGGCTGCAATTCAATCTCTGAACCCATCACGGCCTTTCAATCAGTCTCTCAATGTTGGAGCTGATGTTGTGGGAGCTAATTCTAATTTGGGTCTTCTTTCTGGGTTCAATGTTGCATCTCTTGGCTCGCAACAGCAGCCGCAGCAACACCAAATTTGTGCACAGCCGCAATTTTATCAAGTGGGTAACAGAGACATTGAGGTGCCTTCTCTGTATCCAGCAGGACAGCAAGGTTTCATTCAATCAACTATGGCTAATACAAGTGCTGCTTCTCACCATGACTGGCCTCAAAGCTTCATCAACAATGCTCACCACAGGGCCTCTGATGCCTCTCTGTGGAGCACAATCAGCACCACTTCCATCAATGGTAACTCTGAGAGTAATGCTAGTGGTGGCTCTTCTTCTTTGGCCCCAAACCAATGGCCTGACCTGCGAGGATACGGCGCTCCACCTCCATGATATTATTCAGCTGTTGTTGCACCCTGAAAATCAAGAGTTGGAAAAAGCATAATTCTGAGCAAATTAGACTGTTTGATATCGTTTTGCTGTCCATAGAAAAGGTTCTAAGTAGGGTCAGGGTGCGTTGATCTGAGTGCTTGTGTAAAGAATTGACAGTATGGGGGGTTCTGTGATGTGGGTTGTCAATGTAAGCGGAGAATTAGCAGCCACAGCATTTTATTTCTTTCATGTCATGGTCAAATTGCATAGAGAATTTCTGGGTTGGGTTAGCTTGGTTGTTTAAACCTTTACATAATTTGATTATAAACAGTTATAAGGTGAATTTCTGTGCTCTTTTGGTTGTTATGATCCTCGCTCTGCCTTTCTTGCTGACTCTTTTGCTCATAGCATATTATATTTGATTATTTTTTTACTTTACATTTGGGTACTGTTAATTAAACTAAAGTCTAAAAGGAAAGTAGAATTTGATGATGAACGAGAATTTAGGCGATTTATTACTTAATGCATGCATAAAGGTGGCCATGTCTCTGTTAAAAAAGTTGATGGGGGTAGATCGATGGCTCCATTTTATGCATGTGGGTAGCTGAGATTCTTATGCTCTTATCACTTTACAGTCCCATTTATCTGCAACCGAATTTGTACGCTGCCCTGTTGCTGTGCTTTGATTGAATTGGACTATATGCCAATGTCAATCCTAGGCCTTGCAGCAAAAACTGCATGCACGGCTTTATCATTTGTCCCTGTATTTTGACGTTGCCAATGTCAATCCTAGGCCTTGCAGCAAAATAGCAGTGTAACTTTGTTAGCAAGAATTGATCTTGATATATAATTAATTATCAAATAATTTAATAATGTTTTAAAATTTGTTAATAATATTTTTATGGAAGTGTTAATTATTTGCACATTGTAAGTAATTTAAATTATTAATAAATAAATTGTAATAAATCTAATACTATCGTCAAAATTGTTTATAGAAAAATGTAAATAATTTATTTGTAGAACATAATAAAGCGAAAATACTAAATACAAGTATTAGGTTGTTTCACCTTTTTACATAATCTAAACGTATATCCTGATATATATTTAAATGTCCATATATTGAAACTCTAATAAAGTTAGTGAGTAAAAATAATGTTTTAAAAATTAGACTGACCAGTTTCTACTGATCCAATGGGTGACACATAGATTCTTTAGGGGTATATTTGTAAGCTTGAGGAGTGTGATGGAAAGGAAAGTGGTGGCTGATGAAGGAAACATGGTACGCAGGAAGTGGTGGTGTTCGTGGAACGTGAGTGGTGTAGTTGGTTTTGGGCCACAGCAAATCCTTGGTCTGCCACAGCAAGATTTCTAAGCAGAGAGAAACCTGAGGTTTAGGGTACGTCACACATAAGATTGAGGTTTGACAGAATGATAGAATCCATGAGCAGTCGCTCACCATTAGAAAGAATCATGCTACCACTATGGCTACAATATCACGATTACAAGGTCATTGGAGACCTAGCTGGGGCTGCATCACAATCATATTCATACTTTGTCCAAATTTGTTGCCACTGCACTCCTATTTAAAGCTATTTTCCATTTGGATATTGAATTTGAGCTTAGGGATCCATGCTAACAACCTTAAGTTTGTCTAAATGAGAAGTGGTAGCTAATCTACAGCCTTAAGTTTGTTGGTCACCAATGTCGGGCGTCAAAACCAAGCAAAGCACTCTTCTCTCTAACCTCTCGATAGGTGTATGTAAATCTCATAATTCATTAAAAATACTGTTTTGAAAAAAATTAGAACGATCTCCATAGTATTATATAAATAATTTCATGCCATGAGTGGCCTCTTCAACTGTTTCTTTGAAATCAAAATTTATGATATTAAAGCCATTAAATATGATTTAATAGTAAAAGATTTAGATAATATAACGATGAAACTCGAAGTTTTAATATTCTCTAATTTATACCAAAAAATACTTATGAGATTAAGTTACTTGTTAGATCACCATTTAAAATATTTTAGTAGGTTCATGTGGTCAAGATTTGTGTAGTTGGCATAAAAACTTGTGGTGGATCAAATTAGTATTTTAAGAATTGGATCAATTATTAAAAATTTTAGAGGATGAGTTAGGTTTGACTAGTAGTTGAATTAGAAGACGTCATAAATATAATTTATATAAATAATATTTACTTATTTATCAAAAGTACCTTAAAAAATTACTGAAGCATTTATTTATTTGTTTTTTTTAATTAGGATATATTTGTATTCAACTAATTATGTGTTTATCAAAAGTTATGAATTTCATGGCCTACGTCGATACATCCACAAATTGCGAGTAACGTAGGATACATCTTCATTTTTTTCGGGAAATCCTTAGAATATATCACTGCTTTTCAATTTGTTTCTGACCATTGAATGAAACGCCCAAGAATCCTTAAGATATACCACTGCTTTTCAATTTGTTTCTGACCATCGAAAGAAACGTGAATAATCCGTCCTCCCCTCTTTAAAACTAGGGGCGCTTCTGATTGTATCGATACTTTGAAATAATTTTATTTTCTTCATATTATTATATTTCTAAAGTCCATAATTTTATACGAAAAATTATTGAACTCAATCACTTCCTGTTATAACTCTCAATTTTTGTGGTATGTACTCAAATTATATAAATGAATGTTCATAACTATCTTTGACTTTTTTTTCTGCCCATTGATTGTGAAAATGTGTGCTCCATAAGTATACATATGATTCAAAATTTTATGATAGTTTTTACTAAGTATTTGATTTATATACCAATATGAGTTAGTTTGAATAGAAGAAATTAAGATATTTTAAGTAAGTTATTTAAAATTTAATTTAAATTTTGTGTATGAAAAATATTTACTTGAGAGAGATCTGTGTCTATCTGTACTTTAAAAATATTAATTTTTGCTTACGGAACAGAGTATACTTCAGAGAAATTCAAAAATTCAATTTATATGAATAATTGAACTAAAATTCTTTATTATGGATGCAAAAATTGAGATGAATCAAAACAAAATGCTTAATTAATTAGAAGTAAGAGTTAGATAATTAAGGTTAAGGATCGGATTCCATATTAAATTTTCTTTCAAACAAGGAAAACAAGTCTATAGCAAAGACTTGAGGAGCACGCAAACAAAATGAGTATTTGAAGCGGTAAATCCGGTAAGTATTAAAGTCTTCGAATTCTATATTAAATCTCCTTGTGATAAAAGAAGAGGGAGATAAGATTAAGTATTAAATTTTGAGCGAATGGAGTATTTAATTAAGGTCTCCAGGTTCTTAATTTTTCTTGTAAAAGTAGAAAAACAGACATAAATTTTAAGGATTAAATTCTGGATTTTCTTAATTTCTCATATAGATGATGTGAGAGAAAAACTTAATTATCTTAATGTTTGGGATTTACCGATTTGGCTCATTATAGGGTGCAATATAAAGCAAAAGTTATTAAATAATTATTACTGAAAAATTTTAAAAACATTCATAAATTTCAAAATTAAATTATAATTATTTATATTTTAAAAATTATAATTATAATAAATTTTATAATTTTCGTGAGGATTTTGCAACTCACAATAGGCGAAGGTGAAGCTATATTCTCCCTAATTTAATTTGGACAAGTGTGTCGTGTGTGGTAGGATGAATCAAGTTTCCAAGTTGGTTCTTGTGGCCTAAAAGGGAGTTGAACATAATGCAATTGGAGGGTTCAAAGTTGTTTAGTTAGAATCCAAGTTACATATAGTAAGGTGAGAAAGTGGGAGTGGGGAACCTTCTCCCTCGCTTGCCCTCCACTTTACACCTTTTTTTTTTGGTATTGACTCCACTTTATACCTTTACTCCTCTGCCATCCCTACATACTCCAATATAGCAAGCAGTGCAGTCTTTATATAAAGCTGCTAGTGACACATGCATGGAGGAACAATCCAGTGTCTAGCTTTACCACCACAATCCAATGCAACATGATTTTGATGTATATTTCTGTGTATAAGTGGTTCTCTCTCTTTTCTTGCTTACTTGCTGTCAGAAAGACAGAATATAATATAATATATATATATATATATATATATATTATCATTAGCAGCTAAGCATGAACAAGTGGTGGTCCAACTTCCCATCAATTATCATTGGGACTCATCATCACTTACCTGTACGCCTCTCTTGCTTATAACATCGTTGGGTCAGTCTGCTTGTGATTTTTAGCCATTACACAAATCCTAAGTGATAGCTTTGATTTCACTAATTAGGCTTGCCTGCATCCAATCACGCCCAGTAACTAAATTATTTAATATAATCTGATGGCCAGTTTCTAATTAATGATTTGACCAAACTTGAACCTTTTGTAGTTTTCACCATTTTGGTGTTTTGCCAATTCAGATTCCGCACTAATCTAAAATTCTTAAAAATTGTTG
The DNA here is from genome assembly GCA_037013595.1 of Dicorynia guianensis. Lineage (NCBI taxonomy): Eukaryota > Viridiplantae > Streptophyta > Magnoliopsida > Fabales > Fabaceae > Dicorynia > Dicorynia guianensis. The sequence continues at coordinate 8,920,016 of JASUAB010000011.1, forward strand.
TTCTGAGAATGAAAATATAATGTTCACAAAAAAAATTATAAACAGTTAAATTTATTAAATTTTATAATTTAATTTATAAAATTAATAAATTTAATAGTATAATTTTTTTAAATAAAATTGTTATAAATTTTTGTAATAGACAAAAGAAACTGATAGTTTTTTAGTGGTATTTTTACCTTATTGCTAAACCTTTTTTATTTATGTAATCTGGGTTTCTTCTCAAGATGATTATTTAAAGTTTAAGATTTAGATCTTTTAACTTTTTTCTTTTATAATTTTAATGAATTTCTTTCCAACTCTTTTTAAAATTATATCAATAAAATTCACTTTTCACTCTCTTAATTCTTTATTTATCCTTTTCCAAAGTTCTTCTACCTTGAACTGAATCCTAAGGTTTGTCAATATATGATTACCTTTTGCTGAACCAACGTGCAAGGGCCGGATCATCTTCTATAAGGAGTTTTTTATCTCAATTTTTAGTATTTATTAAAAATTGTATATAAATTCATAAAATATTATGCATAAGTTATATATATATATATATATATGTGTGTGTGTGCGTGCGCGCGCGGCTTCTCAAAAATATCAAACAAATGAATTTATATATAATTTACATATTAATAGTCCAAATCAATCAATTATATAATCATGTCATACTAAATTTATCAACACAATTTAGATAGAGAGTATATCTTTCACATATATCAAACTCTTAGTAATTTAGTAGCAGATAAAATGAGAAAAAAGAAAGTGAGAAAATAATTCATTAATTTTCCATGTTGATAATTTAGCATTTTAAACTATAATAAATACATTATACATAATAATTTTACTAGTAAGAGACATTAGTTTGAAATTCTAACTTCAACATTTTACAAATCAACTACATTTGGCTAGAGTTGAACTTTACATATTTTATCTGATGTTTCTCATATTTAACTTTCTAACTTTTACAAGTACGGCCAAACTACCAGTTTCAGTTTCACCAACAAAAATATTCAAAACAAAAGTTTTTAATAAGATGAAAAATAGATTTATTATACATTATAATGATTTATATTAAAAGAAATGAAAGCATTAGTTTTGACTTCATATTAATAATCTCAGATTTTTTACAAGACTAAAAATTAAGTCTCACATTAAGAAAGGAAATATAATTATCTTTGTATTTGTTTTAGATATATTTTTTGTATTAATATCTTAATTTCAAAATAAAATAAATATTTTATAAAAAGTTCATAAAAAAATTCAAAAATTTAAAACTATACTATGTAACTATGTTGGTTCCACAAGATTTTTGGTTAAGATCAATGTATATATGTGATATGGAAAAGGTAAACTTTGCTTTGAATTGTTCGTAAAATATTAATTAAGCTATCTAATTTGTTGAATCTTGTAATTTAGTCTTAAAAATTAAATAATTTATTAATTTAAATTTTTTAATAAATTTTTATAAATTTTAGCTTATAAAAATAAAAAAAATTATATATGATAACTATAATGTTGGTTCCCTTTTGATGTGGCAGGGCTTACTATATATGAACAAAGCCAAAGATTTGCACTGTGGTTTGGGTGGAGCTGCATGTAAGGTGTAATCATGATGAGTTTAACAGAAGATGCACTGACGATGAGTTGACAAATTAGCACATAATCCTCCGTTTGCGATGAGGAGAGAGAAAAGCATTTGATCCTTTCTTTAACCTCAAGAAGAAGCCATATCATTCCCCAGACACATATTTCAACCTCGTTTTGACTTCGACCCAACAAAGCAATTTTCCAACATTCTCTGCCTTCTTTTTTCTTAATAAATTGCTTGCGAGTGAAGGTTTTCAAGTTTAACGCTATTCACACCAACAAATTAAAAGCATTCGAACACGCATGCTTTGTCTTGGTTTAGTTGTTGTCTACGTGAGATGAGAAAAGGATGTTCTTCCTTCTGATGAAATATGTCCATTAATTTTTAACCACAAAACTGGTCGTGTCTGGGACGGTCGAGGCTACTTGTCACCTTTGGATTTGGCTTACGTCAAGAATGATTTTGGTGGATTATTTCTCTATAATTAAAATATTGCTAATGAATTTGGTGGATTTGAGGAACGCCAGCCACTGGGATTTGTTAAGGATACGATGCCACTAGCTTTGCAAATATTATTATTTTAGACTCTCATTTTCAATGCCAATAAAATAATGCTGTTTTGTGTAATTAGCTTTACGTGAAAAAATTAGGTAATGAAATAAAAAAGAGATAAATATAAAAATATATAAATATATAAATAAAAAAATTAATGAAAAAATATAAAATTCACTGATTAAATCTGAATATAAATTAAAAAATAAAATAATAAAAGTCAACTGATTCCTAAACCACTGTTTCTTAGTTGTTGCATTGTTATGTTAGATTATGTTGGTTGACAACAATTGGAAGCATATTGTGCTCCATAATTAAGTCAAAGGAGAAATTAATTAGGAAATGCCAATTATAATTAACCACACGTAATGGCCCATTCACTTATTGTTTGGTTGAAATTTACAACCAATTCAAAGAAAAATAATGGAAATTAGGCTTCGTTTGAAATTGTTGATATTTTGATACGAGTTTCTAGAAATTTGAATGGTTCTTCTTATGGTCATTTTCAATCTCAATTTTCATGAAATTTAAAAGTTATCTTATCTTATATCATTTTGATAATTTTGGCATTTTTACTAATTAAATTATACTAAATACTCAATAAAAAAATAAAATTATTAAATCTTATAAATTAAATTATAAAACTCAAAATTTTATAAGTTCAAATGGGCATTTGTAAACTAATAAGGTGGAAGTATTGAATCAACGAAAGTTAGTTATGCTCTAAAAAGATTTAGTATTAATGTATATGAATTGAAATTTTAAACAGACCCTTATTAAGAAAAAAATATTATTTATAACTTCCTATCTTAATTGCGGTTTTGATTGTGATTAAAACAAAATTATGGGTTTTTCTTTTAATTTTTGAGTCCTCTATATGCCAGAAGAGTTGGGCTTCACAAGCCCCAACCAAGAAAGTTAAAAGCCCATTCTTTTTGAATGTTGAAGTCCACATTTCCACGTGTTGATACAATTCTTTTGGGGCAAAGCCCTTATTTCCATTGAATTCCAATTTCAAAATTGACAAGACGATTACGCATGTGTTGGATTGGCTCACCCCATATTGTCAAAGATTCAGATTGGTTCTTGTTCGGTGGAGGGGCAGCTTTTTCCCTGTGGTCTATTCCTTTCATTGTTAGTCAAATTAGAATAATGTTACAGACAGAAGTTGATGTCACGGCTGTTAATTAACCACCCACTCGAACCCCCACTACACATACTTGCTCCATTATGATATGCCTCACTTCAGATTGACAGTTACCTCCTCAGTTATTTAATCAAGACATCATAATTTTTTTAAAGAATTCTTTAACCATATCAAACATTAATTAAGTATAACATTAAGTAACCAATTTCATAAAATCCACTTGACAAGAAAATGTCAATTTTTATTTTACAAAACTTAGAATTATTAGAGAGAGAGAGAGAGAGAGAGATTAGAATGTAAGAGCGCCTTGAACTTGATTAGCACTCCCAGGCCATCATCAAGCTAAACCGAAGTGGCTGAGCTGTATGTTATAACAGTTATGCTATTCTTTTAAATTAAATATTTCTTAAATGCTTATTTAAAAATTTAAATAATTAACTTTATCATATTGTATAGATCATATTATAAAACTTAAAATTTTGATGACTCGAATTTACTATATGAGCTTTTTTTAGGGTTTGTCCCTCCATTTTATATGAGAGAAATATTTTTTATATTATGATATAATTACGTTATAATTATCCAAAAAAATGTGCTATATGATATTGAACTAAATTTTTCTTTTCTTTTTTCGCCATGTCAAATTAATGTTGGGTGAGGAGTGCTTGCAGTTGCTTAGCAACTACACGCCATGATGTTAAAGAGAGCAAAAGAAAATTTTGAGTGAGTTTGAAAATAGGTAATATAAAATTTTGGGAACCAAATAAAAATTTTAACTAAATTTATGAATTGTAGGGGATCCTAATCCATTAATGTTTATAAAATTGATCCCAATTTTAATATGAGTCTAGAGAAAAAAATTTGATTATAAACTACTAAAGAAACATTTTCATGTGTAATCGGAATTTATTAATTTTGGTTTCTAAAGTTAGGGGATGTAATAAAAAAAAGATAAAAAGAAAATTAATAAAAGAAAAATATGGGATCCACCTTAAAGTTGACTCAGTTACTGTGGCTGCAAGCACACAAGATTAAATCCCGTATCTATTAGAGAATGAAGACTAGAAAAATATAAATTAAAATAGCCTCATCTTCTGTGGTTATAATTTTGAGCACAATGTACACGGAGATCTAGCACAGCCAGCAGTTACTCTTCCTGATAAATTACAACACTGAATTGACTTCTCATGTAATGAGTTTTGGAGCTACTCTCGCCATAGATCTAAACCCTAATACTGTTTTAGCAGCTGGACAGGGGGCATCATTGGTCATTTCCAACACTCACGGAATGTACCAGTTAGTACATTATTAGAGAAGTGACATGACACTAAAAGTTCCTTCATCGTTTTGAAAATAAAAGGGAAACAGAAAAAAAATTAAGGTTTCTGCTTTTGGTTCCAAATGACACGGCGAGATGAAGCAGCAAGGTCAAGCATATGAAAGAGAAAGAGGTCTGCACATGCCCGTGGAAGTCAGAAAATGTTTGCAAATAATTGCAGGGTTGAGTATCAACACAAGAAGAGAAATTTTTTGGACGAAGTGCAGGTTCATTTTTTGAATAGACTAAGGATTTATATCATTATCAATCTCGAAGCAATTAGATCCACTCGATTTAAGGATTTAAAAGATTTATGTTTCAAGTGATACCTTTGGTTTATTAAAAAAGAAAAAAAGAGAAATTTCTTGGACGTCTGGCGAATTCCATATATGTGAATGCGTGTAGTTTGCTGGGTTATATATCTTTGAAAGCTATTTACTCTCTCACCTAGCAGCGTACTAGATCAATTGAAATAAATAGACCAAATATTCTTCTCGCAAGAAGACACCACAAAAGAATCCAAGTGCTGCTTCAATTTCTTTTGCGTGTTGACACTTTTTAGCCAGCCCATCTTACAAGTACCATATGCCATTTCAGGTCGTGCTTACTGCTCAGAACGTTGTTTTCAAAATGAATGGTCTAAAACTGATAGATAGATAAATAAACACAGAAGTCTTTGCAAGGACCATAGTTTTTCTTAGAATTACCAAAATATGAAGAACAACAAAGTTGAACAAAATATTTGACCCATACATTAATCACTTAAATCCAAGTAAGTAATCCCCCCTCTTTTCTGTACCATTTTATTATACCCAAATCCAAATCCCATTTCTCCCCATTCCAAAACAAATTACCTTGGAAAAAAGAAAAAAGGTTAACAAAAATGAAACCCACACTAGCTTCTTTCACTAAAGATACAGCAGCATATACCCTGCAAATCCCCAACCCCACCTAAACTATAATCACAATATATTAGAAATTAGAAAGAAAAGAAATTAAGGACATGTCATTGCATATATACATTACAAAATGAAAGACCAGCTTACTCAACCATGGAGAACTTGCACCAAATGGACCTCCTTTGAAATCTGCAGAGAACACTGTGCAGATGGTGGCAGCGGCGGCAGTGAAACAATGAGAGAAGAGGATCCGAGGTTCCTCTCAGCGCAAAATAAGTAATTCTCAACCTTTGACACATAAAACTAAAAAGGCTGAAGTGGAACATTTGCAGCTGACATGATCGCTCCGATCCAACATCTCCTCTCATCTTAACTTTCCCAATTTTTTTTAAACATATCCTTTTCTTCTTTTCCAGTTTTTTAAATGTTAGACCCATGACCCAACCCAAAAGAGAGAAAAGTAGTAGTAGTAACAAACAGAAGCCTAAGTACTAGGGCTAAAGAAGGACCAAAAGAGATGACTTGAAATGAGGGAGAGACAAATTTTATAACGATGCTTCCTCTGGAGTTGTTGTTATTAAAAATTTGCTAGATCAGAGAAGTGACTGAAGAGCCAATGTTAGTTTGATCATTCCAAGCACCCATAGCTGTTGCTGCATTCCAATAAAACGGAGAAGGATCAGACAAGCCTGATGCTACATGCTCAATCTGGTATTGGCATGCAGCACCATTCCACTCCAACCTCTTTTGGCCTTCTTCAACTTTCACTTCTTTTAAAGAAGCAACACCCATCTCTGCCTGATGATGACCACTACTATTCCGTGCTATTTGCAGCTCTTCTAGTGTGGCTAAGCCCTGGATCAAATTAGCAGCACCTGCACCATCTTTCACCCCACCATTGATGAACTTTTGTTGCTGCTGCAGAGTTGAGCTTAAAAGGGAAGCCATTATTGGTGTAGAAGTTGAAGAAGAACCAAAGATGGATGAGTTGTAGCTTGAAAGAAGATTATTATTCGAACTAAACCCATTTCGATAACCATTCTCACTAGCCTCACCTGACATCACGCCAGATGAAAAACCTAATCCAAGGGCATTTAACTGATGCTGAAGATCATACCCAGAAATAGCAGTGTCTACATGACTAGAGACTCTAGAATTGAACCTTGGAAATGGAAGATTCATATCACCTGGTAACCCATAAAATAAAGGATTGATATGATTGGAGGTTGATGCAATATCGATGTGAGGAGGTTGGGAAGGAGTGTTAGAATTGGAATTAGGAGCTGAAGAAGAAGCTTCAATGGCGGCGGAAGAAGAGGTGGTGGGGCGCTTCACACGCTTGTTCTTTCTGCAGCCGCCACCTACAGGAACATTCCTGAGAGTTCCTCCTCTGGTCCAATAACGCTTGCAGGCTTTGCAGAAGTGCCTTGGTTGAGACAAGCTGTAGTTGTTGTAGTAGCAGAACTTGGTGTTTGAAGAATCACAGCGAGGGCACTTGAGTGCTTCTTGTTGTTGCTGTAGAAGCTCTTGATTTGGCTTTTCCATTACCCTACCAGAGGAAGCCATCGAAACTTTTTGGTCATCTATCTGATTCCACACCAAGAAGGAAACAAAAGGATGAGAAAAAAAGGAAAAAATGGGAAGAAACTGAAAAGGAAAGAAAAAAAAAAAGAAAGAAAGAGAAAGAGAGTTTTAAAGTGGCGGTTCTAGGGTAAAACAACAACGCAGTGTAGAAATATTCTCTTCCAAAAGAAACGCAACAAACTTTGGGTGGCCATGTTTATGTCTAATAATTGAGAGAGAGACAGAGAAAAAGATAGAGAAGAAGAGAAAAACAGAGAGATGAACCTGTGGCCATTCGTTAGGTGTTGGAGGGATGACTAGCATTTTCTCACAGTTACTTAACATTCTGCTTTCTCTCTTTTTCACAGTCTCTTAAAGGAATCGTTTGAAACAGAGTGAACAAACAAAGAGAAGGTGGTGACGTGAGTTTCTTAATTGATGATGGGTTCGAAAGGGGGTGCGTGCGTGCAGGGTTGTTTGTGGATAAACAGGGAGCGAGTGAACGAGAGAGAAGTATAAGACTTTTTTTTTTTTTTAATTTCTTTAAAGTGTTCCATACATTTAAGTAAAAAATTAATTTTTGTTAGTGTGAAATTGTAAATAATTTTTTTATTTTAAATTTAAATTTATATTTACAAATTGAATAGCATCAGATGATGAACATAATTTAATTAATCACTTAATTAGTAATTAATCACGTATTTATTAATATAAAAAAAGGTGAATAGTTTCACGTGATGGGTCTGGTCTAAGATGGAATTTGGAAGATTATTATAATAGTAGGGAATTAAAATAATAGAAAGGAATAATAGGAGCACATTCGAAATCCAAGAAGAGGACAGAGAGGTAAAGTGGAATTGGGGATGAATCTTGAGTGGTTCAAGAAAGAAAAGAGGAGAGCAACCTTAATATATGTGAGGAGGAGGAGGACACTGGTTCCGCGCGTCACTACGTAACATTCCTTTTTTTTTTTTTTAGTATAACTACGTAACATTCCTTTGTACACAGAGAGATCACCAGATAGAGGCATTAAAGCAAATCCCAATACAGTCTATAAAGCAAATCCCACTTCCAATTTGCTGTAAGTATTAAACTTATTATAGAAATCCTAACCTATGATACAATCAAATTAATTTTTCTTAGGTCATAAGTTAAAATTCAACAAAATTTCATCGAATTATTAGATTAAATAAATTTTATAAATAAAGATTATAAAACTTGCCATATCTAACAATCTATAATTATTTTTGTACACGATTTATATTCCCACTTATGTGATAATGGACTTTTCATTTTTTTAATGTTGCAAATAAAAAGCTCATAGCAAATCATGGCAATTCAATCAAATTTGATTGAAGGTTATGGCTATCATATGGCATCTGCAGTTGCATGAACCATTTTTAGATGTTATGGACATAAGTATCTGAAGCAACAAAAGTGCTTTCTTTTATTGCAGGAATTTTAAGAGGAGAGAGAAATTAAGGAAGTATAACACCTTAATGAATGGAGAATTGAGAAGCGCATCTTTGTGTTTATTGGACTAAAAAGGTTCCAAATGAAAGGGACAAAAAACACACCATGAGGAAGACTTGAACAAAGGAAGACCACGCTTTGCTGCTAAGGGGATTTTGCTCTGCTTGGTCTTCCTTCTCTCTCATCCATATTGGCCAAGACAATTTTTTTCTTTTTCTTTTATGATCAAAGACAATAAACCGTTAATGGGATGTCAGAGAGAGAGATGGAGAAGAAGGGGAGAGTCAAGAGATGGAGCCTTGAGGTGCAGAACCATGTGGTGGGCAGCTCAGCTCGCAAGGAAAAAGATTGAAAAGAAGGATAAAGCAAAGCAGAGATGGGGAACAAACGGATTTTGTAGTCTCCCAAGGGATCTTCTCCTCCTCCCTACTCCCCATCATTATTTTTCAGGAGTCTTGTTCTATGTTCAACCTTGGTATTTGGTAAATAAAATATTACAGTCATTGATGATTTTAATATATGCTAGATCGAGCATTTACTGTGCACCACAAATGACAGTGGCACACTTTTGTTAGGAGATATATTATTTTATGAGTGCGTAAAATTGTTATTTATGTATACTTTTTTTTTAAAAAAATTTGTTTCCAACCTAACACCAATCCATTCACACACACACACATATATATATATATATATGTGTGTGTGTGAGAGAGAGAGATAATTGTGTCATTAATACAAGTGTAAAGTGGGTTTGAATCGTATTCACAATAGAATTAGAAGTAAAAACTATGGTTGGTGGGCATGTCGTGGGATCACTTTTACAGGTCATTTATTAGATATACAAATAGACATTTAACTGATCCCTATATTTTTTAAGAAAAAGATAATTACACAATTTATTAAATTTATGAATTTTATAATTTAATTTATAAAATTAAATAAAATTAATTATTTATATTTTATTAAATAAAATTTTATGAAATTAAATTTGTGAAAATAAAGTGGTTGTATTTTTTTTTTTATAAAAATAGTTTGAAACTCATATTGACTATATGACTATAGTATTTACTAATATTCAGTCACTATGGGTCATGATTTTGGAATTATTTTCATGTGAGCGAAAACCGTTCAACCCAATCATATATTTATCCTAAACAGGGGAACATGTTACTTAAATTGAGGTTTGAAACTTGGGATGACAACGTCAATGTGAGTGGTGGCATGTTTGTTACTATAGGAAGTAGCAACAAACTTGGGAAGGTAGGAGGGAGAGACACAAAAAGCTTAATTTTACTAATATATTTAATTAAATTATTATAAATTTTAAATAAATCTATTGTGTTTGTTGTGCTTATAATTCAATACATAATAAATTTAATAATTTAAATTTTTTAAATTAAATTTTAATAAAATTATGTTTCTGAAAATAGAATGATTAAAAGAGACATGGGTCAATTTTAGAGGCAGAGGTGGAGGGGGTCCCGCTACCCACGCCGCGTAACTCACTGACCCCATCACCAGCGGACAAGAGCTTCCAATTTGGCAACCATGAAAGAAACCCAACGCGCACGTTAAAGGGAAGCCTGCAAGTGACTCTGAGAGGGTTGAAGGTTTTGGGGGACCAAAGCATCAAATCCAAGCCAACTGTACCCATCAAAAGCTGACCACAATGCACCCTAAACAATGTACAGACAAAGATTTCCCTCTCCATTTGGTATGAAATTCATTTGATTATGGTCACTTATTTGGACACCCACTTTGTTGCTTGCGATTTTTCATGCCTGCAGATGAATTCACCTTGATGCCCCCCCTTGTTACCTATCTTTGCCTCGCAAGGGCGAGGGTGAGGTTGACCAATTCCTTGTGATAATAGTTATATATGCTCCTACATAAGGGTGCTCAGTTCACTGTGCATGTTTTCGCAATTATCTTTGTGCACTTTCTTTTATGACAAATGGATTTTAAATGTTCGATGATTTGTCTAAGAAAGAATGCGGATGGATTTTGCGGACTCCATATATTCCATTGTGGTGGACTCATACATCATGTACCTTTTGTACTTACGCAGAAGCGGTGATGGGTGTCTTACAATCCAAAATACTATTAGACCACAAGAGGGGAACACATGCTATGGCTCATGATGACTTACTGGCAATTTTGTTGGTAACAAAAGATGGAGATAATTCTAAGGTGAGCTGCTCTCAACCATAATATAATTAATTGACAACCTGGGCAGCTTCTAAATGAAGGGGAATAATTCATAAATCATATGATTGCTTTGCATACCTTAAAGGTTGGATCATCGCATAAAATATGGTTGCATGAAAGTATTATCACTTTGAGTTAATTCACCAAGACTTTGCCATGCGCATAATTACTCTTGGGTTCCACAAAGCCAATAGCGTTGGAGTGTTTAACACATTAAGACAAAAAGTCCTGGCTTACCAAAGATGTAATTATTTGAGAGGAAATTAAATATACACTCCCCTCACTATTGGCATCAATTAAGAACAGATAACAAATAAATTTTGCTATTTTTATCAACAAAATTTTATAAAATTTTTATATAAAAATTTGAATTATAAAATTTATTGAGTTTTACAAAATAAACAGCAAAACTCACACATCTAGTAACATAAAGACCCATTTTGTAGAGATACCCATTGCATCCATTATATCCTTCTATCTTGGTGATCTTGTTTATGTTTGGGGAATATTCCCATGGCATGTAGTTGTGTACTGCCTTCGGATCACCACACAGCATGACAGGGTTAGATGGTTTAGAATATCAAATTAAGATAGTTTATTGATTATATCATCCAACTGGTTTTTTTTTTTTTTTTTTTTTGTGTGTGCATTATATCTAGTCCAGATGGCAATATAAATAAAAATGGACGAGTCGATGATAAATAGTGGACAGGAATGAGCGGACAAACAGTGAAGAGTCACGCCTGGGAATTGGACCATAGCCTAGAAAATTTCAGTAAGTGGTCATACCTGGTCTTTTGATACAGAATTTATCACTAAAATAAGTCACTTATGGTTTGGACTGTTGCTTATGGAAGTTTCAAGTATCTTCAATCCAGTGGGGTCTTAGAAGAATGTTTGCGAAGGACTATTCTACAGAATTATAATAGCTGATAAACCTCAAGGAACTATTTTAATCTTTTCCTCGTTCCCTTGGAATGGGTGTTTGGGGGAGGGGCTGAGTCCAAACATTATTAGTCTCAAGATTATGTTGCAGGAATTAAATTCGTTTGGGAATCTCCGAATTTGACAATGTTACCGCAAAATTTGTCATTGTATTGTGGAGAGGGGAGAAAAATAGTAGATTTGATAGACTGATGGTGAAAAGAATGTTCATTCTCTCGCAAGCTGTCAACAGCCTATTCTTTCGAAAATGAAATTTCTGTTTCAGTACTACAATATGATGGAGTGTAAATTCCTGTTTCAGATTAATTCTATATTGCTTTGCTTACTCAAATTCCCTACTTGTTGTCCATTATACACGGTGTAGCTCCAGAGCATGATATGTGGCCAGAAAGCAAATTTCTGGGAGTACCTTCAGCTATCAATGGGCCCTGATTAGGATTTTCAAATAAAGTAAACCAAAATAGGTCCACAAGCCTTGAGCGACAAGGTTCCATGAAAAATTTACACTCTTGATGTACCTATCTAAATCAGTAGTTAATTACCCTCAATCAATCAAGGAGTGTCGTTAGCTATCTTCCCATTTCTGACTAAAGATTAGATAGAAAATTCTCTTTGTTTTTAGCTGAAGACCTAGCCCTCTAAATTGTCCTAACCCGAGTAAGATAATCATTAGGCCACAAAGGAGGAGGGAAAATCCAAAGGGGAAGGACATTAATTAAGATCATGAGTTGATTGAAGTGAAAACTAACCTGATGTGTTATCAGAAGCATAGCCAAGTGATTGAAAATAAAATCTTGGATTAAATTTGGCCCATTACGGTAAAACAAAAATAGTTTGCTCCACCACGTCAATCTGGGTTTACATTCCAGAATACGATTTCGTATTCCAAAAACTTAGAATCTGGGGGAATCTGGGGGCTTTCCATGAAAGAAAATTAAGGGCATGGTGTGAGCATATCTGCTGAGAAATATTATGAGTACTAAAACCTTAATTTCTTATGGCTTAACCAATGGTAGTAGTATAAAACAAGGATGGGATCAAATCTCTTCGATGATATTTTTAAGTAATCAGAATCTGATATTCTGATTCTTCTTCTTGTTTTTATTCTTGCGTAGAAAATCTTGTGATTATTGTAAATAATTGAGAAAAATCTGTGTCAAAATAAAATGCTCACATTTAATATAAACTCTATTAAATTAATATAAATCTAATAAATTTAATAATTTAAATTTTATATAACATTAATAATGTGAAAATAAAAATATAAAAACACAACAGTAAATAGTTACAACTAGCAGGAAAGCAGCCCTAGTACAAACAAGCATATAAGTGCTAGAGAATTGTGGCTCCTAGTGACGCTTGGTTTGCAGTAGACAAGTTGCAGATTGCGCAGAGAGCAACAATTCTGCACTAGGAACCAAGCAGAGCTGCGATAATTGGTTTCTTACCCTGTAACAAAATCCACATACCAGAATCATATGCTTCCTACTTTTCATATTCAGATGAAGCAATGCCATTTTTGAGATTAAATATTTAACCATAGAATGTCTCAAAACTCCACCGGCGTAGCTTGCCTTAGATCTCCGTATGTATTTGCACAACTATAGATTTCATTTGTAAGCAGTAGAAGAGGGTGGGAAGTTTGAAAACAAAAAGTTGTTGAGTTGTTCGATTTGGGAATAAATCTGAGTCATTAATTTGTAAAAGTTGTCATTCCAATCCTGCTTCCGAGAGAAGTACTTACTCATTTTGTAGTCATGAACTATACAAACTTGAGCTTGAGTCTCATAAACTTAACTTCATTAAATAAAATTGCGGATTCTTCATAAACTAATTTGGAATAGTCTCTCTGCATTTAGCTTAATTGGAGTCCCCACTAAAGAGTATTAGTGGAGCTTCCTTCCCATGATTTGGGCATGGAAATTAGTAGCTAAAAACCTGCATCGTACTCCAACATTACGACAAACAAATCTGTTACCATTCATAATGTGAATGGTCCACCACAAGGAATTGTTCTTATCTTCTCAATGGATGAGAGTCAAGTTGCCAACCTCAGCCCGAGAGTATCCCGGCCCCATGAATTTCAGAAAATGTAACATCTCCCAAATAGTCCTTCTCACCAGTAATATGGACCCTCCACCATATCTGTCAAATATTTTAATATACACAATTATTACAGCCTTTCCTGTCGTTATATATCAATATTAGCCAGGGAGAGTATCGAATTTGGAAAAAAGGATGAGAGTTGGTACCATCAGAGAACTAATATCTTTTCGTTGTTACAGACCCACCAGCTTCTTTCATCTTCAAATTATTTGTTCACTTGCACACTGATCAGAGGAATCATGATTTGCATCACAACGTTGGAGTAATACCTTATAAGAAGTAAGGGAGGATCAGATACAGTAAACCCCTCCAACATTTGCTCATACCCTTTATTCTGCTATTTCCCTTCCTGCTTCAGCTGTCAGTGCTCTTGTTTTTCTTTTACCTTCTAATACATTCTTAATTTCATTAGTCATATAAGTTTTTTATACTACTTGCCTGTAGTTATAGAACATAGCATGAGACTAAGGGATTCGTGGTGTTGTTAGTGAGAGAGAGATAATTTTGAGGGAATAAAAAATTAGTGAAAACAATAATTGGAGAGCGACTTCTAATTTTTAAAATTTATAAGAAATTATTAAAATTTAAAGATTTTAAAATTAAACAAAAAAAAAAAACTTATCCGTGACCAAACGGGATCGAGTTTCAAATCTTACCTAGTGTGCAAATGTGAATAGTATTCTTCTGCTATATCTGTGCAAATTTGGAAAGTAATTATTTTGAGTATGGCAAAAGGAGTCAATATATACCTATTCCATGATGGTTACCATAACATAATTGCTTATTGCTGTTCCTCGTGCAAAAATAACAGTAGGGATTGACTTCTAATTACTCACCAACTTCTGTATTTGATAAGGAAATAATTTGTCACATCATGATAATGATACTTAGAATGGTGTTGTTGCCATTTTAATAAGGACATATAGGCGCCTTGTCCAAACTTGCAATAGAATTTTCCCACTTGATAAATGATAGCAGTCTAGCAGGTAGCCTCCCAAAATTTTTTATACGAAGCAAAGAGCAAAGTGATATTTGGGCACCCAATACAATAAGCAAGCAATGCTGGAAGAGGTTGGCAAAGCCTAGCAAAAAGTTTTTGTTTCTGCTTAGCTTTTAAGAAATGACAGATTAATGTTGAACCAACAATATGGATTTAGATTTTTTAAAATGCAAGATGTTTTCAGAGAGCAAAATATAAGTGTATGTTTTTGGGCCTATGATTATTATTTTTTAATTAATAATTATCTACTTACATTTTATTTTTTAAAATATATTCTATATTTTAAAAGATTTTAATTCCAATAATATAGTCATATTTAGAATAATGTGTTTTCATATGTAGCTGATAAAGTGTCAATAAAAGCACGGAACCGCATACTAATCTAGAGAAAAGCCATTAATCAAGCCTTGTTTAATCCACTTAATTAGGGCACCATAATCCTAAATTAGTCCACATGGGGTCCCCCAAGTCAGATCATTTTGATCAAACCTGACCTACCAGATACAAACTTCGTTCTTCCCTTTTTTCTGGCATGGATTTTTAAGACTATAGTTATTAGATTTATTTCCTAAGGACTAATTCAACATCTCAGATTATAAAACAGAAATACTATACATTAATTCTTTGTTATTAAGTAATGTATCATAAATTAGTTTCGGTGTCTAGATTGCAGAAGCCAGATGATGCTCTAGTAAACTTATGGCCTCTGCGGAGCTGAAGTGCTCTGCTTTTTTCAGAAGGGCTGAGCCTTGGCTGGGTCAGTTTGTCAGGGAGACATTTTCTTTGTGGGGCGGGGTGATGAGTTGTTGTCGCTTTGAAGAAAAGAAAAATGGCATCTTCTCTCTCTATTCTGGTCCGGCTTTTCATGCATCTGGGTAGCCAAGACCTTAACACATCTAATTGGGCTACATATTTTGGGAAGTTCGGGCCGAGCCTGATGTTGCTGCTTTTTTGTGTCACACGTTGCCTTGAATGGGCTGAATTTAGTTTAGATGAGCAGAAACCATTGTCCAATAATAAAAAGTGGGAAAGGCTTCTCAAAATTTTAATTTTGTCAAATTAGACTCTCCGCGCATGATGCAGTACTCAAAATTCAATGATAAAAAAGTTTGAAAGACTGACAAAATACATAAAGAAAAAAAGACAAGAAATAAAGACAATTTGGTGGATGCAAATCTAATACAAAAATCTAAACCCATTTGCATGTGAAGAAAGATTTGGCTTAGATTCCTAATATCACCCTTTCCATTCAGTTCCTCACGATGTGATATTTGAACCACAGCCAACATCAAAAGCCAACATAATTGGGAATAATCTTTTTCATCCCTTTGCCGACACATGCCTAATGCCATATTTGAGAAAAATTTTCACTTAAAGTTCATAAAGCTCATTTATCATCGTTTGAATTAGGCGAATCCATTTATGATTATGTACAACTTATTGTATTAAATGATGATGAATACTTTTGAAGATTTAAATAAAAATTTTGTGGGAATAGAATTTTTGGAACAAGATGATATCCATATTGAAATTAAAGCAATTGAAAACGAAAAGGAAGCAAATAGAAAGGAGGCAAAGTGGGGTGAGCCTTGTCATATGATATGAGTATAGATTCCACTAATTGTAATCCACATTTTTGTTAGTGACGAACAAATTCTGGGCCAACTGCATTCCATGCATGCATTATGGTACACCAATACCGCAAACAAAACAGTAACACTTACTAACTGATTCTCCATTGCTAACTTCTTGCTAATAAGCACTTTTCATTTGCCAAAATCAACGTCACCATTGAACGCAATCCTATTTACGTCACGGGTTTCCTCCTGTTTTATTTTTAGGACATGGGCGCATATCATTCTGGTCAATAATATTATGATACATGGTATGTGTCAATCTAATAATTTAAATAACTAATTTTACATTTATTTTTTTATTTAATTTTATTTCATTTTCTATATAGTTTGAGGTACATTTTTATATTTTTAATTTAACAAAAATTTCTATATTTAATTCCTTTTTATTTTTCTCTTTTTAACTTGATACCATCTGCATGTCCTTTTTATTTATTTTTATCTTTCTATTTCAAGTCCTATAAAAATGACAACACCAAAGTATTATGAGTTTACTCTGCTTGCTTTAGGTCAAACTACAATATGTAATTGGTTTCATAACAGTTAATATTACAACTTTTAAATTAGATATATAGCTCAAAATAAGTTATAACATTCTTAGTATTCATACCCTTAATATATAATAAGGATAGGGGCTGACCTTGATAGGGATTAGAGGGTGCCATGGTCCCCTAAAGAAAATTTTTCTAAGATTTTTTTTATTTTTTATATAAGGTAAATTTAATTTTGGTCCCATTTTATTTTTGTCTGAAAATTAACAAAGAGCTTTCAAAACTAATTCATAAAATTATTTAATTAAAAGTTCATACTTTTTTAAAATATTAAATTTATGATAATAAAACATTTAACTTAAAACTTAAAAGTATTGTACAAAACTGAAATTTTTTTTTAAAAAAAATACAGATAATAGCCATACAAACATGGTGTGATCTTCACTCCTCATGCATATCATTTTCTTTGTCTTACTTTAACTTTCCAAAATCATATCTTTTTTAGAATATAATAACCCAAATTCTTTAATTTAAATATGGTACTATTTTTTAGTTTAACTATGTGACAGGCCTCTCATGTTTTTATATTTTTTGTATATTTATATGTTTTTATTATAAATTTTTATAAATTAAGTTGTATCTCTATTCTCACATAATTTTTATTTTATCAAATATAAATTATTATATTTAATAAATTTTAAAGTCTAAACTATAATACCCATAAAAACCAAAAATCCATAAATGTAAGAAAAAGTATGGGATGAACATATTTCTTTCCAGTTAATAAGTACCTTTAACCTCTCAGAAATTTTTTTCAAATTCCACCACTGACTAGTTAATCACACCCTTTTCTTCACGTGTCCATCTCTTTCAACTTTACCATGAAAAGCATGAACCGAAGATGCTTTGTGCCACCCAATTGAACTGAGAAGCTTATTGTAGTGCATGCTTCCTTTTCTGTTGTCAATCCAACTTGCAGTCTTGCACTATATAGTCCCTAAAGGGAAAAATAGTATGTCTGAATTCATGGTTTTAACTTCACTGTGCACTTTGAAAATTCAGCTATACCTGTATGATTTGGGTACATCTACGGAATTAACACATGAATAAAACAAACACAACTCACTTTCAGACGCACAGGTTCCCTCGTACAGTGGGGACCAACATAAAAAGGATCATGAATAAAGGTGGTCCAAGAAAGCACAATCGAGTGGAAGAAATAATAAGATGAATGGGGAACCCATGGTAGGTGAGCATGGCTAGCTAGCTGGCCATTTTGTTGCCCGGCAGTTGGCTGCCCCAGAACGCAGGAGGGCCAAAAACTAGAAGATCCAAACCATGCAATAGTAGACATGTTCGTACGTAACACGTGGACGAAGGATATAGGCCAAAGCTTGTTAAATCAATTTTGCCGTATCTTCTCCTTTCAATAATGCAATGCCATGGACGAAGACGGAATCGACCCCCACACACACACGCCTTCTTCTCTCAACGAAAAGGACTATCATCTTTGTACACACTCCTGGGATCTGTCCAATAATTACCTTGCTTTCTGGCCACATGACAATATTTTTGTCACCACATCATACTTAATCCATTGGTAACAATCTTATTTACTTGCTCCTTTCTTTTGTTGGCTTTCGTGCCTTGAACACAACTCGATTACGGAAATCCTTCTTTAGTTTCTTTCATTTTCTTTTTCTGAACATTGACGGCAACAGCCATGGCAAAATCCATTGTTACACTTTTTCAGCGGCACCTTTAGGTAAAAACCTAAAACTTTGTATATATATCAAAGTGATTTCTAACTCTTTCTATTACCAAAAACAAAAACAATAAAAATTAATTAAGTCAAGTTTAATTTTGACATTCAACGACAATATAGAAAGAGTATATAAAAATATATTAACAAGTTTATGAGTGCTGATTGCACTTAACTTAGCTGAGGAATCTAAAATTAAAAATTTGAATTTGATTCTTAAAATTGTAATTATTAGGAAGGATTATTTATAATTAACTTTAAATATAAATTAATTTTATATTTAATAATAGTATAAAAATATTATATGAAAATATTTAAAAAAATGTACAAAAACATTTTTAAAATTTATTTAAGTAAAAACCTAAATTTGCTTTCTTCCTTGCTTTTTCAGGTGTTGATGGTGAGAGCCGCCATAAATGGGAACTAAACAGTCTTTAAGTAGCGTAATTGATCGGGGGCCACTAAATTGGGTAACAATTTTTTTACCAAAAGGAATCAAGCGTCAATCGACTAGCAACCTACCATTATTATCTTTATGGAAACACTTCGTGTAAGAAAAGTCCAAGTAAGAGTAAGGGGCAAGGGTTTATGGTCTTCGCTAGGTCTTCATCTGCTGTACATACCTATCAAAACGTAGGCTACTCTTTAGTTTGCGACCTTTCACTATTACCTCTTGTTGACAGCCAAAAAATGGAGAACCCCCCAGTGGTCCTCACCCATCCTTCTCCTATTTTACCCTTGTTTTCCTCTATTTATATCAACATTTTGCAGTCTTTTTTTCCTTGACTTTTCTCCAAAATCCTCCTTCTGGGTCATTGATCTCTTCCTCTCTTGCTTCCCTATCTGAACTCTTACTATGGAAACAAGCAGAGCTGAGGGAAATAGGACCTCGAAGTACAAGGACGAGGATGAGGATGAAGAAGAGGAAGATGAAGCTGTGAGTGAGATGGATTTGGGAGAGGATAGCAGAAAGAAGAGAGTGATGACAGATCTCTACAGCAAGAGAGGCTCCAAAGCTGCAGGAAGCTCAGGACCACCTGTGTGTCAGGTAGATTTCTGTAATGCTGATCTGAGTGATGCCAAGCCGTACCACCGGCGGCACAAGGTTTGTGAGGTCCATGCCAAGGCAGAAGCCGTACCCATTGCAGGCCTTCAGCAACGTTTTTGCCAGCAATGTAGCAGGTTGAGAAACCCTAACCTACTTGAAAAATAGAAAGTTTTTTTCCTAAAATTTAATTAGGATTTGCATTTTTTTTCTTCCTTTTTAAAGGGTAATCTTTTGAGTCGAATGGTTGATTGGGGAAAGAAGTTTGATTAGGGAATTATATCACTTTGCTCTTTCTAGGCAGCCATGGAGGAAAGAAGAAAAGTCTTCAATTTATTGGTCAAACTATTCTACTTGTGACCAATTATTATAAGGGCTATTACAAGGATTTGTAAAAGATTTAGAACTGTGGAAGTGGCAAAATCTCAGATAGATTGAGCGGTGTTTGATTTGATAACCTACTTAATTGTTTCACATTTTTTACATTTTGTATATAACTAATTAATGGACATCATATAATTTAATCCTACAATCTAAGGATGTTCTTGGTAAGAATGAAATGAGAAGGGTACAAATGGAAGGGTGAAAGTTAATGACATGCATGGTATTTGGATACATTATAAATCTAAATACATCCGTAAGATTGGTATTTGGATAAGTGTGTGTCAATTTGTAAGATAGGGGCTAATTTGCTACCTATATGTGTCAAGAATTAATTATCTAAAACATCTAAGCGTTCTAGGTGAAACTTCAAGAATAAAATTATAACTATAATGCTTTCTCTCACAGAAAAGTTTTTTAAACTTAAAGTATGAATAAATGCATAAATTTATCAATCTTGTACCCAAAGTTTGATTAATTATTTATAAATGAGGTATTGAAAATTGAACTTTTGATTATTTAGTGATAAAAATTCTAATAGCATGTTAAAAATTAATTCTCCTTATAGCTTAAATATTTTAAGTAAAGATCTAATAATAATTTTATAACTTCAACAGTATGAAGATCACAGTATATAGTTATAAATTATTCACCCAGAATGGCATTATAAAGGCACCAAAATATGGATTGGGACCCCAACTCCAATTATTGTTCACATGGACCTCTATTCCCAACTTTGATCAACCAAGTTGACAGTAAAAAATTAATTATTCTAAAATCTTAATTAAGTTAATGATTTATTTCTAATATTTTTAATACGTCTCTTATTACAAAAACTCTTTTGCTTGAAATGTATGATGCATTATTTAATTGTTAGTTGGCAAACCAATCGGATTACAGACAATTTTGATGCATACATAGGGTGGTAATACACGTTCACCAACATATAACCTATCCTTTTTTTTTTCTATCCTTGATAGTTGTGAATCACAGAGGTAATATCCTCCTTGTTCTCTGAATTGTTTCCATACTTGACTGCTAACTTCTTGTCAAAATATGTGTCCTTCAGGTTTCAGGAGCTATCAGAGTTTGATGACTCAAAGAGAAGTTGCAGAACTCGTTTGGCCGGACATAACGAGAGGCGAAGGAAGAGTGCTTCCGATTAACATGGAGAAGGATATCATTATTGAGAAATGGACATATCATGAAACAATTCAAGAGGCAAGCATAAAGTTTAAATAAACTCTCTCCCATTAATCCATCATGTTTACATTAGTGTTCTTGGTCTCCGAGGGTGCTCTCTCTCTTCTGCCAATGGTTTGCCTACATATATTTACAAATTGCTGCTCATGGTCACATGTATGAGAACATTATCTTCTTGAATCAATGAATTCATGCTTGACCCCATGACACTTGAAAGCAATAAGGCTGCTTTTTATGGGCATTGATTACTTTGTTTGATATAAACTGCAACTTGAAAGAGCAACGCTGGGTGTGCAACAATCAGTGCATAATGAGTGAAGTATCAACATTATCCTTTAAACATAGTAAATAATGTGAAGGAAAGGACTGGAATAATGTGTTTTACTCCTTAAACATAGCAGACGATGTAAAGGAGAGGATAAAAATATTGACATTTATCACTCGTTATTTATGTAATTGTACACACTAAGCGTTGAAGGAGGGGACAGGAATGATGTATCAACCCCTTTAACGTATCAGACAATATGAAAGGGAGGACATATATGTTCAAACATCTCTCTCTGTGTACTGATTGATTGTACACATTAAACATGTGCATCCAGCAACTCTTTACTTGAAAAGCTGTTCATTCTGATTTTCCTTGGTGCTGTTTTGTATCTGTAGTCTCTATCCAGAGGCTAGTTTTCAGTTCTAGCTTGTTTACCATTAACTTGATTGACAAAAGTTGTCCTGCAATTTTAACCATCTTTATTAAGTTTCCTGCATGAAGAAACAAAGCTAGTGGGGGTGGTTGTCCATTTATATGTGTGCTGTGATTTGATGCAATGACATCATTTCAACTTTTGATTTTTAGTTTGTTTATTATTCACGCTAGCGGACACATAAGCAGCACCTTGCGCCCAGAACTCTGAAGCAAAAAGAGGCATACATCACCCCTCCCCTCACGCACAGTCACCTAACAAATTAGAGAAGTATTTGTTGTACTGATGCTTTTCGCTCAGACAAGTGTTAGAGCTGGGGCCATCAGAATTTGTTGGGGAAAAAAATGACAAATATATTTTCATCCAGTAACTAAATATTCATTAACCTTAAAATAAATGGTTAAATTTATTATATTTTTATAAATTTAATAAATTTAAAATTATAAATATTTTTAAGTAAATATTTTATAAAATTTAGATTGTAAATTTTTTATAAATTTAATAAATTTAAAATTATAAATATTTTTAAGTAAATATTTTATAAAATTTATATTGTAAAAGTAATAAAATTCAAAATAAATATGATTATAGAAACTCATGTAGTAATTAGTAAAAAAGTTTGAATAAAATTATTGATCTTAATACAATTGTTTTGTTCTAAAGTAAGGTAATGGTTTGAAGAGACTAAGTTCTAATGATTGAAATGGATCTCTAAATGAAATTATAGGTTAAAAATTAAGGTGAGAATTTTAGTATGTATCTTATGATAAAAAGATTCGTTTTATTCGTAGAATTTCCTTTTATTTAATAATGACTGTGAAATTGTGTTCATAGTTTTAAAATAATAGCAGTCACACAAAACTGTAACAATTTATGCAGAGTTTAAGAAGACTATATTCATTTATTTAATTTTTCAGACAGTTGTATTGTGTCAAAAAATTATTTAATCAAAAGTTTAAGTTGTTAAATTTAATTTTAAAAATTATTTTTATTTTATATTTTTAATATGTCTGTTTTATATAAAGATTAAACTTTTAATTATTTCATTATAAAATTAATTATTTCATTATAAAGGCTTTAATAATATATTAAACATTAGTTATTAAGTTGTTAAGTATCAATTTTGTTATAACTTTAATTTTATATTTCTAAGACATTATATGCAAGTAATCTCTACAGAAATTCTATCATGATAGAATAATTTGTGCATATACATAAATTACTCATATTTTGTTATTGGAAAAGAAACTCTCACCTTTCCAAAAAAAAAAAAAAAACTCTCAATAAATTGGATTTTTAGTAATTTATAAATTATTCAGATGTTAAATTTATATATTTTATTATTTAATTTATAAAATTTAATAAATTATATTTTTAATAATTATTTAATAAAATATTAATATAATAATTATTATTTATATTTCAAATTAAATAATTTAATATTAAAAATTCTGATCTAAGTCTTAAAGTCTTATTTATTAAAAAAAGTATTAACAATTAAATTTTTTAATAATAATATAAAAATAATGTGTGAAGAAATAAAAAATATATTTAATAAAATTTAACTTATAAAATAACAAAATTATGCTAATATTAAAGGGTTAGATTATTATAAAGTGGTCACATCTGCAATTGTACGGATTGTGATTTATTGGACTGTTAATTGACATCGTTAATGCCATTATTATAATTTTTTTTATGGGAATCGTTAATGCCATTATTAATCACGAAGATAAGGATGAAATGATATGTTGCCCTGTCTTGTCTGAAGTACTTGCACATCTTCATTTTTATGGTCAAGGTTGCTCCCCTTATTTCAAATATGTAATACAAGATGGGATTGGGTGATTTATAACTGATATTCAATAAAAAGAGATAGATAAAATTAATAAACAAATTATTTAAAAAAATTAAAATTTATAAATTTAAATCAAGAAAAATAGATTAAAATATTAAAATAAAAAAAATAAAAATTAACTGTTTCAAGTCATGGATCTCAAAACACTAGGTAATAAGAGATGCAGTTTATACTCATTTTCAGGGAAAATAAAGGCAGATCAACTGGACCAAGAAATTTGAAGCTCCACCGGATATGAACTCAAAAAGATATCTGAACCACAATCTAGTGGCAACAGTTCAGGATTTGAGCATTTATCGCAAGATCATAAGCACATTTAAGGCAGGGGCTCCACTGTATTTATACTATATCAAGGTAACAATGCAACGTCCGTGTCAATGAACCAGACGGCCAATATTTCAATAACATACTGCATCATATGAATACGGACTCAGTCCTCGTCTGTGGCAAAGTTTCCTACTGAGCTCAAAAGAATCTGACAGGTCATAATAGGTGAAATCAAATTAGCAGTCTATGAGCCTAAGAACGAAAGTTTTTTCTGGCTATTTAACTTGAATGGGTCAAAGTTGTCTAAAACCAATTGACATTATATTTAGCTAATTGCAATCCAATTATAAAAATCATCTACCCATAAGATTAGAAAAAGAAAGGAAATCTTTTTTTTTAATTTGGTGGGGGGTGGGGAATTTTAAAACTTCAAAGGTCATTTCAAAGTTCGTTAACCAAGCTCACTAATCTTTACGTCAACAACAAGCAGCTCTAACGCAATAATCTGTCTTTGGTTGAAGGAGAAATATTGTAAAACAGAAGGTCTTCCAAGGAAAAAATTGCAACATCTCTTAAGGCATTCTTCTTTCCTTCCAGCTCTGAAATAATGTGTAAAGCATACTTGAGCTCTGATGCTGTATCGGCCCCAACAGAAATGGTCTGTCGACTCTACAGAGAATAGCACACAACAATCAGTGATCACTTGATATGAAAAAAAATAATAGCAAGCCAACATACTGTACTAGAAAGGCATCAACCTTAGCCTTGCTTAATGACTAAAATTTTCATTATGAGCTCCCACATGACAATTGCTACTGCATTAGCAGGAAATTCTCTAGTTACTGTTGGACCCAGACCTGTATAGCACCCCTTTAATCCAGCCCTCCTCAAAATCTACAACAAAACCACTTTTGGCCAATTTTGTATGTTTCTCTTCCTTTTAATGTTTGGCAATTGAAGGTGAAGCAGAGGTATAATGTTTGAGGGAGCATACCATACTCAAGACCTGAAAAGGATTTCGGGGACAGTTTTTATCAGGGTTAGTCTGAATTATACTTTTTGCCACATCCAGGGGCAAAACAGCACAACCAAAACTGGCAAAGCAATTGAGAAAATCACAATCAGAAAAAGTTTCAACGGAGTTAATAACATGCTTAGATGTCAAGATGCTTAACAGCCACAGCCCACACCACCTAGGCCGCCAGTGATGACCCCACTGCTCATGTCAATCAAGTTGCCATAACTGGATAAGGTGGCCTTGACACGTGAATGCATGTGATAACACACATATTTCTATACACTTAAAAACACAGTATTCCCTATAGATTCTCTAAGCAAAGTTGTACAACCTCCACGGGAAATTCCTGTCACCTGAAAGGAATTCTGTTAATTAAAAAACCAAAAAAAAATGTTAATTTCCTTGGCCCTTCAGTCTTTACAGTTTTAAGGCACAATCAAGAGGACTACTTACAAACCAAAGAGTCAGTGCCTTGGATCTGCATCCTACACTGAAGAAATTCAGTTTTAAACTGGAATCATAACAACCAACAGAGCTAAGATTGATACTGCAGCATATAAAACCTTGGTTCACTTTAAAAGGGTCTTATGAAAGAAGAGGTTCTATTAATTCACAACAAGTACAAGGCTTTATATAGAACTCTACAACTAAAAGACAAAAGCAATCCTAAGGTCAATTACAACAGAATCCTATGTAAAAATATCTACAAGGATAATTATAATAAAAATCTTAAATTAATAGCAGTTAAAGTTTGAACTAGACAGTAGCAGATGAGGTTCCTACACAATTAACCAGTTCAGATGGACATAATACAAATTTGAGGCTGCCACAAGCTGCATATGGTATTATTAATCAAGGCTGCAGCTCTCAGTGAGCACACCTCCCTAAATTAGTTGAGAAAATAAGCAGAAGGCATGAACTGAACCACACAAAGAGATACAAGGCGCTTCATAACAAATACATCAACCATTAAAAAGACTAATTCTCTTCAAGAAAAACTCATGCTGACTGTAGCAACATTGTAAACCTCATCCAAGTCTTTTCGAGCAAACCTGAAGGACAGTTTTGTCTGGGAGAAAAAGCCAAACAGAACTGAGCTGTCAAAAGCCATCCCAATAAAAAATGATGTTGCTCCTCTATAGAGTCCTTTAATCTGAAACAGAGTCACTGCTAAGTTACATTGAGGAAAAAATACCATGGAGAATCATATCAATTTAAGCTTGGATAGTATCAGCAACATTGATGTCATTCATTTAGATAGTATACCGAGAATTACACCTCATGTGGCATCTTTAGCCTTACCTTCCCTACTTCTGCTACACTACAAGATATCAAAGTTGACACTCATCTCTACAAGTTTAATTTTTACTATCATTAATCTTAACACTTTCAATTCTAAAATTTTGGAGGGAGACTTGATCGTTAAAGAAAAAGGTTATAGAAGCACTACAAGCTTAGCATAAACAATTCTCTTTTCTAATTAGAAAAAAAAAAGGGCAAAATGTGAGTGTGTGGAAAGAAATAAATAATTTCCCTTGAACGGAAGACCTCAAGACAGGAAAGAAAAAGAAATGTGCAGGAGGAAACATTTGACATCTGCCTTCACAATATAACTTATGCTAATAAGGCCAAAGCACAGCCTGATTGACAAATGATTAACAAAAGATGTCTCATCATCAGTATCTGCCATGAAATAGGGTCTCCATGTCCTCCAGTCCTCTCAAGAATGGTAGCTCCAAGACAACATTTAAACTGCAGCCACAAACAGAATATGGCAAAACAAGACAAAGACAAACAACCTGACAACTTCATTGGTACTGATTAACTGATGGTCACATCATTCGTAGAACATTTAATCTAAGTTACTCTAGAAAAATGACAATCAAGCCGATGACCCGCTTCATGCTTTCATTATTTTAAATTTCAAGTTTTCAACTGGTGAGAATGCCAGCCCATCACACTATATTGACCAGCATAAACACAAATCAACAGTTATCTATTACTTCATTATTCCTAAACATGCAATTGAAAAGAATAACCCAGTAATTTTATCCCTCAGAAGATAAAGATCAAGAGCCATACACCCTCAGTCTACAATATCCTACCAGTGAAATGCAAACCGCTCCTATACTGAGTCATATGTGCTTCTGTAAGTTTTAAAAACAATAAACTTCATAGCGAAAATAATATACCACAGCCGTAATATCTTGATGTCCAATAAAGATACCAAGGAAAATTATAACTGCAGGATTAACCATTAATCCTAATTATGGTCTATAAAGAGACACTGTTTGGCATAAGGAACCATTTGTAACTTCATCAAGTGCATTTATGATCCAGGAAACACTTGCTCCACAACAAGGTACACTTGTCTGTTCCAAAAGTTATTTTCTTTTTTGTAGCCTATTATACTCTTTCAAAACACTATGTGTGCATAGCACTAAAATCTCAAGGAACCGTAAATGTATGCAAATCCAGGTTGTGTTGGGGAATTCTCAGGCTTAGATATACGACACTTTTGATCTAAGTATCAATCAAGCTAATAATTATATAATGTTAGATAACTGACTTAGCCCACACCATATTCAATTTAACTCCATTTTGGTGTTTCACATATCATCTAATCATGATAATCAGCAATTAGGAAATTATTAAATTCCAAGCTTCCTGTTTGCCATGATCATAAAGCTGAAGATAAAGACCCATTCATCACTTTTGCAATTATATGAGCTTGATTATTATACTGAGGAGAGGTAGAGAAAAACCAAAAAGGACAATTGAAAAAAGTTATTAAAAAGGATCTTCAATTAAATGGTATTTCCAAAAACTTAGTTTTAATAGTACTCAATAGCACCATTTAATCCATGTAGCTGACCCCACTTAACGGGATAAGACTCTATTTGTTATTGTTGATTATTCTACTGAGGACTGAAGGTTTTGAATGGTGAACCTTCTTTTATTAAAAACTGCATGTTTGACCCCCTAATGGTGAGACAAACCGTCTTTCTCCATCACACAACACAAATGCAAAGACTGTTACAAAGGAAAGCAGGGCAACTACTGGAGCCCATTCAACTAACAAAATATAGTGAGGACAATAAAGAGGAAGAGAATTCAAAACAAAGCACCATCCCCAACTGCATATCAGTCCACTGCTCCCAAGCCTAGGGCCCAAAGAGACAACAGAATACTGGTTTTCTTCCTTTGATTTACTCCATAAATTACATAGATAATCAACTCCTCAGGTTTGTTAATTTTCTTTATTTTCTATTATCAAAATACTTATACATCTCCTTCTATAAGGAAAGGCTAACAGTGAAGTGGTAATAAGAGGGAAATAAACAATATCAGTTAACATTACTATGTCATCCAATTAATCCCGATATAGCAGGTAAGTTATCAATGTCCTTTATATATTCTATCCCTTCCTACTCCAAAAGGATCTTGAACTTGTCAATTTGACAGAGAAAATAGGATACGAAGCATGTTAATTGATGCTGACAAATTCCCTCCATTCTCAACATAACCCCACAGACTGTCCACACGTAAGGGTTTGAGCACTCCGCTGGATAGCCAGATTTTTCATCACTGCCTCGTTTTTGCTTGGTAAAGCCGAAAGTGGCGACAACTGAAAACGGACCAGTTGAAAATTTTGTTTTACATTTGCTCGATACGGCCTTTTCAAAATAAGACGCACCTCATTTTATTATTGCACCCTTTCATCGCTCCCAGATTCCAACAAATAAAATTCCAAACATTCCCATTTTCACTACCATCTTAATTTTCCACCTTTTCTACCAAACAAGCACTACACCCACTAAAAGCGGAATTTAGATAAAAATCACGAAGCAATGGTTTCAACCCATGAAAACTTAAGTGAGCCATGTTAACAATTACAGTCTTATTAAGTGAGCAAGCTGGAAAGCATGGCATAATACACGTATAAGAGTGGATAAAAATGGAACCTTAGCAGCAACTGTGGCAACCCGCCAGTAAACTGGTCACATATTCCTTGTAACCTGAAGTTGAACTGTGTTCCGTTTCTCTCTATCCACTTCCTCTCGTTAGACTTTCTCGGCTAATTAGGAAATATGAACTATCTTGGTGTCGCCGTCCGTACCAACTTTCTCCATATTTGATTTGCTGACAGCCAGAGTGCGGGGACGTTAAAGCGACGGTCGCCGAGAAGATAAATTCCTCAAAGGTAGCAGTAGACTGTAGTTCATCTTTTCCGCTGCTAATGGCTGCACAAAAATTCAACAGAAGTAGGAGTCACAACTCATAACTCGCGAGTGTCTTTTTCCCTTTTTTTTTTCTAAGTTTGTGGCTCTAATTTTTTTTTTAAATTTTTAAATTTTTTAATTTCATCTTTTAACTTACAAAACATTAATTATAATTTTTTTCTAACCTATACCGGGTTGAATCATCGAAAAAAAAAATAATGTGTCATCGAACATGACATTCAATTTGGTAAGTCTTGCGTTTTTATCGAAATCCAAAGTGTAATTTTGTCTTAACATTTTCAAGATTTTAATTTCATCTTTCATCTTTTTATTTCGAAAATGATTCTCAGACGTACTTCTCTCAATGTCTTTAAACGTGGTTGAAGGAATGAATATTAAAAAAAAATTGAATAAAAGATATGAAAGTTATAAGTAAAAGATTGTACGAATAATATTATTTTTTTATTTTTATCCTCTAATTTAAAATATTTTAGTAATCTTTTTTTAATTCAATGTATATTAAGATTTAATTTAGGTGTATAACTTAATTAAGTACTTATATCACAAGAATTTTTTAATCAAGTTTTACTAATATTAGTGTAGTCTAAAATAAATTAATTTGTGTTTAGGTATATATTTTAGTAAATACTTATATAATAAATATAATATTTAGATGCAAAATTTTATAACATTAATAAATATAAAATTACCAAACTAACTTTGAATTCTCTACTATCAAATATTTTTTAACAAAAAATATAATAATAAAAATTAAAATATATTTTGTTTGAGATGAAATTCATCTCTGTTAAAGAAACATGTGCCCTTATGTAGCACATTGCCTTAGTGCAACACTAGTGATTGTCATAACGTGTTTTGACTACCTTAAGAAAGATTCATTTGAGGTTGATATGACACACCTTGGCTACCTTGTTAACAAAGGTTAACTTTGGATTACTATGATCTGTTGTGCATGTTCATTCAGATGCAATTGTACAATTTACATGTTAACGCAGCGCATCATACTGCTCACGTCCTTGCTGTCATATCAATATTTGTTATGATATGCCTTAACTACTTTAAAAGAGGTTCATTTAAAGTTGTCATAGCATGCTTTAATTGTCTTAAGGAAGGTTCATATGGAATTGTTATAACATATCGCATCTACTTAAGTGGGTGCTATGGTACGACTTGCATGCTAGCGCTATATGTAATGCCGTTCGCAAATGTCATAACTTGACTTACCCATTAAAGTATATCACTTTATACAAATCTATTTTCATCTTTATAATTCATCTTTCTAATTTTATAACAGAGATAAAGCACTGAATGAAAATCTAAATTGTTAATAAAATTTTATTAAATGATCTCATACAAGTAGTTACCTACTTTCACAAGAGTTTATTTTTATAAATTTTAATTTTTAATTTATAAATATAAGTTCAAAATAATTGATTTAAATATGTAAACAATTTTTATAAATGCATCTAAATATTTATAAAATATCTTTTAAGCACTTTTTTTTTACATTAGTGCCTTATTAAGCTTAACCAAACAACACCAAATTTCTTAGTTTAATAGAATAAACTTAATAATAAATAAATTCATAAAAATTTATCATTTAAATGAAGAAGACTAGTATCATTATTTTATCTCACAACACCAAATTTCGAACATGACATTCAATTTGAAAAGTCTTGCGTTTTTATCGAAATCCAAAGTGTAATTTTGTCCTTTTAACCTTTTTAAGATTTTAATTTCATCTTTCATCCTTTTATTTGGAACATGATACTCAACATATTTCTGCCAACGTCTTTAGACGTGATTAA
This sequence comes from Dicorynia guianensis, assembly GCA_037013595.1. NCBI lineage: Eukaryota > Viridiplantae > Streptophyta > Magnoliopsida > Fabales > Fabaceae > Dicorynia > Dicorynia guianensis. The sequence continues at coordinate 8,951,215 of JASUAB010000011.1, forward strand.
AAGGATGTATATTAAAAAAATAATTAAATTGAAGAGATAAAAATTATAAATATAAGATTATAAGATTATAAGAATAATATTTTTTTTATTTTTATCCTCTAATTTAAAATATTTTAGCAATCTTTCCCTAACTCAATATATATTAAGATTTAATTTAGGTATATAACCTAATTAAGTGCTTAAATCATAAGAATTTTTTAATCAAGTTTTACTAATATTAGTGTAGTCTAACATAAATTAATTTGTGTTTAGACATATATTTTAATAAGTACTTATATAATAAATATAATATTTAGATATACAATTTTATAATGTTAATAAATATAAAATTACTAAACTAACTCTAAACTCTCTTTTATTAAATATTTTTTTATCATTTTTATTTTTAAATAAGAATATAATAATAAAAATTGAAATATATTTCATTTGAAATGAAATTCATCTCTGTTAAAGAAACATGTGCTTTTATGTAGCACATTGCCTTGATGCAACACCAACAATTATCATGATGTATTTTGACTACCTTAAAAAATATTCATTTGAGGTTGATATGGCACACATTGACTACCTTGTTAACAAAGGTTAACTTTGGATTATTATAATATGTTGTGCCTACTCATGCAGATGAAATTATATAGCTTACTTATTAACGCGACGCATCACGCTGCTCATGTGCTTGCTATGATATCAGCATTTATCATGATGTATTTTAACTACTTCAAAAGATGTTCATTTAAAGTCGTCATGGCATGCCTTAACTCTCTCGAGGAAAGTTCATATGGAATTGTTATGACATATGACATCTACTTAAGCAGGTGCTATGGCAAAGCTTGCATGCTAACATTATATGTAACGCCATTCGCAAATGTCATAACTTGACTTATCCATTAAATATGTTACTTTATACAAATTTATTTTTATTTTTATAATTTGTCTTTCTTATTTTATAATAGAGACAAAGTACCGAATGAAAATCTAAATTGTTAATAAAATTTTATTAAATAATTTTGCACAAGTGGTTACCTATTTTTACAAGGTTTATGTTTATAAACTTCAATTTCTAATTTATAAATATAAGTTCAAAATAATTGATTTAAATATGTAAACAATTTTTATAAATGCATCTAAACAGTTATAAAATATCTTAGCACTTTTTCTCTATATTAGTGCCCTATTAAGTTTAACCAAACAACACCAAATTTCTTAGTTTAATAGAATAAACTTAATAATAAATAAATTCATAAAAATTTATCAATTAAATGAAGAAGACTAGTATCATTATTTTATCTCACAACTGTTTTTTTAATTTTATATTAATTTTTCTTTAATTATCCCCTCACTTCATATCCATATTAAACTTAGAAGTATACTTTTTGGTAGATTGGTGGTACACACAAGAAAGCAGTTGTACCCAACCAATGTAAGGATGCATGAAACATCATTATGTGAAGGAAGTGTGCTAATAGTACTATTACACTAAACCAATAGGCATAATCAATGAAGTTTTTTACACTATACAGTATTACAGTGTTAGGTCAAACCACATGTCTCTATTCATTTCTTTCTTTTGGGAAGGTGAAGACGTAGAGAGGCAAAGAGCCAACTCCACTTTCAGCGGCCCCCCCCCCCCCCCCCCCCCGGTTTTTTATCAAAAGCGTTGACATTGTTATCTTCTGTGTACAAAAAAATAAATAAATAAAAAATATATATCATTTTATTTAATTTTTTTTTATTATATGCAGAGCGTATCAATAAACAGCATACTAATAGATTTTTTATTTTATCAATGGGCTATGCAACAGATAAATGGTAGACACCTGCTGCATGAGCATGGATGTCAGCCGTGAGCTATGATCACTTTGCAATGGATTGATTCAAGGAAGTCATTAATGGAATGAATAGAATAATACAAAACTGTCAAAACTACAAGGAGTAATTAAAAGGGTTAATCAAACAAATAGTTGGTGGGTTTAGTCTTGTTCCAATTAAAGATACCATGAAAATAATCAAACAATCAGGTTGGAGGTTTTGATAGAAAAGGAAATATATAGAATTGATTCAGTTAGGTGCTATAATAATAATAATTGATTGTTCATCTTTTAATACAACATGCATGGAACCAACAAGTAGTTAGTCACACGCACCAATGATTAGTTTTATTTCTTAGACCATACCTAATAATAATTTTTATAATATGCATTTATTAATTTCTGGATAAACTCTTAAATACACATGTATATAATGTAATTTATATTTAAGTCCAATTAAATTAATATTGTTATAAATATGTTTTTTAATTATTATACAATTACAGCTTTTAAGAGTTTGAGAAAAGAAAAAAGAAGACATGGTGCTTTAAACATAGAAAAGCTGTTTTACTTTTTAAAAAGACTTCAAAAATAATGAGTTATTGAATCAGATTTAAAAGTAAAATATTATTTGAGGATATTTTAAAATGTTGAGTTCAACTAGTTTCTTTATTTTTGTTATTATTTTAATTTTATTAATATAAAATTTATATTATGAAATTTATTAAATATAAAAAAATTATTAAATTTAAATTATGAAACTAATGCATTTAAAAATTTATACTATTAAATATTAATTTTAAATGAGAAATTTGTTATGGGGCTTTATTTCTCTGACTTTTATCTTTTCAAAGTTAGAGTATAATAAATTAAAGATGAAAATAAAATTAAAATTTTCATAACATTAAGTACAAAATAAAAAATAAAGAAAAGTTATCGAAATAGAAAAAAAAAAAAAACCTAAACCGGGGTCTATGCCCTTTTTCAATCTCAATATCTGTTGGAGTGCAGAAATTTCACACAACTACAGAAAATGCCCATCTATCCTTGTTCTATTTAATTTCGTTGGCCAGAATCATGAAGGCCGTCCGGCCTGCCGAACTCGCAAAAGGGAAACAAGGTAATAATCAAGTGCAAGGTGGCGCACCGATGCAACAATTCAGCTCTAAGAAATGCAATTACGATCACAGATCCAAAGGTAAATCAATTCAGAAGACATCAGCTAAAGTACTAAAATGCCCTGTTTTACACTGCGTGGAAACCTTTTAATGGTAGCCTTACCTGCCCTACACGCACACTAGTGAGGTTTATTTTCGCTGCCATGTAAATATAAAAAAGAAATTCCGCAATACCACGAGCATCTGCCTCCGCCCCTCCGTTCTGTTCTCTCTGAAGGTCAAGGCGTCAAGTCACACTTTGCCACCCCCACCTTCGCTTCGCTCCACGGCCACCTCTTCCACCGCCGCTGCCACCCGCTGCATAACGTTGAAAGCTGTCCGTCCCTTGTTAGATTTTGCTTGGAATAAAAGCAATGCCAACACAGAAGCGCTTGCACGAGACTCTCGATGAGGATGCTCTGCACAGCGAGTCAAACCACCATGAGCAGCCAGAAGATGAACCGGGTACGTGTTATTTTTCTTAATACCCACAACCAGCAAGAGATTCCTACGACAGGAATTAGTCACCTTGTTCATTATCATATGAATTTCCATGGATTGTGTTGTTCATGATCTTTTTCATTCTTGCCATTCATTCCTCAGAATCCGATCGAAGCCCTTCGCCGAGCACCGGTGTCAAGGAAGAGTATGTTAGCTGATTCGTATTCCACTTATCGGCTTTTCGTGTACTCTTTGATTAGCCGTTTCTTGTCTTTTATGCTACTGTTTCACTTTTCAATGCGGAGTTTAATTCCGGATCGGCATGGTTTGCACTATGTTACGGTTTTCTTGCACTATACGATACTTTTTTGAGGAAAAATGTGTGGGGTTGGGAGGCATTTAGAGTGTTGCTTTTGGTTTTCGCTAATTTATCAGTGATGGGTTCTCTCTGCCATTTCTGGTCGCGAATGGGTGCGCGGGCATGATTTGTGGAATGCTGTGTGAAGTCCCCTGACGTGGAGTGGCTACTTTGGTGACTTTAACATGCGTTTGCTTTTGTGCATGAATAAGCGATAGGTTGCTCCCTGCAGTTGGTTGGATTTTTGCTGCATTCCCCCATTTCCTTACGTGGTCAAACCTTGTTAGCGGTAGCTGACTGGGGATTATATCTGCCTAGGTTGTGATTCTTTTTTGAATTTTGCATGGATAGAACATTAGAAAATTGAAAAGAGATCGATAACATCAGTTTGGGATATAAGCATACAGCAAAAACAATGAATTTTACTACATCCGCAGAAAACTTTAAGGTGAGAACATTTTAAACAAAATTTTTTTTTTTGTGTAATGCCACTACATCATGGAGCTATGAGGAAAAAAAAAGGCCATCAGTGTGGAGTATCCCAACTTTTAGTACTTATAAACTGTAAGCTCCATATACTCTGCTTTACTCGTGTAGAAATTTACCAGAAACCTTTTTCTAATGTGAATATTACGTTTTCAATATGCAAGAACATGTTCCTAGAGAAACATCTTTCTGCGCGGTGGAAGTTACATCAACTTTGGCACCAAGGTTCTTTGGGTGTCCCATTGTTATTTACTTTGAATTTAATATAATTTCATTGAGTATGCTACTTTGCACAAGCCAATAAAGTGAAATGCATACAAGCATGATGCATGCATATGCTACTATGTTTTTTTAACAAAGATGTAACAGAGTGTGCCAGGTGAGGGTTAATTTGTTCTCTTATCGCTTATCCTTAATGTGATTTTGGAGAAGGTGTGTACATATCAAAGAGTTTGGCACAATCTTTGAAAAGCAATTTCATATAGTTCTTCTCTCCTAGATAAGTCAATTTTAATCTGATGATTAAAACAAGATGAATTGTATCTACTCTTATGTCTGCCGCTGTTTCTGGGAGAGACAAATGTATTTAGACCAGAAACTTGAGTATTTGGCACTTGGCAAGGCTTCATTCCCTCCAATTTAAAATCGTTAAATTTGCAATTCACTAATACTTTTGTTTTGACGTTTATCTGCAGGTATGTAGTTATAAAATTATCAGATGTACGAAAGGAAGTTCAATGTCCCATCTGTCTTGGTATACGTACTTTTTTAAATAATGATTAAGTTAAAATCTTTGAAATTTCCAACTGATTCTAGATTGCATAATGATGTATGGCATATTTGCTAGATATTTTGCTATTGTTCCCAATACATGTTCTACTGCAGGTACATATATGTATGGTGGAAAATTTTGGTTTAGTTAGGTGAGCTAACAAGTATTTAGTTTAGAATGCTTTGTGATATTTAGCAATAGAAAGTTAATCATTTTGAATTTTTATTGTCATGAGCTTTCATTTCGTTCTGTCTTCAGCTCCCTTTATTTTATTCATGCTCATAAAGAATATTGCATCTCTATGAACACCACTTCTTTGAGCTGGGGTGCTAGTAGAATTTTTGTCTGGAAGGGACAAAGAAAAGGAAACAGGGGAGTCTAAAGCTACCTCTCATGTCGTGGAGATTATAGAAATAGTGTCACCTTGCTTAAGATTGTGGAAACTGCCCTAGTTATTAACATAATTTCTAGGTCTAATATTTGAATAGCGTAAGTCATTCAATAAAGTCCCAATGCATTCATTTAATATACAAGCCAACCATGACAGTCAATGTTTTGTCCTAGGAACTTAAGATAAAGTTGCCATTTGCAATTGTGGTATTTAGTTTGGAACATAGTCGTTATATAGAAAATATGGATTGATTCTATTATACATGCAGGACTCAGCATCATAACCTTTTTCAATATGCTTGCCTATGTATCAAATCGTGTAGAAACCCTTGATTGATTCTGTTATATGTTGTAGGAATCATTAGAAAAACAAGAACTGTAATGGAATGCCTGCATCGCTTTTGCAGAGAATGCATAGACAAATCCATGCGCCTAGGGTTAGTCCTCAAACTGCTAGCATCTATATATTATCTCAGTTGAAATAATAATCTGGATGATCTTGGTTGATGTGCCTCAATTTTCATTCATTCATTTATTTTTTCTCATAAACTGGACTAGTTTCAATGCAGTAACAATGAATGTCCTGCTTGTCGCACACATTGTGCTAGTCGACGCTCACTGAGAGATGACCCAAACTATGATGCCTTAATTGCTGCTCTATATCCAGATATTGACAAATATGAGGAAGAGGTAACTTGGATTTACTGCATCTTAGAGTGAAAAATGAATTTCATACGAATGGGAAAACTCATCAAAGAGGTTCTGCCTTAGGAATTGGCTTTACATGAAGAGGAAAAGGCTCGCAATAAGCAGGTGAGATTTACTCAAAGCAATTTTTAAGTGTGAATGCCATAGTTTCTTGTAATTTTTTACTTTAATGTAGATTTTCTGCTTCTTATTGTGCAATAAAACATTTCCAACACTCTGCCTGACTCAGCAAGTGTGGCAAGACCCAAACTTGTCTTGTTTTTTACCAAGCATTCTCCCTTGATATACAAAGGAAAAAAAATTCACCAGAGATACACAATCCTTTATTCATGCAGACCGGTAAGAAGATTCAACATTTGAAAGGCAAAATGTTTTGACTGAGCTTTAATATGGTGAACTCTATCATCAATAGCATCCAATAAAGTACTTGATTGTTGATTGCTGCTCAAAACTTGCTTGCTGCTTGATATTTACTTCTGTTTCTAATATAATTCTAAGGGTTTATATATTTTCTGAGCAGATCCAAGCTTCTATTGCTCAGACTCTTCAACGACAGACAGAAGCACTAGGTAAGAAACGTAATGCCAAGGCCACAGCAGCAGCTTTTGTGAGGAGGTCACAAGGTAACTATCGAAATTCACATCTGAAGGGGAGAAGAAATATTAGAAATGCCATTGAACTTCAGGGATCGAGTGATGATGAGGATATAAATGTTAATGATGGGGACAAAGCTTCATCTTCTGGTGATGAGCATACAGAAATTAAGCCAAAAAGATTCAAGAGAGGGGGAGAAGCACAATTTCCTCTGCATTCTTCCTCTGCTGGTGCAGATGGAGTTGGTGATGAAATCATTCCTGAACTGAATCGAGAAATCATGAGTCCATCAGGTACACTTGCTTGGGGAAAAAATGGCCACCGAAGTCACACCCGAGTCAATGGTAAGAATGCCAGAAACAGCCGTATCTCCAAATTGGTAGACCATCTCCGTAATTCAGAAGGAAACGATGACAAGGTAAATTTTTCTTTTCTACTTGTGGTCCTTTGAATCCTGTTAGGCTATAAACTAGCAGAATTTCTGTAGCTTTTAAGCTGGAAGAACCTGTCTATGATCTATCTTGTAAAGTGCAGAAGATTCATTTAAGGAACTGCTAAGTTTGTGCCTTTTATCATTTAATACTTTTCTTCAAATATTATTATCTGACTGAACATTTAATCTTGCCATAATGAGAGGGCCAGTAATCTGATTTTTGTTATTTCAGTTGGATATCCCTCTCATGCTTGTCTCTTTTGATGAGCATATAATACCAAGTTTGCAACGGCCATACCTTTTCTGCAGGCCTACATTATCAGTCAGGCACCTTTGCCAGGTTATCTCTAGCTGAAATTAATTTCTCTATTTAGTATCTCATCTTTTTAATTCTAATTTGTTTTGCTGTCTACAGTATGTTGCACTTCAAACTGGACTGCAGGCTGATGAACTTGAACTATTCTTGGTAAAGGAGCAGCATGCCAACGTTATAAGAGCTACAGGCACAGTAGACCCATGTGAAGCGAAGTTGCAAGTTCTTGGAGAGCAAGAGACATTGGCTGAACTGAAAACTGAGTATTTCAGTTGTGGTCATCTGGTAAACTCTTTTAAAGCATGTGGTATATATATAATTTGGTTATTTGTCTTTTACCTTACAGTGCTAATCTTCTCTTTCTCTCTGTCATGTTATTTTCAGCTTATGGCATATAAGAGGAAGTTACATAAGTCAAAAGCAGTTGGCTTTAGGTGAATGACAAGCAGTCACTGAGCCATTTTTTGCTCGGATCAGAATCATACTGAACAGTGAAAATTTTCAGGTAGATTTATTGTGTTTTCGTCTATCTTTCTTTTTTTTTTTTTTAATTTTTTTCATACTTCCCTCATCACAGAAAAAGGGGCTGAAACTATGTTGTAAAGTGCACAGGAAATGAGAACGTCAGATGTAGGATATTTGACAGACTGTAGGTTTCTTAAAATTCACAAACATTTTAAGTGAAGCATATATCGTGTGAAGGTGTGTGAATTGATCTTTACCATGTCGCCTCAAAAGCTTTAGTTTGTCTGATTTACAAATCCGGTATACATATCTACTTTTAAAAACAAATTTCAACGCAAGCATACATGTTACATCAATTTTATGTGCCGAAGTTTGAACCCTTTGGTTGAATCATGCCTACTTACTGCATGGTGGAAGCAGAAGTCCAAAACTTTGGTGCTGGCTGGGGCATGGCAAAAAATAGTCTGACTAAATCTATTCCCGGTTTCTTTTTCTTTTTTGGGTGGGTGAATGATGTTGGAGAGACAAAAATATGCTTCACTCATTTGACAAGAAATATCAGTGTACCTAAAAGAAATATCAGTGTACCTAAAAGACAAATAGCTTCCCTGGGAAGGCTAGCGTCTCAGAATTCTTGAAAGCTTTTTCATTTGACATTGAATCATACTTCCTTGGACCTTTTAATTGCTTTTGAGTCTTCTGTGAGTCATTCTTCCTAGAAATGTCAACTTCATTCAAAATTTAGTTTATTAAAGCATTTGAAGGTGGAGTTTCCAATAATTAAGGTCCGTAATACATGTTCATTGTATGTGGGAATGTCTTTGTCAGTTTTCTTTTATTGTTTGCCTCCTTTGGAAAGAGGAAAGGAAGAAAACACTGCTAGGATTGAAATATCCCTACTCATCCAGCATATGTAGTTATTTACTTGGAGCCATTATGTCAAACACAGTTAAGGATGATGAACTTTGTATGCGGATAATGCTAAGCTACCCCTAAAATAGGGAAAATAGCATTACCCCATGTATACATCCCCAGAAATTACCTTACAGTGGAAGAAGGGCAATGGCATCTGTGCCCTGTAAGCATTGCTTGGAAAATTCTATACAAGAACTATAAGTGGTTGTTTACTTTCAATATCTCCAAATACGGTTATCTAAAGCCTCATTATTAGTTACGGCCACTTTAATGGGCAAAATTTCCTTTGAGTAAAATACCCAACTGCTTCGTTGATTAATTTAAATGTTTTCTCATTAAAATTCTGTTTCGTGGAGTTAGAAATGAAGGAAAGACAGAAATTTGGAAATTAAAATGTTTCAAAACGAGTACCAACATCTTTTTCTTCCACATACGTAAACAGCCCCTATATATAACAGTGTATAATTCAGTTAGTTATTGATAGTAAAAACCAATTGAACTAAGACTTAGTAGATTGATATTCAATTTATTTTTGGGGAGGAATTCTTGAATTATAATTTTTAACCAATGAATTATGGTTTGGAATTATCGTGACAGCTGCCAAAGTTTTCATAAGATGTACTTACTAATCTGCTGAGGTTGAAAGTGTCAATTATATTCATGCCTTCTACCTGTGAGGCATTAAAATAGTGCCTTCATACTTCTCAACCAATTTCAAGTCAAAAAGGCAGCTCAAGGCCAGGCGGTGCGTTATGATGATGGTCAGCCTTAAACTGCCAAACAACTTTGTAGCAAGAAATCAACATGTGAAGACTTCCCCATCTATCATGTGATCGCTATTAAGGCTCATCTAATTTTTGCTTACCAAAATGCTCCATTAAGTACCTCACCGCTCCCATTCAATCTGTTCACGTTTCAATGAATTTGTCTAGCAACCTCTCCTCTGTACTAAAGAAAAACTCAAAACCCCTTTTTGAGAATCATGCACCTCTTCTCCTTATTCTTCCTTCAGGGCTCACACACTGATGAAGAGACATGTCTTTCTTTCACCTCAAGAACACTTTGGGTGCCAAGATGAAGAAGGGCTTTAGAAGTTCCTGCAACAGCGACGGCTCTACCTCCACTCTCAACCAACTAAATGGTGATAATAATGCGAACAACAACCATGGCCAAGGTGACTTTCCCAGCAAGGTAAGCTCCCCTTACCTGCATAATGACAGGTCAAGGCAAAATTCCCCAACACTGGAGGACCTGATACTACAATTGGAGATGGAGGAAGAGATAGCTAGAAAAAATAAGCTGGATGACTATAATGGGATGAGGGGAAGGATGTCCTGTGTGAACAACTCTGACATCTTAAGATCTGCAAGGAATGCCTTGAATCAGTACCCACGTTTTTCAGTTGACGGCAGGGATTCCATGTACCGATCCTCTTTCGGCAACATAGAAGGGAGAAAGTCAGTTTGCTGTGACAGAGGATTAGGAGGAATAGTAGGGAGAAAGTCAGTTTGCTGTGACAGAAGATTAGAAGGAAGGTCACTAGAGGAGAATGAATTAGAGTCCAGGTTTGGTAAGGCTATGTCTTTGCCATCAACTTTGGCAGGGGAGAGTGTGGTGTGGTGTAAACCAGGGGTTGTAGCTAAGTTAATGGGGTTGGAAGCTATGCCAGTGCCAGTAAGTAACAAAAGATCAAAGAGCAGAGATAAGTTAACTACTATAATTAGAAGGCAAAATCTAAGGAGGAGATTTGAGAGGCAACACTTGGAGAGAAGACTAGCAATGGAAATGCAGGGTTATACTGGAATCAGGAGACACTATAAGAGTGACTGTTGCCCTAGAAATGGGTATTGTATTATGAAACCGGTTGCATTAGAGCCTGCGGCAGATGGTTCAGCAGGTTGGCAGCCACGGAGATATGTTTAGCATTCAATTCGTTCTCAAAACTTCCTAGTTTACTATGGTTTACCACTCTAGCTGTATGAAATTATTTGAAAGTAATGCCACAAAAGGCTCATAATGATAACCATTTCTTCTCTCTTCGTATCCGCATTTTAAAGTTTTTTTTTTTTTTTTTTCCCGATCTCGTTTTCTTTCTCTGTAGGTGCAAAATCACATATTGGGTTAAAAATGTCATCCGCAAGTGTGCACGTTTTTGACCCCTGTAGGCTGCAGTTGGTAAACTGCAGTTTCAATTTGGTGAGACCAAAAATGGTGTGCCCCCAAAGTACTTGCAAAAGGGACTGATTCATGCCACTAAAACAATTGGGGTGAAGCCAAAACAGAAATTAAAATTTGTAAACAAAGGTGGCTTAAGTAAATCACCGAGATAACAATACATGGTGCCCGGAAGGACAATCTCTAAGCAATGTAACAAATGTCCTTGTTCAGAGGAGAAGAGCCTCAAATACTCTCCAGGGATGGGTCAGTGTTCAACGAGAAAAGAGAGATTAACAAATAGAGGATTGTGGAAAAGTATATTGGATTTTTCTTTTGTTTTTTCATTTTTATTTTTGAAAGACTTGGATATAGGATTTAGTGATCAAAACATGTTGAATGTTTTGGAAGACTGAATTGTACCTCATAAGCTTTTGATTAAATAATATATATATATATATATATATATAAGAGCGTAGACATTTAGATATAGCCAATACTCTAAAAGGAAGAGGAAGTTGGCATTCCATGTATCAAAAAAAAAAAAAAAGTTGGCATTCCGGCAATTGTAATCGTACTAATCAACGACGGAGATTGTTCATTAGCATGAGTTATGACTGCTATTTTGTAACTTTCTTTGGGTAATTTTTGGTATGGTTTTTATGAATTTTTTAAATCAATTTTTATGTCATCCTTATCTATCGGTAAATAGCATTGTCCTGGTAATTTTATTGTCTCCCAAATTCGTTGTCAGAGGCTTTGATTTCCACGAAAAATGTTGACTATTATTGTTTCAAAGTTATATTCATGCCTAAAACATATTCATATTAAAATTAAAAAATTAAAAAATTAAAAAAATAAATAATAAAAATAATAATTATAAATAAAATTATAAATATTAAATTAAAAATAAAAATGTCAGCTTTCCACAACGACTTCGGTGATGTCTATCTCGAAAGTCTTGGATCGGATAAGTTTCAAGATGAGTATCCATTACAAAATTAACACGCCAAACGAAAAGGACACAGACCCAATAATACAGAAAAGGAAAGAATACTTTTTTAGTGAAATATTTTTATAAATTGATATCAATGGTCTGATATTTGAACCGCCCACCTTCAGCGAACCAACATATCTCCATTATCTTATAGCACTTCAGAAATATCAAGATTAATACAATTTTCTGCTTTTTTTCATATTACATCTCAATCAAAGAAAGACATAATAATCAAATCCCTCTTTAATTAAATCGTTTATGATTTACTTACCTGTTACAATGAAGGGTTGCAGCCAACAAAACTTCAATTATTGCTATCAATTAGTACCAGAGAATAATTATTACTATCAATTAATATATTATTTAGAACGATATGGACAGCAACCCATTGCGTCCCATGTAAGTCATAATCTACCCTTACAATATAAGTCTATCGCATATTTATAAATATAGTTAGCATCTTATCCTACCTAAAGATTAAATATCTCGCTATGTTCAGCACTAGACATACAGATTGAGAATTGAATTATCTCAATCTTCAATTTTTTTTTCTAGAAAAATTTCATATATAAATGTAGAGAAAAGAATAAGTAAAAACAAAATTACTTGCTACCTAGAAGATTTCCTTCCAATTATCATTTTAATTTTGCCATCATTCCAAAACAGTGAAGGAAAAACACTTCAAACAACTTTCCTAAATCTCTCTGTAGCTAAGTAACTAAATATTTTTTTATAATGTCCGTCCATTTGAATAGATATGTATGACTATGAGTAACACAAAATCTATAAACACAAAGGCACTAGCTTGTTTATTTTAATTCAGGATAGATTCAGCCCTCACCAAAGTTCACCTTATCACATCTGCCAAACGTAACATAAGCAAATTAAACATACTAAACACTACATGTCTTCCACATCACATACTGGAATAACAAGGCCAATAAATAGAACAAAGTAGCTCGCTTTCGCTTAGTCAGCAGCAGACCAATCCAATTAGGACATGTAGTCGTAGATACTAACACGTCGCAGATTCTCAACAACAAACGGCACTATTTACAGTCATCCCTCTTCCCAGCCATCCACGCCTCAGCCTCCACGATGCTTGCTTCTTGTCTCACCGCTGTAGAGCCTGCCATCACATACAACCCAGTTCATTTCAGGGGAAGCGTATCTAGATCCAAAGCCGTTCGATCATAAATAATGAAAAATCAACCATTAACCGAGATCAGCATCAGATTCTAACAGTTCATATTCATATGATCTGAATCACATCAACACTTGACACAGTATGCCGGACATGCATGATGCATGGCAGTGTCTGATGGTTGATGGGGTTGAGAAAGTGTACTAATAGTAAGATGATGAGGCATATACCAGTCATAGACAGTGGGAGAGTTGGGGAGCGGTTTGTCAAACATCTGAGCACCAATAGTCTTTGTGGCTAAGTTACTCCCAGGATGGAACACGCTCCTCCAGACGTTGTCAACCCTACGCGCCGATCCCGGCGTCGTTGGGGTGGTTGGCGTCACCGGTGTTGTGGGCGTTGCCGGCATCGACATCGTTCTCTGATACTTGCTTCCTTCTCCTTCAACATCTGCATCAACAATTACAAATATATATCTGGGCATGCAGGTACACACATGTATAAACTTTATGAAGAAAAGTAGTAGTACCTTTGATGTTCAAGGGCTGGGAGACGGCAATCTTCCTGAGCTTACCAAGGCCGCGTTCAGGTTGAGGGCCAGCCACAACTTCATCCCATAGCTTTTCTAACAGGACCATCTTGCTGATCTCTCAGTATTTTACAGTACTGGAGGAATGAGGGTTCTCACTGTACTTGTGTAGTCTGTATATATAGAGGGGGTGCTCAAAATATCTCTCTTGTGCTTGGGTTTCTAAGATTAGTGGGGGAATCAAATATTATCCTACCCCCAGTGTAACTTTTTTGTTTTTGGTGTAATGATTAAAATTAGAAAATGTCGATGGGGAGTGGCAATAGTGAAAACAATATAGAGTGGGAATCGTGAGGAGAAAGTGGATGAGATGGAGATGGATAAGGATGAAGACTCAGTAACCGCAGGGCCCGCAAAATAATATCTACTTGAGATGATGAGGGAGTAGGTTGGGGGTAGCTTTACAGGTGTCCAGTGACACAAAATTATGAATGTCACCTTTGTCCTATTGTTCAGAACTTCAGAAAAACAGTGGGCCCCACGATATGGGGCTCTGAAATTGACACACGGGCCCACTGCTAAGTATCTTTTGATGATGGTGGATTAAGATTCTAATGTAGAATGTGGTCTCCTATGACCTACATGCATGCAATGAATCCCTGGAATGATCTAGAATTGGAGAAAAGTTCCGGTGCTTCTCAGGCATCCTGTTAATTAGCTAGTGCAGGAAAAATTGATCCACGACTCATGTTTTGATGGAATGGTTATAATAGGTTATTTTTATTAAATCATTTGTAATATGAAAACTTCAAAAATCATCATATGAATCACTCATCATCTTAAAGTAGATATAAAAATGATTCTCCCAATCTTATTTTCATACGATATTTAATTTTTTAAATTAAATTTTATAATTTAATATATAAAACGTAATTAATTTAATAATTTAAATTTTATTAAATAAAAATTATTTAAAAACAGGGATATGAAAATAAAAGGATACAAAGTGAATGATGTTTTCATGTTTGGAAACTCCTAACGCAAAGTCGACACAACATGCCCATGGTTTTGTAAGTTTGCACACAAAACCGTGGGTCGGTATCACTCCCAATTCTCAGAGCAGCAGATGATTGTTGGCCGCCCCATCAGTTTCGTGCTCATCATGTCTAATCAAACTACTATTGCTGGGCACAATTCAAATCATAATGGATTTTCTTTTTTGGTGGAAACCAGAGGCATCCCATTCTTCAGGTTATTTCTTAATTAGATTAATTAAAAACTAAGCATATTTTCATTTAGCCTATGAAAGGTCCAATTTGAGCCTCTGCCGCTTCAACGTATGCATAAAGCTATACAGCAGCAACACAGTTATGATTACACTTTCTAAGAGACGAATACTAACATCACATTTCAATCTGCGTCAATTACAACTGTCCTTCGGTGATGAACAAAAGGTTCAGTTAAATAATTTCTTGATGCTTCCAATAGGATAGCTGAACACAGTAATGAAGATGTTGCCACTGATTCCCCAGGACAGAAGATGACACAGGAGCCATTTACTGTGATATTTTCACAGTAGAATAACATTATCTCACTTTGTCCTCTCTTCTACCAACACATTCATCGTCCTCGTAGGATCAGCCATTCAAGCAAAAGCCGCTGGTTCGGTTGGTTGGACTGCAAGCACATAGGGAACAACCACGACCACATATTTTTCTTTGAGATGTTATTTCGGGCCATTTAAGTTAATTATAATTTGACAGTGACCTTAAGATAGGGATTAATATGTTATACTATCACTCACTCCCTTTGTAATATCCACCGGATGGGCCAAAAAATGGCAGATGAGACAACTCAAGGACTAAGAATATAATCAACTTGAGAACTTCATACACATGCAAACGAGTTACAATAGCCATTTAAGACTTACACCCTTTTTGCCCATGAGGAACAATGAATAGGAAAATGATAAAAAGAAAAGGAACAAATTTAAGTCGGCAGAATACAATCCAACCGAATTAACAAGTGCTCCTAACATGCAGCAACTCTGCATATTTAAGCTTCCGACCCGCAAGTCCAATTTGATCATAAATCAATGGGGACTCGTCATGGAAATAAACTTACCCCAGATGTTGCAGTTGATAGCATTTCACTTGACTCTCTCTCTTTTGCCGACCTTGTTTCTATTCAAGGCCAGCCACCAAAGTCTCCTCCTAAACAGATAAGGATGCAAGACCCAGAATTTGAATTTTCCAGCACAAGATCAAACTCACATTCTTCTGCCAATTTAATCAAGATCACACCAGCTGATCTGCTGATTTCCAATGGCCAGCTTCAACCACAAGCACATGCATTTCAATCAAACCAATCTCTGACCACAAATGCTCCCAGTTCCATAGGCTCATTGCTAGAAACTCGTAGCAGTAACAAGAGATCAAGCGGACAATCCGGCACCACAAAGCAATATGATGAACACCTTCACAAAGCACGCAAGCAAGCAAACAAAGAGAGCACCGTGAGTAGTACGTGGTTTGGCCAGAAAGTGTTCAAGTCTTTTGTATCACCATGCCGGGAATGCCATGCCATTAAGCCAGATGCTGTGAAAGCACAAACTGTTCCGGGAGAAAATGTCAAAATATAATGACATTCTTTCAATACCATCGGGAATTTATCTTTTTAGTTGAGGAAGTAGTCTTTAGGTACGCAAGTAACAGGCTTTGTTTCAACCTCAATTACTGCAGTAATATCAAAATTTAATAAAGATTAATCACCAAAAAAAAAATTTAATAAAGATGAGTGATCTTCTCTTCATTAACCCCAGAAAAGATATGACATTCTTTCTTCTTACTGCTAATCAGAGATATGTGGACATTCAGCTTCTAAATGGACTTCATGATAATTTGCTTGTCATAGCGGCCTGTTAACCACTTCTCGTTCTAGAGACAGCTCTGGTTCTCAATAGCTTCTAACAAAATACCAAATACAAACTGCTAGTGTAATGGACTAGGGACCCAGCAATTGACACTTCAGATGATAACTTTGATTCGCGGAATGCTATCAGGATTCCCGAGAATGTTTAAGGATTCCTAGGAATACTGTACTATTCTCACGTTTGGTTCAATGATGGAAATACATTCCCATGAATGCAACATCTCCATGTTTTGACCAAAAAAATCATGAAGACGGGTGAGTATGTGACAGTTGATAATGATTTTAAGTAATACTATTTGCATAAGACTTTTGTGCACAAACATCACACAATTTATAATTTTCAAAAAGCTAAAAACTTCACAGTTTTTAGTTCTACAACTTATTTCAGCTTAAGTTAGTCATAAATTTTAAAATTACAACTCCTATATCATGTTTGTGCACAAAAATCTTGTGCAAATAGCATTACTCAATGATTTTTCTTCTTTAAGTCTCACCAATCATTTGTGTCACACAAGTACAGGTCACGCTTTTGCATTCAAGACGGTACAAAACATGGGCACGGTAATTTTTTAAATAATGGGAGACAAGTGCGGCTGGGTACAACAATATATATAAAATAATATATCTATATATGAGTATTCAAATAGTATATAAAATTAATATATAAATACGATGACAATGTTAAAATAAATGAATAAATATATAATAAAAGATAAAATTCAGAATATTGCATTTTGATGAAAGTAGGTATTGAGCCTACAACAACAACAAACCAAGCCTTTTCCCACTAGGTGGGGTCGACTACATGGATCAAACGACGCCATAAACTTCTATCCAAAACCAAATTTTCGGATATACCATTTAACCAAAGATCTCTTTTAATCACCTCTCCAAGTGTCCTTTTTGGTCTTCCTCTACATCTCCTCACAGGACTAAACACCATTTGGTCAACCTTTCTCACTGGTGCCTCTCGCGGTCTTCTTTGTACATGCCCAAACCACCGTAACCGAGTTTCTGTCATTTTCTCCTCAATAGGTGCCACCCCAACTCTTTCCCGAATATAATCATTTCGAATTTTATCTTTTCTTGTATGTCCACTCATCCATCTCAACATTCTCATTTCTGCCACCCCCATTTTTTGCTCTTGTTGACCTTTCAAAGCCCAACACTCACTTCCATAAAGCATAGCTGGTCTAATAGCAGTTCGATAAAACTTCCCTTTAAGCTTGGTAGATATTTTGCGATCACAAATAACCCCCGATGCGTTTCTCCATTTCATCCATCCAGCTTGGATCCTGTGGGAGACATCCCCATCAATCTCTCCATTACTTTGTAAAATGGACCCAAGGTACCGAAACTTGGACACCTGCGGTATTCTCTGCTCCCCAATTTTTATCTCCAAATCTCTGTTTTCTCGCCTCTTGCTGAATTTACACTCCATATACTCTGTTTTATTCCGACTTAAACGAAAACCCTTTGATTCCAAGGCTTCTCTCCATAATTCCACTTTACAATTCAACCCCTCTTTTGTTTCCCCTACTAAGACAATGTCATCAGCAAACAACATACATTTCGGGACTGCCTCTTGGATGTGTCCAGTAAGTACATCCATCACTAAAGTGAAAAGGTATGGACTTAAGGACGACCCTTGATGCAGACCGATCCTTATGGGAAAATCTTCTGTTACCCCTCCCTGAGTCCGCACATTTGTTGTAACTCCATCATACATATCCTTTATGGCACGAATATAAGCAATACGAACACCCTTCTTTTCCAACGCTTTCCATAGGACTTCTCTTGGCACTCTATCATAAGCTTTTTCCAAATCAATGAAGACCATATGCAAATCTTTTCCTCTACTTCGGTACCGTTCCATCAAACTTCGTAGAAGATAAATAGCCTCTGTGGTGGATCTTCCTGGCATAAAACCAAATTGGTTCTCTGATATATGAGTCTCTTTTCTTAATCTCTGTTCAATCACTCTTTCCCAAAGTTTCATAGTATGGCTCATGAGTTTAATCCCCCGGTAGTTCCCACAATTTTGAATATCTCCTTTATTCTTGTAAATAGGTATCAATGTACTCTTCCTCCATTCATCTGGCATCCTCTTGGACCTCAGTATCTCATTCAATAACTTGGTAAGCCAAGAAATACCTTTCTCTCCCAAACACCTCCAAACCTCAATAGGTATGTTATCAGGACCCAAAGCCTTACCATTACCCATTTTCTTAAGTGCCTCCTTCACCTCCACTTCTCGAATTCTACGATAAAAAGCAAAATTTTGATCCTCCTCTCGAGTACTTAAGCTTTCCATGTCTATATTTGTTGGCTGCCCCTCATTGAAAAGCTTGTGAAAATAACTTCTCCACCTCTCTCTGATATCTCCCTCTGTTACCAAGACTTTTTCTTCTTCATCCTTAATGCATTTCACTTGATCCAAGTCTCTTGTTTTCCTTTCCCTTCCCTTAGCAAGCTTGTATATTTGCCGTTCTCCATTCTTTGTTCCCAAAGCTTGGTAAAATCCATCCAACGCTTTAGATCTTGCCTCACTAACTGCTTTCTTTGTCTCATTTCTAGCTGACCGATACTTCTTCCAATTTTCTTCCTTGTTATCAAGATGTAAAGCTTTGAAACACTCCCTCTTATATTTAATCTTCGCTTGAATATTCTCATCCCACCACCAAGATTCTTTATCTTTAGGGCCAAATCCTTTTGATTCCCTTAAGACTTCTTTAGCTACCTTTCGGATCCCATTTGCCATCTCTTCCCACATAAGGTTAGCACAATCTTGTGTCTCCCAAACTCTCTCTTCTATTAGCTTTCTCTGAAAAATTAACTGTTTTTCACCCTTTAGTTGCCACCACCTGATTCTTGGGTTTATAACTCTTCTGTTTCGCTTTTTCCGACTCTTTACTTGCATGTCAAGAACCAAAATCCTATGTTGTGTGGTCAAACTCTCCCCTGGTATAACTTTACAGTCCTTATAGATCCTTTTATCCGTATTCCGTACCAAAAAGAAATCTATTTGTGAACTTGCGGCCCCACTCCTATATGTGATTAAGTGCTCCTCCCGCTTCTTAAAACAAGTATTCGCAATCTTAAAGTCATAAGCCATTGCGAAGTCCAAAATTGATCTACCTTCTTCATTTAGTTCTCCTATACCAAAACCCCCATGAAATCCTGCATATTGCCCTGCATCCTTTCCAACATGCCCGTTAAGATCTCCGCCTAAGACAATCTTTTCAAGGTATTGAGCCTATCATAAAAAAAAAATAATGAAAACTTGGTTAAAGTAATTTAAGTATGTGTAAAAAAAATTGTTAAAAACTCCAATGAGAGGACTTTATCAATAGGAATGAAAAGGGATAAAAGAATATAAAGAAAAATTTGAAAAGATTGTTAAAAAGAATCTTATAATAATAAGCATTTTTAAAAATGTCATTTGACCCATCTAATTAATCTAATCTATTAGGACATGCCTTTATTTATTGTTGTAATATAATTCTAAAAAAAAAAAAAACGAACAAATCTGAGGCAGTAATGGTATGAATATTGTCGTGAAACAAGAATCAATTCATATTGATCTGTTGGGCCCAAATAGGAATGAAACAAGACACGGGCTGGGCCCAGGAGTATGAGCTAACGCGGGCTGCAACAACATCAGGCAGACAACGAACTTGCTTCATCCTCCCCGATCTGCAAGAGTTGGTTCCATGAAGAACACCGATGCCGCTTTGGGTGACTGCGACTTCACCTATGGTGAGATTCAAAACTTACGAGAGATGTGCGTCCGCACTGTTTCATTTTTTTTTTTAAAAAAAAAAAAGAAAAAGAAGAAACGCTGGAGACAGGGGTCACCGTCCGGCAAGCAACCCTATCTTTGGTGCGTTTTCGGGATAGGACGATTGGGATTTGGCATTTTGGTGCTATTTAGTCTGCCATGTATTCGTATTTTACACATAAGAAACAATACGTTTTATACAAAAATTATCGGGTCTAACAAATAAAACTTCTAAAAATATTCTAAATTTAAGTCTGTTTCTATCGATAGAGACATAGAGTGGCATGGGAAGAAATCGAGTAAAGTGGGATTGGATGGCAGGATGGGAACCAATACTACTCCATCCCATCCAAAACACCCAGATTTTTATACCCCCCAAATTGGGGAGTATGGAATGGAATGCAGTTAGCTACTTTTATCTGTCAAGCCAATCGAAAGATAAGGACAAAAGTAAGAGTAGTAGCATAAAAATCTAATCCACTCTATTGTCACCGTAAATTAAAAACATGCGGCAGGGGTTACCCTTCCTCGTTAAACATTCAAACTATGGAATGGTAAACTCCTTTCCTTCCCCGCCCACTCCATTCCATTATGAACCACTCCACTTCATCCACTCAAAAACTCCCAACCGTAGCCTAAGGTAACCAAAAAGTAAACAATATGAGCACATGATTTACCAATCAATGTTAGGGGCCAAGGGAAAAAGTCACATATCAACTAGAAATGATAAGTGTTGATTGGTAATAAAGGTTTAGTACACTCCCCTCACGAACTAGCTTTTGGGGATGAGTTTTACAAAACTCGGGTAACCAACCAAAAGTGTAGACTATGATGTTAAAATTAATATTTCATGTAATTATTAATTATTAGTAATTAGGAATTTAGACTTATTGAAGATTTATTATTTAAGAATTTATTATCTATATAACTTTAGGTTATCTTATTTTTATAAAGGATAAGATTTTATTTAATTTAAAATTTTTATTAAATTGCATTTTAATTCTAGTAAAATTAAAATTTAATGTTTATTTAAAGCATTATTTCCATTCATCTCTTAGCCTAATCCTAATTTAGTGGTATCCACTATGCAAGTCTATTTTAAAAAACTAACTAGAATCGACAACTAAATCCAGTATATCCTCAAGCCTAGGTATAAGAAACCTGTACTTAATGGTGATTTTATTAATGGCTTTACTATTTGTACACATCTGCAAGAATCCATCCTTCTTAGGTGTCAAAAGAAAGGGACGGCGCAAGAACTAAGACTCGGACGAATGTGATCTTTAGACAACAGATCTTCTACTTGTTTATTAACCTCCTCACACTCTTTAGGGTTCATCATATAGTGGAGAAGGTTAAGCAAGGTGGCACCAAGTACTAATAGCATGTTGAATGTCTCACATAAGAGGCAACTCACTAGAAAGTTCATTAAGTGCAATGTCTTTAAACTTATCTATCAATTGACTAAGGGGAAGCCTTTATGCTAGGGCAGTTAGGACAATTGATGGTGGAACAACAGCTAATATTACATTAAACTAAATACTCTCATTTTCAAATTCCTTATGTGTTAAAAGGGGAATACTTTTCTTTTTCTGACTTTGAAGAACAGTTTGTGTCTTAAGCTTACTACCTTGTTCATTAGGCTGAACAAGCTTCAAAATGACATTCTTACCATAATGCTAGAATGTGTAAATGTTTTCTCTCCCATGATATGCAACATTGTTATCATATATCCAAGGTCATTGTAAGAGAATATCGGCAACATCTATGGGTAAGACATTATAGCAAATGTCTTCCTTATAACCACCAATCTGAAAGGGTACCTTACATCTTTGTCTAACTCCAAGGCTAGTCACATCTACCCAAGCTACTCTAAAAGGTATAAGGTGAGTTTCAGATTTTAGTCCTAACCTAGTTACTCTAACAGTAAAGATAGCATATATAGTACTTCCTCTATTAGTAACCAACTTGCAAGTTTTTCCACCACAAATAATATAGGTGAAGAAGATACTAGTGCATTTTCAAAAATTAAACAAAGCATGAATTGAGATGATACACCTCATAACATTAAGATAGCTAGGATTCTCTTCCCAAATCTCAATCTCTTCATCTATATTAGATAGGCACTCAACAGGTTCAATTACTTCATTATCAAGGTTCCCATTCTCTATTAGGACAGGTTCACTGACTAGCTCTATGGATAAGGCTCTACTAGGACACTAACTGGCAATGTAGCCATTAACATGATAGTTGCGGCATTCTATCAAAGCATTGGAGCGAGTACTAGAGAAATTAAAATTACCTTTGAAAAATTATTATTCTGGTAAGAATTACGATAAGTATTAAAACCTAAGCTAGGTTGAACAGAAGCCCTATAAGCAAAAGGGGAAGCCCTATAAGTTGAAGATTGGGACCTATAAGTATTCTGATTACAATTAGTGCGATTAGGTGTTGACTAAGAAGGAAATGACTTTGAGGAGGAAGTCATAAGGAATAAAGCTAACACATTTGCCTTATGATAAGCTTTTTGAAGATATGTGAAGCCGAAGAGTTTAATTTTCCTCTTAATATTATTCTACAACTCATTAATAAATGGAAACAATGCCTTAAATAGATACTAAATTATAATTCTACTAAAATTGAAATACAACTTCATAAAAATCCTAAACTAAATAAAATCTTATCTCATATGGGAATAGGATAATCTAAAGTTGTATAGATAATAAACATCTAAATAATAAATCCCCAATAATTCTAACTATTAAATAATTAATAATTACATAAGATATAAATTTCAATATCATATTTTGCATCAAAAAGCTACCTCATGAGGTGAGAGTGCTAAGCCTTTATAACCAACTCACACCTACCATTTCTAGTCAATGTGGGATTTTCTCCCCTTGGTCCCTAAAACTTCCCCCCTTTAACTTGCTGACGTACCAACAACAAATCTAGGCCAGCCATCCTTTCAACCACATACCACCTTGGAAACCTCAGAGGGTGGACTCTGGGTAAGGCACCCTCACCCAAAGCAGGAATCCATGGTTTGATACCAATTGGTACGTTATGAGGCTTAGTAGAACTCATCTCCAAAAGCTACCTCATGAGATGAGAGTGTTAAGCCTTTATAACCAGCCCACCCCTACCATTTCTAGTCGACGTGGGACCCCTTTGGTTCCTAACACTTTACCAATTGGTAGGTTATTAGAACTTAGTAGAACTCATCTCCAAAAGCTACCTCATGAAGTGAGGGTACTAAGCCTTTATAACCAGCCCACACCCACTATTTCTAGTAGATGTGGGACTTTTTCCCCTTGGTCCCTAACGCTCATAATTGGTAGGTTACTCAAGTTTAAAAGAACTCATCCTCAAAAGCTACCTTATGAGGTGAGGGTGCTAAACCTTTATAATTAGCCCACAAATAGAATTTCTAGTCAATGTGGGACTTTTTCCCCATGGTCTCTAACAATCAAATTTTAAGAAATTGTCAAATTGATACAGACTAGTTTCTTTTGGCAATAGAAATTTAAATTGACTTCCTGATGAGCATGAGCAAACACACAGTAAAGCAAGGTTGATGAAACCTATGACAACATGAACCACAGGGAAATAATTTAGAAGCAAAATACAAAAAATAGAACCAGAAAGAAACTCAACACTTGCCCAAGCAATCAAGCATGTTAGGTGTACACTTAAAAAGATGGAATAACTGATAGTTGTAATCAAGTAAAACGTGATTTGTACCTCATTGAAATTATTTCTGTATTTCTCGTTATGTTAGTGTAGTCTAGGGTAGAAGAGTAACACAACTATGACATCCACAAAAATAAGAAGCTCATATCCATAGCTAAAAATGAAGATGGCCAGTACAAATAACAGGACTACATTTCATGTTTCACGATGATAGATATTAGGAGACTTGAACTTGCAGCTAATTTGTAATCTTTTCACCATAGTAGTAATTTAAACATAACAAGAACCTCAGATAATTCTTGGAGAATTAAAAAAGTTATGAACATTTGAAACAGAAAGAAAACCTGCTTGACATGCTGTCGCTCTGTATCGTAATAGCTCCTATGAAATCATTTCCCATTTAAAACAATAAGAAAACCTGCTTGACATGCTATTGCTCTGCGGCGTAATAGCCCTAAAAGGTCATTTCCTAATGCCAATTCTTTGCATTCTAAAATCATAGCATGTCATATCATATGTCTCAAATATTTAAACTATACATCATAGCATAAATGCTACCTGTCTGCAGGTAACATTGGTTCATGTTTCTACAGGTGTTCATATATATGAAGACAGATAGCATAAATGTTACCTGTCTGCAAAGGTAGTCTTTCATATTAAACCAGAAGTTCTAAAACATGCATTCAACCTTAAGGAGAATTCAAAATTCCATATCAACTTTGCAAAAGAGAGCCTAAGACTAAAGATTTCAAGAATTCAGATCAGATGAATTGATCAGAAACTGTATAACAAACCTGTAGGAGCAGGCACATCAAGACTTGCCATATTTATTGACATATCCCTGCAAATAAGAGAAATTTCTATCAAATGGGGGAAAAAAAATACTCAAACAGCAATGTTCATCCACTTCCTAGCATCGATGTTATCAATAAAACCATGATGACACTTACTTCAACAAGCTTTGCAATTTTCCCCCGAGATGAAGAGACAAAGTGCTTAACAGTCTCTATAGTGGTAGGAATCTGGTGGGGCTGTAAAGTGCTAAGAACCTTGTCAACTGATTTTTTAACTATCATATTATGTGCGTCTTTGCTGAGATGACCCTCATGCCAAGTTGGTTTTAACAATTCTTTGACCAAATATACAAGAGCAACACGAAAATCTATCATTGCCTTCGATTCTCTCTGCACATTGCCATCCATTTGAAACTCAACATCCATTTCATTGTTGATTCTATCCATATCTACTCTTTTCTTTCTGTGTCCTGATCCTTCACTTTGATGTCTAGCATCAGGGATGGCCCATTCTTTTTGAATTTTTGTTATGTCTTCAAAACGAAAGGTGCTTTCTCTCAAGCCCACTTTATCATTCTGGCAGTGTGCATGAGTTCCAGCTGTTGTTTCTGTTTCAGTAGTTTGTAAAAAATTTTCACAAGGAAGACAACTCTTTTTTGACTCATTTTCATAGAATCTATTATAGGAAGATACAGAACTTTTATCATCGTTAAGACCTGCCCCCTGATTTCCACCTACAGCAGACTCAACATATGTCTGCACTTGTGATGAAACTTGGATGGATGTCCCTTGGGTAAAAAAAGAGACTTTCAAGGATCCATCTCCTATATTAAGTATTTCAACACTATCACCATGAGGGCCATTCCAATCTCCAGGGGACGATACAGTCATAGAAGTAATAAAAAATGATGGTTCGAAAGGTATGGAAGGCTCCCAATCATAAGAAGAAATTTTTGATTTACATCCACTGAGGTGTGGTAGAACTCCATAAGGACTAGATAGAGGCATATCTTCATGTTCTGAACCAGAAAAAGTGGATCTAGGAGCATGGTATTCTTTGTCATTGTTTAACAGCTTTTGAGCATTTAAAGTGCCAGCAACTGAATGGGCTGAAATTCGGTGGGACAGTGATTTGCTTGTAGTTGGAAGGTTAGTAACCAAGCTTGAACTACATGAATTACTCATAAATGGGGAAGTATATTTATGGTACATATGTTGGCTTTGAATGGCACCCATTCTCTCTACACTTGGTGCACAGGAAGAGACATGTGTGCTTAAATAGTCGCTTGATGAATTAAATGAAAATTTATTATGAGGAAACAAGCCAACCCTTGATGTAAAACTACCTCCACCCATCGGTAAGGCCTTGTCCTTAGAAGATAAATCATCTTTATGAAGCAATGGAAACTTGTGTTTCTCTTGCAGTAAATGATGACTTGGGCTTGCTTCTTTCTCAATTTTTGATCTCTCAGCATTGTCTCTATTTCCTGTTACAGGACAATATCTTTATTAATAAAAGGAAAAACCTAAAGAGAGCAGATTCTTGAACGCTTAACTATACAAGTCATATGATATACCTTCCTCCAATTGCACTTCTCTGCTCCAATATGCAGAAACTATGTCTCCTTCAGCCTGCTTGCCAGTATTATCCACATTATCTTTTACATGAAGAAATTTACAAGACCTACCCCTGATGCACCACCCTTTAACAAAGAAGGCGCAAATAATTGCTGGCCGTTTGCTTCCATCTTTCATCTCAGCACTTGGAGACAGACTTCTGGTCCTCGTATCAGGAGCAGTAAATCTGGAAAGCCAAATGATTAGAAACTAAGAGTGATATAATTTGAGCCCATTGTTAAAGATGAAAAAGTTACTTCCAAAAGAGACACTATGCCGTGTGAATTAGAATTTGTTCATGTGATAAAAATAATGGAAAACAGTATGAACCAGAGTAACCAGACCTTGATGTCATTTGCTTTGTATCATCGCATGACCGCATCTCCAACTGCCCAATTCCACTCAAAGAATTTTGGCCATCATTAACATCCTCATCATAGCAGTCTTTCCACAGGAAGTCAATAGCCACATCTTTTTCAGTATTACTACATGACTTGGTGGTCCTGGAATTTATATCCTTAACACCAAACAAATAAGCCCTTTCAACATCTTTTGATCCTTGACTTTTATCATCTTCAGCAGTTACCATGTTTTTTCTTAAGTTTGGACCACTTGTAATTTCATGTGAAGGAAGAGAAACTGGTTGCAAAAGTTCAGGGTTTTCTGCTGCCAAAGAAACTGGTCTCAAGTTTCCCTCTCGCCCCTCAGACTCCAAATATTGACTCAAATCTACAGTGGAACGAAGATAACAGCTAAATTCAGAAATTTAACCAAAGAATCCTCTCTTCTGAATTATGTCATCCAGCCAAATTGCCTCCTACAAGAACAATTATAGAAGACTAAACAATAGAAAAAAAACAGTTGACATAGAACAATGTGAATTTGGAACAAAGTAACTTATCTAAGAAGCAGAAAGGGAACTTGTTAATTTTATTAAGCATTCCTGTACAAATGAAAGACTTCGCTATAAAGGGAACAAAGGGAGCTGTGAACTTTCGAAGGGGATATTCTTTTTTTTTAAAAAAAAAAAAAAGAATTCACACTACTTGAAGAATGGGTAAGAAATTACGCAAAAAGATCAAGAAGTCAAACCCTTCTATCCCTAGTAGAAAAAAAATAGACAAAAAAAAGTCAAGCAAAAGCAAAGAGATTCCAATTCAGAGGCTTCTCTGTCATTCAAGTACCTGAAAAAGTGGAGACTCCAAACAATCATTGGAACCCTGAGTATTGTAAGAACTAAGGGATGATCCCCCACACAAAGATCCTGGTAAAACCTAACAAAGGAACCATCACCCACCTTTTAAAAAATCAGTGGTCTACAAAAGGAGCTCATAAATATTTTTCCAGAGATTTGAGCGAGTAGCAATGATCACTGGTGCCAGGTTGCCATCCGATCCACTATAATGTAAACCATTCCCATCATTACACGCACAGTGCCATAGGAAGGATGCCTTCAAATGAATTGCCATAGCCACTTACCAATGAATGCAATATTAGTAGAAGACACCAAAATTACCAAGACCCAAACCCCCCCACCCTTACTTAGTTCTACTGGCTACTGCTATGAATGATTTTTTCTTTTCTCTTCCATTCCCAACCAAAGAAAATTGTTTCTCAATCGTATGACCAACCCCTGCTGCAATCCTGAATAAAATTAGGGTAATAAAGCAGGATGCTTAATGGACGAGAATAGCTAGACTTCCAGATGGGAAAAATGCAAAATTCCAACTGTCCAGACGAGTTTGGAAATCTTCGAAATCAGCAGTCCCAAAAAGAAGCACGCAAGGCTTCCACAAAGAAGCACCTCTAAATAAGTCAAAGGCCACCATGCAACCAGCCAAACTAGCCAAAGAGTTGAGAACTTGGCAATACACATAGATAGCAACCAAAGTGCTCATAATGCTGGTTGCCAAATTGATTTCAAGCCAGAAACTACCTCAAAGATCTGAAGGAGAGGAAAAACATTTGACAAAGTTTTCCCAATCAACCTTCTGGGGACGTAGTGACACGTTAAAAACAAAGGTTGGCAAAGTAAAAATTGGCCAAAGAAAAGGGATTTACTATTTTCTCCCCTTGTAAACAATCATAAAGTATGCCGGGGTGGGGGGACTAATTAAACACCCCACTACAAACAATGCTAGTTAAGCTTCCATTCGCATCTCCAAATACAATTCAAACCCAGAAATTTACGAATTCCCCGTGAGCATTCGTCCCTCAGTCCCCATCATTTCCAATTACTTCTACTTCTCAAAAAAAAAAGAAAAGAAAACCACGCAGCAGTAAATATAAACAAACTCGGAACCATCAATATGTGAGTAAACAACCAAAGCTAAGCGATTGTCTCATACTTAACGTGCGCATATAAATAATTGATTAAATAAAAAAGAAAATTAGTAGTAATTAAAGAAATAGAAAAACCTTTTCGATGGTTACTAGCATCGACCGGAGAATCTGTCACCCTCTCTTTCCCCTGCACCTCCTCTTCTATTTCTTCAACTTCTTCTTCCTCGGGTGCTTTTGACGCACTGACGTCTACGTCGGAACCGTAGATTTCAATCGATGGATCGCTGTCGCCATCGGTAGATTCCAACACTGACATTGGAGGTTGAAGACCTCACGCGCTTGGTGGATGTACTTTAAACTAGTGGGCAGCTACGCAGCTTTTCCAGCAGGGCAGAGCAGCTCGGGAGAGGAAGGACGCTGAGGTTCGCACAAACGATCTTTGCTAATTGCTGTTCTGACTCACTAAACTTTACCATAAACTCCAGGCCATTAAACATCCTGCTTTATTACGCCAAATTTAAGCACTCTTCAACTATTAACAAGTTTGTGAGATTTTTTTTAAGTATTGAAAAATTATGAGATGATAATTGAATTTAAAAAAATTAATAAAGTTAGATTTTATTATTTGAGTTAAGTTTAAATTCTAGTTGGTGAGATATTGGTAGTTTGAATTTGAATCTTTTGAGGATTACATTTTTTTTATATTTAATAGATTAGGAAGTGATTTTTAATTGCAAAATCTATTATTTTTCCAATGACCATAAATTTTTGTCTTTTTACTTTAAATCACATGTACTGTTCATCTATTATGGCATAAGGGAGAGTTTCTTTTGAGTAATAATTCTTTTACGTAATTTTTAATACATTATTTTAAGAATTTTATATAATTATATCATGATAATTTGTCTAAAATTATTTGAGAAAAATGCGCTTTTCCTTGCAAAATTTTCTGTTTAAACACCTGGCGGAGTTAGCGGGGTGCGGAATTTGGGCCAGTAAGCATTTGGCCCAATTCCCATTTACAGAGAAATTAAGAGTAAAGGATACTATAGGCTTCACCTACAGTGTGGAATGTGGAAGAGGCCATCACTCCCATATAAATTTGGATAAATTTTATTATTTTTATAATTTTATTTTTATTTAATTTTTATTATAAAAATTTTAAATTATTAAATTTATTAAATTTTATAAATTAATGTATAAATTAAAAAATCAATAACTTATATTAAACTCATAAAACATGTGAACATATGAAAAAATATATATATATCATTTTTCAAATTTAGATAATAGATTTGTATACAACAATTAAATTGCACATAAAGTAGTTTTTAAAGAGTTAGATACTGCAAAATAAATTTCTTTTGTGACATCAGAATACTTTTTCTTTTTTTTTTATTACTTTTGTTTTAACTGGGACACATCACAATGCCTTTGATCTCTCATAAGTACATGACAATATAAGAATATTAAATATTAATAATGGGTATTTATTTTACCAAAAGTTTACTTTCTCATATTAACATTATTTGGAAGGTTAATCTTGTGATCTGACCAGTGACCAGCCCACTAATTTATCATTCCCCGTGAGCTTATTATTCCTTCTCTCTCCTCACGCGTCTTCTGTCCTTTCATGTAACAGCCAATAGTACACATTTATTTTATATCAAAATTATATATATTTTTATATTTTTTTATCTTTTTCTTTTATTTTTAAAAAATTGGTATCTAAATAAATAATAATAAATATATATATAAAGAATATATGAAGTAAAGGCAATTAAAATTTTGCCTAAAAATTTAAATAAAATTACAAGAATGTCATTTTTTATGAGAGCATATACTTGCTTTGTGTATTCCCTATTTGTATGTTTGTCATTTCTTTAAAATCTTAAGAAAAATGATATAAATATGTAATTTTAAACACTATATATATACATATAAAAATAAATAAAAACTTATATAAAATTTATATATCTAAATACATATATATATAACAACATCTCTTCTTAAAAACGCTAGAGACCCATTGCCACATAGTATGACGCAAGTCCATGGCCCATGCTGCAACCACTACCCTAAACTCACATCAAGACCGTCAACAGGTCGGACCCACGTAAAGATACCGAGGTAGGCTTACCCTGATAATAAATTTCAACAATTTTAATACCGACCTCTATAAAATCATAAAAATACCGGTGTGTTAGAGGCAGTGCACATCTGCACCATGCCATTGAAACTGCAGCTGTTGTGATGGGCCTCAGCAGCACCATAATATCTACGCCGTTTCTTCGCGAGTCATTTAATTAAAGAGGATTAGCAGTTGTAGTTAAATTCCAACTGTATAGTATTCCTGCAAGTGCAGACACTACCAAGCTGTATACAGACACTCTCTCTTTCTCTCTCTAAGAAAGTAAAGCTGATGGAGAAATGATGTGAGAACAACAGGAGCCGCTAAAAGAAATAGAAGCGACTAGGCAAATACAATGCTTAGATTTCTTCTGCCATGGATGCTCATTCTCTGCTTCGCATCTACGTCGTGTTCAGCTCGAAGAGGTGAACTTCGGTTGCTCTTCTCATACTCTATCTCTTCATACATTTTTTAGTGGGAAAATGCTTAAGGATTTGTACGATCTCATTTCACCGTGATTTTAATTTGGCTGGCAAGGAAAATGTGTGTGCGTTTCAGGTAGGATTCAATATTCGTGCTTAATTTTGATTGAGTTGGAGTGTGGTCTGGAGTGGATCTTCTACTGTGCTTGTGCATTAGTGTTCATGTGGGTGGATGAGGAATATAATGATTGAGCAGAATTAGGCAAATTGTGCAGTCGTCTCCGCTTCCTTCTCTCTGTTTTTTTTGGATGTTAAATAATGCCCACCCAATTGATTCGATTCCATCTGGCGTCTCATAAATTGCCGTTGGAATAGAGAAAGGCAAAATAGTTCAACTTTTTCCATTTTTGTTTCTGCATTTAATCCATATGAAAAGAAATGCGTCACGAATATTCATAAATTAAAAATTTTTAAAAAAAGGAAAAACACATTCGTCAACATCATCCAATGAAGTTAAGAAGTTACTGTTTTCCTTGTGGTGAAAGGGTAAATCAGTTGTGTAAGTTCGGTTAATGGAAGCTACTCTTTAGTTGAATAATTTGATCTTGAGAATCTAAAAGAATTATACAAATTTAAAAACAAGCTATTTTAACAGTTTTTTATATTAGTTTCAGGGTTAATGAGAGTTTTGTTAAACAACATTCCTAGTTACAAAGAGAACCCAGGTTCATTGACCTTGTCCATCGCAGATACTTCTGTAGATGTCACAAACCATTGAATATAATTTAACAACATCTCAGAGATGTGACAGCATTTCACATTGAATATCTATATGGTTCTTGCTATTTTTTTAGGTCGATCTTAGTGTCAATGGACTGCCATGTTTGCTTGCAAGTGCCAGAGGATTAAGAGTTTCATAATAATTGTGCTGTTGAACATTGTTCTACGTTTCTTATTGACTTGCTGAAACTTTTAAATCACTGCAGCACCATTTGCTATGCGCATTAGCTGTGGGGCTCGTCAGAATGTTCAAACAAGACCAACCAGTACCCTCTGGTATAAAGACTTTGGATATACAGGAGGCATACCTGCTAATGCAACCAGTCCAAGTTACATTACCCCTCCACTCAAAACTCTTCGTTATTTCCCCTTGTCTGAAGGTCCTCAAAATTGCTACAACATTAATAGAGTGCCAAAGGGGCACTATTCAGTAAGGATCTTCTTTGGACTTGTTACACAGCCAAGAGGTACTAGTGACAGCGAACCTCTATTTGACATCTCTATCGAAGGCACTCAAATATATTCTTTGAAAAAAGATTGGACCAATCAAGATGATCAAGTATTTGCTGAAGCCCTCGTGTTTCTTATGAATAGTACTGTTTCAATCTGTTTCCACAGCACAGGTCATGGAGATCCAGCAATTATTTCAATTGAGATTCTTCAAATTGATGATAAAGCATATTATTTTGGCCCACGGTGGGGTCAAGGGATTATACTTAGAACGGCAAAGAGACTGAGTTGTGGTTTTGGACAGTCAAAGTTTGGCATAGATTATGGCGCAGATCCCTGGGGAGGGGACAGATTTTGGCATCACATTAAAACATTTGGTCAGGATTCTGATCGGCCTAGATCTGTTGAAACTAGGATCAAACAGGCTTCCCTCCCACCAAATTTTTATCCAGAGACTCTGTATCGATCAGCACTTGTTAGTACTGATAGTCAGCCTGAGTTAACATATACAATGGATGTGGATCCCAACAGAAACTACTCTATTTGGCTACATTTTGCGGAGATTGATAACTCTGTGAGGGATGTAGGGCAAAGAGTATTTGACATAATAATAAATGGTGACATTGCTTTCCAAGATGTAGACATTGTCAAATTGAGTGGGGATCGATATACTGCCCTTGTGCTTAATACAACTGTTGCTGTTAATGGGAGGACTTTGACCATAACCTTGACACCAAAACAACATCATCTTGCCATAATCAATGCCATTGAGGTATTTGAGGTTATTATGGCTGAGTCAAAAACTTCATCACAGGAAGGTACATATGCCAACCCCTGCTATTGTTAAGAGTTTTTCTTTTTAATAGAAAAAAATTAGTTTAATCAACAATTAAACCAAATTTACACTTGATTTGAGTAGAAGATATCATGTGGATAAAAGATATTTTAGTGCTGTCAACAGTTGAAATTTATTGTGAGTTTTTTATGTATGGGGTATATCAATGGGAAATACTTCTATTTCTCTTGAAATTAAATATTGTGTGGATGGTCAAGACTGAGTAGAGTATACTATTATCATTAAATCATAAAATGTACTTAAAAAATAACGTTGGCTCAGAATATCCAAATTGAAAAACCACCAAGAAGGTAATCTCTCTGAATCTCACCTAGTTTTATAGAAATAGCTAACTTGCGAAAGTCATATCCTTCATAAATCTCTGATTTTGTTCTCCCCATATTATTGATTGACCATTTTGCATTATTTGTCTTCTTAGAGCCGATCTTATCACCTACCTTTTGTATGACCTATATCCAATGCAGATTAAAGTTATTTAATCCAAGCTAAGGAGTTCTGTTGTAGAAATCAATCTTCATCCTAGTGATATATAGTTGTTTCATATGATTAAAAAAAAAAACCAGGGTTGGAAACTTGGCAGAGAACTCAAATAACTATGTAACGCCCACTGTAAAGTGTATGACACGCAATTTGGAGCCTTGTTGGATCTTTGGCAAGTGAGTGATAACATAATATGTATTATATAATTATGCAAACTTTAGAAGTTTTCATTCTCCTATCAAGTAATATGTCTCAACCCTACTTGTTAATTGGTATATAGTTTATAAAGAGTGTGGCATGAATTTGGTGTAGACCATATACTGTGCTGGTAGTTGCTACTTTTATATGGAGTATCATAGTTGCTATATTTAGATTTAATTTTTTTTTAAAAAAAAGGAACTGTTTCATTCACATGTTTTCTGATTTTACTTACTATTGAATGCAATGAATGTAAATTCTGGTTATCCAAATGTATGTAATCTTTTGCAAATTGATATTTGTTCTTTTACTCTAGTCAAGGCTTTACAAACAATGAAGAGGGCATTGGGGCTTCCTTCCCGGTTTGGGTGGAATGGTGATCCATGTGTTCCACAACAACATCCATGGACTGGAGCAGATTGTCAATTAGACAGAAGTAGTGGCAAATGGGTCATTGATGGACTGTACTTTCTTGTTATCCTTATGTTTATGCTTTTTATTTTACATCTGGTTCTATGCTAGCATTTAACGCCACTTCCCTCGTAAATTTTTTACTTCTTTTTACTTTCTTATTCTGGTATCTTTCCTTTGTACCAAATTAAGAATCTAACCATTGCTTCAGCATCGGAGCTTCTAAATCAAAGAAGTGGGTTACCTTCTATTAACAAATTTTTCTTCCAAAAAATGCTTTAACTCTTACATGCCTCTGTGCACACTGAAAACTTACATTTATGCACTAATAGTATTTAATTTTCCAAAACATTTTCTGCTTCACCCACTTGGGAAAATATTCTTTTGATTTTGTAAATATTCTGGCTGTGTAATTCACAATGATTCCCATTTTCTTGGATTCCTTTGAGTTTGAAACAAATCTGAATCTCAACCTTGCACTTATTAAAGATATTTGTAGCACTACAGTACAAATTCAGTGCGTTTGGCATTGAATACCTTATCTCAATGTCCTTATTAATGAATGCTGCATCTCTTGATGAACAGTGGTCTTGACAATCAAGGTCTGAAGGGTTACTTGCCAAATGATATATCCAGATTGAAAAATCTACAGATCTTGTGAGTTCTTAATAGGTCTCCTCAGTATATCAACTAGACATAGTGTGTGTCTGTGAATATCTGTGTAAGTGAATGGCAGTGTGCACCATGTATAATGTGCATTATCTACAGATCTTGTGAGTTCTTAATAGGTCTCCTCGGTATATCAGACAGACATAGTGTGTGTCTGTGAATATCTGTGTAAGTGAATGGGAGTGGGCACCATGTATAATGCATTGGTGCTGAGAAATCCCTTATTGATTTTTTAATATTTTGTTCCCCAAGTTTTATCTCATCATTTCTTAAGAAATAGGAATGGCAGTGGGTCTATTTGCCTTTGTGTTTGCTCATGTGAGCATTGCACTTTGCAGGAACTTGAGTGGAAACAGCATTCATGGAGCCATTCCATCCTCACTCGGAACAATAACTAGTTTGCAAGTGCTGTAAGTTCATATCTTTTTCTTACGCTATGTTCATCTAGGAAACACACAAACCTTCCTGCTTGTGTTGTGTTTGCAACTCAATTTTAAGCTGCATTTGAATGCTATATTGACGATGGTCCAGAGAACAAGCAACAATGATTTTATAATTTGGTTTAATGGCTTTTGCCCACATTGCCATTATGTGCTAGTGCACAGCAAACCAATTGTTATATTACACCTCATTAGTTGTCAAAGGACATCATCCAGATGCGTGCTCATATCACAATGTAATCATAATACAGTGACCTCTTTGACTTAATATTTATTCATGTTGAGTGGCCCAGTGAAACTTTTAACATTGTCTGCCAGTTATATCTATACATTTAGTAAGAGTAAAATATGGCAGATTTTTTTTTTAGTTGGATTTTACAGATTCATATTTTGTCAAAATGAATAAGGAACAATGCCGGTATATGATTTCTATATTCAAAAATATTGATTCAGGAATTGATGCAAGTCCAATTTTGCCTTGTCCTACATTGTGAAAGCCATAGCTTTAGTGGAATGAGAAAGTTCCAAATCTATTTAAACCCTTAGCAGGGTCTAGGGTACAAGATCTGCCAAGCACAAGACATGAAGTTGTATATACAGTTATTTCTAAGATATAACTTAATTTTTCGCATCTGTGTGTTCCTGATTATGCGTAATTATTAGTAGTATGGTGAATTATCCATGTCGTAGAGACATTGCTCTTATTTGTAAAAGCTGATTAGGGGTTAAATTCTAAATTGAAGATATAAAAATCTGATTGAAAGGATTATGGTAGGGGCTGACTTCTCTTCAGTTGTAAGTTATAATAAGTTGATCCAGGCGTAGGATTTCAAAATGCTGAATTTGTTTTAATGACTGGAATAGAAAATTCAATTTCTTCAGAAAATTTGGTTTAAACCTCTTGAAATTAGCCTTCACTGTTTAATTACTGAAAGGTGTGAAATGTGAACCATTTCATTCCAAGAAAGGTTATTTTAGTTTGGCTACCATCTTTATTTCTGAATGCCATATATTCATGCAGAGACCTGTCCTACAACTTTTTCAATGGATCAATTCCAGAGAGCCTTGGACAGATGAGATCTTTACAGCGACTGTATGATTCTCTAGTGTTTAACTAACCTATGAGAAACAAGAAGATGAGGAGTGTGTAACTGTATTAATATGTCTTCATGCAGGAATCTTAATGGCAACTTTCTGTCTGGAAGGGTCCCAGCAGCTCTAGGAGGAAGACTTTTGCATAGAGCAAGCTTCAAGTATGTTGCCAGTAATTTAATTTGGTTTGAAAGCTTTAAAATAAAGTTATAGATTATGTAAATACATTCAAAGGAAATACCATATGCACGTGCCGCTTGTCTACTTATTTTATTTTTTGCTAGTGACTGATTTTGCTAAATCTGCACTACACTTGTGGATGTCTGCAGTTTTACAGACAACCCAGGTCTGTGTGGTATACCTGGATTACCTACCTGCGGACCTCACCTTTCTGCTGGTGCTAAAGTTGGTATTGGATTAAGTGCTTGCTTTACTTTTTTACTACTTGTTACCTGTTCAGTGTGCTGGTGGAAAAGGCGGCAGAACATCCTTCGAGCTCAGCAAATTGCAGGTTAGTATTGTGGGCTTTACAATGATAGCATTATTTGTAAGTGTTTGTCGACCAATATGGTTTAGGTACTTTACCAGTTCAGGGTATATGGACCACTTAATAAAATTGTTTATCTAGCATTAAAATCACCCTGGTATCTCAAATGAAAAAAGGATCATGGTATCGGTGTTGAAGTTGCGCCTGTCAAAGTCCTCAACTCGAAAAAATTTATGGTACAATGCGGTACCTGTATCTTTTATTCAATAAAAGACGTGTGTATACTTTTATCAAAATTTACTTTCACATTTGAATTGAGAAGTGTTTCCAATACTTTTCAACTCAAATTTTAATCTAAGGAGATATCCAGTCTTACCTTTATAGTACCGTAGATTTTCTCCCTCGATTCATATGAAAATCTAGACTTAATCATAGTTTAGATTCCCTGGACACCTAACTTTTTAGAAGAAATTGAATTTTGAACTTAACTACAGAAAACTATTACTCCTAGCATGGGAAAAGTAAGAGAAGTAGTAAAAACTCAAACAGATATCCCTGAGAAGCATTAAAATCTTATTTTGAATGAAAACTTAAGCTCATGTTTTTCTGTTGCAGGAAGGGCTGCTCCATATGCAAAAGCAAGGACCCATTCGTCACGTGATGTCCAGATGACAAGGCATCATAATTATGGCAATGCTCGCACCGCTTCTGAGAGTGGGCCTATCCTGCTTTCAGGATAACATCTCATCTTTCTGATATTCTATCATGTCCTATATACTTCTGTTTCCTGCCTTCCATTGCGATCTTAAATCAAAGGATGTCGCTTCTATCTGGTGGCATGAATGATGGTTATCTGATCTTTCGGGTATCAGCTTTCTTCCGTACTATGTTTCCTACAAAAATTAATCCAAAGTTACTTTCAGCCCATTGAATCACTTTTACTATGGTAAAAAACTCTCCGGGGCATATGTAAATCAGAATATTTTCCATGAAATATTAGTTTTTTTTCTATGTTTAAAACTAGTAGAGCATTTTGTTTCTTTTGTATTGGTAGATGATGTTGTAATATTAAATATTATTTGCACATAGAAGCATAATGTATTCCAGTGTAGTAAAATCTGCATAATATGTGATGTAGACGAAGCATATATTCTAGTGAATAGCATTTTGATAGCAGAATGAGTGGTAATGGCTGGATGGGGTTTACTACATTTGGCTGATATCTTGATACGGTAGAAATAGTAAAAGAAGGTATTTCATCTTCCACGTAAAGGGGGAGACAAAATATTCATCGAATTAATTTTGATTGTAACCTGTGTTAAGTTTTATAAATTAATTTATAAAATTTAATAGTTTAAATTTTAAAATAAATATATAATAAAATTTAATTTATAAAAATGATAAGATTCATAAGAAAGAACTTAGGAGAGAAAATGCGGTATATGAGGAGTTTGGAAGATTGAATTCCTTCTCTTCTTAAATAATTGGCCAATGTTGAGGAAACTCTTTAGAAATTCTGAATAACGATATATATATATATATATATATATATATATAAATTTTGTATACAATTTATATATAATTTATATTTTTTATTTTTTTTCCAATATGAGGAGCTCACATATAAAGAGCACGAGCTCCTTCTACGCACTCCTATTATTATTTTCGAGAGCCTCTCATCAAATTTAAGTCATAAAATAATAAGACTTTATTTTTTATAATGGAGGAAATGTAAATTATATGGATCTTGGTATTTTTATTATTATATTGTATTTTATTTTTTATAATATAATATTTAAATTATTAAATTTTATAATTAAATAATTAACCAATTTTAAGGAAACTCTTAAGATACTCTGCGATCTAATTAAAGTCATAAAATAATCAAGATTTTATTTTTATAATAGAGAAAAGGTAAATAAAATTGTCATATTATTTTTATTATTTTATTTTAATTAATTTTTAAATATGAAATTTAAGTTATTAAATTTATTAAATTAAAAATAAAATTTAATAAATTAATACATCATAACAATCTATACTAAAAAATGTATAATAAATTTAAAGTAAAATTAGCACTCATTAATAATATTAAAAGAAACTTCAAAGAAAATGTTGCATGGGCATTAAAAAAGAAAATAACTTAGACTAATAACGAATCAACATCTTTTAACTTTATTCTTCCTCAGTTTTAATAATCTTTCATCTTTTATTATTTTATAATAATTTTCTGTTATTTATAATATGAGTTTAATTTCAAGATAAAAAATTGAAAATAAGTCGTAAAAGGTGGGGGAGGGGGGGAAGGGCTAAAGTGAGGTTCCAAAACCTACCAACCAACAACTGACCAGAGACGAGAACCATCGGAATAGAACCATTGGCTTTGTCGTACACCTAAATGAATCAGGTGTTTTGAGTGGAAGAATATGAATCCATTAAACGGTGCAATCCAGTTTCCCTGCTCCACTTCATATTTTTCACCCATTAAACGAATCAGGTGGCTTGAGTGAAGCAGTTAATATTCCAAGTCCAACAGTAAGTAAGAACCGCCAACAGACCAAACAAAAGGGACGAAATGAAAAGGTACCCTCGTCCTATTCCTATCAGATCCACCACCCCACACAGTCAATACCACAAAATAAAAAACACGAAACTGCACGTGTCCTTCTGCACAGTATCAACAAAGATAGCCCTCTGAATTCTCTGAAACCACCACCACCGCCCCAAAATTAAACACCAAAGCAAAAACAAACGTAAATACCCTTCACGTGACCTTTCTTACATTTTTTGTATCTGTTGCTCTGCTGTGTCTGCCCTACTTACACTCTCTTTTTCTTTTCTCAAAAAAATTTTATGATAAATTAAAATATTTAAAATTAATACTTTTTAATTTAAAATTTTAACTAAAAATATTTTTACATAAAAAATAAATAAATTTTAATAAAATTATATAAATAAAAATATAAATACTACACAATTACACTTTTTCTTTTTTCCCTCGTCCTCACATCAGTTTTTCACCGCTTACTATTTAACACGCCCCTCTCTCTCTGTTGCGTGGCAGAGGACAGAGGCCAAGCCAGTCAAACACGCCACCAGCCCATTTCAGTCCCATCTTCTCTTTCCCTCTCCTCTCTCCCCGGCCCAACTCGGACCTGTTCCCTGCCGCTCAGAC
The DNA here is from genome assembly GCA_037013595.1 of Dicorynia guianensis. Classification (NCBI taxonomy): domain Eukaryota; kingdom Viridiplantae; phylum Streptophyta; class Magnoliopsida; order Fabales; family Fabaceae; genus Dicorynia; species Dicorynia guianensis. The sequence continues at coordinate 8,991,569 of JASUAB010000011.1, forward strand.
ACCCTTCCACGTAGAGGTCTCTGTCACAGCGCCAACCCCAACTCATCTGCCGCCTCCAATCCCACGACAACACGTCATTCACCACCCTCATCCATTCTAATAATGCCTCACACCTTTCTTTTCCTTTCACTATTTCAACCCAAATTCCCAAAAATTGTTTATTAAATTTCCACTTGATTAAATAAAAAAGCAAATGTCAGGCGCCGCTCAGCTGCGCCGTACAATTTTGGTAGGGCTTACGTCACCCCGGCGCCATCGTATACTCACATGATGCTCCTCTGCTCACACGTCTAATCAGGCGGCGGCTCTGCCCTCTGATCGCTCTCCTTCCCGTACTTTTTGTTTCTCCAATCCTGGCGTATGCTCGCATCATTCAATCACAGCCGTCAATCAAACATGCGTGCGCTAGATCACAATCCAACGGCTATGACCAAAATCTAACCAGTATTATCCAAAATCCCGGTGCTTGCGTTGTATTTATATAAACAAACAAAGAGAGAGAGTAAAGTGTTGTGCCGTCCAGCCGACGATTACGGGAGGCTGTGTGGGTCCCTCCACTTTATATACGCCCTCTACTTCACTCTGCACTTGGTTTTGTTGAACCTCTTTGTTTTCCGGTGCTCTGTGCGTGCTCGGGAGGAAGGTGGGGAAGGGATAGACGAAGGAAGAAGCTTAGGTGTTTCATGGCGTCGTCCTCTTCAGCCTCACGCGAGGGACACTACAGGGGGGTCAGGAAGCGGCCATGGGGGAGATACGCCGCTGAGATACGCGATCCGTGGAAGAAAACTCGGGTTTGGTTGGGCACATTCGACACACCCGAAGAGGCTGCTCTTGCCTATGACGGCGCCGCTCGCTCCCTCCGCGGCGCCAAGGCCAAAACCAACTTTCCTCTGGCGCCGATGGCTGCTGCAGGTGGCGTCTGCCTTGACCTCAACGCTCCCACCTCTGATCATCATCGCTGGCCTTCCATCCCATCCGGTCGTCTCATGCTCGGTGAATTTCTTCACACTGGTGTTCTCAACGACGGCAACTGCGTTGACCCTCAGGTTTCGCCTTCGGCGTCGGTTGGGGGCGTTCACAACAGACGTGACGGCTCTGTTGCGATGGGTAGCGGTGCTCAGCTGCCAGAGAGTTCTCCTACAGCGTCATTTTTGGGTCTCGTTCGGCGTGGGTTGCCCATCGACTTGAACGAGCCTCCACCGCTGTGGCTTTGAAGTTTGTGCATTGTTATCATGACATATGACTGAGCGATGGAGACATTTTGTATTCTAGGCTTCTGACGGCATCGTTTTGCAGCTCCCTCGTATTTAATCAACTTTTCTTTTTCATTCTAATTTTGCTTGATATATCGGCATTACTATCGCGTAAGAGGGAGTATCTGTATGTAACAGAAAAAAAAATGGAAAGAATGGATTTTAGTAATATGAAAAACGTTATGTACATATATCTCTATTCGTCTGCTAAACATCTTTCGTTTCTTAATTTCAGACATTTAAGATTATTTATTTCTTGCATGTTTTCCATTTATATAGAATGTTGGGAGGTATGGTGGACAACCGGCGGGGGACTGATGGCCGTTGATACCGTTAGACCCACGCGCGACAGTGGGGATAGATTTAAGGTTGAGATGCTGGGGTTTGTGGAAAGCGAGCGTGTGGGGCTTGGCACGACGGCATTCCTTTTCGGGTGAGGTAGCGTGCGGTTCTGATCATTTAGGCAGTGTATAAATTGGAGCAGAAGTTAGACCCATTCGCATTAGAACGCGCGTGTGCAGTTTTGGCGTTCATGTGGGCGGTATAATTAGATACACTAGAATATTTTGAAGAGTAATGGTGTAGGTGTGGGGTATAGGCGTATAATCTCAATCAGACTTATGTTATTAGTGTAAATGAATTTTATATATAATTTTTTTTATTTTTATATGTTTTTAAATTTATATTTATAAGTTATACACTAAAAAATGACTTGTGAATTAGCGGCAGAGATGAGTTATGAGTAAGTACAGTGCGGCCTTTGGCTATGGCTGCTTTATTCCTTAGTGCCAACCGCAGATTTGGACCTCTTTGTTGCCCACTCCTAATCCTGCTTGATTCATCAAACGTCTTGCCCTAATTCGTGAACTAGTGGGGAAAATCTAGTGGCAAAAAGGTGCTGTAACTGTATATTCCAACAACCAAACCAATAGAAAGACCAGTTAGCACTGTGTATGATACATATAATATTATCATTAATAAAAGTATAAACAAAGATAAATACTATTAGAACATAATTTGATAAGATTTAAAATATTTTATTTAAAAATTTTAATTTAAAGTTTTTGTCAACAATATCTTTTACAAATAATGTATAGATATTATTATAAATATTTATAAAAATTTATAGTATGTTTTGATTTTAAAATGAAATAATTTTTTTATAAACTTTCAATAAAAATAACACAATACAATTAAATTGAATTTTTTTAAAATTTTATGTTTTTTTAATCTTTTACTCAGTTTGCTCCTAACTTTAAAATGAGAGTTTAGGGATTCAATGATGGCAAAATTGAATAGGGATGGGGGAAGTGGAAACCGATGCATATGTAGATAGGAAGAGTTGGTAGAAAGAGAGCAAAAGAAGGAGTAGCTTTGTTAAGAGGTTTGGCGGAAATGTTATGACAAAAATGTGAGAGAACTTAACCTAATTGTCAGAAAAGTGCAGAGCTGAGTTGCCAACAGGAGACGCAAAAACTGAAAACCACCACTCTCACACGCAAGCCTCTTTTTCTCTCTCTATCTCTACGACAAGTTGAACAACAACCACTTTAAAACACTCACTCACAGAGCGACACGTATGTAGTTGTAATTGTCGTTGTAATTAAGAAAAATGAAGTACGTCAGCACTGAGTATATCCACCCATTACCATCATCACAGCATCTGCTTCTCACTTCTGATCCTGCTCCACCTGCACCCAGCCGGCCGTCATTTCAATTTATTCTGTGTAATTTTAAAAATATAAATTTTATAATTTTATAAATTTTATATATTATCTTAATTTATCTATATATATATAAATATATCATAAATGAAACTATATACACCTTATTTTTCCCTCACCTCTTTCCACCCCCAGCCATCACCGATTTGACCCTACCCTAACCCTTCCGCTCCCCGTCTTTCTCTTTCTCCTTCTTACCCCTTCACTTTGTCCTTTTTTATTTGAATAAACACCCAATTTCATCTGAAAATAAAGGAATAAGGAGAAAATTTTTTGATTTTAATCTCATTGGGTGAGGCCAGGGAGAGGCACGTGGTGCATTGCGGTGCAGTGGTCCCTCACGACCGAATCTGTCGGCAGCAGAGACGTCACGGATAGTACCACAAACGCCAACGGTGTTTTTTGTTTTGGAAAGATAAGAAAAAGAGCAGTCGTCTTTTTTTCACCTCGTTGTCGTTGTCATTGTTCTTTTGTCGTCCGTGACCCTATCTGTCTCTCGTAAATATGACTGCGGCGGCGCACCGATGTCGTTTTGCGCATTCATTGGTCGGGGAAGCGCCTCAGGTGTCAACTAGGCCGTTAATTTTGGAACTTAGTTTTGATTCCTTTTGCATCATTAAATTAATTTTGTTGATCAAATAAATCCCTTTTATCATATGGGAGGATAGACATGGTTGTTGCCGCCATGCATGTATCGACCGTCATCATGATCATCCAGCGTGCAAATATGTGGTGTCATGTCATGCATGGTGAATGATGATGATGGCGGTAGGTCATGGGTGTGTGGTTTTTGACTGGGCCTTGACAGGTGTTGATTTTGAATGGAAAGGGTCTCATCAAGAAAAGTGGGGGCCATCTCTCTCCAACGACTTGGTTGTCAACTCTGGTTCAGTCACGCTATTTTCATTTTTTTTCATAATTTTATATAATAAAATTTAAATTATTAAATTTTATTATATTGTATTGTATATTCACTAAAAAAGAGGAAGTTGTTTGTAGATGAAACAATGGGCCGGGTCAAGTCAAACGGCCTTTTAATTTCTCAATAATTAAAAAAAAGCTCTTTCAATTCCCCATATAATTATTAAAAGTAAATCCAATACATATAAGATGAAAGAATAGGAAGAAGCATATAATTGGAGCGCCGCCCTGACGGCTGCGGCTGCTGGGCCGCATCACTTTTTAAATTTACAATAGAATATTTGCTCATGGGAATCAAGCCAATCCCACCCGCACATTCTCTGGGCCCACAGCCCAATTTCCAGAAAGTTTGAAAACGATACGGCCTTTTTTAATGCATATTTTATTCACTCAATTTTCTTTCTTCCTGCATTCTCGTCTGCGGCCATGTGAGACGAACCGTCTGAAACAAGAAATATTAAAATTCTAACTTTTTTTATGTGTAATTTTATAATGCAGTAAAATTTAAATTGTAAGCGACGGAAAAATGATGTAAAAGTAAAGTGATGAACAAAATAAATTACTAAAATTACTCATAAAAAAATCTCAATCTAAAAAATATAGATAGACGTGGGAGAATAAAAATTGAGAGAAAAAATTAATAATAAAAATATTAAAAATTATATATATTTAAATGTAAAATATATATATATATAAAATTATTAAAATAAGAAAAAGTTAAGTTATCTATACCTAAATGGATAGATTTGGATCTGCTTTTAAGGGATTAAAACGTGGGTGAGAGAGAAATAGATAAATATAAAATGAAGAGAAAAATTAAGATAAAATATATAAAAATTTTTACACTTTAAATTATGTATTAAAAATTTTTTTATAATATTAATTGAAATAAATTATCTCTTATATTTTAAAATTTATATAAATTAATTCTATATACTTTAAATTATTTTTAAATTATTCTTAATTTATAAATTAAATTTAAATTTAAAGTAAAGATATAAAAAAAAGTTATCAAAATTAAAAATAATAAAAATAAGATGTAAATTCATAAATAAATATATTATAATAGATAAAAAAAAGTTAAGTTAGGTGATTCCTGCTGCTACCCATTCCAAAATCATGTTTGTTTTACTATCTAAAGTACATTTGAAAGCAAGAGTGGGAGCCGGTCATGCCTGTTTGCCATAACCCATTGCTTTGACTATCGAGTTCAAAAACTCTGTTGTTTTCGTGTGGCAGGCCACTCGCACATTCTTGGTATAGCGTTTTGTCCCATTACTCATGAACTGTAGTGAACAGTCCTGGCCCTAAGACCAAGAAGGCAAAAAACCAAGAGACATGCCTCGAAGGTACTGTATCAATCAATTATTTATTAGGCTTTTTTTTTTAGAGTCAATACATGATGATTAAGTGCCCGGAGAAAGGTTGTGTGTTAGAGCAGCATGTAAAATATGGAATAATTATATATTAACAAATAAATTCTGCACACCGATGATATACTTTCTCATATTTTTTTTATTTTTCCTTTTTCTTCCTAAAATCTCACTCTAAACATAAGAGGAGCGTGTAGAAGAAACAATTCCCTAAAAATATAGGTGAGTAGCCTCCAGCTCTGTTAAAGTGCGTGGGAATAGCTGTTCCCTATTCCTTGTATGCTTAATTTCCGCTGTTTTCTTGGGTTACTTTTCTTGTGATTTGCCTTTAGAAAATCATTTCCACATATTAGAGAATACACCATTCAAAAATTGCACCATTCCGAGCAAAAGATTGCCTAAAAATTGCAAAACGAAGTCTAATGAATGTCTCTAGACTACCTGAACTGAAACAGAAACTAGACTTGAATTTGAGTATAGTAATCCGAATCAAAGTTAACAAAAGAATTGAAGTGAAGTAACAGCACCAGTCCAATAACTCAAACCACACTTTTATTGATGGGGGGAGACATGTTTAGCAAATGCCCTTTAATATTTAGAGCTGAAAAATGGGGCTGCTACTGAATTAAAAGTGATTCTACTAAAATTTAAAATTCCCAAATTAAACCCTCATTTTGAAATCTGAGCCCTAATTGAAAGTATCTTTAATCTCCTTCACCAACCAATATAGGTTTTTCCTGAAATTTTATCCTGATATATGCTAACTGTATATATTTGCCAGGAACAATACTTAAATTCATCAAAAGAAGCAACTTGCTAAGGGTTTTCTGCATCACTTGAACCAGCACGAGTACCCAAATTGAATTCCTCAGCAACATCATCAGCTATCTTCCATCTGCTAGATGCATAAACAGCTAATTTAATATCAACTGTGCTCAGAGTAGGAATTATTAAATTCAAAACAATTAATTGTAATCTGTACCTTTCAAGCACAAACTTCCCTTCTTTGAATCTTTGATTCTTGTCATGTGCTACGACCTGAAGGAATCCAAACTCACCGTTATTTAAAACTGATGTGTGCTCATCAAAAGGCAATGTACATTGGTGATATGACCAAGTTAGAAGTATAACAACATACAGAAGGACTTAAGAAAGTGGCGATATACCAGTGCTGTTATAAGGTGTGCTTCAATGGATAATCCTCCAGCATAGTTCTATAAGCCATCTCACACCTGATGCTCTTATTACTCTAAAAAATGAACTATTCTTTGCAAGTACAGCAAAATTTTATTCCTAGACATCTTTTTTAATAACTGGCTGAACAGGACAACATCGCACATATGCAGAGTTCCATGGAAAATGCATTCATTTCAATTATCTTTTGGTAAGACAGAAAACAATCTTTCATATTAAATGCAAGATTAAAAAAATGAATTACAAATATACATTAGAACTGGATACAGGGCTTTACTGAATACATTTACAACGTGTAGGGGCACATATAGGACTGCAACAGAAACTTCACATAATTTGGAAATCACCAGCATCAAGAAACATACAGAGCATGAGGAGCAACTCTCCTAAATTCCTCTTTTCCTGGTAAATATACTGTTGGAATTTAATCAGTTGGAAATTTGGATTAGTACAAATTTAGGTTTATATTTATGAAAAAGATTATCCATGGTAATTTGGATATCTAACTGTATGAATCTAAATTCTGATTTGCACACATAAATTCAAATATTGATTGAAGATGTTAACTTGCAAGCTACCTATCACATTGATGGCGTCAAGGCAAGTCTCTCCTTCATACGAAATACTTCAAAGAATCCCCAGGTTTAATTATGACTAACAATGAAAGAAATCTGATGATGAAAATTACAAGATTTCTAAAATCCAGGCTTGATTCCCATCATCAGAAAATTCTCAAATTTATACAATCTTCCAAAAAGAAATTCCAGGTCTTCAGATGTGAAACTTCTAAAGATACAATACACCATACTTATAAAATTTGATAAATTATACCCTCATGACCATAAAACTTCCCTATAAAAGTTATGGACTGTTAAATCAATTCAAAATTCCATATTGACTAAATTGCTGCATAAGGTTTATACCCAATAGTAACCAAAGTATGTCAAGAAAGGAAACTTGAAGTGCATAGGTATAGCTCACATATTTCCATCCAAGAATTTGACCACAGCAGCAACAAAATATGTCCTCAACAGTGTGCAAGCCAGACATCATCATTCTCTCCTCTTGAGGCCCACGCGTTACGTTCACCCTATCAAACAAAAGGAATTAATTAATAAGCAAGGTTGTTGAACACATTCATTCAGGAAGATTCTAGTAAAGATGATAATAGGTTTAAGAAAGTGCTAAGTGGTTGAGCTAGTGTGGCTCTAAGATGAATGAAGATTCTAGTAAACATGTTAATAGGTTAAAGAAATGCCATGTGGTCAAACTTGTGAGGCTCTAGTTGTCATGTTCTAGGATCAAATTAATAACCTTCATAAAGGATTTAGGACATTTAAGGAGAGATACTACTTCACAGTTTACAGGTTGCATAAACCCAATACCCAAAAACAGTTATTCAAATTTCTTATGATCCACGACCACATGACTATTAGGTTCTGTATTGTCAGTACACTAGGAAATTTTGGTCACACACAATGAGATTACACCATGTGTAACTTTGACAGATAACCGGCATCAATATTCTGACAAACCAGTTAACAACCCTGTTAGGAAGCTCGGTTACTATCAAGATTAATTATTATTGTTTCAATCCATTTTCCCACATCAATAGAAGAATCACTGATCTAGAGTAGGACATTAACATTGACTGTCGCCAAAAGATATATAAAATCAGAGTTGATCTACATGAAAGTGAAATGTTAAACACCAGGGGAAGCAGGGTGCAGGAACGGGGAACAAGAGCAGCCAAAGTGGCAATAACTTACACATTGCTGAAAAGGTATGCCCTCCCTCGACTGCAATTGAAGGACTGATTGCATCACAGAAAAACAAATTAGATTCAAATTGCTAGGGCGGCATATGAAAAGACTTTTATACATTGAGCATTTCAAACAATAGGACAACTAATAGCAATTTACAATATTAATCAAGGATGAGGACCAAATTAAACAGCAAGCTCAATGAGTAAAACTCTTCAAATTGTTCTACGTAAAAAAATTGATAGCAAATGTACATATAACTAATGATGTGAATGTGGAAGGATCACCAGTAATTTGCACCTTCATCAAGCAGTAAATTTGATTACAAGCATTACTGTGTCTATATTAAAGATTTGAAATACCCAAAGTAACAACATATCCAATTTGAAAGAAGTGCCAGCAATTACGAATATGGAGATAAGACTATCATTTTAAGAACAAAAGTTACAATGTTACGCATTGTAGAATGCAAAAAGATCCTACCGCCTAAAATGTCCAGAAGATTACAATGATATCAAGAGCAAACAAACACGTACAAGTTAGACATGGATAAGAAAGATGGAAAGGGTGTGGAGGGAAAATTCTCTATGACCTCAATTCTGGTTGGATCAAGACTGAATAAACCCAGTCCAGGATTAAGAGTTGATGTTTCACCTAAACAACTCTTCCAAAAGCCAGAAACATTAGGTGCACCATTGCATTCTATACCTTCCATTTTGGTGGCAAGCAACTAAACCCATAACCAGGAATCCTATGGTTCAGTTCTTGACAGACCAATAATCAGTTCTTATTTTTATTTAAAAAAATAAAAGAAACATGTCAATTAGAGTTAAATGCAGATAACTGACTTTCGATGCAATAGATTCCTCTCATTGGCTGAAATTGCAGACAGAAACATGGTCTACCTCCCCTCTTAAAAAGCAATTTGGTTCTTACATGCAAAAGAAATATTTTGCTGTCCTGCCATCAAAGTTAGTCCAGTTATTAAGCAATTCTGCTGCAACTTGATAGCAAAAACATCACCTTCATCCCCTTAATTTCTCCCTCAGGAGATTCATATGCTCACCAGTGACAAAAGTCAGCTATCCCATGCTTACCAACACAAAATTAGTTTGGCATATCATTGGTTGCCGAGCAATATTAAGTGAACGAGTTCACTCACTCGTCTTCATTGGATTTTCATTTTAAAACTCGTTATTACTTCAATTCGATAAACATTGGTACATCTTTACTCATGAACTAAACATTTTCTTCATTTTCATTCAAACATCATCTTTGATATCCATTGTAAAACTGCTAAAACCATCAGTATGCACTTGATCCTGACCTCACTTTCAGGGACTCAAATCCCTCAAAATAATCTTTCTTACAAATATTAAATGTTAATTTTGACTCCATTATTCTGTTCTAAATAAGAAGAATCAGTTATATTGTAGATGCCCTAATTTGCCGGAAACACGGACTGCAAATTTGATCCTACACCGAGTAAGGCTAAAAATCTAAAAACTTGGCTGCTTCCCAGATTTTAACAATCAATAATCTACAAGTACAATTCACTAAAACCAATAAGTTGCACACTAATTATTAGCCTCCTTCAGATCAAAATTGATTTTCAACAAAGTAAGAGGAACCTAATATTTAGCCAATTAAATGCATCATTTCAGGCTCATAACAGAGCTGGATCATTACAAATGGATGAATTAAAAAAAGAAACAACTTTGAGCAGCGAGAAGCAAAGAAAGTACCCGAGAGAGAAGGTCATCGGCCAGGGCAAGAGGGCTATCGCAGATTCTACATCTGTAAGCCCTGCCTTCCAAGTCAACTAGAAAAACCCTCCCCATCTATCCTGAACCTAGCTCTCTCATACCCGCAATATTCCTTTCCGCGAACTACAACCTTACGCAGGACAACACCTACACCTGACTCTGAATCTTAACCGTGCTATGCTGCTGACGGTTGACATTACATTTACCAGGAACCGGCAAATATAGGTTTGTTTGATGTCAGCAGTGATGGTTATGAATTTGGTTATTTTATATTTCCTTGAAACTGACTGAAATAAATATTGCTTATTTTTGACAAATTTTAGATATTTTGGAGGTTGAAAATTAAAACAAAAATTTTCATAATCGGGTATGGCATTAACATTTAAGTATAAAAATATTTAATATTTTAATCTTTTTAGACAAATTGATACCTGAATTCAAAACATCTAATGTCTAAAACATATGTTTTTTGGGTATTTAAATTGTTTTGGTGCGTGTTTTAATGATTTGGGTAATCAGGGATATAGTGTCCGATTTGTTTATAACCAGAACTATTTCTGGACATTTAAAATAAATTTTAATGATAAAAATATATCTGCTAATAATATTTTTATCAATCTTTTTATTAAACAAATCTACATATTTTATGAGTACTGTTGTTAGTAGATAATAATTTTGTACAATCACAATACAATCTTTCAGATTTAAACAGTAATTATACATTTTTTAAAAAAATTGTTGTGAGTGAATGTGATACCTCTCACATACAACTATCATTATTCTATTTTATATACATATTTTATAATAATTCTATTTAACTTTATTTAAAATCAAATTTTCTCGTAATTATTCCAAATGAACATATAAATTTCAAATCACTTATTCAAGTTCAGTTGATTAAAAACTTTGCCCGGATTTAATTATATTAAAAAATAATAATAATGCACTGCAGAATAAAAAAGAATGATGATTATAAAACGAGAGAAAAAAGATTTATAATTATCAAAATGTAAGGCATAAATTTTCAGGTTGTTTTCATAAATAGACAGAGAGACTAAAAATGAATATTTACTCTTATTTTTCAAAACAAAAAAATTGAAAAAATTGTAATTATGAATTATTCATAACTGTTTATTTTCTAAAGTTTGTGTTTTTAAATAACTAGATCATAGAAACAGAAATCTAATTTTAATATCATAGGCTTGTATAAGTGATTATTACTAGTGTCTCTGTGTGTGTGTCATATTGTACATGTTAGATTTAATTTGTTTAATATCTTATGAAAGTTTAATTTATATATTAACTTAACTAAGGAGTCACCAAAAAATTAACTTAACTAAGGGCATAATTTTTAATAATGTTCTAAAAATAAAATGCATATTCCATAAATCATGTTTAATATATGAAAGAATAATGTGATTTTTATTTTATTACTAATTAACACTAACACTAAAATAATTATTAAAAGGGTATCAATTTTTGAATGGTATAAATTAATTTGGGCTTTAAGGTAATATTATTAGAGTTGCTGTTTTTGTTCCGATTTATAGAATTGGCGCGTAATCGGACACTCGTTTTTGAAATTAGGGTATTCAATGTTTAGCCCCAAAAAATTTAGACTTTTTAGCTTAAACAAAAGAAATGGTTAAATTTTACTTAATTTGAAATTATAGAACTGAGGTGTAGCCATTCATATAAATGTAGATGATAAATCAATTCTTGCATCTAATGGTTTTGAACCAATTAACAAGTGGGACTTGCTTTTGCCCCCCCCAAAACAAAAAAGGAAAAGTGAGACTTGCATTTGTCCTTTGTATTTCAACTTTATTTTTTGAAAAACAATTTCCATGGACAATAAGTCAATTTCCGTAAAATTTATCCTTGCCTTTCTTTTGAAGGGTGTATCATCACTTTTATAAATAAAAAAACACGGATGGTAAGAAGTGGTTAAGATGTAATTAATTTATGTTACTAACGAAATGTAATAATAATTTTTTTAAATTAAAATTATTAATTCAAATTTAAACTGAAATTTAAGCTTAACTCATTTTAATTTATAGTCTATAATGTGGGTCCATCTCATAGGAAAAAAATAAAATAATAAAATCAAGTTGGACGCCGATTACACGAATTGTTTGGAAAAGGCGAAATACTTTTTCACTTTTTCAATTCCCTTGAATGCATCGCTTAGACAAATGAGAAGAAATCAGTTGGGCCTAAAGGTGGGCCGGCGATTCAATGCACAAGCCAAAATACTTGACAAAGAGAGATACATGAACCTCTATTTATAAAAGTGAATTTCATTCAGCACAGGCAGGGAGCGTAAAAGCCAACCGTAAAAGGGAAGCAAGCGAAAGGCAAAAATAAGCCTCAATACAGGAGAGCATATTATTAAGCTTTTAAAAATGTGAGATAGAAAAAAATTTGAATAATTTTTAATAGAATATAATATAAATATATGTTGAAAAGGTATTAGATATATCTCTAAAAAGTCTTATTAAATATTATTATAAGTTTTATATTATTTAAAAAAAATAAAGTATATAATAAGAATATATATAAATATTTTTATCATAATCAAATATTTTTTAAAGTTTATTCTATAATTTTTCTCTTGGCATTAAAGGATTTTTTATGTTAAATATTTATTTCTTTTATAATTAATTTTTGCTTAAATTTTTATTGTACATATTTTAATTATACAATGAAAAAAATAATCTTGAAGGACTTCTATTTATTGTCAAGCCTATAATCAATTTTTTCAACATGCAAATATTTATTTTCCTAAATCAAATTTGAACTGAGATTAATGCAGGCCAATTCATACCTGCTTAAATTGGACCAGTGTGTTTGAAAATTTTTTATTTTTTAAAAAATTTGATTCTAAATAAAATTTTTAGAATTATTTAAAAATAAAAGTATACTAAAATATGTTTGGTAAGATTATTTTAAAAATAATTTTAAGAATAAAAGTATAATAAAATTTATTTTACAAATTTTATTTTAAAATAAATTTAAAAAATAAAATATTTGTTTGGTTTAATTTTTTAAAACAAAAAAAAAATTTAAAGTCTGAGATTTAATTACATTCAGTAATTTTATCACATAATTTTTATGAATCAAACAATAGTCTAAAGTGTAAACAACACAATTTAAAATGTTACTAAGATGAACATTAATCATAGTAAAACTCCAAATGCAAATGACACAATTCATCTTGAATCTTTTATGGTTTAGAAATCTAAGCTGAAGTGACAGATAAATCAAAAAAGATATTGTTAAATTTTTTATCTTTTTAAATTGACTTCAAGATCATGTAGAAATATGTACTAATTTTACTAAACTAAATTTTGAAATTAAATTATTTTTTGCTAAAGGAGAATATTTGTTATAATTTCTCAAAACAAAAAAGGTTAACACTCATCTTTCATCAGATTTGATCTAGAAAAATATTAAAAATTCTAAAAGAATATTCTGAATTAAACCCATTTTTAATTTTATTTATTGACAATATTTTTTATTTTTAGACTAATTAAAGAGGAAGAAAGGATTGCACCCTTCTTCAAGCTTGAGCCCGTTGCATGAACCAAAACAAGGGCTCTCCCACAGCCCAACTTCTTCACCTCAAATCACACACGAAACACACATAGAAGAAGGAAAAATTACTAGCCTATGAAATCATGGAGATGGGTAACATTTCTGATACAATCACACAACCCTAAATCGAGCATAATGCAATTTTAATGGATTTTCCACAAATCACAAGCATTCCATAATTGCTCAAATTTTCTACAATTTGGTTTTGGAAGCACAAGACGAGCAGAAGTAGATCAAGGTTTAAGAAACCATATGGAGTAGAGAGGCCGGCAACCAATGGCAACTTCTCCAATAGAAAAGTGAACATTGAAGTCCAGGAGAAGAGAGGTTCGGTCCCGAAGAAACAATCCCAGAAAACTTGAAATATTTACATTTATGCCATTAACAAAAATAACTCACTTGTTCTCCATGTTTTCATTTGGAAACAGAAAAATGAAAACAAAAACAACCTGGAGTTATTCTCAATTTTCCACTCTAAAAATAAGTTGTGCAAAATAATTCTCAAAATTATAAACTTAAAAACAATTCAACAAATAAGTTCTTTTTTTTAATTCTTAAAAATGAAAAATTATCCTAAAAAATAGATGCTAAACAAGTCCCTAATTATTATGCTGTTTTGTTTATGTTTTGAGAAATGTACAGAGTGAATTGCTTGTCACGTATCCAGAAAAGGGACTTAAAATAAAAAGATTTATTATTTTATAATTTTATTTTTATTAATTTTTATAATATAATATCTATCTAATTAAATTTAATAAGATCCAATAAGATGACTGGCTGCGGCGTATTGTTTCTTTTTTTTTTTTAGGTTTTTGATTTTCTAATAAAAAAAAAGTGCACTGAGAAATGGGAGAGAAGCCGCCTACACCCAAATCTATACATATATTTTGGTGATTTCACCCGACCCATTTGTTCTAATATTATTTTTCTTTCTAAACAAATGGCAGTTGATTTTTTAATTAAAATAATAATAAATTAAAAAGGGAAAGGATTTAGTGATGGAGCGAAACGTGGCGAATCATGTGTTTTGTTTTGAGTGTGTTTGTGGGTCTCCAACCAGGATCAAAATGGAATGCAGCGCGGCAACACCATCCCTATTGGACCCCACCCACCACCCATGTTTCCCTTCCTATGCGCCCTACTCCACCAACTGGAATATGTCCCTAGTCGGGGAGTCGAGAGCCGAGCCCCCTGCCTTTTCCCTCACTACTTTTGCCATATCATGTGCCCATCACTCCCTCATGCCTTGCATTAATCCTCATCCCATCCCTACCTGATCACAAAACGCATCTCACATCTTATATTCCAAAATAAATTAATACTTCCACTTATATCCCATGAGATGCTTTCTGATAAATAATATTAATTACAGCTATCACCTTAACCCCCTCAAATTCGAATCCTACACATACATATCTATGACCATGCAGTGGATCCCACTTAAAAGGTTGCCGACCTACCCTCCTCCCATCATTTTCCCACACCGCGTCCCCACGCCTCCCCACCTCTCCCCTTTCCCTCTCTCTTTTTCCTTTCTTCTCCAACTCCAATGAATAATAATTTAAATTTTATAAAATAAAAATTAATATAAAGATAAAAATACAAGAACACTGAGAATGCAAACACAAATCAAAGCGTCCTAACAAATTACCAATAATTGGCTACTTTGCTGATATCTTTTTATTATTCAAATTTCTTAAGTTGCAATCAAGTTTTGCTTGTGTGAGAAAGCACCTTTCGAGGCATACAATACAATTTAACACGGCCTTGCATGTTCATGTGTGCTGTGTTCATAACTTCATATTTTTATATTGGGGACGCCAGTGCCAATCTTCAAATTGCTTTTCCATTCTCTCTCCAATTACACAGACAATAATTTATTGTAGTTTCGGGACCTGCCTGATTCACATGAGTTGAACGCTTCAACTATCCAATTTTGCATCCAAATCATAAAAAGCCAAACCAACACGCAGAAAAAGCACCCCATTTCCCCCCAACATTATTCCACGCCAAATGCTCCCTCGTTCAAACGTTTTTAACCACTCATCGCCCCCACCTCCACTTTCAACAACAACTTTCAAATTATCAATAACTTTTTTTTTGGGTAGAAAAATGATCAATGACTTTAAAAAGAAAAAAATTGTACTAATAAAGTTCGACTGACCTACTTTGATAAATTCTCTGTTTTAAAAAAGAATTTCATTTTTGACTATTAATTAAAAATATCTTAAATTTATTTAAAAAAAAAACTGCTGCTTGCTATTAAAGATATAATAATAATAATAATAATAATAATAATAATAATAATAAAATGAGAAATGGAAATGGAAGCTTTGCTTGCTCACCGACCTTATCGCAAGAATGCATTCAATGCACATCTTGTGGGGGCCAATTGCGTTTGGAGGTCGGCACCAATTTTCTTCCTCATCAATTTTATAATTTAATAATTATAATAATTTAAATTTATTTAAAATATCTAAAAATTTAATTTATAAAAATAATATTATTGTTTTAATAACAACATTGAATACCTCTAATGTTTCAAAACAAACTCATAATCTTCGTATTACAATATCTTAATCACATTGGCAACAAGCTATTCGTTGTGACTTACGACATTAATTTCAAGAATTTATTATTTTTCATTGCTAATGAACCGCTGCTGTTTTGATAGCTTCTAAGGAAGCTACGTCTGCCAATTGTCTACTTATTGTTCATTACGGCCAAATGACTAATTGCAAGGAACTTGGCACAGCCACATGTCACGTGGCGGCGGGTTAATCGTCAGAACCCAACAACATCCATATCAACTACGCTTGCATCCACATCATCAAAATAACTCGTCCGTTGTCCCTGCTCTCATGGTCCCCTCCCCTCAATCCAAACGACGTGGCCTCGCCGGGTTATTCTCAACTTCCAGTAGATTCCGGCCATACCCCGCCTTCCAATTAAAAAAAAAGAAGGACGGTTCAAAGTTCAATCTCCAAAGCAAATTTCAATGTGTTAATTTCAACAGCGCAGAAATTTACTGAAAATACTCAAAATAGCATATTACTACAACTGAGCTCAACCAAAAACAAAAAAGAGAAAAAAGAAAGCCAGTTTTCGTAATTCGTAACAACAGATTGAAACTCGTCGTTTCTCTGTCGCAAAAAATGCAGACAATGAAAATCCGCTACGTATGCACACAGTGCTTCTTCTTCTTGTTCTTCTGCTTCCCTTCGGATCCTGCTGTTTTCTCTAATTACAAATTATAACAGAAATTGATAATCCGGGAAAATAAAGGATGAGCTAAATTTCCGATTCGGTGGAGCAAAGAAGTCTCAGGCGATCTCCTGGGGAGGAGGGAGGTTAAGATCTAGATTAAAGCGTCTTTGGTGGTTGAGATCAATCACGGACGATGAATCGGAGTCGCTTTGTACTCCGCCGCAGGAACCAGTCAGGTGGAATTCACTTGCGGCAACAGTACGATGGTGATCGAACTCGAACCGTTTGTAGGGATGGGCTCCCATCATGCCAGCGCGTACGACAGCATCGAAATAGAGTACCTGGTTCGCTGCCGGAAGTGCGCCGGTAAAAACCGCACCGAGGGGTGGGAACTGCTGCTGCTGTTGGAACGGGAACCGAACTGAGCTGGCGGTCACGAATCCGGGACCTCCGCCGCCGTGGGACAAGTTGAGGTCCAGCGGCGCGGAATCTACCATCAGTGCCGTCTCACGGTCACGGCTCGACGACTCAACCGTGCTACTCTGACTCGGACTCTGGTTATTTATATTCTCAGAAGGTACAGGAAAGTTGGTTTTGGCCTTGGGCCCACGGAACTCCCTAGCAGCGGCGTCGTAGGCTCGAGCTGCCTCTTCAGCCGTGTCAAACGTCCCAAGCCAAACCCGGCTCTTCTTGCCAGGATCTCTAATCTCTGCGGCGTATCTCCCCCATGGTCTCTTTCTTACTCCCCTAAAATGCACCTCCTTCACGCCACCGCCGTTCCCGTTAGATTTAACGGCCGCCGCCTTGTCCCTGGGTGCCATAACTCAAATAGTAGTTTCTAAAATACTGATTGAATTCTCCGAAGAGGTTTTCTTATTCAGTTTAGTTTCTTTTCGGAGAAGCCGTTTGGTAGCAGAGTGTGTGGGAAGATGAGGGAATGGGGCAGGCCTAAGACCTGAAGAGGGGATGGGTAGCAAGTGGGTCTTTTATAGAGGAGCAAGGAGAAGATGGGTCAGGGGTTGAAGAGAGAGAAAAGAATGGTGCAGTCAACGTGGGATTTGACTTTGAGATGGGGCGGCTGTGGTGTGCCAGAGAGCGTAGGGGCAAATTACTACGGTAGTTCCCGAAATGCGTGGCATGTGAGTTGTCGCGTGAACAGACAAACTGGGTGGCGGTCTCTTCGTCATTATCATCATAGGACTCTGGCTCCCAATCCACTCTTTATTGGTTTTGGTGGGGGGAAAGCACTCTATCACGCGCTCTTATTTACAGCGCGATTCAACAACTCTCCTCTCTCTGTTTTTTATTTTGTTACTATATTGCCTTTTCTTTTGGTATGTTACTATATGCCCTTTTTAGATTGATCATGCATTAACGTGGATAATTACAGTTTGTTTTCGTTTGCCAAGATATAAAGTAGGGTTTGGGTCATTATGCCCGAATTAAGTACTTTCTCTGTATCTTAGTAACTGTTGTTTAAGAACTTAAATATTTTTATTTTTTAATGGTTACTTTTAAAATAAAATTTACATTAATTTTAATTGTTTTATTATCTCTCTTAAATGTTTAATTTAAAATTAATTTTTCTTTTTATAATAAAAATGATATTTCATAAGGAAAATAATATTTCACTAAAAAATATAATAAATTTCTTAATTCATTTATATTTTCCTTATATGTTAAATAATAAAGAATAAAGACCATAATGAATTTTGGGAATATGGCTAACGACATTGTTTTTGACTGAGTAATAGGATAGAATATCCCATTGATGGTAAATATTTCTCAGAACATGGAGTGTGAATCAAACCCACGTTTGTTGAAACTTTCATTCAGAAAATTTAATAATTTTGATTATTTAAAATTTTTAAATAAATATCTAATAAAAATATTAATACCAGACTATAAATGTGTGAACTGTAACTATAGTTGACCTACTAATGGAAATGCTATACGTATAGGGAGTGTCATATGCATAGATAAATAAAATAAAAATACAAAAATATATGTAAAATTTATATATATATATATCATTATTCGCCTAATAATAAGCCAATAAAGTTCTTTCCAATGCAAGATTAAAGAGTTATAACATGAATAATATATATTATTATGAGTACGTTGTATGATGATATTAATAAAAAATGTTTATTTGACCGCAAATAGTTAAGCGCATGCTATTGTCTGGCCGCGTGACTTTGGTAAGGGCGTATTTTTTTAATTAATGATTAGCGATGGTGGCTGCTACGAAGGGGCTTTTCTGGTTTTTGGCCTCAAGCAAAGCGGTGGCTTTGTCTAATGAAAGTGCGCAGCAGAAGACTGGTTAAAGAAATAAAAGATTGGCAGAGCCGCGTGGGTTGTCAAGTTACGCGTCTTGCAGAGAAAAGCAGAGCGGCGCACGGTGAAAGAAAGTAAGCTACTACTCCACCACCCCTTTCCGCGCAGTCATAGACCCACTACTTTTTTTACGACTTCCCTTGCTTCTTTCTTACACGTGAAAAAGAAAATCTCTCTCTCTCTCTCTCTCTCTCTCTCTCTCTCTCTATTTTAAGTTTCAATCTACGAGGATCTGTGATGTGGGGTTTTTTTATATAAAAAATGATTTACATCTTTTTTGTTAACATCGCTATTGTTAGAAAATTTGTAATTACTATTATAAATATTTATTAAAATCTGTTATGTTTTACCATTGGAATGAAATCAACTCTATGGACTCTAAATTTTTAGGATTATGTTAATTTTTATAAATTTATTTTTATTAATTTTTATAATACATAATTTAAATTATTAAATTATAATAATAAATTGATATACTATATTATTAATGATAAGAAAAGTGTTAATGGAATTGAAAAAAATTATTTTTTTAAATTTTATAAGTCAAAAGAACGTATGGACTGCTTCTTCGCTTGCTGCCAAAAGGCAACACTTTCGCCGGTCTCTACCGTAGACTGTATAAAATAGATAGGCTCCATTAATTCGCGCAGCAAAGAAAGGTCATTAATTCACACGCATAACTTGTAGCAAGTCACAAGGGCTATCCTTGTAAATAAAAAAAAGAAGTAATTATTGCATGCTATATGGGGTAATGTTATTATCTTCCCTTTTCAAAAGCAATTAAAAAATTATATACACACCGACCAGGCCATCAACGTGATCACAATCACAGTTTCTTAAACTTAGAAGACACTTAGCAAATCCAAAATTAGCTGCGCACCTTAATTAACTTAAAATTAGGTTAAGTAAATATATATTTAAATAGGTTTAGTTTGAATTAGTTGAAAATTCAGTTTTGAAAATAATTTCTGATATTATAAATTTAAATGTATGCTAATATTATTTACTCTTTTATTCTTAAATAATTGATATTTAAAAAATTTTGTTTTGTTCTTAGTATCATTTTTTAAAATCAAAGTTTCATTAAATTTATTTAAGTTTACTCTCATTTAAAACATTCCCCACTAAATGCCCAGTCAAAATATATTTGTTGCAAACATTTCTTACAAATTTTTCAGTCAAAATTAATTTTTTTTTTACTCACTCTTTACTGAATTTTTATTAAGAGAAAATTTCTCTCTCAACAATCTTTACTAAAATATTTTTTATTATTTATTTTATTAACTTTTAATATATTCAAATTGTTTTATAATAATAATAATGTAATAAAGATTGTAACTTTTTATAACATATAAAAATAATTTATTTTTTATTTCTATACAATTTTTTAAATATCAGTTATTACTTAGCAAGGAGGAAGTAGAAAAGCAAATGAAAAAACGGAGACGAATGGAAAGAGTCATAAGAAAGTGATGGATCTCTAATGTGATGACCCGCAATGGGGCCAGCAGAAGTTCTTACACCCGATATCCGCGTCAGTGATTGACTTCATTGACTCAACTTATCCGTACAAACGTTTGCAATTTTAACTCAGCAGCCAGACATATCCAATACGTGGCAGTCATAGACGATGCCGATGGGTGTCCCCAGCTATCTAGAAACCAGGCCCCGCACAACGCGACATCGTGTCTCCACCGGGCGGGTCCCACACCATCAATCAATTACTACCACGTGTCGCATATATGTTCACACATACAATGCCGCATGTGTCCAGGTCCAGCACTAAATAATAAAAGAAAAAGAAGTGAAGAAAAAGACAAGAGAACTCTGCATTTTTATAAGAAATTAAATGTGAAAAGAAATGGAGTTTGATAAAGTTTTGGGGAAGCTGAAGCGACACAGTTGGCGGCTTTTGGGTTCGGTCATCGGTGGCAGTCAAAACGCATATATTGCATGTTGCCTGTAAACTCTGACCACTTCAAACGTGTTGACCATAAAAACTTCAATCCGTTTTAATTTTCCTTTGGACTTTAGCCATCAAATCCAAGGTGTCAGGAAATTCAAATCGACAAATGATAATAGATATGTAAAATTTTATTTTTATTATTAAAATATTATCTGTTTAAAATTTAAAATAATTTTGATATTGACCCATCATAAGATCTTTTATATATTTTTTTAACATATTTTTTATTTTTAAGTAAATTTTTTTTAAGATAAAAATTATTTAATAATAAATCATCTTAACAAAATCAATTCCAAACTTCAATTTATATCGAATAACTACTTCAAAATCTTTTAAAATATAATTAAATTTTATTATATTAACGCCTTGTTTATTTATATAAATATTACATATGCATTCATCATTTCACATTCAAATCTCTCGATGCTCTATTCTAAACTCAGAGAAAAAAATTTTTACTATTCTTATAAGATTAGTTTTATTAAATTTTTGTAATACACAATATACATTATTAATTTATAAAGTATTGCATTTTTATAAGACCTATTAAATTAAAAGATTCACATTTGTAAAAAGAAAAAAATTCCGACCAAAAAATTGTCTATATGATTTTATTATGTATGAAATGTTTAACAATAAAAATTGATTACTTTTTCTATAATTTTATAAAATTTTATATAAGAAAAAATAAATTGAATTGTTCTAGAATGTAAAGTATATTTTATAAAATATAGGAATAAATATTTATTTATGAAAAAATGAACAAAATAACTATTTTAAATCTAAAATATATAAAATGATTGTTTATTGTTTATAAATCTAAACCGATGATTTGCTTGATCAAAGTTGACAACAATTTGGCATCGAATCTAGCAATGGAAAAATTTGCTTGATTTGTAGGCATTGGACAATTAGTGTGAACTCTTTTATAAATGCCAAATTGAGGAAGGCAGAATATTTAGAGCAGAGCTGGATGCGAGACTTCATTTTCCTCGAGAACAGAAGTCAGCAGAGTCCACTATCATATGTGGGGTGTGCGGACCCTGTATCAACCAAATTGTCTCGATGCTGGATTTCTTTCCATACACAACTGTAGAATCAAATGTGTAGAAACTCAAAAGCGGTGTCAAAGGTAAACAGCGCATAAATTAGGCTATAAGTCTTGTTAAAAAAGGGACCATTGAACATGTATTTTCTCTAGTAATACTGACCATATTAACAAGTTTCCGGGATCAATTGTAGATTGAACCATTGAGCCAAAACTGTTGGCACTTTCGAGAACAATTATAGCTCGTCGGCACCAGAATGAAATCATCTCTGTCATAATAACTTGTCAAATAAGACAGATGGTGTCCTCTAGTAAATTCTTTGGTATTGACTTGTACTCTAGTAGACTTTCATTAGAGATTGTCATATATGCTGGGCTGAATTGTACCATGGAAAAACTTTAAGGGATGAGTTTCAACAAAAACCTAGATGTAGATGAAAATTGTTTCTATTAAGATACAAACAGCCCCGCGCTAATATTATTTTCTAGATAAACTTAGAACCAAGTAAGCTGAACTGAAAGAAGCCCTTCAATTCATAGTTGTAGCACACAGTCTTTGCATTAATGATTTCTTCTCCTAATAAGAAGCAGACCAACCGCTTCTTGGCCTATTCTTATAATTTCCTTTCTATTTAAGTATCATTTTACAAAATTTAGTAGGAATGTTCATTGAGTGAGGTTGACTTAAAAGCTCAATCAACTCAACTCAAATCAAGTACGTTTTAGTGGATTGGGTCAAGTAGTAGGATTTGATTGAATAAAAAAGTCTCCAACTCAATTACGTTAATTTAGGGAATAGGTTTGAAGATTCTGACCAAACCAAATTCAAACAAACTCGAGAAAAGAAAAACTCTATTAGTCAACTATTTTATTATTTTCCTTATTATATATATACTTAAAATGTTCAAACCCTTATATTGTAAATCAAGTCAAGTTTTTCTATTATCTATATTCCTTTATTAATCCAAACATAAAGTCTAATTCTTCATGGTAATTAAGGAAGGAGATGAAATGACATTAATTGAATACTATCTCATCTATTTCTCAACCTAAGATATTACTTTTGTTATGTTAAAAGAAAGTAAAGCCAAAAATAGCATTATCCTTACTTATTTAAAATAATTATTAACAACTATCTAATTTCTAGATTCATGTTTCTTAGGCTTGTCTTAATTCATTATTTTATTTTATATTATGCTATATTAAACTTACCTTTAGTAACATTCATAGTTGTGTGCAAAACACAAAACAATGTAGTTTTATCATGAATTTTTTGTTATAGTTTTACAATTTCTTTCTTTCTTTCTTGTTCTCTTATAGTTCTCTCTTATGCTAATTGTGGTTGAGATAGAATCAAATTAGCATATACTCATGTTCTTTATTGCTAAAACTTTGTACATAATTAATAAGATATTGAATGTAATATGATTTTAACCTTAACTTTAACAATATGATCAAAGTGGAATTGTTAAACTTTGGCAACATTTAGAAAATAAATATGATATTAACCTGTGAGAATTATGGTTGTATTTTTTTTTTTTAATGGTACAAATGGGCTATACGCCCCAAAACAAAACAAAGAACAACAAAGGGATGGATCTTATAGAGGAGATCCCCATAGCATCAAGCATCAATAAAAGGTCTAGACCATTAGTAACAAAATGTAACTCATTATGATTGTGTTTTTACTTGTTAGAGTACTTATGATTCATGATTGTGTAACTTGTAATGAACATTAGACTTATGGACTTATGTATATGTGTTAGTCTCAATGGCTTATGACATACAAGTTGATATGTTGTTAGTGTTAATCACTTTGTCTATAATTTATATAATTCATGATTTGAAATATAGACTTCTTAAAATATTAAAATCAGCCTTTTTTAATAAGTTCGGGTCTAAAAAAATTAATCAAGTACCCAACTTACAAATAGTTGGATCAAGTTTTAAAAAATTTTACCCCTAATATGGGTTGGTCGGGTTAGGTCTTAAATACCCTAAAACTTAATCCAACTTAGGTCACAAATATATTTAAAATTTAGATAATTAAATATATTAAATTCCATATTAGACTATGAACTCAAAAAAATCAACAAGCTCATGGACCGTTGTGGGTATTTTTTTAGTCCCATAGTTGTGAGATCAACATCCCCCTGTGACAAAGGCCTAGGTTGAGATTAAGATTATGTGAATGAAGAAAGTTCTTTTCTCGAGGTTCGGGTTTTCATACGCGGCATCAACAAGAATCCAAATCATATTTAGTATTCCGGTATTACCTTATTTGAATCTGGATATGGCTATTCTAATTGGTTTTGAGAAGCTTGTAGCCCTCTATTTTGTTTTAGGCATTTGGTAATGAATAGTATTTGGTAGGGGTGGGCATTGGGTGGGGCGGTTTGGGTGGGGGCAAAATTTGCTCAACCGGGTTGAACCCAATCTCTTATTAAGTTAGTCCAACCCCGGCCAAAAAATTCTTCAAACCAGCATTCTTGGGTTGGAATGGATCGGTTTCACTTGGGTGGGTTAGTTTGGGTTAGGATGGGGACGAACAAACGTGAGGCGAGCGGTGGAACGAGGATGAGGTTCGATCAACTATTGAGGACCCAAAGTGTCGAAGTGTGATAATTAGACAAGAGATGAGTCAAAATAAAAAGAGGCGAGTCAAGACAAGGTGAGAGGAGGTAAGGGATTAGCGTTGACTATTAGAAACGACAAGACAACGAACGAGACTTATAGCTCGTGAGAGAGGGAGTTGAGGGATCGAGGGTTCGAGACGAGGGAGGGAAGTAGGGGTAGGCATTAGGTGGGGCAGTTTGGGTTGAGACAAAATTCTCTCAACCTAGTTGAACCCAATCTTTTATTAAGTTAGTCCAACCCCAGCCAAAAAATTCTTCAAACTAACATTTTTGGGTTGGAATGGTTCGGTTTCACTTGAGTGGGTTAGTTTGGGTTAGGATAGGGATAAACGAATGTGAGGCAAGCGGTGGAACCGGGATGAGATTCGATCGACTATTGAGGACCCAAAGTATCAAAGTATGATAATTAGACAAGAAATGAGCCAAAATGAGAAGAGGCGAGTCAAGACAAGGTGGGAGGAGGTAAGGGATTAGCGTTGACTGTTGGAAACGACGAGGCAATGAACGAGACTTGTAGCTCGTGAGAGAGGGAGTCGAGGAAGGAAGGGTTCGAGACGAGGGAGGGAGGAGTGGTGTTGGTTTGCTGAAGTTAAGCTGCCTCTTGCCTGCTTGTGCTTATAAAAGTTTTAAGTAGGGGTGGGCATTAGGTGGGGCAATTTGGGTTGGGGCAAAATTTTTTCAATCTGTTTGAACCCAATCCCTCATTTAGTTAGTTCAACCCCAGCCAAAATGATCCTTCAAACTAAGATTTTTGGGCTGGAATAACTCAATTTCATTTGGGTGGGTTAGTTTGGATTAGGATGGGCCGAAGAGTGAAGGCTTGGGAATGGCCAGACGTAAGGCAAGTGTGGGCGAGTTAGCAAGGTTCAGCCAACTATTAAGGACTCAAAGTCTCGAAGTGTGATGACTAGACAAGAGAGGGACCGATATAACTCAAACGAGGTAGGGTGGTCAGCATCGACTGTCAGAGACAATGAGACAATGGACGAAACTCGTCGTTCGCAAAAGAGAAAGTTGAAGGACAAGAGAGGACCGAGAAGTGGCATTGGAGTCGTAGAGCTACTTGAGAAAGATTTAGGGTAAGCTACGAAATAACGTCATTTTGTAGTAGTAGAAAAAAAATATATATATATATGTAATTTTTATTGAGTTGCCACAACAATCAAATAAAGAGAGAGCAAAAATTTAGTCTCATCCAATTTATCTCATCTTAAACTAAAATATTATATTATATTTATTTTACCCCATCTTAACTTAGTCTAAATTTTCTTTTTTATAGTTTGAAGCAAGTTAAAATGGTTTAACCCGAATCAATGTTCACCCCTAGTTATAAGGCAAGCTAGAAAATGACATCATTTTGCAAAACAACGCTATTTTATAACATCAAAATTCAAAATATATATATATATATATATATATATAGCATAAGAATTAAAAAAATATATATATATGTAAATTTTGTTGGGTACCCGCGGCAACCGAATGGGGAGGGGACCAAAATCCAGCCCCACCCAATTTACCCCATCTTAAGCCAAAATATTACATGATACTTATTTTACCTCATTTTAACCCGGTCTAAATTTTTTTTTTTACGGTTTAGGGTAGGTTGGAACGGTTTGACCAGGTTCAATACCCACCCCTAGTATTTGGAATGAAACCATTGACCAAATTGACTATTTCTTCAATTTTAGCAGCAGCAATGTGTCAGAGGGCTTCAAAAGGGCGTTCTATCTACAAGCTTCTGTGCCCATTATTTTACCATATTTTAGGTCGTCTTTCCTAGAATGGGTTTCCCAGAATATGGGCTTCAAAGCGTAAGAGCCCAAATGAATCAACCCACATGATGGTTCCGCGACTCTAGACTCTAGAGCGTTCTGGGTCAAGAGCGCTAAGTCGAGAAGATTTGCGAATTTTCAGAAACTTGCTAAATTATTAAAATAATAAATAATAATAAAGAAATTTCACGAAAGTACTCGATTACTCCTCCACTTAGTTTAAATACCCGATGGCCGATGTATCCCATCGTAGAAACCAGTAGGCGCGCAATTCGAAGCAGTCCTCTAACTCCGAAATAAACTTCCGAGTTCCAGCTTCCTTCAATCTTTTTTCGAGTAACACAAGGAAATGTCGCTCATCCCAAGTTTCTTCGGAAGCCGCAGGAGCAACATCTTTGATCCGTTCTCTCTTGATGTATGGGACCCCTTCAAGGATTTGCCTTTCCCCACTTCACTCTCTACGGAATTTTCTCGGGAAAATTCAGCATTCGTGAACACTAGGGTGGATTGGAAGGAGACCCCAGAAGCCCACGTGTTCAAGACTGATCTTCCAGGGCTGAAAAGAGAGGAAGTGAAGGTACAGATTGAAGATGACAGAGTGCTTCAGATCAGCGGAGAGAGAAATGTTGAGAAGGAAGACAAGAATGATACATGGCATCGCGTTGAGCGCAGCAGTGGCAAGTTCTTGAGGAGGTTCAGGCTTCCGGAGAATGCCAAAATGGATCAGGTGAAGGCTTCCATGGAAAATGGGGTTCTTACTGTGACTGTACCCAAGGAAGAGGTTACGAAGCCCCAGGTGAAAGCCATTGAGATTTCTGGCTAGGAAGAAGGGCATTTTTTTGTTAGCAGCTGGGTTTGCAATCCATAAAGCATTTTCTTTCGTTTGGGACTTCAAATTTGACTCTTGTGATTACCGTGAGTGCCCTAATGAATAAAGAAAACGTCTCGTGTAATGTAATATACCGTGTAATGTAAAAGAAACGTGTTTGTGCAAATGCATTTTTGGCCTATTGTTTAAGTAACCTTTGAGTACAGAGAACGAGTTATTTTTTCATTATAAATAGAAGATGGCAGTAAGGTTACAATTGACTACTTTAGTTCACCAGAACAAAAGAAAATTGATGTGAATTTAAATCGAAGAAGCAACGATTCCGTTAAGAGTTCTGACAATCGCAATTACAGAATGCAGATGTTGAAACATTTGATGAAAGCTAGCCATTTGTTGAGACCATTATTTGCTATAATTGATCACTAATGACCACAGGGATAGGCCGCTCAAAACTAACATATATACAAAGCGCGACGGCAGGTAGCATCAACGTCATAATCTCTGTTTATTAAATGAGCTTTGCGTGCACTATTCCACCATCTCTGCGCTTTCTTCTTTTCCACGACGACTCTTACCACCCAACAAATCCCAAGAAACTGTAATTGAAGCATGAAAGTAGCGATACAACAGTCAGTTATACTATTGAAACAAGAAGCTTGGCTTAACTCGCAATTCAGCAGGAATCTCACTTCTATAAAATTTCGTTTTTTACAAAAATTACCCAAAAAAAGAGAATCAAGAATTGAATGAAGCATGATCAAGAAAGAGAAAAGGAATGATCTTTAGCATCGATTCGTTATTCTGGAATGGAAACCGTAGTGTTTAAGCTGCTTCAGGCTTCTAAAACTTCATTTCAATCACAAAATTAAAGAAAAAAAGAGGAAAGCTATAGATTTATCGATTTTAAAATTATTTGTTTCAAACGCAATCATCAAATCAATGATACCCATGAACACAAGGGAAGAGTGAAGAGTTACCTAAGAGATCGACCGGTGAGGTGATGGGAAAAAATGTGGAAGAAGAAATTGGCACCGTGAAGGAACACGACGATTCCGGTGCAACCCAATAGGTATAGCTCCAGCATCCCTTGCTTGTATCTTCAACCTAGCGGGGGATGGATCGGCTTCAATTGAGAGTTCGAGAACCAAAAATGAAAAAGAAGACAAAAGCTTCAAATTTTGATAAACATAGAATGAACGATGATGGAACAGAGGAGAGGCAGGGGAGGTGCAGCTGAGCTTAGGAATATTGTAGACAAAATAAAATAAGATCAAGTTGAGTTGTGTGGGTATTCATTCATTCATCGGACTGGTGACGGCATCATTTGAGTTGCCATCCATCTAGATGAGAGTGCTGTTGAATACCGAGAAGAAGACTGTGGAGGCGGTGAATCTGAACCGTAGGATTTGATAGCTAGATTGGACGACTCTGATTGAGGTCGGTGGGGTGACTGATGGCCCCGCCTTGCAGCTGAATATTTTTTTAGCTGTGTACTACACCTACTTTCCAATAGCTAGGCTAATCTGAAGTCTGCGGCTTGATATTCCTTCCCTGAAATCCAACCACCTTCTTCCTCTAGACCTTTGCTCTGTTTTCATTTCTTTCAGGCTAAATAGGGTGATGTGGTTTGTTTTGAGTTATTAAAAAAAATTAATTTTATTATTTTTATAAATTAAATTTTATTAAACTTATTAAATCTGTATATTGAATTAAATTATCTAATAGCATATATTACATTTTTGTATATATTTAATAAAACTCTTTCATAAGAGTTTCTTTCCTGCTAAAATTTAAAAACTAATTGTATGTTAAAATGGCTTATGCAAATTAGAAAAAATTAAAATTATGTATAAAAAAAAATAAAAAATGAAAATGCATGTTAAATGAGATAAAGAAAAGTAAAAAATGAAAAAAGGTGTTTAATGGAAAGAATGTAAAAGGTAAAGATACTTATCAAATCAATAATTTAGATTATCAATATTATTAGCTAATTTTATGAATACTAAGGCTAAAATAAGGGTACTATAAGAAAGGATGAATTATAAATAGATTAAACTAATAGATTTAATTATTTTACTACAAATTAAATTTGAGAATAAACCACCTCCAAGCTTTTTAGAGTTGAGTCATTTAACTATTGAGATTTGATCTTGCAGAATATATATCTTTTAAGTTATAACAATTGATTTTGAAAGAAAATTACATAATTTCTGCAATTACTATTATTTTACATTCAAAATTTTAACGCTATTATCCTGCTTCCACTTTATACAGTCATGCTGTAAAATTTTGCACTCAAAGGAATATAAATGCAAATATAAAATCCATGAAATAAGTGTTCCATAAAGCACTAAATTTGAAAGTGATTTTTGTTTTAATCTTTTTTTTCTTCAGAAAGTAATACATTTCCAGGGGAGATGGTGCTAACAGGAGTTAAGGGTGGGGGCGAATGATATTGATAACTAATTAACTATCATAAAGCACTTAATTCGAAAGTGCTGCCTACTATCCCCAACGAGGCTTAAGTAAAACCACTGTATCCCACATACAGATCCAAAAAAAAAAAAAAAAAACCACTGTATCCCACAGGAAGTGTCCTTGAGCAGGATCCTTAAAGACGAATCTCGCATTTGATTATTCATTGTAAGCAACTTGAAGCTTCCCTTTAGTCGCTCAACAATGTTGAGACAAACAAATCCTGCACAAAACTGGATCTCCCAGCAGCTTGCCTCATCCTTTTCTCCCTCTCTTCAATACTCAACGAGGGATCAAAACTGAAGCAAGAGAAAGAGTCAGAGAATGATGACATGCACAACAAAGCAGCTGAAAAAATTGCTTAGACCCCAAACCTCTTATTTATCGAATAAAGAAGCATGAGGGACTGAGTTTCTGAAAAAGCACCTTGATTTCCGTATATGTGCGGATGCTGTATTCTTTGCTGAAAAATCTTCACTTGTTACCACTGACTTTGAAATTTCTTCTGCGTCAGAAGCAGGGAAATTCAATATAAGCGAGGATAGGAATGGATCAGCAGGTGCATTTGATAAATTACTGCTGTTTGACCGATATCCGCCACCTCCAAGAAGCACCTGTAAATGAGCTTCGCGAAGGTCCCGACCCAAAAGGGACAATGCCTGACTGTTAGGGACGGCAACTCTTCGTGACCTGCGTCGACGTCTATGTAAGTAATCCTCAGTTTAGGGGAGCAATGAGCAAGATTGCTTTTCACTTGATAAAGAACCCATCATATATACAGGCTAACCATTTTGAATCAAAATAAAGGTATAAAGGATATCTTAAACAAGTGCCCATGCTGCAGAGTTATGTGACTCAACATGTCCCAGGCAACCTTAACTGAGCATACAGGACAAATCTGCAAGAAAGGAAAATGAATCATAAGACTCCATCATAACCAGATTTAGAGATGAATTCAATCCTTCAGGCGGGGATGTCTCAAAATAACAGCTTCAAAGAACTCAACTGTTTAAGAAAGCTGGATTTCATATTTTATGATCCTAAATCTCCAGGGCAGCAAGTTCCAGAAATGAATTTGGCCTCACATATAAGCATTCCCTACCTGTACTGAAACTTAAGTTAATTATTGTATACACATTTTGGCTTTCATTATTTTTCATCCTTTCATAATCTTGTATATTATGATTGCGCGAATGAAGAAAGTTCTTTTCTTGAGGTTTCGGTTTTCATACGCGGCGTCAGCAAGAATCCAAATCATATTTAGTATTCCGGTATTACCTTATTTGAATCTGGATATGGCGATTCTAATTGGTTTTGAGAAGCTTGTAGCCTTCTGTTTTCTTTTAGGCATTTAGAAATAATAGTATTTGAAATGAAACCATTGACCAAATTGACTATTTCTTGAATTTTAAAAGCGGCAAAGAGTCAGAGGGCTTCAAAAAGGCAATCCATTTACAAGCTTCTGCGCCAATTATTTGATTTTTTAACATTTTTTTGGTCGTCTTTCCTGCATACGGGCTTCCCAGAATATGGGCCTCAATGCGTAAGAGCCCAAATGAATCAACCCATATGATGGTTCCACGACTCTAGACTCCAGAGCGTTCTAGGTCAAGAGCGGTAAGTCGAGAAGATTTGCGAATTTTCGGAAACTTGCTAAACTATTAAAATAGTAAATAAGAATAAAGAAATTTCACGAAAGTACTCGATTACTCCTCCACTTAGTTTAAATACCCGATGGCCAATATATCCCATCGTAGAAACCAGTAGACGAGCAATTCGAAGCAGTCCTCTGACTCCGAAACAAACTTCCGAGTTCCAGCTTCCATCGATCTTTTTTCGAGTAACACAAGAAAATGTCGCTCATCCCAAGTTTCTTCGGAAGCCGCAGGAGCAACATCTTTGATCCGTTCTCTCTTGATGTATGGGACCCCTTCAAGGATTTCCCTTTCCCAACTTCACTCTCTACCGAATTTTCTCGGGAAAATTCAGCATTCGTGAACACTAGGGTGGATTGGAAGGAGACCCCAGAAGCCCACGTGTTCAAGGCTGATCTTCCAGGGCTGAAAAGAGAGGAAGTGAAGGTACAGATTGAAGATGACAGAGTGCTTCAGATCGGCGGAGAGAGAAATGTTGAGAAGGAAGATAAGAATGATACATGGCATCGCGTTGAGCGCAGCAGTGGCAAGTTCTTGAGGAGGTTCAGGCTTCCGGAGAATGCCAAAATGGATCAGGTGAAGGCTTCCATGGAAAATGGGGTTCTTACTGTGACTGTACCCAAGGAAGAGGTTAAGAAACCCCAGGTCAAGGCCATTGAGATTTCTGGCTAGGAAGAATGGCATTTTGTGTTAGCAGCCGGTTTGCAATCCATAAAGCCTTTTCTTTCGTTTGGGACTTCAAATTTGACTCTTGTGGTTACCGTGAGTGCCTCAATGAATAAAGAAAACGTCTCATGTAATGTAATATACCGTGTAATGTAAAAGAAACGTGTTTGTGTAAATGCATTTTTTACCTTTTATTTAAGAAACCTTTGAGTAAAGAGAACGAGTTAATTTTTTCACAATAAAATGAAGATGGCAGTAAATTGACAACTTTAATTCACCAGAACAAGAGAAAATTGATGTGAACTTGAATCGAAGAAGCAACGGTTCTGTTAAAAGTTCTGAGAATCGCAATTACAGAATGCAGATGTTGAAATTGATGAAAGCTAGCCATTTGTGGAGACCATTATTTGCTATTATTGTTCACTAATGACCAGATAGATAGGCCGCTCGAAACTAACATATATACAAAGCGTGACGGCAGGTAGTATCAACGGCATAATCTGTGTTTCTTTTCCACGACGACTCTTACCACCCAGCAAATCCCAAGAAACTGTAATTGAAACATGAAAATAACGATACAACAGTCAATTATACTGTTGAAACAAGAAGCTTGGCTTAACTCTCAATTCAGCAGGAATCTCACTTCTATAAAATTTCATTTTTTACAAAAACTACCCAAAAAAAGAAAATCAAGAATTGAATGAAGCATGTGTAAGTCTGTGCACGTTTAACATGCATATTGGTTTTGGATGTTCTGAACGTTGCCAGGCGTTGGCAACCGTTTTGAACGTTGGTCTCCAACGTTCATCGGTTTCTGGTCGTTGCCTCTTCTCCTCCTTTCGGTTTCTGAACGTTGGAGACAAGCTGAACGTTTTCTCCAATGTTTCTGGACGCCATCTGGTTTCATGTTCATTGGCCATTAAGTGTTGCGTTTCAGAACGTTGGCCATTGAAGTCGGTGTTACAGACCTTTAAGTGGTCCGTTTGAGGAGTTTCCACGGCGCCATGAAGGAGTTTAATGGAGGCGTTGCCGTCTTTGATGGGAAGACGTTGCAACGCCGAACCACTATATAAACGGGGTCCCCTAGCTCAGTTCTCACCATTCAGAAGCCAAACACACTTCAGCACACCATCTAAGAGTGAGAAACGTGAGCTAGAAGCGTCCCGTGGCCAACTTTCGACTTGAAGATTGCAATGGCTGGAGGTCAGTTTTTCTTCCGCTTTTACTCTGTTTTTGATGTCATTACATGTTTAAGACATCATTTAGAGTCTGACAGTTGGTATCAGAGCCATTAAAAACCTCCGTCTTGCTGTATTTTCGAGCTTCAAAACTTTGAAATTTTCATGGCTTCGGGTTGCTTCATGCATGGGTTTTTTCCGTGTTTTGATTTCATAAATATATTCCTCATGAAATTCTGATCAATTTGGGCTTTTGAAACGTCGAAAAACACGTCCGGAATCGCCAGAAACCGTCGGGTTTTACGGCGGGTCCGTGTCGGGTCGGGTCGGGTCGTCGCGACCCGGCTGGAGGTAGGGGACGACCCAAACGACAGGTCGTTTCTGTGAACGACATGTCGTTTTATGAAGACGACACGTCGCCCCTTAGTAAACGGCACGTCGTTTCGAATGGCTGAAAATCAGCCCCAGCACCCTTCAAACGCACCGTTTCACTTAAGTGAAACGGGCCGGGCCGGGCCGCGCACTGTGGGCCTCCGGGCCGCGGATTTGGGCCTGTCCGGTTTCCAATTTTTGGCCTGCTGAACTGTTTTCAAAAAAAAAAAAAAAAAAAAAAACCAGTATTTTCGGATTTGGGCCGAATTGGGCTGATGTTTTGGGCTTTTTGACATAGCCCATTCAGAATTTAGTATTTTATGATTAAATTTCATATTTGGGTATTATTTATTAATTAAAATAATTATAAATTTATTATTTTTGGACAAAATTATGCATTGCCCTTTTGAAATTAAAATGTATTTTGTCCAAATTTTATGATTAAAAATGCCATATGCCCATTTTTGAAATTTGTTTTTGGGAGTGTTTTTGGCATATTTATTTGAGGAAAGTTTTAATTAATTAGTCACATTTTAAGACAAGTTGATTAATTAATTATTTAAATTTCCATTATGCAAGCTTGCTTTTACATATTTATTTAGTTATTAGCAAGCATTTAGTTTCTCTATAATGTCTTGTGATTAGTGTAATTTTAGTTTAATTAGAGTTTAGCCACAGCACCTTTGATTATTCTAAAATTACACATTATGAAATAAATCACATCTAGTAAAAGACATAAAAATTGTAATTAATATATATGATGTGATAATCATTATCCCACAGGATTGTTATCATATTATATATGTTTAATTAGGATGGGATAGTAAATTTTCTTTTTTCTTAATTACCCACAGGATTTAAGAAATAGAGATAATTTACCAGTTTCATCATAAAGTTGCATGAACCTAATTGAATAAGACTTAGCCCACAGGCAGTTTTATTTGTTACTAGGCTCATGATTTACAAGATATGCTTTACATTGGTAAGACATATCATAAAGAAATAGTTAGTTGCCTCAAATTTTGACTTAGCATATTATGCAGCTTTTCAACCCATAAATGTCTCCGACTTCCAAGTTCCTGAACTAAGAGGGGACAATTACAAAACTTGGAAAGAGAAAATCCTTCTACAATTGGGGTGCATGGACATTGACTATGCGATAAGAAAGGAAAAACCTCCTACGCCCACGAACACAAGCAATGCTTCAGAAATAGGTCTTTATGAACGCTGGAAGCGATCTAACCGTCTCAGCATGATGTACATACAGACCAAAATATCTGACGGTATCCGTGGATCCTTAGGAGAGCATGAATACGTCCGAGACTTGCTGAAGGCCATTGACGTGCAATATGAGTCATCCGACAAGGCCTTGGCAAACACCCTGATGACAAGGTTATCTACTATGAAACTCACTGGCATAAGGGGTGTGCGAGAGCACATAATGCAAATGAGGGATATTGCGGCTCAACTGAAGAGTCTAGAGGTTGAGATGTCAGAGTCTTTCCTTGTGCACTTTATTCTGAACTCTTTACCATCTCAGTATGGACCTTTCAAGATCTCCTACAACACACATAAGGAGAAATGGTCAATTAATGAACTATTGACCATGTGTGTCCAAGAAGAAGGAAGGCTCCTAGCTGAAGTGGGAGAAAGTGCACAATTGGCCATTCAAGGAAAAGGTAAAAAATAATTCAAGGCCAAAGGGAAGGGCAAGGCACCAATTCTAGCTGGCATCAAGAAGGAGTCCAAGTGCTTTTTCTGTAAAAAGAAAGGACACATGAAGAAGGCTGCGCCAAATTCAAGGCTTGGCTTGAAAAGAAAGGTAACTCAACCTCACTCTTCTGTTATGAATCTAATATGGTAGATGTTAGTAGTAATACATGGTGGATTGACTCTGGTGCTACAATCCATATCTCTAATACCTTACAGGGCTTTCTAGACCTAAGGAAGCCGGTGGGCAGTGAGCAATACATCTATTCAGGAAACAGGATGGGCTCACAAGTGGAAGGCGTAGGAACATGCAAATTAGTTTTAGATACTGCCTATGTATTGATCTTGAAAAAGACCTTTTATGTACCAAGTTTCTCTAGAAACTTGATTTCAGTTTCTAAACTTGTACCATTTGGATATTCCTTCAACTTTTCAGATAATTTATTTCAATTATATTATAAATCTGATGTTGTTGGAAAAGGTACAGTTTATCATGGTCTATTTCAACTTCAATTACAAGACAGTACATCTTATGATACAATGCATGTTTCTAGCAACATAGGTATTAAGAGAAGTATTACTAATGAAGATTCCTCTAACTTGTGGCACCGTAGACTTGGGCATATCTCAATAGAGAGGGTGAAGAGGTTAGTAAAAGATGGAGTACTTAGTACTCTTAACTTTACTGACTTTGACACCTGTGTAGCCTGCATTAAGGGAAAGCAGACTAATAAGACCAAGAAAGGAGCCAAGAGGAGTTCTACCTTATTAGAGATCATACATACAGATATTTGTAGTCCAGATTTAGACTCAAGTAGTCAAAAATACTTTATCACCTTTATAGATGATTACTCACGATATATGTTTCTCTATTTACTGAACAACAAAAATGAGGCACTAGATGCCTTTAAAGTTTTCAAGGCAGAAGTAGAGAAACAATGTGGTA
The DNA here is from genome assembly GCA_037013595.1 of Dicorynia guianensis. Lineage (NCBI taxonomy): Eukaryota > Viridiplantae > Streptophyta > Magnoliopsida > Fabales > Fabaceae > Dicorynia > Dicorynia guianensis. The sequence continues at coordinate 9,027,960 of JASUAB010000011.1, forward strand.
AACAAATTAAGATAGTGAGATCAGATAGAGGTGGTGAGTATTATGGTAGATACACTGAAGATGGACAAGCATTAGGTCCATTTGCTAGGTTTCTTCAAGAACATGGGATTGTTGCCCAATACACCATGCCTGGATCTCCGGATCAAAACGGTGTAGCTGAAAGGAGAAACCGAACATTAATGGACATGGTGAGGAGCATGCTCAGCAGCTCTAAACTTCCTAAGTCCTTGTGGACTGAAGCCCTTAAGACGGCTGTGTATATTCTTAACCGGGTTCCAACCAAGGCTGTCGAAAAGACGCCATTTGAATTATGGAAAGGATGGAAACCTAGTTTAAGACATATGCGCGTTTGGGGATGCCCGTCAGAAGTTAGGGTTTATAATCCACAAGAGAAGAAGTTAGACCCAAGGACCATTAGTGGCTATTTCATTGGATATGCCGAAAGGTCTAAGGGATACAGATTTTATTGTCCATCTCATAGTACTAGGATTGTGGAATCAAGAAATGCAAAATTTCTTGAGAATGACTTGATCAGTGGGAGTGATCAAATTCAGAACTTAGATTCTGGACAAGATCATTTTGGTTCTCAAGCTTCCACTTCAAGTGATAGATTGGTTATAATTCATGCCCCTCAAGTACAAACGGGTATTGAACGACCAATCATTGAGACTCCACAACCTGTTGACCATGACCCAGTTGATCCGGTTGATCAACAATTACCAGAAACTGTTGAACAACCAGTTGACCAACAACCTCTACAAGAGGATGTTGAGACAACATTAAGAAGATCAACTAGGATAAGGAGGTCAGCAATTCCTAGTGACTATACAGTGTATCTAGAAGAATCTGACTACAATATTGGAGCCGAAAATGATCCTGAGACGTTTTCACAAGCCATCAGTTGCAGAGAATCTGAATTGTGGCACAATGCTATGAAGGAAGAGATGGATTCCATGGCGTCTAATGGAGTCTGGGATCTCGTTGAGTTGCCTAGTGGCTCTAAAGCCATTGGATGTAAATGGGTCTACAAAACTAAAAAGGACTCATCCGGCAACATCGAGAGATATAAGGCAAGACTCGTGGCCAAGGGATTCACTCAAAGGGAAGGAATTGATTACAAGGAGACATTCTCTCCTGTATCTAGAAAGGATTCCCTCCGCATAATAATGGCATTGGTTGCCCATTTTGACCTAGAACTGCATCAAATGGATGTGAAAACGGCATTCCTCAATGGAGAACTAGAGGAGGAGGTATATATGAAACAACCTGAAGGATTCTCCTCTAGCGCTGGTGAGCATTTGGTTTGCAAGCTTAGGAAATCCATATATGGATTGAAACAGGCCTCACGCCAATGGTATCTTAAGTTTCATGATATTATTTCCTCATTTGGTTTTGTGGAAAATGTCATAGATCAATGTATATACCAGAAGGTCAGTGGGAGCAGAATCTGTTTCTTGGTGCTATATGTGGATGATATTTTACTTGCAACCAATGATAGACAGATGCTATATGAGGTGAAACAGTTTCTCTCAAAGAATTTTGATATGAAGGATATGGGTGAGGCATCTTATGTCATTGGCATAAAGATCCATAGGGATAGAACTCAATATACATTGGGTCTATCACAAGAAACCTATATCAACAAAGTCTTAGAGAGGTTTCGGATGAAGGACTATTCACCAAGTGTAGCACCTATTGTGAAGGGTGACAGGTTCAATTTGAACCAGTGCCCAAAGAATAACCTTGAGAAGGAACAGATGAGTAACGTGCCATATGCTTCTGCTGTTGGAAGCCTTATGTATGCTCAGGTTTGCACAAGACCTGACATTGCTTTCGCAGTTGGCATGTTAGGGAGATACCAGAGTAACCCAGGAATAGACCATTGGAAAGCTGCAAAGAAAGTGATGAGGTATCTTAAAGGTACTAAACACTACATGCTAATATACAGACGAACTGAGAATCTTGAGGTAGTCGGCTACTCTGATTCGGATTTCGCCGGATGTGTTGATTCACGAAAATCAACATCAGGATACATTTTTATGCTTGCCGGTGGAGCCGTATCATGGAGGAGCGCAAAGCAAACTCTGGTTGCTACTTCTACCATGGAGGCTGAGTTCGTATCTTGTTTTGAGGCAACTTCACATGGTGTATGGCTTAAGAGCTTTATCTCTGGGCTGAGAATAATGGATTCTATCTCAAAGCCATTAAGAATATACTGTGACAACTCAGCTGCTGTTTTTCTGGCTAAGAATAATAAGAGTGGAAGTCGAAGCAAACATATCGACATTAAGTACTTAGCCATCCGGGAACGTGTCAAGGAAAATAAAGTTACCATTGAACACGTAAGCACTGAGTTGATGATAGCTGATCCTTTGACCAAAGGCATGCCACCAACAGGGTTTAGGGATCATGTAATTAGAATGGGACTTGGTCCCACATTGAGACTTTGATGTAAAATTTTCATCATTTTGTAATAAAGCTCTTATTTATGCATATGTTGTTTTCTCTTTTGTGTGCACATTTATTTATTTATTTTTGAGAATAACAACAATTAAGATGACCTTGAATAAGTATAGGGCTTATTCATTAAGTTATAGTGGATTTGTGGAAACAAAATACATCGTAATACATGGAAGGTAATACTCGCATAAGAGGACTTATCGCCATGATTCGTGTATTTAGTTTTCTACTGTTGAAATCCAAATTGTGGAAACATTATTGAATATACGGACCAAGTGGGAGAATGTAAGTCTGTGCACGTTTAACATGCATATTGGTTTTGGATGTTCTGAACGTTGCCAGGCGTTGGCAACCGTTTTGAACGTTGGTCTCCAACGTTCATCGGTTTCTGGTCGTTGCCTCTTCTCCTCCTTTCGGTTTCTGAACGTTGGAGACAAGCTGAACGTTTTCTCCAATGTTTCTGGACGCCATCTGGTTTCATGTTCATTGGCCATTAAGTGTTGCGTTTCAGAACGTTGGCCATTGAAGTCGGTGTTACAGACCTTTAAGTGGTCCGTTTGAGGAGTTTCCACGGCGCCATGAAGGAGTTTAATGGAGGCGTTGCCGTCTTTGATGGGAAGACGTTGCAACGCCGAACCACTATATAAACGGGGTCCCCTAGCTCAGTTCTCACCATTCAGAAGCCAAACACACTTCAGCACACCATCTAAGAGTGAGAAACGTGAGCTAGAAGCGTCCCGTGGCCAACTTTCGACTTGAAGATTGCAATGGCTGGAGGTCAGTTTTTCTTCCGCTTTTACTCTGTTTTTGATGTCATTACATGTTTAAGACATCATTTAGAGTCTGACAGCATGCTCAAGGAAGAGAAAAGGAATGATCTTTGGCATCGATTCGTTATTCTGGAATTGAAACCGTAGTGTTTAAGCTGCTACAAGCTTCTAAAACTTCATATCAATCACAAAATTAAAGAAAAAAAGAGGAAAACGACAGATTTATCTATTTTAAAATTATTTGTTTCAAACGCAATCATCAAATCAATGATACCCATGGACACAACCAGCTACATGATCGAGTTTCAAAGACAACTAAAAGGAAAGGACGTACAGAACAAAAGAAAGATAACTGGGAGGGAAGAGTGAAGAGTTACCGAAGAGATCGAGCGGCGAGGTGATGGGAGAAAATGTGGAAGAAGAAATTGGCACCGTGAAGGAACACGACAATTCCGGTGCAACCCAATAGGTATAGCTCCAGTATCCCTTCCTTGTATCATCAACCTAGCGGAGGATGGAACGGCTTCAGTTGAGAGTTCGAGAACCAAAAATGAAAAAGAAGAGAAAAGTTTCAAATTTTGATGAACATAAAATGAACGATGATGGAACAGAGGAGAGGCAGGGGAGGCGCGGCTGAGCCTAGGAATATTGTAGATAAAATAAAATAGGATTAAGTTGAGTTGAGTGGGTATTCATTCACTCATTTCTTTCAGGCCAACTAGGGTGATGTGGTTTGTTTTGAGTTATTAAAAAAAAAGTTAATTTATTACTTTTGTAAATTAAATTTTATTAAATTTATTAAATCTGTATATTGAATTAAATTATCCAATAGTACATATTACATTTCTGTATATATTTAATAAAACTCTTCATAAGAGTTTCTATCCTGTTAACATTAAAAAACTAATTGTATGTTAAAATGGCTTATGCAAATTAGAAAAAATTAACATTATGTATCAAATAAAAATAAAAAAAATAAAAATGCATGTTAAATGAGATAAAGAAAAGTAAAAAATGAAAATAGGTGTTTAATAGAAAGAATGTAAAAGGTAAAGATAGTTATCAAATCAATGATTTAGATTATAATTTTCTTTCTATTTAAGTATCATTTTACAAAATTTAGTAGGAGTGTTTATTGAGTGAAGTTGACTTGAAAACTCAACCAACTCAACTCAAAACAAGTACGTTTTAGTGGATTGGGTCAAGTAGTAGGATTTGATTGAATAAAAAAGTCTCCAACTCAATTAGGTTAATTTAGGGAATAGGCTTGAAGAGTCTAACCAAACCAAATTCAAACAAACTCGAGAAAAGAAAAACTCTATTAGTCAACTATTTTATTATTCCCCTTATTATATATATACTTAAAATGTTCAAACCCTTATATTGCAAATCAAGTCAAGTTTTTCTATTATCTATATTCCTTTATTAATCCAAACATAAAGTCTAATTCTTCATGGTAATTAAGGAAGGAGATGAAATGACATTAATTGAATACTATCTCATCCATTTCTCATCCTAAGATATTACTTTTGTTATGTTAAAAGAAAGTAAAGCCAAAAATAGCATTATCCTTACTTATTTAAAATAATTATTAACAACTATCTAATTTCTAGATTCATGTTTCTTAGGCTTGTCTTAATTCATTATTTTATTTTATATTATGCTATATTAAACTTACCTTTAGTAACATTCATAGTTGTGTGCAAAACACAAAACAATGTAGTTTTATCATGAATTTTTTTTATAGTTTTACAATTTCTTTCTTTCTTTCTTATTCTCTTATAGTTCTCTCTTATGCTAATTGTGGTTGAGATAGAATCAAATTATGATATACTCGTGTTCTTTATTGCTAAAACTTTGTACATAATTAATAAGATATTGAATGTAATATGATTTTAACCTTAACTTTAACAATATGATCAAAGTCGAATTGTTAAATTTTGGCAACATTTAGAAAATAAATGTGATATTAACCTGTGAGAATTATGGTTGAATTTTTTTTTTTAATGGTACAAATGGGCTATACGCCCCAAAACAAAACGAAGATCAACAAAGGGATGGATCTTATAGAGGTGATCCCCATAGCATCAAGCATCAATAAAAGGTCTAGACCATTAGTAACAAAATGTAACTCATTATGATTGTGTTGTTACTTGTTAGAGTACTTATGATTCATGATTGTGTAACTTGTAATGAACATTAGACTTATGGACTTATGCCATATGTGTTAGTCTTAATGGCTTATGACATACATGTTGATATGTTGTTAGTGTTAATCACTTTGTCTATAATTTATATAATTCACGATTTGAAATATAGACTTCTTAAAATATTAAAATCAGCCTTTTTTAATCAGTTCGGGTCTAAAAAAATTAATAAAGTACCCAACTTACTAATAGTTGGATCAAGTTTTAAAAAATTTTACCCCTAAAATGGATTGGTTGGGTTAGGTCTTAAATACCCTAAAACTTAATCCAACTTAGGTCACAAATATATTTAAAATTTAGATAATTAAATATATTAAATTCCATATTAGACTATAAACTCAAAAAAATCAACAATCTCATGGACCGTTGTGGGTATTTTGTTAGTCCCATAGTTGTGAGATCAACATCCCCCTGTGACAAAGGCCTAGGTTGAGATTAAGATTATGTGAATGAAGAAAGTTCTTTTCTTGAGGTTTCGGTTTTCATACGCGGCATCAGCAAGAATCCAAATCATATTTAGTATTCCGGTATTACCTTATTTGAATCTGGATATGGCGATTCTAATTGGTTTTGAGAAGCTTGTAGCCCTCTGTTTTGTTTTTAGGCATTTGGTAATGAATAGTATTTGGAATGAAACCATTGACCAAATTGACTATTTCTTGAATTTTAGCAGCAGCAAAGTGTCAGAGGGCTTCAAAAGGGCATTCTATCTACAAGCTTCTGTGCCCATTATTTTACCATTTTTTAGGTCGTCTTTCCTAGAATGGGTTTCCCAGAATATGGGCTTCAAAGCGTAAGAGCCCAAATGAATCAACCCACATGATGGTTCCGCGACTCTAGACTCTAGAGCGTTCTGGGTCAAGAGTGCAAAGTCGAGAAGATTTGCGAATTTTCAGAAACTTGCTAAATTATTAAAATAATAAATAATAATAAAGAAAATTCACGAAAGTACTCGATTACTCCTCCACTTAGTTTAAATACCCGATGGCTGATGTCTTCCATCGATGAAACCAGTAGCCGCGCAATTCGAAGCAGTCCTCTAACTCCGAAACAAACTTCGAGTTCCAGCTTCCATCAGTCTTTTTTCGAGTAACACAAGAAAATGTCGCTTATCCCAAGTTTCTTCGGAAGCCGCAGGAGCAACATCTTTGATCCGTTCTCTCTTGATGTATGGGACCCCTTCAAGGATTTCCCTCTCCCCACTTCACTCTCTACTGAATTTTCTCGGGAAAATTCAGCATTCGTGAACACTAGGGTGGATTGGAAGGAGACCCCAGAAGCCCACGTGTTCAAGGCTGATCTTCCAGGGCTGAAAAGAGAGGAAGTGAAGGTACAGATTGAAGATGACAGAGTGCTTCAGATCAGCGGAGAGAGAAATGTTGAGAAGGAAGACAAGAATGATACATGGCATCGCGTTGAGCGCAGCAGTGGCAAGTTCTTGAGGAGGTTCAGGCTTCCGGAGAATGCCAAAATGGATCAGGTGAAGGCTTCCATGGAAAATGGGGTTCTTACTGTGACCGTACCCAAGGAAGAGGTTAAGAAGTCCCAGGTCCAGGCCATTGAGATTTCTGGCTAGGAAGAATAGCATTTTTGTGTGAGCAGCTGGGTTTGCAATCCATAAAGCATTTTCTTTCGTTTGGGACCTCAAATTTGACTCTTGTGATTACCGTGAGTGCCCTAATGAATAAAGAAAACGTCTCGTGTAATGTAATATACCGTGTAATGTAAAAGAAACGTGTTTGTGCAAATGCATTTTTGGCCTTTTATTTAAGTAACCTTTGAGTCCAGAGAACGAGTTATTTTTTCATTATAAATAGAAGATGGCAGTAAGGTTACAATTGACTACTTTAGTTCACCAGAACAATAGAAAATTGACGTGAATTTAAATCGAAGAAGTAACGATTCCGTTAAGAGTTCTGACAATCGCAATTACAGAATGCAGATGTTGTAACATTTGATGAAAGCTAGCCATTTGTTGAGACCATTATTTGCTATAATTGATCACTAATGACCACAGGGATAGGCCGCTCAAAACTAACATATATTCAAAGCGTGACAGCAGGTTGCATCAACGTCATAATCTCTGTTTATTAAATGAGCTTTGCGTGCACTTCATTCCACCATCTCTGCGCTTTCTTCTTTTACAAGACGACTCTTACCACCCAACAAATCCCAAGAAACTGTAATTGAAACATGAAAGTAACGATAACACAGTCAATTATACTAGACTAAAATCCTATTTTGATCCTTCAAAGATGAACAAACTTCTATTTTAGTCCCTCACTATTAAATTTTTCTATATTAGTCCTCCAGAGATCAATTAACTTCTATTTTAGTCCCTCATTGTTAAATTTTTCTATTTTGGTCCTCCAGAGATTGAAATTGATATCAATCAAGTCCCTCAATTAGGATGATTGTTAACAAAGTCAAAATTGCTGACGTGTCATGATGACGTGACAGAATTTGCTGACGTGGTAGAATTTGGATGACGTGGCATGCTGACTAGGCAAAGTTGCTGACGTGGCAGTGTATTAGCTGACGTGTCATGCTAACGTGGTAGAATTTGGCTGACGTGGCATGCTGATGTCAGCGCCACGTCAGCCAGTTTTGCCACGTCAGCATGACACGTCAACAATTTTGACCTTGTTAGCCATTATCCTAATTGAGGGACTTGATTGATATCAATTTCAATTTCTGGAGGACCAAAATAAAAAAATTTAACAGTGAGGGACTAAAATAGAAGTTAATTGATCTCTGAAAGATCAAAATAGAAAAATTTAACAGTGAGGGACTAAAATAGAAATTTATTCATCTTTGAGGGACCAAAATAGGGTTTTAGTCATTATACTATTGAAACAAGAAGCTTGGCTTAACTCGCAATTCAGCAGGAATCTCACTTCCATAAAATTTCGTTTTTTACAAAAACTACCCAAAAAAAGAAAATCAAGAATTGAATGAAGCATGATCAAGGAAGAGAAAAGGAATAATCTTTACATCGATTCGTTATTCTGGAATGGAAACCGTAGTGTTTAAGCTGCTACAAGCTTCTAAAACTTCATTTCAATCACAAAATTAAAGAAAAAAAAGAGGAAAGCTATAGATTTATCGATTTTAAAATTATTTGTTTCAAACGCAATCATCAAATCAATGATACCCATGGACACAACCAGCTACATGATCAAGTTTCCAAGACAACTAAAAGGAAAGCACGTACAGAACAAAAGAAAGATAATTGGGAGGGAAGAGTGAAGAGTCACCTCAGAGATCGAGCGGCGAGGTGATGGGAGAAAATGTGGAAGAAGAAATTGGCACCGTGAAGGAACACGACGATTCCGGTGCAACCCAATAGGTATAGCTCCAGCATCCCTTGCTTGTATCTTCAACCTAGCGGGGGATGGATCGGCTTCAATTGAGAGTTCGAGAACCAAAAATGAAAAAGAAGACAAAAGCTTCAAATTTTGATAAACATAGAATGAACGATGATGGAACAGAGGAGAGGCAGGGGAGGTGCAGCTGAGCTTAGGAATATTGTAGACAAAATAAAATAAGATCAAGTTGAGTTGTGTGGGTATTCATTCATTCATCGGACTGGCGACGGCATCATTTGGGTTGCTATCCATCTGGATGAGAGTGCTGTAGAATACCGAGCAGAAGACTGTGGAGGCGGTGAATCTGATCCGTAGGATTTGCTAGCTAGATTGGACGACTCTGATTGAGGTCAGTGGGGTGACTGATGGCCCGCCTTGCAGCTGAACATTTTTTTAGCTGTGTGCTATACCTACTTCCAATAGCTAGGCTGATCGCGGCTCGATATTCCTTCCCTGAAATCCAACCCCCCTCTTCGTCCTCTGGGCCTTTGCTTTGGTTTCATTTCTTTCAGGCTAATTAGGGTGATGTGGTTTGTTCTGAGTTATTAAAAAAAATTAATTTTATTATTTTTATAAATTAAATTTTATTAAATTTATTAAATCTGTATATTGAATTAAATTATCTAATAGCGCATATTACATTTTTGTATATATTTAATAAAACTCTTTTCATAAGAGTTTCTTTCCTGTTAAAATAAAAAAACTAATTGTATGTTAAAATGGCTTATGCAAATTACAAAAAAATTAAAGTTATGTATCAAATAAAAATAAAAAAATGAAAATGCATGTTAAATGAGATAAAGAAAAGTAAAAAATGAAAATAGGTGTTTAATAGAAAGAATGTAAAAGGTAAAGATACTTATCAAATCAATAATTTAGATTATCAATATTATTAGCTAATTTTATGAATACTAAGGCTAAAATAAGGGTACTATAAGAAAAGATGAATTATAAATAGATTAAACTAATAGATTTAATTATTTTACTACAAATTAAATTTGAGAATAAACCACCTCCAAGCTTTTTAGAGCTGAGTCATTTAACTATGAGATTTGATCTTGCAGAATATATATCTTTTAAGTTATAACAATTGATTTTGAAAGAAAATTACATAATTTCTGCAATTACTAGTATGTTACATTCAAATTTTTAACGCTATTATCCTGCTTCCACTTTATACAGTCATGCTGTGTAATTTTGCACTCAAAGGAATATAAATGCAAATATAAAATCCATGAAATAAGTGTTCCATAAAGCACTCAATTTGAAAGTGATTTTTGTTTTAATCTTCTTTTTCTTCAGAAAGTAATACATTTCCAGGGGAGATGGTGCTAACAAGAGTTAAGTGTGGGGGCGAATGATATTGATAACTAATTAACTATCATCAAGCACTTAATTCGAAAGTGCTGCCTACTATCCCCAACGAGGCTTAAGTAAAACCACTGTATCCCACATACAGATCCAAAAAAAAAAAGAGTCACTGTATCCCACAGGAAGTGTCCTTGAGCAGGATCCTTAAAGACGAATCTCGCATTTGATTATTCATTGTAAGCAACTTGAAGCTTCCCTTTAGTCGCTCAACAATGTTGAGACAAACAAATCCTGCACAAAACTGGATCTCCCAGCAGCTTGCCTCATCCTTTTCTCCCTCTCTTCAATACTCAACGAGGGATCAAAACTGAAGCAAGAGAAAGAGTCGGAGAATGATGACATGCACAACAAAGCAGCTGAAAAAATTGCTTGGACCCCAAACCTCTTATTTATCGAATAAAGAAGCATAAGGGACTGAGTTTCTGAAAAAGCACCTTGATTTCCATATATGTGCGGATGCTGTATTCTTTGCTGAAAAATCTTCACTTGTTACCACTGACTTTGAAATTTCTTCTGCTTCAGAAGCAGGGAAATTCAAAATAAGCGAGGATAGGAATGGATCAGCAGGTGCATTTGATACATTACTGCTGTTTGACCGATATCCGCCACCGCCTAGAAGCACCTGTAAATGAGCTTCACGAAGGTCCCGACCCAAAAGGGACAATGCCTGGCTGTTAGGAACGGCAACTCTACGTGACCTGCGTCGTCGTCTATGTAAGTAATCCTCAGTTAAGGGGAGCAATGAGCAAGATTGCTTTTCACTTGATAAAGAACCCATCATATATACAGGCTAACCATTTTGAATCAAAATAAAGGTATAAAGGATATCTTGAACAAGTGCCCATGTTGCAGAGTTATGTGACTCAACATGTCCCGGGCAACTTTAACTGAGCATATAGGACAAATCTGCAAGAAAGGAAAATGAATCATAAGACTCTATCATAACTAGATTTAGAGATGAATTCAATCCTTCAGGCGGGGATGTCTCAAAATAACAGCTACAAAGAAGTCAACTGTTCATGAACGCTGGATTTCATATTTTATGATCCTAAATCTCCAGGGTAGCAAGTTCCAGAAATGAATTTGGCCTCACATATAAGCATTCCCTACCTGTACTGAAGCTTAAGTTAATTATTGTATACACATTTTGGCTTTCATTATTTTTCATCCTTTCATAATCTTGTATATTAGTGCACCTAATCGCTGCTTTTTCTGTGGTGGCCAATTTGCAGAACATCTGAAAACGGCGTAAGGATGGAGGGCCAAAAAACAAAGGTTAACATAAGTATCTTGAATGCTAGTGTGAATCCAGCTGACTACAGCTCTCAGGCCATTAGTTCTGGGCAACTGAAAATTAGACCATGTCAGAAACCAATGGTCACTTGTGGAAGATCCTAAATATCAAGTGACCATAGAAATTAGATATGTACACTCAACGCACTTTACTGCACATAAACAGTGTGGTCTTTTCTCCATCTTAAATGACCATCCACTGCGTTATATGTGAGATTCACCTGAGGATCTCAAATGCCCGGTTGAGCAGCACTTTGAGACTTGCTGATTCTCAATATATACTATGAAACAGAACTTGCAATCTTACTTCGGCCACTCTTCTAGCTTATTATAACTTCATATGGAGAAGTGCTACCGATTCAGAGAAAATCATATTTTTCCATGAATTTCATCTATGTAACTGGCTAATTTTGAAAAATTGAAATCAAGGTACTTTAATGGCCAAGAGTAAAGAAATATTGGTCCTTCATTGACTTTCTCTAAGAAAGAACAAAGCACCTCAGAACTGTAACAACATGAAGCTTATTGCAACTTCGCCAGCAATCATTAGTGAATGCAACAATAAGATTCAAGCAACTCTGCTACCAGTGATATACAGCCCTTTATATCTAGCCCCTCATTTACTATGACATTGCCTACTCTATATCATGCACCTAATAAAGGTTGTTTTTTAACCCGAAATTGAATAGCACCAGCATTTCCCCCTTCTTGAACAAGCTTACATATGGGCAATCTCCACAAATGGGGAAAACAGGATCTCGCTGTAGATTTTTAAAAACAAATGGTGAATGATAGAATTTAGAAAGCCACTGAACCAACGTCGTTTAAGGCAAAATATAAAATTACAAACGATAGCAGCGTAGATTAAAGATTGCGATATAGGAAAAGAAATGATATCACAAAACAGGAAAAATAAGCACGTACCGTGACTTTGGATTCACACGAGTGCTCATCTTCGAGATGCGAACACAGAGACGCGATGTCGAAATCTTCGTAACAATATGGGCATGGAAAATCGGGTCGGACTTCCTCTTCCACATCGAAATCATCGATTCCCAATCGATCTGAGACCCAAGGAAAAAAAGAACACAGATTTTTATCTCCACCGAGGAATTTTTTTTGCAACTGAAATAGGTAAAATCAAATCAAAAATCATTACGAACCTAAGTGGGAACCTTGGTGATGATGCTGAAGCGCATATTGGCGTTTGGCGGCGGCGAGGCGCGAGGTCCAGAGATCAGAATCCATCGAAGGAACAAAGTTTGAACTTTATGGAAAATGGGGTTTAATTAAATCACCACCTCCACCAAAATAATTAACCACCGGAAAAAGAAATTTTCAATTTTTTTTTCCTATCTGATAGTTGTTTGGATGAAATTCTTCAGAGGTAAGTCAAGTTGATCTGAGAGCTTCAACCGAAGAGAGAAACAGAAGGTGGGGATTTGTCGTTTGTTTGTATAAAATTTCTATATGTTTTTGAAATTTCCTTGATGAATTTGACTTTTTCCAAGAAAGTGTTTTGTTTGTTCAAAGGGATGTATGCTTCAGAAAAATGCGGACTGATTTAGAAAGAGAAAGAGGAGAGAGAGGCTTTGATTGTTTTGTGGCGAGAACCGCAGCTGAACTGAACTTTAAATAAATGTGAGGAAATATCGGACTTGTCTTGGGATATACTACACACGTTTGTCCCTATTTCTCGATTCAGTGGTAGGAGAAATTTTGCCGCTTTTGTTTATTCGTTGGACTCTCTAATTTTTTTTCTTTTGGTAATATAAGGGAATTATTGCAAATGAAAAAAAGTTATGCGCCACTAACATTATTAAATTTGTGGCTTTCCCTCGTAAATTCTTTTTTGTTTTCAGATAGTTTAGTTTTGGAATTAAAACGTTACAAATTCGAAATAAATTAGTTAAATTTATTGAGCTTATATTTAATATAAAATTTAATTCATTTAAACAAGGTATATAAAAAGTAAAGAAATGTTATTTTTATTATAATATTTTCATAAAATATTTATATTAAATGATGCAAATTTTTATGAATAAAATTTTACTATAAGTTTATAAATTTATTTATTTAAATTTTATTAAATAAAAATATATAAATAAATATGTAAAAATATAAACGCTGAATCATTAAATGACTGGCCAACGACAACCAGAATGTAGTTATCACCAACCCCCCACGAGGTAACTTAACAAAAGAAAGTACGAAACGTGAAGTTCCTATCAGTTTGTCCTTAACATAATAATAAATAAAAATTTAAAATATTTTACTTATACAATAAAATTTAAATTTTAATAATTTTACTTAATAAATAATTGATAACTATTATTATAAATTATTATTAAAATTTATAATACATTTTAATTTTAAAATAAAATAATTTATAACATACCCTAACTTTATTCTTCCCTAGAGTAATAATTTATAACAGTTGTTGAGAATTTCAATATTCCAAAAATTCGAACTTGCCTCGGCTTCCTGTGGGGAGTAGTTAAAACTTCTTGATACATCAAAAAGATAGAATAAATTATTTTTAATAAGGATAAATATATAAATAAACAAAAGGGAAGTGACTTTATGGTTGGGGATATAGAACAATTCCAAGAGTTAGAGGTTGCAAGAGTTTTCTAATAATGGCTAGAGATTGAGATTTTTTAAAATAAAAATAATATTTTATTATATAAAATATAAATAGATAATTATTAATAAAAAAATTATTTATCAGTATTATGTAATGAGATAAAATAATAAAAATATTATTTATATGTGATAAAAAAATATATAAAAAAATTTTTAAATAAAAGAAAATTTATACTAAAAAATATAAAATTTTATTATACAAATAACCAAAATAAAGGACCCACCCAACCCTGCTTCTGGCCATTAAACTCAATGTTTCTTCTTTTCATGCAAAGATAACGTTGGCAGTGGGAGAGATGAGTCTGGACTGTAACCGCGTGATGAGCAATTGGTCTGACCATACGTTGACAGAATTAATTCCCATCCCCACCTCCGCCTAACTCCCAACCCTTAACAGCTACGATAAAGTGACGAGTGCAAGAACGATAAGGCCCAATGGGCCATGTCTTTACGTAAGATCGAAGACATTCCTACAAGTTAGGAAAAAATAAGTTGTTGATATTGTAAAATTATATTAATTTTAAGTAAATTGTAATTATTAATATATATAGAATTTGAATTTTATAAAAGAAAATTTTATAGGAAAGAACAAAATCATTGATCATCTAATTTTGGGTTCTCCACTTTATCATTATTTTTAATAAAAAAGAAATAAGTTAAAAAACTATCACAAAACAACTCTTAAATTATTTGATTTTATAATTAATTTATAAAAATTAATAAATCAATCATTTTAATTTTTTTAAATAAAATTTTATAAAATAGCAAGAATAAAAACTAAAAAGTACATTTTTAATTATAATTGAAAGAAAATAATTTTAAAGACAAGTAATAATATAATTCTTATAATTTATGCATAAATGAGTATATAATAATATTTAAATTTAATTAATCTCATTAGAATAAATTTATGTAAAATTCATCAATTTTAAATATTATTACAATAATTTATATATGAATTACCCAAAAGTTTATCACTTTTTGATAAACAAGATTAAAAAATATTTATAAAATGTCTATGTTATTAATCTTTTTGGTAAGTGTAGCAGAGGAGGTTGATCATTGTTCATATACAATATTACTTAATTAAGTTTTTGAATATTAATTTATCAAAATTTAATTTAACAAAAAAAATTGTTATGTGATTTTAAACTCGTGTGATATCTAATTCATTCCATTTTAAAGCATTTTCTTTAAAAGTTATAAATTCAATCCATCTCTAAGACTTTTATAAATAAAAAATAGCTAAACCGATATTCCTCACTGGCTCACTTTATGTAATGGAACTCATACTATCCAGTTTCATTATTCTCATATTTTTAATTTTATTTTATAACAAATAAAATTACTATTTTAGTTTATGGAGTTTTCAGTTCTTTTTAATTTAATCTTTATAATTTTAAAACATATAATATATTCCTTACAATTACAAAATAATCCTTACCATTAACATTTTCCCTCACGTTGTTAACGCGCTGCTGAGGTAGCATTTGAGGAGCGCAACATCTTGATTACGTGTTTGCCATCTAATTGCCACATGAATTTGACTTCACCAGTGTTTGCCACATGAATAATTGGATTGTAAAATTTTAAATTTTAAATAGTAGATCATAAATTTTAAAATATTAAATTTTATATTTTATATTTTAAAATTTTATATTTAATTTTAAAATAATAAAATTTAAATTATAAGTCTAATATTTTAAATTTAAAATTTAAAATTTAAAATTATAAGTTATAAACTTTAAATTTAAAATTTAAAATTTTATATTTAAAATTTAAAATTTTAAGGTTTAAAATTTAAAATATAAAAAATAAAAAATTAAAGTTTAGATTTTAGTATTTAAATTTAAAATTTAAAATTTTTAAAAAACATGAAATATGTCCAATGCAACTGTCGGCATGTTTCTTTGCTACATAAGCTATTGATTTGACAACTCGCCTATTACTTCACCAAGGGCGAACTGTGTTAAGCTAAAAAGTGATGATAAGAACTATTTTATAAAGATTTTGTAATTGTAGAGATTGGTTTGGTTTAAAACTTTAGGATTAAAAATAATTTAACTTTTATAAAATTTTATTATTAAATTTTATAATTAATTAATGGTTCACACCTTTATAATATTAACAAATAATGCTATAAGTATGTATCCAAAGTGTATAAAAAAAATTGTCAGGTGAAAGAAAAATTAAAAAAATTTGAAAAGTTATGCAAAATTTATATTATTTTAATTTATACAAATATTAAAACTCATGTTTAGTAACACGTTTCAGTTAAATAGTAAGAGTGATCAAATTTAAAATTTTAAAAATTAAATAAATAGTCGCAACGATTTGTATTATGTTAACTTCTATTCCATTATTTTTACATTAAAGTCAGTGACATATTAATATATATTAGTTTTATTATTTATTATTATAATAAAATGTGTTTGTTTATAAAGTAGAAAAAAAAAAGAAAATAGTATAATAATGGTCCGTTTTGCGATTGCCAATGAATTTGTTAAAACGATTGATTTGTTTATTTTTCATAAATTTTTTTTGATTGGGGCGTGACGTTTAACGGTTCGACTCGACCGAACGCAAACGACGTGTCGCATTATTTCCAACAGAAAATTGACGATCCAAGGATCAACAACATCAGCAGCGAGGAGCAATTGATCGGTTTGTGCTCCTTTTTCGAATCTGTGAGAAAAGCTATCAATCCGGGAGCTAGGGCTTGTTTGGGAATTCGCTAAACGAATATAAGCGAAAAGCTTCTTGATCGGAATCAATGGCGTCCAATCAGCAGCAACAGCAAGAAGGCACTGCCAATAAACCCGCTAAGAGAAAGCCGGTGTTCACCAAAGTGGATCAGCTGAAACCGGGAACCAACGGTCACACCTTGGTCGCCAAGGTCATGTCCTCGAACACCGTTTTGCAAAAAGGACGACCCTCCACTTCTCAGAACCTTCGTCCCACCCTTATCGCCGAGTGCCTCGTCGGCGACGAGACGGGCACCATCATCTTCACCGCTCGCAATGATCAAGGTACAAAACAAGCATCCCTTTTAATTGTTGTTGGAAAATTTTTACCTTTTCATTTCTAAACATACAAAAAGAAATTTCTCACACGGGCACTTTCTTTTTTTTTTTTTTCCCTTAAATTTGTCTGCTTTTGAGTTTTTCATCTGAGATTTCTTTAATAGGATCTATATTATTCCGGACGCTATGAGATTGCGGTTCTGTCATTCTCGATTCTTTCATTTTCAATGATGCGCTGGAAAATGGGAATGGAAATTAGAAACTGGGGCTGGGAAAGTGTTTTGCGCATCTGGGTCGAGGATGGTGATTGGAATGTGGCTGGCTCAACAAAAGGCTTTAATCTGAAATGTTGTGAATGGATTACTTGAATTCTTCGTGTTAAAACAATCTTGACTTTTATTGAGCTTTGTTCAGTTATTGCAGTCATATTTTTTATATTCATCTGATCGCATAAGCCACAAATGCTTTTATCATCAATTTTGTATGAAGAGATTAATTTTAGTTGTGATGTGAGGAAACTATGAGAGAAAGGAAACTGGGATCGGGATCAGAATGATTATATGCGTGATGTTTAAAGACAAGACCTTTATTTGACATAGCTTGTTTTTCATTCCTTCTTTCACAAACAAAATCTGCACTAATTGGATTTCCATTATTTGGAGTGTTCATATACTTTATCCTCACAAGCATTTGTAAACTATGGAATGCCTTAAATCATTTTCGCGTAGTGTATTTGTTTGTACTTATGTTAGCTGTATTGTTTAGTTAAGCTCAATTATTAAAAGGTACCTCTGGTATGGTTTTGTCAATTGTTAATTACTTGTGTACACAAAAATGTCTGATACTCGAATTGATACATATCCAGGGAGTAGAGATGAGGTGCCAAATTATGTTCTTGTATGTGATGATCTGGCTTACTTTTTATTTACAGTTGACCTGATGAAGCCTGGGACTACGGTAATTCTTCGTAATGCAAAGATTGACATGTTTAAGGGATCAATGAGGCTAGCTGTTGACAAATGGGGTCGGATTGAGGTCACTGAACCTGCAA
The DNA here is from genome assembly GCA_037013595.1 of Dicorynia guianensis. NCBI lineage: Eukaryota > Viridiplantae > Streptophyta > Magnoliopsida > Fabales > Fabaceae > Dicorynia > Dicorynia guianensis. The sequence goes on from JASUAB010000011.1 coordinate 9,046,149, forward strand.
AGTTTGTAGTCAAAGAGGATAACAATCTTTCTCTGGTTGAATATGAATTGGTGAATGTGGTTGAAGAATGATTTCATGAGAGAGTGCAAAAATGGCATGATTGATTGTTCACCATGCAAAGGATAATATCAAGGTAGGAATTAACTGTTGATGGTTGGGTTGGTATACATTCTCACTTCAAATTAGCCTGTATTCCCGTGTGTAACAGGTTTGACATCTTTTAAGTTGATGTCACCTGAATAGTATCGTGTCGAGGGATCAAGATTTGCTATTGGCTTTGTCTGCAGCTGTATCCAATGAACTTGAGAAAGAGTATTAATATTGTGTTAATATAATTATCCATCTATTTAGCTGCTTTTCTGTGTACATCAACTTGCGAATTAGAATTGTTATTTCGTTGTTTATTTCATACCTTTTGAGTACGTCGTGTGTGCACAGTACAATTTCCCTAGGACATAAAATCGACAGTGTACATGAGAAAACAGTCTCTTTATTCTCATGTTTTATAAAAATTTTATTTAAAATAATTTAAATTATTAAATTTATTAAATTTTATAATTTAAATTAAAAAATTTAAAGTTAAATAAAAATAAAATATAAATAAATTATCATTGATTAAAAAGCTATTGATAAAAATTGTTACATAATATAAATAAATGAATAATAATTTATATCATTTATTATTTTATCAATAATTATTTATCTATATTTTACTCTATAAAATATAATTTTTATTTTAAAAAATCTCCTTCTCATAAAAGAATATGCAGAATATATTTTTGTAAATATTATTATTTTTGTAGAGCGTCACAAAGTGTCACTTGCAGAGCTAAGCTAAAGTCTTAAGGGTTTCGGTTTTCACCTTAAGGAGGCGTTTCGTTGGAGGTTTTTTCAATGACCTCATATTTAAGTTCCTAAGGTAATCTTAATCCTGGTTTTGATACATGTATGTGATATATATTAGGTAAGTTATAGAAAATTTAATTTCCTTGGTTTTAAAATTAATTTAGATTTTAGAATTTAAAGTTTAAAATTTAAAATTTCCTGTTAAAAAATTAAGATTTTTTTTTAAGATTTAAAATTTAAAATTTTAAAGTTTAATTTTATCAAAAATAAAAAAAAATTAATTAATGTTTGAAATTTAAAATTTTGATTATAAAATTTAGCATTTAAAATTTAATAATATTTTATAATTTAAAACTTAAAGCTTTAGTTATTAAAATTTTAAAAATTAAGATTTTAAGATCATATATTAGACTGTAAATGTAAAAGCGATGCAGATTAGACCCATACCAAGACCAAAAAAAGATTACTCATACAAAATACTGAACAGTACTCATGGCAACACCAATGGGAGATAGAACAGTAAAAATAAAGCTCCAAAGCACTAAATGTGAGCCAAATGAATTTCAGGGTTGTGTATTTAGAGTTTTAAGTTTTAAAATTTAAAATTTTATAACTTTTTTGGTAATTTTAAGGTATAGAATTTATAGTTTAGGTTATAAGATATAAAATTTATTGGATAATTATATTTTTTAAGAATTAGAATTATCAAGAACTGAGATAAAAAACTAACACCAAACATAAAAAAAATTGTTTTCACACAAAATTTTCAAGGAAATATGGAAAAATCTTTGTACCAAACACCACCCAAGATAGAAGAATGTCATGTTAGTCGCAACCTAGCTCCATATCTTCCCTAATGTATCTTTGAGCAGCTCTTTTCTTTTCTTTTTTCCTTTTGTTTTGGTAAAAAGAATTTAAATCATAAAAGGAAGAAACCAAGTGAAGGGGGTAAGTATCAAGTACAGTGATCAAAACTACTGCACCTACAAGACCTACTAGAAACTAGTTGCCTGCCATCACAAACCAATGCCTCAAACAGAGTAGAGGGGTACCAAACAGCTTTAGAGACAACAAATTCCTCCAATAAATTCAAAGCTGAATTTGCCAAGAGATTGGTAAAGAAACTCGCCTCCCAGTAGGTACGATGGATCTCCATCTGCATGATCCGCTGCTTCAGGGATCTGACACTGCAACAGAGGAGCAGCATGATCAAGATTAGAAGAGCTGTGAATAAGAGAAACATTAATTTTAGAATTTAGGTCCACAATCAGTTTGCCAATTCCAAGTTTACAGCGGGTTGAAGTCCCTCAACAAGAGTCCATCTGCCAAAAATTTTCAATTTCTTGCTAAATTCCTTCTCAAGATGATAACGAAGTATTTCTACTGCCCACAGGCATTTGAAGAGGCAAAGCCGTCTGTTTTAACCATTCCAAATAATGTAAATTCATCAATTTGTATAACCGTTCCGATCATTACATATGTACCACACACATTAAGAAACCTTGTGTATTGTATTTGTAGAACACTCACGAACCCAAGAGATGGGCCAATTTTTCGATTCTGCCAGGACGATGAAATGAATGGTGGCCAATAATCGCCAAGGCCGCGGATGTCATAAATTTGATCACAGATTACGGCTTTGCGTACCTATTGAGAATTTGCAGATGTGAAATTGGCTTCATAAATAAAGTAAATTCATTTGGCTCTCAACAATCAACAGGCTCGCATAGGGCAGACAGCCCTTTCTGGCCTGAATGCTAATACGTTCGTTTGTTTCGGGAAAGGTGCAGCGACTAAAGAATCTTATATATATATAAATATATATTATATTATATACAATTTATCATAGACTGTAAACAAATATCAGAATGTGACTTTTATAGTTCAATTTTATTAGTCGATATGGATTCAGATTTTATTTGTACCCAAAAAAAGAGATCAAATTGAACAGATGCGCCAAAAATTTCAAAGCATAGGCTCCTACTTCCTAACTCCTCCTTTGATTTTGCTAATTTGGATAAGCTTACAACCCAGGACCATATGTCCGGAATCAGCATAACTTTCACCATTCCCGTCGGGTGTCTTCTAGTTCCACACAATGGAATACCCCAAAAAGAAACAAACAAACAAACAGAACACACAACACACATGGAGTCAATCAATTCCAAAACAGGAAGAAATGAACTATCAAAATTCGAAAGCGAGTAGTTCCAATTGTTTGAAATAATATAATGATCACTTTCAATCAGGGTACTCAGATCTGAATGGTTTGACATTAAGTAGAGGATTTTTCACATCCAAACAAGGAGATTAAGCCTCCAAGCAGGCCTAACAAATTTCACTGAAATCCATGGAAAGTACTCGCAATGCACCGCACCCACAAATAACAATCATCCATCTACAGTTCAAGAAGAAAAAAACTTATAAATGTGCAATTCTATACTCTATCAACCATATGTCACAACGGAAAGGTCAAGATAATAATCAATCATATAAATGTATGCTTGTAATCGTCTAAAATACAAATTATTGATCCACAACAAAATACTATCAAGGCAAAGCAAATTAAATGGAAATGAAGTAACATTACATGGTAAGTCCCCAAGCCTATAGCCAAAGAGCAAATGATCACGACCCTAAAAACAAAAAAAAAACAAAAGAAACAGCCAGGTCAAAATGGGAAGAGTTGCAAACAAAGGAGTAATGTCGTAGAAAAAAGTGGAAGTGGCAGCAAAGCATGCAAAAATTCACCATCGAGCTAAATGAACAAGTTTTTGGACGTAGGAAGAATCACGATATCATCTATGAAATTTCTGTGTGAAAATGTGACCACTTAAGAGCTAAAAAAATGAAAGCTAGTAGAGAATGCTTTGCCTTTGTACACATTGTTTAGGCAGACATATTCATTTTTTCTAAAGGTTTCTTATTTTCTGGGAACTTTAGAATACATGTTCATGGGACTGCAATTATGGCATCTACCTATTACTGAATATTATTAACAGAGTTTTAGTCAACTAAGACTCAAAGTCTACATTTCTTGGTCCACAAGTAGTGGATCAAGAAGTGAATTCCATAATTCCATTAGCAAGATATTCTTTTACAGACAATTTAAGTCTGTCCTTTAACACTAATATAGTTGGTATTAATGCTCCTAAGTCCTTTCTTCAATCTCAGTTTCATACAAAGGATCGAGGTAGCTTGAAGTACCTCTTAGGTATTGAAATGGCTCATAGTAGAAAGGGGATATTCTTGTCACAAAAGAAGTATGTTCTAGATATGCTAAAGGAAACTGGCTTATTAGGGACAATACCTTGTGATTCACCAATGGTTCCTAATATGAAATTGATGGCAAATGAAGGAGACCAATTCCCAGAGCCTGAGAGATACTGAAGGCTAGTAGGCAAATTGAATTACCTAACAATGACTAGACCAAACATTGCCTACGCGATGAGTGTTGTGAGTCAATTCATGTCCACTCCTTGTACTCTTCATTAGGAAGCAGCTTTACACATTGTGAGATATCTAGAAGGATCCCCAGGCAAATGTATACTTTCTAGTGACCATGGACATTGTGAGGTAGAGGGATTCTCAGATGTAAATTGGGCTGACTCCCTAAATAATAAATGATCTACTTCTAGATATTGTGTATTTGTTGGTGGGAATGTAGTATTAAGAAACAAAAAGTAGTGGCTAGTCTAGTGCTGAATCAGAATATAGAGCTATGGCACATACAACATGTGAGATAATGTGGATTCATTAGTTGTTTGATGAATTGGGTTTCCATGGTAAATAGTCTATGAAGTTGTGGTGTGACAACCAAGCAACACTTCACATTGCTTCAAATCCTGTTTTTTATGAGAGAACCAAGTACATCGATGTAGATTGTCATTTTGTTCATAAAAAACTTTGTCAAGGAATTATCACTACTTGTTATATGAGAATTAGGGAACAACTGGCTGATATTTTTACCAAGGAACTTAATTGTGCTAGGGTTGATTATATTTGTAACAAGTTGTGCATGATTAACTTCTACGCTTCAATAGGGGGTGTTAGATGGCTTATTTGAGCTAGAAAATATTAGTGCTTAATGTATTAGTTCTAATATAGCCCAAGTGAATGAAAACAGTGAACCAACCTTTACTACAATTTCTTTCTCTCTCTTAAACTCTTTTCTCTTCCTTCTCTCTAAAATTTACAAACATATTGGTTGGTCATGTCACCAGAGTTTCTAGTGCAGTCAACAAAAATGTATTATATTTGCACTAAGCTTGCAGCAATCTAATGGTAATATATCCTATCCTATTTTCAAAAGAAATTTGTGCTCCAAAGTATGTAGACACTCTTCAGGCTATGTAGAATTTTAGTATATGTGAAACAATGTAAGATTGGCAAAGCATGCTTTTAATCAACACTAAGCAGCCCAAGGAAACCACAAAAACAGAAGGACAATTCAAGATAAAAACACTTCTAAATAAATTCAAAGAACTTATTCAGTAAATTATTTAACAAAGTATTTTAGGTAACACATCCCGAAAAAACTGGTACAAATATGAATATTATGTTGATCCTTGATGGCAATGGTAATTTGTATTACCACATTCTAGGATGGTCAATTGGCATTCTTATGGTGCATGCATGTGCACTTCTATTAACATACTATAACATCTTAAATTCATCAATATTGAATAAGATACCAAAATGCATACAGATACAGATAATATCTAGAAACCATAAAGAAACTTATTTGTGCATATTTAGGGTCATTCAACAACTCCCAGTAAATGTTTGTCCAACCTTACAAACATTGAAGGAAGAATGCGAAATCCTACAAAAAAACACTTTACTTGACCACCTTTTTTAGAGCGCATCTACATTAATACTTTGCTCGAACCCTCCATAGTTCATCATACATCATCATTGCAATCTGAGTGAATACAATAAACCAGTATGAACTTCATAAGCTTATCTCTAAGTAAATCTTGATTCATATAATAGCCCAGTTTAAATTAAATGTCATAGATCCTTTTCCATGGTTATTCAGCATCTCCAGAGATCATACTAAACCAAATCTATTAAAACCTTCACATAATAGCTGTCAGAATATGAATGTAAAGTGTAAACAAATTCATATCAATGCAAAGTATATTTATAGTCATTATAATGCACAAGAGTAGCAATTCCACATGATGAAATGCATTAAGTCTTTTAATAAAAAGGAAGTTCAGAAGAAGAAATGCACTAAGGCAATCCATGATAATTCTTTCTGAAGGGGGCAGGGGAAGGGTATATTTGGTAAATTACTTTGAATGAAGATTCTTTCTTATCAGAAGCTCCTTCAGAAAGTGCAGACCAAACAATATGATTAAAAACATATCAAGAACTACAGTTACTTACATCAGGACAATTTTTATGAGACATGGTATTCATCATCTTATTCTATATTTAATTTAAAATGTCCAGTCCTCTCACCTAGTCTACAGAAGAGAAGTTTAAAATACTTCAAAACTCAACATCGGAAACAATCCAAGTGACACCACCTCTGATGCCTGATCTTCATCTAGTCTTCTCTTGCCCTACAAAAGGGTAAAAGTGCATCCTTTCATTGTGTGAGCAAGAGGGAGTGCCTAATTGAAAAACAAACTAATACGCTTGAAGAGAAATAAGTCGTCCACAACTCCACATGCACCCAACATTTTCACCTGAACTGGGTATCTCACTTAACCTACCCTCTCCTTCCAGGAAGGAATAAAAAAGTTTAAAACAAGAAACAAGGAAAGTTCCTGTATAATCTATTGCAGTGAGGCTACGGGTCTGGCTGGACAGTAGTGATATACTACAATTTAGAGCGAGAATTTTCTACCAGATGAAGGTAAGAAACAAACTGCTCAATGATGCCGTCTTAAAAACATTTAATCACCTGCATACTTCATGCACGAGAGTCTCACACTTATCTAAAGCCTCATTCCACAAAGAAGTATCGAGATTCCTTGTCATGTCCAAAATAATTTAAAGTTATATTTCATAACCCAAAGCCATATAAATTAGCTTGCCTAATGCCTAGAAAACCAAGTCATTTCCATTTTCGCTTATACACAAACGTCAAATGATATTCAACACAAGAATAGAACAACAACACAACTCCTCTATCCAATTAAACAAGATAATACAATATCATCTAGAACACATCCCAGTAGTTACCACTAGTAGGTGTGGATTTTGAAGACTTAAAACAGAAAAGAAAGACATAGTACGTGGACATACTAAGAATCAATCCAGTAGGGAAAGGAGGAAATACCTTCAGAGGTCCAACCATAAGAATGGCGAGAAACAGAGAGCATGGAAGTGAGCAATGCCGAAGCAGTGGCAGTATGATACGGAAGCATCGATTCCACACAGAAGCTCATCTCCACCGGCGAACTTTCGCGAAAATACAAAATGAGCAATTACATTCAGCTTTTGAGTTTAATTCTACATAGAGAGAGGTGAGGTAATATAAGGGATCATCACCGTCACCTGAAAATGCGATTAGAGAGTGCGTTTTGCCTTGGGATCCGAAACAGCGAACGGCTCGGTCTTGCTCTCGCACCAGCAGTCGACTTCGCCGTCCCAACTGCTCGGGATGCGGCGGAACGCAGGAAAGACCGAGCGGCGACGACGGACCCGGCGTACATCGTTCTGAAGAGGCAATTCACTCTTCAGCAGCGGGGCAACGAGGGAGAGGAAAAGGAGGTTTTGCCTTTGCTTGGTGGGGTTTTGGTTTTTTCGTTTTTTCTGCTTTGGTTTTGGGTTTGGATTACGGGTTGCTCTTTTAGTGGGCTGGGCCTATTGAATCCAGTGAACTTATGCATGTTTCTCATGTTGTCAAATCGTAAGGTCACCAAAAATGGTACGATTGAACCAGGGCGGTGCTATTCCTGTTTACCTATGAAATTCTGTGATTTAAAATTTAATATTTAGAGATTTATAATACGAGACTCACACAATCCAATTACATACAAAATTTCGTGAAAATTCTGTGTATCAATATGTGGGAGGAGATTAATTGATTAATTGATTGAACTAATATCAAGACAGATAAATGCAATGAAAATAGATGATGCTACATTTAAATATAAGTTGTTGAATCAATTGGGTTTCAATTGTCTCATAGCTTAATCTGTTTAACCCAATAAAATTAACTATTTGAATTTTATTAAGAAATAATTATACAAGAATAGAAAGACTGAAAAGCAATTAACCCTTTTTATTATATTTCCATAGGAAGAAATATAACAAAGTTACAATTACAACGATCTTCATCAATATTCAAGAAAAAATGGCTGAAATTACATAAACTCATTACTGAATTGTGATTACATGCAACAGAAATGAGAATTGTACTCCCAAATGGTACAGAATAATGTTGGATGTGCCTCACCGTCATATGCTAGTTCTTTGAACTCTTCTTGCTTCTAATCTTTAGAAGGACATCAACAAGCAAGGGCACGCAAATGCCTCGAGACATATCCACTCCTTGTTCCACTTTAGACGTATCAGAGCAGGAACTTTTTGTTAATGTCTTCTCCCTTTCTTCAAATCTTAACGAGTTTGGATAGTACATGCGCTCTCTTTCACCTGGTCTAATCCCAATAAGCCGGCCAAGGGATACGCTATTGTCTTGAAAGAAAGATGCCGTGGACTGGTTGTTGCAATAGAAGCAGTAGAACAAACTGTAAGCAGAAAAGAAGTTCACAAGCTTCTAAATTTTCTTGGTACATAAAGATAGCAGTTATTTCTCACGGTCTCTGAGGTCTTTATGAGATGCATTTACTACGGAAAGTTGATGGTTTCCACAATTTGAAGTAAGTTGACCCCACTATCATAGCAAGCAGCGTTAAGGAAAAGATATGCCAGCCACATATGGTTTGTAATTGTACAGGATTCCTTTCTATACATAATTGAGATGCTCTTAACGCCTAAACAATTATATTTATTCGTTGATTCATCTTACAAACTTGAATGACATTTCAAATTTACCTTGGACATGAAATAAAGAACTTCAGACGTTATTAAATGGCATTCTTTTTTGTTTCAAACTTCTGTTCATTTTGATGGCAATGAGTAAAAGCCTTATATCCAACCAATCATAAGAAAGGAAGAAAAATAGATTATAGAATCAAGGGAGTTCAGATTACCTCAGTATCAAGGTTGGAGGAAAAGAATGAGGAGAAACTGGTGGATGGCACGTGCAATGAGTATGGCTCTACTGGAGCAGCTGGGAGGGATTCCATAACTCTGAGTCTCATATTCAAGAAGCCAAGTCCCAGTGGCCATCCGATAGGCAATTCATCATTCTGAATAGAGATGAAATTTAGCAAATAGCAAAGCACTTTCACCATGTTCAAAATGAGCATATAATGTCACCAAGAAAAAAAAAAGAACATATAATGAAAGATTACATTAGTACTTATAATTAAATATCTATATATATATATATATATATATAGATATAAGTCAATGGTTCTAATTTATATAGAAAAATGTGCAGGTTGGCAAAGAGAATTTCCAAAGAAACAAGATTAATTTGTTTAGTTATCATAAACTGGTAACGCCTCTGTTACCAGTATTTTACATCATAAGGTCAACAGTAAGCGTCCATAACACATATTCTGCTATATTATCAACTTAGTTACATCTCACAGAATGAATTCAACTCCAAGAAATGCATCAAGGTGATCTTAGTAAAGACAACATTAGACCTGTTCTCTTCAGTGAAAGAATATTGAAAAATTAAGGGCATAAACACACAACACAGGAGATGTCAAAAAGTTTCGGCTTTTTTAAATACCATTTGAAAGGATGAGCTTCTCCTCCATAAGCCAAATTTGAATGCATGCATAATATAAAAGTCAGTGCCAGCAGCAGAAATGCTTTTAAAAATGCCACTGAAAATTTTGCCGGTGGGTAATGAAAAAAGTTCAAACTTTAAACAAATTATAAAATAATTTCTTTATTATTTTTGCATTTTAGCCAACAACCAATCCGATAAGCAAATTGTTGTAGTTACCAATATTTTTTTAGTTACAGAATATAGTTGCAATAATGTTTATAAGGAGCAGATGCTAAGCAAGAACAAGAGAAAGGCAAAAGTGCTATAAGAACGAATATACCATTACTGCCATAGTTCAGCCAGAGCAGCTGTCTCAAATCTAAAGTGGTTAGATTTTTTCGAATCCTTCTTGTTGTATAAACTAGTTCGTTTTTCTTCATTAATAATAATCCTGATATGACAATGGAACTTCCCAATTATGAATCCGAGAAAGAATTGATCTACAAACCAGGCAGAAGGGAGTCTTAGGAATCTTCCAAAATACCCAGATAGCAAGATATTTTGTCTACAGATTCAGAGGTTCGGACAATTTGTTCTGATTAACCATGTCTACCATTCCATTTTCATGTCAGTTAATTCTGTATCACAAATTAATTTTTGTTCCTATACCCATTTAAAGAACCCTCATAAAAACGAGGCTGATTGTAGGTACATTTTGTTTTGTTTCTTGATTTATAAATTGCATTAATTCATCAGCCAGTTTTATTTTGACTAATGCTTCTCTTAAAGCCTAAAATAGCAAGAGCAAAATCTACTGGAACTATTAAAGGAAATAGGGCAGGAGAATTAATAGAGATTGGCCTGTCAGTAATGAGCTTTTGATTGGTATTCTCCAGATAATTTGGGAAGTGCATGTCTGTGATTCAGTGTCTTGGATGGGTTCATTTTCTTCAGATATCTCTCAGATAAATTTCTTGCTCTTGTTGTACATGTTAAACTCTTCTCTCTATTTTGTTCTGTCCTGCTTTTCCTTTGGTCCACATCATGTGCCAGTGCTAGATTATTATAACTGATAGACTTCTACATATTAAATTTATCACAAATTGGATGGATGATTTTACAATGAATTGTCCCATCGGAACAGAAATCTCTTCGAAACTTTTTATGTACCGCTGTTCTGGCTATAATCAGTTATTGATTACCTAAATTCTCAAACAATAGCATTCCAAGTAAGGGACTGACTTTATTTCAGCTTATTCTGTACCATATTCTAATAGATGACATATGGACCTAATCAGGATTTATCCATCAGTTCAGTCACATTCTTATTATGGGGATTGGACAACAACCTCTTATGCGTTTTAATGAAATGTACATTCGTGTGATCGCTGTTTTAACAACTACTAACGTGATGGTCCTAATTAGAGACACTAATGGGTCTTTTCTTCACGTCAGTCCATCTGAAAAAAACAAAGTTTACAAACATTGATAGACAAGGTTGTCCTCCACATTCACTGGTCCTCTAATTCAGAGAACTACAATACAGAGCTGCATGATGATGAAGATTACTTTCAACAAACAGTTGCCAAGCATGTAAATTCCCAAAATAGAAGCAATGAAAACAAGAGCAGGAGTCTAATTTCCAACCTATTAAACATAACATGCAAGAACAACAATCAAAAAACCAAGAAAGAATCACTTGAATCTGTGCCTAACAAACAGATTCTTCTCCATTTCAAGAAATGAACAGTAAAAGAATACAACATAGAACTCAGAAAACAACTATGAAGCATCGGTTTCCAATCCAACACTTCAATTCAAGTATTAGAATCCATGGGTGACTAACATTCTAGAAAGTCCTGATCTTTCACTGACTTTAAAGTGAAATGATTCCTCCAACTAAAAAGGGGTGGGGAGAAATGGAGAAAAGGAATGCTGAATAGCAGAAGAAAATGGAGAAGGGAGGCATAGTTTGAATCTCTTTGTTCTTATTAGTGCAGAGAATAATAGCGGTAGAAGTACAAAATCATTACCTCTGCAACCATGGCGTCTCTCCCGTCCAGTTTCACCCAGAAGATGATGAACGAAGGTAATGATGACTCAGAGAATGCACGGAGCCAAAAGAAGTTGTATTGGAGAAACTAATGGAGAATTTACGTGTCCCCTAATCAGTATACTTCCTTAAACACTAGACACTTAAGAGCCTGGGTCCCACCTGAATGTTCAGTTCAGCCTTGAACGTCACCTGGCTATGCTTAGTTTCAAAAATCCAACATTTTACTCTAATACGAGGAGGGAAAATAAAGACCAAAATAAGTACGTAAAAAAAAAGGGAAAACACGACAGTAATACTGTTTTTGTCAAAAATTATATTTAAAATGAGATTTTTTTCTATTATAATATAAAATCCGATCAAACCAATTCTACAACAATTTTTTCCCATAAAATCCATACTCTGTTTCAACACTATCAGATTATATTTAGTTTTCTTTCATAATTAAATTAATATTTTTTATAGGAATTCATCACAATTCTAATATAGCAGTAATGACTTTGCAGTTGTATACCTAGAAAAGCTCAACAAAATTTATTACGCTGATTACAAAACATTTATTTAGCTACAACCTAGATGTTTCGACGTTAGTATGATTAATGTTCTAGCACCTTTTTAGTTAAGGTCAAATGGAAAAGCCATGCGATTTGAAGTCAATTATTATCGGTACACGTGATGTGTAAAAGTAGTTCCATACATTAATAGCTTTAATGTTTGTTAAATGAAATATTGCTCCCATAATTATAATTGATTTTTGTATATTTTTAACAGTTTAAATCTTTTATTATAAAAATTAAATAAAAATAAAATTATGAAATCAATTTGTTAAATTTTTTGATAGGTGTAAATTGGTAGACTCTTATGAAACAATTTTTTTTCTTTTTATAAATTTAATGTGACAAACATCTTACTTAAAATAAATCAAATATTTTATATTTATTTTTATAAAATTAATAAATTTTATTTTATGAGATTAATATTTTTCTTATAAAAACTGCTTGTGAAAGGCATTAATAAGTGCTTTTATTGTGTAAGCCAGTAGAAGTACATATTAAAAGCGTTGGGGGCATGCATTTAGAAACTGTTTGGTTTTGGAAAGAGGCAAAGGGGACTTACTAATTAAGCAATTTCTTGGGCTACTTAATGGTGGAGTAGCACTTAAGTCACGGGCGAACGACTTAGAACACCTTATTTGCTTCTGTTCTAATCACCAGCTGACAATTATTATCACCTAATGGAAATTTACACATCACATGAAACCAATATTTGTTTACTATTTACTGTTCTGTTTACATTCAATATTTACATTTTTGGAATCTAACTAACTGTAGTTTTTGAGACTGTTTGGCGGTAGCCCTTGTCGGGTTCCAGAACAATCTTGTGTCGGATTCTTTCTAATATTCATGTCGGCAAGTCAATACCAAATTATATCTTTATATTTCTTACCAAAATTTTTACCACTACCCATATATAGATCTTTGTTTTTTTTTTCTTTAACACCTTTTTTGGGTGAACGAAAAACAAATCATATATAGTTATTAAAAAAAAAAAGTTAGGACCAAAACCTCTAATTGGGTTTGATATTTCGCTTGTCTTGTAAACGAACTAATACCTACTTGCTTTCATTATTATTTGTTAAGCATGATATTTTTTTATAAAAATATATACTAAAAATTATTTAAAATAAGACATAATTTAATTATTTTTAATAGAAATCAAATTTGGCATATATTGTATACAAATACTTTCTTATGTTCTTAATATAAAGAAAATTATTTATTAAAATTTTTTTATTTGCTCAAAAATACACACACAAAAAGTTTATAAAATAAAATTATAATTACGTTGTGTGCATATTTCCGTACATGTAACACGACCCTATTAATTTGTAACTATACTAACAATTGTGTATCATTTATATTTGAGATAATCATGTAAATAGCATCATGAATGTCGGCGATTTGAGTTCATTAAATATAAGTTTTGTTATTTTTAAAATTAAATTTTATTAAATATTTATTTAACAATTTAAATATTTAATTATCCACAAATTATTCGTAACTTTTTGTTAGGTAGTTAATTGTTCGTAACATTTAATTGTTTCCCAAATAAATTTTTGCATAAATTTTATTATACTACTCTTATTTATAATAAAATATATTTTATATTTTATTATAAATATATTAATTATATTATTTAAGTTTATAAAAAATCGAATTAAATATATAAAAGAGTAATGAAATAAAAAACAAGTATAACATAATAATTTTCTTCTCTAATTGACAGATAAGGAAGAGAGAGAAAACGCCGTGCGCTGAGGGAAGGTAATCGTCGGTGTTCAGAACCGTCTCGTCAGCGTTGGCTCGCGACCAAAACTATGCTTTTTGCCACGTCATATGTTGGGTCCCACTCAACTGTTTATTCTTTGCTTTTCATTTCATCTTCATTTTCAAATTTCAATTTCAATGAACGAAGGGAACGTTCTTCCTACACTTTCCTCCCACTCAGATGTTTGCACGTGGACTTCTGACCTCACCGCTTCACTTCCTTCTACGCGATCTCGGATCTCTTTCACCATTATGGCCTAGTTGTTGGCCGGCATTGATCTCAATTGCGGTGACAACCGGGCTTATAACGACGTCGTGCCATTATTTTTATTGGGATCTTGAATTATGGTTTTAGGGATCTACACAACAAAATTTGATAATAAAAATTTTGTATTTCTTATATTTTATTTTAACACTTAACTTTTGCATTAATTCTGCTATACATATATTTATAAAATTTAAAAAATAAAAATATTATATAGGATAGTACTTAATATTATCTTGAATTTTTTAACATACGTGCGTATATATCAAATAATTTATTTTTTAAAAAGTATTACTATCATGCACCGGAGTAACAATTTTCTCTTAATTACTTTGTAAATTATTGACATTTTTTATTTTATAATTTAATTTATAAAATATAATAAATTTAATAAAATAAAAGTTTTCAAACAACAAAATTACAAGAATGAAAAAATATTTAAAATATAATGGAAATTAAAATGACTTAATTAAATGATTTTATGGCTAAAAATGAATTTGAATTTTGTAGGTTTTTTATTTTTAATAATTTTTTTATTTTTTATAATTTAATATAAAATTTATATTCTTTTAATTTTATATTTATCTCTTAAAAGTAGAGAATTTGACTGCAAAAAATACTTCATTTATATAGTCACTGATTAAACTTGCAAAGTAAATTAAACTTTAAACTCATTCAGAAAGGTGACTGCATGTTCCATAGAATGAGTTGGTTACCCATTTGGTATGTTGCATTGCATTTTTTTTTGGAAATTACAAAAAAATTAAACAAAAGAACAATGAAGTATTCTAAGATAGGTCACTCTAGTTAAGTCTTTGAACAACACCCATCCACAACAAGGAGGAGAAGAGGTGAAAATTCTCAAATCAATTCTATATTAATGAGACTTACGATTATCCAGTCAGCCAAAACATTAGCTTCCTTATAAATGTATGATAGTCTCATTTTCCATTGTTATTGCATCAACATCTTACCACGCTCAACAAGGGAGGTGCATGGATGATTTGCACTACATCCTTTAAGTGTGGGATGAATGGCCAACAACAGGGAGTCTCCTTCAACCTCCTATCTTCTTATGCCTTGTTCCCAAGCCAATTAAAGACGAGAAATTATTCCCTAAAATTCTGCAACTAGAATATTAGCAGTTCCAAGGTTATGTCAAAAGCCCATACTCCCACTATCACGAAGAACTCCTCCACAACTTGCAACAGCCTCTTATTGGTTCACCAAGCCATCAACATATAATCTATACCAACCAATGTCTAGAAACTTTCAGTGAATCATAATGGCATGTTTATGAGGTACTTTAAGGCCTGTAGCAATTAATGTTTGAATTGCTAGATGCCAATTAAAGGCGAGCTTCTTCACAGCATGTCCTGCCTTCTCAATGCCAGGATTAATATTATTAAAGATTAAACTATTCCTTTGTTTCTAAATATACCAATAAGTAAGGCCAAAAAGAAGCACCAATTCCCGTACTGAGAATCATCATTCTCTTTACCTTTCATATTCCATGTGATCCAGTGCTTCATAATTAAACTAAAAAATATCTGCCAATGCTCTGCGCCACTTATCTACCCCAAATGCACCTTGCCCGTTGCTAATTCCCAAGTATGTGGCATTGCATAGCTTCTTAGGAAATCCAAACCTTTCATAGGCCATGAAATAGTGATCCAAGAAAACCTTAAAAAGAAACAATGCGTAAACAAAGGTGCAGAAATAGCTAGAAGCCCAGCACTGAACAGAAGAGGGCTTGAAGGTGGGAACAACCTCCATATACATCAGCGACCAACTATAGGAAAAAAAATAATAATAATTCAGCTACTCTAAGACCCCCCAAAAAAAAAATTCACTCAAAATAGAGAAGAATGAATACAGTATTCTGTAATCATAATTAAAGTTTGTAAAAATTTTATTTAAAAAATTTAGCTTATTAAATTTAATTTTATAAGATATTTGTGAGATTAGTTTTTTTCCATAAATATGAAATAAGTGTTCTCTGTAGCTGTTCAGAGAAGTTATATAAAATATGGGTCAATTTCAGGGAATGGGCACTGAATTGGGTTGAGCATTTAAACTTGATGGTGTTGGGGATGGGAAACACAGGTAGGTGGGAGAGATAATTAGGCTCTCAGTTGTTCACTTTCACCATTTCACCATATATAATAAGTGCTTCTCCAGTTATTATTATTATGATATTCTGATTTCTGAAACACAGTTTTGCTAACGGCACATTTTTATATATGAAATGGGTCTCCATACACATGAATTAACACAACCTAAATCGTACAGCATCTATGACTGATCCAAAGCATTTGGTTTGCCCTCTGGTCTCCGTATTTTAACTGTTGAATGCGTTAAGAGTTATAGGTTGCCACTCTATTCATCTCAAACCTAACCATTTTAGCTGCTTTCTCTCATTTTAGTCTCACCTCTGCTTCTTTTTTTCTTTTCTATTGTAAATTAAACTCGTATTAGGTACAAATAAATTGATGATGTCATGGCTGCTATCCCAAGATATGCCCAGTATCACAGGTCCACCGAAAACCAAACGCTAAGTCTTGTGCAACCACTTCCAAAGTCAAATAAAAATGGCGACCCACTAACGCTAAACAACAAAAGTTCAGAGCGATAGGGGAGAAAGAAAGTTTAAACAAGCACTAGCAATTTGTTAGACCGTCAATCACGGAGAGGAAGAGAGCCTAATTGAGTTTGCTTGAGCATTTTTGTCAATTCAGGATGCCCTTGTACATCCATAAACCTATCAAAATCCAACTGGTCGTTGAAATGGCAGATCCTTCTCTTGATTTGTGCACATCCTGTAAAGGCTTATTGACAACAACTTGACAGCTCCAAGTCCCTTAAGTCTAAACTCAAATTGACCAAGAAGTCATGAACTAGGAGAGTGGCAAGGGGTAATCTACAAGTACAACTCTGCACCTTTTCCTATCATTAAAGAGCTTACACTGAGCATAGTAACAGAATCAATGAGAACCTCTTTTGTTCTTACAGACTGACATCCTATGTAGAATGAGTTTATATACATTTTTTGCAATACCACTCTGATCTAAGAAAACCCTCCTGCTCCTCCAAGATATAAAAATTTCTCCAGAATTGACTCATAAGCACAAGAAATCATAAATTTTGATTCTTTTGTGACAAATCGGTACCAATAAATCAGAGTCTTTCAAATGCCCCAGTCTGTAAGGAACATTTTGGTTCTACTGGGACAATTGAGCAGATAATGATAGATTACCGCGCGCCAGAGTGAATAAGATGTCTTTTCACTCGTATCTGTTGCCAGAGAGTGGGTTAAGCATTAATGAATAGCTCCAACTACAATGAGCACAATGACCTGGTATCTAGCTCTTGGTTTCGGTGGAAAAAGCAGTGCTCAATACATATAAACGGCTGAGTGTGACCAAAGTTGTTTAAAATGTTAAGGGACTATGATGACAAAAAATCATATCCTTTATAACAAGACAATCTAAGAAATCAGAGAAGAACAGTAGCAAGAAGAAAATAGAAAGAAACTACACTTCTGGAAAACCTTTGATAAATAATTCCCAGCTGGAACAGGTGGTCATATCGGCAGCTGATGATTATTTTCTAGTCTTAATCACCTCATTTTATTCCAGCAGGTATGGCAGTTTGACACTGTCCTTTCGCTTCAACAAAATTAGTGACACTTAAATTTCATCATGAATTCTAATTATCTAGGCTGGTAGGTCAGGCAAGATGGACCACAAATGGTAATTTTAAAACTGAATACTAACGATTCCTGTCTGTCTCCCTTTTCCCTTTTTTCAATCTCCTTTGATAGCGGTTACTTTGAAAGTGCAAAACAACCCCGAAAAGATAATTCAAAAAATAAAGAAACAAATAAACAAACTTACTTCACATTATACAAATTATTGATAGCTCTAAGCAAAAATTACACATGCTCTCTCATACTTCTTGCACTTTTTCCAGATCATGACAAAAACTATGCATAAATCAGAAACAAACTTTAATACAATTATCACTGGGTAAGAAGTACGTATCCTTGATAAATTAATCTATCCTTTTAACCTGTTGTAATTCTTTCATGTAATGCAGAACAAAACATCCAACACCCACTGCCAATACTCGGAATCGAAGTGAGTTTTCCACATTGCTGATGATCCAAGCTCATGGCTCAAAGTCATCTTGGTCATCTTCAAACTCCTCCTGGTTCTGGTACCTTTCCACGGAGTTATTGTTCTCATAGGAGTTAGCATTGTTGTTGGCAAAATAACCCCTGTTGTTGTACCAACTCTTAGAGTTCACTCCTTTGGATGAGTCACTATAGAGGGTTGGGTTATACTTCGCAGTGTTAACCTCATAGAAGTACCTTCCTCCCTCCAAAAACCTTGTGTCACTCATCCCTTGCTTCTCACCATTGTACCTGTTCTTGGCAGCATTGTTGTTGTTGTTATAGTAGTACCTTTCATTGGCAGCATTGTTGTTGTTGTAGTTATACTTGTTGTTCTGATTTGCCATAGAGTTGTATTCCCCTTCTGTGTACTTTGAGTTGCCAAATTCATTTTGGTTGCCTCCATAAGCATCCTTGTTGTAGTAATTGTTGTTGTTGTTACCGTAACTAGTTCCTGTGAGCCTTGTGTTGCTCATGTCATTTTGGTTAGGGCTATAGGTATCCTTGTTATAGTGGTAGTACTTGTTGGTGGTGTACTTGCTGGGTTCCTCCTCAGACTTGGTTTTGTATGGCTCATAACTGGTGGTGGTGGTGTAGGGGGCAGGAGTGGTTGTGGTGGGAGGGAGCTGGCCAGACTCATGGCCGTATAGGCCATAGCTGTTATCGGTCTCAGGGATGAAGACAGGCTCTTGCTTTGGATTGTTCACAGGTCCTTCTTTGTTGTTGGGAAGCTCTGTCACTTTGACATTGTTGTTGTTGTCAAAATGAGTGGTTTTGCTGAAGAACTGACTGTCTCTGGCATTAATTTGCAGGGAGAACAGAAGGGTTGTATAGAAAAGGAAAGCAATGTAGTTTGCGAAGGGAGCCATAGATGACAAAGAAAGAGGGGAAGATGGCCCAAACTGTGTATACTGATGAAAAATTGAGTTAGTCCATATATCTTTATATAGAGGACCTTAAACCATTCTTAACCCCTCTCCTTTTCAATTTTCCACCCATTAGGTGCAAATGGACCTTGAGGTTTGTGATGATTGTGGTCCCTCTACTAGAGCAACTTTAGCTGATTGAAATGGACCCTATCTTCGCTTCATGTTTTTTGCTAATCATATTATATAATCTTAGCAGGACTGTGCTTAATTCTTTATGTGAAGTAACATCATCATTAGAAATTCCTAATCTTTTTTTGTCTGTACAAAAATTCTAATTATTTGACTCAGCTTTCTCTTAACAGCCGTGTCCAAAGTGATCCTACACACTTGATTAAGCCCTTTCTTATTTCGTCCCTTCTAAGCAAACCTATCATAGATTAAGGTTGTAAAGATGCCAAAACTTACTATAAATCATGGCACCTTAACTTTGCCAAAGAAAATCCAGAAGTAGATTACAATTTGCTCTCACCAGACCCGGTTGGTGATATTAATCAAACAATTCTACTTGCATATATTAAGTTCACACTAATAAACATGACCTTCGTTTCATTGCAGATTCTAAATTTGCACGTTAAACAAAACACTTGATTAAGACTTTAGTAGATGTAAATTTGTTTTCTTTTGTGCATTTTGAAAGTGAGATACACGATTACTCTTCTCAAAAAGTTGAAGATTCATAAAATTATGTTTCTAGAAATAGGTGGACAGGAATTACGCGTGGATTGTGGAGTGGGTGGGACATGAAAATAATAGCTTTTGGTTCGCACTGCCCTCTATGCCCTGTCTACACTATGGGATACACCTACTCCTTTTACTGCGGTGAGGATTGATTGATGCCCCTCTAGAACGCGCTTCAATCTCTCTTTGACAAATGAGTGCGGCCCCTTCGCCCTTGTCAATTCCTTGGCACATGACGTGTCGCCAACTGAACTTGACTTTGGCTTTGGCTTTTTATCGATCAGTCTCTACGCTTCTTAAACTTGAGTTTTTCAATCAATGCTTAGAGTTGAAATTGGATCAATCAACCCATAACGGACATCCTAATTTTGTTTTTTATCTTCCGAGAGCAGTGGGTTAAATTATTTCAAGATTTTAGCAGAACTTCAGGCACTAAAATCTAAGTTGATGATGAATTTGATGGCAGAGTTTTCGGAACTGAAAATTTTCCGACAGGATTGAGGACCCTTCAACTGGGCATCAACTCCGCCTTAAAGGGTCTTAATGTGGGCACCGAGCCATGACACAAAATAAAATAGCCTTCCTCAGCCTGAACTAACATTTTATACTTTGAGAAATTTTAGGCGTACTTATAGTATAGGTCTAGTGTGTATATATTTAAAAAACAGAATTAAAATAAGATTTAAATTCTATTTCTTAGCATACTCGCACACTATGCAATGTGTATTTCTACTGTGTGTATGCTTATCAGCCCTCTTACACTTCTTAGTATTTAACGCATTCATTAAAAAAATTAAAAAAAAATTCATTTTATGTCATGATGTGTTGAATTGATTCTGGTATACACCTTTAGGGTTGCAATTTCATCATCCATACCAACTACTGTAGGTCACCCACATGAAATAAATGAGGAAGTTGATATTAATAAGTTTTTTTGATTGAGATCATAAAGCAGCAGGTGAGTTGGGGATCAACATCTAACTGAATGGGTTGCATTAGCCAAGACAGGGAAAGAAAAAACTCATTGTCAGTACCCTAGAAGATTTGCATGTTCTAATGGGTGAAAGCAGATCTTTTCTTTTAGACTTTTCTCATATGTTCGGAGATTGGATTTCTTGTATATACTTTGATAAACCTTGTAAAAGATATTAGGCCGGCAATCATAAAGAAAGCAGAGAAAGAGAGGGTGCACAACGTAGGAACTAGAAGGAAGAAATAAAGATAGAGATGCTTCTATACTACGTCTCATTCAAGTCCAGATCAGTACTGCCCATACCAACCAAAATATTTTTACGGTTGAATTATATTAAATAATTACTTAAAAATTTAAATAATTAAATTTATTAAGCCTACTAAATTATAAAATTTGAAATTTTAAAAGTTTAAATAAGTCTCTATAAATGTCCAATAGCTTTCATTAAGTGAGAATTTTTTTTTCTATATATTTATTTAAAAAAATCTAAAAAAAAAAAAGAGGTGCACTTACACTTAGGAATCAAGGATGTTGATTTTATATAAAGCAAAAGTGGAAAGTTATATTACTTGACTGGTATAGAGTCCTCCACAGAAAAGAAAAGGATAAAATGGTTATGCTATTATTCAATCCTGTAACAGAAAAAGAAACAAACTTCTTAGTTGAGTAAAGTTCTTTACTTCACTACTATTTTTATTATGTATCAAAAAATCTATATAACTTTTAATCCAATTCTTTTATTTTCTTGATCACATGCATCTTGCAAGGCTTAAAGAAATTATGTCCCTTTAGTACATTAAGAAAATTTAACCTCGCAAATTATTATTTTGCATGATTTTTATCAAACTGTTTCCAATTTGTATAGTTAAGAACCAATCTTCTTGGTAAATTTGGCTTTAACCGAGGTTGAATCAGACCAGACATGTATTAACCTTTTTATCTGCTGTTGTTTGACTAAATCTAAAACCGTAAAAGGAAAGCACCCCATTTTGTTTATTCTCTTAGTCAAAAGTTCATGTTTCACATTACCTCTTTTTTCTATCACACACATTTCAACATCAATTTTATTAATTTGGGATAAAATCACAACCAAACAAACCAGAAGTCAGGAAATCGCTCTCAAACAAAAAAGTGGATAGAGAAGTTGCGGTGTAGTTTCCTATTGAAGAAATTTGTTCATAGTTTTCAATCAGAACTCTCTGGCTCTTTCTTTTTAAGTTTTCTTCTTCGGGGCACCTTTTCCTTGTTTTGAATGGAGCAGAACTGTTTTGCGTGATTGGCGGAAGTATACTTAATTACTCACCTCTTGGCTCCTCTGTAAGTGCAAAAGACAAAAAGCAGAGAAGAACTGGGAACAACAGAAATTTGAAGAGAAGGATGTGACCATACAAGAATTTTGACCTTTTTGTTTCATTTCTTGGACCTCATTCATAGGTATGAACTGAGGACAAAAAGGTTTCGTTTGTTATCTCGTCCAATATGGAACTCAATCACTTTTATTGTTCTATGTTCTAATGTTCTGCTGCTAATAGGTGAAGTAACTCCTCTTCCCATAACCAACAAAAATCATTCTAGTTTTCAAGAAGCATATGAAATTTAACATTATTTATAGTATAGCAAAGAATTTTTTAAATTAGCATCTCTATTTACACCCGGGAAAAGTATATTCCCATTTAAAATGACCCACAAAACTTTAATGCAAACAAATAGAATTAAGGCTGGAGTCTCCGCACCCTGATTGAATCTTCCATTGATGAGAGACGCTGGATGAGGTGAGCATGTGAAGATCAGATAAAGGCTTGATGGTTAGAGAAGGAAATAAGGGCAATACTAATTGGATGTTTGGCTGACTCAATCGAACTTCTTTTCTCTATGTTGTGGTCCGGGACCCAACATCATTCATTGATGAGTAATCAGAAAATTGTTTACTTACAGAAGACTAAACAGACTGACTGCTTTAAGATTCAACAGAATCAAACTCAAAACTGTTGATTATCTATCTCTTAATCAGTTTCCAGAGGGGGAAGGAAGGAGAGTCCCTGTCCACTTAAAATTTGCTTGTGAGTTGAAACCATTGAAAGGGTGGCAAGAAGAAGAAACGACTGAAAATGAAGAGTAAATTATTTGTAATAGATAAATATATTCATTGGATTCGAGTGAATTTAATGAGCACAGAAATATAGCAGTTGGTATAATTAAAACCAGGCCAAGCTGTGACAAGTCGCGAGCACAAGCGGCTAGCCAAGCAGTGTGAAGGCTATCACATAGCACAAACAGCGGGTTAAGGTTTACTACAACACACGAGATAAAAAAAAGAATATGATGCTAATAATTCGACTACCTAGTAGCATGTAATTCAATGTGTTCCTAGAGTTATATACAGAGTTCGTAACTTTGTATTACTATTTGTCTCAGGTAGTGAGTTCAAGGCCTCCAACATCAAGTAATGCAATCAAAACTCTCACCAAAAGACGCATCAGTTGCTCCAACTACGAAGATCAAAATTACGAGTCCACCACCAGCACTATAAACAAATCAAGTGTTCTCGAGTTACAACAGGATGAAGAGAGTTATCTCTATATAAAGCAGTATGGTGGACATTCTCCTTTGCTAGGAAATCTTTACTGATCAGCAATCATGATGAGAGCAACACCCAGGCACTCATTACTGGAAAGATAACTAGAGCAGACGCCTAAAAACATTTGATCCAAGGATGATATCACCAGACATTATTACTATGAAAATTTGCAAAGGTCTTAAATAAATTACGTAAAATTTTGAATTTGGATTGCAAATAAATAGAAACCATACCAGGAAGAAAACTAATTCATCATTAGCAAAAGCTGCTGTCAATTCATGTCTCTTCATCAAATCTTTGGTGAAACCTTGAAGCTACATGTACATTTATGTATATAAAACATCTGTTAGTGCAAAGATCTAGTGATGTAGTATGATATATCAATAACTATGTTTTCTCTATTAATTTATAATGTAATTTACTATTTGAGAATTATGGCTTGTAATTAGGAATTTAGGATTTATTTGTCAGTAATTTGAGAATCTAGGTTTAAATGTTTGGTTCTAGGGATTGATTATTCCTAGTTGGAACAGTTATTCTAGTTTAAGATTTCTTGAGTTTTAAGTTATCATTACTAGTCCTAGTAGTTTTGGGGTTGCTTGATTCATCTATATTAAGACATATTAATGTCTGGAATCAGTACCTTTGTTATTGATTTAGAATACTTGAGAATATTGAGTGTTTTGGACAATTTTCTCTTGGTTCCTTTCTAGTACTACATCATCTAGGGACTAGGGTTCCCTAAAACAGGAACTGTCATACAATGCTAAGCACAGCAAAGGCTTGCGTTCTATCCCCAAAACTCTAACATCTTATAAACACCTTCATATATGGAATGCTCATATTGCAAAATTATTGGAAAGCAACAGTTCTCAATTTCAAAATTCTAAAAATAGCATACTATGTGTGGCCTCGAAATTTCAATACATGTAATACTATGAACAAGGATGAGAGCAATGAGAGAAGCCATTTAATTAATTATATAAGCATATGAAACTTCAAAAATCAATTCATCATCAACTTTTCACTTAGAAATTGCTATAAATTCATGTAACTAGGAAAAAGGTAGATGTTTTATCAATAATAGATATAAATATTAAAGATTATATACTTTCATCCAGACCTGATGGTGATACTTTTTGGCCATTGAAAATATTCTCTTCAACTGATCCATAGCATCTGAGGTGAGTGAACTGACCATAGTTCCTTCACCAAGGAGATATGATTTCAGAGTCCCAAGATCATCAAGAAGGATATTAATGAACTACAGGACAAACAAAAATACATGGGTAGACCCATGAGATAGTATTCGTGATATATGCAAACAAAATTGGGAGAAATTGTATTTATGACAGATATGATTAGACTCATTGTTTGGAACAATAGATTATGTCACGTTTAAATGTAGTAATACTGCACAATCTAGCCTCAGCAATTTTTCACATATTTTTTAACACAAAATGTCACAATGTTTGAGAGTGCTTAATGCTGTAATAGATAATACAGAGAATTAATTATCTATACAATTACCTTAAAGAATGTGCATCTTGAAAAGCCTGCCTGCCTTTGAGCCTTTAAAGTTCTCATCTTTGCACATATACACATACACACATATGGACAGAAAATAATGAATAAATAAAGATGAGAAGCTTAAACAGCATGTAAACATGAAACTGCATATTTGTTCAGGTCTCATATATTACAAATTACAAATTTGAACTATACATACTTCAGTAATGTGAAGAGCCTGCTCGAGATGCTGAACTTGAATCCACTGTTCTGTCATAATGTCACCCATCTGAACACAGAAGATAATATCAAATAATGAAAGAATCTCTCTCAACTAATACTATACTTAACATGGGTAGGAAAAAGTTATATTAGGTATAACATAAGCAAAATTACAATGCTACAATGTTTCATACACTAAATTAGAATGGGTTATAGGTGTTATTAACCCCATTTCTTGCCACATGGGTGATGATCTGTTGCATTTGATGTATCATGCTTACCAGTGTTGAAAAGCCTGCTAGTAGGTGGTTCACTAGAAATGGTCAACTTTGAATACTCGAGGTATGCTACTCCTTAGATGATTTATGCACAAGTCACAATTTTCCATTTTAGTTATTTCAGTAGGTCGGTGGTTCCTATACTAAAAAGAAGCAACAACACGCAAGTTCTCCTTTGAGAAAATGATGCAAATCATGAACCAAATTAATCATGGGACATCGGCAAGAGTAATCAGAATGAATCTTTCATGTATTTCATCAAAATTGACATTCTAAACATAATAAACCAAAATTTTCATGTATTTCATGAACGTTTCCAGGTCCTCACTCTACAGTTACTGTCACACAGGTATGATTCCATGATTAT
Organism: Dicorynia guianensis; assembly: GCA_037013595.1. NCBI lineage: Eukaryota > Viridiplantae > Streptophyta > Magnoliopsida > Fabales > Fabaceae > Dicorynia > Dicorynia guianensis. The sequence goes on from JASUAB010000011.1 coordinate 9,072,157, forward strand.
ATATATGACTCTGTGTAGCTTTAAGTAAATACCATAGATAATGCACTTTAAATTGCACTGTTTAGGGGTCCAAATCAGTTGCCAATCATTCATTTCCTTATCACATGGAATGTTTTCTCAATATGGACCATACTTACCTCTATAACTAGATGGTGCAAAAGACTAAAAATCAGTTCATATATGGAAGAAATAATCAAAATAAGTAACAATCAAAATTGATAGCATATGTGTAAACCTTTTCAACTACTGCAGTAACCTCTTCCAGTCTATTGTCAGCATCTTGTGCTTTAGATTCTAAAATATGAAGATCAAAGTTGTTCCTCCTCGAAGCGGCCCAAAGATGTTGAACCTAAGAATTTCCAAGCTTATCTCAAACTTTCAAATAATTCATGATAACAGATTCCTGTAAATTATTCTGTTTTATATGAACAACAAGCAGAAGTAATAAAGAAGGAGATAAAAAGAAAACCTCTTCCTCCAGAGCTTTAACTTGCTTATCAGCATTAAATGAATCAGCCTGCAAGAGAGATAAGTGCATTATTATCAAGCATAGAAGTTGTGGGAAGGTATCTCTCTGATGGATCAATACTTGCTTTCCTGTTTCCAATTATGTAACAAAATATTTACAAACGAAGTTTACTCATATAAATATAGTTGAAATGACTAAAGAAGAGCAAACAAAGAGGAAACTTGGGCAATTTTCAAGAACATGTAAATGCCATAATTTAGAACAGCTGGAGGACAAACCTGCACACTAGAGAAAGTAGACTGAAGATAATGGAGTTTTTCCGACACTTCATGTAGCCGCTTCTCACACTCTCTGAGGTAGAGGTTTCTTTCATTTAACTTTCGACTGTGTTCCTCAAGAACAGATTCTGCATTTAAATCATCTTTCATAAAGAAATTCGACAAAGAAAAGGGTAGCTCAATACAGAACCTAGTATATGCAAGAGAAGAATAAAGAGGCAGACTTAGAGTTATTTCATAATTATTTCTGTTTTTTGCCTGATTCTCATATCCTGAAACCGAACCAAAAGCTTATACTTTATGCTTACGCCGTCAATTCATAATAATTGAACAAGTGACAGTGAATTATACGATCATCAAGTTCCCAAGCGAGACGACTTCCCCAGTTCCATCACTACAAGAAAAGTGTTCAATTACCTAAAACAACTGTCCACTATTGCGGTATTTTCATATCCCCCAAATAACTTACTTCCCCAATTGGAAGACGCCAAATAAGAACAAAGATAGCAAACATAAGCAACCAAATCTGAAAATACTACTGTTTCAAAGAAATCTTAAAAAGACACACCAGTGGAAATAAACTGCATTCAATTAATGGAAAGTTGACCGCACCCGAGCTATACAAACGAAAACGAAAAGGAAAACAGCAATCAATTTATGTTAGGTAATGAATGGTTGTGTGGCATTACCTAAGTGAGCGATTTTGAGCTTGAATTGCTGCAATTCCGAGATTAAATAGTCGATTGGTTCAGCCGAAAACACAGCGTGGAGGAGAAGAGGGAAGAGCATGAAGGATATGGCAGGAAGCAAACACATGAAACGATGTACTGCCAGTGACATTGTCTTGTTTCTGTAGTCTCTACCCCTCCACCGCTCCGAGACCTTCCCCGATTCCTTCTCTTCCAAGGCGAATGACTGCTTTATTGCAAGAGCGCGTGTAATGAGTAGTGCAAGTGCTGTACAAACAGTAGCTCACAATTTTTACCAATTTTAATTTTTTTTATAGATTGTGATTAATTATCAACATTTAGTTCATCCACGAATATGTTAAATGATTATTTTGTCAATAATAAAAAGTTAGGTTTGTGTAATATCTAGTTCATCCACAAATATGTATAACAGGGATTGGTCTACTCTAATGGGTAAAATATGAAGTACATTAGTACTGTTAAAAAAGATTGTGTAAATGTTATAAAATATAAATGAATAGCAATTTCTAAATCTAAGTTAATGTACTTTCTTAAAGTGGCCAAATTGGTATAATAGTGTTGGTGTGTAATCTTTAAATGGTGTGTAAAAAGTTTAATTTCTTTAAGATTTGATTCAATTTAAATGGATTCAATATGGATCAGTTCAATTTTAGCTAAAACAATTTTTTATACACTGATTATATCGATTTAGTTGAATAAAGAGAATAAAAAAAATTTTAACTTTTATTTTTAATTTTTTTATATTTTAATAATAAAAAATAATAATCTATTTAATATATATATATATATATATATCTATATAAAAAATTTTAATAGTCTAAGAAAAAAGCCCCAAAGTTGAAAATGGGCGTCACTTAGGAATATCGAACGAGTTAACGTCGCATTTGCTTACAAAAATGTAAATCTTACCAGCCTTTTGGTAGGTGGGATGGGCTAATTCAATTTAATTAAATTTGCTTGTCTCCCCCGCTTTAATCTAATTTTTAGTTGATAATAAAGTGGATTAATTTGATAAATTTAATTAATTTTGAGATTCTTAATGTTATCAATTATTAAAAAATTTTATTATTTTTTATATAAAAAAGAAATTAAAAATGACAACTAACATTTTTAATAATACAATAATATTACTATTACTTTGAAATATTTTTAATTTTAAATTTAAAATCTTATAATATTAAGTGATTTATTTTTTTAAAAAAATCGATGTTAGTGGCATATGTAAAAAAATATATATTTTTTCATTAACAAATCGTTCAGAATTTGATAACAAAATAAATAAATTGGCAATGTTGCGTAGAATCGTAAAAGGCATTTTTATTGTCACCGTTTATGGTAACCGCCGCAACTTAATTGCCGTTAGTGTTATTACTACCCGCGAGTCGCGACATATGCTTGGGCCTGAGCCGGATCTTAGTGTCTCTGGAAAGTTCTACGCCCCTCTTGTTCTTTCGGTGAATTACGCACCTTCTAGACTAGTCCCTCTCCTTCCATAATCAGTGGACCATTGAGGCCTGATTAATTATCTTTCTGCGTTTTTTTATTTCCCAGCAAAGGCAACCCCAGCGTAACAGTACAGAAGCATAGACAAGACGCGTCCAAGAGAAAAGCCGGAATATTTACAGAAAGTCCGTTCCAAAATCCGAAGTTAAAACTTTAGAGGCGAACAAGAAACATGGGTGTGGACTACTATAAGATATTGCAGGTTGATAAGAATGCCAAAGATGAAGACTTGAAGAAAGCTTACAGAAAGCTTGCCATGAAATGGCACCCTGATAAGAACCCAAACAATAAGAAAGAGGCTGAGACCAAATTTAAACAGATCTCTGAAGCCTATGAGGTATGCTTTTTTATTCTTTCTAGTCAACCCTTACTTTGCTAAGCAATTTTGTCCGTTTAATATGTGATTTCTACCTTATACTCATGATTGATTGAAGACCTGGATTGTCGATATTATTTTCTAATACAAACTACATATTTATTTATTTGGAAAGTTGTGTGGAGCTTTCTGGAAGTTCAACACTTATTTGGTAACAAACCATCTTAAACTACGCGTCAGTTTATGCTTAAGGCAGTGTAGAGGGTTCATCATTTTTTACCTCATCCCTCTTCCTCTTTATATGTGTTCAGTGCAACCGTGCTGGTTTGTTCCTTAATTCGTATACTGGTGTCTTTGCAGGTTCTGAGTGATGCCCAGAAGAGGGCAATTTACGATCAGTATGGGGAAGAAGGCCTTAAAGGTCAAGTGCCGCATCCAGATGCTGGTGGAGCTTCGTTCTTCCAAACTGGAGATGGCCCAACAACATTTAGGTTCAATCCCAGAAATGCTAACGACATTTTTACGGAATTTTTTGGCGTTTCGAGCCCATTTGGAGGAATGGGAGGTGGTGGCGGCAGTGGCATGAGGGGGGGCTCAAGGTCCTTTGGTGGAATTTTTGGGGATGATATGTTTAGTTCATTCGGAGAAGGCAGGCCCATGAGTCAGGGTCCACGCAAGGCGCCTCCTATTGAAAATACGTTGCCTTGCAGTCTTGAGGAGCTCTATAAGGGGACTGTCAAAAAGATGAAGATCTCAAGGGAAATTGCTGATGCAAGCGGGTAAATACTCTTTGCTTAACCTTTCAATTAACCAATTTTTAATTAAGCAGTTTTGAAATATATCTAGTGAATTGATTGGTTGCCTTTCTTTAATCAGCTAAAGCCAAAATTTCTCCACATTGTTGTTTTGTTGATCTGGGGCTCTGAAGATCTGATCACCACCTTTGATAGTAGTTAGATGTCTTGATTTGTTAATTTAATTTGAAGCAGGGAACTTAGAATTGTTTCGTGTATAATTTGTGGAGTTTTGTTTGCTGCTAGGCTCAGTTAGAAATTTGAAACGCTTTGAGTTTAGATATTGAAAGTCGAAAAAGACCTCAATATCATAAAATGGCGGTGACTTCACTAAATACTGGTCATCCTCTTTGGTGCCAATAATATTATAGCCATTGGGCCATTACTTGAAGTAATAGCTGTTGGAGTTGCTACTTATTGGAACATTACTATGATGATCGATCGCCATATTAGTTTGAGGACCCCGGTTTTTAAAGTTGGGGCAAGACTATCATTGAGATTTGAGACATACACCACTCGAACCTGATTCTCTTATGTTTGTGATCCTAGAGAGAAGTGATGGTGTTGAGTGCCTTCCGCATTTGTCACTTGGCTGTGCAGAATGATTTAAGTCTGAGCTGCCGCCATGCTGTACTTTTAGTAATAGAGTCTTCCAAGGTATTTCCAGCATGATTCAATTTTGTATGGAATTATTCTCTCTTAAAATGAGCGAGAAAATTCAACGGAAAAATGTTTAGTTGGTCTTGACTGATGGACTTCTTGTTGCAACAATCGTGTGGGTAACAAGTATGGTTTCCATTGCCTCGAAAGGCAGCCATATTGATTTGGTATCGTTGACTACTTTTCTGTTTGCAGGAAAACTTTGCCTGTGGAGGAAATCTTAACCATTGCAATCAAACCTGGCTGGAAAAGGGGAACAAAGATCACATTCCCGGAGAAAGGAAACGAGCAACCAAATGTTATCCCTGCGGATCTTGTGTTTATTGTTGACGAGAAACCCCACAATGTATTTACGAGGGATGGTAATGATCTGGTTGTGATACAGAGGATATCACTTGCAGAAGCTCTAACAGGGTACACTGTCCATCTTACAACTTTAGATGGTAGGAGTCTTACAGTTCCCATAAACAACGTGATTCATCCAAACTATGAAGAGGTTGTTCCAAAGGAAGGTATGCCAATCCCGAAAGATCCTTCGAAGAGGGGTAACCTGCGGGTCAAGTTCAATATCAAATTCCCGACAAGGTTAACATCAGAGCAGAAAGCTGGAATTAAAAAACTTTTGGCACCATGATGAACTGGTAACCAGGGCAAGGATGTAGCTGTGTATATTATTCTTTTCGTTTGCTCCCACTCTTCTCTTTTTGTCTCTTGCTTGTCATATTGATGGCTATGATTTGTGTCACTAGTTTGTGTGAAAGGTTTCACACATTTATCATCCAGGCAAATAAGAACAAGCAAAAGTAGATTGATGATGGAGGAAAATACAAATAGAAAATAACATTGAAGTTTGAGAGAAAAATACTTTTTTCCTCATGTTATTTTAATTAGCTGTCTGAAAGAAAATGAGCATAACCTTAATGTACTGTTGGCCGCATTACCTAAGACTAACTTTTGAAATCTGAAATGTGGCCTACAAGAACATAAGGTGCGAAAAGTTTTGAATTAATGCACTCATATTTTCTTTTGTAAAATAATTGTGCTTTACAGTTTGGGCCTCATCATAGCATAATTATTGCAAATATTCAATTTAATTTTTTTATATTAAAACGTTCAAAGAAAATTTCACTATGGGTACCAAAATAAACTAATTTTTACCTCACTAATAAAATTTTTCTAATGTTTTATAAAATTCTCAATTCTTATCGATATTATTTTCTCACTCTTATTTCCATCATCTCACTCATTCAGTTCTTTTCAATCTTAATACGATGTGTTATATAAGTGTGCCACTGATTTAAAAATAAGGGAAGCAGTTATACTAAACATGAATAAATGAAGCAATTGAGTTTAATTTTGTTCAAAAAGAAGAAAACCGTCTCAACGTTGTTCCCTTAAGAAGTAATCTTTAACCAAAAGTAGAGGTTTGAAGGGGTGTATAATGGGTGGGCTCATGTTTGGGAGAAAAAATATTGACTAGGTTAAATTAAATTAGATTGAAAATTTTTTATTTGAATTTGATTAAATATATATATATGAATTAAGTTTAAATACATTGGCATACTATACATATATTTTTACAATCAGTTCAAGTTTTAAATAAAAATTTTAAAAAATATAAATATTCATTTTATATGTATGCTTCGATGGGCCATAAATTTATAAATTTATTAGGATGAGGCGCATACTTTAATAAAATAGTTAATTTTTTTTTTTTGGTATTAAAATACTTTTTAGTTTAAGATTGAGAGAGAAGGATCACTCTTCACGTAATTATATAAGTAGTATTATGCTAGAGCCTTTGAGATTCAGTGGTACATGTTGCCCTGTAAACTTATTCGAATCTCATGTGTCTCATTTTAAACTTCACTTATGAGTCTTGTATCACAAATATATATATATATATATATATATATAAGTAGTATTATAATTTAATGTATATAAATTTATAATTTAAATTATTTTAAACAAAAATGTATATAACCTCTAAAAATAGATAGAACGAAAGCTATATGATTTCGTTTTTTTTCAGACGGAATTATCATCTACCAATTCAAATTATTCCAGGTTCAACCGACCCAAAGAGAATTAAGGTATAAATTTTTATTGAATAATGAATATCCAAACCAAAAAAAAAAAAAAAAACAAAAACAAAATGAGGCTGGCTACAAAGGCCAACAGTTCTAATATTAAAAATACAAGGCTCCATTTCCATGGATAATATACACCATAAAACTACTCGACTATAGACTCATTAAACAGCCATGAGAGGGCTGAGCTCAGACACATGGAAAGCTGCAATATCAAAAATGTAATGCAGCCTTCAGAATCCGAAGCAATCACTTTCTTGATCAATTAAAAATTCTATGTTCTAATCAGAAGAATCTTCAGAGACGACTGAATCTGAGCCTTCTTCATTCACAATTCTATTTGCCATACCATCTGAACCTTCACTCATAACATCTGCCTCTGAATCCTCCTCTTCCCCCTCTTCAATGACATTGTCATCTTCAGAAGCATCCACATCTTCATCACTCACTCCAACCAAACGCCTACCCCATTTATTGGAGGTACCATTAAAACCCACTTCCCAGTTTCCTTGCTCATATTCCACTGCTTGAGCATTGTCATCAGATTCCACTTCCTCAGCACTGTTACTATTATCTGCACCGTCCATGAGGGTGGGACTTGGCTTTCCAACATCCCATTCCTCCTCCAAGCTTCTCACTGGTTCTCTACTAATCTTGGAGCCACAACTGGCAGCGGTATGGCCCAGCAGCAAATCCTCAACGGCCCTCTTTTCCACTCTGCGTTTCCTGACTGTTCGACGACCACGTCCACCAGCTTGTCCTTGTCCTTGTGTTCCTCGTCCCTGCTGTTTCAATCCTTGACTTAAATTCTCATTAACCCTAACATTACGCCGGCCTGTATCTCGTTTGGAATCATGGATTCTTTTAGATAACATTTTACGGCGCACTTGATCCTGTGCCCCCCCTCGCCCACGTTTATTGCCGCTTCGCCGAATTTTATTATGAGCAGATTTCTCTTTAACAAACTCATCACGGTCTAATTCTGCTGGTTCAACCTCTCTATCAGATTTGAAGGGAGCATATCTCGAAGGAAGCTTCTGCAACAAAACAAAGCAAGTTAGATGACTGACTTCTGTTTATTTGGTCAGCATGATAGTTTTCCAGCCAAACCACCATAAGCCCTCCCACAAAACATAATAAAGAGGACTTGTGTTAAGGGAAGCTTTCCATCCATCCAATCTGCTTGGTAAATGCTTTAGACATGACAGCCCAGCTTATTCATGGCAAACCGTTCATCATAATTCCAAACACTATAGCCACAGTAAACTTTAAAGACAAAATCAAAGAAACTCACAATGTATTCCTTCGCTTCTTTCTCCTCAAAAGACTCAGGTCTCTCGAGCTGTATGTAACTAATGGATGCATTAAACTCCAACAGTCTGAAAGAAACAGCAGCAGTAGTTTGTGGTATCCAGGGAAGTACAGGAACTGATTCAAGATAAGTAGAAGTATGTGCAGCACTCTCTGGCACACTGCTTGATCCCAACAGCTCCTCTGTCGTTGAGAAGTTTGATGATAGAAAGTCTCGCTGTAATGCTCGCTCAAAGAAGGTCAACATCTGCAGAATGAGTTCTCCAATTTAGAAATGTTTTCTAAGTCCACATCTGAAGCACCAATTTAAAAAATAAAATTAAAAGATCTGAAAAGACATGAAACCTGTAAAAGTTCATCAATTGAAGATGACATGCTCAACTTCGCACCCCAGTGCTTCCTGTTCTCTTCCGTCCAAAATGATCGCAATGCTTCAAGTGGAGCAGATACCTGTAGAACAAAATGTGAATACGATGTAAACAGGGCTTTAGGACAAGATGTCAGAAAGCAACCATTAAATTTACTGCAGTAACACAGGTTCCAGGTTTAGATTGTGGCTCACCTCAATTAAAGCCAACAAGACCTTGAGCAATCTTATTCGCAAGGGAAGAGAGGAATCTAAAATACAAATATCTTTGGAATGTAACTTCTTCTCTCCACATTGAAATACATGTTTAGAAAAATTAAATCCATTATTTGAGGGAAAAGTCCGGTGGCAAAAATTGCAATGGGAGTCTTGATAGAAATAAGGGTCAAGACAGATATCACATATGTCCACCAGCGGTTTACATCTCTTTTTCCCGTATCTCAATGCACATAATGTCGATGAATTATAGCATTCTTTCCACATCCATTTTTGAAAATCTTGATACCTTCTCAAGGCAGATTTCTTCTCACTCTCACTTTTTCCAAGCTCAATTTTGAAAGATGACGAAGTTTCCAAAGTATCAGAATTTGAACCACAAAGAGTACTGCTAGGACTGTCAGATCCTGCATGGTGGTCAGGGCTAGAATCTGTTTCATCAGCTTCATTTTTTATTGATATTTTACGTCTGTGTGCAATTTTAGTCGATTGCGCATCCTTTTGAACATTTTCTTTAAAAGAATTCTCAATCTTTTGCAACATTAAGCACAAATGAGATTCCCTGATACCACGTGAATCCAGTGATGTCAAAAGAGCCTCAAAAGCCTGCATCATGAATTCAATAGATTATGTTATAACTAATAAGACAGGATAAAGACAAAATAATTTAATCATGCTCACAGAAAGCAACCATTAAATTTTCTCATGACTAGGTGGCTAATAAATACAAATTATGGACAATGAAAAACAAATAAAAAAAAAAAAAAGCAAACACGAAATTCAGGCACCTAGAAGGCTGCTGCAGGTGCTCAAAACCTTGAAATTATCTTCTCTTTCTTAATATCATAATTTGAGCAGATAGATATTAGTAAAGACCACTACAATATGCTTACAAAAGGGAACATGTTCGATGTCCATCAAGAGACAAGAGTGGCATGTAATAAGATTTAGTGCATGACATATAAACAATTCCTGCAAGTTGCCAAGCTAAGAACTAGAACTGACCATGCTTACAGCCATTTATCCCTGTTCTATGCATGTTAGTGAGCATATACCAAAACATGAGAAAACATGACAAGATCAAAATAGCCTGGAGTTGATCAACTAAACAGATATTGGCTATGAAAAAACAACTAGGCAGCAACAAAGAATTTACCTCCTCGGAATCAATAAGCCTCCAATTGCCATCATGTAATTCAACAAAAACCCTGCCAGCACCAGGATCATTGCTAGAAGCAGATACAACAAACTGCCAATACCGATTATGTCTCCTATCTTGGCCAAGGGGTAAGGACCTGTATACATACATTTCCTCTGCTATGTGGGCAATATAAGATTTCAACTGTGAACGCGACCTTTTTGAAGCATGTACAGTCTGCTGCATTTGAGGGTTATCTGGACCTGTGTAGAGATCTTGAACTACCAATGGCCTTTCAATAGACACACTCTGTGCAACAGGAACTGCTTTTTGGTTGTCTGCAGTGCTGGGAGATGCCACATTATGATTGCCATTCTTAATGTCAAGCAATGGGCTTTGGTTTCCCTCCACAGCAGGACATGGGTATTGTGTTTCAACCTTATTCCCCGTAACAGATGGAAGTTCTAATTTATTTATATTATCATCTTTCATCCGAATTTTGTCTATCTGTGCTTCTGCCCACATTTGCTTCTTCAGAGCATTTGCTCCTTCCATACGATCCTGTAAAACTCTTCACTTCAATTTTTTGAGGGGAAAAAAGACTACATGAAAAAGCAGCCCAAAGATATGTTACAAATGAATAGAATTTACCTCAAGAACAACACGCATTGAATTTCCTTCATTTGCTACACTAACCAATGCAACAAGAGCATTTAGACGCTCCTCCACACTGAGATCAGAATATTCTCCTTCTGTAAGCCCTTGAACCCATGACTCTCCAGACTTGCTCTCATCAATTTCCATATAATCTTCATCAAGGTTTCCAGCATTCAGATCTTCACCTGCAACAGGTTGCCCAGCGACAGTACTAGGACAATCAGCATCCTTGGAACCATTCTCAGGAAAACAGGGCAGATCCTTATCAAACTCATTTTGAATAAGTTCTTCATCCTCGCCCAAATTTTCTTTTCCATTTGTTGAGCAATTGTTTGCGTCACCATACTGTTCAGATGCTTTGCTTGCAATTGAAGGATTAACTAAATCATCAACTTCAGGATCCTCATCAACTTCATCACTTTCCGACTCTTCTTCTCTTTCAACCTCATCAGCATCTTCACCAGCTAGAAAACCATTTTCAAATATCTGAATTTTCTTTCTAGCTTCTGAAAGAATTGCATCGGCATCAGCAGGATCCTTTCTGAATGCAGCTCGCACACGATATGTTGATGGAGCTATTCTTTCAAAAAGCTTTGCATCTCTAGTCAAAGCAACAGAAATTGATGCCTCAGGTGTCTTACTGGTGGTCAAATCCCTAAGTCCAGATTTCTGCAAGTAAAAAGACACATAAGAAAAATGCAAACGGTAAACAATAAACATCTGATATAAGATAGATACTTCACCTGAATCTTTTCTGCAAGCTCTAGAACTGTCAATCCTTTGCTCTCCTCAAGCGAGAGAACATGAAATGCTGCAAATTTGACTGTTCCAGGAGTCAAACGGTGCCTAGATCTTCGAGGGGCCAATAGACCTTTCTCTTGCATTTTTGCCACTGCATTTTCTGCTGCTGAACCATTACGAATGGTTGAAATAATATCTTCACAACTTCTACCCTGGTTATTTAGTAACATCAGTGTAACAGAAATCACAGAAAAATAAATTTCATAAATAATTGAGCACGCAAATGCTCAGCCAAACATTCAAAGGTAACAGAAAAGCCTCCCATGGTTTAAGTCAACATCAAAGCAGAAAACAAATACAAGTAAACTGAATGTCTGAGACAATATCCCTAGTTATATGTCACTGGAACTAAAACATAGTGCTAGTGAGGTAACATCAAAGATCTTTAAAGCTTAAGCTCAGGGAAATGATGCTAAATAAGGAAGCATACTGAACCTCATCTTTATCATTTGCATAGGACCACGTGATACTTCTTTTCTTCAAATGTGGTCCAAATCCTGCAGACAATGCTAACTGTCTGAAGATTTCTGGCCATGTTAACTGATTTAAGTGCTTCTGCCAATTCCGTATGTCAAATCCCCATGCATATGCCTAATATTAAAAGGACAACATTAAAGGATTCAACTTTATTAAATAAAAACCACTGATTGGCTGAAAAGATAGAATCTAGCATAAAATTTTGGAAGTATTTTAACTAACCCCTTCCACAATCTCTAGATGGCCACCTCCAGGATTGGCAGCACCATTTTGGTTCACACCTAATCCTGTAGAAGGTGTCCTTGCAACATCTTCAATGTCTTTTATTATCACCTTCAGAAGAGCGATGTGTATCTCACCCAATAATCTTGAATCCTGAGATCATACAGTTTAGACACCCAGAATGAATAAAACAGTGTGTGCAGAATAATTCCTTAGATAGCACAAGTCACTAGCAAAGGCCATGCTGACTCACATAGTCATGAAATGCTTGCACAAACTCATCAAGGGTAAAAGGCCATAACTCAAGAACATCAGCAAAAGTGATAAAAAATCTCCAAACCTGGGGAAAAAAAAACACCACTCTTTCAAACATTCAATTCAAAAGCACTGATATAGATAGCATCGTCAAAGATAATAACTGTTTTAGGAGTATGATGCAGGAAAAGTCCTGTGTTACTTCTGTTAAAAAGGAAGCAAAAGTGATCATGCACATGTACCATCAGAAGGTTGCCCACATTCTCCTCTGAGTTGTTCCAGGGTTGGATGGCAAATGGTTTTTTCAGCTTGACACTCTTAGGTGGGAAAACACACAATGAATCTATGAAACAATAGTAAAATATCAGGACAATAATCTATTCAGTTATTCCCTTTTTCTTGATATGCTCAGTAAAAACTAAATCCTATATAAAAACCAACTAAGAAGAACTACAACATAACAACAATAAAAAAAGAATTGCTCACCCCTGAATGAATCAAGGTTTTGCAACGTGTCAAGATCAAGATTAATAATAGAGGAATGTCCCTTGCTTGCTGCAGCCAATTCCATCAATTCCAACTGTTCATCCTCAATAAGCTCCATAGATTCTTTAGCTATTCTGCGTGCAATTGCCTTCTCAAGAGCAGCTTTCCTTCTCTCTGCCTCTTTCTCTTTACGGAGCTCTTCTTTCTGCCTCTTTTTCTCAGCCTTTTTAAGATAGACCACAAGAAAAAAGAAGGCTCAACCCAATAAATATCCTCAAATTCTAAATATTAGCTAAAAGATGACTAACACCAATAGGCTTACAAACTTACTCTTAAGTATTCTTTCTGCAAAATCTTCTCCCTTCGTTCAATTTCACGTTTTTGCTCGCGCTTTGTTCTTTCCTCTTCTCGCTGTCTCTCACGCATCGATCTCTCTTCTTCCTTCCTTCTTTCACGATCTTGTCTCTCCATTTCTTTCTTCATTCGCTCTTCACTCTAAAAGGGGCAGTAGGACAAAGGAAGAAGTAGGTTAGATAGTAAAAAGTTAGGCCTTTTATCCTCTATATATTGTACAATAGTAGGATGAGTCATTTTTGATAAAACCTTTCGCCGAAGGTTATCTTGTTTCTCAAGTTCCTTCCGGATCCTCATCTCATGAGCCTCAACTTCCCGGGCCATTCTAGCTTCGTCACCCTACATAAACAAATTTTATTAAAAAAAAGCCATGCTTTGCAAAAAATACATGTTTCACATTTTTATGAGTTAAAGGAAAAATAACATAAAATGACACTTAGCAATGAATACACTATAGATTACTATAATGTTAGAGAAGATACCTTCCGTTTCCTATCCATCCGCAATATTGCATCATTATGTAAAATTGGTCCACCAGATAAAGCATAAGGATTTTCTGGCCCAACAACTGGGTGATCAGTGAAGTGAGAGTTCATTCCAACATTCGTTGTGCTTGTGAAAGAATCCCTCTGGGGGGCACCATCATCATCCCAAGGAGGAGATGGATAGGGAATCCCTTGCTTGTCATGTTGAGACAAAAGGCGAGCACGTGAGGAATGACCTTGGGAATGTTTCCTGGGTAGCTGTTCATTCCCAGGCACAAATGATGAAGTTCTGGTAGGACCATCCATTGGATCGGGTAAATAAGGTTGTGTCAATTGTCCATAAGGATCAGATCTAACACCAGACTGGTTTGGAAAAAATGGATATTCATGGAAGGCCCTTGCCAAGGCCTGGAAATGAGCTCATTAGAAATCAAAATGTCAAAGGAAAGCACCTAAGCAAAAAAGAAATTCAACTCTGGCAGTCAAAATGTTTTAAACATAGATACAATATTAGCAATTTTTCCAGTTCCACATGAGTCGAAGAAACCGCATAGGGAAGACTAAATGTGTCAGAAGAGCATTCAAAATGGATAATATCCATGATAAGATATGACAAAAGACACTCAAAACTCAAATAAACAACACACAGATTACAACGCCTAAGTAAACACACACATTTAAAAACTAAAGTGATAAAAGCTGCCAAAAAGCTCTACATTCAGTTCCGTGCTGTCCTACCCACAAGTCATGAGAAAGAGCAAAATCCCAAATGGCGTAACTACAGGAATTGCAAATTTGAGTGACTTCACGTTTGAAAATCCCAAAAACTTGAGAGCAAATGTACAAGATATACTTACATGAAGGACAGCCATTTAAAATAGCACTCAATCATCACAACTATCTCTCCCACACACTTATGAAGGAAAAAAATTATGATATGCATTGCAAGTCTCATACAGCTTAGAGGAGGCTAATTTTCTGACTACCACAAAATATTTTTAGGATATAGAAACCAACCTTATTTGATCTAACATCATGTCTTTCATACATTTTACCATCATAGGCAAGATTGGGCCGCTTCTGCTGCTCTGCAATTGCTGTCATAGAAAAAAACATTCTAAGAGTCAGTTCCAAAGCAAGATTCATGCACACATCATAAACAACAATTCATCAGCAACTTTGATCATAATAGTATTGTTTCTATTGACTTTGTCGCCAATTTAAAAGAAGCAACCCCAAAACATTGATAGCAAAGCTATATATGAATATATATACTATCCCATTTTACTATAACAGATAACATTTAAGAAACAGATTTACCACTAGACGAAATAGAATTCACATATGTACTACAAAGTAGAACCACCGTACTTGGACATGATACACAAGTATAAGCACAACTAAGGCATGCCAAGTTGATTAGGAGTTAAAATTGAATAAGAATATGTAACCCAAGCTAAGAAATGTACAAGGACAACATAAAAAAGAAAATGCATAATAAAGTTCACTCATTACAAGTATACAATCTTCTGACAAATAAAGACAGGAGCATAAGTTTTTCTATACCTATAGGTGCTCCGAAAGCATCCGGAGGCAATGGATCAAACTCTATTCCTAAACTGGGTCCATCTTCCCTCAAAGGTTCCCCTAACTGTGCCTCCACACAAGCAATTGCTCTAAGCTCCAGTATAGACTGTGGTGACTCATAGTACCCCGGCAGACCCCGGGGCACTACATTCCTCAGCTCAGAACGCGTAAAGGGGCTTGAGCCCGAACCCGACCCGGATCCGTATTCATTACCGAGCTCAGGCCCCAACCGAAGCTCATCCGTTGGAGGAGAATCAGGCGAAGGTGCCGCCGCCTTCCGCGGCTTCTTTGACGGCAAGTCCTTCTTGTCCTTCAACCTTCGGTGGCAGAACCACATCTGCAACTGCCGATCCGACAACCCCAACTTCTCTGACAGTTCCGCCCTCATCGCTTCCGATGGGTACGTCTCCACTAATCAAAAAGAAAAGTGCATCAAATTAAACAAAAATTGAACACCCAGCAAACATTCCAATCAAACTGAAATCTTGAAAGGAAAAAGGAAAAAAATGGAAATTGAAGAAAGAAGAAAGCGGAACTCACAAGCATAAGCTTTCTCCAGGGCTTCAAGCTGAAAGGGGGTCTTCATCTGGCGCTTGGGCTTGCTCTGTCCCTCATTGGAATAAACAATTTTGCTGTTACTTCCATTATCATTGTCATTGTTATCATCAGCGGCATCCCTCCTCGGATTATTCTCTCCTTCTGAAGCTGCTTCAGCCTCCATTGAAGAAACCGATCAAAACCGAAAACCCCCCCAAAAGCTGCCTCAAAGAAACCCTAGAAATCCAGAAGAAAACAACCCAGAATGAAGGGGCACTAAAAAGAATCAAATTTTCTCGGTCTAACTGCCTTCTCTCTCTCTCTCTCTCTCTATCTAAGCAAAATTCCGTGATAGTCAAGGAATGGAAAGGCACAAGATTATTATCCTGAGATGCAAATAGAAGATTAATAACAATAATAAATGGGAAAAGGCAGCAGCGTACAATGAGGGATTGAAAAGAAAGAACAACGAAGAATAAAAGAACAAACCAAGAAAAATAATAATAATGATCGAAAACGAAAATAAACCAACAACAGTCCCTCTTGACTACTACTCCTACTACAATTCCATCACCACCTTTCATAATTCCTTTTTATTTTCCTTTAAATAATAATAACTGTTTTTCCTCTTTTTATTGAACGGTGTGATTGTTCCTGTCAAACAGGACCTTAAATGAGGGCTAAAAAACAAAAACCAAAGCGAGATAGACTTTTTCTTTTCTTTATGTTCAAGACATTTTGATTTTGGTTTTTTGAGGTTTATCCTTTTTTATTCTGCTAAAACAAATATCAAGTCTTTTCTGCGACTCTATCTGTGTCTTGTCTCTCTCTCGGCGCGGTTTAAACTTAAATACGATGAACTTTTCTCCGAGTTTTCTGTCAGGTTTTTTTTTTTTTTCTCTAAATTGTCTTTGGTTTCGCCGTTTTGCAGTTAATATATGGGGTCAGCCTGTGTGTGTAATGATGTGAGTTTGGTTTACGAGTTACTGTGTTTCGTTTGCGTTTTGGATCTTTTTCATTTGTTTTCTCGATTTCAGTTCAGCTCGGATGGTTTTGGTCATGAGGATCTGTCGCGTGCCGTCATCGAATCGATGTTTCAGGTTTATGTTATTGTGGGCCCCGCTGTGGCGCTGCTCCGCAGATGACTCTAAGGATGGGCCTCTCATTGGACTTTGAGTACGGAAATTCTAGATTCTTTTGGGCCGCATAATCCGCGGCAACAGCCATTGTAAATCTCCTTTTTATTTTGACCCCCACCAAAAAAATAAAAAACGTTGCCCATTGGGACGCCAAACCAGCGGGGCATGCATTGACTTTCAAGGACCCAATAAATAAACGACTCAAAGTGCATTAGCTCGTAATTTTAGCGAGTTGAAAAGTGTTTAATCCATTCTGTCCCATGATACAATACGGATTCGACGGGTCAACTTATTAATAATTAAAAAAATAATGACCATCTAAATAAGACATTTTTTTAAAAGTCCACTAAAACATTTTAAGTGATAAGATTACAATTTAAATAAAATATTTTAAATTAAAAATAATGATTCAAGTTCCAACCAATTCAAAAATTAGATTACAAATTACAATCCATTATAAATAAAATATCCCATAATTTCATTTATTCAAGATTTGACTTCATCAGATTCACTTGCACTACAAAATTATCCACACATATTAATATATTAACAAAAGTATAATATCAATATTCTAACTGACATAAATACTTAAAAACAATAACTCATCATCTTTTTTATCTTTGCCTTATTCTCCATCTTTTTGAAATATTTCATAAAAAACGTTTGAATATTTTTTGATAATGTTTGTTTTAATCCTTGTAAAATCTTTGTCATTATCTAAAATCACATACTTAAGCAAAACGACATCATTTCGCATAATGAAATTTGCAGGTTGGCCCATTGCAACTTGCTTTGACTCACAAGTTTTGCAAGGTAGACTTTCCCGAATGAGTTATAAAATGACTTACTCAACTCACCTCTTAAGCAAGGCATGTCATCCCAGCAAACCAGACCTAAGTTGATATTTCTATTTAATTATGGACTAGTCTAATTAGTTTTAGGTAAATGACTATGTAAATTTTTCTTAGAGGAAAAGTTTTCTCCATGAGGAAAAGTTTTCTCCATGAGAAACTGTACTTTCATAAACTTCTAAGATAATTGTTACATTACTGGTTTTATAGTTTTATTTATAAAGTTTAATGATTTAAATTTTTTAAATAAATATTTAATAAAATTTAATTTATAAAATTAATAAAATATTTCTTAAGAGAAAAGTTTATCTCAGTTAATAAGTAGATTAAATGCTCACAAATTCAAAAATAAATTATAAATTTATTAAATCTCATAATGCAAGGCATAAGTTAATGATTTTGATTAATGAATATTTAGTAAAAAAATAAATTACTTCAACCTCCATTTTTTTTTTCACTCTCATGCAAACTCCTTTTATTTTTAAAATTTATACTACTTTTTTTTTATATTTTATAAATGTATTACACATAAACAAAATTTATTAAAAATAATCAAAAATACTTTTAGTTAAGTGATAAAATTTTTTCCTCTTAAATATTAAATAATTTTTTTCATTTCACTTAAATGCTCTCCGCTGCTAAACTTTGAGACTACGATTAGTTTATGAAAATATTTTTTATTTTTTATTGAATTTATTTTGATTAAAAATAATTTTTTATTTTTATTTTTAAATTATAAAAAATATATTTAATTTTTATTAATTAATTTTTATTTTTAAAACATAAAAATAATAAAAATGTGTTTGATTTTTTTTTTTTTTTTGTGATACATGAAGACGAAAGTCTTATAAGTAAGGGTGTAGGGGTGGGTATGGAATTAAGGGTAGGAAAACCTATGTAAACAGAATCGAATTTACCTCCCCTAAGTGGGGGACAAGCCCTGATGCCAAGTTAACTACATGGCTCTGGCTGTTTGATCTTATCTTTACGAGCACATTCTCAGAATATACTCAGCATATACCATGGTCCAAAGCAGCCTCCTCGTTGAACTTAAGATGGCTTCCCTTGGCAACGTGCAAAGAACAAGGCAAGCAGGGAAAGGAAATTGCTAGGAGGGAGGAGCCCCTTGCCATGGTCCTGGAGCTAGGCCAGCAACAACAACGGCCTCACCTGCTACAGCAGCCCAGCCAGCCCAAGCAACAAAAGATTTTTGCATCTCCATGTGCTTCTTATACACCATCTTAGCCTTTTGTCCATTGCCTCCTCTCATGGCTGTCGGAATTAAAGGTAGAGAAAACGCAAAGCAATAGCCCTTCAGCTTTTTCAAAAGCCAGCTGAAAGATCCTCCTCAACCTCCTCCCATAGCAATTCCAGACGCTACATATGCCGCCAGACCCAAAACCATCAACTCCTATTAATTACAACAAGGCTAAAATGCATAGAACCCTTTGAACTTTAAGTCGATTTTAAAAAATCTTTTTGAATTTTAAAAGTTTTCAAATGATCCTCTTGAACTATGAAACGTTTGCAGATAATCCCTTTCGTCAAGTTTTTTGTCAAAATTTAAGAATATGACAAAAATAACCTTTATTGTAAAGTTAAAAAATTAAAGGCTGTGAACAGTAAAATTTTAGAGTTTTAACATTGAATCTTAATCCTAAACCCTAAACCCTAAATCTTAAATTCTAAATCTTAACCCTAAAATCCTAAATCCTAAACCCTAAAATTTTAAACCCTAAACCCTAAGCCCTAAACCCTAAATCTTAAACCCTAAGCCCTACACCCTAAATCCTAAACCCTAAAACCCTCAACCCTAAAACCCTAAAACCCTAAACCCTAAACTTTAAATCCTAAATCCTAAACCCTAAACCCTAAGCCCTAAACCCTAAATCTTAAACCCTAAGCCCTACACCCTAAATCTTAAATCCTAAACTCATAAATCCTAAACCCTAAACCCTAAATCCTAAATTACAAATCTACATTAAGTTTTTTTTTTTTATATTTATGGCAGATTTGTAAATTTATGTGCATTTGAAGGATATTTTTGTCTTTTTATCGGGTCAAAGTAGAAGTTAATCAAAACACATCCAAATTTTAATGAAAAATTTGACGGAATGAGATGTTTTGCAAACGTTTCATAGTTTAACAGGGTCATCTGAAAACTTTTAAAGTTCAAGAAGATTTTTTAAAATCGACCTAAAGTTTAAGGGGATTCTGTGCATTTTACCCTTACAACAATGCTACCATGTTTTCAAAATATGTATTTCTGTTTACAAAACTTCATGAAAGAAACACGAAAAACAATTTTTTGTGGTTTTTAAAATTTGCTTTCATTTAAAAAATATTTTTTAGAAAATGTTTTCACTTTCATTTTAACCGAACACATTTTTTTATTAAAAATGAAACAAGAAAATGCCTGAAGCAAACGCACCTAAAGCTTCTCAACCCCAATCTTCCACCATGGCCCTTTGTCTCCTCAGAACCAAAATCAAACTGAGGGCTTTCATCAACCATTCTCTATTCCAATTCTACTATACCTTCAACTCCAACTCCAATGATGTTGATGCCTCCCCCAATGGCCTACCTTACTTCAAAGTCTAAGTCTCTCTGCTCTTCTTATTTCGCCGATGTTACAATCTACTTCATTGCCGTCGACGCCTTTCAAATTCCCAACTTCATCCATTTCCCCTTCCTACTCTTTACCACCAAGACCCTCCAGAGTTTTCGAAGAAATCCTTAGAAGCCTAACCAAGTGTCTACCACCAAGACTCCTGAGTTTCTTCATTCGAAGAAATCCGAAGAAGCCTATCCGAGTTTTTACCACCAAGGCCCTCTAGAGTTTTTTCATTTGAAGAAATTCAAAGAAACTTATCCGAGTTTCATCTTCAGTCCTCTACCCCTCCTCTAGAGTACCCTAGTGTGACGCCTTCATCTTCATCGCCGCACATCTCATTTTAGGAGCTATATATGAGAATTGTGATGAGCAGAAAATCCATTGAATCGTGAGGAAATGCTGATTCGATACCGTCACAGCTGGAGGCAGGCACTCTTTTGATGTGATTCGTGAAAGCTTCCAGCAACTTAGTTTCTCTGGGAGTTCGCAAATGGATAAGAAAGGCGTTGGGATATCTTCAACACTTATTGGTGAGACGAATACATTAACAGCATTAGTTTTTGGCAAGGAGGTGAAGAAGCAGAAGGAGGGAGATGGCGTGACCGCAACAAAGTCGTTGACGGAGTCTTTGAGGATGTATAGCTATCATCCTTTGGGAGAGTAATTATGGACATTTAAGGCCGATAGCAAAAGGCAGGGATTAGTTTTCTATGGAGGAGATAAACAAGAGGTTAATAAAATTGAGAGAGATGGAGGGGGAGGAGGAGGCTTAAGGGACGATTCCCGTGACGGATGAAAGAAATCTTAATCCGGATGGATACCTCTCATAATTATAGAGAAGGCAAAGAATATTTCTTGTAGGAACTTTATCAATAACTTTATAGAAATGCCTCCAGTCCTTTGTTGTCATGACGATGCATGAGTAAGAGCATGCTCATAAACCCCGAAGCTTGAAGTCAATGATGCATGATCTCTTTTAATGCCTTGAATCATTAACAATTTGATGTGAAAGGGAATCAATATATCTTGCCACAGTAAAATAGTAATGACAGTTGTACAACACAACTTTAAATATGCTTTACAAATATTTTCATACTTTTAACTCTAAATTTTCTATCAACATGTGAACACCTTGTAAATAGTAATTTTGTGAAACTATCATTACTCATAAAATACCTTAAGAGAATTATAATTAGAATTGTCTTTTTCACATTGACAATTTTTTTTTCCTCCAAAGATCCAAAGTTATGCTGTTGCCGAGAGTCAGTCACAAGGACGTCTTAACATGTTTAGTTATTTTATATTTAATTATGTATATAGGTCTAAAGGCTTGTCCTTGTTTTACAAATATTCCAAATCTCTTGCGTAACCAAGTTAGGACCAATGGCAACCCACAGGGTTGGACCACTGAGCCCCTGCAGGCGAATCGACCTTGACTATTGCAAGGTTCAATTCTCCACGGGTACAAATATCCTTGGGCTAGCGGCAGGCGCAAATTCATAAGTACAAAAAATGCACTGATCTACCAACTTGACCAACTTTACAGCTTTCATAATGTAAACTCTCTATGGGAATCATGGATACGTCATTTTTCAGTCAACGTGAGAGGGTTGAAAATCAGCAATTCATTGTTTTCTGAATAAAACAAGCAAGATCAGGGCAAAAAAGAGAAAGCAAGGGAAAAAAAACATTGCAAGGATAATACAATACTGAATCTGTCAGTCAATTACTTCAAAGGAAATTTGTGATGATTTACAGCGCAAGACATCCTCCAAGTTGATGCCTGTTTCTGCTTACGCTGCTTTCTTTTGCTGACCAAAAAAGAAAAAACAAAAAGGAGGAGGAAATCGTGTCAATCTACACTGTTTAGTGGCTCATGCATTGTGGAGAGGTAAGATCATTAATTTTGAAAACAGAACTTTTGTTCAAAATATCATATCACAAAAAAATATATACGTTTGATGAATTATCAGGAAAGAGAGCAAAATTTCTTAAAAATCCATTATTTACTTGAAATTGAGATTTTGTATAGACGTGACGCATATATATGCAGAAATTCGTTTGTTCGTGACTCGCAAATTCAGAACAAGTTGATGTGAGTTCAATTTGTTCATTCATATTATTAAGGAGTACGAGTACAACTGAAATGTTACTCACTTGTTTCTCTTCTTCCATCCTGGCTTTGATGTAAGAGTAGATTGCCACTCCTGCAATTGCAATGGATGTTCCAATGCCAGTTTGGGTGGTGATCTTGTTACCTGTGAAAAGAAATCAGTTGGTTAGAATCTTATGAAATTGACCTGTATATGCCAGAAAAGGATGGAATTCTTGAAATTTTGGATTTTGATAACACTCAATGGTTTTGTTATAATTTACCCCACTTAATGGGATAAGACTTTGTTTGTTTGTTATTGTTCTTATATGCTAGAAGAGGATGGAAACCCAATAAAAATACACATGAAACTAACAGTAAAGAAGCATTGAAGAAAAAGAATATTTACCGAAGACTAGTATTGAGAAGCCAATCACAAATACACGTTTGAGAACATTGCCAACTGCATGAGTGAGAGGTGCCACTCTCTCCAATGTGTTGGTGGCCAACTGGTGATGGAAAAATATGCAAAGATATTCCTACCATCTCAGATAATGATATAGTGTTTCTCTAAAAGCAATTCATTAAATGGAATACAAAACTTCGAAGTTCAAACCAGTAAGGATAAGGAAAGCTATTTATTATATCTTAAACTTATCAAAACTAAGACTATTACTTTGATGAGAATGATTTACCTGATTGTAGAGGTGGTAAAACAGCCCCACCCAGAAGAGATCTGAGACGAACTTAACCAATCCTACTTTAGAAACTGCATCATTGAAGCCATGCTTTAACAGTGCGGGCCCCTCAAGCTGTGTGATCAAATAATGCAAAAATAAGGGGCACCAAAAGTAAGAGTAACATGTTATGTATTCATCAGTGCACAAATTAAGTTTACTAAGGAAATCAAGAAAGGTTTTACTCACAATGATGGCAGGAGGTATGCAGACAAATAGTGCAATGATGGAAATGTAGGCATAGACGTTGGTACTATCCATATCAGTCTGCATAAGAGATTGATTACTTAATGAACGAGGAAAAAACGATAAGTACTTGGAGGACAGATATATACAAGTTCATGGAAGTCTCAAATTCATATAAAAGTTTATGTCTAATTACAAAAATAATCAGTTAAGTGGGGTGTCTCAGAAGATAACCATGGCTTTCTTTGAATAGAGACTCCGGTATGTAAAGGAAATGTTGGAAATCATAGCACTTATAAAGCCGGTCCAGTTGAATGAGAGTTCAGTCATTGATGCCATTGACACTCCTGCATGGTGGATGAGAGACAATTAGTGCCAATTTTGAAATGACCAAACTTTTCTGTATACGTATGAGAAACCAAATTTTGAATCTTGCCATCTCATAGTATAGATGAGAAGATCTTACCAATGACGACAGGAGCCAGCGACAGCCACAAAGTTATGGGTATTGACTGGCCGAGTATGAACTGTGAAGCCGCGGCATTGAAGAATGGCTCAAGAGCTAAAACAAAGTTTACCATTGCTATGAGATAGATACAGTTTCAGGCGTATAGAGGCTGCCTTCTTCCAAATTTACATATATTAAGTATTTCATTAAGTTTTATCACCTTTAACAGTATGTGTGAAAGAAACAGCGACTGCAGCAAATGAGACGTTGCTGGTCACGTGGCCTAGTGCATGACAAACAGCAACAGGAATGAGCAGCTTCAACAGGTTTGAGTCTATGGGCTACAGAAACACCAGCAATGAGCATACAACAAATCAGTATATATACAATTAGTAGGGAGCCATCCGAAGCAATTTTTAATTTGCATTTTAGTGGGTCTTCTGTTTTCCTCTTTCTACATCTTATCAATTGAGTCCGATCATACAGTTCCTACTGAATGTAAACCTATAATAATTTTATTAAATTTTGATTTAAAATAATTTAACTATAAAATTTTATAAACTAAATTATAAAATTTAACAAATTAATAACTCACTTAAGTTTTATAAACATTAAATATAATTTTATAAGTAGGACTAAGTTTTCCCCAAAGTAAAACGCCCCTCCCACGTATATAGGAGGGACAAACCTCACAAAGTCCCAACAGGGCTGACAAAATTTTATGCCTAAAGTTCAATATGAAGGATTAGTTTAAAATTTTAAATAGATATTTAATAAAATTTAATTTATAAAATATCAAAACTGTTCCTAAAATTATAAGCAAGTTTAGTTTTTGTGTTTGGGCTTGAACTTGAAGAAGTTTAACTCGACTACTTACGGCACGCTTAGGAAGGCCCACCGCCCAGCTCAACAAACAGTACACAACACCCACAAACAAATGGATCACTGATACGAAGCTGCACACACAAGCACAATGGGTAATAAGTAACGGCAATAAGGAAAAAAAAAAGTGAAATTTTGTTGAGGCTTAAAAAATAAAAGGAAAAACTCAAACAGTTATAAATCATAACATTAAACAGGAATTTAAAATAAGCTAATAAAGTCAAGCAAAATATAGACCTATACTTTAAAATTTTAAACTAATCTTAGTTTGATACTGTAATTTTGTTCATTAAGCAGTTTGCATAATTTAAAACATTGATTAAATTGTTTGTATAATTTGATGAAAATAAATGTTTCAAAAACTTATAAAAACTACAATCTTTTCTCAAAGCATTTCTCTCTCCAATTCTTGTATCATTTTAAGGATCCAATTACGTGTAAATCATTTCGAACAGTAACTGATTTCTTAAAGATAATGCAACAGTACTTACTAAGGGTAGGGAAAGTAATTGTAGATCTTCTTGTTGATGATGTTAAAGATCACGTTCAAGAAGTACCTGCAGCAAAGTAAAAAGGACGAAGACGTAATTTCAACCACAAATTGCAGTTCTGCACTTTTGACTGGTCGACACTTGTGACGAAGCTTAGAAAAATAGTTATGGCAGAGACGGAACACAGACAGACACAATATCAGTCGCAGTTTGTGGCGTAAGCGTCAAATGACGTACCACATGAAGAAGAAAAATCCGGTTACAAGAGCCGGGTACTTGTCGAAAAACCCGACCGGGGCAACTTTGGCTTCCCTGTTAAGAAAAAAGAGGCGACGAGAACAAGTACTTTAGTAAGGACAGCAACGAGACCGAGTTGACTGAGTCAGAACGGAGGAAACGGACCTCACCCGGCGGAATCACTTCCCTCGGCCGGCGAGGACGCAGCGGCAAGGCATGGCCTGAAGGAAACCTCTTTCCTCAGAGCTGCAGGCGAGCCGTCGAGCAACAAAGCCGGGCGGAGTTGCCTTCCGCAAATGAGGTTGCCACCGTCACCGATAGCCCCGATCGTCTTGACAGAGACGAAGGAGGCATTGGTGGCTTCCCTGGGCAGCTTGCGGACGTGAGGGAGGGAGGACAAGGTAGCGGCGCGTGACAACACTCGTGACTCCATCAGTAACGAAGAAGAAAGCGATCGAGAGCGAAGAAAGAAGTAAACAAAAATTGTGGGTGTGGATGTGTACACTGAGGCTATATCCTGCACCAATCGGGCATTCCAACTGTTTTAGTGGCTCTGGTTCTCGTAAACTGTCTGCTAGGGTACAACTCGAGTGCCTCGAGCCACAGATGAGCCTGGCCTGATCAACGTCGGATGTGATGATAGATTGATGGGATGTAGAATGGGCGGTGAGTGATGGTGACGGGTAAGGTGATGTGGTGGAGGAAGGTGTACTGTGGTAGATGGAGGAGGCTCGGTGGGGCCCCCTTATCCCCGGTGAAAAGATTCGTGGAGGACAGGGGAGCGTCTGTTGTCCAGTGGTGGTGGCGAATGGGTGATGCTGTGTCCGTGTTTGTAAAGTACCTTATCGGTTTCTTTTTCTCGTCTTAAAGCCAAAGATGAGGCCGCGAGGCCAGATAAAACCTCAGGATCAAAAATAAAAATTAAAAAACAATTAAATTATTGGATGATTTTTCATTGTCATGTTGAGAATCTTATGAACTCATACACCTTTAATTAAAAAAAGCCTCACAATTAATAATGAGAGTCTACATCTTATATCTTTGGTATTTAAAGTAACCATAAATTTCTAATACCTGTATATTAATTAAATAATTCTTAAGTTTTAAGTGTTGAAATTTAAATTTAAATTTAAAAAATTACATTTGTGCATAATTATGTAAAAGGTATATTAATTGAGTGCTGCTGTTTACAATATTTTACACATATTTCTGTACAACTGTTAAAATGGGAGTGATCCTTCTTGCTTTTTTTATTTCAAATTAAATGCTGCCGCATTGGCTACATTTAAAAGAAGGCAACAAATAGTGTAACTTTGTCATCAAGAATTTGAGTTAAAAAAATGTATGCCAAGGTAATGACATTACGTAAAAGCACTTTTAGTCTCTCGTGTAATTTTATTTTTTATTTTTTAAAAATATAATTAACTGATAAATATTGTTGCATTAGTGGGTCTCTCATTTTTTTTATTTAATGTTAAATGAACCAATATTATGTAAACTTTATTTCTCTATAAGTACACCAATAATTATAAAAGTACACTAATTCTACACACCAACTACACATATTTTCACATTCTTTTTTAATCAAAACTTTTGTTTCTAATTGTAGGGAAGCGTAGGATCCCCTTTATACCCTTAGCATTTCCCTAAGCATACGCTCAACACAAGCTTAATTATCCACCTTCGGACTCTACATTCGTCTTTTTTTCTTCTTTATATTTTTGTATTTGTTTTGCTCTGTTTTTTTTCTTTATTTTCAGTTGCTATTTTCTTTATTCCTTTTGTGCTGAGCCATCTAATAGCATGCTTGACATCCATGTGCATAACGAGTTTGGGCCCTTCCTGTATAATCTTTTACTACAAATCATTTTATGTTATAAAATATCATTTATCTATTTACAAAATTATCTTACTCCAAAATTAGATACCGCATGCAAAGCCGGCACCTATATTAATTAAAATCGAATCCCGTTAATTCTGTATGCTATCTAAACATGAAACAATTGGATCATTATAGAATTCGTTCCAAATATGAGGGGTAATTCTATGACATTGATTTCGTAGATCAATTAAACACTTCAAATACGGGATATAAAATGGACTCTAATAACTGTTAATTTGCTGAGAGGGGGAAGCCAATTCCGTGTCTGCGTGTAGGAAATGCCACAAAGAGCATACCGCAAATAACGCCAATGCCCACTGGCAATGCCGTGAGGAGCTCCTGTGTCTCATTTGATGGTGAAGGAAAGAGGCAATTGACCACATTCTGATCAAACGATGCAATTGCTGCAAACACCAAAATTGACATGAATGCATGCATGAAATCCATAAACCGCAGGCAGTATTTTGCAGCAAGTTCAGGGGGAAGGGTGGTAGATCCATCAATGACCCACAAGCCACTGAAGGTGGCAAACCCATAACAGATGTTCCCCTTGTTGTCTCTGAAGCTATCGGTGAAGCTTAGCAGGAAACATGAGGCACCACAGAGGGCTGCAAGTCCTGCGGTCATGAACTGGCTGACGGAATCACAGTTGCCTAGGTTTGTGAAGATTCTCGATAGAAGCTGGAAACCAAGGACCGAGCCAGTAGGTAAAAGATTGGCCAAATGAGCTGTGCTCTGAAATGTCTGGCTAATTGCTCTCTGAATCCGGTTCCGCTCTGCTTCCGGCATCTCCATGTTTCGCAAGAGTGGGAGGTTTTGCTCATTATGATTCTTGGAATCAACAAGATGGACTTTGATCTTCATGATATCTATAGAAAGTTGCAGTTGATCTGGTCACCTTTTGTTTTGCAGCATATGGGTTTGTTGAAAAGGCATGATCTGCCATCTCCATATAAGTAGAGCATGTGGGTGAGCTTTATGAGTGAAGCCAAATAGTGGAAAGCGGGGTTTGTCATGCCTTTCAAGAAACACAAACTGAAATTTGGATAAAATAAATCAGCTTTCACTGGTTGATTATGTGATGCTGTGCAGTGGGCTGAAAAGAAAGTAGTGAAAGAAAGGTTCTGAGAGGTGTGAATTTTTTGGCTTATAAAGCACACGCAACCGTACGTTATAATACCTAATGCCTGCGCAAGAAAGGAAGATCGAGGGCCAAGGCTTTCTGCCAGAGTGGGAATGTTTTGCCGAGACGCAATGACTAAAAAACTAGGCCTTTATGTTCAGGTGTTGTCGTGGTATTATTTAGCGAGGGGAAGCTATCCAAAATTTAATCATATTATTTTAATAAATAAAATTTTATTAAATTATTAAATTTATTAAATCTAAACTATAAAGTTCAAAAAATTTAATGATAAATTTGGTGTTTGTAAAAATTAAGTATTCTCACATTAAATTGATTACTTTTACTCATCCCAAATTTGTCACTTGAATCTGTGCCTTTTAATTGGGAAAATGTTTAAAATCTTGAAATTTGCTTGACGTAAAATTAAATATTGGAACCTTAAATGATCATATTTGATAACAAAAAGTTTGGTTTGCTATTACAAAAACACGTTCCACTTATGGCCTTTGTCCCTTAAATATTTTGAGTCTTCTAATTAGTATATAAAATTTAATAAATTTAGTCATTTGACTCCTATTTACACAAGAATTTATTAAAAATTTTTATAAAAATAACAAAACTTTTTATATTATTTTGCTGAAACGCACCGTGCCTTAGATGGAGCTACAGAATGGGTTATCCATGATTAGGAGAGGCCCAAGAGAAGCAGCTGATTGGGCCTAGATGTGTGAGTTCGTTCTCTTGGGCCTCTGGTTTTCATGGATAAATCATTATGTAGTTGCATGAATTGCAGGTCGTGAGTGTATTTTATTTTTAACATGAGAATTGATTGATTCTTTAATTGGTCACTTAATTGTCTTTGGCTTCATGAATTATATATAAAGTAATTTAAAATTTAGAGAGAGCCATAATCAATCTAAAAATTTTTGTATTGAGACACTAATTATTATCAATGAAAAACCGTCTAAGTGAGGTGAAAAAGATTAGTATAAGAGAGGAGATTCTAAAATTTGAATCCCTCCTTCGTGATTATCAATTGAACTCCTTACCAAAAAAGATACCACTCCTTAGCATTGTGGGTTGTGTTTCTGCCCAAAGAAAGAAAAGACAAAAAGATTTACAGCAAAAAGGTAACGGACAAGAAAAAGAGAAACAAATAAAGAATGATTTGGCCGATGCTAATGGGGCGGGTGAACTTCCAATTGTTCGCATAGGAGTATGTATTGTCATCCAAGTTGATATTTGATGCAATTAGTTGTCTGATTGGGTTTCGGTTGAGTTTGAGTACAAAGTTAGTTAAATTAAATAAGACTAAGTTTAAAAATTTTAATCTGAGCATAGTCAATTATATACTTGTATAGACAAATCTATATATAACATTGTGGGAATAAATGTCTCTACTATATTTTTTAAGTTTTAATGTTAGATATATTTCTTCTATATTATTGTTTCATTAAGCATTTTTAATTGTTCTTATTACCGTTTAAAAATTAGAGATTTTGTGAAATAAAGACTTATTATAAATTTTCTTTTTATAAAAAAATTACTTTTTTTTTTGAAATATAGGAAACATTTCAACAAAAAAAATTAAACTCAAAGAAGAGGAGTAGCTTACTTAAATTAAATTCAAGTCTTTGTATATGTATATATAATATGTTGTATATTTATTATCTTATTATTTAAAATTTTATAGTCTATCCATATATACAGAGGTCAAGTTGGATTGGGTTGGTGAATTTTGTATATATATATTTTTGCTAATGATTCAAATTCAAATAAGGTTTAAAAAAACATGATTTGTTATAGTTGGGTTTGAGTTAGTGTGAGTTTGTCGAGGGTGGGTTTTCTGCCAACCAGATGCAATGGGTTTTTTTTTTTTTTTATATAGATGCAATGGTTTAAAGTGGAGCAGTTTGAACTTCAATATATTGTCAGCCATGAAAATAACGCTCGTGTGCCTAAAGACAGCTGAACCATGTTATTATTTACCTGTTACTAGGTACTGGTAGGACCCTGTTTTGTGCTCCCAGCAAGTACCACATGACAAGATGGATACGTTGCCAGTTCCATATCTTACTTGGTTGGGCCAGAACCAGATTTAGGTTACCAATCCAACTATTTGCACAGTTGGTCTTGTTCGGTCCGTTCCCAACCGTCTCTGTGCCCCACGTCAAATTCAGCTTGTTTTTTTTTTTTTTTTTTTCTTTGGTACAAACAAATTCAGCTGTTAAGCGGAAGAGGATTTAGAAGCTATTGGATCCATCCATATTCTGTTAATGTCCATGTTTATAAATTATCTACAATTGTTCCTACATCCATGCAAATTTCAGTGACTATGAATATATTCTAAATTAATTAAAACCTTTATTTAATTAAGACATTAATTATTATAGGCAGTTGTAATAGAAAATTGTATTGTCGTGTAAAATCATAGAACATAGCACTCTTTTAATTCAACTTTCATCGATGTAGATAAGATGGCTTTTCTTTTCTGAACTATTAGAAGTGACAAACATTATATAATTGACCTATGTCGTCCAACAACCTCAACCACTTAACCACTAACCTTTATTCGAGAGTGAAATTCTAAACGTGCATTATTGGATGTTACTCTCAAAACACTTTAATAAACCCTAGCTAGCATGTTGGGCGGAACAAATTCAAAGCCCCCTTTATTTTATTTCTCAGATAGTAACATGGAAGTTCCATAACAAGATATTTTTTTAATTATTCATACAAACTTATATACAATAAAAAAAAAAAGAAATGAGCAAAATAAAGTGAGAAGAGTAAGGTTCTTGTTCGGCTTCTCTTTTCTTCTTCAATTTCCAGAAGATGAAAGAATCTTACGGTAAGTTTAGAGAGCAGAATCTGGTGCAAGGGGTTAGGTAGCTGCGGATATTTTAATTTCAAATTCTGGACGATTCCTGCAATTAGCTATCCAAAATCAACCAAAAAAAGTGAGTACTATGCCAACAAAGTGACTTTGATTTTCTTGCCATATGGCCCGTCAGGCAATCATTCTCATTTTATATTCTTTACTCAACACATAATTATCTACCTATCACCATTAACATCATATTTCATTAATTCTGAGTGGTTTCAGATTTTTGTTTCTGAGATGGGACTTACTCCCTAAAACCATTGACTTTTCAGCAATCTTACGCTTATTCACAATTTTTTTTACTGAAAAATTAATTTGCCCTTGGATTGGCCCCTTTAAGTTCAGAGGAAATCATTTTCACTTTGAAATCTTTTTTGTCAATATATTCATTATTATCAATGGAAGAATGCTTTAGTCGATTTGGAGGTGAGTTAAAGATTCAAATATTGAAATGGTGTAAAAGAGGAGATTTTAGAATTTGAACACCTTTCTTTATTTTTTTTTTTTTGATATAAAAAAATAGTGATAAAGTGTGTCACTACTCTGGAATAGGGACTACCCCTCCCAAGAGAGGTTATTTTTCAAATTTGAACCTCTACTTCATTGGTAGAGGTCATTTGTTAATATGAACGCCCTTTTTTATGGTCACCAATTAATAACTATAACCAATAGAATACTATCCCACTAACACTTAGTAACAATTATTAAGAAAAGGAAATTTAGAAAGAAAATCTAAAATTCTTGAAGCACAGTCATAAGCTTTTATTACCATCGTTGAACAAAATTGGACACAGCATTCTATTACCATCGTTACTTACAATTCCCAAATTATGTCTTCAAGATTGTGAAATCAATGGCACTAACCAAGTGAACTCTTTGGTAAATCCTTACTTCTAATCTAAGGACTAGTTGAGTAAATATCATCAGTTACCATTTCTCTGCACAACAGAGGACTAATCAATGTAAACCAATCTGGTAAAGCAAAGTTTAATCTATTTAGTTCATTATGCGGTTTCAACTTCAATAATTCTAATCATGAGAGGGGGAGAAGGAGTGGGTGAAGTGATGATGAGTTGCATGGACTGTGAAAAGATTTAGCCAGTCTTTTACGTTACAGAGCACTGAGCCTAAATTAGCACTTCAGCACAAACAAGCATGCATGAGGATATAGGAGGAGAATGCTTTTCCCTGGTCTAATAATTGAAACCCCTGAACTTTTTGCTCAATCGTTTCCCCCTTTCTGTTTCTGGTACCACTTGATTTGTTTCTGACTTTTCCCTCAATTTGAGGACTGGTGGGGAAACCCAGATTGATGGTGTTTCCATGATCACCTTGCTACCTAGTGTGCCCTGTGTAACATGATATGATTATGATAATCATATTAACCCACACTCTTCCTATCACACGGAATTCTTTTCTCTCTCTAGAGAAAAAACAAAAAAAAGAAAAACCTTCAACCTAATGTCCCATCTGAATTTGAAAAGAAAGATGTTAGTTCAATTCAACCACCAGAAAAGGAGCATAATGAATTCTACAGTGAAAAAAAAAAGAAGAAGCGAACATCTATAATCTCCATAACTAATTGAGCAGTTAAGAAGCTTTTCAATTTTAATTGTGATCCAATACAGAATATGGGGGGTGGCAATAGCACTTTACTTTAGCCGTGTTGTATGCACCTTATACTAATCATACAAACTCTAAAAAGTGGTAGTTAGCCTATAGTTGTTTGCTTCTCTTATATCCCTCCTACTACAAATTGAGTTTAGCATTTTGGAGTTGGGTATCAGAATACGTTATATTAATAGTTTTATTATTAAGTAATGTATCATAAATTAATTTAGTATATTAGAATAGTGATATGTACACAATAAATCTAATAACTATGTGTTAGCCATTAAAAAATATATTTCAAAAAAAGTTTTTATTACAAAAAAATTTCATTTTCGATGGCTATTTCCAGCAAATAGATAATAAATTGACCAATAAAATTAATTTTTGATAAATTTTTTAATAGATTTAATTGACCAGTAATAATGTCATCGTAATTTTTTGTGGTCACAATCAAAGTTTATTGGTAATAGTACCTAATATTAAATTGGCGGATTGGTACTGATAAAATTTAAAAAGTGGACAATAAATTAATTAAATTTTTTACAATGATTTTACTTTTATCGAAGAGGTAATTATTTTTACTAGCGGATTTATCGTTTAATAAAATGAAGAAAACATATATTTACCAAAGACTTTATGAATTTTACCGAGGGATGTAATTACTAGTAAAATGAATAAAATTAAAATATAAAAGATAGTTGAATTTAACGGGCAATAAAAAATAAGAAAATTATAATTGTTGAAGGATTGAAGGCATAAAAAAAAAGTATGCTTCCATAGGGTATGAACTAATGGAAATACTAAAGATTTTTTATATTATAAGTATATTCTCTATTACTCCTAAAATAATTACATTATTAGGGTAATTATCTCAAGAGCAGCAAGAACGAACCTACGGTATAAAAAACTTTCAGTACTTCCATCAATCTGTACTATATGGAAGCAGTGTATATTCATATACACTTAATTTAATTTAATTTTTACAAATATTTTAATAGAGTCTCCTAATAACAATAAAGATCTCCTATCAAAAAATACACTAAAATTCAAATCTATTTACTTGTTGATGAGTTAAAAGAAAATGGAAGTGTGAAGCATACTCATTCATGTTATGGCCAATCATTAAACATTACAGAAGTTTGTTATCATCAAGCCAACTAGTGTCACAAAAGTTTGCTATCATCAAAAGCAAAAGAAAGCATGACAAATATCAAAGTTAAGCCCATAGCCTTGAAGTGAGAGGCTGGAGTTTGCTATCATCAAGCTTGAAGGTGGCTCTTGAGATGGTAAAGGGTGAGACCCTTCACTTCCATTATCGTCATGATGGTTTTGAAAGTGGCCTCCACAAATTTTAAAGAAAAGAAGATCAATAACAAATTAAAGGATGAAGATATATATCAAACAAAGAAAAGTGGGATTCAAATGAGTAGTGTTAAGGCCTTCAAGCTATGTAACAACATCAACAAAGCGTTCATGGTAGCTAACCGTTGCTAGAGTTTGCTAAAGGAGGCTAGAAAACTTGAGGGAGAGAGGGGAGAGAAGAGACGAGAGAATGGCACCAGCAACAGGGGGAGTGAGGGGGGAATTCGCTAAACTCTGTTATAAAGTGATTTTACCAATAGCTCAAAGCCATTAGTATAATCTAAAAAATTTTCAAACCTGCAGTAAAAAGCAATAGATAACAAATTTTGATACCATTTTTGCAACTAATTGAAGACATTAATTTTTACCCGCGACTAAGAACTGCCAGTAAAATAATTTGGCACTTATTAGCTAACCCAATGTAAGGTAGCCACTTTTTCGACTTTTTTTTACTGGTCACTTTTGTCGGAGGTAAAATAAGTTAGCACTCATTAGCTATTTTAATGCGTGACAGGCAACTGTGTATGATTCACATTTTAACAGTGACATTAGTTATTGGTAAAATTATGAAATGACAAGTGATTGCCATGTTAGTAGCCAATCAATATCGATTTTTATTGTACTAGTGTCACAGTAGAGAGTAAACAATATTGGTGCCATTTTAATAGCTGCTTGGAAGCACATTAATTTTTATTGGCAGCTAAGAACCAGCAATAAGATAATTTAGCAGCCATTGGCTACCCCAATGCCCTTTCTAATTGGCACCCATTGGCTTTTCTAATGCATGGTAGGCATTTTACTAGTGCCACTAACTTCCAATAATAACAAGATAATTGACTACTATAGTAGTAGTCAATTAATATTGGTATTATTTTACAGGTAACTAAAATCAGTCAATAAAATGATTATTTTTTGCAAATAACCATAGCACGCAGCTCGTAATATTGCTAGCAAACATTATTGCTGGTTATTTGTAAAATAAAAATTTATATAGTAAAAATTTTATCTAATTTTTAAGGCTTTAGTTGCCAGTAATATTATTGTTTGCAAAGATGCAGGTTAAATATTCTCATCCCTTAGCAAGAAATTGGCGATATTTTCCAAAAGGATTACCGAAGAATATGTCTATCTGAAAGTAAATTAAACTATATTAATTGGCTAATACATATCCAATGTAAAATTTATTGGTAAAATTAAATTTGTTTATTTTTACTTATAGATGAGATATTTGCCAAAAAAATCTATCAAAAATCAAGAAATTTCTTATAATGAATGAGCAATGTGTGCGAACAAAAATGTAATGATGAAAAGACCAAGTTCACATGCAATGGTTAACCAGTTTAGAATACTTGTCCCTAAAGCTCGTTTTGGGGGATTGTTAAATAGAAACAACTTAAAGGAATCAATACCAGAAATCTTCTAAGGCCTCCATTTGTCTGTTTCCTCCTCCTCTCACTTTCATCCTTTTGCTTGTGTTTAGCTCTTATATATACTCTATGGGCGAGTTGCTAAAACACCGGCTGACCCAGTTCAAGAACAAGGTTTTGTTTTCTAGTGCTCTAGATCAGTCCATCCCTTGCTGCTACCCCCCAATCCCACTGTCCCTTATTCTACCAGTCACATGTGCGTGAATGGATAGTAGAGATAGATGCAAAGCCAAGTAACAAAACACATGGCTAGGCTATCCATCCGTCCATCAGCCACTTACCTTTTGCTTCTTACATGCTGTCTCTTATTCAATCTTCTAATGATAAATTAATGTCACTAGTGGACATTTTGAGACGAGGTGACACTCCTTTCCCAAGTCCATCGGCTTTCCTGATACATCTCTTTTCTCTAAAACATTAGCAACTATAGATATAGATTAAGTTAAGACAAATGTAGGCCTCACCCAGTTTTATCGCTTCTGGTGTGTCTCTTATGTTTAAGTCGGTATCATTCATATTTTATAATAATATATACAAGGAAATCCACTATTTTTGAATGATAATTTGGATCTATCATACTTTCCATGAGGGTTTTGGGCAACTTTTGTCCGTTTAGTAGGCCCCGACGAGGAAAATTTCCAAAACACACAATTTTATATTTTTTTGTGTACTTTTTTTAATGACAAGAGAAATAATAAATTGTTGAATAAAATAAAATTTTAAATTTTAAAAATATTAAAATAATAATTAAGTATCATTATATTATCATATGTATTCATGTATAGTTTCCTTAGTTTGTTTATGAAGTTACAAACAAATAGTACTGATATGACCTTTAAACCAAGTCATTTAATTTGCGCCAGAAAGCACGGAGAGTATCAGTAATGTTACCAGAACATACGTTGACTGTAGAGGCAATATGCTGTTCATTTTTTTGACCATTTCTCACAGACTTGATCCCTCAATGATCACTAGAAACGACAAATATTTGGTTTTTTTGTTTTTTTTGGTGGGCGAGAGACAAAAATGACAAGTTAGGCACAAAATTAGATGGCTAATTGAGTTACTGATCCTATGCTTTCTTCCCTACGAACTCAAAAAGCTTACAAGTTAGGAGGCGTGGCGGAGTTTGCCTAGGAGTTTGCCTATCCGATGTGAAATGGATCTGCGCGCTTCATTTCTTACTTGTTCAAACAGACCTAGTCGATTGGTTGCTTGATACGTGA
Organism: Dicorynia guianensis; assembly: GCA_037013595.1. Taxonomy (NCBI): domain Eukaryota; kingdom Viridiplantae; phylum Streptophyta; class Magnoliopsida; order Fabales; family Fabaceae; genus Dicorynia; species Dicorynia guianensis. Next base: position 9,109,062 of record JASUAB010000011.1, read on the forward strand.
AAGAATCATGAAGCTATAAAAGAAACTAAAGCAAAGTTTGGTGAGACGTTTATTCTTTCTGGCATAGCCTTTCTCCTGAGGCCCCATAAGGGAAGAGGAGGTGCAAGTACGTAAAATAGGAATGCCTTTCCTATTTTTGATCTTAAACATTTGATAAGAGGTCATGCCAGCAATAAATACAGCTAACTGCATGTCATTTTATAATTGGCACTTGTCAAAAAGAATAAGCTTTATGGACATTGTTCTGTTAAACTATACCGATTAAAGGAGTAAGTATCTACAGGGGTCCTCCCAAATTCCACTAATCATTCACAATAGTAGGAAACACAGCCTTTGTACCAAAAGAAGAGAAAGCTAAACCTATACGAGAAACAGTATCCTAATTTATCATAAAATATATATAAATTTTAAAATTGGTTAGATTTTATAATTTAATTTATAAAATTTAATATAAATTTTATTAATCACAATAACAAAAGTGGAAAAGGATTTTCCCACACTGGCTGCAAAGTACTTCTTTTCACACAGTTTATACAGAGAGTAGTGTGAAACACTCAGAAAGGAGAGAGATGGTGGCATGAAAAGGCTAGATGGTGGACTTGTACAGGTATGAGAGGGTAATAATGTACGTAATTTGGAACAGACTCAACTGGGTTGGATCCACCACTGCCTTTGCTACAATTTTGCACCTTTGTCAAGCTTTAATGTAATGGATCAGGCAATGGCCATCCCTCAAAGTTTGTAAAAGCTTTGATTTCTGGCCCCACAGATCTTCCGCTGGAGGGCTCTACCATGTAGCTCCTCGTCTTTATAGTGCAGCTGGATGCTATCTGCTGTTCTAAAATGTCTTGCACTACATTTTCTTATTCTGGTTTTCTTATTTAATAAATACAATTGCAAAGAAGGTTCCTCGTCTCGGAATCAGGGAAGTGCTGAGTTGGGTCTGTGTATGTTGGACCACTTAATTCTTTATTTTTCACCTTACGAAGAAAAAAAAAAAAGAAAATTCTGATTAATCTTTTGCTACAAAACTTGAAAGCGATGCAGAAATTTGTTCATGATTGAGTGAGAATTGCTTTAGATTTATTATGGCACATTTGCTCAGTGAAATTATAAAGGGTCTTTCTTTGTTACTTTCCGTGCTGATTGATGCGGCTGCTAAATACTTTGGTTTTTGTGTATTGCAATCTTACATCACGCATTACAATAGCAAATACCAAACCGGACCTTTTTGACTTCTTTTTTCTTTTGATTCAGTTCTTGTGTTGAACTTTTCTAGCATTTTGCGTCATTCTTATTGTTGAGAAGGATTAGTATGTTTCACTTTAGTTTTGTTACTTTTATAAATTTAATATTATTAATTAAATATTTATATAAATAATTAAATTTATTAAATTATATAAATTAAATTATAAGACTAAAAATTTAAAACTTTATATAAAACTTTGTAATAATTTAATCTTCTCATTAAATGAAAAGCACTTTTATCTTCTCAATTAATCTACATTTTTTTCCTTCTCCATTATTTTATTATTCTATTTTAGAATTATTTAATTATGTAAAACATATAAAAGAGTATATTTATAAATAAAGGAATGATATATTCATAAGTATTAAGCATGAATAGTGACAAAAATATAATTTTTGTTATTGAAAATTGTCTCAGGGATAACTTTGTGGCGTAATGTCCTACACCTATAAAGATATATTAGATCTTATAATTTAGTATATAAAATTCATTATATTTTTAATTAAATTTATAAAATTTAATAATTTAAATTTTTGAAACAAAAGTTTTAAAATTTTATTTATAAAAATAACATGATCTTTCTTGTTTTGTATACTTATGAAAGTGACTTATGAATAGGATATGAGTATTGCTTTCAATCGTTAAATTTTATTTATAATATTTAATAAATTTAATTATTTAAATTATAAATTATAAAAATTAAATAAAATTAAAATTATTAAAATAGTGGCTCTAAAATTTAAGACTATCAAGCAAGTTCACACACATGTGCCAAGCTCAGTTGGCAAAGGTAGTAGTAATTTTAAAACAAGATTGGAAAACATAAGAGTACCTAAAAGAGAAGGAAGTGAGAAATTTGGAGAAGCACTTATGGGAAATTTATTGCTGTATTCCTAAATGTGTTGAAACCTAAAGAGAGATGAGAAAGCAAGGTTTCTCATAAATATAGCATCCCATTTTAACTCTTTATGCTATAATGCAATTTGTGTCATAATTCAAACCTTTGTAATTATGAATCCAAGCCTTTATTCGCCAAATGGCTAGGTAGTAGATTCAGTTAAATTAGGAAATTGGATTTGAAACATTCTCTCAACATTTATGTCTTTCTGTTTAAATGGCTCCGCCGGGGGGGGGGGGGGGGGGGGAGACGCTGATTAGGTAAGGGAGCAGTTCTTGAAAGAGATATTACTACTAATAGTCTACTAGCCTAGCTTAGGTGATTGGGGCCAACAAGTTCAAAATAGTATACCAAAAACTAGGAATTTATTTCAATAACATTAATGACAGAATTATATTTTGTAATATTAACAATTTTTTTTTGAAATATTGTAATAAGGATTTTTTTTATAAGTAAAGAACTTTAGTAGACTGTTGAGGTGAAAGGAAAACAAAAAATCAAATCTAAATATAAATTGAAAGACAACTTTATTTATACCAGATAAATTGAAGTTTACAGACAGTAAGAGTCATTTTTAATATAGAAAAAGTTACTACCAACCAATGATGTCATGTTATGTAACACTGAAACCCCATTATTTATTGGTACCAACCTGACTTAGAGTAGCATACCAGAATTAGCAGTGCTTCTTTACCACAAACATGTTCGATAAAGTGTAAAAGGGCACTTAATTACTTGAATCATAATATTATTTCTTTTTCTTCTGTAAAGGAGAAGGCTCAGAGGATTCACAAACATGACACATTCACCTACTTACCTATCTCCCAACCGCAGGGTAGGATGACAAGTAGCATCAAGTAAAATACAGAACGATAGAGGCAGACAAATTTGGGTGAGTGTATTAGAAAAAATACAGCCAATCTTTTTGACAATACCTTGTCATGCTTTTACAAAGCAACCCTATATTTCAAGCTTCAACCCTATAAATTTGCATTGCCCGCAGCCAGCATCAACCTTGAATGGCGGCCACTGGCCAGGTAGTCATGACATGCCACGGTCACTCGTGCTTTCACAAGGGTGACATCCCATGATTGATCTTCCTTCATACACTCTCTGGCAAAAAGAAAAGAGAGATAACTACCGAACCTAGCTTTATATTAATAAGTTATGAATGTAGCTAGCTTGACATTATTCTGAATAACTTTTAACAGCATGTTAAATACAAGATTTGGTTGTTAAGAGGTGTCTTTTATTCTGTAAGTACATCCCTTCTTATAAATATGGCTAAAAGAATTCTCATGCTGAGGTATTTTCTTGGTTTAGTAATATTTTTTTATTGATATTTTTTAAAATATAAAATATATTTTAAAAATTAAAATATAAGTGGATGATATTAATAAAAAAATTAATAATATAAATTATTTTAAATTTATAGATTTTAATAAATTTATTTATATTATATAATAATTTATATTATTAATTTTTTATTAATAGTTATTTATTTACACTTAATTTTTAAATTAAATACCCATTTTAAGATTCAAAGGAGAAAAGTGATTGAAAAGAGAAATTGAAAAAATAAATTATTGGCCCCATTTTGTTGGTTTTGAACCCATGCTCAATGAATTGAGATTAACTTAATGGGCAATATTCTGCAATTACACCGGCGCCACTGTGGTGGGACCCCTCAGGGATGTCTATAATGGTCTTCGTAATGTAGCAACAACCCACTTGGAAAAATTAATAGTGAGAATTATGGTACCCCATAAATTCAAGAATTACTTTGAATCTACCTTTATCATAATTCTTGCTATTTTTTCTATCAACCCATTTTAAGACCTGCATTTGAGGTACAAGAGTTCAAGTAATTTGTCAACTCACCTTTCTCTATTTTTGAGAAAACAAAGACCTACTTTCATAGTAAAGAGAATCATCAAAGCACTGCATTTTGGGGGTTGGTGATGTTATTATGTTGGGTGCTGCATTAACAAAATCGAACCAACTATGAAGGACAAGTAATTAAATGGGTTAAATTAACTATAGCACTAAATTTTGCACCCTCCCAATTTCAATTTTTTTTAATTAATTTTACCAACACAAAAAATCAATTCTCATAATAAAAAAAATATTTTTACAGGTATTTATTTAAATGATAAAAAAATAATTGTAAAATGATTATTAGAGATTGTTTGATAGTAACTATTGCTGGCTTACTTACAATATCCTCAAGTATTAAGTGCTCTTCTGAAATGTTGTGGCGGTGCTTGTGCCGGAAACCCAATGGAATTGTGGCAATTTAATGGAAGTCACGAGGGAATTTAGTTCTCTGTTACATCTTAAATTCCATTGATGATTCACCTAACTCTCCACAGCGCCCTCTCTTTGCATCCTGCATTTCACTTCTTACCTACGACCAATGAAACGACAACAAATTAAAGTGGATTGAGAGCAAAGTTGGTGAAACCCAAACGTAAATTGGTGAGAGTAAGGTGGGTTTAAGTAATCCAAATTCAAGGCATTAGTTACCATGACTGCAAATCTCAGACACGCAGTGCTTCCTCAGCGGGGTGTGAACTGCGCAGTTTTGTTAGTAGTAACAAATGAGGAAACCAAACCATCCATCCAACGTTGACCACATTTTGAAAATGACCACACATGGCTGCCTAGTTGTTATGTGTTGGAAATTGGAATCACTACCACAAACGGGTAGCGGAATGCCGACACTACCATTTATTTACTACTGGCCGTTGGTTTTCGACTTTTACTTACCCAGCCAGGTAACCAGAAACTCTCTTCTGCTCTATCTGCTACTGCTTTCTCCTTTGTAATTTTGTCCCTCTCTATCTCCAATTCTCAGTTGGCTCCCTTTCGCATTTGCAAACTGCAAGACTGTGCACATGCAAATTGTCTCCTCTATGCTTCATCATCACTGCGGGCCGCTTGGAACCTGCAAATTGAACAGTATATTGCTCTTTCAAAACTTCGCTCCCGCACTAAATTTACAAAACCTTGAGATTCCTTTTCCACATCTACACCATTTTATTGTACAAGCATAGAACTTTATTTACATTTTATTAATAAAGAAGACAGCAACTTGATATGTGCAATGTCATTGATAAAAATATCATTGATTTCCCAATAAGAAACGAACGAAACACAAGACCTTAATTTGAACGCCAAGGTTTTTAACGCTGCCACTATTTGCAAAACGCTGTGTGTTTAGAAATTAGAGCTGTGTGCAAGCGCGCATTGGTTGCATGGTTTGGAATAAAGGCTTAGACATCAAAAATTAAGTAAGAATTTGGATTTAACTTACTTGATTAAAAAATTTTTTATACAAGATAATTTATAAGTCTTCATCAAAATTTATACATACTATAATTTTAAAATATAAAAAATTTTTCTTACTCTGAATTTTAATAGAAAAATAAAAAAAAATTAAAATTATGTCACATTTTGTGTGATGGGTTCATTTTGTATACATTACCAAATTAGAATTACGCACACACCTCACGCGCCTGGTCGCATTGATCCTCCACAATGTATCCTCGCAACCTGGTCTGATTCGCCTCCGACCCGAGCCGGTCGCCTCGCCCGGGCTCAGCTCCTTGTCTCCTTGATCTGATCTGGTCAGTGGTCAATGCTCTTTCTGTCTCCATGGGTTTTTGGGTGCTGGTTTGAACCCTGGACCTAGTGGTTAGAAGAATATCTCCTTAGCCAGCGAGGCAACGGGAAACCGGCAATGCTCTTTCCCAACATAGGTCAAGCTTGATAGTATTTCATGCTATGAATTTTACTCCATTTCAACCTAAAGCTCAGTCAAATTTAGTTGACTGTATGTGTTTTTAAATAAATGGTAGAAACTCTATATATATATTTTTTTCCTTTGTAAGTCTACGTCAAAATCATCTTAAGATAACAACATGAGTGACCATTGAATTTTGAACTATGTCTGCTGTTAATTTGGTAGAATAACTTGGGTCCTTGTCCTTGGATAACTCTAAATTTCACCATTTGTTATGTCAATATTATTTTGGAGTTATTATTATTATTTTTATCAATTTTAGTGTATCACATATATTAATAACATGAACTGAATATTATTATAGTCATATTAAATATAATACTAAAAATAATAATTTATTTTTCTCTTTATTACATCAAAATCTTTATACGCCACATAAAATTATCAATTTAGAGTAAAATATTAAAAGTTGATATATGAATATAAATTTGTTTTAATATTAGATTTAAGATTAAGAGTGTAAAATAAAGAGATAAAAATAAAATTAAAAAATTAATAAAAAATTTATAATTACATTTAAATTTAAAATAAACATAAAATTTATTTAAATAAAAAATAAATTAATTTTCTAATATGTTTATTAGGACAAAATGATTTAGTGATAGCATAATAAAAAATTTTTAAAAGATGACAATTAACCGCCAAATCACACCAGACCATTTCAATCCAAAATGGAAAAGCACAACAAAAATCTTGCCAACTCATTGCCGTCTTCTGTCTTTTTAGTAATTTTTTTCAAAAAAATTTTGGTTAACAAGTACGCTACTCAGCACTACTCTCTGTATTTCTATCCTCTTCCTCTCTCTCTCAGTTCCCAATTCCCAATTCTTTCACTCTCTGTTATGCGTGCAGAAGAGCACTCAAATACTCTCTCTCTCTCTCTCTCTCTCTCTCTCTCTCTCTGTTCGTTTTTCTCGAGATAAATTCACGCGAGAACTCCCACTCTTCTTCACTCTCTGTTGTCTGGAAACAGGGCCACAATGCTTCCCCTGCTTCTCCTCCTCTGTTTTCTCTTCCCACCACCCACCATTTTTTCTCTCAACCAAGAAGGTCTCTACCTTCATCAGTTCAAGCTCTCTCTCGATGACCCTGACTCCTCCCTTTCCTCCTGGAACGACCGTGACACCACTCCCTGCAACTGGCTCGGCGTCACCTGTGACCCTACCAATACCACCGTCGACAAACTCGACCTCTCTAACACCAACATCGCCGGCCCATTTCCTGCTTCCATCCTCTGCCGTCTCTCTAACCTCTCCTCCATCAACCTCACCAATAACTCCATCAACGACACTCTCCCTTTAGATATTTCCCTCTGTCGCACCCTCGTCTACCTTGACGTCTCTCAGAATCTCCTCACTGGTGCACTCCCCTACACCTTATCCGACCTCCCCAACCTCCAGTACCTGGACTTAACTGGCAACAACTTCTCGGGTCCCATACCTGATTCGTTTGGCCGCTTTCAGAAGCTCGAGGTTCTTTCTCTTGTTTATAACCTTGTCGATGGAACAATACCCGCTTCTCTCGGAAACATTACGACCCTCAAGATGCTTAACCTCTCTTACAACCCGTTCTTGCCGGGTCGGATCCCGCCGGAGCTCGGGAACCTGACGAATCTCGAGGTATTGTGGCTCACCCAGTGTAACCTAGTTGGCGTGATTCCTGATTCGCTCGGGAAGCTCAAAAACCTCAAGGATTTGGACCTGGCATTTAACAATCTCTACGGTTCGATTCCGAGTTCCATTACTGAGTTGACCAGCTTGAAGCAGATCGAGCTGTATAATAACTCGTTGTCGGGGGACTTTCCTCGGGGAATGGGGAAGCTCACCGCATTGAGGCTTCTTGACGTGTCCATGAACCATTTGACCGGGACAATTCCCGATGACTTGTGTCGGTTACCGCTTGAGAGCCTCAACCTTTACGAGAATCGGTTTGAGGGCGAGTTGCCGGAGAGCATAGCCAACTCACCGAATCTGTATGAACTCAGATTGTTTGGCAACAGACTCACCGGAAATTTGCCGAAAAATCTCGGAAAAAATTCCCCTTTGAAGTGGCTTGACGTTTCGAGCAATCAATTCTGGGGAGAGATTCCGTCGACTTTGTGCGATCATGGCAAGTTGGAGGAGCTTCTGATGATACACAATTTGTTTTCCGGGGAGATTCCGGCGAATTTGGGCATATGTCAGAGTTTGACGCGGGTCCGATTGGGTTTCAACCGGTTGTCCGGCGAAGTTCCGGCGGGTATTTGGGGACTTCCACATGTATCTCTGCTTGAGCTCGTTGATAACTCGTTTTCTGGTTCAATCCCGCAGACCATTGCTGGGGCCGGGAACCTGTCTCTACTGATTATATCGAGAAACAATTTCACGGGAAACCTACCTGTTGAGATTGGGTGGTTGGAAAATCTTGAAGAGTTCTCTGCCAGTGGTAATAAGTTCAATGGATCACTGCCCGAGAGTATTGTGAATCTTGGGCAACTTGGAACTCTTGATCTTCACAGCAACGAGCTTTCTGGGGAGCTTCCGAAGGGAATAAAATCCTGGAAGAAACTCAATGACCTGAATTTGGCAAACAATGGGTTTAATGGGAATATCCCTGAAGAAATTGGGAGCTTGTCCGTGCTTAATTTCCTTGATCTTTCCCATAATCAATTTTCCGGGAAAATTCCCCGGGGGTTGCAGAATTTAAAGCTCAATCAGCTCAATTTGTCTTATAATAGACTCTCTGGACCAATTCCCCCTCTGTTGGCTAAGGATATGTACAGGACTAGCTTTCTGGATAATCCCGGTTTATGTGGGGATTTGAAAGGACTATGTGATAGCAGAGACGAAGATAGAACTGCAGGTTATGTTTGGTTGCTTCGAACTATTTTCATTGCTGCCACTTTGGTGTTTGTCATAGGTGTGGTCTGGTTTTACTTCAAGTATAGGAACTTCAAGAACACAACAAGAGCCATGGATAAATCAAAATGGACGCTGATGTCATTCCATAAACTGGGTTTCAGTGAGAATGAGATTTTGGACTGCCTTGACGAGGATAATGTGATAGGAAGTGGATCATCTGGGAAAGTTTACAAGGTTGTGCTTGGCAACGGGGAGGCTGTTGCTGTGAAGAAGCTCTGGGGAGGGGTGAAAAAGGACATAGAGAGTGGGGATTTTGACAGGGGTAAAGTTCAAGACAATGCTTTTGACGCAGAGGTGGAAACTTTGGGCAAAATTAGGCACAAGAACATTGTCAAATTATGGTGTTGCTGCACCACCAGGGACTGCAAGCTCTTGGTTTATGAGTACATGCCGAATGGTAGCCTTGGTGATTTGCTCCATAGCAGTAAAGGAGGCTTGTTGGAATGGACAACGAGGTATAAGATAGCCGTCGACGCTGCAGAAGGGCTTTCTTATCTGCACCATGATTGTGTTCCCCCGATTGTTCACAGAGATATCAAATCCAACAATATCTTGTTAGATGGTGACTTTGGTGCAAGCTTGGCCGATTTCGGAGTGGCTAAGGTAGTCGAAACCAACGGAAAGGGAGCTAAATCAATGTCCATCATAGCTGGTTCTTGTGGGTACATTGCACCAGGTTAGTTAGCAAAGTTTCATTTTAACTGATATTGTTTTTACACATCAGTTTTTAGTTCATATTCAGCTAGTTGGCACTATGACTCTGGCTTGTTCTATTTATCTACACAATGAAATTGTACATGGTTTGATTACAGGTCAAGAATTGTAGCTTCCACGCCCTGATATGTAATTTCTGTAGAGTAAATTTGATCAGATCCTTTTCTTTATGGCAGAATACGCATACACGCTCAGAGTGAATGAGAAGAGCGACATATACAGTTTTGGTGTTGTCATACTAGAACTGGTCACTGGAAGACGTCCGGTGGACCCAGAATTTGGGGAAAGAGACTTGGTTAAGTGGGTCTGCACCACCTTGGAGCAGAAAGGCGCGGACCCTGTGCTTGACTCCAGTCTTGATTCTTGTTTCAGAAAAGAAATTTGCAAGGTCCTCAACATAGGCCTCCTGTGCACCAACCCTCTTCCAATCAACCGGCCCTCAATGAGAAGGGTGGTGAAGATGTTACAAGAAGTAGCCGCAGATAACCAAGAGAAGCTTGCCAAGAAAGATGGAAAGTTGTCACCTTATTACTATGATGATGCCTCTGATCATGGAAGTGTGGCTTAATTCCAAGCTCTCCTAATAGTTGGATGATTGTTTGATTCTGAAGTGAAGGGGGAGTTGTAACTTGCAGGCCTTTCGTAGGCCTTTCGTTTCCTGGCAGAGCCTCCTTCCCACCCTGTTTTCCACTTGTTTATTTCCTCTGCAAATAGTAGGCAAAAGAAAGAGAACAGAAACAGGAACCTTTATTTTGGGAAACAGAGATTAGAGGCATGAGGTGTAGGTTTTTGCACTGTAAATTAGGTCGCCATCAAGGTTGCTTCCCTACCAAATTTAAATGGTTGTTTGCATATTACTATTTATTCAGATTGATATTACCACGGTTAAAAGATTTGACCTCTCTCAAGCATGGGTCTGGTGAATTTTTATAAAATTGATTGTGTCGGGAATGTATTGTCGTCAAAAAAACATTTGACTAACTCTAAAATTCATTTGCATTTAAATGTTGCTCAAAATTAATTTTTTTCACTAAATGATTGAAATTACTTTTAAATGAAAATTTTAATATATTAATTAAATGTTATTAAATGAAATTATGGTGATAAATTTACATGCTATGAAACAAAATTGATTATTTTGACTTTGAGAAAGAATGCATCAATCTCAACCAAAATAATAGTGATTACATCATGGAAAAATGAGTTTCAAAGTAATAACATTGGAGATACTAATTACATTCAAGATTATTCTTGGAAATATTTGAAGAAATTTGTAGAATTTCTAAACACAAAAATCCAGGTTCCGGATTCTCAAACTGGGTACTATTATAAATTTGAGAACTTAGATTGGACAATGCTCTCTAGTCTCAGGTATGTGTTGGATACAGCTATAACAGCTGAGTTAATGAGGTTGTTAGATAGGGGTTGTGCGCCATGGGCCCTCCCATTTAATTGCAGGTTCCATCGCATGTGTTGCTTTCTAATTATTGGCTTGATGGTGCTGGGATATTATTTATACCTCTTTTGGAATCTTGTCTATTCCTCCTGCTTATTGTCCTGCTAAGTGATTGTTTCCATAATAACTACTTTACTGCGAGAAGAATGGTAAGATTGATAGAATCAAATTAAATTGTGAGCAGGAAGTAAGGTAAAATCAGGTTTGTTTGTTAGACAGATGAACTTAAATTGTGAGTACAAGAGTAGTTGCGCCAACCAACATTGGAATATGACACCTAATAGTACTAGTTCCTGTGCTTTTCTGGTTCTGCGTTGCTTCTGTCAGGGAGCGGTGATACACGAACGTGTATCACGGTACACTCTCTCTATAAAGTTATTTGTTTTCTCTCTCATTATTTTTCTTTTTGAGTGATTATATACATTTTGTAAAAAAGTGTATTTATACAGCTATTATTTCTCTTTTCCTCTCGTGCCTTTTCACTATCTGCTCTGCCCATTAGACATTGGAGTTTTCATGTCATTTTTATTTAAATAAAAAAATGATATATGTATGTAAGTTTTGTGTATTATATATATACATATAAATATAAATAAAAAAAAAGAGAACAATGATATAAAAGAATGCAAAAGAGTATACAAATTTGAATGGATAATGAATGCCCAACGTTGTTTTTCATTCTCTGTTGCCTCTCTCAATCTGCGGTGATAACAGACTATCTCAGGCTGTATGTTGCTATAGATTCTTGTTCTTGTCAGCAATGGATAGGTTGTCAGGCCATGAGAAAATACAAATAAATTTGTCGTGAAAACCATGTTCTTAGGATGAAATTGAAGCACCATTTTGTGTATGTATAATCTGACCCCGATATCAGGTTTCCTTCCAAAAGATGTGTACAAGACAAGCTTTCCTTGCAATCCTGACCTACATGGGATTCTGAAATGCAGTGATGGTAGACGTGAAGTGAAAGGAACAATTAAAGCATTTATATTTAAAGCATTGGTACTTCAACAATGCCAAATTAGCTCTGATGGGAATTTCACAAACGGCATTTTAGAATAAATGACATTTTGAACCACCTTCATGATGACAATATTGTGATAGGAAGCTTGTTTATAGGATTCAACTAACTCAGCAGTGAAGAAGCCGAAGAGTATTGAAAATGCTCCGCTTCAAGACAAAGGCCTTTGAAGCAGAGGCTGAATCCTATTTGTGAATTCAAATGATTTTACTCAATAACATCTGGAAATTTCATGTCAAAGCCCATATGTAATTTTAGTAGGAATTTCAATCATCTGAATGGACTTCCAATCAATTCATATCGCGTATTTGAACAAACTTCTTTGAACAAGCAAGATTGAAATTCTCCTCATCCTCAAGCAAACAATTGCCATCTCTTCTCTGCACAATCCCGCTGCTTATTTCCATTTCAAGATTGAAATTCTCCCTCATCCTCATGGCCGAAAAGAGCAAAATTTTAGTCATTGGAGGCACAGGGTACATAGGAAAGTTCTTAGCTGAAGCAGGATTAAGATTTTCTAGCTTTTATTTTGGAAAGTTAAAGGTAAAGTAAGTGAGAGATAAAAATAAAATTAAGATAGAGACAAAATTAGTGAGAGAAAAAATAAAATCTATAACTTAGATTTTAGTATAAAATAAAAAATTAAAGAGAGACAATAATCAAAATAAAAAAAATAGATAAATCTCCCTGAATGCTTCAAGAGCTTGGGAGTTACTCCCCTCTGGGGCTGTGCTTGACATAAACATTTGCAATATCCATGTACCTAAGTAACATGAATTTTAATTAACTACTTTCTTTGTCCTAAGGGTGACATTGAAGATCATGAAACAAGTGGATGTGGTAATATCTACAGTTGGGGGACAACAGGTAGCTTATCAGGTGAAGATCGTAGCTGCCATTAAAGAAGCTAAAAACATGAAGGCAAGCCCCTTTTGTTCTCTGCTGCTCTAAAACAACTAACAAGAAAATTGCTACGTTCTTTTATGCTGAGTTCACTCGGCAACAATTTGTGAACTTGCGTAAGAGGCTCCTCCCTTCAGAATTTGGGCAACATCTAGATCGTCACCATGCAGTTGAGCCAGCTGCCAGTGTTTTCAGCAAAAATCCTGAGAGCAATTTAGGCTGAGGGGATCCCTTACACCTACATCATATCCAGCTCCTTTGCTGGGCGGATCTTGCCCACTTTGAGACAGCCATATACCAAAGTCCCTCCTGCGTTTAAGCTACTCATTCTAGGAGAAGGAAATGTCAAAGGTAATAGCCTAATCAACCGGCTGGCGATCAGGCACTCACTTATGGTCAAAGGAGAGGCAACCAACTTTGAGATTGATACATCTTCTGGCGTGGAGGCTTCTGAACTCTATCCAGAAGTGAAATACACCACCCCCCACGAATAGATGGATCATTTTGTCTGAAATCTTGGAAATACTTCTTTTCTGGATATTGTGCAATGCATGCTGCTACATCTTGGGGTTCTTTTTGAATCCTCACTATGTTGTTACAAGAATAATGATAGTTGCCATTTTTTCTATTTTCTTTTGATTATGTACCTGTTTTGTTATAATTATTTGATTCTAATTTAATCCATAACTGAAATTTCATGCGTGAAAGAAGAAATCTCAGTCATGGCTAATCGGCTAATGGCTACAGTTATTATACATTTTATTTGGTCATGTTTGTGCATTTAATTTCTGAAGAGTTTTATATATTTTTCATTTAAAAAGAGTAATACAGGGAGAAACATCTTAAAAGACAATCAGATGGCATTAATTGGTGGGCCTCTTGGCCCTGTTCTGAGGTAGAGGTCGAGCCCATTATAATCATCACCAATCCATGGGCCACCAAGGTGGGCTTATACTATTTCGTCATGAACCATTGGGGTTTTTTATTACTACTAGGCTGTAGCAGGATGGCTATGCTTGTGACTGTTATGAATTGAGTTGTTGGAAATGTCATGTTCTGGTTATGTTTTTCTTATGAATTAAATTTTATTAAATATTAATGTTTTAATTAAATTATAAGACTTAATTAATTTTATAATAAATTTATTATTTATAATTATTTAATAACTCCCTTATTAATAGAATTACACTTTTGTTGTTGGTGTCATAGACAATCTGCAAATTTGGGACATTACTTTGATTCTAAGGTACTAAAGAATCTTAATACAATTTAGTATCCCACCAACATTGCTGACAAAAGCATTAACAATTGATGAGCTATATATATTACACTTGGATTGTTGTAACCAAATGCTTTGCACCTGATGAATTGAAAAACATTAGAATAGAATATAAATGTGATCATGTTCTCACCTCACTTCAATTTTGTACAATTCAGGCATGCAAATAAATAGTAGATACACCGAGCAGAATGAGAGCAGAGCTGTTACTCACTTTATTTCAATACCTCATTCTTTCTCGAATAGCATAAAAGTATTACATCCTTTTGCAGAATTTAAGGAATCATAATGCCTCAGAAGTTTCCTAAGCTGCTAGATACCTTTAAATATAATGGAACGCCAAGTGTGTCTATGTATATTTTGACGTCGGATGGACATACCCAATTACGGGAGATGCTATACATCAATTACGAGGTTGCATCTAACTGATACTACCACCTATTCAATAGGTCACACTTGAAATAAAAAAAAAAATTCATTAAATTAGAGTTATTAATGTTTTATCAAACTTTCTATGAATTATGAATTATGAGATTTATTAAGTTTATATTTGTTAAATTAAATAAATTTAATAATTAAAAATCTTAAAATAAATAATTAATAAAATTCATGAAGATATTATCACCGAACTACAAAGCTTATCCACTGTACAAAACTGTACTTGAGATAGATAGTGTAAATATTTTTTCTTCTTAAACTAATGGTCAAGTGTCAAACTAAAATTGGTTTTGCTTAGTCTTCAGTACAGCGTATCTTTGTGAAAAAATAGGGGGGCGGCCAACCAAACCATGAACCACCATAACGAAATCTAATGACAAATGTGCAACTTTCTCACCAATCCACCCGTTTTGTCAACAGATGCCCTTTCTTTCTCTTTCAGCTTTCTCTTCAACTGTGAGTTTCATAGATAAAAGATACTTTCCACCACCCTCTTTGACAGAGCATCCAATCTCTTCCTTTTTCCACCTGCTTCTCCTTAATCCCCTTCTTGACCATTCAGCCAAATTTAGCTCTCTCCTCAAGTAACTGAAAAATCACTACAAAATGACCCATGCTGCGCAAATTGCTTATGATTTTGTCATTGGTAGTTTGTCCATATCCCTCATGGTTCTTGGTATTATTCTCTTCCTTGTTTGCAAGAAAAAACCAGTTGAATCCGAAGAGACACTTCCTGTGAAGTTTTGCGCTCGTGCATATTCATTAATAGATATTGATGTAGCCACTGATGGCTTCAGTCATCGGAGAATTGTGGGCAAGGGCCGCTTAGGAACTGTATATGCTGGGTTGCTTGAGAAGGGAGAACTTGCAGCAGTCAAGAGGATTCATCCCCTACATGTTTTGAGCAATGCCGGATTTGGGTTCTCATCTGTGTTGAAATGGCTCTCTTTAGCTCAACACCCCAATATAGTTCCCATTATAGGATTCTCGGAAGCTCCGGGTGAGAGAATTATATTGATGGAGTTTGTGCGCATGGCGAGCTTGGATTTCTTTTTGCATCAAAACCCAGATCGGGCCTCACTTTTGGATTGGAACCAGCGGCTCAGAATTGCAGCTGGAGCAGCTAGAGGGATTCAATATCTGCATGAAGTGGTGGCACCAAATATTGTACACGGGTGTGTCAAGTCCTCAAATATTCTTATTGATGTGAACTTTTGTGCTAGGATTTCTGATTATGGGCTCAACTTTATGGCACCCCAGGAGAAGAGAGGGCTAAAAGGGTACGTCGATGATGAGTACTGGAATGAAAGAGGGCCAAATGCAAGCAAGGAAAGTGACGTTTATGGGTTGGGGGTGGTGTTATTGGAGCTTTTAAGTGGAAGAAAATGTGAGGAAGGATTATTAGCGAAGTGGGCATTGCCTTTGATCAAGGAAAGGAGGTATAGTGAAGTTTTGGATCCTAGACTTGTGATTCCTTCTGACATGAAACCTCTTGTCAGATTAGCCAGAGTTGCTTCAGCTTGTGTCGGTAATTCAAGGGAATGTAGGCCTTCCATCGTTCAAGTTTCAACCATATTGAACAATCTAGAGAGGGAAGTGTGCCTTTGATCCTGTTAGTCACGTCACCCTAAAAATTGCAGTCATATTTTTTTCTTTGGGAGGTAAGTGAACTTTTGGATCCTAGACTTGTGATTCCTTCTGACATGAAACCTCTTGTCAGAGTAGCCAGATTTGCTTCAGCTTGTGTCGGTAATTCAAGGGAATGTAGGCCTTCCATCGTTCAAGTTTCAACCATATTGAACAATCTAGAGATGGAAGTGTGCCTTTGATCCAGCTAGTCACGTCACCCCGAAAATTGCAGTCATATTTTTTTCTTTGGGTACAAAATTGCAGTCATAATATTGGTATAGAGCAATTGCCTTCAATCTTGGGCAATATGGACGGACACCCATTACCCACAAATGGAAAATGATAGCCAACATTTCTGGCGAAAAAAATTTGCAGTCTTATCATTAAATGAAAAGTCAGATAAGTTTGGCGCATTTGACTTTCATAAGATTTTCACGAGGGGACAGGGGACTTATCTCCAAGTCGATGACAGGTTGAGAAATCAGAAATTCATTTGTGGAATTGTGGGGAACCTTGAAATGGAAAGGTTGACGGTGGGAATTGCCTCTCACGTACTGCAAATTAAAAGTTAGCGACCCAATACGAGACGGTGGCACTGATGTTGGGACGGTGACTATTAATCTGTGGTTCCGTGTGGGGCGGGGAAGTCCATGAAAAGGACCCATCACCCATCATTTTCTTTCTCTGTGAGTGTCAGTCAGCATTTAATTTGCTTGTATACTTTTCTTTTAACTTTGATTTGTGACAAATCATCGTGTGCCATCGCTACAGAATTGTATATAAAAAATTGCTTTTTTATATAATAAAATTAATTATTATTTATTTAAATAATAATATATTTTTTAAAATTTTTTATTTCATAGCATAGGAATTGCGTGCAATTACTTAACATTTTTTAATTTTTTTAATAATAATTAAACGTTTACATTCGAATATTTGTCTTTTTTTTGGTATTATATTTGATTTTTTTGAAATAAAAAAAATACAAGACATAATTAAACTAAGATCTAGAATATTTGAAAAGTAATCCAATCAAATTTCTCAACACCATTGAACCACATTCATTTGGAGGTTGTGTAAAGCTCATAACATCATAATGAACAGGATTATTAAATAACATTGAAATTGAGTGTTTGATATTCTTTCAAAAAAAATGTTAGACTTAATTTCTATAGTAAACATATTTATTTAAATTTATTTTGATGAAAAATATTAAAATCAATATTAATAGAAGAAAAAAATAATAATTTAGGAAAAAATTGATTTTACTCGAGTAAATTTACTATTTTATGATTATTAAATAACATTGCAATATTCTAATAAAAAAATATTTTCATGCCTCTTTATCATTTTATATTTGAAAATGATTTTAACCATTCTATGAAAATATAACAAATTATTTAAAATAAATTATTAAATAATATACTAAAAACAAATTAATTTTATAACATTTTTTAAAACTAATTATTATCAAATTAATTTTATTAAAATTACTTTTATTCACAAAATTATACGAATAACCTATGTTAATATAGTTATACTATTTACATAAATAAATTTTATTAAATATTTACTTAAAAATTTAAGAATCCATCGCTCTCCACAGTAACGTGGAGGAACGTTTTCCATGTCCATAACTTGTAAGGGACCCACAAACGGAAATTTATAAAGTTTTTTTTTTTCGTCTTGTCAGCATGGACAGGTACTTGGGCTGTGAGAAAAATATCTAGATATTTATGATTGAGATTTCTTATAATTCTGTCTTAAGAAAACCTGTTTAGTTTCGTTTATTTAAGGAGCACATGCTGAGACAAAAGTTTTTATAAAAAAATAAAAAATATAATTTATGTATAAAATCTGTCATTACGCTATATAAATGGCCCTTATTTTCCATCTAACGAAACCAATGTAGGCCAAGTCGCCATGGGCTGATTATGGGCTTTAAAGCTGATGTGAGGAATTGGGGTTAGTATGCCTACATGTCTAATTCCATTAATTTTTCTGTATGGAAACAAATCAACTAACACAGTTTTGCTGCTCTTACCTTACCATCTTTAGCTTACAGCTATAAAAACAATGCAACGTTATGGTTGTAAAAATATCCCCATAAACACACAAAAACGCGTAGGGTAAAATTAGAGTGGATAGGTAGTTAAGATCCATTGAATAGCAATTTGTGCTCCCACTAAGTAATTTGGGCTGCAATGCAATCTTGAGATGAATTTTCAACTTGATCTAAGCTTGGTCTCCTCAATTAATCTTGTCATGCCTTGGGGTAGATATGGCAATTAATTAAGAGAAAGAAATTAATTTTTAATTTTAAGTTTTGTTATGTAAAATGCTAAAATTATTTCAACAATTATTTATTGTAGGATTTACACAATTTCAGTGAATAAGCTTTTAAATATTCTTTTAGGAAAAATGTTAAAAACATAAATGTGCATTTTATAATGTGACTTCCATCTTAAGATCTTATACTTGGATCTGTGTAGAAATTTTATATTTAAGTGATTTCATAAAAATTCCTGATATAATTTAATAGTCCAAAATTAAGGAATTTGAGTGTTTGTGAAAAGGTAAATTTTATGTGTGCTACGACCCTAATCAAATAGTCTATAAAATATATGTTTCATCTCTTATGGGATTTGAATTTTTTGATTTTCTTATTCTTTAATTTTGGTGATTTCTACTATCTCTTCTTATTTTATAATTTAAATATAAATTATAAATTTTACTTTTTTCTTTTATAAATTTTTTTATATTAACATTTATGATGTATCAATAATTTAAAATTTTTATTAGGCACTAAGAATATTTGAAAGTTTATCTTTATTAAAATTTAAGACTTTATTATTTATCTATTTAGGCATTTTGGACGTTAGGTTATCCTATCTTCTTAAGGAATAAAATTTTATTTAATATTAAGATTTCTTGAGTTTTAAATTATTTTTTATTATCTTAATAACTTTTAAGATTTTAAGTTGTCTATTTAAGACATTGTTCTCATCTCTAATAATTAGAGTTGGTTATTGGATTTTGAGCTATCCAAAGAATATATTTTAGGTGTCTTTTTTTTTACCCATCCTATATGAATTTGGTATTAGAGCCTATGCCAAGTTCTACATACAAGTTGCCTAGCCCATCCTGATCAACCCATTCACAGCCTCTGATTGTCAGGATATGCAAATCATCACTGAAAAATTGAAATTTTTAATGACCCAATTGCGACAGATGATATTCTAAGATGTCCCAATTGAAATTGTTGATGTTCCCACTGAAGAGATTACAGTACTAATGTTGTTAATATAGTTAGAGAAATTGAGAATGATGTGATAAAACTTAGAGTAAATTACATTAACTTTTTTTGAGATATTTGATTATAACACTCCATCCCATTCTTATTCAAATATGACATTTCACCCCATTTACTCAAATATTAATTAAAAAAATATACCTAAATATTAATAAAATATTCATAAAAAGAATATTAAATCAAAATTTACTCTATTTTTACTTAAAATTATACTTTAATTCAATTAACTATTTTAAATAACTAATATCTTAATAAATTATTTTTTTAATTAAATAATTATATTTATTGTAAGGTATAAATTTAACCATGCATGTGATTATGAGAAAAAAATTTAGTACAAATATAGAGGCATCTTGAAGGTGGGTTTAGTTAAGAAAAAATATAGAGCATAATTGATCATATTTTTTGCTAACTAAACTCACTCCAAAATGCCTCTATGTTTGTACTAAATTTTTTTTCATAATCATACATATTGTTAAATTTATAACTTGTAATAAATATAATTATTTAATTAAAAAAATATAATTTATCAAAATATTAATTATTTAAAATGGTTAAACTGAGTTAAAGTATAATTTTTAAGTAAAATTAGACCAAAATATTGATTTAATGTTCTTTTTATGAATATTTTATTAACATTAGGTATTTTTTTAATTAATATTTAAGAAAATGGGGTAGAGTGTCATATTTGAGTAAAAATGGGGTGGAGTGTCATATTTGAATAAGAATGAGGTGGAGTGTCATAATCAAATACCTTAAGAAAGGTTAATGTAATTTATTCTAAAACTTATCAAAGCTAGCGGCACCAACTTTGGGACCTTATATTGAGTTTGTGCTTCTTAATGTTTTTGAGAATTCAAAATTTGTTTTGCTTCTCTTTCTTCTGATGTTGTTGCCATTGCTAGTTCTTCACTTATTTATAGGATTTGTCATCCACTTATCCTTTTGTTGCTACTCTCTAAAAGGAGAAGTTTTTTTTGTCAACTAAGAAAAAATGATGCAAAATTGAAAGATAATAATTGTGTTTTTTTTTTTCGTTTAATGTTAGTGTTTATATAGTATTAAATAATTTAAAAAATTTATTAAAGATTTAAAATTATTAAAAATTTATCTTTATTAAGAATTTATGACATTATTATTTACCTATTTGGGTGTTTGACTATTTTATCCTCTTAAGGATGAGATTTTATCTAATTTAAAATTTCTTGAGTTTTATGTTATTTTTAATTAATTTAATAACTTTTAAAATTTTAAATTACTTATTTAAGGCCTTGTTATCATCCTCAATAATCAAAATTGATTATTGAATTTTGAGTTATTTAAAAAACAGACTTGAAATATCTTATTTGCGTTCCTATCCTACATCAATAATATAAGGGATCCATATCCTCTCTTCTCAATGGAGTCAACGGTCAAAGCATAATTATGATCATTTCGTCATGTGATTAACAAAATTTTCAAAGCTATCAAGACTAGGCTAGAGGTTAGGAATTCGGTTAGTTATGTGGAGATACATAGATTTAAATGTTAAAGGATTTTGTTTTTCTTTTGAAAATGTAATGAATACTGCAAATGGAGTTAATAATTTCAAATTGAAAATTCTTTGTATGTACTGTATAAAGTCATTAAATTAAATTGTATATTTATTGGCTAACTGCAACATGGCGTTGGAAAAGATATAGCAAAAGCAGGGAAAGAAGGAAAAAGAAACAAAATAACAGTAATAGAGACCACATTAAAGTTGCTCAATCACACTTTCGCCGGGTCTTTCCCGAATACCGACATAAACAACTTAGAAACTCCAACCAATTAAGTTTCTTGAATGTAATTTTTGGACACGGAGAGAGAAAAAAAATTATATGATTTGTGCAAAAGTCTTTGATGCCCACTCAATAATTTGTTTTTTTCATTGCCTTTTTGACTTGTATTAGCCCCACAGCCATGACAACACCGTCCACTTGATATTCTCTTTGAAAATGACCTTCAATCAAAGTGAATACAAGTCTTACAACTATCACTTTTTTTTTTTTGTTTGGTAAATACAACTTTCACTTATCTACGAAGGTAAGAAATGTAGTATATAAAGATCGACTAATGAAATTTTATAATTTTTTATTCATAATTTGCATACAATTTTTTAAGCATAAACTCAGTTTGTTATTTAATCATCTTATTTCTTATCTTATCATCAAATGAATTATATTTTTTATTTAAAATAAAGACATGTAAAAGTTGAAAAAATTAATATTGCAAAAGGATATCATTTTTCTTTTATAACAATAAATTTTTTTATTTTCATATAATTCTTATTTACCGATTTCATATAATTAAATTTATTAATTTTATAAATTAAATAATAAAGTTCAAAAAATAACGATCTACATAGAACAATTGTGAGCATTCCATAAAAATTTTTTAAACTTCATAAGTCAACGACTCATGTAGTGTAGTTGTGAGCATTCCCTGAAAGGAAGGTAGTGGAAATATCATTTATATGACCCTAGGTCACAAGTTTCCCTAATAGGATTCGATTCTGGTAGCGACCTCTAAAATCAGAGGTTTAACTTGTTCGTCACTTCCTCTTCAAGAGGAATTAAAATCATCCAAAGATTGAGGATACCTCTTAAAAAACCAAAAAAGAAAGAAATATCATTTACCTTTGAGGGTACGATGATAATATCCTATGGCTGTTTAAACTAAGGGTGCATAAAATGAGGCTGACCTACTCCGAACCATGATTTGCCTGTACATATATTTGGTGGGTGTCATTTTTTTTTTTTTAGAAATTTTGATCTGAACATGATTTAAATGCACAAAATACATACCAAACCTATTTATCTGACTGACTCATATATATATATATATATATATTCAAAATTTTTATACTCAAATTTAGTCAAGTCTAACTCAAAATTTTTATATTCAAATTTATCCAAACCCTTAGACTTTTTCCTTTCTTGGAAAATCCTACTAGATCTAATTCATTGCACATCCTAGCTAAAGGGGGAATGAATCTCTTGTACCTGTAATTTTATTTAATGCTCTCATCCTTTGGTATGGATTATCTTTATTAAATTTTACAGTTTAGTTAATAAAATTTAATAATATAAATTTTGTATTATGGGATTTGAAAGAGAATAAACCACTAGGAATTAGCCCGGCCAACTTATACACAAGGCCGCATGCATAGATTGAATCTACAAGCGCCAGTTCACATACTTGTCGCACACACGTATATGCATATTATAAGGGTTACAAAATTTAGATTTGAATTTTTTAAAGTAAGGAGTGTATTACAAAGTGTATATAGATAATTTTTAATTAAAAAATTAATAATATAAATTATTTTAAATTTATAAATTATTATTTATTTATTTATATTTGTAACAATTTTTATTATTAATTTTTTATTAATAATTGTTTACTTATATTCTATTTTATAAAATATATTCTTAATTTAAAAGATTTTGATCACAGAATTTGTTGTTCATGTTGTTAATTCTCTCTTACAACAAAACAAATTCTTATGTGGTGAGATTTAGATTCTTTATTTTTATTATTATTTAATTTTAATAATTTATATTTAAAAATATATTTCATTAATTTTATATTTATTTTTTTATTATATCTCTTATCGTTAAATTTCTATAGATAAAGAATTTGGATCGAGCCTCAATGTTTATATGCATTTTTTACGTATACAAGCTGTTTGCGAAAAAACCAAAAAAAAAAAAACCTTCCTCTCTGCGCCTATAATCTGTGTACACAGAAAACACTTATCAAGAAGATTAGCCATTGGATCCCTATGTTGCGCAACTGCAGTGGAAGCGGACAATTTTGGAAAGCTCACAAGGGTTCATTATTCCCATGTACTATATACCGGGAAAAACAGCTCCTCAAGAACCCCCGAAGCCCTACTCCATACGTTACGGTTTATCAAAAAACAAACAAATTCTCAAGCTTAACGCTTAAGCTTCCAGTTGCGTGGCTTCTTTGAGAAGCTCGATGAGACGTGTCGGCTAGCACATAATCAATTTCACGGTAATAAATGGGTATACTCATCCGTACTCGTGTCTTTTTAACATACCTGTCTTCCGGACGCTCTAACCACTAGCATCGTTCCACATCATGCAAGTTAGAAACTGAATTGACCAAAACACCACCATTACATGACCTGTCGGTTGACGAACCTAAAGAGTCAATGGCTTTGGCTGCAAGGGTCTTATATTAAATCACCGGCTCTTTTCTTTGAATATGATGCTGATTGCTACATTCGTGTGCCCTAAGCTAAATCCTAAAAGAGAAACAGAAACACGTTAAAAAGTATCCATATATAGTATTTAATAGGGCTATATGGATTCTTAGTAAAGTATTGATGGGTTGCATGTTTACAAATAAGCAAGAAATATATCAATATTTTTATTAGTGTAATAATATTTAATTATTATTATAAAATACTTTTTAAATGTTTGAAAGATATTTTTTATTCTTTAAATAAAAGATTAATTTTTTATGAAGTAAGAGCTATTTAATATGATAAATTCTTTTCAATATAGATAACTTTAATTTTAAATTTATATTAATAAATTGTCTCAATATCTCTTAAGATGCAATTAATTTTTACTACACCAACAATTTGGTAATTATTTAAGAATTTTTTTCAAATTCAAGATCCAAACCCAATATCTTATATGTGTTCAATAACTTGTAACTTTTCATGTGACTAAAAAAATAAATAAGCAAGAAATATTAACATGAAGAGAATAATTAATAAATTAAAAAATCAAAGAAAAATTCCATACGGACTTTTAGCATTTATTTTAGCAGCAATATTTGAATATTCGTATGAAGATTTAAATACATCTTCGATGAACCCAGCACACAATATACTTGGAAGGTGATCCCTTCTCTCCGTAAAAAAGAGTGAGAAAGAGATTCTTTACTTGAGATGAGAAGTCTAAGAAAGGGATGAATGGGAATATACAGTATAAGTATGTTAGTTGGTGTAAGATACACAGAGAATGTATCTCATTCCAATATGTTACATTCTTTGTTGGTTCGTATGTACATGTCTATATTTTTACATAGCTTTAAGGGCACTCTAATTTGACACTGCAGCTGCACACTCCCTCAAAAGAGGTGAAACGTCCTTAAGAATTAGAATCAGGTTGTCCCATCTCCACTCTTACCCACCACCCTTTTCTTACTTTTTATTAAGAATACTTATGATTTACAGTTATGGTAAAATTTTTTTTTTCAACAAAAATGCGATGCTGTAATCTTTTTTTTATTTTTAAAAAAAAACAAAAGCTGTAATCTTTTATCCATAATAATGACACCTTTTTTACTCAAGTGCAATTTATTATTACCCAAACACAAAAAAAGTCACCCTGGACCACATTTATTCCCGATACAAGCGTATATACGGGAACATAGCCAAACTTGACCTCCAAGCAACCTTTCTTATTTCCAGAACCCCCTTTGTTTCCCACCTGTCGTTTTATATCGGTTATACCCCCTTCGTTCTCTTCCTCACTCTTATTCTGATCTCTCTCTTGGCAAGAAGGTGGCGGTGCTACCAGTTTGGGAGTTACACAGTTCAATCATTGAATCACAAGGAAACACATAGAAAAAGAAAAGAAAAAGTGGATTCTGAGGGGCAGAATCAAAATTCTTTCTGTATACATCAGCAACAAGAAGAAGAAGGTGGTGGCTCAGGAAAAACGTGTTACAAAAGAGACAAGCCACTAGCTTTACGCTTTTCTCTTTTCTTTTCTGTTTTTTCGTTTCTGGGTTTTTTTTATTTGGGAGCTCAATATTGTAGAAGGAGTGGAGCAAATTGAAGGAAAAGACCACAGATCTGCTTTGGGATATATGGGCATAAGTGCAAAGTTAGAGAGATGACATGGTGCAATAACTCAGATGAGGAGAGGGGCATACAAATAACCACCCCCTCCATCACTCCTACAGCTAACACTTCTGCTATTACTGACCCAAAACCCACTGAAATTCGAACCATAACTTGCCCTTCATGTGGCTATAACATTGATTTCCAAGATCAGGTACTTAAAGATAAAATTTTTATCCCACTAGGTGTTTGTGATTTTATCACATTAAACTTGCTTCTGTTTACGTTGAGATTAGGGTAATTAATTTTTTTTATGTGTGAACTAGGCCGGAATTCATGACTTACCGGGTTTGCCGGCGGGGGTGAAGTTTGATCCGAATGACCAAGAGATATTGGAGCATTTAGAGGCTAAGGCTCTGTCTGATGTGCGGAAGCTTCATCCACTTATTGATGAATTCATCCCAACTCTTGAAGGCGAGAACGGGATCTGTTATACCCACCCAGAAAAGCTACCAGGTTTCTTATATTCTCTTTTATATTAGAATTATTTTATTGTTAGTTGGCTAATTGGTTTGGCATACCGTTTAATGGAAAGCTCATACTGAATCTTTTAAAGTCTAACTTATTGGGAAACATCAGGTTTATGTGCACGTTATTCCTGCATGAATTTTGGTTTTAGTAATGAAAATGATTTTTTTAAATGAAGGAATTAAGATGGTTGAGAATGACTGCCAAGAAATTTATATTCTATAATAAACACCTTTTCAAACATTCCCTCAGGGACATTCTCAAGAATGAAAACATACAAAAATTGGAAAGATTAGGGTATATAAGAAATCGGGGGAAGAAAACTAAGGCACTGAAATGAGATAGATTTTATTATACTAGATGTCTTTCATGCATTTATATTGTACGAAAGAGAATTTTCTCAATTTCCTCTAATAAAGGGTATGCTTCTTTTTTGAGAGATACAATTATGAAAAGAAAATGAAAGAAGCAGATGGGAA
Source organism: Dicorynia guianensis (assembly GCA_037013595.1). Lineage (NCBI taxonomy): Eukaryota > Viridiplantae > Streptophyta > Magnoliopsida > Fabales > Fabaceae > Dicorynia > Dicorynia guianensis. Next base: position 9,135,522 of record JASUAB010000011.1, read on the forward strand.
GGGGTACTAGTTAATTACCTCTTTCCACCAACTCCTTGCAGTCTAGCTCAAGAAACTGCCGGAGATGGGAATTACCACCAAACTAAAGAGAGGCATTCTTTTTTTGGAATGAAAAAAGCGGCGTTTTAACTTTAATTATCTAGCAAGTGAGATGTTAATGTGTCCTCAGCAAGCATACCTTCTATTCTATGCGGTAAAATTCAATAACTATAACGCACTACAAGAATAACACATTTTTGTGGTGGTTTACATCTGACTCTAAAGTTTCTTTTCTTTTTTGACTCTTAAAGTTTTTAAATTAGTGACGGTTGATTGTATATAACTGCTACCAAATACATGATTTAGCTGCGGTTTTTTCAACCGTTGTTCAAAATTGTTTAAAAAATAATTCACTTATATTTTAGTATATTTTGTAATGGTCTGATAACTGACTCTATAAGTTATTAAAATAGCAACGATTGATTATATTTAACTGCCGTTAAATATATGATTTAGCGGCGATTATTTTGGCCATTGTTCAAAATCCTTTGTCGGATGATTCTATAATGATCTTAAAATTGATGCCAAACAATTCAGTTTTTTGGGGGCGGCGGTTTGATAACTGACTCTAAAATTTTTAAAATAGTGACATTTGATTCTATTATTTAATTGCTACTAAATATATGATTTAAAGGTGATAAATGATTTTATGGTAATTTTAAAATTGTCACGAAATAATTTAGTATCCCTTGTAGTCATCAATCACTAAATGCCGTCTTTTTTGTAGTGCCAACTAAACCGAGGTTTGTAAGTGGAGTTACATAAAGAGCATAAAATGTGGTTGCTGCCTTCTTACTCTCAATAAGGGCTTTCAATCCTCTACCTCTTACTGGATAATACTCGGCTTATGTTTGACCCATGAATTTGTATGAATCATTTTTTTTATATTACTCAAATGCTTGATTGCTCTCACGTTGTAACTTTCTATTAGGCGACTACTAATATTAGGTATAGAGTATTTCTTTTCATGAATAAAAAGCTTGCTTATAAATTTTGGAACAGCACTTTATGCTTTTTGGCCTATCATACTTATCTTTGTAGTAACATGATCTAATCTTGCATGTTATGGTAATGAGTGATCTATCTTGCATTCTGCATTGTTCATTGTGATATGTTCTCCAATTACCCATTATATTGAGTTATGCATACTAATCAGAGGATTCTTCCAGATAATCAATATAATAGGAAAGAATATTGTATGAAATGGTGCAGGAGTAAGCAAAGATGGGCAGATCCGCCACTTTTTTCACAGGCCTTCAAAAGCATACACAACTGGAACAAGGAAAAGAAGAAAGGTTCACACCGACGAGGAAGGAAGTGAGACAAGATGGCATAAAACAGGCAAAACTAGACCGGTTGTTGTTGGCGGTGCAGTGAAGGGTTTTAAGAAGATACTAGTGCTCTACACCAACTATGGCCGGCAAAGGAAGCCTGAGAAGACTAATTGGGTGATGCATCAATACCATATTGGCACTAACGAAGAAGAGAAAGATGGAGAACTAGTGGTTTCAAAGGTGTTCTACCAGACACAACCTAGACAATGTGGTTCAATCATAAAGGATCCATATGAAAAAGGATTGGATAACCCAAGTGGGCATGATGACATTGACAGTAACATACCTAAAAATGCAGCTCTTGTGGATTATTACGGCTCCCCTTACATAAATTATGATTATCTTGCTCACCATGGGGAAACATCACCTCAACTGATTCCCAATCTGGTTGTCCAAGGTGATGGCTCCTCTTTTATTCGTTTTGCCATGGATGCAAAAAAAGCGAGACTTGAGAGAAAATAGTGCACTATAAAGTAGAAAGAACTGTTTGGTAGAAGCAGCAGCGACAATGACTATGTAGAAGGTGACTGTTGTTACTATAACAGTATTTATTTGAGTGGGATCGATGTTAGAATGAAGGATCTTGAGGAAAAGGAAATAAAGTGGGATTCCATGTTGGGATATATATGGAGATCTCACTCATAATTGACCCTTATTGAAGTTGAGAGGCAAGCAAGATTTATGCGGGACTGGGGAGTTATCTTTTAGCGAACAGGTAATTGGTAAAAATTTCCATGTGTTGAAGAATATTATTAGTGCTGTAGGATTATAGTCTGTTTACTATGTTCATTTATATATTTCGTCCCCCCCCCCCCCCCCCCCCCCCCAAAAAAAAAAAAACTTATTTTTTCCAGAATACAATGACATAACTGTTGTAATGTCTCTTAATCCTGGCCAGGAAGGCTGTCTGCTGCTTATTATTATCATAATTCTATGGAATCTTTCTATTTTTGCTTACATTACAGGATCCTTACTTCAGGATGATAGTATTAAGAAGCCGATAATATTATAACATGTTGAATGTGCTAACATGATAATCTAAATTACACGATTGACATACTTTTTTTCATTTATTTAGACACTGAATATTAATATATGTATACAAAAATGTTATTATAAATTACATATATTCTTATATTCTCATTCCTTTTTTTTGTTTTTCAAAATACACGCTCGCGCATGACATTTTCCTTAAACACTTATGCTCTTGCTTCTTTCATTTTTTTATTTTTTATTTGAATCGTATTTTTATGTTTTTTTTATTTTGACACATATTTTTATGTCTTTTTTTTATTTTTATTTCTCATTTAACATGTAGTTAATTTTTTAATTTAATATTTATTATTACACTTTTTAAATCGAATGAATCAAAATAAATCATAATACTTTAAGTATGAATACCCTTACTACATGAAAGGGTTCCACCCTTCTTCTTTTTTATATAAAAATATTATTATCATTATCAACTAAATTAACTATTTCAAAAATTAGCACGACAAAACAATTTAATTAGAAGTTTATATGGCAGTACTTTTCAAGACCAAAATTTAATAGACATTAGAATCTCATAAACTAAAATAATAAACAGCAATTTATATTTAAGAATAACATTAATAAAAATATTAAAATTTTAAGAAAGATAGGGTGGACTTAATACTTCTATATCATTATATTAGTATGTGACATATCCTTTTAAAACATGCTGTAAAACATACTAAAAACACTCACATGTGAATTAAGTTATGTCAATTGCTATTGATGTTTTGAAACCTATAGGTTTGCTTAATTAACCATATTTATATAACTGAGAGAAAACATTTCAATATTCACATCATTATATTTAATATTTCATGCACCTTAATTTCCTTGTATTTCTAAAAAACTACACAAATATTTTGAACTTTAAAATTTGTCACATAGGCTGCACTAGATGGTCTACACACATTAACAGAACTATCTGTTTTTGGACAATCAAACTTAATAAACATCTACTTAAGAACTATAAACGGTGATTAAGTTCCATTTGTTATTAAATATGATGTCTCAAATTGATAGTTGTATATCTTTAAATATAAATATGGAGCATATTTGGATTTTCATAGCAAATACCTGACATTAGACCAACGTAACAGGATTTCTTAACGTTAATTTTTACTTAAGTTATGACTACATCAAGTTAGTTGTTATTACAGAAAAACAAAAAAAGCTATTCGGTGGGTGCATTTTTTCAATAAATATAAGAACTTGTAAGTTTTATAATTATTGAGGGATGCATGAAATGAACCAAATGCAAGGGAAAGGAGTAGTTGAAAATTACATGGATTCCTAATATCTGGTCAAGATGATTAAACTATCACTGGATCAAAACTCTAGTAGCATATGTTTGACATGGTGGCATCTAGTTGTATCCATTGATACTATTAGGGATGTGCATTAAATAAAATCATATTTAAAATTTTTATACAAATCTAACCAATTATAAGTATTTATTTGGGTTGCTCCGATGAACAAATTTTGTGTATTTTACATTATTTTTTAAAAAAAATTAAAAATAATGATACCCCTATTTTTTTTAGTTAAAATCAAGATATTTTTGAAGTTATAATCAAATATTAATTTTTTTTAAAATAAAAAAATCGTCAAAATATATATTATCTCTTTTAAAAAATTTTTGTAACACAATTTTAATTAAATTTAATATAATATATTTAAAAAACTTATCTATCTATCAATTATATTGAATCTTCTTAAAAAATTATTTACTGTCATTAAACAATGCTCTCGCTCTCTTATCAGAATATTTGTATTAACATGAGCATCACTCTCATGATGAGAGGGTCAAACGTAACCGAGACTTTATCCCCTCCAAACTTGTTGACTAAGGTCAAGTAACAAAAGCGTATACGAAAGAAAGAACAATGGAAACTTTAACAAAATAATTGATATGCTTCACCCAAAGGTTCCTCATAAGTGGGACGAAATGCTCATGAAACAAAAATTGGTCAATCTTTACGACTTTTTCTTGAGAAGTGTATAACAAGTATTCTCATTATTATTAGATGAACCTAATTTTTACGGAAACTTAAAGGTAAATAATTTTATTTTTAAATAAAAATAATTTTTTTAATTTTAAATTCAAACATTTAATTTAAATCTCACCTTAAAGAATAGCTAATTTTCACTTCATAACTTTATTAACATGCTTCGAAGCTCAAGAAACTATCACCCATGCATGTCTGCACAAAATAAACAAATAACTTAACGAAAGAAAAGAAACATGTCAAAGAGTGTCGTTTGCTTAACGTTGGATCCCCATATTCAAAACAGTCCAACAAATTTATTAAAATAGAAGAGAAACTTGGCTTATGTGATAAGATTGCGGGTACTCCGTTAAGCTTATCCAAACTCATTCCTCAGTTTCCTGTGTCTTTGAACTGAGATACATAGACTTGTGATTGGTGATTAGCCAGGAAGAAATCAGAACTTGAAAAGACCTTTAAATTATGAAAAAACTTATTTTCACAATAATTTTTATACAATACTGATAATAAATATAATAATTATTAAATTTATTAAATATTATATTATATTGCAAAAATTAAATAAAAATATTATAATTATTATATTTTTATTATTTAATTTATAAAATTTAATAAATATATAAATTTAAATTTTATATTAAAAATTAAATAAAAATAAAGTAAAATATAACATAGATTACGCGAACATCCAAGCTGGCAGCCGTAAAGGAACTTTGTGCCCAAGAGTTAATAATTTTACAATTGATTTGATGTTTGACATTCTATCACTTCCGTTGGTCGGTGGAAAAAGCTGCAACACACTCCGTATAATTTTGTATGTTATATATATAAAAATAAATTTAAAAAATAAATATATAAAAAAAATACATAAAATTTATATTTTTAAAAAATATATCCATAATACCCTTTCAAAAGCAACTATTCACTATTGAGACTTTTTAAGAAAACAATAGTTATACATAAAAATTAAGTATAAAATGTGTATTAATATATAGAAAAAAATTTAAAGAGAAAATAATATAAATTTACGAAAGATGTAAAAGTTTGAGAATATATATAAAAGTTATATGTAATTAATTTATACAATTATTGTTATTCAACATTTTAAATCTTAAAAATTAATGATAAATGCAAACAAAAAGAATACACACTGTATACACCTTTTATATTGAATAATATTATTTTACGTGTTTACGTGTTTGTGTATATTATAGATATTATTTTTATGTACATTTATTATTTAAAAAAAAAAAAAAGAGCTGTGTACAGCTACACGACTCCAACCCTGTTCCAATGACTCAAATTGTAAGTATTTGCGAAAATGAAAAATAAATCTTATAAATCTTTTGTTATATAGATTTATATTTAATAATTTAAATAATTAGATATATGAGATAAAATAAATTTAATGATATTAATTTAAAGTTATTAATATTAAATAAAAATAAAATTATAAGAATAATAATATTTTTATAATAATTTAAATTTAAATTTATTTATAATTTTATTTTTATTTAATTTTTATACTATAATATCTAAATTATTAAATTTTGAGAATTAAATTATAAATTTTAATGAACCTTTATATATTAAAAGTGAGAATTAAATAAAAAATAAGTTATGAATGTAATGAAAACTGATTATTGACTAGTTTCTTTCTATCGTTTCTGACAATTACATTACCCTGCACTCTGCAGCACCAATTCCTATTGTCAATATAATTTGATTGTACTTGCATGGCACATCCTCAACTGCCTATAAAGCAAATACTAGATGAGCTTGTAGTCCTGAATTACACATTTTTATACTGTTTTAACGTTCAACGATTAGAAAGGGGGAATCTAACCCTAAAAAGCTAAAATCATATACTTCAGAATTTCGAAGTTAATTCTAATAAAATAGAATCAAGGGCGGTGCGCTGATAGTATGGTCATAATGAACCAACAAACTAAATGAGTTCATGCCACTTCCAATTAGTTCTTAAACAATTTCTCTATGGTCTGCAATCTGAACTCGAGAGCAGGACCTATTATAATCAATGCTGCAGTCACACGGTTGAAACTTGAAAGCACAAGAATTTTATGATGGGCAACAGGGCTAAAATTTAGTAATGTAACACACCTAATTTAATACGTCAAATCTCCAAACAAATTCAGTTAAGTTTATTGGCTCAACAATACGTGGCCAATACAACAAACTAGTATACAGATTAACAAAAATTAATGGTCAATCACATGATCAGTGCCAAGCAAACTCAAGGAAATGCACTCCATTCGTTATGAAAAAACCCCCAAACAACTAAAATTCCCATCTAGTCTAAACTTAATTTCATCTACCACATCATCAATACGATATTTTATATGATGGAAAAGACGGCTACCAGTGATGATTACACAATCATACCTATACAACTCCTTTACACATTTTACTATGATTTCTGAAGAACACATTTCTCATACAAGGCAAGAATATCTTTCTTGTTCGGATTCTTCAACCGAAGCAGCTGATCACCAAAATTATGTTTAGTTAGCTCTTGCTTAAGCTTCTGGATTGTAAACTTTTTATAATCATCCTCATTCGTTTGCTGACTATGATTGTTCTCATCACCCTCAAAGACTGAACCACCATCTTCTGGGTGCATGTACTTAAGAGGGCTGGACGTACTCTTAGATCTCTTACTTAGCCTCGCAATTCTAGGGCTCATATCCATGTCTTGAACAGATTCAATACCAATTTCATCATCTACCCTCAAACGCTTACCATAGGAAGCAGTTTTTAGCTTACTGTCCATTGCTGTTTCATTCAGTCGGAACTTGGTCAACTCTTGCTGGAGAGAATCAATCTTTGCCTGCGCAGACTGTAGCTGGAGGGAGAGAGCCTCTGCCCTATTATTTGCCTCTGCGTGTGCTGCACGCTCAGTTTCCAAAAGAGTCTTAAGATACTGACCATTATCGAAATTTTCCGCTGCTGATGTCTTCACATATTCATCTATAACTTTCTGCTTTTGCTTTACTATTTCCTCTTGTTCTTCAGCTTTGGACAGCGCATCCATCTCTGCAACCCTGAATCGCTGCACTTCATCTTCCAAGTTAGCTTTCTGCCTCTCCAAATTTTCAAGTTTCCTTTCAGCCCTCTCAATTTGAGCCAATCTCTCCATTGCAAGTCTCTGCATGTCGCTCCTCTCCTTTTGAGCTGAGCTTGCTTCAACCCGTGCTTTTTCAGCCACTTCAGTAGCCCTTGCAGCTTCTTTCTCGGCATTTTTACACCTTTCTTGGAGCTCCTCAAATCTTTGGAACTCAGATTGATATTTCTGCTCTAGAAGGATCTTCTCCTGCCCAATTGCCATTGCATCCCTCTCAGATCTTTGAACCTTAACATTTGCAGTTTCCAACTTCTCCATTAAGTCTTTAATATCAAGTCTCAGTGAGGATATTTCTGCATCATAGCTTCTTATCTTTGACTCGGCAGCCTACAAATATAGCCAAAGTCAAACATGAAATTCAATCCAAGAAGTGTAACATGCCATGTTTCAAATAAACAAATACGTATGGGGGAAAAACAAATAAAAAAAAACCCAGGAATCACACAACATATTATAGCTCTGCCCTCGTTCAACATGAATGACCATATTCCATGACAAAGGAACAATGAACCAAGAAGAAATAGAACAAATATACCACGAATTAAAAACACAAATCATCAAGTCAAGTTCAACATGCACAACATAAAACATGTCTTTACAGGAAACCCTTAACTGTTGGATCAGGGACCCTGGCCGAAAAAAAAAAAATGCTACAGAATTTTTTAAGAAATATTAAAAATTCTCTTCCCAAATAATTTTGCCCAATATTCCTCTACCCCTGGCCGTTAGGTTCTAGACTTCAATAATTTGAGCCTCCAAGAATGCAAAATATACAATTTGTGTTTGTGCTTAAGTTCCTGTATTTTCACAACCTTCTTTGCTTTGATGAGAGATTATGTCACAATTTTAAAAAGTTGAAAAATTATTTTGATATTCTTAAGGGGATGAAAAATACTATGCAAAATGGTTACTCAAATCAAAACATGCCAGTAAAATTAGAAATACATAGTTTAAATGTGTTCTATTAATTGTTAGCTTGCAACCAAACTTGTAACATTGCTAACAATATATAATATGAAACACATCATGCTCAACTTTGATGAAAGCATGTATCTCATTTTTGAATTATAAAAAGCTTTATTTCATCATAATATTTACTTGATACCAACCCCACCCCCCACCCCTTATAAAAAATTAAAAAAAAAAAAAAAAACGTGGTTTCCATATCTATCCCTGCATGAAATGCCCACTTAATTGTCTATTCATGTGCCATTAGAGCAAATGAGGAGCAAGGGTCTGTAGCTTGATTTTCTTAAATTGTTCAAAAAGCCAAGAATTTTCACCTTCAATTCTAATTTCAAAGTTGTTAGACACTGCTCAGCATGCTCAAGTTTGGCGGTCCTGTCCTTTATTTCCTCTTCCTGCAAAATCAGCAAAGAGAAACAAGTAAAAAATCTGTTTTGCATTCCATTTATCATACACAGCATTAGAATGCTCAAATTAGAGATGCTAGTTATCTTTGTGCCATAGTAATAAGAGTCTCGTTATTACCTCTTAAAATAACTCACAAAATCCTCACGCAGCACAAATAGAGACCAAACTTTATTTGTTAGTAATAACAGGTATAAATTTGCCAAAAGATGTGCAGAAATAACAAAGGAAGGAGAGACAGATCCCTCTTTCAGCAGCAATTTTCTTCACTAAATAGCAGTAGTAGGTAAACAGACATTATCTGTTTAATATAAAAGAAAGAAAAAAGAATGAAGATATAACAGAGAACAGAGAGCTCACTTTTTCAGCCAAAGTGCCAGCAAATTCTTCTCTTAATGCATCTTCCCTCAACTGTGTTTGTTTGCTTGTGCGCTCCTGCACAATTGCTGCCTTCTCTAGAGCAGCTTTTGCTTCTCTAACAGCAACATCATACTTCCGTTTCCACTCTTCAGCCTCCTCTTGAGCAGACTGAGCTTGTTCCCTTGCAGCAGCCAGCCTTGCTTCAGCAGCACTGCTCCGGGACTTCAAGGCTGCTATTTCAGAACTAGCTTGATCTTCTTCAGCTTTCTGCCTTGATAAGACCTGTTCATATCTTCTTTTCCAATCCATGGATTCTTGTTTGGTTGACTCCAATGTTTTTGATAACTCAGAGTACCTATTATCCTGGGAGCGGCGGGTTGCCTGCACTTCAGCTATGCGATTCATATATTCATCACTTAGCTTCTTCTTGTCCTTCATGGCATCCTCATAGCGTTTAATATAGTCAGACTTTTCACTCTCACTCACTTCCAACCGCTTGTTTAGTAGGGCATTCTTATCTTCAATCAACTGACATTTTAACATGAGAGAACTCCTCTCTGATCCAACTTGATCAATTAACCTCTTGGTAAGCTCAAAAATGGGGCCTTCAAAACTAATGCCAACAACATACAAATCCTAGAAAGTCACATACAAGGAAGAGCACTCCCCTTGGGGCCAACATAATAAGAGCGGAAAAAACCATAGCTGAACAAACACACAAACCTTTGCTGTAAGAAGACAGCAAGCTTCCGCCACTTCCCTGGACCTTGAATTGACGTCTCATATTCTGATATAAGAGCATCAAGAACCTGAATCAAAGATACATTATCAAATTCAGTTGTCATCTCAAAAGGGCACCATTCTAGCAAAAAGGAGGACCACACAAATTCTGCAGATAACTTATCTCCATCAGGGTTTCAACAAGCAAAATGCTAAATCAACAAATTAATCGATGCAGCGGCAGCACAATAAAAAAAAAAAAGTTCATGCAGAGGTTCAATAGCTATATCCTAAATGAAATGGGACTGAGAGTACAGTGCTTAATTAATTGGCAAAGACCTGCATAATATTTTCGCCATAGAAATAAAGGTCCTGAAAAGAGCTAAATTGAAAATAAACATGGCAACAGAAAATATATAAATTCATATATGGCATGTCTGTATATCTAGACAAAAAGCATGGTGTCAGATGGGAATTTTGAAATTGATTTTTCTTTTTCTTTTTTTGGTTTTTTTTTTTTTTTTTTTTTTGTGCCCATGCCTCCCGTGAGGGGGGTGTGGGAAGGTTGGGAGGAGGTAGCTCTGGGTAAATACCATTTTAGAAAATTAAGACCTCAGCCTCCTACTGAGGCATTGTGCCTGAAGCTAACACAAAGCACAGTCATCTTCCATATTCTTCCAATCGTATTATCCAGTCTAAAAATTTTATTAAAAAAAAAAAAACTTTCTTGATATATAGGAATTGAATATGAGCTCTAGAACATATTCCATATTTGAAATTAGGCAAAAAAACATTTACCTTCGTGACATTATCTATGCTTGCCTCAGAACCATGACAAGCTGCCCTCAGTCTCCTTTCCATACTCTGGATAGCATTTGAGCATTGTCGATCTGCCTCCATAAATGCATCCCTCTTGTAATCCTGGTCAAAGGTCAAGACTATTAGTGGCATAACATACACATAACACAGCCCCCCAGTGGAAGGCATACACAAATGATACGAAAAATCTGGGTGTCATCCCAAGTATAAGCATTACATCAATATAACCTTTGTCGAAAGCCAAAAGTTGAAGCTAATAACTCAATACATCATTAATATAAGTGGCACATGATGTTAATCACTATATCTAAAAAGAAATCAGATAAAGCAAATTGAACTGATAGGTGTAAGGAGAAGATCTAGGCTCAGTAACCTCCAAAACCATAGAAAACAACAAGACAAACGAACAGTGCATATCCATTATGAAAACCACACCAGCCCTCCAGAATTCATAAGAAAAAGGAAAAGACCAAGCATAGTCTGTTTAATATTTCAATGACAGACTGTCAAAAAACCCTCCACTCTATGCTTTGGATTAACCAGTAACCCAATCATGAGCCACAAACTTCAGTTTTGACTTGAGATTAGCACAAGTAGTTTATGTTTTTATAAAAAACAAAACTTGTTTAGTAATGAGAAGGTAGTTAATTCTTCCAACAAGACAAGATATCAAAACATACAAGAAGCACTAGAAAGAGTTCCTATCTTAGAACTATTGCATTGTACAAATACTCCAACGTATTTAATATGCTACCTATCAAGAAAAAACTTAACAATCATCAGAAGCAAATGTTTAATCATATAAAGTTTCATCCGCTATTTCCACTTGAATAATTCAGAATATGCCATACCTCAAATGCCTTTTTGAAGAATTTCTGCAGAAGACTCTCATATTTCTTCCTTGCTGAACCAACACCTACAGCACTAGCATTGAAAACAGCCATTGACTTCTGAACTGCTTCTTCATGTGCTTCCCTCAAAGTGACCTGCAAACATTGCAATTAACAAAAGAAATAATATGTGTGTGAGCGCATGTCTGCGTGGGTGCATGAGCACTCGCATGAATGTTCATATAATTAGCATTTACTTGAAGTGGATTACTTACTTCCTCAGGTGGCTTCGAACGGTCAAAAGAAGACATATAAACTTCTGCAGCAGAATCATATGCCCTATGACACTCAGCTTCTTCAACACTCTGCAAGCAAACAACAATGAAACAGATTATGTGCAAGTAAGAAACAGCATATCATTTTAAGAAAATCACTATTTTCTGTCCAACATTCAATGCTATACTTGCCAAACCATTAGAAGTTACTTTGTCAGAAACACATGATGCTTTTGGAGACTACTGTCATGACAGAATTTTGTTTTGAGAAAATAGAGAGAATTAAGAAGTTTGGAGTTTCAATAACTACCCACTATCAATATCTTCCATTTTTTGATGGTGTATTTTATACTCCAAATAAACCAATAACACTAAAAAGAAGTTTTGGCATTATAATAGTACAGATAAGGTCGAAGTTTGAAACATACTTATATCAAGCAATTTTTCATATAATTTATTTAAAATAATCCTTTTTCACATAAGTCATCATTTCAAGGCACAGATCTAATACTAACCTGCCAGGAGGAGGAAATTGTAGGCACAGCACCATGGTTGAGAGCATTCAGATAAGATTCAGTAATGCCAACCAGCACAGGGCCTGTCATCATGGTTGCCCCAACTTGCTTCGGCCTTGTTCTCTCAAAAACAAACCTCGTCAATGCATCTAAACCAGATCGAAATTCAGGCCTTAATTTGTCCAACTGCATATTGAAAATAAGATTTCAGGCCAAATTTTGCACCAAACAATGAAATAATGGACAGTGGTAGCTGGTAAGTTACTAACTGATATCTGATCAAGTCGCTGTAGATCATTTTCATTGTTCAAAGGTCGCACAAGGGTGAAGCATTCCCTGTCTGGGAATAAAGCTCGAATAGAATCTCGAATCTACAGATTAATATGATCAAGAAATTAGCAACTACAGAGAGGAAAAAGAATTCATATTTGACGTTCAATAAAATCTTGAAAACATATTTTCAAGATTAGATTCTGCAACTTAGCGTGAAAGCACGCACTTCAAACAAGATGCAAAAGGCAACTGGAGAACAGAATTCTTCAAACAACAGAAAGCAGACAAGAACAAGAGAGGCCATCTTGGTAAGGACATTTTCATCTGATTCTTCTGTTTCCTTAAAATATCAAGTGTTCTGAGTTCTAACAAAAACACCTGTGGTGCATCTTTGTAAGGACTGAGGTTCAAGTCAAAAGAAGAAATTCCCATTGATTAGGGTGGCGACCAGACCAATAAAGTGCAGATGTTTAGTCAACCATAAACACACCAAATGGACCAAATGACCCACAAAATAATCCTCAAAACTATACACTTGCCTCTACAGAATCTAAAATTGCCAACTTTTTGTTGCTCAGTCCATCATCATCCTCTTTCTAATTATTTGAACTCACTGATTAATGTTTGAAAGTCTTAATAACAGTACTAAAAGATACTCAAGGACCTAGTCATCATAAAGAAAAAGAAAAGAGTTTATTTGCAGACAAATACATCGGTATGTACTAAAGTAATTCAAATGCCCATAAAGTAACAACAGCAATTTAAAAGACTCTATTTGCTCTGTCAGTACACGCTTTTATGCCTGCCCACTCCCTGCCTGATGTAGGACAAGAACAGAAGAAAAACGACACAAAGTTTGAATTCTCTTAATAATTTTAAGAGACCCAATAAGCTCCCATTACTGGGGATTCCTAGAATTGCCTTATATAGGCAATTTAAAATCCTAATTTTATTAAAATTGAAATACAACTGAATAATATATATAATCTTATCTCTTATAAAGATATGATAACCTAAGACCTAGACACATAAATAACAAATTCCTAAAATGCCAAATAAATTATAAATGATAAATCTCCAACAATCCTAAATCTGTAATAAAATCCCCAAATTACAAACCCTAAATCCCCAATTATAAAATAATTGAATATTACATAAAATATCAATTTGTATCATTCTATTCTGCATCACTGTCCCCATAAAAATTCTGTTACAACTGCTAATGCTCAACAGCTATCCCTTGACTTAAGCCTTCAGCTTCCAATGCTCATTCCAGCCCCTATTAAATGACTTTTCTACCCTATATAGACCGAATCCAATAAGGTTTAATGTTAGGAACTAGCTGTCAAACCTAAGATACCTTCACAACTTATTCTTCGGATGAACTTCAGCCATTGTAATGTCTTTAGGCATAAACCATTTTAACCATCATGGGTTAAAACCCAATGCTATCCATCATGGGTTTTTCTAACTCATTCAAGTCAGATAAAAAAGAAAATCCAAAAGCACATGCACCGGTGAATGGTAAATTCAAAGTTAAAAAAAAATGAAATTGAGGCATGCTGCAATTAACTGATCTGCAGATCAAATAGCATGCCCCTAGAAAAGCACAAAACAAACATTATGGACCAATTGGAGGGTTAATACACAAGTTTTAAAGAAATGTGCAACAGGTCAAATTACAAAGTTGCATATAAACATACAAGTAACAACAAAAAAATTGAAAAAAAAAAAATGGCACCACAGTAAACTTCAGTGGATTGGGAGATCTAACCCAATCCTGATTCCTGGACAATACCTGCCTCAAGAATAGGTTATAAATACACTCCCTATTTGCCTGACACATGATAAATTGTTAGTGCGCACTTCATCGATTCAACCTTTCAAGACTACTATTAGCGAGCAAACAAGAGAGAATTTCGGCAATTTACCAAGTCTCATAAAATGATATTTAGAATATTTAGGCGATACTCTCTTGCAAGTTGCAACCTTAAAGAATTACAATAGGAACAGGAACTAAACCTCTTTTTTGGCAGCTATATCTCTTCCACTCCCTTGGACAGGCCTCAAAGCAAGTTCCAGATAATCACGGGGTGTTATTTTTCTGTTATCCTCTGTTAGGTCCAAATAGAAGTCCTGGAAGCAACAGAATTGACAAACAAAGCACAGAGAAGGAAAAGATAGTCAAAGTATGCGACAATATCATCAAATTGCTGAATTAATAAAAAGTTCATGTTGGTCAACATATGTGAAGCACACAGCAACTAAAAGTTTCTAAGCAAATTACCCTAAGAAGCCAAACAAAAATTGGAGAAAACTGCCCAAGTTCTGATGCAGAACTCCTTCCTCCAGCTGCCCTAACACGAATATGTTTTGTCATTTGAGTGACAAGAGAGAGACGATCAAGGGCAGCCTCATCTATACCACCCATCTGAGTAAGAGAAACCACACTTCAACATCAGCAAGAAATCGAGAGGAGAAAGGAGTATACTCAGTGAGGGACTGACAAACTGATCATAAAACATTAAAATCAGGGAATATGTACGAGTAAAATGACAAGCAATTGTGTCTAGAAAATATATAGTTTTCTGTAAGCAATCCCAACCTGGTTATAAATGAACATACTTGACAAAAGGACAGCCAACGAGAATATCTGTGTGCTGTATGTTCCCTGTAGTAAAAATGGTTTCAGAGTAAGATTGATTATCAATGGTTACCAAAGTGATCGGCACAGTAGCACACCAAAAAGATCCACATTGAAAGAAAGCATGTATCAATCACTTAGAAAATTGAAAAGCTCACGGTTTGATCATAGGCATCTATTCCCTCACTGTCTAATAACAGGAGATTGTACTCTGTTCCATCAAGGGCAGTTCTCTTCAAAGGTGCACTCCACAACCAAAGCCCTTTGGTACATGGCCGATGTGTTGATGCTACCTGAAATCCGCTACTCCTCCCTAAAAGCTACAACATAAGATTGTAAGGTACAAAGTCAGAATTGTGATAACAATGTCTCTTATAGTTTCAAAATTTCAAACGAAGAAAAAAAAAAAAGATTAGCAACAGTAGTGTTATCTACTTGTCTTAACTAATAAGGAATACCAGTGGAAAAAATGAATTAAATTGATAGTTAAAACAAGAGTTTGAGATCAAATACTTTCTTTCTTAACCAGTCAGTAAATCTACTCCTATATCACACAAAACTTGCCAACCAATGCTATATGGAGATGAAGGAAATTGTTAGAAACTAGAAAGTACAAACAACACTCAATTGCTACAAAATGAAGAAAAGCTACAAATATTATATGAATCTGAGAGGAATTTTAATTGTATATATTTAACAGTATAAAAAGAAAACATATGCACTGAAGTGTTGTCAAAAATGAAAAGCAGCACAAAGCGCCAACTCCCTAAAATGCCTAAGCGGTGAAGCGGAGCAACCCTTCCATTGAATTGAAGCAGCCAAATCAAAAATAACATGCAACTAATAGATTTAACTTAAAAATCATTACAACATCAAAATAACTACAAAATAAGTCCTAACAAAACATCAAAATCATACAAAATCATAAAAAAATACATAACATAAAATTTATTATATTATATAATTACTATATTACTAAATAATTATAATTACAAATTCTAAATTATAATTTTGCATATTATAATTATATATATTATATTTTTTTAGGGTAAGAAAAAGAAGATATACCCAACAAAAGGGGAAAAAGAGCAAAACACAAACAGACATTAGCAAATTAAAGTTTCTTGCTATATTATATTATTTTTTTAACCTCCTAATAGTAGCGTACCCACCAACCCCATATAAAGTAGTACTTCAGTATAAATATTAAATATTATATTATACAATATATATTCAGTAACCCCATTCACCAACCCATATTACTAAATATTATATTATATTATATTATTTATATTGTAATGCCACCAACCCTAATGCAGTACTTCACCACTTCTACATTCTATTTCTTCCTTTGCAACTAGACAAATCAGATTTCAAACAAAGTGTAATACACATAACTAATATTCAACTCAGAAAACAGGGTCACAATATACACTTTTTGAGAATCAGTGCTTCACCACCTTCTACTTCTCATTGCTCCACTGCATATGCAGCACTTCATAGCTGCATATGTGAAGCTGGGTGCTTTTGCTAATTGTCAAGCGCCCAAACCACTCCACTCCACTGCTTAAGTGGTGTGAAGCAGTGCTTTTGACATCACTTGCACTTACTGATGTCTGCTTACATTATTACAAATTACAAGCTGCCGTTAACTAAGCACTATAAATTTACAAGGCAAGTATTCTTCAGATCATATACAGTGGCTAAAACTAAAGTAAGGCAAGGCTACATCAATTAAAATTTGGATCTAAGTGTATGCACCCTGTATAAGGTGCAACTAGTACTTTGCATTCTGATTCTGTCTCAGTAAATTACTTGGTTTCAATAAGCACTTTTCAGAGCGATTCATAGAGTTCCATGAGAAAATGTCAAACATACTCATCTTTGCAGTTAGTGCGTTATTTTGTAGAAGGCTTCCAATTTAAGCTTCTTTCTCTCTTCCTCTTTAAGAGTATTTGCTACAGAGAAAAGCACTCAATTACTTAAATGTGAATGTAATTTATCCTCTTTACAAACTAAAAAAATAAATCCTTTTTCATCATCCATTTCCATAAAAACCCAAAATCCTATGATATTATAATTACTAACTTTCTTTTCCTTCACCCTCTACCCCAAAAACAGCAATGAAGGTTTCATGTCAGCATTTGTTACCAGACATTATGATTGCAGTCTAACTAAAATTATTAAATCCAGTCCTTTGTTCATCCTTTACAACCACTCTCCTGAAGCAACTTCCTGGTCGTGTGATTGGACTCGAGTGTTTACGGTAATTCTGCCTCTCTTAACAAGCAAAGACTAACAAAGATATAGCCTCTTCCCAGTAGAGGAATGGCACTTCCTATGGACAACAGAAGACAAAAAGGAATGATGAGAGCCTAAACAAACTACAGAGAACTGCAAATCCGCCTCCCAAGGATTTCTCCTTTTCTAAGAGAAGAGTCACTCCCATGAGCCCAGAGCCGCTGCTCCTAACCCAAAGGCAACTGAATTCTCACAGGCCCCCTCTCTCACGTTTCACTCCTTCTATAAACAATTCTGCTTCCTCTCAGCGTGATCCCAGGTCCCTAACTAACTACTGCCAGCTGTCCATCTGCAGCTCTGGGCTGACCCTGAGGCCCTATGAGCTTTTGAACCTCATTACCAGCACTTCTGGACCTCAGGTTACTAACATCATGATTTGGAGCTTTGGCTATACACAAAGATGGACAATTCAGCATGATGCCATGATTATCACGTATAGTTTCTTAAACTAAGCACAAAAATCCCTCAAAAAATTAATATGAAAAGGAATCCCTGGACCAAACAATCCATCAATTACCCATTACTTACAGTTTGCCCCTTTGATCACTAAGCACTAGCTACAGCATAAGCTCCAAACCTACTAACTACTATATACTGCCCATCACTCCTCTTGGACTATGTTTCAAGGGAACAATCATTCAGAATACACTCAACAAATGAATGGGATTGTACAGAAATCAGGGAAAACAAAAAAAAAAGTCTTTCTCAATTCTCACCCACACTGTCATAGGTTACAGAACAGCTCCACAATCTTGTATTCGAGACATCTACCAGGCTACAAAATCACCAAACTTGTAATTGGATATGAAAAGGCAAACATATCTACGTGCCCAAAACCACAAATCCACTCTCCAGTGTGTTTTAATCACCGAGGCGATAATAATCTAAAAACTTTACAATGACTAACTAGTCCTAAGAAAGAGATATTTCCCCAGATATACACAGGTAATGTTTGTTATCCCGCTAAAGGCAATATCCATGAGCAAACCCTATCAATTAAATCACTATTTAAGCCTTTAACAGCATAAAATACCTTTCCAAAACCCTAACGCACAATGTCTACAATTATATAAACCCTAAACTTCGCGTACAACAAACAACAAGCCTTCACTTCAATAAGTGAATGTAAGAAGCGAAAATTACCTGATTCAAAATAAAGCTCTTGCCTTGGCGAGCCCGTCCACAGACAGAGACCACGCCGATGGGTTCCTTAACAAGCTGGAGTGTTGCGACAGCTTCCGGATCCATCCGAAACTTTCCTTTCTCGTCGCAATAGACCAGCCGTATTGGCCTCGCTGGGCCAGTCACCGACGGCGATGAGGACGACGTCGCCGCCGGAGAGCTTGGTGAGGCATCTACGGAATTATCTTTTCCACGGTTGAAAAGTTTCATCATCTTGATGACCCTACCTCGTTGCTTCTCTCTTTCCCTTTCCTGTGTTTTTGGCTTTTTTTCTGTTTCTTGAGGGAGTCGATGCTTTCTTTCTTTCTTTCTTTCTTTCTTCGGTTTTCAGTGTAATTTTACAATTTTTCCTTTTGCTGCTCCCTAAGTCCCGCACAGAGGGAACCAGGTTTAAAATCAGGGAGGGAAACAAAGTCTACAAGTTAGCCTAGAGGGCTCTGGCAGTGTATTGCTTCGGCAGCGGAAGATGGAAATGACTATTTGTACCCAGTTTTTTCCGGCGGTTTAGGCGCCCGCGTGAGAACCTTTCGGTCATTTCACTGAAACATTATTTTCCGTGTTGCTTCGACGGCGTGGATATAAAGCTATCTTTAGCAGGCTATGACATTTATTTTTAGGTTATATTATTTTAATGATGAATTTTTATATTTTAAAATTATATAAATAAACTTTTATAATTTATATAATTTATGTATTAAGTTTTTGTTATTACTTATATAAAATAAAAATATTTTATATCATTAATTATAATTAAGTTTTTATAATAATTATAAAAATTTAATATTATTATATTTATAAAAATTTAGTTAAATATTTTTTAAAATTTTATAAACTTATTTGTATTTAAAATAAATTCTAAAGTAATCATGTTAATTATTTTTACGTCATAATAAAAAATCATAGTATTAATTTAAAATATAAATAATTAAAATTATAAAAATTTATTTAAAATAATTTTAAATTATAAAAATTTATTCTAAAATTCAATCTAATTATAAATATCATAAAATAATTTTTTTTTATTTGGTATAGGGTGACACTCTTTTATAACTATCATCGGGGTTACTTAATAATTGCAAATTATATTTTGAATCAAATAATTTATGAATTTTATAAATTAATTTATAAAATTTAATAATTGTATATTTTTAAATAAAATTTTTATTTGCATAAAATAGAAAAACTGGTTATTTTATCTTTTTATTTAATATATTATAAATAAAATGTTTGAAACTTATGTGGTTGATTGTAAATAATACTATGATTATTCATTTGTTGATAAATTATAATCCAACATGTCAACTATCTTATTAATGTAAATCGCATGTGATCTGTATAAATTATCCTATGTAAGCTACGCGTAAACATAATTGTGTTAATAAATGTGTAAATCCATATGAAAACATATTTATATTGTGAATTTGAGAATCTACCTAAAACATATTTGTACACATAGATTTACATTTATAAACATTTATAAATTCATGTGTAACCATATTTATATATCTAAAACAAATAAATACTTTACTTAACATATATCTATTAATAGTAATAACTTACAGATTCCTGGATTTACACATGGCTTTTTACAAACGGAAGTCAGCTATTTAGCTGAAATTTGAATCTCCAATTATAAATCTTCTACATATTCATTCTAAAAATTAAATATCATAATTAATTTTATTTATAAGAATGCCTCCATAAATAAATATATTTTAAATAAATAAAATAATTGTCTATTTCAACAATTAGTTACATTTTAAATAGATATTGTGGTGTTTAAATAAATTACTCATATAATTAAATCCAGTTTATTAATAATAGTAATGTTCAAATTAAATAAACAACGTTCAAATTAAGAAAGTCACTCATATTTTATTTAAAAATCAAATGCAGTTGCCAATTTTTTTACTAAGTTGTTAATATTTTATCATTATTATTATTATTATTATTATTATTATATTATCCTGTAACACATTATATATTACAATATGCCATTATGAATCGTAAAATGTTACGAATACCTAAAATACTATTTGTTTTAAATATTTTTTATCATCACTTGGCCAATAGATAATTCTAAACTTGTTAATTTCA
The DNA here is from genome assembly GCA_037013595.1 of Dicorynia guianensis. Lineage (NCBI taxonomy): Eukaryota > Viridiplantae > Streptophyta > Magnoliopsida > Fabales > Fabaceae > Dicorynia > Dicorynia guianensis. Next base: position 9,156,465 of record JASUAB010000011.1, read on the forward strand.
ATTTAAAAAGTAAAAGAACATATAAAAAAATTATTTGGAAAACTTCTTTTTGCCAGAGAAAGAGAGTTGGGGTATCACACTATAAAAACAATACAGGCTTTTATACTTTGTTCCTTTTACTATGGAGGGAGCTATTAGGATTTCTACAATAAACTTCTAATTATGATTAACTATGTATGAAACTATATGATGTACGCATAAGGTCCTTTAAGAACATAGCACCTAAATTAGATTTTTCTTTCCTAAATTAGATTTTTCTTTTTTTCCAACTATTCACAAGTTTTTTATTTGGATTTAAGGTTTCTCTATGAATCTTTATGAATCTTTAAGTAGTGTTGTGAGAGCATCATTGCTAAGCTTTGTTCTACCAATACCATTTATTGGTGGAAAAAAATTCATAAAATTAGATTTATTAATATTATATAAAATTTTATGTGAAACATTAAATTCATTGGGTTACATAGTTAAAACTTTAAAATTAAAAAATTTTAATTATTTATATTTTCAATGATAGTTTTGTAAAACCTAATTTATAAAAGTAAATAAACTATTATTGGTGACGTGCTCCAGAAACTAAGGCTGCTTTTGATTTGGCGAAAAATTACTTGTTAGTGGAAAATATTTTTTAAAATATTTTCCTTACAAATATTTTTTGCTGTTTGGTGTTAATAAAAGATTTTTTACAGTTGTTTGTTTTTTACAGAGGAAAATATTTTCTTCCCCTAAAACACACTTAACACAAAAAAAAAATTATATTTTATCAATAGAACAATTAATGTTAAACAGTAAATACTTTTTAAGAGAAATGGCCAATAAAAAAAAACATTTTTACACAAATAAATTAAGCAAGATTTGATATATTCATCTGTAAACCCATACTTTTTAACATATATACTAGAATTTAGTCACTTTCCATGAGCAACAATTACAAAGGTTTTTTCGTTGAATTATTCAATTCCCCAACATCATTGACTACCACATTAAAAATTTACAAGTAGAAAAGCAAAGATCAACAAGCGCTAGCTAATTCATCTCCTAGTTCTATAATTTTGCCACATAGCTTGTGCTAGTTCATCTCTTTTACTTGTGCATTCTTGATTCTCTTGTCTTGCTTCTCTTTGGGTTTGTTGTGTCCTCTCATATCTTTGAGACTGCCTTTCAGCAGCCACCTCTTGACAATAGGATCAATACCCATAATATGATTATGTAAGACGCAGCAACCTAAGCCAACATTTACTTAATGAATGAGCATAAAGAGAACTAATTAGGTTTGAATGGCCATCAGAAATCATTTTCTTCTTCCTGGGAGTACATATTACAGAAATGAAAGAAAGGTGAGTTTATTATCTACTGCTCCGAATGAATTAGCAGTGAGGCCATCTGGCATATTTATATACAAGTGTAAATGAGTTAGTTGATGTAACTAAAATGCAACCAGCGCTTAACTGCATATTATCAAACTAACTAACTGAAATTATACACGTGGTACAACTTTTATTCTGTTAGTACATTCAACACTTCACTTCTGAACTCCTAGCAGTAAGGGGTAACACAGCTAGCTGAAGAAATAATATCTGAACATAGTGCCGGTCCCTTCACATTGAATTTGTAGTTGATTCCAAAAATCTCAACTAACATTTAGTAACAGACATTTACCAAGTAAAGTTGGAGAAATCACAATGGAAACATGGATGATGAGAGGGATTTTTATATCACAGGAGCTCATACAAGGTGTTCGTTCAGAAATTCATGGAAAGCTTGAGTTCTCAAATCAGTTCTTAAAAGAAATCTTCCCAAGTTTTCGTAAAACTAAAATCCAAATTTGCCACACCCTTACTTCAACCGATTTGACCCTTAAACTCCATTAAACCAATTTTCACATTAACATACCAGCAATGAACCTTCTAACAACTATTGCTGCCATTAAATAGGCATTAATCCATTCTAAGACCCTAAAATCTCAATCTCTCTACTGCACTGTGGTATCACAGCTTTCCACGTGACCGTCCTACATTACCATGCCTTAGAAATCTGCATGTGAGCTACGTCGACTTTAGTGTCGTTAATTGCTTATGGTCAAAAATCTCCGAGAAAGAAAATTGACAGCTTTCCATTCTTGTTTTATTTAAATCACTAAAAACTTATATACTAGTGGCCTATGACAAAGAATGAGGGCCAAGCATTCAAATCCTAAAATTTCAATTCCTGCTTGTTACAACTTATAGCTAAAAAATAAAACATTAATAAAGTTACCCACCACAGTGCAGTATTTTCACTACAAAAATTAAACATTAATATGAAGGATGGAGAAGACAGAAAAATTTTATAATGACAACCACGACGGGATCAAAGTCTCTTTCAATTACTCTTTGGGAATCAACAGAATTTTGACAGTCAATGAACTTGGGAAAATGGAAGCAGAGAAAAGAGAGAAAAATGCAGTTTATCAATACGGGTAAAAACTGGAGTGGAGAACTCCGGACTGTGGAGGAGATTACCAAAAGGGTAAGGATACCCTTAGAGAAATCCATAAAAAAGTAATAGAGAGAAAAAGTAGCGGATCACCCAATAAGGCATATAATCAAACGCTTGGTGTTCACATATGTAGATCAAAGAACAGAATCAACCTTACAAATACATATGTGTGTGTGTGTGTGCGCGCGCGCGTGAATATGCTCGGAAGAAATCAATAGCAGAGAGATGAAAGTGGATCAAGAGGTTCATACAATGATGGAAGCAGAGAATATGAAGATAGAGCAATAGAGAGAAGTAGTGGCTAGATTCTACCTGCTAGTTGCCAATGATCATCGTCGGAGCTCTTCGGGCGGCCAACTTGAGGTGTTGTCGTGCGTGATGACTTACGCAGTGCGAAAGAGAAAGAGCTCCATCGTGCGAGATAGGAAGGATTCCAACGTGCGAGAGAGGAAGGGCTCGCGAGATGAGAAGGGGGACCATTTTACCTCTCCAGCGTGAGTTGGAAAAAATATGACAGAAATGGTTGCCTTTGAAAAGTATTTCCCACCATGGGTCAATTATGCCACGTAACACTGCCACATCAGAACAGCTCAGTGGCTGGCTCGGTTTGTGGCTCCATTTCCCTCAATTTGTGGCTCCCGTAACTGTGTTTTTTCTTCTTCTAAATGTCTTGCAGAAGTAAAATGGCCCTCAGAAACCTCAGCCCTAACTCCCTCCCATAACTCAGTTGACACTCTGCTTTGTTTGCTCTTACTTTCACCTCTTTCACTCTGCTCTTGCTCTCGTCTGGCTTTCTTTGCTCTTGCTGTCGTCTGGCTTTCTCTGCTCTTGTTCTCATCTCTGTTGACTCTGCTCTGGTTCTTGTCTCTCTTCACTCTGCTATCGCTGTCATCTATCTTCACTCAGCTTTGTTTCCATTAAGATTGAAGTAGAAGCAACACTCACTGTCTTCACTCCACTTTGTTTGTGCATGTTCAATGTACTAATAGTTTTGCACTTTTGTGCAGACACACATTTGTCAATATGGCTTTGGCACAACAGATGGCTGATAATCTGCATCCTGGCCCTTTAGATGATAGTCTGCTTTCGTTACAAACAAAACACTGTTCAGAGGCAGTATGGCAAGAATTGCCAATTCTCACGCATAAATGTGCTGCTCTTTCTTATTTTTTTTCCGTGATTTTCGTTAGAGTGCCAAGTTGCAACAGCTGATCCTTCGTTTCCTTTCTTAATAAACTATGTGATAAAAGGAACCACGCATAGCTAAAGTGTAACCTGTGATATTACGGGTAACATAGCTAAAGTGTAACCTGAACATTGCTAAAATGTAACGTACCACATAGAAGTGTAACTATCCGTAGCTAAAGTGTAACTTTTATTCGAACAAAACTTTGCCTAAAAAAGCAGTATGATGATCTAATGTGAGGTGTTTCCTTCAAATGGATCGATTACCATGCGTTAGGAAGTACTTTTGATCTATTGCATCCGAATTGAAACATTCACCTTCTTTCAGGTAACATAGCTAAAGTGTAACCAGGCCGTTGCTCAAGTGTAACGCGGCGTTCAAAAGTGTAACTACCCGTAGCTAAAGTGTAACTGTTATTCGCACGTAACTTTGCCTAAGAAAGCAGTATGATGCTCTAATGTGAGGCTTTTCCTTCAAATGGGATGTTTACCATGTGTTAGGAAGTCCTTCTGATCAATTGCATCCTAAATTTTAAATGCAAATCTTACTCGGAACGTAGCTAAAGTGTCACCTGGCCGTTGCTAAAGTGTAACGCGGCGCTCAAAAGTGTAAATACCCGTAGCCAAAGTGTAACTGTAATTCGGACGTAAACTTTGCTTAAGAAAGCAGTATGATGCTCTAATGTGAGGTGTTTCCTTCAAATGGGATGTTTACCATGCGTTAGGAAGTACTTTTGATCAATTGCATCCGAATTGCAAAATGCAACTTCTTACGGGTAACGTAGCTAAAGTGTAACCTGGCCATTGCTAATGGAATGGTTGTGCACAGAAGTGCAACTACCCGTAGCTAAAGTATAACTGTTATTCGCAAGATAACTTTACCTAAGAAAGCAGTATGATGCTCTAATATGAGGTGTTTCCTTCAAATGGGATGTTTACCAAGATTAAGGAAGCAGTTTTGGTCAATTGCTCACGTAGCTAAAGTGTAACCCGGCCGTTGCGAAAGTGTAACGTGGCGCTTAAAAGTGTAACTACCCGTAGCTAAAGTGTAACCTTTATTCGGACGTTAACTTTGCCTAAGAAAGCAGTATGATGCCCTAATGTGAGGCGTTTCCTTCAAATGGGATGTTTACCATGCGTTAGGAAGTACTTTTGATCAATTGCATCCGAATTGAAAATTGCAACTTCTTACGGGTAACGTAGCTAAAGTGTAACCGGGCCATTGCTAATGGCATGGTTGCGCACAGAAGTGCAACTACCCGTAGCAAAAGTGTAACTGTAATTCGCACGTTAACTTTGCCTAAGAAAGTAGTATGATGCTCTAATGTGAGGTGTTTCGTTCAAAAGGGATGTTTACCATGCTTAAGGAAGTACTTTTGGTAAATTGCATCCGAATTGAAAAATGCAACTTCTTACTGTCACGTAGCTAAAGTGTCACCTGGCCGTTGCTAAAGTGTAACGCGGCGCTCAAAACTGTAACTACCCGTAGCCAAAGTGTAACTGTAATTCGGACGTAAACTTTGCTTAAGAAAGCAGTATGATGCTCTAATGTGAGGTGTTTCTTTGAAATGGGATGTTTACCATACGTTAGGAAGTACTTTTGATCAATTGCATCCGAATTAAAAAATGCAACTTCTTACGGGTAACTTAGCTAAAGTGTAACTGGGCCATTGCCAATGGCATGGTTGCGAACAGAAGTGCAACTACCCTAGCTAAAGTGTAACTGTAATTCGCACGTTAACTTTGCCTAAGAAAGTAGTATGATGCTCTAATGTGAGGTGTTTCGTTCAAATGGGATGTTTACCATGCTTAAGGAAGTACTTTTGGTCAATTGCATCCGAATTGAAAAATGCAACTTCTTACTATAATGTAGCTAAAGTGTAACCTGGTCGTTGCTAAAGTGTAACGCGGCGCTCAAAACTGTAACTACTCGTAGCCAAAGTGTAACCTATATTCGGACGAAAACTTTGCCTAAGAAAGCAGTATAATGCTTTAATGTGAGGCGTTTCCTTGAAATGGGATGTTTACCATGCGTTAGGAAGTACTTTGGGTCAATTGCATCCGAATTGAAAAATGCAACTTCTTACGGGTAACATAGCTAAAGTGTAACCGGCCCATTGCTAATGGCATGGTTGCGCACAGAAGTGCATCTACCCGTAGCGAAAGTGTAACTATTATTCGCACGTTAACTTTGCCTAAGAAAGTAGTATGATGCTCTAATGTGAGGTGTTTCGTTCAAAAGGGATGTTTACCATGCTTAAGGAAGTACTTTTGGTAAATTGCATCCGAATTGAAAAATGCAACTTCTTACTGTAACGTAGCTAAAGTGTCACCGGGGCGTTGCTAAAGTGTAACGCGGCGCTCAAAACTGTAACTACCCGTAGCTAAAGTGTAACTTTAATTCAGACGTAAACTTTGCCCAAGAAAGCAGTATGATGATCTAATGTGAGGTGTTTCCTTGAAATGGGATGTTTACCATGCGTTAGGAAGTACTTTGGGTCAATTGCATCCGAATTGAAAAATGCAACTTCTTACGGGTAACGTAGCTAAAGTGTAACCGGGCCATTGCTAATGGCATGGTTACGCCCAGAAGTGCATCTACCCGTGGCGAAAGTGTAACTGTTATTCGCACGTTAACTTTGCCTAAGAGAGCAGTATGATGCTCTAATATGAGGTGTTTCCTTCAAATGGGATGTTTACCATGCGTTAGGAAGTACTTTTATTCAATTGCATCCGAATTGAAAAATGCCACTCCCTACTGTAACGTAGCTAAAGTGTAACCTAACCGTTGCTTAAGTGTAACGTGGCGCTCAAAACTGTAACTACCCGTAGCTAAAGTGTAACTGTAATTCGAACGTTAATTTTGACTAAGAAAGCAGTATGATGCTCTAATGTGAGTTGTTTTCTTCAAATGGGATGTTTACAATGCGTTGGGAAGTACTTTTGGTCAATTGCATCCGAATTGAAAAATGCAACTTCTTACTTGTAACGTAGCTAAAGTGTAACCTGGCCGATGCTAAAGTGTAACGCAGCGCTCGAAACTGTAACTACCTGTAGCTAAAGTGTAACTGTTATTCGGGCGTTAACTTTGCCTAAGAAAGCAGTATGATACCCTAATGTGAGGCGTTTCCTTCAAATGGGATGTTTACCATGCGTTAGGAAGTGATTTTGGTCAATTGCATCCGAATTGAAAAATGCCACTCCTTACTGTAACGTAGCTAAAGTGTAACCTAGCCGTTGCTTAAGTGTAACGCGGCGCTCAAAACTGTAACTACCCGTAGCTAAAGTGTATCTGTAATTCGGACGTTAACTTTGCCTAAGAAAGCAGTATGATACCCTAATGTGAGGCGTTTCCTTCAAATGGGATGTTTACAATGTATTAGGCAGTACTTTTGGTCAATTGCATACGAATTGAAAATTATAACTTCTTACTTTTAACGTAGCTAAAGTGTAACCTTGCCGTTGCTAAAGTGTAACGTAGCGCTCGAAACTGTAACTACCCGTAGCTAAAGTCTAACTGTTATGCGGACGTGAACTTTGCCTAAGAAAGCAGTATGCTACCCTAATGTGAGGCATTCCCTTCAAATGAGATTTTTACCATGCTTTAGGAAGTACTTTTGATCAATTACATCCGAATAAAAAATGCAACTTCTTACGGGTAACGTAGTGTAACCTCGGCATTGCTTAAGTGTAATGTACCGCATGAAAGTGTAACTATTCGTAGCTAAAGTGTAATGCCTAAGAAAATGATATTACTAACTAGCGTCTTTAATACCGCTGATCCTTTGGGATGGGAAGTAGATCAGCTTTTTTTCAGATGCTTAGGAGCATTTCTTGCATCTAAAACCCATTCGACTTCTGGTCGGCAAAGACATTGAAGGACAGTCTGTTGTGGTAATTGCCTGGAAATCAACTCTGAATATCCACACTGTCCAGGGTAACTATATTTCAGATCAAAATATTTATTCAGCTCCCTTCTTGAAAAATCAATAGGAACTCCCCTGACATAAGACTTGAATTTATCAACCTCTTTGTTTACTAAGAATGCATTAGAATAAAATTCTTGAACTATAGTTTGATTTCCTGGTTCGGGAATTGAGCAAAGCTTTTCCCATTTTCTTTGTATGATTTGGATTTGGATGTGTTCATACTCACCTTCCTCCAAATCAAACCCTCTCTCCCGAACCATGCTCTTTCTTAACACAACATCATTATACCTTTTTTCATGTGCTAAAGACAAAAATTTATGTTCATCAAACTGAGCACTACTTGATCCTGCACCGGTCACATTTCTTCTTTTCTTTGGTGCCATAGTTTCAAATGCAGCAACAAAAGTCTGTTGAACAACATCAAGTACAAACAATTAAACCTCAAAATCACGATGTACAGGCTATCAAGTTTCAATCAAGCCGAAGTACAAAACAATCACTTAAAAACCTTACTAAGTGCTTTAAATATATTTGATACTGAGCAAGATCATCCATGAACTAACATTATTTGTCCATCAACATGAAAGGATTAATAACTCAAATGAAACTATAGCTACAGCAAGGTAATGCCAATTCCAAGAATATAGGACTTAACAATCTTTTCCAATTAAAGGATACAGTCTTGAACATAACCCATTTCCAAAATTACTAATCATTCTAGATTATAAACTACATTAGTTTAACTTAATGCATAAAAAGACATAGAGCATGTTTGTAGCACTATCTACCTCCCTAAGACAACCCAAGAAAATATGTTTCTGGAGACTTAAGAATAAACTGAGTCTTGATTCAATTTCAGAAACCATAGAACAAAGCACTTCTACGGCCTTCACACCACAAAAAAAATGCGGCACAAAACCCACATATAATCCAGTGAACGAAGGGAACCAACCACTTACCTTCGGATAGAACGACCAAACACACCCGGACAGCCACCGAGAAAGGGAACTGACCCACCAACAGAGAACGATGAGCAACCGAGTCCGAGAAAGGGAACCAGCACCGGACACTAACCGACAGACACCAACAGAGGGCGGGAGCGCGAGAGAGAAGCGAGACACCGAAAAGTTATCGACGAGCAAGGTGCAGAAGACGGAGAGACTGAGAGTAGGGGCCCGAAGTTCAAATGAAAATGAGGCGGCTGCTCGTTTCTCTTTTTCAATTCCCGGGTGAAGAAAGAAGCTACCGCTGCGCGCTTCACTCGATTGCCCGCTGCTCGGATGCCACATCAGCAACATGTTAGAAGGATCAGCGGTATTAAAGATGCTAGTTAGTAATACCATTTCCTTAGGCATTACACTTTAGCTACGGGTAGTTACACTTTCATGCGGCACATTACACTTAAGCAATGCCCAGGTTACACTTTAGCTACGTTACAAGTAAGAAGTTGCATTTTTCAATTCGGATGCAATTGACTAAAAGTACTTCCCAACGCATTGTAAACATCCCATTTGAAGAAAACAACTCACATTAGAGCATCATACTGCTTTCTTAGTCAAAGTTAACATCCGAATTACAGTTATACTTTAGCTACGGGTAGTTACAGTTTCGAGCGCTGCGTTACACTTTAGCAACGGCAAGGTTACACTTTAGCTACGTTACAAGTAAGAAGTTGCAATTTTTAATTCGGATGCAATTGACCAAAAGTACTGCCTAACACATTGTAAACATCCCATTTGAAGGAAACGGCTCACATTAGAGCATCATACTGCTTTCTTAGGCAAAGTTAACGTCCGAATTAGAGTTACACTTTAGCTACGCGTAGTTACAGTTTTGAGCGCTGCGTTACACTTAAGGAATGGTTAGGTTACACTTTAGCTACGTTACATTAAGGAGTGGCAATTTTCAATTCGGATGCAATTGACCAAAAGTACTTCCTAACGCTTAGTAAACATCCCATTTGAAGGAAATGACTCACATTAGAGCATCATACTGCTTTCTTAGGCAAAGTTAGCGTGCGAATAACAGTTACACTTTCGCTACGGGTAGTTGCACTTCTGTGCGCAACTATGCCATTAGCAATGGCCCGGTTACACTTTAGATAAGTTACCCGTAAGAAGTTGCATTTTTCAATTCGGATGCAATTGATCAAAAGTACTTCCTAACGCATGGTAAACATCCCATTTGAAGGAAACACCTCACATTAGAGCATCATACTGCTTTCTTAGGCAAAGTTAACTTCCGAATTACAGTTACACTTTGGCTACGGGTAGTTATAGTTTTGAGCGCCGCGTTACACTTTAGCAACGGCGAGGTTACACTTTAGCTACGTTACAGTAAGAAATTGCATTTTTCAATTCGGATGCAATTGAGCAAAAGTACTTCCTTAAGCATGGTAAACATCCCATTTGAACGAAACACCTCACATTAGAGCATTATACTGCTTTCTTAGGCAAAGTTAACGTGCGAATTATAGTTACACTTTAGCTATGGGTAGTTACACTTTTGAGCGCTGTATTACACTTTAGCAACGGTCAGGTTACACTTTAGCTATGTTACCCGAAAGAAGGTGAATGTTTCAATTCGGATGCAATAGATCAAAAGTACTTCCTAACGCATGGTAATCGATCCATATGAAGGAAACTCCAACATATGTATGTCTTGTTGCTGTCACATGCAGGTTCTAGTCATTACATACAGGTCCAGCCAATAAAATTTGCTTTCTACATCAGTAGACAAACTCCAACATATGTATGCCATGATTTATTAATTCATATCCCAACATTAAAATTAAAAATTTCAATTTATAACAACTAATACAGAAAGAGTGACGGAGAAATGGAGTGAAGAATGAGGAGTTTTCTCTTTCATTTTCTTAGGCAATGTTAGCGTGCGAATTATAGTTACACTTTGGCTACAGGAAGTTACACTTTTGAGCGCCGTGTTACACTTTAGCAACGGTCAGGTTACACTTTAGCAACGGTCAGGTTACACTTTAGCTACATTACAAGTAAGAAGTTGCATTTTTCAATTCGGATGCAATTGACCAAAAGTACTTGCTAACGCATGGTAAACGTCCCATTTGAAGGAAATACCTCACATTAGAGCATCATACTGCTTTCTTAGGCAATGTTAACGTCCGAATTACAGTCACACTTTGGCTACGGGTAGTTACAGTTTCGAGCGCCGCGTTACACTTTAGCAACGGCCAGGTTACACTTTAGCTACGTTACAGTAAGAAGTTGCATTTTTCAATTCGGATGCAATTGAGCAAAAGTACTTCCTTAAGCAAGGTAAACATCCCATTTGAAGGAAACACCTCACATTAGAGCATCATACTACTTTCTTAAGCAAAGTTAACGTCCGAATTACAGTTACACTTTGGCTACGGGTAGTTACAGTTTCGAGCGCCGCGTTACACTTTAGCAACGGCCAGGTTACACTTTAGCTACGTTACAGTAAGAAGTTGCATTTTTCAATTCACATGCAATTGAGCAAAAGTACTTCCTTAAGCAAGGTAAACATCCCATTTGAAGGAAACACCTCACATTCGAGCATCATACTGCTTTCTTAGGCAAAGTTTACGTCCGAATTACAGTTACACTTTGGCTACGGGAAGTTACAGTTTTGAGCGCTGCGTTACACTTCAGCAACGGCCAGGTTACACTTTAGCTACGTTACAGTAATGAGTGGCATTTTTCAATTCGGATGCAATTGAGAAAAAGTACTTCCTAACGCATTGTAAACATACTTCAAGGTAATTTTGATCTCATAATGATATATGTGAACACACACATATATACAGAAGCAACAAGACTTAATCCTAATCTTAATACTTGCAATTCTTGATCACTACCATTTATCTCTTTTGTCCCTTTCTTTTCCAGTATGGTTCTTTAATGTTAAAAAGATAAAAGAAGATCATTTTCAGTATTTTCACTACAACTCCATATAACATGAAGTGCAAAACACACATCCGGACATTCAAATTCACAACAAATTTACTTGCTAACCAGACAAAATTAAAGAAAACGAACAAAAATCTGTACACATTTTAATGCCACCAAGAAGCAAGGAACAAAAAGCTATAAAATCTGTACACTTGACAGAAACCGTGGCCGGGAGCGGGAGTCGCAGCGCTAGCGTCGCCGGAAGCTGGAGTCGTAGTGGGAGCTTGGCCGGGAGCAATACCGCGACCGAAAGCGTGGCCGGGGCCGGCAGCAGCAGTCGAAGCTTCGCCGGGGCCGGTTGCGAGAGCGATACCTAGAGGGCTGGAAGAGAAATGGAGATGAGAGAAACCGAGAGTTGAGAGCGGGAGGCACAGAGCAAAGAAACGAAACATAGTTACGGGAGCCACAAATTGAGGGAAATGGAGCCACAAACCGAGCCAGCCACTGAGCTGTTCTGATGTGGCAGTGTTACGTGGCATAATTGACCCATGGTGGGAAATACTTTTCAAAGGCAACCATTTCTGTCATATTTTTTCCAACTCACGCTGGAGAGGTAAAATGGCCTGAGAAGGGGCCACAGGCTCTGCTTTCTGTCGAGGACAATAACTTCCCCTCTGCTGAGGTGGAAGTTGTTTTCCATCATTACCGTTAATTTATTAAGTAAATTTTCTCGTTGACTTTTGATAAAAAATTTCCTAACCAACATGTTTTCCTAATATTTTCTTACTTAAACCTCTAACAATATTCTGTTTATATCTTCAAATTATTATAACTAAATTTTTATTATTTTTTAATAAACAAAATATTATCTCACTTTTAAATATAATTATTTTAAATCTTATTTAAAATTAAAAATTTTAAAATAATTAAATTTATTAAATTTTATAATTTAAATAATATTATTCAATAAATTTAATTCCTTTTTACCAAATTTTATAAGATTTTTGTGAATTTTTTTCATGAAAACATTTATCATGTTTACAATGGCGTTTCAGCGAAGCCTCCAAGCTCAAGGACAGGCTTCGGGCAAACAGCCAATTGCTCTGAATACGAGCAAATGGGCCAAGAGGACATAAAATAGAACTTGGCGGAAAGTAGAAAAGGTGCTGCCTATGAGGTAATACAATATCCACAAAATTTTAAATTTATTATTTTCACATAATTATATATAAATTTTTAAATGGTATGATTTCGTATGGTATTTTTATATAATTATATAAAAATAATATATTTACCCGACCACATTCAAGAGCAGTACAAAAAAAATATAGAAATAACTGTCAACCCTGTACATCACTATATAGAATATAATGATTCATGGCCAAAATAAAACGCACGCAAACTGAAGAAGCCACCTTTCGTTGTTAATCTACGACCTCTTTCACTTCACTCACTTTCTCTTCTTTCTTCGTTTCAACAGCAACGGGTTCACCTTCTAATGGATAATCCACGTCAACGGCGAACGAAGCATCAAGACTAACATTGGAAGGTGTAGTCGCAAGCGAAGCGTCCAGCGATGTCCTTTGAGCTATATTCTTCTTGGCCTTGGCACGCCAAATTTGGAGCCCTCTAACCACATTCTCTGTAAACACAGCTTTGCTCATGGAGGTACCCATCTGCAAACAATCACAATTTTTTTTTTTTTTCAAAATGAGTAAAGTAATTGCACCAAAACTTCATATTACGTTATCTGAATGTAAAGGAGTCAAAAGTAGAATGTGCAATTAGCATGGCTGGGTATAGTACAAAGAGGAAGTTTACCTGAGTTACCAAAGCATAAAGGGGTAGTGTCACATAGCCACAAAGGATTTGTACCACAAAACCCATAGCAAGCCTTATCACAATATCCTCGGTTTCTTGATGGAAGCATGACCTGAAGCCGAAGCGGATCTGCATTGTAGAGAAAACAGCATTAAATTGGGTTTAATTGCATTTGGACAAAGGATCAGTCTAAATTGTTTTAACAATGAAAATGGGGACTTACCCAAGTCCAAGCAAAAAATGATAGTTGAAAGGAATTCTGCATAGTACACAAACTTTATTACTCCAATGTTTTGAGAAATAAGCAAACAAAACCTCCATGATGCTATAGAATGTCTAAGGTTACCAAAATCAGATTTAGATTCCTACCTTTATCATTTTTTGACCATAGAAACTTTTTATATATCTTCTTATTTTATAGTTGAATATACTTTATAAATTTTTTTTTAATTTTAATTTTATATTCATTCCTTTCTTATTATACCGAGGCGCTTAAATTTCAATGGTTATCAAAATGAGTTAGAAAGCAACTTCTTTTGGACGTTAAGTTTAGAGAGCAACCTGGAACAGTATGAAGCTCATAAGATGGAGAAGCATCTTGGGCCATCCAAACCAAAAGAAGTGGTCGCTGGGCCTCACTAGTAAAGTTCCTTTGACCACTTGGGATTTGTCATGACTGTCCAAGCACATTTTTGTTATTATGCCCTCAAGCTTTGTTCCCACCAACAACAGCATCTGCAGAACAGAGCACATAAAGAAAGATTCCTACACTTTCTCGTCCGTTTAGATACTTAGTTAAAGCTTGTCATGGGTGGCAAAACTAAAGTACTATTTGGTTTTCTTACCACTAAAGGAATAAAAGGCAGCCATAAATAGCTGTGGAATCCTGCAGAAGGAAGGAGAAAATTAAAATCGAATCTGGCAGAGATTCTATCATGAGATCTGCTATTTCATGATTAAATGGTTCAAATAGTGCTACCATTTGCATGGAAGAATATGAAAAATATAGCAAAGGTCCAAATCCACCATCTGCAACAAGATGCACAACAAAGGAGATCATTATTCTAGCAAGTTTCAGGACATGAAAGATACTCAAACGTATAAAATATTTGATTGAATTTGACCTTGTTTACCTTGTTCCCACGACCATTCTAAAATCTCTCTCTAGAGCTCTTCTAATGTATTTTTGGAAGTCAAAGTTGCTTTTTTCTGCAAAATGGGCCTGTAGGAAAATAGCAGGCAACGAAATGCGTTTAATAGATGATTTGTAGATGGTATATAGTATTATTTATACTAATCCGTATTAATATTCTATACTGATATGAAAGCTGATTGATGAAATTGTTATGCCACAACTCTTTATGTACCAACTTCTTTAGAAATATTAAAATAGATTAATCTATTTCGATCTATAATTAAATGAGATAAAATAGTTTAATATTTTAATATATTAAAAATAATAATAACTTAATTTCTTATTTAAGTAAAATAAAATAAATTAATTTAATAAATTAATATATTTTTATATATAAATCTATTAATTTATCTCATCCCTTTATAATCTATAAATTAAATGTGACAAAATAAACCAATTCAACAAACCCAATTTATTTTAACATTTCTAAACTTCGTGGCTTGCTCTGCAGCGCAGCAGCTGTTATGGGGCCCTGCCCCTGCACAAGGCTGCCCGCGATGGGTGTGGGTCACACAGTAGTAGTTATTAATCTAAAGGCATTATCCTTACCGTAATGAATCCATGCCTAAGAGTGAAATAATCAGCCTTGGTGACAGACTTATAAAATTGTCTGTGGAAACAAACCTGCACAAAAGGAAAAGGATCAATATAGTATATTGGATGTCGTGTCAGTAGAATTGGATATTTAAGTTTAATGATGATTGATGGAATTAACCAGCCAAAAGAGAAGTGAGTTGTTGCTCCAATAGTTAAGATGGCGCTTCCCAAATGACGTTTGATGAATGAGCTGAAACCTCTCAGGATCTACATTAATTCCAAAAATTAAGGTAAGAAATGGAATGCAGTCCCATAGTTAGCATGTAAAACATTTCAGTAAAAGTTAACAAACAGCAGTACTGGGAACAAAAAGCCTGTCTAATTTAATTGACTTCAATCATTCAGTATGTCATTTTGCGGATTTTTTTTTTCAACAAACCATCAATGAAAGGGGGCCTACACGCAATTGGGCATCAAATTATAGTGGTCCTTGAATGTTACCTTTTGAAAGCTGATATTCCAGTGTTTTAGTTTCTTCCTCCCAAGACTCCCACCGACTCATCTGCAAGATCAAAAACAAATAGGTCTTGTTGTTTTCAAAATCTAAACCTTATTAAATACTTACTAAAAAAATATAAATCATGAAGTTATCAGGTACGTAGCTAAGATTAAATTGTGTACATCTGATATGCACATCAACGTGGGGCCTTTTATTCTTCAAAGACAAATACAAACAATAAGCAATTGTCAAACGCATGGCCAATTTCCCCAATGTCAAGTTTTCTTTCATACAGAAAACAAATCCTATAGTTAAATAGTGTACCTTAAATATTGTCTAACAGTTATGGCCTTTTTTGGATTATTTGCAAAAATAAGTTTTATTACACTTAATTGTTACAAAAGAATTGTGTAACTAACTTTTGGCTTTACAAATAACTTGGTCTGAACCGTCTGTGACGGCATTGAGAAAACAATGTTGTCTAAACAGTCAAAGACGTAAAGAAAGGTAAACAGCATGGTGGTCCTAAAGAGAGAGATTGATCACCTTGGCCATTCCAAGGCTGAAGGTGAGGATGCAAGAGATAACATGAAACAATGCCAAAGCAAAGATTAAGTACTGCAGCTCTCGGACGCCTTCCCTTGACAACAGAGATACTTTCTCCTGTCAACAAATGCAGCCATAAAAATAATTCAATTATAAAGAGCTTGCTCGATGATTAACTATTATACAAATGACATTAAGGCTGAATTCCACTATGTTTCTGTAGACTTAAGCTCTCATTTTCACCAAAAAAAAGTCCAACTTTAAACAGGTTCATAATCAAATATGACATTTAAGTGTATATCCTTCTGCATTTGCAATCATACCTGCTCTGCACATTTGGTTTCCTCCTCAGCACCATAAGAAGTCACGTTCTTGCAAGGGAGAAAAGTTCCACCGACACCCTTTGGGATGCAGACATTTGCAATTGGTTTTTCACATGCTGTTAGCAACAGAGAAAGGAATCCCAGCAGCACCAATTCTACACAGAGGTATAGCGAGCACTTCGTTTATTATAAAAACTCAAAGAAATAGAAAAAGGGTACCCATTTCTCTCTAAGCTTCACGTGTCTGGACTCTGACCTGATTTAATCTTTTCAAGAGCTTGAATAAGGGACTTAATCTTTTTCTTGTTGAAGCACTGAAGACAATGAAAGAGTTGGATACTTCGTGTTAGACATATAAAGTAGGCGAAGAAACATGTATATGTTTCCTGCATGTGGCTCTGTACTATTTGGTAAATTGTTATGCGTATGCTTGAAGAAAATGCCACTATTTATCATGAGTAACTCAATATTCAAATACCTTGAACAAAGCATGGAGCAAATGCTCAACCAGAATCGAGGTTAATATCAATACAAAGCAAACTGTTGCCACTGCCCATGTTGGTGTGCTTGCCAGTGTTGTCTCCGAAACGTCTGTCATCTTCTGAACTTCAGATATCCCACTTAGTCAGCCAGAAATAATACATGCATGGTAAGAATGAATATATATAGTCATGGAAATATAGTTATATTCCTAGAAGCAGCGGCAGAAGCATCTAGTTGCCAAAGCACCCATTAACAGTCAAACATAGATTGCCAAGCATTCACATTTGAACGCGCCAGGCGTGTTGTTTTCTTTCCGTCCTTGTTCGGAACTATTACATCAAGGGACAAGAACAATGGAAGCACCCATAACATACAAAGAAGTTGCCAAGCATTCACATTTGAACGCGCCAGGCGTGTTGCTTGCTTTCTTGTCCTTGTTCGGAGCTGCTACATCAAGGGACAAGGACAATTGAAGTACCTACATGACACGTTTACTCCTTATCAAACTTTTGCCGTCAATGTGAATACTTCAAATCCTTGTTGGAAGGAAAAGCTGGTAAGGCTCTTATTCTTGAATGGTTACTATTTGAACAGCACCGTGTTCACCTAAAAATATACTCAAATTCTCATGTAAAACAAGGAGACAATTTTTATTTATACTTTTAATGATATTAAATAAAAAAGATTTCTATTTGATTTATTTACATTTCGTAAGTCATTTTTGGTGGATTTGTAAATCAGGGTACTTATAGATTACTAGGACACAAACTTTAAATGGCGAACTGGTTAAGAGTTCAAAAGCAACAGGAATTGGCTATTTGTGGTCAACACCCATCTTTTGTGAAATACATTTATTTCAAAACAGGATGGGAGCAACTTTGCCCATTAGTCATCGTTTAATTAATATTTCTACTAATGTATTGACAATTGCATCAAATATTTAGAAGGAGCGCAACACAGAATAAGCAGTGGGGGCAATAGGACAAACAACAGAGAATTTAGAGAACTTCACAAGTCAGTGGCGTTATTTGCCCGTTGTGGTCCACCCCAGATCACTGGCCATGATTTTTGTTTAAAGAAAAGATCGTCAAGCAAACATTACCATCTACAATATTTTGTCTTCATTATACAACTCCAAGGACAAAGATGCATTGGATTTTGATGCCTCACAAGGGTCAAATTAGGAGTAAGCATAACGAATTAATACAAGCCACTCACTGCGCCATTGGCAATTCAAGACATAAGTTAAATTGGTGGATAATTACACCTTTTTTCCCTTGATATGTAAGTAATTAAAACAAGCACATAACCAGAACAACCACGGACATCTCCGCAACTTCATGCCAGTGTCCTACAGTCATACTAGCATGCGTCATGATTCTTAAATCAATACTGCAGTACACCCTGCAAACAATGTGAATATTTGCACGAGTCAACCCTCTGATTTAAAACTAGGTAGACAAACACATAGGTTCCTCGGATAGCTAAACCAATAAATTGCATACAAAAAAAAAAAAACAAAAAACACTCCACAATAGTTGCTTTGGCAGCACCACTACTTGTTCACACAACATCCCTCGATCAGTAATTAGTCTTTAGGAAAGCTACATATGTCGTTAGTATGCATATGCATTGTGCCATTAAAGGCATTTGTTGAACCACTTTGGCTGAGCCTTGAGAGGCCAGTAATTATGATAGTTCAGCACTTACTCCCACAGGGTATCTCTCACTAGTATTACATCATTCAATCTGTGTTAACTTTCCATTGTTTTCCTGCTCAAGTCAAAATGCCCAATTCAAGGCATTTTCAAGCTCCTAATTGCAGTTTAGAATCATATCCACCAAGGCCAGAGAAGTCAGTTCTCCTGTCTACCACCAATTCCGACTAGTGAACCTGCAGCTTCGATTTAATAGAAGTTCACTACAACACTGTAGTCAACTATCATGCCTTAAAGAAAAAGATTGCTCACCTTGGTAAAGTTGCTTCCAACTGCCCTACGTCCCAGCGAATTCCCTGGATGGAATTCATCCCCTACATATCTTGTAAAGGAAGGTGCAGAATTTAATTGATGAGTGATTGTAGAGAGGTCAGCCTCTTTATTTGTAACGTGATTCTCTTCAGTCAATGAAAACCCAAAGAGTCTGTGGCTACTTTTACATGAGGAAACCAATTCTTGACTGACTCTCATTGGTGACCCAGAATCACAAGACCGTGAAGCACCCGGCTGACTATGCAAATTTAACATACCAAAAGAATTTATTCCTTCCTGAGGTTGCCCACTTAAAACAGGCTCGTAAGGTGGGTATGATGCAAATTTTCCACCTTTCACTTCAGAAGCATATGATCCCCGGTAGTGGGTTTTACCCTCCATCTCCTCATTACGTTTGTTATTGTAATTATTATAATTACAGTTTGAAACTGGATTGATGGCTTGCTGGAACATCAACACCGAAGATGGAGATGACACTTGCCCAGCCGGAACAGGTGGATGCAAACATGCAGCATTGTCCAGGATTTGGGTAGACCATCCATTTCTGGAGCTGAGCAGTTGACCACCATCAAAAATTCCAAAGGGACCATTTCCACGAGCCTCGTCTATAGACAAGGCCCTTCCATATGGTTGGCTTGGAAGTATTTCTTGACCTTGCAAGACCTTCTGGAATCCAAACGATTCACTAAAGCCTATGCCATTGAAGGAAACATCTGAACTCACTTGTGGAACTCCAACACTATTTACTGTTGCAGCAACCCCAGAACAGTCTGAACCAGGATAGCACCTCCTTAATTCAGATAGGTGGTGACTCCGAGCACTAATACTATCATAAGGAGTACTAACACCCAAAATTTCTTGACCTTGCAAGACCTTCCGGAACCTTAATGATTCCCCAAAGTCTGATGTTCCAATACCATCTGAAAATTTATTAAAGACTCATCAATAATGTAGTGTGAAGAAGGACAACTTATCAACAAATCTAGGAGACTTACTTGGAACAGGAAATTCTAGCTTTCCTGAAGGCAATCCAACCCTGGTCCTCTTTAAACCAGTTGCCATCAAGTTATTGGATGTGGAAACAGAACCAGATGGCTCAATTTCCCATGGGGAAACCCTATTATGCCTAGTGGCTTCTATGTCATCCCATCTTACCTGCAGAGATGAGAAAGTACATATGGCCACCATCAATTATATTATTAAAGGAGTTACATCACATCAGTAGTAATAATTATTAGTGGCCATAAAGAGATTGATGAAATATGCATGTAGAATGATCAAGTTTCCATCAAAAGTAGATACAACAAATTTTTGAGAATTTGAGAGGCATGAGTTGCTAGCGAAAATTGACTTATGCAAGTAACTTACGCAACAAATTCCATATCAAGCATGAAAAATAAAACTGAGGGCAATAAACAATGACCTATAACATCACGAGCCAAGTAGGATTCTAATTTATTAAAATGAAGAAAATTATTCACTAACAGCAGGCAACAGAAGAGTTAAGCCATGACCCATCAGCATCTCAAGTTACTGATTTATAGTGGGAAACCACTCCTCTTCAGCCTCAAATAGTGTACCAAGCTTTCAACCAAGCGCTCTCATTTTGATATAAGAAATTAAGAATTCAGAGGGATAGCTGTGAAACTGACTATCAATTTTATATTCCACCACCATAGGCACATTAGTTCTTTAAAATGCATGTTTCGCTGTAGTTTCCTATGTTAAGGTATGCTACGGGCAATTATTAATTTGCTCACTACAATGAAGATCTATGTATCTCGTTCTAAACTAGAGAGTTAGTATAATAAATTATAAAAAGAATTTAAAATCGTCAATTTTTAAGAAGGCGAGCAAAAGATAGAAGCAAGCATACAAACAACAAAAATGCTCTAGGTATTAGTTAGTTTAGTGCTTCTTCAGGAAAAGGGACAACAAAAACAAGTACACAAACAAACAAACAAAAAAGGATTCCTTGACTACATTGTGAAGAAAGCAGGACTTCTAAGCACTTTTCCATTCTACTGTCACCCATTTTCTGTAAGAACCTAATAATTCAAAACGAAATAAGTGAAAGCGATACATAAAGCAGAAATTATTAGCAGTATACCCCAAGATGAGTTCGGAAGCTGTATCTTCCATAATTATTGAAAGGTTATCAAATGCATAAGAGTATTTGTGAGAGATAAAATGAGTTCAGTACCTTACTATAAAGCAGAAGTTGCATTTCAGAGAGGCTAAAAATAGTATGTAATTGCCTCAACAAGTACATCCCTAGAGAAATAATTTATTGAATTTCTGAAACTAATTATGTTAGGCAAAAAGCCAAGAATGACCTCTGAACTAGCGCAAGAAAACACTAGGGATACGGTTACCAAAAAAATAAACACTACGGATACAAATAGTTTTGCTGTCTAAATTGATGGCAAAAACAGTTTCTATGCTTTAAGAGTACACCTGAAATATAAGGCTAGTTTTTAATAATTTATGCTTCAACCCAGACTCATACACTGTATGCCAGGTAGTTTAAAGAATGAGGTGCCGCAACATAATTACTATTACTAATAAGTAAAACAGTGATTCAAATATTAAAAAAGTATAAGGGTTGCCCTTAGGTCAAATTATCCTCGAGCATTACAACGACTAATACATTACAACTTATAATTAAGAAAGATCCCATACCAGTAGGCACCTCCATTTTGATCCAGGCCATCTAACAGGATCCACATCGCTAATTCCAACAATTAGTCCTGTGCATCTGCCGAAAAGAAGTTCAACAAAGAATATCTATTGATAAATTGCTAATTACTGCAAGCAAAAGCATGACAAACCTTCGCTCTGAAGTATCTTCAGATTCAAAACGCATCCTGAACCTCATTCCAACTGAATAAGAATGATCAAGGCTCCTTAAAAATTTTTGGAGGGGTATTATGAATTCTGATGAGCTGACCCTACAATGGAAAGTTAAAGTATTAGATAGAAGACAATAATCAGAGAGCATTGACAGCAAGAGAGAAATCCAAAGCAAACTTTACAGGATAAAATTCACTTGAGTACACTCAAGCAATAGCAATAACAAAAGCAATATTGATGGCTTTGCAGATTTGAGCACGAGACTATTTTGCATAGTTTCATATGATAGGATGTTATAAGTAAGAACAGCCTTTCTATTCTTACAAACTAAAAGTCACAAGCACCTCACTTAAAAGAATCAAGATCATTAAATTTATTAGGTCCCATAGTCTAAACTATGAGACTCATTTGATCAACAACTCACACTCAATTTAGTGAGCTTCTTGTAAACCCCACTTTGTGGGAACTTGTTTCCATATCCACATGAGAACATTGACCGGGTAATAATGGTGGTCTGAAGTTGAAAAGGAAAACTATGCACCTGGGGAAAAATTACTCGGGTTTTGGCAAAAATATTATGAGGGAAAAAGAGAAATGGCAGTTACTTGGTAGAAGGTGCAAATTAGCATATGCATATAAATTTCTTTAGGGGCAAATAACATCAAACAACAGTTGCAACAGAAACTTCCAGTCATATTTAATGCATGCAAATCAAGAAAAAGTGAAATATTAGTTCTGAGTTGTCATCTATATCTTGGTAAAAGTGTAAAACATATTACAAAGTATGTGGAGAAACTCAAAAGTGTGATAGAGATTAATATAACAAGTGTCCATGGAATTAGATGTGCATGGGGCAAAAACATTCAGCGAAACAAACAGAAGTAGGAAGGGTTTAAGATCTTTATTTCCATATCAACAAAATAACCAACACAATAAGAGCTTTATTGCAGGCAGCATATATCCTTAACCCCTATTAATCCAAACTCTTAGTCAGCATTTTAATAAATTAAAGTTGGCCTAAATTGGGGGTATGACAAGAATTCCTCCGTGAGAAAACATCATTCTGAATCCTGATCTTAAACCCAACATAACACTACTTTTATACCAAGAAACTGACAAAGTTACTTTAACTGCAGAGCATAGTATAAGACAAAAGGCAGAAAAATACCTCGGATTATAGTACACACTCAAGGCACACCTACTAGAGAGAGCATTGACCACATCCATGAGAGTGCAACTATTTAATTGCTGGCCAGAGGGAACAGAAAAGGTCCCACTGCTCTTCAATTGAGCTGCCCTACGAACTCCCAACCTCAGTTCTCCATCCGCACCCCTGCCATAAAACTTAAAAAATAAGTCTTGCTTGGCGATGTTAAATATAAAATTTTAGGTCTTCATACCTAAGAAAGAGCACAGCATCTCCAGACACAAGTTTCTTCTTGTTCACAAATGCACTCCATCCAGTCGTGAGCAAATGCCTTCGTGGCTGCCCTGCTCAAATGAAGAAAGGAAATACAAACCCAAATAGTCAAATCATATTTTCAGTACATTCTGTTTAATAAACATTACAGCTTCAAGATTTGAAGAATAGAAACATAACAGAAATTAGTGTTATACCCCTGTAAATATGTCGGAACCTCCATTCCAGGCCATGTAGATCCTTCGCCACAAGCTCTTGTGAAGGTCTCTGTTGATTGTAATCCTAAAGTAACAGAGTACTTAAATTCAAGATTCTATGAAAAAATTACTCATGCAAACTTTTAGGAAATTAGATAGTAGTCGTAAAAGTGCAGACTTTTAAGTCCACCATATTTTGGACATTCACATGAATCTAACTTGAGCACACAAAATCACTACAGTTAAATTTAAAATGATCAGAGAAACACTTGAACAGGATCAGGTGACATAAGTGGGAAAAGCAACGTATAATCATTATTACCAGGGGAGGAAAGCAATCTTCAGCTGCTCGACGAGGTACAGAGAATCCACCATGAGTGCTAGTATCAGAAGCAGTCAGAGTTTTGCAGAACATGTGAGGCGTTGAGGACTTCAACGAAGCCTCCATATCCTCCTCTTCAACATCAGCATCAGTTTCTCCTTCACGCAATTTTCTCTCAACTTGCTATAAACAATGGCCAGGTTGATGCAAAGTCAATATCATACAACAAGGGCACTAGAATCAATATGCATATTCTGTTCTCTTCTTAGCAAGAGATCTTTCTTTCGGGTCCATTTTCTCTGATAGCGCATGTTATAAGAATTAATAACATAGGCAGAGGACTAAGCTATAAGTTTATTATGTATATTTGTCTACTTAGGTTTCCATTAATATGAACGCAACTCAGATAAGCAATCTGATTATAATTGATCTGCTTAGTCTATTTCACTTGACACTTAGGACTTAGGCACTGACGAATTTAAAATTCAGAAATTTAGTTATCTTTCCTTTTCCAGTATCTTCTCGAAAACCAAACCAAAAACTCACCTCACTTTCAGGAACCAACAAGACCTGGCAATACACTTCATCGCTCCCTTGCTCCGCCTGTCCAGAAAAAGCACAAGCATTTTACATTGCATTCTAATTTCAAAATAAATCAACCTTCAGTAACCAATTGTGAGGCTCACGCGAAAGGATGTAAAAATAAAAGAAGGAAGAAGTAGTAGAAGATATTCGTTTCCGTAATTCTTGCACATTATTGCATATAGACACAGGAAATTAGGCAAATTACAAATCTTTTTCCCATCAATTTTATCAGCAAGCAAACAGAATCCGGTCAGGAAAACACCACAAAAAGAAACCAAATTTAAAAAAAAAAAAATCCCAACCCGATCAATCACAGACAGCATACTGCATACGTTTTGTCCACAGAGGAAAAAAAGACTAGAATACCAACATGAAGCTTCACATCGACAACGCGACAGAACAAATGAGGTGGGATATTGTAGGCAGCGACCGGAAAATCCTGAACGTGCTCGAAGTGTCCCTGTGGGAAGTACACCACTATGCTACCTTTCTTCGGCAACGAGATCATTGGGCCCGCACAAGCGGTCCATAGCTCCAAGCACACAGAAGAAGAAGGACGAGGAGGGGCCAAAGTTGAAGGGGAAGCTGAAGCTGAAGTGCTTATGCCGGAGTGAGAGGGGGAAGATGCAGAGGAACCAGACGATGGCGTTTCATCGTCCTCTGTAGTGTTAAGATCAATCAAAGCCCCCATTAGAACAAAGCCCTAGAGACAATGTTAACGAATCTGATAACAAAGGGAAGCTGCTTCTACGGTAGGGGTGCGAAAGCCTTTTGATGTGGAGGAAGAAGGAAGAGGTAGAGGATGGAAGGATTTCAAGGAGTGATTTCATGCCTGCATTTTCAGAGAGCGTGAGGTGGGAGCACCTTTGGCATTGCTAAAAGAAGCCGACCCAATACTCCAAAAAGAAAGTCTCTTTCTGTGTCTGTTCTCTCGTTCACTTTCTCTCTCTTTCTCCCACTGAGCTATCACCCTCTGCTAATTTTTCTTTGTTTCTTTTTTGGGTACTCTTTTACTTTTTTTTTTTTTGGAAAGGGTGAATGAATAAGTGAACGAGTTTTCGATTGTATCAAATCAAGCTTTCATTGGATTTAAACTATAAAAATAAGATATTTTTCTCTTTCTTGAATAATTTCTTTTTTTTTAATTTTTTTGTGCAGACTGAAGCTACTACAGCAGCGCTGCAGTTGCTGTAATACTGCGACAGTTGGTGTGATGTGTAGCAGAGGCAGAGAGAGAAAGTGATTAGATCAAATACTGTACTGTAGTAGTGCCTCACTTGTGAGGTTGTGTGTTGGTTTAAAAAATCAATATCATTTGTACCAAAAAATAATAATATCATCAGACACTCAATAAAAAGGTCTTTAAGACTGTACGGCCTCCCTGTATTTCCGGGCGGATGTCTATTCTGTCCCCCTCTGCTTCCCCGAATCTCACACCTATCCCTCTGCTTAATGGGACTTCTGAACCTTGGATGAGAAATTAGGTCATCTTATTACCCACATACTCACTTGCCGTCTGGTTTCTACGGAGATTTTGTTTGTTGACCATGTCATTGACCGTCTATAGATTCTCCTACTCCTTTAGTAAACTGTTTTTGGTACGGAACTGTGATGCCAAATTACTAGTATTGCATCATTTTCTGCATTCTGGTACGTAGAAGTGAGACCATCATTGGCGTGGGAAATTTAGCTTTCTGGGCAAATTTTTTTTATCAAATGCTGTTGAACCTGAATTTTATATGGCACCCCATTACCCCATTCATAATTGGCAGGCTTTGGGGGTTAATGTTGACAATTAACCATAAACGAGGAGACAAGTGCAAGACAAATGGGCTTGGAAATGGAAAGTTGCATGATGTTTTCAAGCATTCAACTTTACACTTTAGAAACGGCCGATTACATTGCCTACCCATTCTTTTGACTTTGCCATTGAGTCCTATCATAATTATGAGCAGTTTTCTTAGACAAAAAGTAATGACAAATCCAGGTCATCGCGCCTAACCAATTGGGGAACTGATAAATTAATGAAAAGCTTAAGCTTTCAAGCCCAGACAACTTAGCTTATGCCTTTTCATCTTTTTCCTTTTATTTTTTTTTTCGCTTAACTACGTGTGAGTAAAACTGAGCTGGATCTTTTGCGTTTGCCAACTTGTTAAATTAGCAATTCACATGTCAAAACGAGGTGTTATTAACAAAATGCTAGTGTAGTAAATGTTTGTTATGTTCTAAAAATTTTGAGATAATTTATCAGTTTAAACTTAAATTTAAAGTTATTTTTATTAAAATAAATTTTTATTATAATTTTTATTTTAAAAAATTTAATTTTTTACATAAAAAATAAGAGATATTTTTAAAAGAATTCAAAAAAAAAATGTCAAAGTGAATCAGTTCCATTTCACTTGCCATAATCTATGATTAAATAAGGTGGAGTGGGTCTTTCACTTGCTATAATCTATGATTAAAGAGGATGGAGTGAGTCAACTAAACAGATTAATATATTTTTATATATAAATATATTAATTTATTTTATTATATTATAACTTATAAATTAATCAAAATAAATTAACTTATATTTTTTATCAATTAAAAAAATATAAATTTATTCAACCCCTTAAACAAAATAAGATAAACTTAAACCATTTTTGACATCTCTAATTTTTATGTTAGTTAACTCATGCTCATCCTGTCTCCTGTTTGGATTTATATGTTTCTAATTCACTAAAATTACAGGTTATAGGGGATTGAGTGGATTAATTAAGTTAATATATTTAAAATGAAAATACATTAATTTGTTATGTTAAAAGTTTCATCATATTGAATAGAAAAAAAATTATTTTTTTAACTCACCCAAATAACGAACCCAATTAATGGCAGTGGACACTTATAATTAATAAAGACTTCAGCAAAAAATTGAAAAGGGAAAAAAAAAAGAAAAAGAAAAAGCCAGTGCATAACCTTGTGAAACATGTATAATTACTTGCTGTATATATTCAGCAGATACATTTTCTTCTGAATCCGAAGAATAAGAACATAATTATATAACGATGCTCTAAAAATGATGACACATTTCAGCATAATATTATCATCGTCATTGACGTTCATTTCCCAAAGAAAAATATGATGAGCTTTATGCAAGTGGGTATGATGGCCCTTGTGGTTTGAGTTTATGTAAAGCTGAACAAAACAGTAATTACCATATATGAAAACGAATTGATTTGTTGAGTAATGCAACAACAAAGGAACAAACCTATGAGTGAGGAAATCCCAAGCCCTAAGAATCAAGATCTAGCAAGTAAATAAATGGGGAATAAGCTGTGAAGAGTTTATAACATTTTCATTCTGTACAGAATGGCATTATTGTTAATGAGAACCTCATGAGGTAGGGTAAAGTGAAACTCCAAGTGGGCAACCAACTTGTTAATGATTTCATCTAAGTCAAGCAGGAAAAAAACCAAGCCTCTCTTGCATTTTCTTACTCCCTCACTCCCCAACAACACCCACAATATCTTCTCCGTTCTTGAATCTTAATTGAATCTAGAGTAATTCTAGTTCTGGATCTCACTTTGTCAAATAAATATTATACTTTACATTTGTAATAGTAGATATGTGAGATTTAATTATAGAGTCTCACATATTTTCAATTGTAGAATTTATGTAATAAAATAAAAATATGAAAATAGCAAGGATTATGATTCTGTTAATATTAGTAGGTCAAGTTGGGAAACGTATATATGCCTTCCTCATACATGCACTTTCTTAACAATCCTCCACCGTGCCCCCCACATCATTCATTTAGGGTCGTCTTTCAAAACTCCAACAAGCAATGCAGCTGGGCTCTCAGCTAGCCTTGCTAGTAGCATGCCATATGCAACAATAATTGCTACTCTTGAAACTAATAGAAATACCTTATTCATTATATCATTAATTGAGTATTTGGCAAAATTGCATTTTTTTTACATTAGCATGTGAGATACTCTGGTGTGAAAATTGAAATTTCAAGTTGTTAAATTTTTTTTTTGTTAAATCTTTTTTATAAAAAAAGTGATAAATCACTCAATACACATATAATATTTTAAATTTAAATTTAAAACTCTGAAAGGAGGAGCTCTCAACATAATAAATAATTATCAACATAGAATTATTTTTTTAAATTTAATTGTGATATTTATATATTTTATTTAAATAAAATATATGTATAATTATATTAACTTTTATGTATACCCTTTAATTAAAAATAATCTTTAATTAAAATTTTAAATTAAAAAGATTCCTAAAAGTAGTCGGCTTAGTATTTTGAATTTTGAGAATTTGATAACATCAAATGTCAACATTTACTGCCATATATATCAAATCAGAGCCTTAATTACTCACACGCACACTGGATTCAGTTGACATAGGCTTGTCCAACTTAGATTTGAATTTTTTAAAACTTTTTTATAATTTGATGCGTATATTTGTTAATTTATAATTTTATATCTATTTTTTTTACTTTACTTTAAAGAAAAAAAAATCTAACACCATATAGGTCACATAAATTCAGTAAACAAACCTCAACGGAGATGAAATTGTTAGAGTGTCAGCTAGCCATTCAATTATTGAAAGCATAGAATCTACTAAATGCACACCTCAAGGTCACGAGTTTTTTTTGAATGACCAAATAAATACCATTAAATATGTTTTTAATGAAGAATCCCCATTTGGGGTTCCTACTATGAACTATCAGTGAATGAAAGTAAAACCTAGCAGGCAAACATGAAAAAAATTCTAGTGTATTTTATTTTGGAAAGGAAAGTGGAACAATGCAAATGATTTTTATAATCTAGTTAATTTGTAAATTTTAATTAAATTTAAAATTTAAAATTTTATTTTAAAATTTAAAATTTTATTATAAAATTTGTATAAAAATAAAATACAAAAATAAAACAATTGATTTTATTTTATAAAATATAAAATCAATAGTTAATGATAAAAATTAATAAATTTAAAATTATCATTATATATAAATAAGTTAAGAAGCCAACTGGGGGAATTTGGGGAGCATGGTTGCAGACGTCAGTGCTGGGTGAGAAAGTGATGGTCATCTTTTGGAAATGGATTCTCTGTAATATTATAGAGGAAGGTGCTTTATTTTTTTTATAGCACTGTAATATGTATAATAATTTAAAAAATAATAAAAAATAAATTTTTATACTACAAGAGGCAGCAAAATATCTTTTTTACATCACAGAGGATTTATGTCCATATTTTTATTCCATTTTAGGAAAAAGGGCATATTTGTCAATTGGGATGGACAATGCCATAACAGTAATGAAAAGGGCCCAAGTCTCGATCAGAGCTATGAATTACAAAGAACCCAGACCCAGGTCTAGTAGGAGTAGAGCATAGGAGGCTACCCCTAGGTGGAAAACCCGGACAAAACGGGTTACGACTGAGTGCCCAGTCGGTTACGTCCGGGCCCGTGCTTTTATCCGATAGCGGAAACCCTTGTCAGTCCACGCGCCTTGCGTGGGTGTATGAAATGAAGGGAATGGACAAAAAGTGAGCAACCAATTTGGCCGGTTGTGTGGTCTGTGTGATTTGATGAAAGCTGTATAACGAACTCAAAACACATGGCATTCAATTATTGTTGTAGAAATATAGGTAACATTATCGAACCTTTACTTCAAAATATCTGACGAACGCTCTATTTTCTGTGAAAGTTTTAATTGTACTCACCCATTGATATAAAGGTTGTAAGGGAGTCATAAAAGTAAATTTTAATAAAAAAAATTTATTAAATAAATTATAAAAAATAAAAAAATTACTAAAATAAATTAAAAAAATCTAAATTCCCTCTTCCATCTATATAACTTCTCATCCATGCAATATCAAATAAATATCTATATAATCATTGCATAATTTAGAATAAATTATTATCACAAAAGAGATCATTCATTTTTGCAATTAAAGTTGTAATTAGAAATAGATAAAAATAAAATGATATGAGTAAAAATAATAAAAGATGAGGCTAAAAAATAAAAATTGATCTATTTTTATTATCTTATCTAAAATTATAAAACAAAGAGATTTCATAATCATGCATCTGATTCCAACCACTTTGAAGACCAACTAATTAAAATGCTTTGAATTCGTTATATCGATCACTTTAATAGAACGACCAAATGAGATTTTTTAAAAATTTTATTCCTTTTCATGGCTTTATAACCAATTTATTTATTTTGGCAAGTTTAGCTAGCTTACTAAAAAAAATGATGAAGTTATGAATGAAAATTTGTGTAATTATAATACATTTTTTTATAATTATATTGAAAATATCTAATATAATTTAAATAATGTAAATTTATTATAAAAAAATTATGTAGAAATAACTGTAGTTCTTATTAAAATAGTATAACATGAACTATCTTGCATTTCAACGTTGAAAGCAAAAGCGCACTCATCATTTTATTACCCCAAGAAAAAAGAAGCAAAAGGAAAAAAGTGCAATCATTTTGATGTAGATGTCATTCAATCTAAAAAAGCTTGCATAGACTTTTCCACCATCTAAGTATAAATTATTACTGAGAAAAATTATTTATGATTGCTTAATTTTGCATTTTTATAAAATGTTAATTTAGTACTAAAGTCGATTTATAACTGATTTAGTTATCTAAATGAAAGTTTTAATCTTATATGTTATGCATGGATTCAAATTTTCAATTTTGAAATTTAAAATTAGATACGTAATAAAATAGGGATAAAAATGAAATCAAAAAATTATAAATAAAATTTAAATATAAAATAAATAATAAAAATGATTAAAACTAAAAATATAAAAATAAGAGGTTCAAATTCATTAGACATCGTTACGAAATAATGCTAAATAGATTAAAAAATTTATAATAAAATTAAGAGAAATAAAAATAAATTAAAAATAAATGTCATATCCCAAAAATTGGACAAAGGCATGATCAAACCTTTTTATTGTGAGAACTTATTATCCTCCTAATCAAAGCAGTGGAATGTTAAAAGCTATAATTTGCCCTTAAAATAGTAAAAACAAACAACTAAACAGAACAAACTTTTTAAAGCCTCAGATCATTGATTAAATCTAAATTTCATTCCATGCCAAAAATTAGGGTTAATTTAAATTCCAACTTTTGCTAGCTAAGTGCATAATATATTGGGTGGTGAAATCTATATAAATCATAATCGGAATATTTTTTTTTTCGTGATAATCAGAATCTTTCTACCTTATTATTTACAGTAGCTATATAATAATTTTAGAGTAATATATTCATATACATAAACTTTGTCACAAATTACGCACATTATTATATTTTTTCTATATCTCAAAAATTTTTATCAGTAAATGTGGAAAGCGTATACTCCCGGGTACACAAATCATTTCCTTGAATGTTATTATTAGTTTCCCATCCTAACATGATCATGTGGGCAATAACAAGGCCATAAGGGCAACCCAAATTCCTCTCCTCAATCATAATACTTTCACTCCTCCCTTGACCAAACTCACCTATATATTCCAAATGCAAACATCCTCTTCGATTCCACTTGCCCCGCCCTACCATCACTGCAACCCTGCACCAAACCAACCCCCTTTTCCCACCACAACACCGTCCTTCCATCATTTTCTTGCCCAGACCGGAATCTCTACCCCACTCGCTCTTCCCTCCTCAACTCCTCTGCTCAATTCAGTTTCCAAACCTACGCCCACGCCACCTCGGCCCATCGCCACTCAGTCCCTCCCTTGCAAACCCAGCCAATCCCAACGCAAGTGACGTCCACGAGCTGATCACGCAGGGCCTTCTTCTCGTCCTTTCATACTCCCCAAGGGGGGCCCCGTTTGCACTCCAATCTGCTCATCTAGCCAATCCAATGGCGCGTGCATCATACCCCTTAACAGCGTCCATAGGAGTGGAAAATCAGTAGTCATCATCAATAAGGGCCAGAGCCTAGGTGACTTTTCGAAGAGTGAGCTTTTGCAGGCGCCACCCTCGACTTTTACGCGGGAGCTTCTGCCGCGGCCGCTCCTCTCTCTTACTCTGCACCCTCAGCCTTTCATTGTACTTTAGACTTGTCAATCATACGCACACTCTCCGACGTAGTTCTCCGTCCGTTGTCCTCATGTGCGCACACAGTTCCTCGGTCTGTCCCCCTTATCACCGTCCGCGTGTCAATCTCGCATGGCAGCTCAAGTGTGCCCCGCAATGAAGGGCGGTCCCATTGTCCAGGTCATCACCCCAGATCCACCGTTTCAAAATGCGGGACTGACTCTAAGCCAGAGGAGAAGGACGCGTGGCAGCGCCCCTATGGTTGGGCGGACCTCGCGAAACACTTGCCAAAAAGGAACTAGACCGGTCTTTGCTGAATCAGAGGCTGTCAAGTGCCAACTTGCGTCCGGGGGGTTTGATCCCATGGTAGGTGAGAGTGCATGGTATGCCGCATGCTGCTCCACCTTTGAGTTCTCTTACGAATTACTCCTCTCAGTTGATAATATTTATTGTTTTAAAATTTTTATTTTTATTTTATTAATGTTTATATCATTAAGTAATATTAATTATTTTTTAATAATTTTATCTTTATTATAATTACTCTCATTCACCTTAATAACTCTCATTTTTTTAACTGAATTTTTTTTACTTATTTCAATTTATTCACATATTTTTATATTTATATTTTTAAAAAATAAATTATTTAGATATTGAGAGTTGAAATTTATTGAAAGGATTGTGTCATTTGATAAAAAGATGTTTTAAAAAATAAAAAAATATTTTATTAATTTTTAAAATATTTAATAATTTTTTAATTTTAGATAAATATCTTAAATAACAGACGTTGTGATAAAAAAAAAATACTTTTAAATTAAATGCTGGGGGTCAGGTACAGGGGAGCACTACTGCGTAGTTTAGACCCTTATGGGCTGTTTATTGTCGGGGGACAGAGACCTGGTTAAGGCGTTAAAATAGAAACTTCCCTAAAAGTGACATTCTTGGAAACATTTTCCTTCAAAACCCCAAAGAAAAATCTTTCGTTTCTCAACGTAACAACATTAAGAAGGAACAGATATTTGTGGCAAAATACATAACTGGTTTTACTTTATTTGGTAATGGGTGTGAAGGCTATGGGTGTCCAAACAGATTGGCTCATTCTGCTTTGTTTAAAATGTTGGGCGAATTGATGTTTTCAAACTCAGTCTAATTTGTGAGTTGATATGCCTTAAAATGTAAATGAATACGGACGCGTTATTTTAATGTAAAAATATATCAATTTATTGAATTAATCTAATCTATTTCATATAAAAATTAATTAATATAAATGTCAAATTAATTAATACATCATCTTAAATTATCTAATTGTAACACTTTTCTAAACTTTTGTATATAGGTTACAATAGCATTGAATTAAAAATAAACTTTATTAATGCGAGTTAGGTCAAGTGGCAAAAGCTTAAAATTTTAAGTTATGTATAAAAAAAATTTACTTAAAAGATATTTATCTATTTTTACATTTTTAATATTTAAAAAAATTTAGTCTTTACTTGTTGAATGCTTAAGTAGATATTCCGGAGATACACAAAAAAAGGATAAACTTCAATAAGACACTTACATCCAAATATAGAGGTAATATTATCTTGTACTTCCTAAAGCCTGCTTCGACGAAGAGTTTCTTCCATTTTGCCTTGGTTCTTTCTTTCCCATTCAGTAAAGTCAACATCATTATGTTACAGGAGAGTTTCAAGTCGGTCAATTCATGATTGTCTTTCTTTTGTTCAATTCGAACTCAAGATCCCTTCATCACCTTTGCTTGGAATAGCATTTTTGCAATTATTCAACAACTTTATGCAGAATTCATCAGACCAATCATATAAAATTCACTGCAAAATAAAATCATTGAGATTTAAGTATGGCATAAAGTATGATTCACATAATCAGAAATGGTCATTAAAACTCTTTTTTTTCTTTCGCCGGGGGGGGGGGGAGGTTATCAATGGGAGCATTATTAAAATTCTTTTAAATTATACGAAAATGCCTCTTGTCACTGATTCACCTTGTAACTTAGTCAAATATATGTAACAGGCAGTGTGAGATAGACAAAGCATTGTGTATTTCTTTGCTATTTTAATATATGGAAGTGGGCTGCATATAAAACTCCAAAAGGTTTAAAGTGATATGCACACATAAATGAAATCTTGAGACAAGTAGGTTACTGCTTGATACAGATACCTTGAGTAGAACTGCATCGGCAGAAGGGATGGATTCAAACATATCTCCCCCAAAGTAGCTCAAATTTGTGCTTTCTTTCAAGTTACCTACAACGTGCAGTTGGTCAAATACAATGCATTTCGAGTTAGGAAATGCTTCACAGATAATCTCCACCCCAGTTCCTGTTCCACCTCCTGTATCAGTCATGGTATTAAAACTCTCAAAACACTGGTTTGCAGTCTTTGAGAGCTAACTTCATCATCTGAGAATCAGCCGCCATGTTTTCCTTAGACGCATTCAGGAATTCGATCAGTATGTTGGGTAATGAATTCCCAGAAGCACTGTCAAATAGCGTGAGCTCCTTGTTTTTGGTGAAACCAGCTGCTCTTAAAGGAATGCCACGGATTAACTAGATATGGCACAAGAGTTCCAAGAACTACTGAAGCTAAACAAGGCTCCTTACCTTTAACGAGTTGCTTCGATGGAGGAGTTAACAAATAAGCTTCTCTTTCTCAATCATCTTCATGCACTGTTGTTGTGGCAAAAATACCGTGGTGTACAAGCAAGCGCAGGAAACGGTGGAGGCAACTGACTTTTGTAGGGTGAAGTTGCAAAGCTGAGCTCAACTCAGGAAGAGTGATGGGTTTGCCATGGTTGTGAATTACGTCTAGTGTTCCTAGCTCCACTGCACACTTGAGAGACGTGGAGCCTGCCAAGTTGTAGAGGTGCTTATACAAATAAGTTTGGGCAAGAAACAGCTCGGTTGCTTCACTGCCATGAACTGAATCCATTATTCTTTTGTTATTTTTTAAAGTGGACAAACTGATTTTTTTGGAAGTGAAAATCCATTATTCTTGAGCTTCAAGCACTTTGCTTGCTTTGCTTAATTACCGGCTTTTAATATTATTTCAAAAATGAAAATAGATAGATAATTATGAGTTAGAGCCATGTATTTAAACCGGTCGAGATTAAAATCGAACCAGCAAATCTGGTCCAAGATGGTGGCCGCAACCTTAAAAAATTCCGCACGAGGTTCAGATCGAACCCCCCTGCAGCACATTTTTGAGAACCTATCGAGAGATCTCTGCCTTTTATTGGCCACAAGCTGTCAATCCAAGATTCCCTTCGTTGACTGGTTCGCAATTTAGTGTTGACATCGGCGGCATCAATAGCTACGAACTCTGTCATGTTCTCATCTTAGAAAATTGAACATCGCAGAGAATGTGGCCAATCAGTAAATATAATATGATATTAAATTTTTATTTATTAATTTCAAATTATAGATTTAAAATTAAAAATTTGAAATAAATTTAAATTTAAAATTTTAAAATATAAAGTATAAAATTATAAATTTGAAATGTTTAAATTATATATGATTTAATGTTATAAATTTTAAAATTTAAAATTTTAGGTTTTAAATTTTATTATTTAAGGTATAATGTCATATATATAGTTAAGAATTTTAAGATTTAAATTTAAAGTTTAAAATATAAGATTTAAATATATTTATTTTAAAATTTAAAATTTAATATATTATTACACTCAGAATTTTAAATTATAAATTTTTTATGTTTATGGTTTAAGATTTAATATTTTAAGATTTAAGGTATAAAATTTTTATATATAAGTTTAGGATATAGTATTACAATTTTAGGGTTAATATCATGTTATGTTTAAAATTTTAAGTTTTAAGAATTATAATTTTATATTTTAAAATTTAAGATTTTATAAATTTTGACCTTAAATAAACTAAATACTAAATTAAATATATTAAATGATTAATTATTTCATTCGTCTTAAATATATTTAATTTTTTTGAGTTTTTGAAGTTTTTACAAATATATATCAAAATAATATGTTAAATTACTTAAAATAAGAATATTTTATTAAGATTTTTGAATGAAAGTTAATAATATAGTCAAATTAAGATGAAGTGTAACTTTTGAACAAAAATAAAATTTAATGTCATTTAAAATAATTTCAAAAAAATAGAATATGATTCTCTTTCTTTTATTAAGTAAGATTTACATATCATACACACACATATATATTTTAATAATTATATTAAAAATCAATTTCACTTATAATTAACTAATTCAAACGACCCTTTAGAAAATTAAATTTAAATTTTATCGATGTTAATTGATTTAAAATAAATGAATAGCGGGATTGAGCTTTGGCTCAAATTGTTGTTTGCGTTTCCTACTTTCTTTTTCACCTAAGTTTAATCCCTCCCCATCCACATGTATTAAAAAAAAAATGAATAGAAAACAAAGGAAAAGCATTCAAATTCAAAAATTGTATTAAAAAAAATAAATGTTTAATATCTAAACTATATTGAAATTAAATAATAAATAAAAAATTAAACAATTTAAAATAAAAAATAATAAAAACAATGCTCAAAGAAAATTCTGAAATTTTTTTGAATATTTATTACTATAATAAATATTAACGCATATCTCAACCATAAAAATTATAACATATATATTAAAAGGAAAACTTTCAAGTATTTATAAATATCACTACCATAAAAAATACAATATAACAACAATAATATACAAAGTTTATTTTTATTAGTTAAGATTGATTATATAAATTAAATGTTGCCATAAATTTTTATTCGAAAATAAAAAATATAATAAAAATTAAAATTTAATAACTAAACAGACTAAAAATAAAAGGAAACAATATTAAAAATTTCATAATTGAATGCTTTAAAATAATTGAAAAACAAGAAAAGCAACAAAATTCCTAGTAGATTGATGAAAAGCATCTATTGATGTAATAAACGTTAACACATGTCAATCTTTAAAAACTGTAATAAAAAAATAATTATATAACTAATACATTGTTAAATCAATTTCATAGACAATTTTTAATATCATATATTTTTCGTAATTCATAAGTCCATGGTTATAATTCATTTAGATTTATTTTATCATTTGTTCAATTATTATACTAAGTAATGATGTTGTGCTTATAGGTAAAATTATGAAATAATTAGAGTTTTTCAGGGGAAAATAACGCAGAAGTTGGCTATGTTTCTCTCGCCTGGCTTGTGGGGCATGTGAGAAAACTTGAAGTGAATATACCTAAGGCATGTTAGGAGCCTTGCAAAAATTAGAAACACGCTGTCCAAGGAAAGCAGCCGTTTATAATTTTTTTTGACATGGAACATCAATATTTTATTCAGTAACAATAGCGAGTGCATCTCTCTGAGCAAGGTCCACCCCCGCTTGGGGAGCGTCCTCAATCGGAAAAAGTTCGAGCTACGTCAGCGACGTAGTTTATGGTTTCTACGCGTGAGATGAAATAAGACTGAAACAGTGCGTTTCACTTCTACGCTCTCCTCAATCGAACGTGCTTCTGGTACAGTAAGAGCTAACTTGGCGAAACAATGGGCAGCCTTATTTCCTTCCCCATGAATATGCAAGCATTGAAACGAATTAAACGAGGTGTAGAGTCTTTTACAGTCATGTAACAGTAACCCAAAATAGGATCCGAATTTTCTGTTATAAAAGAAGAGAGTAAAAAAGAGAAAAAAATTAAAAGAAAAAAATAATAGGAAAAAAAATTATATATTAAATTAAAAAAAGTTATCAAAATAAAAAATTTTAAAAATCTAAATGTACCCAAAATAACTGGAACTGGGTTGGTTTCCATGCATTCCTGATGCCACGATTGAACTGTCCGTTTCAACAAATGATGTCATGAAAGAACCCCAGTTCCTTAGCTGTGCTGATGCCAAATAAGAGGGCCATCGCCTCTCCCCGCTTTACCTCGTCCCCGGCTACTTCCGTTCGCCTCCAATGGCAAGAAAATATGCTCTAAGAGGTCATGCTTCCAGCGCCTTGTATCCCCATCAATTAACAACAGATGCACATGTCACAGAATTATTAGGAACACTCCAGGATCTAAACTCATTCTGGTTTGGTAGCCAGGGATCCTCCCAGGTCCTAATTGATTTGCCATCACCCATTCTCCAGACACATCCCTTTTCAATGACCCAACGAGACTCCCATATACTCCTTCAAGTGTAACTTGGGTTATGGCCACATCTAGCATTTAAGAAATTTGATTTAGGAAAGTACTTTTTGCCTAAAACTAGAGCCATCAGAGAATCAGGTTCCTTAATAATCCTCCATGCCTGTTTACCCAAAAGAGCCATGCTAAGTACTGATAATTGGCGAAGACCCATTCCACCTTTCTTTTTTAGGCTCACATTTTTTCCCAGCTTGCCCAGTGGCTCTTTCGCACAGTTCCCTTGGTTCAGCACTAGAAATTAGCAATCATGCTCTCAATGTGATGACGACATAGGGAGGTCGGCAATTTATAGCACCTCATTATATAGGTTGTCATAGATTGGGCCACATATTTAATGAGCACCACCTTGCCAATTCTGGGTAAAGTCTTTTTTTTTTTTTTTACAATCACTTCAATTTCTTTCACACTCGTTTCTGCATAAACTCAAAATCCTACTTCTTAGACTTACCCAAAAACGTAGGTATTCCCAAATATTTGGTGTAACTCTCGAATACCTTAACCCTCGTGCACTATTGGGCTAAGTTTCCTTTTTAAAGGCACATTAATTTCAGCTAAATAAGAGATCTAATTTATCCTAGTTTGTGCTTTGTCCTAAAGCATGCTAATAGTCATGCAAGATTCTCTGTATGCATGAGACCTCCTGTTGACTGGCGCGCATGAAGACAATGTTATCATTTGCCAAAATTAAGTGAGAGATCCCTAGGGTGTTCCTGGCTATCCGCACCCCATGCATATTACCTCTATATATGGGCAGAGAGGACTTGAGCAGAGATAATAAATAAATAAAAATTGGCTCAAGTGAAGATGAATTGAAGTTGGGTGGGAACTGTGGCATGAAAAATAACTAGTTTTATTTCTTTTGGTAATGGGTGTGATGGTCATTGTAACATTGCAGTGAAAGAAAACGGTTTGAACAGTGAAAGGAACGGAAATGCTGCGTGTATGCAGAAATTGGAATGCTGTTTAACTTTTTTTCTTTTTTACAGTCTATGTGGAGCGTATCAATTTTTGCATATCAATATCACGACTCAAAAGGAAATAATGATGGGCTTACTGCCATCCCAAAATTAATTGTCAGTGTGAAAGGAAGATAAGAATCTCGTTATTTCTTTTAAAAATATTTTTATTTTTTATTAAATGAATTTTTCATATTTTATAAAATATACTTTTAATGATTTTTTAAAAATTAATTTTACTCATAATGTATCTATGCGGGCACGATTTCAGTTGGTTGACTACTTATATGTTATACAATAGAGTTTTTATTGGACTACAACCTCTTGACTCTTGACTTTATTGTTTAAAGTTATAGGTATAATAAGAAAGATATAAAAATAAAATTAAAAATGTTAAAAACTTTAATACAAAAAGATTCATAAATTATATGGAAACTAGCTCGACACAGTACAGATGTTTAGCCATTCTATATGAGAAGCAGGGCTACACGCCAAGTTTGTCCTGTCTCAAATAAGACGTAAGGGCATATATTTTTTTAACTTGTAAAAATGTGCCTCATCTTACATAAGAGATAAGCTAATCTAAGGTTGAATGGAATAAGTTGGCTTATATTTTTATGTATTAAAAATAAATTAACTTGTGAGACAAACAGAGTGTTTGCATTGAGGTCTAATGAGAAGTGATCTTAGGTTCAAACAATTGAACTATTCTATTTTTCAATTATCTTTAAATTATCTTCAAAAAAGAGAAAACCTACCTCACTGTTCCAAAAATACAAATCAGATTTTGCAGGATGGGTGTGCATCAAAAGCACTTATTTAGAGGTTATAATCTAGGATGTAAAATTGGATTAATTAACAAAAAATAAAAGACGGATCAAATCATAGGTGATTTTTATATTTAAAAAACTAATTTATTGAATTAAATTTATGAGTGACTAAATTAAACATAACTTTATCAAAAAATCATTTTACATGTTTTGTGTAAATTATTTGATTTATTCCATGATTTGATCAATTACTACATCAAATGGTGATTTTATACTTGTAGGTGAAATTATGGAATAATTGGAGCTTTTTGTAAGAAAATAACTCAAAAGTTAATTAGCTATGTTTAGAAATAAATTGGCTTAGCGGAAGATGAATTGTACTTAAGTGGGAAGTGTAGCATAGGAGGGGTCAAATTTGCCATTAAAATATTATCAATAGCCTCCCTTTACGAATAAATTTATAGTATAATTGTGATATTTATTTTTTGTTTACTAAAATATATGCATATATTTTTAT
The DNA here is from genome assembly GCA_037013595.1 of Dicorynia guianensis. NCBI lineage: Eukaryota > Viridiplantae > Streptophyta > Magnoliopsida > Fabales > Fabaceae > Dicorynia > Dicorynia guianensis. The sequence continues at coordinate 9,197,205 of JASUAB010000011.1, forward strand.
TAAAATTTAATTTTACATTTAAATTAGTGTTTTTAATATTTTTTTAATTTAAATTTTGAATTAAAAAAATTCAATCTTATATATGAATATTATACTAAAAATTTTCTTCTCACTTACACATGCTGTCATGTCGATTAGGTGTTGGTCACATTATTTTAGTAGGAAGCTAATTAAGTCATGAGTTGAAAACAAATTTGAATTTTAAAGAGAGCAATTAAATGAGTTTTTTTAGTTTATAAAGGGGACTGGTCATATTGTCAAATGGCATGCGGAAATCGAGGAGCAAGAGATATGAGATTTTAAGGCATTGAAGAGGTCGTTTGATTTTGAAAAAAAGTATTGACTAAGAGCTCATAAAAGGAGCTAAATTCAAGGGGATTTCATGAAGACGAGATGGGAGGATCTGACGAGGGTAGGAGGGGCCCGCTTGGAGAGTTTCTCGGTGTTAATACTTAATATATCTACGTGCACGTAGAGTCAAACTTTGACTATATTCTCTCTGTGCCTGGTTGGTTGTAGTAAGTGTAGCTTTTTCCAAAAATTTTGCAAGTTTGGGGCATTTTTGGACCAACACTCGGAAGCAGCGAAATTTTTTTACTTTTGTGTTGTGGAGATTTTTCTGCACATGTTTGTTGCACCTTGACCTTATTGCTGTCCCGATTGGAGGGGCGGGAGAAAGATTCAAAAACGTGATCAAGAAGAAGTTCTCACTTTATTTTGATCCAAGCTGCCCTATACTTAGTATCTTCTAATTCATTTTCTTAGTTTCCTTTGATCAATTCAAGATTGTGATTGTTTGCAATTGTTGTTCTTGAACAATGCATTATTTCTTTAATCTTGATTAAAATGATTATAACCTCAACTTTTATTCAGGATGTAACAATAACACTGTAGTATTGTGAGCAAAATGATGATTAACAAAAGAAATTATCGTGATAAAAAGGAATTTTAGAAAAGATTAAAATTGGAAGATGTCAATGATTTAAATTAAAACGGTGAGATTAGAAATTGAAAAAATGATTTGTATTACAAATTTTAAGTTTAAGGGTTGATTGAGAAATGTGTTAATTCTCTGTAACGTTATTTTATTTTAGTATCACATTGATACTTTATTATTTTTTAAATTTAAAATTGTACTTTATTTATACTTGATTAAAATTTTAAAACCATGTAAGGTTAAAAAGAAATAAAATTTTTAAATTTGAGAATTAAGAATGTAAAGGAATCTTGTCTTCCCAAGCTGATATCCATTATCTTTGAGATAATTAAAAAAATTTTGAACTTTTAAATGAATTTTCAATTAATTTATCTTCAAATAATACTTTTAAAGGAAGTGAAATTTTGATGATTTTTGGAGTGCATAATTAAATTTAAAAAATTTGAGAATTAATTGATTGTATAAATTTTATCTTCTTAAAGCTGTGCTCAAATTTAGATCGTTATCTTCAAAATAGTTAAAGAATCACTAAACTTTTAAATGATTTTCTGATTAATTCATGTTTGCATAATCCTCTTGAAAGAAATAAAATTTTCGATTAATTTTGAAAGTAGAAATGTGAAATTTGGAAATTTGGGGGTGAAGTAGGAGATTTCAAGAATTAATAAACAATTAGCGTTTTTACATTTTCACAAACTCCTTTTATGATTTTTCAAAGCCTCTCTTCTCTTGAATTAAGCATGAATTAATGTTTGCTTAACTCTTACATGATTTTGAATTTTAAATTTACCCACTTCCTTAATTTTTGCACTGAAATTGATATAATGTTTCAACATTTTATTTGAAAAAACATTCTATTTTTTTTTTTTTGGATGAAAACAATTCTATTTGAACCGTGTTACGCTTAAACTCATAAAAATAAGTTTTTCTACGAATGACATAGAAATTAAATTTGAATAGTATCAAAACATTACTTTGAAGAGGAGTGTTGAATATTTCAAAACATGACTTCAACATTACTTTGATCGATCGCTTTGCATTCTATCTTTCACATCGGCCTTAATTGCTCCTTACGCTGTCAAATTCTCACCATTCTTGATCCTTTGACTATATTGATTTTGGAATCAGAACTGGACAAAACTTCGTTGGTCTTAGAAAATTAAACACCTTGGAGAAGTTGGTCATCTAGCTGATTCAAATTGTGGTTAATATTATATTACAATACTAGGTTCTAGATTTACAAAGGAGCAGAAGTATATGGATTTGGACTTTTTTTTTCTCTTATTCTTAGTTTTAGTTATTTTTTTATTTTAGATTTAGATTAGTTAATTTTTATTTTTTAATAATTTTTTTATTTTTACATTAAATCTGAGTCTAAATTATTTTATTAATTTTTTTCTCTGAATTTTATTTTTATCTTTTTTTATTATACACTAATAAAAATTCACTCAATCTCAACACTTCTATTTTATACTCAAATTTAAATCTCAAACTTTCAAAAGTAAAAGTTAGACAATTCTAATTCAACTTACCTATAGTCAAAACCCAACAATAATAATTGTTCGGATTAATTTTTTTTATATTCGAATAAATTCAAATATTTTAATTATATAAATTTATCAAATATCATAAAAAAGACTTTGGTTATATAAATTTAAATACTTCATCAAATTATTAGTATTATAACTACATTTCAAAAGTGCTAAAAAATATACCGTGACACTTTATTAAAAGATAGTTTATTTAAATATTATTAATTTAACACTTCATCACAAAATATGCTGTGACACTTAATCAAAAGATAACGTACAATTTTTTTGAAGAACTGAACAACAGAACAAACCCAGGCAAAAGCACCATACATAGTTTCATGACATGCATGAAACTTTATTCAAATACCGGTATAAATCTCTGTTTAGGTTACAACGGCGTCAAATTAAGGATAAACCTCAATTAGAGACTTGCACCCAAATAGAGGGGAAATCTTGTACTTTCTGAAGCCTGCCTCTAAGAAGAGTTTCTTCCATTCTGCCTTAGTTCTTTCTTTTCCATTCATTAAAGTCATCATCAATATGTCATAGAAGAGCTTTAACTCTCTCAATTCATGATTGTCATTTTCTTCATCAATCACTATATCTATAATAATCACCCTCCCTTCTTCGCCTTTGCTTGAAATAGCATCTTTGCAATTCTTCAATAGCTTTATGCAGAGTTCATCAGACCAATCATGTAAAATCCACTACAAAATAAAATCATAAATTCCAATTTAAGTACCAAATGCTAGTCTAATATATAGAAATGAGCCGCGTATAAAACTTTAAAAGTTTTAAAAGAATATATATGCACACAGGTTAATGTTTGATATAGATACCTTCAGGAGAACTGCATCGGCAGATGGGAGAGATTGAAACATATCTCCCCCAACATAGCTCAAATTTGTGCTTTCTTTCAAGTTAGCTATAACGTGGGGTTGGTCAAGTACAATGCATTTCAAGTTAGGACATGCTTCACAGATGATCTTTGCTACAGTTCCATTTCCACCTCCTACATCAATTATGGTATGAAAACTCTCAAACACTGGTTTGCAGTCTTTGAGAGCCAAGTTCACCATCTGAGAATCAGCCTCCATGCCTGCCTGAAATTTCTTGGCTTCAATGTGTTGGGTGGTGAATTCCCAGAATCCCAACCCAGTAGCAATCTCAAATAGTGAGAGCTCGTTGTTCTCATGAAACCAGCTCTTAGAGGAATGCCACATATTGACAGTAGCTGGAGATAAAGATCCAAGAACTACTGGCGATAAACAAGGCTCCTTACCTTTAAGTAGTAGCTTGGATGGAGGAGTTAACAAATAAGCTTCTCTTTCTCCACCATCATCATGCACTGTTGTTGTGGCAAAAATACCTTCGTGTACAAGCAAGCGCATGAAACGGTGGAGGCAACTTGTTTTTGTAGGGCGAAGTTGCAAAGCTGAGGTCAACTCAGGAAGAGTGATGGGTTTGCCATGGTTGTGAATTATGTCTGGTATGCCTAGCTCCACTGCGCACTTGAGGGACATGGAGCTCATGTAGTTGTACACGTACTTATACAAATGAGTTTGGGCTTGAAACGACTCGCTTGCTTCGCTGCCATGAATTGAACCCATTATTCTGCAGCTTGAAACACCTGGCTAGGTTACCTGCTTCGGGTGTGGCTTTTTTTTTTTTGGAAAACGGGTACTGTTTTTTCTCACAGATACAATTCAGATCATACTATAAAATGCTTTGAGTATCATGCATTTCTCTCTATTCTCTACCTTTCTTGCTAAAACCAAGTGCCTATTTATACATATTCTAGTCGGCTTACATGTGAGACCACATCATAAATGCCACATTGTTTAATTTGACATCATTGTCAATAACTTCAGTTTGATTCGTCATTATTTTCGGGGATATTTTTTCTGGGGTAAAGCCTATTTTCATATTCGACAGAAAGAGGCAAAATTATTTAAAGTGAATTTAATCAATTTTGACTTCTTATACGTATGAATTGTGAATGGGTCAAAAAGTATACGTAACATAACTCTTTTTCTACATCCTGTTTTAGACGCCGGCGTTAAACGCCTAGACAATCTGCATGGGGATGGTCAACTTTGGCGGCTTTCTTAAAATAAAAATATATTCGCATTCAATTTGATTAGTCGCTAGCTTCTTAAAAGAGGTAATTTTATATTTATTTTGTTCTATAATAAGTCTTCATTTTAGTCTCTTATAATTATCAAACTCTTAAAATTAAAATAATATTAATTATATTTTTATTAAATATTCAACGACTTAAAATTTTTTAAAAAATATTTTAAGAAGTTAAAAGAATGTTTTATGACTTTTGAGACTATTAAATAATTTTTATATTTTTTGTGCCTAAACCTTTATAGTGAACCGGTGGCAGTACTTGTTTTGGTAATCTATAACTGCCGTTTTAAAGTTTTATTTTATTTTTTTTAATTATACCTTTCACAAAATTAAAAATAATATTAATTATTTTTTATCAATTTTATTCTTATCTAAATTTTTATATTTATTAAATATTTAATTAATTGAATTTTTTAATTTATAGAAGGTTATTTTAAGAAGATAGGAGAATATTTTATTACGTTTGAGATTATTAAATATATTTCTTATTTCTTGTGTTTATTTTTTAAATGATAGGTATTGTAGACCGAAGGGAGTATCACATATTCCCTCTCATTCAAATTATTTGTTATTTAAAATTAATGTACAAGATTTAAAAAAATTATTAAATAATCTTAAATATTTTTAAATTACTCTTTTATGAAAAATTCAAAATAAAACATAAATAAATTTAGTTGAGTATTTAAAAGAGACAGCGATTTTGATATGGCTAAAATTGAAAAGAAATACTTAATATTGCTTTGATCTTGAGAAGTTGATAAATAAAAAAACCAAAAAAAGACTCTAAAATAAATTGTGGATTAGAGGGAGTAAAATATTCACAAACTTAAAGATAGATAATAAACTTATGGATTCGTATAATTTAATTTATAAAATTCAATAAATTCAATAACACAAAATTTTGTAAATAAATATCTACAAAATTTGATTAATAAAATTAATAGGACTCTTATTAACAGTTAATATCTCTATGTTTTAGCTTAATTATTTATTAGTCAGTACTCCAGACGATTCTATCTTGAAATCAATCAAGTTCTGTTCATGTATTATTTATACATTTTAATTAAGGATTTATTGTTTTTCTTTATTATCTTATTGGTCTATGATTATCATTCTTAGATATCTTATCGGTTATGATTGTCATTTAGTTGTTATACAATCTTAGTAGAATCAGAGATTTTTGCAGCAATTATCAATCTTTAATAGTCAGTTTATTATTAAGTTTGAATTATGACTTTGAGTTCATAAATTATATTGTGTTGTTCTTTATTAAGTGCTTTCCTTTAATTCCTCCCTATTAATTCTGTATTTGTTCTGCATCAATCAGCAATGCTGGGCAAAGGAGTAGCAAATTTTTTGGGCTACTTCAATTGGCAATGCAAGGCTTTATGAACTTTTGTGGGACTATTAGGCCTAGTACGGAGGTTTAGGACTTGAGCATGGAAAATGTTTTTCTTTTTTCTTTTTTTTTCTTTTTGCTTTGGAAGAAGTATAGTTTCACTAATCAATAGGATACTCAATTATTATAAACAATATCTTTGTTTTAAGATTTGTTTGATTTAACAGTTTAGTCAAATGAAGTCACATAAACTAATAATACTAAGGAATTAGGAGTCCACATAAGCACCAACAAGCTATGTCAATTAAATATGAACAAAAATTGTAACTACGATAATTTGAGGGACAAATTTCTCTCAAGAGGATTAATATGTCTAACTAAAAAGTTGAAGGACAAATTTATTCTTTTAAAAAAGTTAAGGAATAAATAGTACCCTTGCATGAAACTTTATAAATATAGCGGCATATATCATTGCATAGGTTACAACAGCTTTAATTTAAGGATAAACTTCAGTAAGAGAATTAAATCCAAATAAAGGGGTAATCATCTAGCTTTTGAAACCTGCCTCCAAGAAAAGTTTTTTCCATTTTACCTTAGTTCTTTCTTTTCAATTCGTTAAAATGATTAGCATTATATCATAGAAGAGTTTCAACTCAGTTAATTTATGATTTTCAATCTTTTCATCAATCACTATATCTATGATAATTACCCTCGCTTCTTCACTTTTACTTGAAATAGCTTCTTTGCAGTTCCTTAATAGCCTTATGTAGAGTTCAATAGACCAATCATATAAAATTTACTGCAAATTAAAATAATTGAGATTTAGAGTATAAAATCAAGTATTTGATTAATCTTTGTAACGTCTCGGTCAAATATATATAATAGTCGGTGTGAGATAGACAAGGCATTCTATATATGTGTGCCATTCTAATATATGGAAACAGGCTGCATATAGAACTCAAAAAGGTTTGGAGGGATATATATATATATATATATATATATATATATATATATATATATATATAAAATCATGGACAGGCAGATTAATTAAAATCATGGACACAGAACTGGTTAAGGCGTTAAAATAGAAACTTACCAAAAAATGACATTCTTGGAAACATTTTCCTTCAAAACCCCAAAGAAAAATCTTTCGTTTCTCAACGTAACAAAATTAAGAAGGAACAGATATTTGTGGCAAAATACATAACTGGTTTTATTTTATTTGGTAATGGGTGTGAAGGCTATGGGCGTCCAAACAGATTGGCTCATTCTGCTTTGTTTAAAATGTTGGGTGAATTGATGTTTTTAAACGCAGTCTAATTTGCGAGTTGATATGCCTTAAAATGTAAATGAATACGGACGAGTTATTTTAATGTAAAACTATATTCATTTATTAAATTCAGCTATTCTATTTCACATAAAAATTAATTAATATAAATGTCAAATTGAGACGGATTAAAATAGGCCGCTTGATTGTACAAAAAAAAAAGTCGCTTGATTTGACAATTTTGAGGGCTAGTCTTATCACAAAATTAATTCCTATGATAAAAAATTATATGTTGCACTATTTATTTTAAAAATATTTTTAATATATCTTTTATTAAGTGGGTTTCGTATACTTTGCAAATATACATTTTTAATAACTTTTTCAAATTAATTTTATCTATCATTCATTTAAAGTGACACAATTTTATTTGATCGATCGATTATGCATGTCACGGAAAGAAATTTTAATTGAATAGGGTTAAATTTTTTTAACTTTTTAATTAAAGTTATGAGTATAGTAATGTTATGGACATAGTAAAAAAAAAATAAGAAAATTAATAATAAAAATAAATTTATAAATTAAATTTAAATATAAAAAAAAATATAAATAAAAAATTTATCATATTTACAAAAAAAAAACGAAAGCCAATAAATTTAAATCTCACAATAGAATGCATTTTCTGGCCTATGTATTGGGAGTAATCTTTCTACTGTGCAAGAATATAAGCATGTGGGTTGAGATTTTTTGTTTTTAAGGTAAAAAAATAAAGTAAAAAAATAAAAATTTATATATTAAATTATAAAAAATTATTAAAATAAAAAAACTAAAAAATTTAAATTTACGTGGCACATGTCACATAGGAGTTCCTTACTTAAAGTTAAGAATAGTATTAACAAAATAAATATAAAATTAAGAGGAATTTTTTTTAAAAAGTAAATTTTATATATTAAATTATAAAAAAATATCAAAATCAATAAAATAAAAGGGTTGGAATATGCAACTTTCTCACATGCAAAATGTCGAAAGCAATAATGGAACCTAGCTAAACAACGACGCAGGTGTTAGCCTGTTGAATTATTTTATTTTTTAATTATCTTCTAATATATCTTTAAAAAAACAAAACCTGGCTCACCGTTCCAAAAATAACAATCAAATTTTAGGTCAGCATCAAAAGCTGGTCTGAATTTGGGCTATGTTCATTGGCTACATCACTTTTGTGAATCTATGGATTTTAAGACTCGTACCAGATTCGTTGTTTTTGATTCTCCCATCCAGATTTTATCCATGGTCATCACCTCATCTCATAAAAAAAAAAAAAATTGAATATGTGCAAGTTTTTAAGAGTAGTAGTTTGCTGTAAATCCGTGTGAACAATCAAAGTTGTTTGATCCAAAAAAAAAAGAAAGAAAGTGGAACTGAGTTTGTAATAAATCTAGCGATTTACAATAATTTAGGAGATGAAATGAAATATGCAGTGATATCTAACCAAAATATGAGATAAATTAGTATTAATAATAAAAGAATTAATCGTATAAATTGTCATAAAATATAAATAAATATATAATTATAAATTTAAGGAAATATTCCTTATCTTTAGAAGAAAAGTGAATAAAAAAAAAATTAAAAGAAACTGTCACAAGTCTTTATGCATACGAAAGTTAGCAGTTCATCACAAAATATGCAGTGATATCTAACCAAAAGACAGCAATTCTATTAAGCTCTGGAAATCCATTGAGGAGCACAGTACATTGTTAACATATCTTGCATGAAACTTTATCTTAATAGTGGCATAAATTTTGAGTATAACTATTTTCATAATTTTAATTTTATTTAATTATTATAATTCATAATTTGAATTATTAAATTTATTAAATTTTATAAATTAAACGATAAAATTTAACACATTAATATATCATATTAAATTATCTAATTATGAAAAAAGTGTAACACCTTTCTAAATCTTTGTATATAGGTTACAATAGCATTGAATTAAAGATATACTTCTTCAATACAAGTTGGTTCAAATACTAGAAGTTTAAATATTTTAAGTTGTGTATGAAAAAATTTCATTTAAAATATGTCTATCTATTTTGATGCTCATGATACTCAAAAAAATTAATGTTTACTTATTGAGCGATAGATATTCTGAGGATACACAAAAAAGGGATAAACTTCAATAAGACACTTACACCCAAATATAGGGGTAATATTATCTTGTACTCCCTGAATCCGCTTCGACGAATAGTTTCTTCCATTCTGCCTTGGTTCTTTCTTTCCCAATAAGTAAAGTCATCATCATTATGTCTCAGCTCGGTCAATTCTTGATTGTCTTTCTTTTGATCAATTCTAACTCAAGATCCCTTCTTCACCTTTGCTTGAAATAGTATTTTTGCAATTATTCATTAACTTTATGCAGAGTTCATCAGGCCAATCATATAAAATTCACTGCAAAATAAAATCATTGAGATTTAAGTATGCCACAAAGTATGATTACATAATAAGAAATGGTTATTAAAACTCTTTTTTTGGGCGGGTTATCAATGGGAGCATTATTAAAATTCTTTTAAATTATACGAAAATGCCTCTTGTCACTGATTCACCTTGTAACTTAGTCAAATATATATAACAGGCAGTGTGAGATAGACAAAGCATTGTGTATTTCTTTGCTATTTTAATATATGGAAATGGGCTGCGTATAAAACTCTAAAAGGTTTAAAGTGATATGCACACATAAATGAAATCTTGAGACAAGTAGGTTAATGCTTGATACAGATACCTTGAGTAGAACTGCATCGGCAGAAGGGATGGATTCAAACATATCTGCCCCAAAGTAGCTCAAATTTGTGCTTTCTTTTAAGTTACCTACAACGTGCGGTTGGTCAAATACAATGCATTTCAAGTTAGGAAATGCTACACAGATAATCTCTACCCCAATTCCTGTTCCACCTCCTATATCAATCATGGTATTAAAACTCTCAAACACTGGTTCGCAGTCTTTGAGAGCTAACTTCACCATCTGAGAATCAGCCGCCATGTTTTCCTTAGAAGCATTCAGGGCTTCGATCAGTATGTTGGGTAATGAATTCCCAGAAGCACTCTCAAATAGCGTGAGCTCCTTGTTTTCGTGAAACCAGCTGCTCTTAAAGGAATGCCACGGGTTAACAAGATATGGCACAAGAGATCCAAGAACTACTGAAGCTAAACAAGGCCCCTTACCTTTAACGAGTTGCTTCGATGGAGGAGTTAACAAATAAGCTTCTCTTTCTCCATCATAGTCATGCACTGTCGTGGCAAAAATACCTTGGTGTACAAGCAAGCGCAGGAAACGGTGGAGGCAACTGATTTTTGTAGGGTGAAGTTGCAAAGCTGAGGTCAACTCGGGAAGAGTGGTGGGTTTGCCATGGTTGTGAATTGCGTCTGGTATTCCTAGCTCCACTGCGCACTTGAGAGACATGGAGCCTGCCAAGTTGTAGAGGTGCTTATACAAATAAGTTTGAGCAACAAACAACTCGGTTGCTTCACCGCCATGAACTGAATCCATTATTCTTCTGTTATTTTTTAAAGTGGACAAACTGATTTTTTGGAAGTGAAAATCCATTATTCTTGAGCTTCAAACACTTCGCTTGCTTTGCTTAATTACCGGCTTTTAATATTATTTCAAAAATGAAGACAGATAGATAATTATGAGTTAGAGTCATGTATTTAAACCGGTCGAGATTCAAATCGAACCAGCAAATATGGTCCAAGATGGTGGCCGCAACCTTAAAAAATAAATTTTCCTATGGATGATACAGAAATTAAATTTAAGTAGTATCCAAAACATTACTTCGAGGAAGAGTGTTGAAAATTCCAAAACATGACCTCAACACATTTAATTTGAGTAGTTGGTGCATTTAATTTGAGAAGTTGTGAAAAAACAATTCTGTTTGAGCCATTTGAATAGTATCCAAAACATTACTTTGAGGAGGAGTGTTGAAAATTCTAAAACATGACTTCAACACAATTAATTTGAGTAATTGGTCTATTTAATTTGAGAAGTTGTGAAAAAAATTTCTATTTGAGCCATTTGAGTAGTATCCAAAACATTATTTCGAGAAGGAGTGTTGAAAATTCCAAAACATGACTTCAACACATTTAATTTGGGTCGTTGGTGCATTTAATTTGAGAAGTTGTGAAAAGTAATTCTGATTGTGCCATTTGAGCAGTATCCAAAACATTCTTTGAGGAGGAGTATTGAAAATTTCAAAACATGACTTCAACACATTTAATTTGAGTAGTTGTTGCATTTAATTTGAGAAGTTGTGAAAAATAATTCTGATTGTGCCATTTGAGCAGTATCCAAAACATTCTTTGAGGAGTGTTGAAAATTCCAAATCATGACTTCAACACATTTAATTTGAGAAGTTGTGAAAAAACAATTCTGTCTGAGCTCCCTTACACTTAAACTCATAAAAGTAAATTTTCCTATACGGATGACATAGAAATTAAATTTGGAATAATGAATGTATGATTAGCTTTTAATGTAAGATAGAATTTCGAGAGTAAAAAAAATATGAAAATTTGTATATTGTTTATATTGCTTCAGGTTGAATGTCAATATCATTAAATTTAAGTAGTATCCAAAACATACTTCGAGGAGATGTAACCTTTCTTTCAAATTAATTCCTTATACATGAGACTCCCTTGATCGATCGCTTTGCATTCGATCTTTCACATCGGCCTTAAATGCTCCTTGCTCTGTCAAGTTCCCACCATTCTTGATCCTTTGACTATATTGATTTTGAAATCAGAACTGGACGAAGCTTCGTTGGTCTTAGAAAATTAAACACCTTGAAGAAGGTGGTCGGCTAGATGATTCAAATTGTGGTTAATATTATATTACAATACTAACTACCATATAATCTGAATAATTTTAAAGCAATAAAAATTGTAAAACTTATTATTTGTTATGATTCTTTACACTAATATTTTCATACACATTTAGTGGGTATTAGTTAACTAATTATTTTTAATTAAAGAAATTATAAAATTTATTTTTAAATAATTACTTATTTTTATAAAGAGTTTAGTTTTTAGTAATTTTTATAATAAAAGATAAGAGGTTGAATTTTAAATAACTTCTCATTATCTGTAATTTTTTTGATATAGTATTATCTGTAATTTTTAGATTACAGGCTCCCATTGTCAACAAATCCTGACAATTAAACATTCTAGGTTTTCGATTTACAAAGGAGGAAAAGTATATGGATTTAGATTTTTTTTATTTTCTTATTCTTAGTTTTGTATTTTTTTATTTTAGATTTGGATTACCTAATTTTTATTTTTTTAATAATTTTCTTTTTATTTTTTTTATTAAATCTATAAATTTAAATTATTTTATTAATTTTTTCTTTCTCTTAATTTTATTTTTGTCTTTTCCTTACTACATACTAATAAAAATTCACTCAACCACAACACTTCTATTTTATACTCAAATTTAAACCTCAAACTTTCAAAAGTAAAAGTTAGACAATTCTAATTCAACTTACCTATAGGTAAAACCCAACAATAACAGTTATTGGGATTATTTTTTTATATTTAAATAATTTCAAGTATTTTGATTATGTAAATTTATTGAACATCTCAAAAGGAACTTTAATTATATAAATTTAAACACTTCATCAAAATATTAATATTGTAACTCCATTTCAGAAACACTAAAAAACTTATCGTGACACTTTATCAAAAGATAATTTATTTAAATATTATTAATTTAACACTTTATCACAAAATATGCCGTAACACTTAATTAAAAGATAACGTATACTTTTCCTTTTAGAACTAGAAATCAGAAGAAACCCAGGGAGAAGCACCATACATAGTTTCATGACATGCATGAAACTTTATTCAAATAGCGGTATAAATCTCTGTTTAGGTTACAACGGCATCAAATTAAGGATAAACCTCAATTAGAGACTTGCACCCAAATATAGGGGAAATCTTGTACTTTCTGAAACCTGCCTCTAAGAAGAGTTTTTCCCATTCTGCCTTAGTTCTCTCTTTTCCATTCATTAAAATCATCATCATTATGTCACTGAAGAGCTTTAACTCTGTCACTTCATGATTGTCGTTCTTTTCATCAATCACTATATCTATGATAATCAACCTCCCTTCTTCGCCTTTGCTTGAAATAGCATCTTTGCAATTCTTCAATAACTTTATGCTGAGTTCATCAGACCAATTATGTAAAATCCACTACAAAATAATAACACAAATTCCGATTTAAAAAACTTTGAAAGTTTTAAAAGAAAATACATGCACACATAAATGAAATCACGGACAAGCAGGTTAATGTTTGATATAGATACCTTCAGGAGAACTGCATCGGCAGAAGGGATGGATTGAAACATATCTCCCCCAACAAAGCTCAAATTTGTGCTTTCTTTCAAGTTAGCTACAACGTGCGGTTGGTCAAATACAATGCATTTCAAGTTAGGACATGCTTCACGGATGATCTTTGCCACCGTTCCATTTCCACCTCCTACATCAATTATGGTATGAAAATTCTCAAACACTGGTTTGCACTGTTTGAGAGCCAAGTTCACCATCTGAGAATCAGCCCCCATGAATTCCTGAAATTTCTTGGCTTCAGTGTGTTGGCTTTTGAATTCCCAGAATTCCACCCCAGTAGCAATCTCAAATAGTGAGAGCTCGTTGTTCTCATGAAACCAGCTCTTAGAGGAATGCCATATATTGAAAGAAGCTGGAGATAAAGATCCAAGAACTACTGGTGATAAATAAGGCTCCTTACCTTTAAGGAGTAGGTTGGATGGAGGAGTTAACAAATAAGCTTCTCTTTCTCCATTATCATCATGCACTGTTGTTGTGGCAAAAATACCTTCGTGTACAAGCAAGCGCATGAAACGGTGGAGGCAACTTGTTTTTGTAGGGCGAAGTTGCAAAGCTGAGGTCAACTCAGGAAGAGTGATGGGCTTGCCATGGTTGTGAATTATGTCTGGTATGCCTAGCTCCACTGCGCACTTGAGGGACATGGAGCTTATGTAGTTGTACATGTACTTATACAAATGAGTTTGGGCTTGAAACGACTCGCTTGCTTCGCTGCCATGAATTGAACCCATTATTCTGCAGCTTCAAACACCTGGCTTGGTTACCTGCTTTGGGTGTGGTTTTTTTTTCTTTTGTGGAAAACGGGTATTGTTTTTTCTCACAGATACATTTCAGATCACACTATAGAATGCGTTGGGTATCATGCATTTCTCTCTATTCTCTACCTTTCTTGCTGAAACCAAGTGCCTATTTATACATATTCTAGTCGGTTTAATGTGAGGCCACATCATAAATGCTACGTTGTTTAATTTGACATCATTGTCAGTAATTTCAGTTTGATTCGTCATTATTTTCGGGGATATTTTTTCTGGGGTAAAGCCTATTTTCATGTTTGGCAGAAAGAAGCAAAATTAGTTAAAGTGAATTTAACCAATTTTGATTTTCTGTAGGAATGAATTGTGATTGGGTAAAAAAGTACAGGTATCGTAAGTCTCTTTCCGCATTCTTTTTTAGACCAAGGTATTAAATGCCTAGACCTGCATAAGGATGGCCAACTTTGGCGGCTTTCTTAAAATATGTTCACATTCAATTTGACTAGTCGCTAGCTTCGTAAAAGGTAATTTTGTATTTCTTTTGTTCTATAATAAGTCTTTATTTTAGTTTCTTATAATTATCACACACTCAAAATTAAAATAACATTAATTATATCTTATTAAATTTATTTTTATTACAATTATTATTTTTATTAAATATTCGATAAATTAAATTTTTTTAAGAAAAATATTTTAAGAAGTTAAAAAAATAATTTATTATTTTTTGAAATTATTTAATTATTTTTATAATTTTTGTGCCTAAACCTTAAATGATAGATATAGTGAACTAAAGGGAGTACTTATTTTGGTCATTAATAATTACCCTTTTAAAGTTTTACTTTATTTTTTTAATTATACCTTTTGCAAAATTAAAAGTAACATTAATTATTTTTTGTTAATTTTACCTTTATCTAAATTATTATATTTATTAAATATTCAATTAATTACGTTTTTTAATTTAGAGAAGGATATTTTAAGAAGATAAGAGAATATTTTATTACTTTTGAGACTATTACATATATTTCTTATTTCTTGTGTTTATTCCTTAAATGACAGATACTGTAGATTGCTCTCATTCAAATTATCTATCATTTAAAATTAGTACACAAGATTTAATAAAGTCATTAAATAGTCTTAACTACTCTTTTATATTTCTAAATTGCCCTTTTATGAAAAGCTCAAAATAAAAGATAAATAAATTTGGTTGAGTATTTAATAGAGACAATAATTTTTATATGGGTAAAATTGAAAAGAAATACATAATGTTGCTTTGATTTTGAGAAGGTGGCAAATAAAAAGACCAAAAAAAAAAAATACTCTAAAAATAAATTTTGGATTAGAGGGAGTAAAATATTCACAAACTTAAAGATAGATAACAAACTTATTGAGTAGTATAATTTAATTTATAAAATTTAATAAATTTAATTATATAAACTTTTTAAAATAAATATTTAATAAATTTTGATTAATAAAATTAATAGAACTCTTATTAAAAGTTAATATCTATATATTTTAGCTTAATTATTTATTAGTCAGTACTCCATATGGTACTATCTTGAAATCAATCAAGTTCTATTCATGTATTATTTATACATTTGAATTAAGGATTTATTATTATTTTTTATTATCTTATTTGTCTATAATTATCATTCTTAGTTATCTTATTAGTTATGATTGTCATTTAGTTGTTATACGATCTTAGTAGAATTAGGGATTTTTGTCGCAGTTATTAGTCTTTAATAATTAGTTCATTATTAGGTTTGAATTATGACTTTAAGTTCATAAATTATTTTGTGTTATTCTTTATTTAAGTGCTTTCCTTTAATTCCTCCCTTTTAATTCTATATTTGTTCTACATCAATCGGCAATGCTAGGCAAAGGAGTTGGAAATTTTTTGGGCCTTCTAGGCCTAGTGCTACTTCAATTGGCAATGGAAGGCTTTATGAACTTTTGTGGGCCTTTTAGGCCTAGTACCGAGGTTTAGGACTTGAGCATGGAAATTGATTTTTTTTTTTTGATGTTTTATTTTTTCCTTTTGCTTTGAAAGAAGTATAGTTTCACTAACCAATAGGATACTCAATTATTATAAACAATATCTTTGTTTTAATATTTTTTTGATTTAACAGTTAGTCAATGAAGCCACGTCAGCTAATAATACTCAGGGATTAGGAGTCCACATAAGCACCAGCAAGCTATGTCAATTAAGTATGAACAAAAATTGTAACTACAGTAAATTAAGAGACAAATTTCTCTTAAGAGGATTAATGTGTTTAACTAAAAAATTGAAGGATAAATTTATTCTTTTAAAAAAGTTAAGAAATAAATAGTACCCTTGCATGAAACTTTATAAATACAGCGGCATAAATCATTGCACAGGTTACAACAGCTTAAATTTAAGGATAAACTTCAGTAAGAGACTTAAATCCAAATAAATGAGTAATCGTCTAGCTTTTGAAACCTGCCTTCGAGAAAAGTTTTTCCCATTTTGCCTTAGTTCTTTCTTTTCAATTCATTAAAATGATTAGCATTATATCATGAAAAAGTTTTAACTCAGTTAATTTATGATTGTTGATTTTTTCATCAATCACCATAACTATGATAATTACCCTCCTTTCTTTATCTTTACTTGAAATAGCTTCCTTGCAGTTCCTTAATTGCCTTATGTAGAGTTCAATAGACCAATCATATAAAATTTACTGCAAATTAAAATAATTGAGATTTAGAGTATAAAATCAAGTATTTGGTTAAAGCCTTTACAATCTTCACATCATCAAAAATGTTCTTTAAAATTATTTGTATAATGAAAACTATTGTGACTGATTAATCTTTGTAAAGTCTTGGTCAAATATATATAACAGTCAGTGTGAGAGAGACAAAGCATTCTATATATATGTGCGCCATTCTAATATATGGAAACAGGCTGCATATAGATCTCAAAAAGGTTTGGAGGGGTATGTATGCACACCTAATTAAAATCAAGGACAGGCAGATTAATGTCTGATATAGATACCTTCATTAGAACTGCTTCGGCAGAAGGGATCGATTGAAACATATCTCCCCCAACATAGCTCAAACTCGTGCTTTCTTTCAAGTCAGCTACAACGCGGTGTAGGTCAAACACAATGCATTTCAAGTTAGGAAATGCTTCGCAGATTAATCTTTGCCACAGTTCCTGTTCCACCTCCTACATCAATAATGGTATTCAAATTCTCAAACACTGGTTTGCAGCCTTTGAGAGCCAACTTCGCCATCTGAGAATCAGCCCCCATGTATTCTATACAAGTATCAGTGCTTCAGTGTCTTGGCTACTGAATTCCCAGAATCCCACCCCAGAAGCACTCTCAAATAGTGAGATCTCCTTGTTCTCATGAAACCAGCTCATAGAGGAAAGCCACATGTTAACAATATATGAGAAAAGAGATGCTTGAACTACTGGTGATAAACAAGGCTCCTTACCTTTAAGAAGTAGCTTGGATGGAGGAGCCCTTTTTCACCATTATCATGCACTGTAGTTCTAGCAAAAATACCTTGGTGTACTAGCAAGCGCAGGAAACGGTGGAGGCAACTGGTTTGTTTAGGGTGCAGTTGCAAAGCTGAGATCAACTCAGGAAGAGAGAGCCATGGTTGTGAATTATGTCTGGAATGCCTAGCTCCACTGCACACTTGCTAGACATGGAGCCTATGTAGTTGAGAGGTGCTTATACAAATGAGTTTGAGCTTGAAACAACTTCCTTGCTTCACTGCCATGAATTGAATCCATTATTGTGCAACTTGAAACACCTCGCTTGGTTACCTGCTTGCTTTGGGTATCACTTCAAAACTGAAACTTTTAAAGACTATTGAGTCACATCGCTTCCTTTAACAACTTGAATATTTTGATATTAGAGCCATGCTGTTTCAACGAATCGAACCGACAAAATATATACTCGGATGGCATCCTCAGCCGGCCCCAAGGCATCTAGTCGATATTTTATTCGGAAGTCGTGACAGGAAGGCATCTAGTCCACATATAAGTGGTGCCCCATATTTCAGAATATATTGACCATGGTTTTTATGACCAAAAGGAAAAGAGTGGTTTCTTATCCGACATCAAGCCGTCAATGGCGCAAATTGAAAGCCCAATATGGTAAATATGCAAACAAAAATGTTGCTCCTACGACTTTAAAACAAAACAAGATTTACCCTTAACAAATTTAATAATTTAAAATTTATGTTATAAAAATTGAATTATAACAATAATAAAATTAATATGCAAAACTTAGTCAAACAGTGTAAAAAAGAAACCATGACTTTAACTGCTGTGATATATTAAAGAGTAAAATTATATTTTAGTTTCTCAAAGATGAATAAACTTCTATTTTAATTTTTCATTGTTAAATTTTTTTATTTTAGTCTTTCAGAGATCAATTAACTTCTATTTTAGTCTTTTATTGTTAAAAATTTCTAATTAAGTTCTCTAAAAATTAAAATTGATATCAATCAAGTCTCTCAATTAAAATGGTTGCTAACGTCAACAAATTTGACCTTGTTAGTAATTATCTTAATTGAAGGACTTAATTGATATCAATTTCAATTTTTGAAGGACTTAATTAAAAATTTTTAACAATGAAAGATTAAAATAGGAGTTAATTGATCTTTGGAGGACCAAAATAGAAAGACATAATAGTGAGGGAGTAAACTAGAAATTTGTTCATCTTTGAGGGAGCAAAATAGAGTTTTACTCTATATTAAACTACTAGAATTCTTTCACCCTGGAAATTTTTTTTTTTCAAATAGTATTAGATTTCTTACAATCATGTCGGAATTATTTGGCATAGATAATACAACACCAAGATGCATACGTTTACTTGCCTACATACGAAGCATCAAAAAAAGTAGCGGATACAATATTATATTTATCCTCCTGAAGAGGGAGACAATTACTGTGAGGGGAGCAAATCAAGGATAAACTTCAATAAGGGACCTCAAACCAAAGACAGGTGTTATCTTGTAGTGACTGAATCCGGCTTCCAAGAAGAGCTTCTCCCATTCTTTTTCCTCTCTTTCTCTTCCGGTGACCAAAACCATCATTAGCAGATCAAAAAGGAGCTTTGCTTCTGTTAATTCATGCTTATCATTCTTTTCATTTATCACTATGTCTACAATAATCACCTTCCCTTTTCTTGAAATTGCTTCTCTGCATTTCTTTAGTACCTTCACGCAGTCTTCATCACTGTAAGCATGTAAAACCAACTGCCAATTGCCAAACAATCAGTTTTATAGTCAACTATCTTTCTTAATTTAGATTAATTACAAATGAGTTCAATGACTCCCCAAGTTTGTGTTGTTTCTTCTCAATCATATTGAAATGGGCAGAAGCAATTGGCCACATGCAGAGCAAGTTTATGCTATACAAATTTAATTAGGAAGCTTTAAATCTATCTAAACATTTATGTACAAGATTTAATTTGTGCAAAGATGAACAATATGCATACCTTGAGAAGAATGGCATCAGCAGAAGGGATAGAATGGAACATATCACCCCCAATAAATTTCAAATTATTGCTATCTGGCAAATTTTCAACAACATGCGGAAGATCTAGCACTGTGCATTGTAAATTTGGCAATAACTCAGAAATGATCTTAGTTGCAGCTCCTTTACCACCCCCAACATCAACCAATGAGTTTAGTCCCTCAAAGACTGGCTTGCAGTCTTTAATCACCAAGTTCATCATCCCAGAATCACTGATCATAGCTTCATTGAAGAGTCCGTTGAACTCTTGGTTTTGGCTTAGATAGTCCCAAAAGCTCATCCCATTTGCAGTGTGAAAGGGTGTGAGCTCATTTCTGTGGAACCAATCTCCCAAAAATTCTGGTGTATGCGCTATAGCTGGATGAAACATTGCCTGAACGAATGGACTCAAGGTTGGGAGATTGTCTTTGAGGAGCAACCTGGAAGAAGGTGTGAGATCATATCCCACTTCTTCCTTCTCATCTTTAGCAACTTTGCTGATTGCAAAGAAGCCAGAGTGTACCAGCAAGCGCATGAGCCTATATACATATCCAGATTTTGCAGGGTCAAGCTGAAGTGCCAAGACCAGCTCAGGGGTAGTAATGGGTTGGCCATGGCTGTAGATAACATCTGGTATGCCCAGCTGAACTGCACTTTTGAGACACATAGTCCCTATAAAATTATATACATGTTTATACAAATGAGATTGAGCATGAAACAGCTGTTCTGCTTCCTGGCCATGGTTCATGTTTCACTTTTGCAGGTCCCTCTGCTTCAGATCAATTGTCCTGTGTATGGTGTGGGATGTGGGAACAAAACCAACCAATGTAACTAAAATCAAATGGGTTAGAAATGGCCTTAGTTCTCACTTTCTAGTTTCTGCTTTCCGGAAAAGTATTCTGACTCTTCAATTATCTCTTATCCCTTGTGAGGTTCTCGCTTGTTTGATAAAGTCAACTATTTCTTGCTTTAACGCATTTAGCCTTTTAGTCAAAGTAGACAAAGAAAATTCAATGTTGACCGGCGAATCTGGTAGCAGCTGTTGATTTTGAAAATTGGGTGAAAAGATACTCTATGGGTTGGCATTTGGAAATTGGTATCCTGTAAAATGTTAGATATATTTTGAAGAATAAAATATATTTTATTAATTATTGATAAAAAATTAATGAATAAATTACACAAAACTTCTTGTAATACGTGTATAAAAAATCTCTTTACACTTTTGATTACACAAAATAAAATTTTATATTTTATAATTTTTGCAAATAGCCGCCAACGTTTAAAACTTAATAGAGTTCTATTAAATGATGAAACAGCTTGTCACATGGGAGTTTAAGACTAGACCGATGCTTCCAGAAGAAAATCCAACAATTCTAGTAGTCAGCCTTTCATTCCCGACTGGTGCATTCCTTAAATCTGAACAGAATCCTTAAGCCCCAAATTGAAGCCTTCGGTATTGAATCGATATCTCCCTAAATCTCGCTGGTAGTCATGGTTAAATTGATATTACAACTGCTGCTTTCCCCAAATCAAAAGAAAATCCCTAAGCCCCAAATCGAAACCTCTGTCGCTGCTGCTCTATATCTGTGATAGACAGAGTTCTGCGATAGTCATTTTCAAAATAGCAAGATTTTTGTGACAGCCAATCTTGTGTTGCTTTCTACTATTACTTGTGCTCACTGTGGGTCGGCAAGTGTGGGTCGCTGCTAAACGGTCGTGAATGAAAGCCTTCCGATCGTGTGTACATGTCTACAGCAAGTCATTTGATTGACTTAAGGAAAATTGAAACAGTTCCTTGGAGGTTATTTGCATAGATTATAAAGTATAAAGTTTTATTTAATGTAATAAAAAATGTAAAAAGGTTTTTTGTATATGAAGTATACTGCAGGAGTATTGTGTAATTTGCTTAAATTTAATAATATAGATAATTTTAAATTTATAAATTGTAATGTATTTACTTGTATTTTATAATTATTTATATTATTAATTTTTTATCAATAATTAGTAAAATGTATTTTATTTTCTAAAATATAAGATATATTTTAGAGAATTTAAATCTAAAATGTGGCTAACTTTTTATATTAAAAATTATAGTATATAATAAGAGAGAAAGATATTAAATTAAAAATAATAAAAAATTAAAATTCAAAGGTTTGAATACAGATAAAGATTAAAAAAAGTTATTAAAATAAAAAATAAAAATTAATTAACCCAAATCAAATCAAGGATAAACTTCAATTCTCTCTCTTTCCTTTCTCTTGCGTTGAGAAAAGCCATAATTGTTTAAGTCAGAATAGGGTTTTAATTCAGCAGGTTCATGGCCATCATTTTTGTCACGTATATCACCATCTCTAAGATTATCACCGCTTTACCTCTGCTTGAAATAGCTTTTCTATAATTTTTTAATATCTTTATGCACCGTTCATCGCTCCAATTTTGCAAAATAGACCGCAGAACCATGGAGATTCAAGCAGTGTATAGTATGTCATGAAGATGTCAAAGTGGCATGTTTATGAATTGCTACGAGCTTCATCAACTGACTAATTGTCAAAGCTTATCTATAAAAATTGAATTAATGTCAACTAAAATGCTGTAACATGACTGACTATACCTGATGCCAGGCTAAATACACTTTCAATTCTTAAAATTTACTTCAATTTTTAATGGAGTTTTTATAATTTTAATTTAATCATCTGAGTCCTTAATTATTGGTATATTTAGGGTTTCTTAAATTTACAATAATTTTTAATTGAATCTTTATAATTTTAATTTTTTCTTGACGCGTATTTTTTTTACCTATCATAAATGGTTATATATAAAATTTGGTGTAATTGATAAATAAAAAAAATGAGCCAATTAATTAAATTAAAATTATGAGTATCCGATTAAAGACGGATGCCCAAACTATAATTTAACCTCATTGATATTACATAGGTATCTCAGGCACTGAAACAGTGTGGACTCCTTCCCGGCTCTTTGCAGAATGTCAAATGTTTAGCAAATTAGGGTCAAGCGTTCCCAAAACTACTGATGATAAACAAGGCTCCTTGCCTCTGACGAGAAGCTTGGATGGAGGAGTAAGAGCATATACTTCTTCCTATTTATTCTCATGTATTAGTGTTGTTGCAGCGAAGAATCCATCATGTACTAGGAGGCGCAGGAACCTGTTGAGGCAATCAGCTTTTGTTCGGTGAAGTTGCAGAGGTGAGACCAACTCTGATACGGAGCCACAAAAGAGAAGTTGGTGAACTTACCCTTAAGGATAGAATTAGTTTAAATAATTAGGAGTAATCAGTTAGGAAGTTGTAATAACTGTCAAATTAGTTAAAAGGGTATGATAAGATGTAATAAGGTGTAGTAATACAACTGTATAAACTATAAACACATAAATTCACAAAGGAACGAGATAGGCAGATTCATCAGAAAAATTGGATTCTCGCTCCCTTTCTTGTTTCTGGAGTTGAGGGCATCCTCCAATTGCCCTGGTTCTTCAGCGTGTGTATCAAACTCAGAAAGAGTTATTGGCTGGCCAGGGTTGTGGATTATATCTGGTATGCCAAGCTCCATTGCCCATTTTAGAGACAGGGAGCTTACGAAGTTGTTTGAGTTTATAAAGGTAAGCTTGAGCTTGAAACAACTCGCTTCAGTGCTTTGCAGATATTGATAAGTTCCTCTGAACCAAAGTCTGCCTTAATCAAGTGAATGATTCAGTTGAAAGATTAAATTTAAAAAATAGGGTGAATTATGACATCATTTAGTCTAATTAAGATAGATTATAAATTTAACGTTTCAGTTTAATCAGTTGCCAGCTTGCATATGTTACATAAAGAACAATACCCACCAAAATACTAAAGCCCTGTCGCCTGCCTTACTTTGTCTCTTTGTAATCCTAAACATGCTGTTTATTAATTGGGGTTATGAGCTCAGATTGCCACCCTTAAATCTAGTATCATTGTCATTATAGTGAACTATCATATTGGTTTCTTTTATGTTTGGATTACTTGCTTTTGGTTTTGGGTTGGGAAAAAGTGAACTCAGCTGGTAATTGCTGAAGATAAGATAACTTGTTGCACTTCGGTAAGTTGTTCATCTTTTTATAGACTAAACTGTAAACACCTATGTTGACCTCACAGTGATGAGGCTAGTCTCAATTGAGTTTTTCACACATTAGTTTTCACAATTGAGGACTTCACTGTTCTAAATCTTATCAATTACATCTTTCATCCATCTAGGTTTAAATCATGGTAACAACTTCCTACTTCTAATCCTGAATAATTGAGCATCTACGGATATCCCGCATAGATGCTAAACAACAAGCCATCCCCAAGTTTTTCAAACAATTTCACATTCTGATCAGTGTACGATAATAAAATGTCCTTGCAGCAAAAATGTAAAGCTCTGCTAAATTCCAATGAGCCAAGAAATTTGTTTTGTAAAGCAAGTTGGTCTTAGCGGCAGCTCTTAATATATCATTTGAACACAACTTGTCAACAACGACAATAAAAAGATCTGCTCATGCGGGCAAAGCAACCAAGGGAATATTATAAAGGATCACTTACCGTATGATTGGTGGCAAATGGGAACCACACAACTCAAGTGGACTGCACGCTCTTGAGTCTTTGATCCGAATATTATGGCAGGTAAGAGGTAACCCCAGAATATAAAATGCCAATCAATCCCTATACGTTGGGGTTGAATGGGTCAAACAAATTAATTGCTTTCCAAAAAAGAAAATAAAATAAAAAACAACTCATCTCCTCCAATATCGTCATGCCTTGTCCATTAAGCAATCAGATTTGGCAGCTTTTGCTTTTCTTTCTAATGATTCCTGATGGGTTGATAATTTTCCAGAAGCCAATGTAAACGTGGTTTCCACTGAGACATTATTGTCTTCTTAATGAATTTCTCTTTCCCGTAAAAAAAGAAAAAAATAATGAACCGATTGCGAATAATTAATTGCATATGATGTCATCTCCCCCTCAATAAAATATCTACACTGCGCTGCCGTGCATTCATCAACTAATGTTAAACAAGTAATATTACACAGCAAATTTGGTGTAAGATCCATTTTTCATAAAAAGGGATTCCAAGTTTGATTCTATACATATGCACTCTGTAATTATGATTTTGAAAATATGTTTTGATTGAGACACAACAAAGGTTATCAATTTCAAGAGTCAAGACCAACTCAGACCGTTGAATGGGTTTGCCATGACATTGAATAGATGCTTATAAAAATGTAATTGGGCCTGAAGTAACTCTTCTGTTCCCTGACCTTGGTTGAAGTTCATTATTGCAGACCCCTCGGCTTCAGCTGAATCCTCGTAAAATATATTTTGTGGAGGCAATAGACAAGCAAAGCAACGTTTAAGGCAAATTGCGATGAAAAGACTAGATTTGTTGATAAAACTTGCCCTTTTGGAAAGTGTTATCCTTTTCAAATTATATTCGTGTTTCTTGTTTATCTCTGTCATGATTGTCACTTGTTAGCTAAGATTTCTACAGTATCTCTATAGAGATTGATTCCAGTATGCTCAATGCATATGTACATTCACTGCCTACCATTTTTATTCACTTGGTAATCAATTAGTCTATATTTATATCAAAGCCGATTAAGAAACTGCCATAAAATGTTGGTCAGGAAACTGTCGCGTGCAGCTTTCTAACCAGCTTTTTCACATCCAGCCTCCTATTTTTTGTTTGTTTTATAAATTTTGCAATTGCTGCATTTGAATGCCTATGCAACGCATGGCTCAGCACCTATAACAACTATGATGACCTTGGTTTTGATGGTTGTTGATTGTGTTTGGTAGAAGAACATTAAACATAAGATGCTGCACGTGTCTGTACAATTGAGCTTGAGCTTGAAAGAACTTTAGCTATTTTTGTGTACATTCATAGAAGTAGTTATTGCTGATACATTCCTTAGTTTTACTCTGTTTTGAAGGAACTCACTTGCTCTGTTTCAAGGGGCAAAATGAGCCTTTTTTTTCTTTGGTAGGGAAAATCAGCTTTACTTTATATGATGTTGCAGCACTATCTATCTGCTAGATTTTGTCTGGTACATGAGGACACAGACTTATAACCTACTGCAACATTATTTAATTAGGGGGGGCCAGTATTCCATTAATTTTAGTGGAGATTACTTTATCTTTCACACAAGATTGACTTATTGTAAAGACGAAAACAATTACATGATACAAAAAAAAATGATTAGAATCATGAAGTAAGAGTTAGAGATAATAAAATAATGGTTTTGGGCCTTTTGGCCATCATATAATAAACTATTTTGCTTAAAATTCATTGAGAAACACAGTAGAATTTCATTTCCAACCTCTGAAACGCCATTCATTTCCTTTTGATTCAGAAAAGATATTACTTTTTTGAGTTAAAATTAAGGATAAACTTCAATAAGAGATCTTAAACCAAATAAGGCTGTTATCTTGTAGTGATTGAATCCAGATTCTAAGAAGAGCTTTTCCCATTCTTTCTCGGTTCTCTCTTTTCCATTGACCAAAACCATCATCATGAGATCAAAATAAAGCTTCGCTTCTGTCAATTCATGCTTATCATTCTTCTCATTTATCACAATGTCTATGATAATTACTTTTCCTTCTTTGCCTTTTCCTGAAATGGCCTCTCTACTCTTCTTCAATATCTTCTTGCAGTCTTCGTCATTGAGAGTGTGTAAAACCAACTGCCAAATGCTAATTAGTTTTTCATGCAAGCATATTCAATTTTCTTAGTCTAATAACGAGAAATAACAGAAGTACAGTGGCCCTTAGAGTTTCTGTTGTTTGAATGGTATTTTCATTGACTTCTAGCTAGGACACACAAAATAAGAAATCATAAAACTCTATGAAAATGTCTTGTCCCACAAAATGAAGCTGAGAAACTGTCACAATTAACTAGTTTAGTATATAAGACCAGTAAATTTAATAGTTTAAATTCTTCTTAAGTGAGTATTTAGTAACAAGATTAAAGCTATATACCACATAGAAATAAGGAAGCTTACAAAGCAACTCACAAATTACACACAGAATTAGAACTTACAAGATGAAAACTCTTCATACCTTAAGAAGAATGGCATCACATGAAGGAATACTTTGAAACATATCGCCTCCAACGAAGTTCAGATTGATGCTATCTGGCAAATTTGCAACAACATGTGGAAGATCCAGCACTGTACATTTGATATGAGGAAACGCCTTAGAAATGATTCTGGCTGCACCTCCTTTACCACCCCCTACATCGACCAGAGAGTTGAATCCCAAGAAAACTGATTTGCAGTCTTTGATTACCAAGTTCATCATCTCAGAGTCACTAACCATTCCTTCATTGAAGAGTCTGCTAAACTCAGGATTTTGGCTTCCATAGTCCCAAAAGTCCATCCCAAATGCAGTGTGAAATGGGATGATCTCATTTCTATGAAACCATTCTCCCAAGCATTGACACGGATTCATTACAGTTGGATGAAGCACTACCTGAGCATATGATAGAAGGGTGGGGAAATTGTCTTTGAGGAGCAGCCTAGAGGAAGGTGTTAGTTCATATCCCTGTTCTTCCTTGTCTTCTCTTGGAACTTTGGCAATAGCAAAGAGGCCAGAGTGCACCAATAAGCGCATGAGCCTGTATACATATGTAGACTTTTCAGGTTCAATTTTAAGTGCTGCGACCAACTCAGGCAGAGTAATGGGGTGGCCATGGCTGTGGATTGTGTCTGGTATGCCCAACTGAAGGGCACTTTTAAGGCACATAGTACCTACGAAATTGAATATATGTTTATATAAATGAGCCTGAGCCTGGAACAACTCTTCTGCTCGCAGGCCAAGGTTGATATCCATTTGGGGTGATGCCTTCACTTGAGACGAATTCTCCTACTTCTGTAAGAAGTGAAAACATAAGAATAAAAACTATCCTTAAATTAGCAAAGATCAAACAGATTAGATACGCTGTGTCAGATCTCAATAGCCCCTGTTTATCATATGTTAAAAAACCTATAAAACACATGTTTCTCGTGTAAACAGTTGGCAACTTCTTACTGGCTGTGCGATCGACCTTTATTTCCTAGATATTAGTCTAATCAGATTGGTGTTTTTGGTGTGCCTTTGTGTTAAATTATCACCCGTCTGCTGGCAAATTTTATAAATTATCTTTAATCTCTTCAAACCCACCAAAATCCAACAAGAAAATGTTCTTTGTTACATAGCACGACAATTCCAAATTTCAATATCTATCACCCATCCAAGAAAAGGAAAGAGAACAAATACTTTAAGACAAACACATCAAACAGTATATGTATGCACTCACACAGAATAATCAGTATAGTTAGAGCAGTAACAGATGGATTCTTATAATCTTCCTATAAATTTATCAAAATGGTGCTGATTAGTCCATACTAATAGTCAAGCTGGTTATAAGAGAGCTGATTAGTGTATACTTGTCATCTTTCTATAAAATGCGTGGCTTTTCAACTCTTGTCAAACTTTGCTTCAACTACCATCCCAGTTGTCAACCCATTGAATTAGTGCCTCCAGTTATAATGTCTAACAGCAATAATGCCCAGACAGATTTTTATCACGCCATGCCTTTAAGCCCCCCAATAGGTATGTGCAAAATACCTAGTTTTTGCTTAACTCACCTTCATAAATTTAAGGCACATTTAACATAATAGCATCAGCAGGCACTTTCAAGGAACGGATTGAACAATGGTTCAAGCATTTCTTGAACCTTAGGTGCCAAATATTGGGTCAGGGTTGGCTTAATTCGTGTCAAACCCTGTTACTTGAATTAAAAAGAAAAAAATGACTATTGCAATTGCAAGATATGAATATAAAAGAATAGGAATGCTATGCTTGAACCATCTTCAAAATGTTTTATTTCCTTTAATTATTCATGTCCAATCTCTTACATAAAATAAGGAGTATCAGAGAAACAAACGGAGACTTTAACAATTTAGGCTTAACATAAGTTGAAGAGATCAATGAACTATAGGCCACGTTAATTTCACCTATAGAAGCAATATATAAAAACACCACACATACTCCAAGATTAGGCTGACTAATGACTATAACATGCCCAATACAATTTAATTTATTCAGATCAATTCATGGAAAACTACTTAATACATCACAATAAATACTAATGATAAACCTCAATAAGAGACCTAAAGCCCAATATGGGGAATATAATGTACTGTTTGAAGCCTGCTTCCACGAAAATTTGCCTCCATTCCTTTTCACTTCTCTCTCGCCCATTAAGAGCAGTCATCATGACAATGTCATAGAAGAGCTATCTTGGTCTTCATTGATATTATCACTTTTCCTCCTTTGTCTTTGCCAGTGATAGCTTCTTTACATGTATCTTTAGGCAATTATCATCGGTCCAATTATGTGAAACCCACTACAAAAATATTTATAAAATGATGAAAATTTAGAAAATAACAAGACGTATATAATAATTTGCACATTTTTTTTCATTTCATAACTTTAGTAGAACTGCATCAGCTTGAGGGATAGATTTAAACATGTCCCCACTAACATAACTTAAATTGTTGCTTCCTGATAAAGTTGACACAACCTGTGGACGATCAAACACTATGCATTTCAGCCGAGGAAATGCCTCACAGATAATTTTGGCAGTGATTCCAGTTCCTCCTCCAACATCAACCATGGAATCCAGGCCCTGAAAAACAAACTTGCAATATCTCAATCCCAAAGTTCACCATTTTGGAATTACTTTCCATTGCCTCATTGAAAGCACTCATGGGTCCAGGATTTTGATTAAGGAAGCTCCAAAGTCTGCTCCTAACGTGGTCTTGGCGAGTGTGTCCTCCACGCTGCGGATCCAGTTCCCCAATTGATGGTATGCATCAACCAGAGTTGGGTCAAGCATCCACTGAACCACAGAGGATAATCAGTGCCTTTGACAAGAAGCTCTGATGCACCAGTCCGAGACTATGCTTCTTTCGCCTCTTTGTGTGATTATTGATTTTGATTATGGCAAAGAACCCGTTGTGTGCTAATAGCGCATGATGCGCTGCGCACAACTAGCCTTTGCTTGTGGAACTTGAAGAGTTGACACCAACTCATTGAGAGTAACGGGCTGGCTATGGTTGTGATTATGTCCCGTATGCCAAATTGAACGGCCCATTTGAGAGACATGGGACACAAGCTGTATATGTGTCTGTACAATTGAGCTTGAGCTTCAAAGAGCTCAATTGCTTTGTGGTCATTCCGGAACCCATAAAGCAGATATATTAATTTCTATGTCTAAGCTTGAATGTTCTCTCACTTGCCCTGTTGCCCTAGTGAGTATTAGCTCTGCTTTATACAGTGGCTGACCAGCACTCTCTAGATAACAAGGAACTCGCTTTGTTTAATGTTTTTATGTAATGACTTTAATTTGACATCGTTAAAAAATGAATTTTAGAAAAAAAAAAAAAACAAGGTCACGGTACTCTTAATCAAGGAAAAAGGGGTGTGCTTAGTACAGCAAATTTTAATTTTATTGCTTTGAGATATTGCTTTAAAATGTGCATTTTGGCCAAAGCTTCACATTCTAAACATTAATGAATCCTTGCTACCAAGGAAAATCATTCACATTTTATTCAAGAACATTAAGGAGTAGTTGTTGCCAACTAACATTCTTTCTAGAAATCATTTATTTCATTGGCGATATTTGAATTTAATGTCTAATAAAAGCAAGTTAATTTTGGACAAATTTTAACTATTAATATACAGAAATTCTAGTCTTATGAAAAATTTGTTAGGAGAGAAAACTATTAATGTGCTAATTCCTAAATGATTGTCTACTTAACTATCATTGAGCTTATAAAAAAAATGTGTTAAAAGTGAAATAAACTAGAATGTGATATATAAGGCAACAAATTAATTTCACGTTGTTTGTGTTTATGCTAATGCACAAGCAATGTCATACAAAGAATGGAATCTCTGAGTACGTAGCATGCTATATTTTTGTCACATTTGCTGTATTTCTTTGACTATAAAGTTCTGCTCAAGTCCTGTTTCTTTGTTCCCGCCACATAACAGTTACCTTTTAATTGGCCTCGTTGCTCTGCTGGAATTAATTACCTTATAAATCAGTTTCAATATTGTGGGTTTGAATTTTTTAAAGCGAGTGATGAATTTTATTTTATAAAATATAAATAAATAATCATTAATTAAAAATTAATAACAATTATTATTATAAAATATAAATAAGTAGATAATAATTTATAAATTTAATATAATTAATATTACTAATTTTTAATTAATAATTATTTATTTATATTTTATACTATAAAGTATATTTTTTATTTTGAAAAAATCTCAATTCACGAATTGTTGTTCTGTTGGTGGATAAGTAGAACTGCAGAAGGAAAAAAAAGGGAGAATAAAGCAATTCAAACAAAAGCAAAAGTAATTCTATAGTGCATAAAAAAAAAATTTTCTTCCTTCGATATTCTTTACTTTCAAAACACTTTCATACACGAAGTCGTTCGACTATTGTGAAAAAGAAAAATCGTACACTTAGAAGTTTCAAATTCTAAATTTTACTCTTGTATGATTTCCAAAAAACTTGAAAATTTTAAATTTATAATTAATGGGTGTGATAAAATACTGCAGGTTTTTGTGGTAGGTTGTTTAAAAAACATATATATATATATATGTATATGTATATGTGTGTATAGTCTTTTTATATCACCGAACTTTTATTAAGAGTGTAATATTATATATATATATATATATATATTAGCAATCCATTAATAATATTCTACTGAATAAAAAGTTACTAGAGTCAACAAGTTTAGTGGCATCTAATTAATATTTCAGCAATGTTAAATTCACGCACATTCACCCACGTTTTATCTATATCTTTTTACTATTTCCTTACTCTCTTTTCATCTTGTCATTGTTTCTCACTTATGTTGTCTCTGAGATTCATCCACCTTAGTAAACGTAAGGAAGACGTGGGTGGAAGATTGTGGAGAAAACATTTCTGTTAATATTTTAGGAGTTACTACTTTTTTCTTTTAGATTACTGAGCCCAAATGAATTAAATAATTTGTCATTGTTTTATCATAAAAATTAAAACATGTTATAATTCCATTACTTTTTTGAATTCGTTCCACATTTGAAAGCATATTAATTATCTTAATTATTGTTATTTTGTGATAATATAAATGGATCATAGAAACATATATATATATATTTAATTTCACCTAGATCGATAAAATTTGAACATTTTTATGAAGTTATGATGTGCTTAACTTATCACCCAAATAATTTAAGCTATGCTAATTACCAACTAAATATCAACACACCAAAAATTGATGGTAGAAAGTACATTGGAAACTCTCAATATATAAAAGAAGTTCAAAAATAGGAACTAAAGATAGCATATGGACCATAGGAAGATATATAGGGGCTGCAATTTTAATTAAACCAAAAAAAAATATAAGAAATTTAAATGTAAAGAACACAAGTGAATTTCAACATGCCTAGACGCACTTAAAAAAAGAGTTCTTCTTCTCTTAATTTGTCATGAGTGGAGCTAGCGTCTGCCTTTAGGGTTTTTCTTTTTTTCCTGTGACGTATTTTTTAATGTATGTTGTGAGATTTTCTTGAGTTCTTACACTCTAATTTCTTCAAGTACCGAAGAGATGATTTTCCCTAATTCATCTTATTCTGAATTATTATCATCAACAAACGTAAACCGAAGTGTTACTCTCACTAAAAGGTTTTAATGAAAACTTTACTAAATTTATATATGATTATTACATTTGTAAAATAAAGACTTGAGGAACTAAAAAAATATGGGATTTGTCAATGTCTAGCCAGCCATATGGCTTACTGCAAAAGTGATCGGACATCAGTATGGTGGAACAAATTTTACATCAAATAGAAGAATTTCACAACCTTAACTATTTATTGAAATTAGTGAGAGGCAATAATTGCTAATTATTACATCAACATTATTCAACATAAATAAATTAAACACTCGTCAGATTTCTTATAAAATTTATAGATACGCTTCAATGAGAGACCTAAAATCAAATATTGGGGTTATCTTGTAGGCTTGTAGCTCATGAATCGTGCCTCAAAGAAGAGATTGTCCCATCCATTTTCACCTCTCTCTTTTCCATTGAGAGATGCCATCATAACTATATCGTAGAAAAGTTTCACTTCAGTCATTTCATGCTCACCTTTCTTTTCATTTATTACTACGTCTATCACTTTCACTTTTCCTCCATCACCTTTGCCTAACGGAGTTTCATTGCATTTCTTCAGAATGTTTATGCAGTCTTCATCGCTCCAGTTATGTAAAACCCACTACATGATGAAAATGAAATATATATTAGAATTGACCACAAAAAGCTAGTGCTAGTTTTGATCTATTCTTCCAGATTAAAAATAGCTTCCATATGGAAAAGTAATGATCTTTAGGGGAAATTAAACAATAAAACTTCTTATGCATACCTTCAACAGAACAGCATCAGCAGAAGGAACAAATTCAAACATGCTTCCATCCACATAACTCAAATTCTTGCTTCCTGACAAGTTTGCTATTACCTGTGGAAGATCAAAAACTATGCGTTTCAGGTTGGGAAATGCTTCAGATAGAATCCTGGCCGTGGTGCCTGTGCCACCACCCACATCGATCAAGGAATTAAGATCCTTGAAAACTGACTTGCAGTCTCTTAGTGCCAGGTTGATCATTTGGGAATCACTTGCCATTCCTTCATTGAAAGACCTCATGTACTCAGGATCCTTTCGAAGCAAATCCCAGAAGCCTACACCAAAGGCACTCTCAACCAGTGTCTTCTCCTCCCCACGAAACCAGCTACCTAAGAAATTCCATGAATGAAACAAACCCCACAACCATTGACTTAAGGCAAGGGTCCTGGTGGAGTCAGAGTATATGCCTCCTTTTCTTTGTTGTCCTCAAAGGATTTTAGCTTCAGCAAGGAACACATTATGCACAAGCAAGCGCACAAGGTGTTCTACATAACCAGTCTTGGTTGGGTGAACATCAAGATTTTGAGACCAACTCAGGGAGAGTAATGGGTCTGCCATGGTTGTGGACTATATCTGGTATACTGGGCTGAACAGCACACATAAGACCTATGGCATTTAGGTAGCTATAAATGTGTTTATACAAGTGAGCTTGAACTTGAAAGAACTTACTTGCTGGGTTGCATTCAAGAGAGCCCATGACTTTTAATGTCTTACTTGAGCACTTTCTTTTAACGCTTATAGCTAGTTTGAGCTTCAAAGAACTCACTTGCCCTGTTTCAGCGGTAGGACTTAACTCTCCATTATATAGTGAGCTCCAACTCACCTACTTCGTTTACCTTAGGAAGGAATTTTACCTACCAACTTAATGTTTATTAGTGAGACGTTTGATAAAGGATTGAAGTTTAATAAGTTGAAAGTGGGAGTTTTACTTCTATTCTTACCATTGTTGTATCATTATCGTCTTGTCCTACTTTTTGACTGGATCATTTTCTTGCAAATTTTCCCCGTTATGGCACACTTGATAGATCATCTTTTCAAAGTCTGCGACCGCTTTTCTGTTTCTCGCGTTTCACATTTTTCTTCGTAAATCATTTTCGCTATAAATTTTCCTTCCAAATCTCTTAATTACTTGGAATTTACATACAAAAAAAGAAACAAACAAGGGGTCGTGGTGCCATCTAACGATTTTTCCAAGTCTTACACCACATTGAGGCAGCCGATATTGTTTAAACTCACGTTGGTTGCCATCCATGTATGGTTTGTAATATTCTAGCAGTCACCATTTCCAGCTTAACCTTACGATGTAAGAGAATGTGTACTAGCAGAAAAAAAAAAAAAACACACGAGTGATTGTTTAAATATCCAAAAACCAATAATAAACGGAGCTTTACAAACGAAAATTCATTTTATAATTTAGGATACTTTATAGGAATAAAACAAAATTCAAGGGAGGAGCCGGCAAACATAATTATGGAGTATTTTTTAGTATAAATAAATTTTATATATTTTACATATAATTTTTTTTTATATTTTCCATTTATTTTCTAAATTAAAATTTATTATTGCACGAAAGTGTACGCTCCTCTGCATCTACATCTAGCAAACATTTTTCCAAATAGGTATCCTCTTCAACGGGTCAGCGGGCCATTTCCCTGTCAGTCATTTTTGTTGGAAAATGGCGTAAGTAGGTAGCGGTAGAAGCGGAACTACGCACAATTATATGAGTAAATGTTTTCATAATTTTTATTAAATTTTAATATTAAATATATTTATTTTATATTATTATTTCTATTAATTTTATAATTATTTTTAATATTATTAAGAATAAGATAAAATTTATTGAAAATTATTATGTTACTTTTTATCTTTTATTTTATTATTAATTTATGCATTTAATCATATTTATTTACAAAAACAAATTATATAACTAATTAATTTATAATTAAATATAAGAAATATTTCATTAAAAATAAAGAGAAAATAAGAATTCTCTTATATATATTTTTTTGTTTTTATTATTTTTGTAATATATTATATATTTTAAACTCACGCTATTCAAAATTTTTGAATGCACCCTAAAATGGGTTTGACTCCGTTTCTGGGGAACCGTTGTCCCAAGCATTGCCATGGATTTGGTATAGCTGGAAAAAGAACTGGCTGAGGAAATGGAGTCAAGTTGGGCACATTGTCTTTGAGGAAAAAATGCCCAAGTGCACCAATAAGCGTGTTAGCCCATGTATAAAACCAGATTTTGTAGGGTCAATTTCAAGTTTCAAGACCAAGTCAGACAGTTTAAATGGGTTTTGCCATGACATTGAATAGATGCTTACAAAAATGTAACTTGGCCTGAATTAACTCTTCTGTTCCCCGACCTTGGTTGAAATTCATTATGGCAGACCCCTCTGCTTTAGCTGAATCCTCGTAAAATATATTTTGTGGAGACAATAGACAAGCAAAGCAACTTTTAAGGCAAATTACAATGAAAAGACTGGATTTGTTAATATGACTTACCCTTTTGGAAAGTGTTACCCTTTTCAAATTATATTTGTGTTTCTGGTTTTTCTCTGTGATGATTGTCACTTGTTGGCTAAAATTTTTAGAGTATTCCCATGTTCTTGAAATCTTGTAAAAGAAAATTCATTCACTTTCTAAAATATAGATTAATTCCAGTATGCTTGATGTATATGTACATTCACTGCCTGAATATAATTTTTATTCACTCAGTAATCAATAAGTCAATATCCATAACAAAGCGGATTAAGAGACTGCCATAAAATATTGGCCAGGAAACTTTGACGTGACAGCTTCTTCCCGTTCAGCCTCCTCCAATAATTTGTGGGTTCAGCAGCTGCATTTTAATGCCTAAGCAAGGCCCGGGTCAGCACCTAGTTAAAATTATAACAACTATGATGACCTAGGTTTGATGGTTGTTGATTGTGTTTGGTACAAGAACATTGAACATAAGATGCTGTATATGTGTCTGTGCAAGTGAGCATGAGCTTGAAAGCACTTTAGTTATTTTTGTAGACATTTATACAAGTAATAATTGCTGATACATTCCTTAGTTTTACTCTCTATGTTTGAAGGAGCTCACCTGCTCTGTTTCCTGGGGCAAAATCATCTTATCTTTATATGATGTCGCAGCACAATCTGCTCAACATTATTTAATTAGAAGGGCCAATATTGTTGTCACCATCCAATATCTCCGCAGCTTTGTTATTTCGTTAATCATTGTATAATCATGCACTGACCAACATATATTAGTATTTTAATTCAAATTAGGAATACTCAGCACGGTACTGTCACTAAATTTTAGTGGAGATTACTTTATCTTTCGCAGAAGATTGACTTATAGCAAAGACGAAAACAATATGATTAGAATCATGAAATAAGAGTAGAGACAATAAAATAAGGGTTTTGGACCTTTTGGCCATCATCTAATAAAGTATTTTGCTTAAAATTCATTGAAAAACAGAGTAGAATCTCATTTCCAGCCACAGAAATGCGAATTGTTTCCTTTTGATTGAAAATAGATATTATTTTTTTTGAGTTAAAATTGAGGACTTAAAGATCTTAAACTAAATAAGGCTGTTATCTTGTAGTGACCGAATCCAGATTCCAAGAAGAGCCTCTCCCTTTCTTTCTCAGTTCTCTCTTTGCCATTGACCAAAACCATCATCATGAGATCAAAATAAAGCTTCGCTTCAGTCAATTCATGCTTATCATTCTTCTCGTTCATCATCATGAGTTCTTATACTCTAATTTCTTCAAGGATAGAAGAGATGAATTTTCCTAATTCATCTTATTTTGAATTATCATCATCAACAAAAATAAAGAGAAATATTATTCTCACTAAGATTTTAAGTAATACATGCAGCCTTTCTTATGTTCAATCCTGACAGCAGAACTCTGGGCTATTCGTTAAGGTTTGCAAGTAGCATGGGAAGAAGGTGCAAGGAGAATTATTCTAGAATCAGACTCTGAAGAAGCAGTAAATCTTATTAAGGGAGACCGCTGTTCAGAAGCATCCCAACACCGTTATCAGCTAGAGGGTATCATTCAGAATCTCATGCAAAAGAATTGGGACTTGAAGTTATGTTATATAAACAGAGACACTAACAAGCCTGCTGATTATCTAGCAAGAAGCGTCTGGCCTCGGTCCGGCATGTTTCAAAAGCTCCCAACTGTGCCAGGGGAGCTGAGAAAGTTATTAGAGAAGGATAGGAAAGAGATTGTCACTCGTTGACGGGAGCTTTCTTGTGTGGTAGTTTTATTCAGCACCAAAAAAAAAAAATACAGACAGGAAGAGAGAGAATGGGAGCTGGTGCAAATTACAATTATAGGAGTCAAGCTCGAACAAATTTTGCATCACTTAAAAGTTGCAACAGCTCTAGCTGCTTTATTACAAACACTGGGAAATAATAAGTACTGTATAAAATAATTATCATTAGTATTTAAGGGTATGCTTCAATGAGGGACCTAAAACCAAAGATAGGGGTTATGTTGTAACGCTTGAAGCCTGCTTCCAAAAAAAGCTTGCCCCACTCCTTTTCATTTCTCTCTTTGCCGTTCAGAGTAGCCATCATAACTACATCGTAAAACAGTTTTACTTCTGTCATTTCTCTATCGTCTTTCTTCTCATTTATTACCACATCTATGATAATCACCTTTCCTTTGTCGCCTTTGCTTAAAATAGCTTCCTTACATTTTTTCAAAATTTTTACGCAGTCTTCGTCACTCCAGTTATGTAAAACCCACTGCCAAAAACAATCAGAAAGAAAAGAAAAGGAAGATTAGATATACAGAAAAGAAAAGAAACAGAAGAAGAAAAATTAGATATTTTGCTAAGAATGAATGAATTTAGCAGATTCCTTCCTATCCTCTCATCTTATGAATTGATTTAGCATTTCAGATCATGATACAAAATACTATATACTGACTTTTTTATTATTAGGTGGCATACACAAATTCGTTTTAACATCCAGAATCATGTAACCTTACTAACCTGACAACTATGCCATCAATTGTGACATTATTTATTGAAAACAAACCCCCCACACACACAAATATATATATATATATATATATTTATATATAAATGCATACCTTCAACAGTACTGCATCAGCAGAAGGTACAGATTCAAACATGCTGCCACCAACATAACTCAACTGCTTGCTTCCTGACAAGTTTGCTACAACCTGTGGAAGATCAAACACTATGCATTTCAAATCAGGGAATGCCTCTGAGATGATCCTGCATGTGGTGCCCGTGCCACCGCCTACATCAACCAGGGAATTCAGGCCCTTAAAAACTGACTTGCAGTCTTTAAGTGCCAGGTTGATCATCTGGGAATCGCTCGCCATTCCTTCATTGAAAGACCTCATGTACTCGGGATCCTTTCGAAGCAGATCCCAGAAGCCTACCCCAAAGGCACTCTCAACTAGGGTCTTCTCCTCCCCACGAAACCAGCTACCCAAGAAATTCCATGAATTAATAAGACCAGGGTCGACAAACCCCATAACCATTGATTTAAGACAAGGGTCCTTGTCTTTAAGGAGGAACTTAGAAGGTGGAGTCAGAATATATGCCTCCTTTTCTTCCTTATCCTCAAATATTTTAGTTTCCTCCAGGAACTCGTTGTGCACTAGCAACCGCACAAGGCGTTCCAC
Source organism: Dicorynia guianensis (assembly GCA_037013595.1). Taxonomy (NCBI): domain Eukaryota; kingdom Viridiplantae; phylum Streptophyta; class Magnoliopsida; order Fabales; family Fabaceae; genus Dicorynia; species Dicorynia guianensis. The sequence goes on from JASUAB010000011.1 coordinate 9,236,236, forward strand.
ATAACCAATCTTGGTTGGGTGAACATCAAGATTGGATACCAGTTCAGGAAGAGTAATGGGTCTGCCATGGTTGTGGATTATCTCTGGTATGCTGAGCTGAACAGCACACTTGAGAGCCATGGAACTTAGGTAGCTATAAATGTGCTTATACAAGTGAGCTTGAGCTTGAAAGAACTCACTTGCTGGGCTGGTTATTCCAGGAGAACCCATGGCTAACGGTTTCTGGGCTGAGCTGAGGTCTTTTTGCTATAATGCTCTTAGTTTGAGCTTGCAAGAACTCACTTGCTGTGTTTCAGTGGCAGAGCTAAGCCCTGCTTTATATAGAGCGTGCTCAGCTATCACCTACCTTCATCAATTGCCTAAGAAATTTGTTAATGTACTGTAACTTAGTCTTGGCACTCGCGTGTCTTGGCACTCGCGTATTTTCTTTTCAGACATAATCCCAATAACGACTTGGTGTTCAATTTTGACTGATTTTTCTGCATCCATCAATTTTTCTGCTTCAAAGTTGAGTCCTTGTCACCCAACTTCGTTTCTACTGTTATTTACCTTACCTTATGGAAACAAATTCTGAACGATTTTATTTTTCCAATACTTATTGTTGCCAAAGCTTCACACCTTGAAATTTTGAATAATGAAAAAACAAAAGAATACAAAGAAGCATTCAATATTGTCAGCAGTACTGCCTTGCCCTTTCAAGGCAAGCACAAATTTAGTACTAAGCTGCAATGGTATTCTCGGCAGTAAACTTTGATATTGGCTCACTGTTTTGCACTAATAATAGAAACCTCCCCTTATTTTGTAAAAAGAAGAAAAAAAAAAACTACACACTTTCTTTTCTTTCTAAAATTTTATTTTTTTAAAAAATTTTCTGCAATCTTAATGCTCACATTTTGCATTCCACTTGGTTTATGAAATTTAGTTTTCTTACAAAATGATGTAACATAAGAAATCAATGGTTGACACCAACATATATTATGTATTTGAATTTTATTAGTTTTAATTCATTTTTAAATAACATAATTATATTATAATTAATTAAGATTAATTATATTAGTGTTATAATTATGTCAGAATAAACATACGAGAAATGTATGACCAGTTTATGTGCAATAATAAACTACACCGTTGATCTATACAAATCAGATATTCTTTTATAAAAACTTTTACAAAAAGCTTAAATCTTTTATCGTTAATATTATATCATAGCTAAAAGCTTGGTAGGCAAACCTTAATTTGAGATGTGATCATGCTTATTTTTATAATTGCTAATGTTAAAATTTTAAATATATTTTTACAACGAAGACCAAAATGTGAAAAATAAGAAAATTTTATAAATTACTTAAAATTTGTGTGATAATTTATTCCTAAATTGTTTTTGTCTAATAATTGATCCCATGTTTCACGCCACTAAAGTTTTGATTGTTTGACCAATATTAAAATTTCGACGTGATGATTCCATTTATTTCGCCAGAAACGTTACCGACGACCAAGACTTTTTTGTACGGACGATGGGAGAGGCTTTGGGGGATTGGGGACCTCTCGATTTCCACGACGAAGACTTTTAAACCATCTAAAATTTTCTTTGCATCTTCGTAGCATCCATGGACGTGAGTCACGTGAATGTCTTGAAAGGGTCAGTGAATGATTTTTTTTTTTTTTTGGTTTATGATGTTCATAGTTATAACATTACTTCAATATTGTTATTATCATTCTCATGTCCAAAATAAAGTCCTGCACTTAGGGTCTTGTTTAATTTATTCTTCTATAATTTTGATTAAATCAATTGAATCTCGTACACTTTCAATTTGTTAAAAAAACTCAGCTGTTAACTTGTTAACAACAACTGTTATTTTAGAATATTTATTTTAGTTTTTTTAATTATTATATTTTAAAATTTAATTAATATTAAATACTTTTTATCAATTTTATTTTTATTAAAATTATTATTTTTATTAAATATTTAATTAATTAAGTTTTTTAAAAAATATTTTAAAAATATAAAAAATTATTATTTTTATGATTATTTAATAAATTTTTTATTTTTTATACTTAAATTTTAATCGATAAATATTGTAAACTAGAAAAAATTCTCTTTTTTACCCTTAATTTCTTTGAAGACCCACCCTCCTATTGCTTTTATGAAACCCCAAATACTTATTTAGAGGAATTCAACAACAAACGTTGTACTAGCTTTATAACCACATAACATCAGAATAAATTCTTTTGTAACTATCTACCTAATTAAAAATTAAACCATGAGTTAGTTGCTATAAATTGCCTCATTTTATTTATTCAAGAATACATGAGTTAACCTCTCAACAACTTATTTTATACATTTATTTTTCAATGGCTAGTTAACGGCTAGTTTTCTCAATAATAATTTTGTTTTCCATATATATATATATATATATATATATATTTGGTGTTTAGAAATCAGCTTACAATTTATCAGAGCATTACCTTTCTTCCCTACTTCTTATTTTGATAGATTTGATACAGTTTTGCTACTTTCTGCTATTTAATTTATGGGTATACATTGTCAAAAGAGTTTGTTACATCTTGAAAATATAACTGGTAATCTGTTGCATCAAGAGGACAAAAATATCTTCAAAACATCATTTCGTAGCATGCCTTAGCTTTTTTTTTCAGAGACTCTGTTTCAACAACAACCTGGAGCATTATTTTGATTTCTTTCGCGAATGCTTTTAATATCTTAAAATTTGTGTGGTTTCTTGGTGATGAATTATGAGCTTCTTTTTGTGCAGCTGATCCGTGGAAAACGAGGGTTTTGTCTAAGTGCAGCATAAAAAATGATACTTATACACTTTACCAGAAAAAATTTTAAAAAATAAAAAATATATAATTTATATATAAAATATATAAGTACGTATATAATTACTTAGCAGCATCAATACACTAAAGCAATCTAATGGCAACCGAGAGAGAGGGGAAGGGGCCAAAGCTTGAACCAATTATTAAGGACAGTGCCACCAAGGCGGCCTGTGAAATTGATTAGGTCCGTGTAGGCAGTGGGTACGTAAACATTGAACTCAAGGTTTGGAGGTTTATATCGAGCATATTCTGAATTGAAATAGCAATATCTTCCTTTAATTTGAAATGTCAAAATTGTTTCTTAATTCCATTTTTTTATTTTTTATTTTTTTTTTGGTGCTACGGAAAATTCAACAAAAGAATCTATATAGTAAAGGAATTACGCCCTACTATGTCTTCTTCTGGAATCTGCTGTAGCTGCAGAGGTGGGATATCTAGCATTGTTAATGCGAATTCTGTGTCTTTGCCGTGTTTTGCCTGCAGCCCGCCGGCTGCTCTATTGGCGTTCCTTCTGACATGTTGAACTTTCACGTGCCATTGCTTGCTCAGCCAAAACATTCAGCTGATTTCTCCCCTGAATTAGGCCCACCGCATCAAGTGAATCTGACTCTAGAATGACCTGTTTCACTTAAGATCCCATGCCATTTTTAATCCATTGATCATAGCTTCTATCGCAGCTTCTAATATTGTTTTCTGCCCTAAAGATTCGATTTAGCCCTTTATAAAATTGCCTTGCGTGTCCTTAAGCACTCCCCCCCTTGCAGCCTTGCCTGTTCTTGGCTATTCTTGGTTCCATTTTAGTTTGGAGTGATTGATTGCAATGCGTCTACTCGATTTCTTAACCCATGACTGAGAAGAGCCTGAGATATTTGATTTCTATTCTGGTCTTATAAAGATTTATCACGTGGGTTTTACACATTATTTTTGGTTGAACCGAATATTTTCTGTTCAGAACTACTTATTATGCCCATACATGATCTGTTAGTTTTAATGTTATGTATATTGGGTTCAATTAATTTTAGTTATTTGGATATGGGACAGGTAGTTAAGTCTATGAATTTTTTGTGAATTTTTATTTTTAATTTTTACGACATCTTTATAGTTTTTGGATAAAATTAATTCTTATTTAAAATGAGAACTTAATAAATGATTTTAGAATTAAAATTTAAGCATATGACTTGTTTCAAGATAATTTGAAATATAACTAATTATCATTGCATTAATAATTTATTGTGAATTTAATTCTTAGTAGATTTGTTGATTTATATTTACGTTTGAGTTACTTGCATGTGTGGTGTGATGGCAACTATGCAAAACCATATGCATGCTGAATTATTTCAGTAAGTTCTAAGTGTATCTTACTCTCCCTAAATCTTTGGCTGGGTTTATTTGATGTATTTGGCGCTCTGAAAATAACAAAGTATGCCTTAGTTGTTTTGAGCAGCCTACTAAAATTTGGTCCTATTTATGGACTACAGTTTACAATAAGTCAGGTAGTTCCAAGCTATTTGCTTCACTGAGTGTATCATGGTAAATGTATGAACTTTATACTTTTTAATTTGATATGTTATGTAATGAAAATTTTTATTAATTGTGGGGATAAAAAAAAAGGTTTGTACAAATATTTTTTTAAAGAATTGTCTTTTAATCATGTATGGAAAGCAAAATTATTATTATTTGTGAAATCACGCAGCAAAACAGAGATTTTAGATCCTTTTTCTAATTGAGTTTTGTGACCGTGTATATCTACAAATATAATTGTATAGTTCCTGTTGTCTTAAGGCTCAAGTAATTATTTCTTTATTTAATTTGTTATGCAAATTCCATTTTAGTATTAAATGTCACTTGAGGATGTGTTGTTAATAAACATGTCATTAGAGATATCTAATTTTAATAATGTATTTTTTTAGATAAATTAAGGGTATACTCCAATCCTTTAGACTAAGAAATTAATCTCCCCCGTGACACTGCCAAACACATTAAGATAAAGTTAGAGAAGCATTTAATATCTTCTTAAATTCCTTTATTGGTCTTTTAGACCAAGGGTCATGAGCAACAGCTTTTGATCCTTTTGCGATCTTAAATTGTTCCGAATGTAAGTGCAATTTTGTTGTTAGTTACTGAAAAAGGTGTAATATCCCATGTCTATTTCTTTACAAAAAAAAGGTTAGTGGCAATTTGGTCGTGAGACCTCTCAGACTTTAAATTGTTTACACAAAAAAAAAAAAAAAAGAATGGACTTGACCTTACCAATTATTTAGCCAAAATCTGGACACTTTGTTTTGGTTGCCTGGTGTAACGTTTGGTGATAACACCATAACACTGAAGGGTTCAAAGCAGTTAGAGACCACAAAAATGGAAGATTTTGGGTGTGACCATTGAGAACCTCTTCAGTTGGTATCCATGGTATGCAAGATTGACCCTGTACTTCGGTTTATCTAAACCCGAGCAACCCGAAGCAACATTGAAACAACTCGACAACTTCGGGTGATCATGCAATTTGGTCGGCAGCGGACCTTAACATTCTCATCTGCGGATTCATTCGATTTTAAGTTTTGAGATGCAAACTTCACCCGAACCGACCATGTTCACCCTAATTTGTGAGAATGTCGAGGTTATAAAACTTAGGTTAAATTATTTGGATAAGTTGATATTTTACGTGAGTCTTCTTTAAAATCAAATAAGTAATTTTTATAGTTCTTATGTTAATGCTTTTAAGTCTGTCAACGTATAAAAAAGTCAAATATGACTAATATAATGATTTATTTTATATTTAAGCAAGTTTTTATAATTTTAAATAATATTAAATCAAATTTTTATAGTTTAATATAATAATATTAAAATTTTTATAATAATTATAAATATATTGTTATAATTATTTATGTAAAATATTTTGATATAATGTTATAACAATAAATAATAATAAAAATTTAAGATATAAATAACAAAAATTACAGAAATTTATTTAAAAGTTTAATCAAATTATAAAGATTGATAAAATAATTTAACTTAAAATTTATGATTAATTGAGTTTCACTTTAATTAGTATAAAATATTTGAGTGAGCTTATAATATTCTAAGCTTTTCCCTTCTACAAGTATGCGTTGTGAGTGAGTTTTTTCAAAGATTTATTACAATTTTTCTTAAATAACAAGAGCTTGAGGGAAAATTATAGTCTAGGATAATTCTTTTTCTTTAAAGACGAACAGGTGAAAGTGTTATATTTGTATTATTTTGATAATAGAAGGAAAAGTGAATCCCTTAATATTAAATAAAAAAAGAAAAAGAAATAGAAATACGAAATTATAAAAATATATAAATAAAAAAATAAACCCATACATCAAATTATATAAAATATAAAAAATCATTAAAATTAATGAAAAATTAAAAAAAATATAAATCTTAATTAAAAAATATATTTATTAATTTTTATAATTAAAAAATATATTTATAGTCGATCGAAAATTACAAAAGTCCATATGCATTTTTTAATTAATAATGAATTAAAAGACGATTCGGATGGTGACAAGATACTAGAATAAGAATTTAATCACGAGAATTTCTTATCCCTTAATAAGGATAGGCAGTCATCCCAATCCCGCCTCGCAAACAGATAGGGAGGACGCTATTGACGAATCATTCCCCGAAACTTGGCATCAGAAACCGATCCACAAAACTGGATCCATTTCCAGTTTTCCACTACCATCAAGTTCTCTGATTGACCTCGACTTTTGTCCCGCGCTCTGCTCCTCTGTCGTCTTCGTCAAGAAACCCCGTCTCCACAACAGCCTATACCAAAACCAGCAAATTAGCGATGACGACGAGCTATCAATTTTTAGTCCGACCCATTTTGAGTTCCAGTTTGTTTTGTTCATAGAGGCTCAAGACTGAGCGTTTGGTACCCATTTTAGTTCAAGAACTGCGGTCTAAAGATCGAATCGCATAGCTATGGTGCTCCCGCTTTTGAAGCTTGGGACGCTCGCGTTGAAGACCCTCAGCAAACCCATCGCTAATAGGCTCAAGCAACAAGCTGCATATCACCCCAGGTTCCGCCAATTCATCATTAGCATTGCCCAGGTACTACTTGATCTCATTTTTTTGTATTACTTTTCCTTAGCTTTATAGAATAACTGCGCGGCAAATTACCTTATGAAATAGGATAGGTCAACATAGTAATAATGTTATAGCAATTTTCGTGCTGTAAGTATTTTGAAATTGGAAGGTGCCATTAAGTTTCTGTTAGCTGGGTATGTAGGATTGAAAGGAGGAGAAGGAACCAACTAATTGAAAATGAAATGTCACTTCGGGCTTTTAGAACTTCTTGAGACAAAGCATGTAAATGGGCTTCTGGCATTGGCTGTGCTTCTTCTGTTCTTGTCCAAGCGTAGCATTGTTTAGCTGATCATGACCTCCTAAGCTCCTAATCAATAGAAAAAGGTGATTTTATATAAATGCTAGTAATATAGCCGGAAAAAATGTAAAGAATATGCGCAAATTACCCTGTTGAGGCAAAATATGTCAGATAATTCCACAGTTTGAAATGATATGAAATTTTTATTATACATTATGGTCTAATATTCTCATTGCCAAAAGCTTTTCCTGTGTTATTAAAATGATGGTGGTATGATCTTGGCCCTTCAACTGTTCTTGCCCATATGGTTTTTCATGTCATGGGCTTCTTTATTTGAATTATGGAATCTTTGATGTATTTATAGCATTATAACACCGAGCATAACAAATTGATGCAATTCAAAAATAGAAGGCATGGTTCATTGAAGAAAAAGCCTTTGAATTGTAGAGAGTCCCGGCTGGATTGCTGGTTTAGTCAGTATTTTTTATTAATCATTTTTGAATGCCTACATTACAGACTCATCGGCCTTCAAATAGATGCTCTCAATCTAATAAACTATTAACAGAACCTATAGGGCACTGCCACCTGGTACAGCTAACAATTTACTCAGATTACACTCTTATAAGGAAAACAACACCGTTCCACTAAACTTCTAACCAACAATACGACTCTTACTCTCCTACTTCTAAATTCCACACATAAAAAATTCCCCTCTCATGGTTATCAATTGCGTACAATTGCCATGTGCAATGTTGCTCGCAATAGTGCTTTGTGCAAAATCGATTGTGTTGTGCAGTCCATATTGCAATGCAATTGCTTACACAAGTGCTTATTTTCTATTGCGCAATATGGATGCCAACATTAAAAGGAGAATTTTATCCTGAAATCTCCATCTCTCTGGGCATTCCCATCACTTTTAACCCCAAATCTCCATATTTCTTTGCATTCTAATCCCTCTGGTGTATGTGCTAATTTGATTAGTGATTTGAATCTTGGTTACAATTTGCAAATTAAGTTTTCATATTTTTGAAGATAATTTTTTATATATTATTATTATTTAAGTTCATATTAAATATATAAATATATATAATATAATGTGCGCAATAGTTCAAATTGCAATGTGCAATGCACATGTTACATTGATCCCTAAGCCATAGTTATTAATAGTGCAAAATAGCTCTCGCTATAGCGCATAGCACATTATGTGCTATAGGCCATAGCATAGTATAGTCTCAATAGTGCAGCATAGCCTGCGTTATGCTGCGCTATTGATACGCTATAGTGCTCTATATCACACTATAGCACAACTATGGAACTTTTTTTTTTCTTTTGGTAGCCATGGGACATTTTTTTTTTGGGCAGCCATGGGATTTTGTGGTAAAATGTGAAGTATTATAAGGCCTAACCTATTTACAACATGTTTTCAGTTTTCTGCTCAGTGCTTCCATTTCATTATATTTTTGAATGACAGCTTCTGCCAATTATATCTTCTTTTCAAATACTGTTTAGTAACAACTCTAACACTAACTATATTTGTTAGAGTTAAGAGTGCACACAAGATAAATAAGGGAATTTATTTAAGATTTAATGAGAGTTATACCAAAAAATAGATGACTAGAAATTAGAACTCCCTAGAACTATCACTCCTTGCTGAGAAAATTCTAGCCCCAAGCCTTAGCTCTCATTCCCTTAGTACTCGATGCCCAACATCTTGACCTTTGCCTTTCTAATGCACCCCCTCACAGTCACTTGTTAACATTCCCTTTTCCTCACTAACTGTCACCCCACTGATTGCCACTTTGTCCTTCCCATACTGTACACACCTCTGTCAGCTGCCAACATTCCTTTCTCCCCACTAATTGTCTCCCCAAATAGTTGTCACTTTGTTCCTCCATGATGATGCTCCATATTGTGATGACAATGTTGTTTTTGATGGTGAGGATGAATTTTAAACTTGTTATGCTTAGTTTTTTTTAATGTTTGTCATATTTTTAAGGCTATTTTTTATATTTTTTTTGTTATTTGGGATTATATTACATATATTTAATATATATATATATATATATATTTATATATGTAATATAAATGCACTATAGTTCAAATAGCAATACGCTATGCGTTATGTCGCTATGATCCCAAGTACTTTAAGTGTGCTATTCACCATTAACAATTATGCCCTAAGCACAATTGTATGCAATTAGCAATTAATAACTATGGCTGAAGCATCCTTGTCCCCAAGGATGAATTAACATTGCTCTAGGGAAAACTGAGGGTAGACTTGTTGAAAGCTTGATACTTCACCCAAGTAACTTCTTCCAACAGTAGCCACACTATCATTCTTTTGTCTTCAGACCTGTGATCAGAAGCTTTACCTCCCCCATGCATTACCAAATGAGAAATAATCTCTGGAGCAAGATGCTCCCTTGGAACAACTTCACCATTGAAACCCACAGCCAGCTCAACTACTTTATAATTAATTTCAATCCTGGCTGCATACATCTTGATATTTTCCATCCCTGATTGCTCATTAGGCTATGGAGTTACAATTTTCCAATCAAGTTGGTCAGGGCAAAGAAGTGATGGATCAAGAACATCAAGTCTATTTGTAGCCATAATCATTTTAGCCTTTTCCAGCTGATCAAATCCATCCAGCTGGTTAAGCAACTCCATGAGAGCTCTTTGAATTCCATGGTCAGCGCTTGTATCATCCCTAAACTGGCGTCAACCAATGGCATCAATCTCATCCATAACTATGATGCAAGGCTGATGATCACAAGCATGTCCAAACATTTCCCTAATTAGTCTTGCACTTTTGCTAATATACTTACCAATTCTGGCACTTGATACAGCCTTCAAAAAGTTAGCATCTATGTTGCCGGCAATGGCTCTGGCTAATAATGCCTTTTTAGTTGCAAAAGGTCTATAAAGAAGAACACCCTTGGGGAGATTGATTCCCACCCTAAGAAAAAGCTTAGGATTTATTAAAGGTGGCTCTATTGATTCCCTGAGTTCTCTAAGTTGATCTGAAAGCCCTCCAACTGCAGAATCTGGGTTTTAATGAAGCATATTATATACAACTGGGTGAACTTCATGGGTAAGAGCCCGCATAATGGTTAAAGTTGTCATATCAAGCACCACTCAAGTGCCTGCGTTACCTTCTCCTTGTCCACCTTGTTGTGATGGTCAACCACATATCTTGACCCGCTGCTTGCTTTAGCTATCAAAGCATTCACCGTCACCAGCCATCAACTTTGTAGCAGCAATCGGAACAGCATTTGTATATGCCTCCTCCATGTACTCCTTGTTAACATCTTCATATTCTGTCTCAGCTGAAATTTGAGCTGCTGTAGTGTGAGGACAAAGTTTCCAAAACTTCTGGAGAACATATGCATCTGACTGAAATCCTAATTCTACCAGCTTTGTCAGGGAGAAATTTGTATTTCTAAATAAAAACCTTGTTTCTGCAACTATACAACATACCCTGCTAGCTAGTTCACTTCCAAGTATACCCTCCTCCTTGCTATCAGTAGCCATGTTAAGAAGGTACCCAAGTGTTTCTAACAAGATTTTACCTTTAGAGAAAAGAGAGGGTGAAGATGCTTTGAAATACTCTCTTTGTTGATGACAGAATGCAGATCCCAAGCCAAATTCAAATACTAATTGGGAAAGAAGAAACCAACAGCCTCATTTTCTATATTCCTAAAATTATTGAGTACCATGATAATGTCTTCATATAAGCTTTGCATGGTCACGGATCTTGACACTGGGAGCTGATACAACCTCTTCAAGTTTAAAGTTTACAATCTGGGAAAATCCATCACCACCATCTACTGCTTTGTTGATTGCAGTCTTCAGCTTAACCATAAGGTCGTGCTTAAGTTCTTTCAATTTATTATGGCCAAGATCTTGCAATTCTCCTGGACTTCTTGTGGAACAAAAATTAATAGCCTTCATGTACTCCCAGACATCATCACTCATGTAGATACTTAAATTTGGATCATGTGGGAATTCTTCCAGAATTCGCAACATTCTTAAGGATCGATCTCAGATGACCTGATTTCTTGGAAGTAGTCAATCAGCAAATCATACAAGGGACCAAATTTATCTTCAGGTAGAAGATGATGCCTTAGTGGTTGTGTAATAATTCCTATGGCACGAACATCCACAAAAACATCTGTGTCATCGTCAAGCTCAATTATCTGGCTAGAAAACCTTTCAGTCAACAACCCCACTCGATGCCCCTGACTTGATCAAACTTGCATATAATGGACTCAGTATTTGCAGCTGAATTGAACTTTGATGGTTCCTTCTGGCTTGTGTTAGTTATGCTTCTACATTCAGTAGGGCAAACTCTGTTTTAAATGCTGTAGTACATGTCTAATTTGGGTATAACTATATTGTAAAACTCAATTCTAGTAAAAAACTTGTCTAAGTATGTATGTTGTTTTGCGGTGCAGACTTTAGACTTTGGATGTAAATATTTGAGAGTCTAATGTGTTTTCTATGATTTTGAATTTTGGAAACAGACTAACCATCAGATCACAACAAAGATGCAAAGGGGCATATATAGTCATGCAACAGATGTTGAGATTCGCCCTCTAAATGAGGAAAAAGCAGTTCAAGCTGCTGTGGACCTTATTGGAGAAATCTTTGTCTTCTCGGTACTGTACATTTGCACTAGAAATCTGCTCAAGCTGTTTTACTTATATGTGGTTGTTTTTGGATGATGTGCATTTCCATTTGTGTGGGCAATTATAACTATTTACTTAATGCAAGTTAACATTATTGGTACTTAATTTGGACCCTGCTATTTGCCACTTGGTGATTTTGAACCCTGCTAGGATGATTACAAGCAAGATATAAGACTATTCTTTTTCTTTGAAAGAGTTTAAAGGACCCCGTAAATAAATTTGAGTCTGAATGTGTTACACTAAATTAAGCTATCAATGACGACCACCATGAAATTTGAAAATTGAAAATTTTGGTTTAACTATAAACACTTAAATAAGAAAGCTTTTCTGTTTTCCTCTTTGTCTGTGCTTGTAGCTTATAAACCTTGCCATTGATGAGGTTCAACACCGAGGCAATATGCTTTATTATGTCTGTGATGTAATTTACTCAAGTTATTATGTTACTTAACTAGCAATTGAGATCCTCCTAGGTCTGAGTGATTTCAATTTGATTACAGCACGTAATCATGCAGCCAAAAAGCTTCCAGAGATTGGTCTTTTTCAAGTACTCTAGTTTTAATTAAGTGGTAATTTCTTGCTAATTCTTGGATCGAATTTGGTCCTAAATATGATTAACCTGCTTTTTTATTGAAAGACTCATGATTGTTGGAGAGTGTCAGAAAATAACAGTTATCTTGCCAATGCTTGTACAGAATGATTGAAGGAAATACTCAAGAGAAGAAGACAGAGAAAGAGAAGACATAATGAATTCCTAGAAATTGAACAAATAAATTTGTAATAAGCTGTTAAACAAATAAAAAAATAAAAAGAAGACAAAGGAGCTAAACAAAACTATCATGAAGTTAGGAAGCGGAGTTTTCTGTCATCATTTAAATAATATGTCTTGAGAATTCGCCTTGATGAGAGCATTTTCATAAAAGGTTATGTTAAAACTTGTATGGATTATTCTCAAACAAGACAATTATTATAAAATATTAATGAGGGCACTGTTTATTAAAGTGTCTTATAATCTTATTGCGATAAATAAGAGCACCCACCTTCCCCAACAAAACATATTTTGGGAGTTTATTAACCATTACACACAGGACATGATGATATGAACCATTTAACATGTTTGTACCAAAAGCTTGTGTACATTGTCACCTGCACATTCGTCCTGAAATGTTTGCTTCTGTGCTAAATTCCAATTATTCACAGGTTGCAGGAGCTCTCTTGATCTTTGAGGTACAAAGAAGTGCTAGATCTGAAGCAAGAAAGGAGGAGCTCCGCAAACAAGAGCTGGAGGTAATACCTGACATAATGTTTTCTTCTAGTTTCATGAAATTCCTGCAAGTCTCATTTCTTTTTATTTGTTTATTTTTTCTAGTGTAGTTGTTTCAGTGCATGATTAGGCTCTGGATATCTTATTCAGTTTCAAAATCGCTATGAAAATTTCTTTTGTTTATATTTTTTTTCTTGCTTTAATTATCTTTTGGTACTACCTTTGATGAACAAAATTTTTTCAATTAGACTTTTAAAAAACCCAGTTTAAGCCAAAACCACACTGTCAACAAGCTTGATACTGTCTTGCTGCAGCGTACTTCAAGAAAAGTCTAGCACAAGGAACTTTTAGATTCTTCGTATAAATCTCAAATTCAGCTAAAGCATCAAATTAAGCATCCCGAATAGAGTTTTAAATTTAATGACATCACAAAACATAATGCAGCCGTTGGGCAAGAATAATGCAATTAGAAATAGGTGTCACCAACTGGGGAATATTGGGATCGATTCTATTTTGAAGACTAAAAAAGTTAGTGTTGCTGTATCATGCTCAATTTTTTAAAATATATGATCCTATCCATAATTACGTGTCACTCTCATAACAGATGCTCTTGAAATTAACTTTAATTTAAAGGTTGATACAAGGCAAAGAGCTTCACTGGTTTTCCTGTGGCCACAGAAGTGAAGCAACAATTAGTTCACTCGTTGTTTATCAGAAAGCTTAACAGGTCAAAACAACTTTTTACAATAAAATATGAGACTAAACGCACCAGATTTTTTCTTCTTCAGCATAAAGTAGCAACAATCCTTCAATAATAGAAAGACTATTGAACAAAAATAATCACTTTTTTTGTGGGTTGGAAAATCAAAGATATTATTAGGTCAAGTTGTTCCAGAGAAGAAGAATCATACACAGATTCAGGACGATGTAGCAAGGAATTTTATTATAAGAGGGCAAAACAAAAATGGTGGTGTATCACATCCTTTGCATCAAGAAATGGGAGTGGGGCACTCTATCATATTTATCTGATATGAATTTTTGCAGAAAATTAATTGTGCAAGGAAAAGCTATCCTAAATTTCTTGCAATTTGTCTTCTTTTTTGTGCTCAAATACCATTCAACCGTAAACAAAAGTGTATATTCTCTTTCACTGCTTCCTAATTTAGGCTGGCTTAGAAAAGTTATCATATTGTCAATGTTGTAACTTTCCAATCCTTGTTCGTTCTTATTTAGGCTGTGAGGCAAAGAAATGAAGAATTGGCAAAGGACCTAGAGCCACTTAAGCATAGACTTCAAGAACTTGAACAACTTGCTAGGGGACGAGGACTGAGTGGCCTAATCAATTTCAGACAAGGCAATACAGAAAATAAAAAGACTGCAAAAGCTGCCTGACAAAGAGAGCAATTATGAATCTTTATTTTTTTTCTGGTTAAAATTCTCCATTCATCATTCTGATTGGATTTTGATTGAATCACCCAAAATAATTTGCATTCAAATAATTTGCAGTGTGCACATTGTAAGTTACCTTAAGTTATAGTGGCAAAGTTGTGACGCCGTACCATCAGTGAAGTGGAAAATGCACATATCAAATATGCCATTGCTATCTCAAGTCTATTCTTTGTAGAAAATTGTTTCCCCCCTTGAACCACTCACATGCATGAATAGACATGTTGGTGTTATCTTGGATTTATCTGCATTCCACAGAATCTGTCAAAGGCAATTTCGTAATTGTCAAGGTGATGTAATAATTTCAGCTAGGAGTGCATGGCAATTGAAAGGAAATCTTGTGGTTTGATCTCCAATTTGGTGACAGTTACATGTATCTACCGCAGTTGATTTTAACTTGTTAAAAATCACCCACTTGTTGTTTTCCTTTTGACTAAATAGAGGATTATAAATGTTCCATGCGGTTGGTCTAATTTCTTAGTTATAAAATATGAGATGCTGGTGATCTTAAGCGGGATGATATTGAACAATCTCTTATTAAGCTCTTCCATCTAAGAGACGAATCAAGACAGGAATGTGTTGGATGGTAGTGGAGGTGCACTTTATTCTTTCCTTACCCAGATAATTGTTTGCCTGTTTACCTAATAGCAGAATTTCTTTTCTATTTGTTATGTGTAGCAACCAAAAAGGAATCACGTTTTATTCCTCTCGCAATATGGCAATGGCTATGATATTCATCAGCTTCCACAGCCTAGCAAGAAAACAATACAGTAAAATTCTTTGCATAAATGATCTGATCAAATCGATGTGTAAAAAGATGGGGAAGGTTTAATTGTTTTAACACCTTTGTAGCATATTCCTTCTCTCATATTCACAATGTCATAGGAGGATATCTTATTTGCAGCACCTGCATCTTGACTCTCTCATCACTTATTAAATATCCTTCTTTGTATCTCCATTGTACACTTAGATTTCGCCTTCAATTCACATGACCAACGTCCAGTGTTGACTGCAACTGTAAAAATTCGGTTCCACATCGCATTTTGCAGCCCCACAAATGCATCAAAATTACAAAGAACTATCAAATAATTTACTCGTTGCATCAAATATATCACTATTAAACAACCTACGGCTCAGACTGATGACTAGTAAACTAAGAAGTCTAATTTTTATTCATATAAAACCTTACAATACCACCTCCTGCTGCAACGAACAGGTTAAAGAAACACTGACATTCTATCGCCACCCATGCATGCAAAATAAAATTTACAAGCAGATACCATTCAGTCATCAATTCTCTGTCTTTATTTAGGCTCCTAAATTATGCACTAGATTGCAGGGTATGGGTACGGATACACAAGTGATATGTATAAAGTATTTGATATAGATACGAGTATGTTGATACATTAGTTTTGTAATAAAAAGTTTGTGCAGTTACTTTTGTTTCACTAGAGAGATGAACTCACTTTTTTGAACAGTTTATTTACAATGATCAATGTCCAAAATATGGATGCAATAAATGTACATAATATAATTAAGTTACCTTGAAATAAAGCAAAAATAATAGAACAACGTGTCTAAACTCACGCTCCTTTCGCAATCAGAGAGAAAGCAACCCTCTCTCTGATTGTAGAAAAAGCGTGGATATACCCACTTGATTTAACACTGCTAAGACAAAGTGGCAAAAGTCATAACACCATCAATGGAAGTGGGAAATGCATCGTATATTAAAAGTAGTGGTTTTTGTTGTTATTATTATTATTATTTTCTAACTGCATTCTCTCTCCCTCTCGCGCATGCTGGTGATGATTTGTTGCATTTGTCTGCAATGCAGAACAGAAAGGCAATTTCGTGATTGCTAAGATGGTGGTCGCCATGTCAGCTTGGTATGCAGGGCAACTAAAATTAAGTTCATGTGATTAGACCTCCTCAAATTTCGTAACAAGCACAGGTATCCCCCCGCATCTGATCCTCAAATAGCTGCGGTTGCTAGCTGAAAAGTCAAGCACCCAGCTCAGGATGTAAATTTTTTTTTAACTTCAGTGATTTTTTTATATTTAAATTTAATTTATAAATTTTATTTTTTTGTTTCACTGATTTTTTTTCTTAATTTTATTACTGTCTCTTTCTTACTTTATTTCCTTAACTTTCCGGAATCCAAATCTCCAATCTATCACCCACTTTTAAAGAAAGAAAATAGAGCATTATGTGGCTGGTCTAATATTGTCAACAGCTTTTATATCCATTAAACAGCCTAAAAAAGCTCTTCCATCTGAAGAAGAATCAAAACAAGAATATGTTGGGCGGTAGTGGAGGTGCGCTTTATTCCTTCCTTACTCACATCATCTTTCACCTCTTCACTCAATACAAGAATTTGTATTTCTCTTTGTTATGTTTAGCAAGGAAAAAGGAATCACCTTTCTATTCCTCTTGTTGTTTTGCTCGTGGGGGTTTTCATCCTTTGTTGAATTTTTCTCCACCCTTTTTTGGGCATTGGTCTCCCGTAGTTACCAACAAGAGTTGTATCGTCCCAATGAACGACCTGGAAAATTTGGAAAAAAAAGTAATAATTAGGAAATGGTAAACAAAAATTAGAGAAGAATTGACCATCACCTCAAAGCGTGTGGCAAACCTTGTCAAAATGAGTTTGCCTATTGCTTAAGGCTCCAAAGGGTTAATTTTGCAAAACTGAGGTCTCTGTCTTACTGGACGGTTGCTTAGGATAGTGAGAGAAGAGTAATGCCATTTATGAAGATAGATTTCTCCCAAAGTTTTTATTACGTATTTATTAATATTAGATAATAATTAAATACATTCAATTTTTTTATATAGTTCTCATTGAAATAATTTACAACAAAAAAGTAATTTTTCAATTATTCATAATATAAAATTTATAAAGTACTAAAACTATATTATTTTAAGCAATATATTCATATAATATGTATATATATATATATATATATCTGTATTTGTATCAAATACAAAATTCACACAAAAATTATATGAAAATTTAATTATAAAATTAATGTATTGACAAATTCATTCTGGCATTAAATATGTATTTGTACTTATATAACTTAGTATAAAATTTATTTAAAAACTCATCTACAAAATAAAAAAATAGTTTAGAAAATAAGAACCTAACAATTTAATATTTTTAAGTTGAGAGGAAGAAAAGTAGGTGACAAACTAGCCACTTGAAAGGAGTCACTTCAAGGACCATTCCTAATGAAGTGTATGGTCTCCATTTGAAAAGCAAAATCCATGTTGCTATTGGGGTAGTTGTCATATAGTGACCCTCCTATATCTAAATGAGATTATAATTTTATAACAATTCTCACCAAAATTCACTAATATTACTTAACCCAACCCAATGCTCAAATATTTTATAATAATAATAATGAAAAAAATGCAATGGTATTTTTTTATAATATAAATATTAAGTAAACATTTGAACATATAAATTATTTTTTTACTTAATAAAATTATAAAAAATTAAATTAAAATAAATTAATTCAAATAATAAAATTTTAAATATTTTAAATAATATCATAAAATTTAATTAAAAGAAATCTTTTTTTTAGTAAAGAAAAAAAAATCTATTTGTTTTGACTAGAATGGCGTCTGATGAAGAAAGAATATTCTTAAAAAAAAAGTTTAAGCGATCCCCGTTATTTAGCAGAAAGCAGAGGGTATTGTCCGGTAACATATATTCTTCACCGTAACATCTCAGTGCTTTTTGGGTCCTTCCACACTGATTTCAGTAAGGGATTGAGAGAGATGAGGGTCTAGACCCAGAAAAGTAATTCCAGAATCTATCTCTCTTTTCCTTTTCTCTCTCTATATAGGAGTTTCTCCGACCTTCAGAATTTCTGGAAGAGAGAAAATTGAACCAAATAGAATACCAGACCATCAATTCGGAAAAGTAATATCAGAGATTTTGAGGTTCGCATGGCTCCGCTATTTCAAGTGGGATAGAAAACCACACTTTTCATCGATCTAGAAATTCTTTGCTTGTTCTGAATTTGCTTTTAGGTCTTTCTGTTTTCTTTTTGCTGAATGCTGTGGTCTTGACGTCATTTGATTCTTGTTCCGGTGCCTTTGAGGTTTTCCTTCGTGTTAATTTTAATCAATTGTTTCAGAATTGGAGTTCATTATGATGTTTTGCTTTACGGTTTAAATTCACTGAAGTAAATTTTTGTTTGGTTTAATCTGTGATTAGGTTTTTTATTTTAGCAGAAAATGGGCTCGTACTTCTCTTTTCATGTTTCCACTGAATTAAATGAAAATGGAGTGAATCTTTTATGGTAATTTGACTTAACTCTCAGGTGAAAAAGTTAGGTTCTTAGTTTTAGAATTCCTGCGCACTTTGAGCCGGAATATGCTCTTGATTGTCACATACCTATTTGGAAGTTAGATGCAGCTCCTTTATATATAATATATATTTTGGGTTTTATATGTGGTGGAGTGAAATTCAGTTTGTTATATTGGTGATTCTAGGGTTTGGTAGGTGGAAGTTGAGGCTTAGCAATGAAGAAGGTTTCTAAGACCAGCTGCAAGTCAGCATCACACAAGCTCTTTAAGGACAAGGCAAAGAACCGGGTTGATGATCTGCAGGTGATGTTCGTGGATCTGCAGTTTGCCAGGAAGGAGAGCCGTACAGTTGATGCTGCAGTCCTTGAAGAGCAAGTCCATCAGATGCTTCGTGAGTGGAAGGCTGAGCTCAATGAGCCCTCTCCTGCTTCTTCTTTGCAGCAAGTAAGCTCAAATAGTACATATTCTTTACAGAAACTTGTGGATTATTATTTGAGATTTCTGTTATAGTTGCTTGTGATTATTTTCAATTGTTATGGTCTCTTTAACTGCTTAACTTGAATGGCAATATTAGTTAGTAGTATTTTTGATCAAAGATGTGATTGCAAGTAGTATTTTTGATCAAAGATGTGATTGCAATTTCTGATGTTTATGGGTGGGTGTAGGGTGGCAGTCTTGGGTCATTCTCAACAGATATCTGTCGGTTACTGCAGCTCTGTGAGGAGGAAGATGATGCCACTAGTCCATTGACTGCGCCTAAGCCTGAACCTAATGATCAAAGCCTGCAAGCTGGGGGTAATGTGATATTCAAAGAGGTAAGTGTCTTTTATGTTTTGGGGACTAATTTGTCCATAATTCTATGTGGCATTAGCTGTTAGCGTTGGTTTTAAAGTTTCTCTCTTTGTAATGGTCCTAATGAATGCATTACTTTGAATGTGTATATATATGCTTAAGAGATGGATGGTAGTTATTTTATAATGCTGACTGAAAAGTATCTAAACTTCATCTTTCACATCCACATTTTGGGAAGTTTTACTTTTTTTTTCTTCACTGTTTGTTTGCCCCTGAACTTCTGATTATGTATACAGGATGATCGTCTTGTATATTTGGTGTATGGCCAGGACTGTGTTGTAGGCGGCCGGGGTTTATCTATGTAGTTCTCTTCCAAGAATTTTGTTGTGATCCTACTTTCTTTGGGATTCTTTTGTCTGCTGTTGAATGTTATGTCCAAATACCTATAGAAATTGGATTGGGATGAATAACTATGTTTTCATTCCATACATTTGGTTCACTGAGTTAGATCTATGCTTCATTGTTATATTGGAATGAGTACATTGCAAAAAGTATGTTGGTCTTCTGAAATTTAATGTATCTCTTTTGGCATGCTTTTTTGCCTCTCCGGATTCAACTTGTGGAATCCAAAATTCTGGGAGTTCAACAGTGCATTACAAATGGCTGAATAAATATGCAGAGGAAGATATTAATTTTTACATAAGTAGAAGTGACTAGTGCCCTGGAATAGAGTTCAAAGTAAAGACAGTTTGCATACCATCAGTAGCGCTTTTCCCTTTCTCCACCCCCTCTCCTTCTTTTTTGTTTTTTTCACTTTATCATTCAAATTTTGGTTTTTAATTGAACTCAATGGCATCATTTGATCTATTTAGTTAACTCTACTTAATGGGATAAGGTTTGATTGTTTTTATTGGTGTTTTTTAAAACAGATTGGTCATTGAATCGGTGAAGTTTCTGGATTATTGGGTCAATGATCCAATCTGTGGCTCAGTGATTGAACTGCATAAATATTAAATATATATTTAAATTACATTAATATTAAAAATTTACAAAATAGATGTAAATGATATCAAATATCCTATTTTTTTTTCTCTCACATCCCTTTTTCTTTCCCACTTCCCCTACGGCTACTACACCCATCACTCATTCTTGGCTGCTTCCCCCTTCCCACTTCCCAAACTTTCTGTTTCTTCTTTTCTCTTTCTGTATTTCTCTCTTCACCTTCCCCAATTGTCCAACCCACCCCATCCTCCTCTCTGTTGGATGTGTCCGAGAAATAGTATTGTTTTTGTCTCTGAAACAGGTTGTTCTGAAGACTGCCTCAACCTTTGCACCAAGGCTTTCACGGCTACAAAAAACCCTACAGCACCCAGAACTGCCTTGTTCACTGTTTTTGAGTTCTTTTTCCCTCCTCACTCTTCTTCCTCCATGCCTCTTCTCTTTTTTCCACCAGTTTCTTTTTTTTTCCCAGATTGGGTCTAATTCCAGTCCTATTCACACTGGTTCTCATCGGTCAGAATGCAGATCTGATTTGAAAATGAACTCAGACTGGACAAGGGTCCGGTATCAGGCGAAACTGGCTGGTTTGGTCTGAATTTAAAGAGACCGGCTTTTATTGTTGTTGGGATGGGTGATGGCCTGATGGGAATTGATCGGAGGTTATGAAAAAATTTTTGACTGAGGCACAGGTGTCCAATATTATTAAGTGTTTACTATGCAGTAATTATGATATGTTGGTGGCTCTCTCACACTTACTAATCTTCAGACATATTATACATATTTTATTTTGCTATTATGTATGCCTTGCAAATTATCTTTAGCCCACCACTGCACTGGACCTTGCAAGACATACTAGAAAGTGATGAAGTTGATGCCTGCAGCTCAAAATTATTTTTTCTAAATGTGTTCTCCACCTTACATTGTGAAACATTCTTAAGGCTTATATCTACTGCTGCTATGTTTATTAATTTGTTCTTGGTATATTGGACTCATATGCATTAATTTTTATGCTCTGCATGGAACAGCTATGGACCACAAACTTTGATGTGATAGAAATTGGTCTGCAATTGAAAAACAGAATCCTAGCATTTTTGTAATGTTTTGAGAACTGAACCAATCATAGAATCAGAATAGTGAATGGTTTGAAATGGTTCACCTAAGTTACATCTTTGCTGGAAATGTGGAAGATCCTGTGTGTTTTTCTGGCTTGGTTGGTAGTGCATTATTCATTTAAACTTTACCTATATTGATTTAGATTCTGATAACTTTGGGCTGTCATAAAAATCTGTTCTCAGGAACTTAAAATTACTATACTTTTACACCTATAAAGAAAAGTATGATAAACCTGTATCTAGGTTTTTGTTGATGCATCCTACCTTTACATAATTAATTGATGTTGAACAAAAGTTGCAGCATTAGACATAGGAAAAAAAATAACAGGCCTGTGCAGCCATTGTTTTGATTGACAGCCATCCAAGGGCCTGCACATTACAGTTGTGTTTTTCCATAATTGTAGTTTTGTGACACAGCGCTGGATCTAGTCTTTGATAGATGTATCTGCACTCTTAAAAAAAATATAACAAAAAAAAATAGAGCTTTATCCTATTAGGTAGGGTCAGCTACATAAATTAAATGTCGTCATAGAATTCTATTCGAAACTAAGTTTTTGGAAATACCATTTAACTAAAGGTATCTTTTAATAACTTCTTTACATTTTTTGATTGAGTTAAAAATTATTTGATCAAACTTTCTCATTGGAGTTCATTGCGGTCTTCTTTACACATGCTCAAATTACCATAATTGAGTTTTTATCATTTTCTTATCAATAGGTGCTACAATAATTCTCTCTCGAATACAATCATTCCTAATTTTGCCTTTTCTTGTATGTTCATTCATCTATCTTAACATTCTCATCTCTGTCACCCTTATTTTTGTGCTCGTGTTGACCTTTTAGAGTCCAGCAGTCACTATCATAGAGCATAATTGGTTTAATAGCAATTCGGTAGAATTTTCTTTTAAACTTATTAGATATTTTGCGATTACAAATGACCTCTGAGGTGTTTCTCCATTTCATCCACCTAACTTAGATCCTATGTATGACATCTTTATCAATCTCTTTATTACTTTGTAAAATCAATTCAAGATGCCGAAACCTGGACACTTGTGGTATATTATACTCTTCAATTTTTATTTCCAAATCATTATTTGCTCACCTCTTGCCAAATTTACACTCTATATATTTTGTTTTATATCTATTTAAATGAAAATCCTTTGGTTCCAAAGCTTATTTTCACATCTTTAATTTACAATGAACCTCCTCTATTAGGATTATATCATTAGAAAAAGCATACATATTCGGACTGCATCTTGGATATATCCAGTAAGTACATCCATCACTAAAGTAAAAAGTATGGACTTAAGGATGACCTTTGATGCAAACCGATCTTTAGGGAAAAATCTGTCACTCTTCCTTGAGTCCTCACACTTGTTGTAACCTCATCATACATATATTTTATAGCGAGAATATAAGCAATACAAGCACTCTTCTTTTTCCAATGCCTTCCATAGGATTTTTCTTGGCACTCTATCATAAGTTTTTTCTAAGTTAATGAAAATTATATGCAAGTCTTTCTTTCTACTTCGGTGTCGTTTCATCAAACCCTGTAAAAGATATGTAACCTCTAAGGTTGATCTTCCTAGTATAAAATCAAATTGGTTCTCTAATATATAAGTCTCTTTTCTTAATTTGTGTTCAACCACTCTTTCTTAAAGTTTCATAGTATGGCTTATGAGTTTAATTCCTTAGTAGTTTTCACAATTCTGAATATCTCCCTTATTCTTATAAATTGGTATCAATGTGCTCTTCCTCCATTCATTAGACATTCTGTTGGACTTCAATATCTCATTAAACAACTTGGTAAACCAAAAAATGCCTTTCTCTTCCAAACACCTTCAACTTTAATAGGTATGTTATCAGGACCCATAGCCTTACCATTGGCCTCTTTTTTAGTGCCTTTTTTTACCTTAACTTCTCGAATTTTATGATAAAAAGTAAAGTTTTGATCCTCCTCTCGAGTAGTCAAACCTATATTTCGTAGTTGGTTTGTCCAAATTTATTGGTTTAATTGGGTGGCCTTGAGTTGACCAGAAAGACATGAGCAGCAGAACTGGAACCTTTGTTTTTGACAAAAATACAAATATAGGCCAATCATCACATCAGAAATTGATAATCACATGACCTGCTGGGTGGCATTCGTTTTTTGTGGCCTGGAATGGCAGCATCTGCTAGAAGCCAGAGAGACAAACAGTGATTGAAGTTGATTTGTGAGGGGATAGGGAGATAAAGTAAAAGGGAAAGGTGTGGGCATGCTGCCCCAAATGGTTTCTTTTTCTTGTTCTGCTGCTTTTAATTATGTGGGGCATGATAACTGCACCTAAACAGTATTACTTTATTGTGGCTATTTGTAAGAATGATTTGAAAAGAGACCTGAACCACTCAAATTATGATTCTCGGTCAGCTATTTAATCCTGGCTTTTCTGATCAAACTGTCCAGGGCTGTTTTCAGAACTTTACTTTTCATGTATTTTGTTAGAATTTCTTGGTCCGTTAAAAGAACAGGATCTTAACATGTCTCATAGGTTAATGGGGTGATGGAATCATCTATAAGTATGATGCTTTGGTTCTACTTCTCTATCACATCATCTACCTGAATTGAATGGTTGTTTTTGTATGTCAATATGTTGTCCTAATCTCTCTTTCAAATGACAGAAAACAAGACTAGACTATGATTGGTCAATTTTAATGTAGGAATAGTGACTGGAATGCTTACTGTTTATGTTCATTTGCTTTCCAAGAATGACATTATTCTCCAAAGCCCAATTTCAATTCTTATTCTCATTGCTGGTCAGTTTTCAATATTGGATCTCACCTGTAATTTTAATGAGTTTCATGGTTTATCTGTAAACCAGGGCCAACAGCAACATGGTTTCCCATTGGTTGATGAGCACAAGCATTCCACATCAGGAATTCGTAATGTGGCAGCTAACAACATGGAAGGGACAGCTTTAGAATATCATCAGTGTGATTTGCACAATGACCTTGATCACAGCTTCTATACTGGTCTTAATGATACATCTTTTTGTGAGGAGGATGCCATTCCTCATATATCTAGCTACCTTCCAAGTATTTGCCCTCCCCCTTCTGCTTTCTTAGGCCCAAAATGTGCCCTTTGGGATTGTCCAAGGCCTGCCCAAGGGTTGGACTGGTGTCAAGACTATTGCAGTAGCTTTCATGCTGCCCTAGCATTGAATGAAGGGCCCCCAGGTATGGCCCCAGTTCTACGACCTGGTGGCATTGGTTTGAAGGATAATTTGCTTTTTGCTGCTCTTAGTGCAAAGGCACAAGGAAAAGATGTTGGCATTCCAGAATGTGAAGGAGCAGCAACTGCAAAGTCTCCATGGAATGCTCCTGGTATTTTCTTTTCCTTCTGTCCTATTTTTAATTTTATTAATTTTTTTAAGTATCTGGTATGAAGGTTAATAGATTTGTTCTTTCATATAATTAATATCTTATTTGGCTGCAGATCTCTTTGACCTTTCTGTTCTTGAGGGTGAGACTATAAGGGAGTGGCTTTTCTTTGATAAGCCTCGAAGAGCATTTGAGAGTGGAAACAGAAAACAGAGATCATTGCCAGATTATAGTGGACGTGGTTGGCATGAGTCTAGGAAGCAAGTGATGAATGAATTTGGAGGGCTGAAGAGATCCTATTATATGGATCCACAACCGCTGAACGATTTTGAATGGCATCTTTATGAATATGAGATTAGCAAGTGCGATGCATGTGCCTTATATCGGTTGGAACTGAAACTTGTTGATGGGAGGAAGAGCTCCAAGGGAAAGGTAACAGGTGATTCAGTTGCCGATCTGCAAAAGCAGATGGGAAGGCTCTCTGCTGAGTTTCCATCTAATAACAAACGGTCTGCCAAAGGCAGAGCCAAACTTAATGCCAAGGTTGGCATGAGCGGTGTTTATTCAACTTCAAACAGAGTGACTCCACTAAATGGAACGTATGAGTATGGGTTATCTGCACCATATGACTATCTTGTTGAGAACATGAGCGACTATTATTTGACGTGATTGATCTTGGAGGGATGTGCAACAGACTGCATCAGTTTTGGTTTTACTTTAAACCATGGTGGGTTTTCTTTTCATCTTTCCTTTCATTTGGTCTCTGAACATTTAATTCATAGTAAGAAGCTAAGGTCATTTTTGCCTTGTCGAGAGATTGTGAATAGCTCATTCTCACCGGGAGCGCTGCTCTAGAGATTTCTGGATGCTGGATTCTAACTTTGGAAGATGATCACATACAGCAAAAATTGCTGTATACCATTTACGATTAGCAATTTGGTGATTGTTGAATCTGATCAGCATCACCAAAATTGACTTAGTGTTGAGTCTCAACATTTGCTATTTTATAGCACTGACTCCATTTCCCAAATTATGCTAATGTAAGTCAGTTATGCTGCTATTTAAAGGTTAGCCGGAGGACAAACTTTCAAGGGGTGATACAAAATATTTGGTGTGTAATAAGTGTTTCAGTCCTTTTCTGAGTGATATTTCTTAAACTCATGAAAAGGAATCTGGCTTTGCAAGTCAGCAGTGATATAGTCTACCTTGTGTTGGATGATTCTACCGCCTGGCAAATTTCATTGTTCAGGAAGATGAGGATGTTTTTTCGTTTTTCATTTGTAAATAGCTACACAAATTTTATGTCATTCCACTTCAGACGATCATAACCATTGTTGGCAACAGTTGCCACAACAAGCAGATCATTTTCCCTTTGTTTATGAGAAGTGGTAGAAATTAATTGCCTTTTTCAAATAGCTAGTTGGTCATGAATTGTCTTTCATAAATTTCCTTTAAATATGTTGCTTGATTATGATGGTTCAAAACGGTTGGACTCGTCCAATCAAATGACTCATACTAACCCAGTAAAGTCACTGAATGTTGTTTAGTAGTGAAACATGTAGATAATTAAAAAAAAAAGTAATGTTATACTCACGTTTTTATCTATGTTTACCATCTAAAACAAAAGAAGTAAAAATCAGACGTGTGTTTTATGTTTCAATTCCTAACTTGTTGGAAAACGTAGCTACTCTAAGAGAGTAACGTTACCATTTCTGTTAAAAAAAATTGTTTTAAACTTTTGTACTGTTATAGAAGCAAAAAAAAAAAAAAAAAAAATTCAAAGGTTAACCTGCCAACCAAGATGATGGTAAATTACAAATTTTCATTGTAACTAATATCATCATGAAAAATAACAATGTTAACAAAATTATCTTTGAGGTACTCCTATTCGTTATTGATTTTTCAAAAATCAGATAATATTAACTTTTGATAATGTTTCTTGTTTATTAAATTTTAGTTGCATAACTAGGTAACCAAAATTCATACGACATCTGACACAAGTACGATGAAAACATGACTAAATTTTACAAAAATGCTAAATTTTATGCATTTTCAATTATGAAAATATTTGGAATTTCCGTTCAAGTAGTCTATTTCTTTTGATAAAATTTTCTGATGTCGGGTACCAAATATCCAATACGACCAAAAATTTTCAAATATCAAATCATTTTTGAACCAAAATAATTTCAAATCTCAATTTTAAATATTAATAACTAACCATTATTCAAAATAAATTGGATATTAATTTCGGTCGAGACTGCTCATTTATACGAATTATCCAAAACCATGCCCATCCCAAAATGCAACCAACACATATTGCGTAAACTTTACACTAAAATGCACATAATCTTCTTTCAACCAAAAAACAAAAAGCAAATAACCTTCCTACATTTAAGTACCCTTTTAAATATTCTTGTATTTTTAATTTTTGCTATGTAACGTCTTCTATTCATAAAATTATGCAATGTGTAGTGCTGCCATTACCTAAGCTAATGGAAAATCCAAAGTCAGCTCAACTAGGAACGCACAGGACCGCAATCTTGACCCCGTCGGCCTTGGGCGAAACACCGCCTTTAGTTCACCTCCTGCTGAGCGACGACAAGACTGCAGTCCTATGCGTCCTCAGTTGCAAATGAAAAAGATAGCCCCCTGAATTTTGAACTAATTTTGGGATTTCTGTGAAGTTGGTAAGGGCAATACTAAGAAACGTGTTACATTGCATGATTTTGTAGTATAGGATACATTACAAAAATTATTAATTTTTTTTTTTTTTTTTTTTGGGAAAGAAGCAAGTGTTTAAATTGAGGAGGATTATTTGTATTTTAGCCTAGGCTTTATCGAGCTTACACATCAACTTCCAATCAAGATGGCTGTATCTAATATTCCAAATGGCAATTTGTAGGTCTTCGTGCTATTACAAACGAGTCTACATAAAATCTAAAGCTTGCACTCGCATTAGTGCTCTGTGCTCACAAGTCACAACAGGAACTGACACAATTACAGATCAGATGAAATTTAGACTTCGATACTAATCGATCCACTACTGAAGATTCTGGCAATCACCGCTAAGCACCATCATCTTCCAGGTTATTTACCCGTTCACATTCATCAATCCACTCACTGTATCTACACAGTTGCAACGAAACTTCTGAATAACATATGTGAGCTAGCTTGTGCGCAGGTGTGTGGGAGTGGAGGTGAAGAAAAGAAATATGAAAAGGATGACGAGCTTCCTCGCATATTGATTGAACTTACATGTCTATTGGCTCGGATAAAGCTGCAAACACAAGAGTAAACTTTATCATTAACTATATCTTCAATAGACTTCAATGCACATGCTCTCAGCAGATATATGGGAAGTCTGAATATGACTCTTCAAACCACATAAAACACAATTCTTTCAACAGCCACAACGCAGAGATAAGAGAAAAAAAACGAAATCTGTTACTTATGTTCTGCCAAACAGCCCAACCACAGCCGTAATTCAAAAAGCCATGAGACACAATGCCTACAATGCTAGGTGGCACATGCCAATAACTTCATTTCTAGTATTTCATAAAAAGGAAAAAAGCATCATCAATAAAATCTGTCTCAAAACGCCAGTCTTTCATAAACATGAGCAGAACAATATCTAATGCCCTCCCAAGCTTTTATACAATTTCCATAACCACTGCCAACCATGAAGATATGAAAGTAAAAGCAAGTACTACATATCCTTTAAAATTAGTGATCCATTTAGAATCAATGTCACACACGCCAAACACAACCCTGAAACATACCAGTGATGGTAGTGCTAAAGCTCTCTTGGCATATCCTGCAGGAAGCTTCCCCTATTAAGTTCTTCATATCACTGTTACAAGATCCCAAAAATGAGCATAACTGAGTAACACCCAACTCTAGATGTAAGATAGAAGGGTTTCAATAATTTCAGAGAAATGCAGGGCCTAATGTCTTTGGTTGCATATACCAAAAACGAGGATTATAACCCTTTACAAATAGCTTGAAGAAAAAATCCTTACATGCGGCATTCGACACTGGTGCCATGATTGCAGAAAGGGCAGCTGAAGACGGTGTCAAGCTTATCCATGCGTTTCTTAGGAGGCGGCTTTGCTCTTGACTTCCTCTTGCCCATAGCTAAAAATTCTGCTTTTGATACAAACAATGAAGATGCAAACAATTCAGCGAAAATAGGAATTTCCCAACATAACACAAAAAACAAACCTAAAATTGTTGCTCTGAGTTTATCTTAAGACTAAACACATGTCAATTGGAGATCATCAAAATTTCATGACATATAAAGATGATAGAGAAACCTAAAGGAGGAAACCATATGAATTTCTCTTTATCTGTTGCATCGTTTTCCTTTAGCGAATAAGCAGTTCATCCAATTTCGAGACTGTTTTTGTTATCCGTTAAAAAAAAAAAAAAAAAAGCAAACAATTTGCATAACAAAGTTACGCCCTTCTCCGTTTCTTTCCCGAGTTTTCTCGGCAGGCAAATGGCGGAAAGGAAAACGAATATCGAATCAAATCTAAAGAACGGAAAAGCAAAAGAAAGAAGGGAATACATACCGAGATCGGTGAAAAAACCAACCAAAGCCGATGATTCCGAGTCGGGAGCCAACCACAAGACGCAGCTTCCAGATGCAGAAAGAGAAAGGCAGTTGTGCGTGTAAGTGCCCAATATAGGTATTGGTCGAGGGCGTAGGCCGAACCCACCTCCTTAGTGGTTCTCTGTCAAAATCCGACCGGGGAAAGGTAATTAGGCCAAACTCAAATTCATGACTTTTCCAGTGGCAAAAACGCAAAATAAAGAGGGTTCGGTACATTTGGTCGAACCGTTCTCTTCTGCGTAATATGAATTTGTATATCTTTTATTTATTAAAAACATAGTCCATTTGTCCAATCTTGTTTAATGTATAGATCATGCCAGAATGAGATGGGCTATACGCAAAAATATATTAATTTATTAAATTTTAAATTAAATTAATATTAGTTCAATTTATTAATATTATAAATCAACCAATCCTATCTTATTTTATTGTAAATTAAGATAAATTAACCCATTTAATACCTTTTGATGTTCTAAAAAATATTACTTTCTAATATTAAAAAATACTTCACAAATTTTGGGTCCTTTAAAAATAAGATATTAAATAGAATTGAAATTTCAAAATAAATTTAACCATTATGAAGAGTATCAAAAAGGGAAGAAATTTTTTTATGTATGATTGTTCATTTAGATAGTGTTAAATTTATTAAAGTTAGACAATAAAAATCATTTTACTATGTGTAAGGATGATGTTGAACCACCCATATATGGGTTGCTTTGAGATTTGGATTTTTTATTTTTTAATTTTTTGACTTTTATTATTTTTTTATTTTTTTTAAAATTTAATTAATAAGTAAAATTTACTCTCTTTTTTACTAATTTTTTTCTATTTTAATTTTTATCTTCTTTCATTCTTAAGATCTTCTGTGTCTGGTTGCTTTGTGACTCATTGTGGGTCTAGGTCATTAACAAGGATGACAATTGTTCTTGTCAGATAGAGATTTATGAGATTCTTCAACTTCTGCCAGAAAATGAGGAGATTTTTATTTCCATGGAGCGGGATGGAATAAAAAATTTTTCGTTGAAATTTTGGGGATGAGGTCAAGGGTCATAGTCTTCACTCCATAAGAGTTCCCGAAATTGTAAAAAATACTAAAATGTTTCTTATTTTATTATATAAATAAATTTTAAATAGAAATAAATTAATAATTACATATAAATAATAAAAATAAAAAAAATCATACATTATATATATTATAAGATTTTTATTTAAAAGATTTTAAAATTTTAATTCTTTATAAATATCCTTTTTCCTATGAAGATTGGAGATGAGAAAAAATTTTCTCTTTCATCAAAGTTGGGATGAAGACGAATTTTTTTTTTTTTTCTCAAAATCAAAAAGCGAGAGACCATCCCTCATCTCGCTCCACCCGTTCCTATTCTTAGGACTCATTTAACAGAGGCCATGGTCAATGAATGCCAATTAGTGGTGCTGCTTTACTATGGAGATCAATTTATCAATGCAAGAATGATGAGTGGGGATTTGAAAGTGGGAGTGAAGGTTGAGAGAGGGGCAGGCGATGGACTGTTTAACAGGCAAGCTGCGTGCAGGGCTGTCAGAGCTGTGAGCCAATCGTTCTAAATGGAGGGAGTTCTTGTGCAGCAAGGGACTAGAGAACTCTTTTGTTGATGATTTTGTTCAGAAACTACATGCTTTGATCAAATCCTGCTTGGTCACTTTTAAATGTTTGTGTACATTATGAAAATAGAAAGTTTTTATCCTATGCCCACTTAAGATATCGCTGACGATCACATAGTTGAATGTGACTATATAGTTAGTAGGCTATTTCAAATTCTGCTGCTGTATTTGGTGTTAGATGTTAAACAAAATGGCACGCATTTAAACGAATTTCTCTTCTTTTAAAAATTTGTTAAACTCTGTTAGGTGTATGCGTGTCAAACAAATACATAATTTACAGTTAAATTTATAATGGGTTGTAGACTGTACTACTTATGACGGTGACATACACGAAATTTAAGACTTGCTATTTTACTGCCATGGCAGCATAGCTCACAAGAGTAAATATACACTTACGTTACTGTAACTATAAATTTTTATGTTTCAAAATAATACATATTTAAAATAGTACATGTTAGAATAGTGCATTCAAATTTGAAATGCACTATTCCAAGTTTGGATTGCTTTGAAATGTAACAGATTTGTAACTCCACTAGCATGGGCTTAACAAAACCCAGCTCACAATTCTTGACATAATACTGTTAAACTACTATAATAAATATTACATGTAAAGCTGTGAGTTGTAGTTCAAGAAACATATTTATCTTCTTATTTGGACTCAAACTTTAAATTTGATCTCTATCTTTTTTTTTTCTTATCTTAAGTTATAATATAGTTCCTACATCACAAAAAAAAATATTACATATAACTTTCCTTTTTTTTTTAACCTAATTATACATGGTTGCCACCTTATTGCACTTACTGGTATTCAATTTTTATTTGCCAAATTAATTAAAAATATATTAAGGTAAGGCCGTTTAATTTCCTTTTAACTCGATATACTAAGTTTTTACAATCTCTAACAAGAACTTATTACAAAATTATTAAATCTTTAACAAAAACTTACTTATACAAAGGACTTTTATAGCTGGCAAACTACTACAATAAATACTGTATGCAGCTTTCTTATCTTTCTTACTAAACCACACATGCCCGTCACTTTACTGTATACGTACTCAGCCTTTATTTGTCAAATTTGTTGCCATACTTAGTAGCTTGTGGCTAATATAGCTGTCACTCTACTACACTCGTGTATTAGCAAATTTAGAGTATCCCTAGATGCTTTAGATTAATAAATTAATTTTTTTATAATATTATTAAATATTTTAAAATAAATTTTACTATAAACAAAAATTTGAATAAAAATTCGCCTAACTCTTTATCACTTAACTCAACCTTTATTAGTCATACATATCCAACTTCTATTTGTCAAATCTATTACTATAGAGAAATGATTCGTTCACATGTTGTCATTACAAAATGTGTGAGTATACATAAAAGCAAGATAAGCCATGAAAAAGAGATTCTTCTCTTGACGTGGTTCAGTTGACAAGTTCAGGTGCTTATAATCAGTTCTAATTAAATGGCTGTACGTCAATTACGAGATTCTTCTCTTTGTTTTGTTTTGTTGGCCGTCCTTCTCCTTCCCAGCGTAAGTGGTCAGATAGAGAGGCAGTGACACATGAACTCATGAATATTGTACTTTGAAACTGATGAACCCACATTTAGTCTAGAAATGATAAGGACATGAATCCATTTGTTCACTTTTGTTATTGCTTTGTTTCGAAGAAACAACTGCAATCCACACCATTGGAGCTCTTTCCACAAAACTTCACAAAAGTCTCCATTCTTTGTGAAATCAGATTGTACTAATTTGTATCTGTTTCAGTTACCTTTCATTTCATAGCTAGCCTTCTATTCCTTTCATCAATGGACATGAATCCATTTGTTCACTTTTATTATTGCTTTGTTTCGAAGAAACAACTGCAATCCACACCATTGGAGCTCTTTCCGCAAAACTTCACAAAGAGTCTCCATTGTTTGTGATATCAGATTGTACTATTTTGTATCTGTTTCAGTTACCTCTCATTTCTTAGCTAGCCTTCTATTCCTTTCATAAATGATGGCTGCTGGAACTTTCCATGTGTCAATGTACCCATGGTTTGCCTTTGGCCATCTCACCTCATTTCTTCACATTTCCAACAAACTTGCTGAAAGAGGTCACAAGGTCTCATTTTTCTTGCCTAGAAGCACTCAACCCAAATTGGAGCATTTCAATCTCCACCCGGATCTCATTTCCTTCATACCAATCTCCATACCACATGTTGATGCCTCCTGGCTCTGAAACAACTGCAGACCTTCCATTCTCATTGCATCCACTTCTCATGACTGCAATGGATCTCACTGAGCCTGCCATTGAGGTTTCTCTTAGAGAGCTCGAACCCCATTTGGTCTTCTATGATTTTACACATTGGTTACCAGCATTAGCACACCGATTAGGCATTAAGGCTTTACATTACTGCAAAATTAGCCCTGCTACTCTGGGGTATACGTTAAGCCCTGAAAGAAAACTCCCAGAAAAGCCATTAACAGAATCTGATCTGATAGAACCTCCACCAAGCTTTCCTCCATCAGCTTTCAGATTACATCCTCACGAAGCAAGAGGTTTAGCCCATGCCACTGTAAAGGAATACGGGAAAGGAGTTTCTTTTATGGAGCGCCAATTGATCGCTTTAACCGCCTCTGATGCTATTGTTTTCAAAACTAGCAGAGAAATGGAAGGGCCTTATTGTGATTATCTTGAGAGCCACATGGAAAAGCAAGTGTTTCTGGCAGGACCAGTTTTGCCACGCCCCCCAACTTCAACCTTAGAAGAAAAATGGGTTAAGTGGCTAGGAAGTTTCAATCCCAGAACAGTGCTTTTCTCCGCCTTTGGAAGCGAATGCATCTTAAACAAGGATCAACTTCAGGAGCTCGTATTGGGTTTTGAACTTACTGGTATGCCATTTTTAGCTGCCTTGAAACCCCCTACTGGAGCTGAAACAATTGAGTCAGCATTGCCTGAAGGACTTGATGAGAGAATAAAAGGAAAAGGGGTGGTTCATGGTGGTTGGGTTCAGCAGCAATTGATCTTAAACCACCCATCTGTGGGTTGCTTTGTCACTCATTGTGGGTCTGGGTCATTAACAGAGGCCATGGTCAATGAATGCCCAATTGGTACTGCTGCCCTACGCAGGAGATCAGTTTATCAATGCAAGAATTATGGGTGGGGATTTGAAAGTAGGAGTGGAGGTTGAGAAAGACGAAGACGATGGACTGTTTAACAGGCAAGCTGCGTGCAGGGCTGTAAAAGCTGTGATGGACAATGACAGTGAAGTGGGTTAAATGGTCAGAGCCAATCATACTCAATGGAGGCAGTTCTTGTACAGCGAAGGGCTTAAGAAATCTTACATTGACGATTTTACTCAGAAACTACATGCTTTGATCAAGTATTGATCTGTCAATCCTAAAACTTTGTGTAGGTTATATAAGACAGCATTTATCCTATGCCCACATAAATTATTGCTGATAATCACAGTTGAATGTTTGAGAATACAGCAAAATCACCCACAAGACGATATAGAGAGCCAAAAATGACAGGTTTTCATAATCGATACATTGCGTTACTTTGAATATTGGCTTCATCTCCCCTCAATTTGACGTCGGAAACCATCGAAGAGGCTGCAGCTCTATCCCATGATGAAATTGATGTCCAAGCTTTGGCTTGAAATATGAAGTCTTGTGTTTATTCAATCTTTTTAAAATGACATAGATCCAGAGTTTTGCTCGCGTATATTGAGAAATATAACATGCCATTTTGGCTGTCTGCCATAGCAGGCAGGACTCTTGATCAATTGATAAGAAATTGATGAGATTGTATGACAGACAAATACTTAGATAACATGGTTGTACAGGAAAGGTAAGAATTTAATGGCAGACTATACAGTAAACGGTGAATTGATAATGACGGGGTAACAACTATTAACTAACAACAATTTCAATAGTAACATCAATTCAGAATCTGTAAATAAAGTGCCACCCCCACCAATTGTTACATGGCCTTGGTATTTCCTTCTCCAAAAGAACCAAGAAAGAAGAGAGCAATCCTGACGTGTTTGCCCTGAATCAGACTTCCACACATTGTTAAGCCATGCGTGATGCTGATGGCATTCTAGGCATCATTGAAAGAGTTTTATTATTTTTATAGTTTAAAATTTAAATTATTAAATCTATTAAATTTTACAAAATAAATTATAAAATTTAATAAATTTAAAATTTATATAACGTGAGCTTTTTATAAAAAAAAAAATAATGTGAAACTATCTTTTCCCTTGTTTGCATGAATTCCATGCATATTAATTTGTGCAAAAAGGCATATTAGTATTCTAATACAGAAAAGATAAAAAGATACTATAAACTAATCTCCAACCAAAATTATCCTGTTTTTAATCACAAGAATATGTTCATTTTGTGAAGTATTTCTGTTTTTGTAACAAGAGATTGCACCCAACTGAAAAATTAATGTTCAATTAACAAATTAAAATAAAAGTGATAAGAAGTGGATTTTCTTCAATATATAAAAAGCTGTAAAAATATTATTTTAATTAGTTTCGTGCAAACAGACATATATATAATTTTTTGGTAAGTAGACACATATATAACTTGTTTCTATTTATATTTGATTAATATGTGTTTTTTGTTCCTGCCCAAAAACAGTTTTTTTCTTTTTATTCTGCTTGTAGTGAGGTGGACCCAACTAATGGTAGGACAAATTCATGTTCCAATATTCCCATCCAAAATTCCAAATGCATACGCTATTCAATCGCCGAAAGGTGTATGCATCTAGGGGTGGGCATTGGACTGGGTCAAACCGTTTCAACCTGCCCCAAACTGTAAAAAAAAAGAATTGGACCGGGTTAAAATGGGGTAAAATAAATATCATGTAATATTTTGGCTTAAGATGGGATAAATTGGGTGGGGCTGGATTTTGGTCCCGTCCCCATTGGGTTACCGCAGGTACCCAACAAAATTTACATATATATATTTTTTCAATTCTTATGCTATATATATAATATAATATTTTAGTTTAAGATGGGAAAAATTGGATGAGGCTAAATTTTTGCTCTCTCTCCATTGGATTGCTGTGGCAACCCAACAAAAATTACATATATATATATTTTTTACTACTACAAAATGACATTGATTCGTAGCTTACCCTAAATCTTTCTCAAGTAGCTCTACAACTCCAATGCCACTTCTCGGTCCTCTCTTGTCCCTCAACTCTCTCTTTTGCGAGCGACGAGTTTCATCCATTGTCTCATCGTCTCTGACAGTCAATTTGACCACCCTACCTCATTTGAATCATCTCGGTTCCTCTCTTATCTAGTCATCACACTTCGAAACTGAGTCCTTAATAGTTGACTGAACCTTACTAACTCGCCCCCGCTCGCCTCACGTTTGGCCGTTCCCAAGCCTTCCCTCTTCGGCCCATCCTAACCCAAACTAACCCACCCAAATGAAACTGAGTTATTCCAGCCCAAAAATCTTAGTTTGAAAGATCATTTTGGCTGGGGTTGGACTAACTAAATGAGGGATTGGGTTCAAACAGATTGAAAAAATTTTGCCCCAACCCAAACTGCCCCACCTAATGCCCACCCCTACTTAAAACTTCTACAAGTACAAGCAAGCAAGAGGCAGCTCAACTTCAGCAAACCAACACCACTCCTCCCTCCCTCGTCTCGAACCCTTACTCCCTCGACTCCCTCTCTCATGAGCTACAAGTCTCGTTTATTATCTCGTCGTTTCCAACAGTCAATGCTAATCCCTTACCTCCTCCCACCTTGTCTTGACTCGCCTCTTCTCATTTTGACTCATCTCTTGTCTAATCATCATACTTTGACACTTTGGGTCCTCAATAGTCGATCGAACCTCATCCCGTTTCACCGCTCGCCTCACATTCGTTTGTCTCCATCCTAACCCAAACTAACCCACCCAAGTGAAACCGAACCATTTCAACCCAATAATGTTGGTTTGAAGAATTTTTTGGCTGGGGTTGGACTAACTTAATAAAAGATTGGGTCCAACCGGGTTGAGAGAATTTTGCCCCAACCCAAACCGCCCCATCCAATGCCCACCCCTATATGCATCAATGCAATTTACGGGATATTATATTCTGTATTTGTAAAATTACGAACTAGGGTTTTTGAAATCGAAGAGGATTGGAATAAAGAGAATCCCTTTTCGTCTTCTTCTTTCTCGAATTGAAACTCAGGAAAAGGCTAGCCCATTGCTGTAATCCACATAAGAAGCAGGAGGAGCAACTCAATTCGTTGAATTGGGTCCTTTCTACCTGCTAATTCGTGTGCCTGCTGCTGCCCTATTGACGATGGGAAGGGGAAAATTCAAGAGCAAGCCCACTGGTCGGCGCCAGTTCTCTACACCGGAAGACCTTAGTAAGCATAATTCACCGACCCCTTTCTTTTTACGCATGATTTCCGAGAAAATTCGACGACTGAGCTGTGATAAATGAGCATTGAGATTGGAAATTTTGAATTGGTACCTTTTTGGTTTGTGGGTGTTCTTTTATAAGTTTTCCACTGATGACCTAAATCCAACAGTTTGTAGCAAATTTTGAAAGTGAGCTATAAAGGAATTATTTTTTCTGGGTCCTTCTTTTAGAAGCAGTAAATTAGAATGGAATGGATATCACGTATGTTTTTGTTGGGATGATATTGCATAGAAAATAAATTTTGTTTTGGTTTGTCAGATCTGGGTAGACTGCAAGCTTGGAAGCTTTTTCTCAATATATTGATTTGATGTTTTCAAAATACCATATTCGGGTTGAAGTGAGCTTCTGTTGCTGTTGATAGCTAGCAATCTTATGCAATCTTTTGTTTTCTGTAACTTCTGTGCGTTACTTTTATGTGAAGCTACAAGCTGCGCTGCATTTAGAAGAGGCATGACCTTAGCAGAACTGATACAGAAGAGTCTTTACCGGACTAGAAAAGAGACCCAAAATGAAAGAAAAATGGAAGATATTCTTAAGGAATAGGGAAAAAGTATGACCTGGTAATTGTTGGCATTTGTCAATGACTCAGTATATTGGGTGAAGTTGTACAAATCCATAGGCATTTGGCTGAACTGGTACTTTAACCTAATGATTCAGTCAGTTTTTCTATGGGTTCCTCAAAAGAGGGAAACAGTCTTTTTTTTGTTATAAATTTCTCTACCGTGTTCTAAATGTTAATACAGATAAGTCTATGCTTTGTTGATGAATTTAATTGTCCTCTAGGCAGGTTAATAATTTAAAAAATGGGAAATATTAGAGATAAGTGGCTGGTGTTGCTTGAGTGGAATTGATAAAACAAATGGCTGACACACTCAAAGCCAGCTATTAACATTACCAACTCAAATTTTCAAAGACTGTTTGAAGATCAGCCACTTTTGGGTGCTGCTTGATTTCCCTCTTGATATTCATTGCCTTCATCCTTTTGTTTAATACAACTCCATCTCTGCATTTCATAATGAACTTCATTGGGCTGGAAATAGAATTGGGGGAAGAGAGCCTGTATTTGTTCATTGCTGTGTAAATTTTCAAAGACTGTTTGAGGCTCAATAGCTGTTGACTTTTTTCTTTCTAGTCTCTTCCAAGGATGAAGGAGTAACTTTACAAAAAATTGTGCAATGAAATGCCTGTTATTGTGTCGTGTCTTCTGCTTGCCATAGGTCCAGTATCACAATATTAATGGGGGCCTTAGCTGATTTATGTGTCAATTTTCAATTTGTTGAAACGTGCCTGATATAAAACCTTAAAACAACTTCTTTTCTACCCTTCTTCACCCTTTGAGAAAGGAGAGGGGAAAAAGTTGAAGAACAAAGGATGTAAGCTGATAGCTTACAGTGTCAGATAAAAGCGCTGCTAGTTGCTAAAACCCTGATTCTTCTTTTGACTTTTGCAGTTGCTGGTACCTCAAGCCGTCCCCGGACATTTAAACAGGTTTTCATTCTCCTTTCTTCTCTTCCTCTCTCTCTCTCTCTCTCTCTCTCTCACACACACACACACACACACACACACACACACACACACACACACACGCACATGCACTCATTCACCCAAACACACCTATACCTGATAATTTCTGTCTGGAATATTGACTGTGACAATTAATTTTTAGTTATCCAAGGTTTGTTTGCAAGTTGTTTCTTAATTTCTGCATACACTATACAAACCAATTTTGTGAACAAAACCATTCCCTTTGACTTTATTAGAAAGAGGTTGAGCACGAAGAGGAGGAATCAGAGGAACAATCTGGAGATGAGTCCGGAGATGAAACTACAGTTAGTATCTTTTGAACAATTACTAATACTGAGCAATTACTTTTTATTTGCTTTAGTTGTTTATATGGTCTGCCACCATCAGTTTGAAATTAACTATCTTGTTGCTTTATAATGTCTGCAGAAGCCAAAAGGTACTCAAAGTGTTATTGAGATTGAAAATCCTAACTTGGTAAAGCCAAAGAATTTGAAAGCAAGAGATATTGATGTGAGTTCTTCTTTGTATTTTTGGTCGTTACATGAACAGCGTTTTAGTAATTGTTTTATACTGGGGGGATAACGCTGTCTTATTGTTGGTACAGGTTGGTAAAACAACTGAGCTTTCAAGGCGTGAAAGGTCTGTTGCTTCTTATTGTGTTTGTTGCTGAAAGTGAGTGTTTGTAATTCTTTTGAAAAGGACGTTTCTTGTTTCCAATGGAGAGCACAATATTCCTTTTAGTGTAAAACTGTAAATTCTTATAGTCCTATACTGTAGTGGGCATAATTTGAAAGTGAAACTTCCATATTAGCAGGTGTTTAATCTTTTTGCAGAGAGGAGCTAGAGAAACAGAGAGCTCATGAGCGCTATATGAGACTGCAAGAGCAAGGAAAAACGGAACAAGCAAGGAAAGATTTAGGTACTAGCAGCTTTTGAAATAATGGCTTTGGTTATTTGCTTGTTATATCTTTCTTTTTGTAACGCTTGAGTGAGATATTATGATGTATATATAGCTTTTGATTGTTTGCTAAGTAGCAATTTTTTTTTTAACTGAAATAATTTCTTTTAGCAGGGAGAAATGACAAATGCAATCCATTATAGTTCTAAGTACTTTTGTTATGAGTGGCTTCAATTTCCCCATGAATTTCAACAATTTAATGTTCACTCTTTCTTCGTCATGCAGAGCGTTTAGCTCTTATACGTCAACAGAGGGCAGAAGCTGCTAAAAAGCGTGAAGAAGAGAAAGCTGGTAAGTTCAAAGCACAGATCGACTGCTTACTCTTTTTGTCTCCTGGTATTTAATGGCTCGAAACTGATAGCTGCATCAATTGTTTCAGCCAAAGAACAGAAGAAGGCTGAAGCGCGCAAGTAAACTCCTGGAGAACGCCGTGTGATATATTTTTACTGCATTTAGTTGGGAGGAGTGTATGCCCTCACTGCATTTTTAACTTTTTTTTAGAGCAAATGTAATGATAATCACCGTTTTAAGTTGGTAACTCTTAAATGGATTTTTTTCCCCTGATATTGTTTGCATAAAATCATGACCCTGTAATATTTGTTTATTCACATCCAATGAAGGGAAAATTTTCTTTCTATTATCCTTCGGCATCCTTTAGTTGATTTCCTTTTATTGTTTGGCAGTATTCTTGCAGTTGTTACGGCCATCAACTTTAGGATTTTATAATCATTATGTCTTTCGGATCAACCTTTTTATCTAAGTTTTCGTTATGATGCTCTCCATACCGCATCTGTCCTTACTAGCATAAAGTAGGGAAGAATCAAATCTTCACAAAATTTATGGGGAATTGTTTAATTCGTTGATATTATAATTTAGTTAGTAAAATTTAATAAATTTTTAAAATAAATATTTAATAAAATTTAATTTATAAAAATATCAAAATTATTTTTGACACTTATGGTAATAATATTGACAAGAGTCACTCTTTACCGTCAGCTATACCCTTTTGATTGCTCCTGGGCATCTGCTGTCCATACAGGTTTCTTTGCTATGGTTTTGCATTGATTTCCTTCTATTTTCCTTTCATGGGATTTTCTTGCTTTTCGAGTGATCGCAATGACAAGTGGCTGCACAATCGTCATTCTGTAAAACACTTTCCAAACTCATAATGCAGAAGCATACCCTTCTTTCGTGCTGCCACTTGCCTGAATTCTGGTAGACAAGAAAAGAATAACGATTAATGAAATGAAAGCTGGCCGGCAACAATAACGGAGGCCGGCAATGACGTTGATAATAAAGTATATGTATTTAGATAATGAAAAGGTGACTTCAGAATTATTGAATATTTACAAACATTCATTTATATTTATTAAAATTTTAAATTTTATAATTTAATTTATGTAATTTAATAAATATAACATTTAATTTTTATAAATGTTTAATTTATAAAAATAATAAAATTATTTAGTTAGAGCTAATTCAACGGTGATTTAATTTGGTGTGAGTTTTGTGCTAAGAAGGTCTTGAAGTGCTGTAGTAAACGGTAGTCCCGTAATTGACTAGGTAGGGGACATGATCATTAAAATAGTGCAATTTTGCAGTCGATTGGAGTAGTGGTTCTCGCTGAACTACAATGTTATTCAATCGGCACAAACCGCCTTCTTTGTTGCAGGCTTTTGCCGTGCTACAGACGTTACGTTGACGCGTAATCTTTAGTAGATGTATTGCGCCATTTGTTTGTTTTATTGCTTCCAAATGAAAAAATTGACATTATGAACAGTACATCACATTATTAAATAAAACCATTAATAATTCGGTATAAAACATGCACAAGATGTTTTATTTCATAGGATTATAGGAGGGTGATATCTGTTAATTTTTTTTAAAATTTTAAATTTAAATTTAAAATTTTATATATATTAAATAATTTACCAATCATCTTACAAAAAAATACACAAGAAAAAAAGCATTGAAAAGTTTTATCTACACAACAGAAGCATTTTCGTTCTTCGTATAAAAAGAATGGTATCAATTGAATACTTTTGTTATTGTACACCTTTAACATTTTCTGTAGAGTATATAGTTAAATACAACTTTCAGTTTCGGTTCTTCTTTTGAAAGACTTGAGTCACCACATATTTTGAAAATTTTTAGAGAGCCATGTTAGCTATCCAACCTATCTGTTCATAGAAATAGAATCACCAATAAAAGCAAACATCGGCAGGATGACTATAATAGCCACAGATAATTAAAAAAAAGAAAAGAAATTTAGAAGTATATTATGCCATATGTC
Organism: Dicorynia guianensis; assembly: GCA_037013595.1. Classification (NCBI taxonomy): domain Eukaryota; kingdom Viridiplantae; phylum Streptophyta; class Magnoliopsida; order Fabales; family Fabaceae; genus Dicorynia; species Dicorynia guianensis. The sequence goes on from JASUAB010000011.1 coordinate 9,278,845, forward strand.
GGAATTTATGGAGTATTCACTATTTTCAGTCGACTATTATATTTAATCAAGCAACGTCAAATTCTTGGGAGAGAGAAAATGGTAATCAAACAAGTGATATGCATAAGCCATATGGAACGTTTAAACCAAAACCTAGTTCATTTTACAGTATATTAATACTATTCAGATGAGATATAACAAATACAAAATATATATATATATATATATGAAAAATAAAGATTTATCTTTACTTAATATTATAAAAAATACAAAAAAAATTAATCTCTATTTGAATTATGTATGCTTTGCATTTATTTGGTCTGAATATCATTTTCCTTTACACTATACTACAAAATTCAGCTCTAAGCAGATAACGGCTGTGTGAGGCTCATCTTTTGAACTTCCATCTTGGGTATTCCTTTGAGGCTCACTTCCCAATCAAGCAACGCAAGTTATCTTCAAGCACAAGTAATTAATCCTAAAATCACACACACACACACACACACACACTACTTAGCAATAGGTTTACTGAGACAAACTCATTGCAAATCTTGTGGGAGATCCAAGTAGCGCATATATTGCCTCTGAGGTGTTGACTCTGCAAATTTTGCAGGAGAAATCACCCTATGATGTTGACTTGATTTCTCATTAGAGTATGGTAACATGTTTGGTTTATTCTACGTATGTATTATGTGGCTTGATAAGGATTTTCATGGTGGAAAACTCTTCTTGAAAATCTTGTCATATTCTGTGTCTCATAAAAATAGCGTCTCACATGTTCTTTATAATCAAGCAATTAAATGGTATATTTCTGTTTGATAGCATGAAAATGGGTGAAATGGATGTATGATAATAGCAAACTTCATGAGACAGACAGCAGGACAAGATTTTCAGAGAGAGGATATCTCAATCCATGCTAATTATCGTATACAACCATTCTATTAGCACAATTGTCAGGAACACAGTCATATGTACATAGCCACACATACAATCTAGTTAAGTTTGACCCAAATTTTGTCACTGACATTGATCTTAAAAGAAAGTTGTTAATTTCTGCCTCAGTAGACCTGGAAGGAAGCAGCTTGATGGTATGCAATTGCTCTCTTTTTAAGAAACCAACTCTAAATTCAAATGATTTAATTCGTGATTTCTCTTCTTTTTTTTTTATATGTTTTTCACTAACTATATCCCAACTTCAAAATTTTAAAAAAGTTTATAAATAAAAATGCAAACAATAACTTATTATTTAGTTCATATATTATATTAATTATATTACGTAATGTATCAAAAATATTCTAAGATTTAGATCCACTTGAACAGGCTAAAAAAAAGTTAAATATTTTGTAATCAAGTGGACCACCGCATCTTATTTCTGAAAAAAGTTTGAGATACGTGAATACCTTTTATAAAGTGTCAACATGACCAAAAAAAAAAAAAAGATGTAGTTTTAGTATAAAAAATACTGTAACCCTATCATTAATGCCTTTTACGAAGTGTCAAGAGAGGAAAAAAGAATGCGGCTTTAGTATAAAATAACATCATAACCCTATAATTGCTACTTGGCTCTAACAAGATGATTTGATCATAAAATGTTGTTTTTAATGAGAAAAGTTAGTTTTATAAAATTTTACATATAAATAATTTATAAAATAGGTTACGAATGATTAAATCTTTTAAATTTTATAATTTAGTAAATTTAATAATATGAATTTTTAAAATAAAATAATAATTATTTTTATTTGTAAAAACAGAAGCACTGTTGCCCGCTAATGCCAACGCACCATTAAGAAAAAAAAAAAATGGAAGAAACTCAAAAGGTCGTGTTGACGTGGAAAGAGGCTGCCCATGATACCAGTAGCCACCGTGTTCCACACTGGCCTTCCTTTGTTTTGGTACTCCGCCACAGCTATCAATCAATTAAGAAATCTTGATGACCACGTCAATTACACCCCCTTCCCCTTATTATTATCATTATAATGTGTTTTTTTTAATTTTTTGATCAGATGGAAGCTATATATTAGCTGATATAAAGAAGTGAGATATTGGAGAATCGAACCCGCCGTAGGGTCCGAAAATAAGGGAACAAGTGCCAGAGAAAGAAACAAGAATGGAAGAAGGAACCTATTTTATTGTTACATGTTTGTTTGTTTCTATTTGTCTGCTACGAAACTACATGCTTCTTTCGTACCCACTTCGGTTGCCGCTCCAACTCGTTCAAATACACAGCAACGAAGCTGCTCAAAGCCTGTCCCAACAACTAGGTGATTATCTAACAACTATAGATTTTATGAATTGGTCAACTTTTAGTTTATTCTCTCTTCATTTCGTGTGCTTGGTTGGACTCTTGTGCCGTGCATAAGACAATTTGTGACGCTAATTTTTTCTGATTAGAACCTGTATGAATATTGACTGTGAACTGCAAGGGAAAGTGACTGGAATTTTGGCGACAAACCTATCCATTGCTTATTTTTTTTTATTTGATTTAAAAAATATTTTTGGACGGCAAACAAGGTGACCAATTGTCTCACAATATGGGCCCTTTTGAGTTCAGCATTTTCTCAACAGAAAAGACCAGATGAAACAACAAACACTCTTCAGCTGACGCTGTGCTCTAACAATGTGGCTGTGGACCTGTGGTTAGCTTCCTTCGCAAATTGGAAATTGAAATTCCCTGTATTGTGTCTCTTTCTCTTATTTCTGTGCTCAAATGAGTCAAACGTTCATGATTTTTTTGTTATTTCCTGGGAATGAAAGGATGGTGATGAAATGAGCCCAAAAGCAATCCTTTTTCAGGTAGTTTATTATTCAAATAGTTGATGTTTCCTTATAGCTTTCTTCGTTTTGAATATATTGAAAATGATATACCTAGGGAGGAGAGGAGATGACAAAGACTCTTTCCTTCTGCTCCGGTCCACTTTTGTTGAAAAAAATACAGAAGTTAAATTTATTATATATGATTATGGTTAGTGACCATTGACAACTTAGTGAAAAATTTTTTCCCCACTCACATCCTTTGAAAATTGCCATGCAAACGCCATTGACTTGGTAAAATATATTGGTTAGCCATTCTGAATAAAGGCATAGTTTTATTCAGTTCACGAAAAGATGACGAGCCTTTTCTGTGCTTTAGTTTTTTTCAAGATATTGGCTTCCATTTGAAAGTTCTGGTCAGATTTCAGATTCGGCACCAGAAAACCTTTGTAATGGACTACAAAAAATTGTTTCTGCTGCTTCTTCTATTCCAAGGTCTGCTTGTAGCAGCACAGAGTCCCAACCAGGACTGTAAGTTCAATTCAGCTTTTGGGATAGTTTCAACTGTTTTACTGTTTGGGAGATTGTGATGAATATTTTTTTCATTATTCCTGCTGATATTTTTTCATGTCTCATGCAAAAAGTGAGACAAATGGTGAGAAACGCGGTACTCACTGAAATATGTAAAGTAGCAAACACTTTTTTGGTGCTCTTATGGTAAGAAGCGCCATAACCTTGTAAGCAACTTACAAATATTATGATGGTTTCTAGGAGAAAGAGAAGTTACAAGTGGCACGAAGTTGTTCTGCATTTCTTGGCAAATTTGTTTTTCAGTGAAAACTTGTAATCTACAATAAAACACCAAACAAAATAAAATATGCAGTTAAAATCAGGTTTTGCTATGTCTTTATCCCTGTATAATGACTGTAAAACATGAATATATTCGTGTGCGTTAGAAAAGTACTTGTGGCTGGAAATTCTGCCTCCATGATCTTCAAACAGAATTTTAATTGCTTCCTGGACTTGACAGTTGACCTCTTATACCATTGGCTCCAATTTGCAAATCAGCGTGAGAATTCTCTATCCAGAGCAATTAGTTTGCAATATTACCAGAATTTCCTTTGCTGCTGATCAGATTCATTACGCAATAATTGGATTTGGACTGTGAGCTAGTTACCTAGTTGAATTTAAATTGTTTGGTCATGGTAATCATTTATATGCACATGATCCGTATTCTTATTCTGATAGATTGGTAGCAAAATACTTGACCAATCACCAAAGTTGAATGAATGATTAGCACTTGTCTGTAAAACGTAAATATGGACAAGAGCAAATACTTTTCATAATGTGCTTTTATATATAATTTTTTTTTCTTTGGCTATAGCAATTTGACTTGATTTTGAAACTTGATTTTGAAACTTGAAAGTTGTATTTTCTAACCTTCACTGTAATTTGGGATCTAAATGTCCACTAAATATTGAAATGTCAAGCAGTGCTGTTTGATAATTTATCAGCCTTGGTTGACGAGGTTTCTATGTATATTGTACAACTGCAGTTGATGCTCTGGCGAGTCTTACAGAATTCTGGGAGAATAAACCACCAAGTTGGGTGGGTTCAGATCCTTGTGGCAGTAGTTGGGAAGGAATTCGTTGCAAAAATTCAAGAGTGACCTCAATGTCAGTTATTTGCTTCTTCTAATAGTTATGAAAGTGTGCTTGTTATTTCTAATTTTTTTTATTAACTTTTGTTTGTGTGCTGACTAAGCTAACTTGTATCTTCAGAATAATACCAAACATGAATTTGGTGGGCGAGCTGTCAGCAGACATTCAATCAATATCTGAATTGGAGATTCTGTAAGCCTTCTAGTTCATATTTTTCTACTCTAATGAGTAAATCTTAGACTAATGTGGTTATATAGCCATAGGTTGCTGTCCTGCTTCCGACCCTCCTTTGCATATATGTACCAACTTCTGATTCCTATGCACATTCTGTTTCTCTTGTCCTTTCATTTGTATATATGAAAGCTGCAAAACTTATAAACAAGCTCATCAGCAGAACTGCTAAATAAAGAAACCTTTTACCGGATTAAATTTATATGTCCTTTACAAGTGCAATACTCGTTTATAGCTAAACTTACTGCCTTTTTTTTTTTTTCATATAGGGATCTCTCTTTCAACAAAGGCTTGACAGGAACAATTCCAAATGAAATTGGAAATTTGATAAAGTTGACATCCCTGTAAGGAAGACAGTTAGTACCTAGTAGCTAATAATTGCGATATAAACTGCTTTGGTTGAATTCCTGCCGGTTAATAATTTTTTCAGGCACTTTATACCTTCTCTTTTCCCTTTCAAATTGTAGTTTCCTTATTGATCCACTGTTGCTTTTCTCATTGTTTTCCAGAGCATTGGCTGGTTGTAATTTCTCTGGTCCTATTCCAGATTCAATAGGATCCCTAAACCAGCTGTCATTTCTGTAAGAATTCCACATTAACAATTCTGCTACTACTTTTCTGAGAAGGTCTACACACATAAAAATTCTTACAAATCTATGTCCCTTTTTCCCATTTTTTTTATGCAGCAGAGTATGATGCTTCAAATGAAACATTTTTAACTGGAGTAGACTCTTCATATCATTTTCAATTCTTATAATTATCCAACTTAAACTTTAGAATCTTGTTTTTACCCGGTCTCTTTTTTGAGCTAATACATGGTAAATTATGTTTGACTTCCCTATTGATTTACATGCAGATTTCTGAATCTTAATCGGTTCAGTGGAAATATTCCACGTACCATTGGCAATCTAACCAATATTGTGTGGCTAGATCTTTCTGACAACCAACTTGTAGGATCGATCCCTGTCTCTGATAATCAAGGACGACCTGGTCTTGACATGCTTCTTAATGCAAAACACTTGTATGTCAACTATCGTATGGGGTTTGTGTTAAATTTCTTGCACTGACGTGACTGGATTTTGTCCAGTTCAGTGAATAATCTTAGACTCTATCCACTATTTGCAGTCATATGGGAAATAATCAGCTCTCTGGTACAATTCAAGCTCAACTTTTTAATTCAAGCATGAATCTGATCCATGTGTAAGTGATTATAACTTGGAGTTTCTATTTTCATGAATTTCTAAACTATATAAATGACTGGGAAAATCAACTTTCCCATGTTACAACGAAAGTGCAATATTTTATATGCATCTTACTTCACCTAGAAGGTGAGACCAGTATATGAACCTAATTCTCTATCCTCTCCTATAATTTTTGGCCAGGCTTTTCCACAACAATCAACTAACTGGCGGGATTCCTAGTACCCTTGCATTTGTGAACTCTTTGAAGACGATGTGAGTATCTTGTCAGGAGTTAATGGATTCCATTGGGATTTCTTTGGACTTTTTCGGTATTAAATATTTTTATCTTGGACACAGACGCTTTGATAGGAATCAATTGAGTGGAGGAGTACCTTCAAATCTCAACAATCTCAAAAATCTTAGTGAGCTGTAAGAAGATAGAAGAAACATGCCAAATTAAGCCTGCCGCCTATTTGTAAAACTGTCTTCGTTTTCTATAGGAATCAATTTACTGAGAGAAGCTATTGACTTTTTCAGGTATTTATCAAACAATATGCTTAATGGATCATTGCCTGATCTTACTGGAATGAGTCTTCTAACCTATGTGTAAGTTGTAGAAAAATGACAAGCAAAATATAGGCATATATGCAAGTATTTTCATGCAATGCATTTTTATTTACATATTTTTATGATAATTGCAGGGATTTGAGCAACAATAGTTTCAATTCTTCTGATATTCCCTTATGGGCTTCAAGTTTGCAGTCTTTGACAACATTGTATGTTATTCCTATCTCTATCTCCCTTCTCTTTACACTACTTTTCTCTCTTGCTCTGTATCTCTATTCTGAGTCTTTGCATGCATATATGGATATATTTAAAACAGTCAGCATTAAGTGTAAAAATACTGATAAAGCGTATTGTGTATGGCAGAAAGTTAGAAAGCACCGGACTCCAAGGGCAAATTCCTGTCTCCTTATTTAACCAGTCCAATTTAGAGACTGTGTGAGTATCCCTGTTTTGTAAAACAAGACACAGAAGTGCAAAAAGAAGTCGATTTGCCTCTGTTTAGCAAACTAAAGTTCTTTGATATATGTACAAATGATGGTTACAAGGTATTTGTACTTAAATGTGGAGCAGGGTATTGAGGTACAACCAGCTCAGTGGTGACCTGGATATTGGCAATGGCTACAGCAGCGGCCTACAACTTATTGATTTAAAGGAAAATCAAATAACTGACTTCAAACAGAAAAACTTGAAAACAAATGTGACAATAGTGTAAGCTTCAGTCCTTTATGATGGACCCATTTTCCTTGTTTTTCACTGCTGTGCCCACATGGACTCAAACTAGTGCCTACCGCTGTCTGGTTTTTCTTCTCTAAGGCAGTTATCTAACATTTTTGCAGATTAATTGGCAACCCAATTTGTATTGAAGCAGGAGCTGCTTCAAATAGTTACTGCAAAGAACCCCAAGCCATTTTCCCCTATTCAACACTACCAAATAATTGTTTACCCATGGGTTGCAGTTCGGGTCAGATTTCCAGCCCTAACTGTAAATGTGCATATCCCTATACTGGGGTTCTGTCTTCTAGAGCTATTGGTTTCTCAAACTTTGGAAACTTAACTTACTATAAGGCTCTTGAGCAGTCTCTAATAAGTACTTTTCGATCACAAAATCTTCCTGTGGACTCAGTTTCTCTGAGTAGTCCCTTCATAGATTCTTCTACTGATTATTTTCAATTGAACCTTGAAGTTTTCCCATCTCAAATTGATCGTTTCAATAGAACTGGAGTTCTAAGTGTAGCTTTTGTGCTTAGCAACCAGATTTTAAAGCCTCCAGCGTTTTTCACCCCTTACTTCTTCAACGCTGATGGCTATGCCTACGATGCAGGTAATTCAATGTCTTAATACAAACTAAAACCGTTGAGATCTTGGTCCTTTCCTGCTTATAATGCCCTTTCTTTTTTCTTACTATGTCACTCTCATGTCAATCAGGAGAACCTACTTCAAAGACACATACAGTGGTTATAGTTGGTGCTGTAGCTGCTGTTTTGGTCTTTTTGGTACTATCAGTCCTTGCAGTGATATATGCCATCCGCCAAACAAAAAGAGCAAAAAGAGCTGCACATCTGAACCCTTTTTGTAAGATATGTTTGATGCAGGCTTGGCTTAGTTTTTTTCCCTTGTGAGGAATTTTTCCCTTGTAAGGAATTCTATTGCAGTCTTTAATTGATACAAGTCATACAAATGCAGTAAACTGGGAACAGAACCAGAATGGTGGCAGTGCTCCTCGGTTAAAAGGAGCGCGGTGGTTTTCTTTTGAAGAGCTAAAGAAATACAGCAACAACTTTTCAGAATCCAATACTATTGGATCTGGGGGCTATGGAAAGGTTTATATTGATAACATCCCATAACTATTTTTTTTTTTTTCCCTGTAAACCAAATTTTCTTAACATTATGAAGAAAACCTCTCTTCTTATATCTTCTATTTGCTTTCAAAAATTTTACTGTTGTCAATACTTTCAAAAAAGTCATTTATTCTCTTCCTGTTTACCGTTCTGCAACTTCTAATTAGTCCTCATTGATAAGGTTTACCAAGGTGTTCTTCCCACGGGAGAATTGGTTGCCATCAAACGGGCTGCACAAGAGTCTATGCAGGGTGCTGTTGAGTTTAAAACTGAGATTGAACTTCTTTCAAGGGTTCATCATAAGAATCTTGTTGGTCTTGTGGGTTTCTGTTTCGACAAAGGTGAACAAATGCTGGTCTACGAGTATATTCCAAATGGCACTTTGATGGATAGTCTTTCAGGTACTTCCAATCCCTTCCCGCCCCTCTCCGAACCCATGTTCGATCATCCCGCCTTGGCCTTCTTTCTTTTGAGTCTTGATAATTACCCAATGGACCCCTAATCTTCCAATTTCAATGTAAATCACCAGGAAGCCTTAGCACTTAATTGGTTCACCATTCAGGTGTCAATTATGAAGACCATTTACCTGTTATCTGTTTACTAGTTAGGAGGAAATCACTAATACACTGTTTGCACGATATGTTAAGATTCTGATTTTAGCGCACTGCCTTCGTATGGAGATGACTAACCATGGACACACAATTATAAAAATTAGTGTTTTAAACTTGAAATCAGTGTTTCACATAAAAATGCATTTCCTGAAAAACATAGAAAGACTGGTTAGGAATCTTATTATAATTTGAAGCCTTTTAGATTGGAATTTTTTTTTTTGTTTTTCTGTTATGTGGCTTTGTCAATGCAGGAAAGTCTGAAATCAGGATGGATTGGATGAGAAGACTACAAGTAGCTTTGGGTGCGGCTAGGGGTCTGACCTATCTTCATGAACTTGCCAATCCACCAATCATACACAGGGACATAAAATCAAGCAATATCCTACTTGATGAGCACCTAAATGCCAAAGTCTCCGATTTTGGTCTCTCCAAACTTCTTGTTGACAGTGAAAGTGACCATGTTACTACTCAAGTAAAAGGGACAATGGTTTGTATTGAAGGCTTTAAACTCCTACTTTATAAAGTAGCACATATCTTAGTTTAAAAGGAATTAGTTTGGTAACACTGGTTCAACCAAACCTTAAGTAGTTTCAGTTGCTCTCCTTCTTTAAATTTTCTTACTCAAATATCAGCCTTGTTATATAGCTAAGCAATTAAACTAATTTCTTTACTAATACTTTGCAGTTTCTTTATTTTTGTAGGGGTACTTAGATCCTGAATATTACATGACTCAGCAGTTGACTGAAAAGAGTGATGTATATAGTTTTGGAGTGCTAATGCTGGAATTGATAACAGCCAAAAGGCCAATAGAGCAAGGAAAATATATTGTAAGAGAGGTTCAGAGGGTAATGGATACATCAGAAGAACTGTACAACCTTCATGCTATAATAGATCCAATCTTAATTCAAGAAATAACACCAAAAGGTTTTGAGAACTTTGTGGACCTTGCAATGAGGTGTGTCAAAGAATATGCTGCTGAAAGACCTAGAATGGCTGAGGTGGTGAAAGAGATTGAGGATATAATGGAGCTTGTTGGTTTGCACCCCACTTCTGAATCAGCTACAACATCAGAAAGCTATATGGAAGTGGAACAAAGCAGTGGGAATGTCGGCAATCCTTATGGTAATGATGGATTCAACTATAGTGGGATTTTTCCATCGGGAAAGGTAGAACCTCACTGAGTTTTGGTATATTTTCTTCTGTAATTTTCCTCTTCTAACGCAACTGTTGAGGTGTAATGTAAAGTTGGAAACAATTTTCACCTTGCAATCTCGTTTAAACATTGCAATATGTTTTGAACCTCAAGTGGGTCTAAGATAAATTATTTAATTATGCAGAGTGTTGAGGGTTCAATCAATATATTTTGTTTCATTGATTAGCTTTCATCAGTGCTCCGCAATAGTTCATTGTTAACATCAACAATGTTCTATAACCAGAGGAGACCAGGCTTGGTGATCAAACCTCAATGATACTTATTTGTTCTAGTGATGAAGGTGATTTCTTATTGTTGAATGTATGTAATATCTTGATGTAAAGAATACTATTGTATGTAAAATTTGCAAAGGACAACATGTCCCTGTTTTTGTTCTCTATACGACTCTTGACAGTTTCACTCGGTGACAAAACAACAGACCAACAATGAAGGACGAAAAATAGATAAAAGTACCTAAAAAAAAAAAAAAAACAAACAAACAACTGAGGTGACAATATGTTGACTCATGTTCATTTTGTCTGCCACATCAAGCAAGTTTTAACCGAGTCATTAGTGGAGTGATGACAATGACTTGATTAAAATATGGATCTAATTTGAAGAAGTTTAAGGACTAAGTTGATAAATTATCAAAGTTAAATATAATAATTAAACTATTTTTTGCTCATTTGATATTTTCTCTTTGCCTCTCTGAATAGGACAATTTTATGTGAATGATATATGTTCTACTAATCTTTTGAACTTCATGAGTGGACCCTTCTTTTTCACAGGGTTCTTTCGTTTCAACAAGAGTGTAGATATGTGATTTCCACCAAGTACCCTACCAAAATTGCATATTGTAAAGTTTCATACTTCTGTCTAGAATCTTCAAGTTTTTAGTTTTGCCAAATGTACAAATTTCATTATTAGGAAAAGAACGAGATAGAAAAAACACCAAAAGCCAACTGAGAACAGTCAATAAAATGAGAAGACTCCATGGGCCAACACAATCAACAGTTAAGGAAGATGAGAAATATCAACGAGAAGAAACACCACCAAACTAACAGGATTCCTCTCTACTAAGAAAATGTGACAATATGAAAGCCAGTGGAAGATACAAATTTCAAAGTCACTATTCATATTTCCGGAAGAAATTAGAATAATACAAAGCAAGTAACCCCTGAATTTCCTTCTAATTTACCCAAAACCTCTTACCATGTGGCCATAAAATAAAGACATACACCTCTTGCATATCTTCTTGATAATATATAACCATTTTCTTAAATATAAAATTGAATCATGTTGCTCAATGATGAAACCAAAAACAGCTTTGCTCCACTTATATAGAATTGCTTTGTTGCTGTTGACCATTCTATTTCGTTAAGTCTTGCAGTAAACTTGTAATCGATTGGACAATTGTTGAGTAGGGTACTTTTTCTTCGGTATACTTTGGCTTGAAGTTTGAATTGAAAATCTCCTGCAAACTATTGAAACCTCTCATCACTAAATAATATCTAAAAACTGCGCAGCGTATCTACGACAAAAGACTTTGTTCCTTGCCATCTTCATGATATCCTCAAGGAATAGACAATGCATAGAGTATTAATGTTTTCTAAGTTGCAGCCGAGGTTTGCTTGAAGTATGTCATGCTAGAGATTTGAGGAAACCTTCATTTATCTTTCACACTTGCTATACCCAACTTTGTTTGAGAGCTCCAAATTGGCGTCTTACACTTGTTCTTCCAAATGAAAGATTCTGCATCGAATAATTAAAGGTTGATTAATGAAATTTTTAAATATGCAAGTGAAAATGCATAAGAATTGGGCCATTCTCAAGAATAGAAGAAATTCAGCTAATTATTACAACACTTTGCTATAGCTTTGTGTCAGAGATATCAAAGGATTTAAGACTTGCTTCATAAAAATGCACATGCTATATTATTTATAGATCAATTGATTACAATCCCTATTCTATGTTTATATAATATAATTTAATGTTAGTCTTGATAGAATAATAAAAATGAAGAAAACACAGCACACCTGGTGTAAGATTCATTCTCTATAAGAGGTGACCTCAGATTTGCTTTCTGCCAAAGGCAGTTGTACAACCGCATTCCCCAGTTAACTTCAATCTATCTCTGAAAAATATATATAATAAAAAGAAAACTAAGTTTAATCTATTTCTCATCAATTACTACTCTTTTCTACATTATTAACATACCTTTTTGTTGGAACCCTATATATGATTTTCTACTCACCACCAAATGATTACGTCTTCTCCACTGTAGGAAAAATATTAAGTATGTTAATTTTTATATTTATGCTATAAAAACTGGAACAAATTACATATTTCCTTATCCAATGTTGTATATAAAAGTAAATATCACTGGCCAAAAAAAGAAATGTAAAAAAATACACTGATATTTATTTATAAAAATGAAACAATAATGGTAATAAATCTGAGTAAATGGTATTAATATAGAAGTACAAGATTTTTGCACTTTGAGGGGTGCAAGAATATTTACCTACGTTTGGAATCTCTTTTAACCCAAAGGCTTAATATTTGGAGTGTGAGTAAAAGATGGTCATAATGTTTGCACTGTGAGTAAACTAAATGATTTTGTTGTAATGCATGAAATTTACAATTAGATGTTGGAATGCCAATGTATGTTCAGCCTGTGGCCCATGGACAGTGATGCCATGCCTATTGGGTTTCTCTTTAACTTCAACACAGGGTATCGCCACTCTCTAACCACACTGAAATAATGAAGAACAACTTTTAAATCCAGTTCAACACAATCTATGTTGCAAGCTGAAAGCGTCAAGTTACAATACACTTAAAGCATTGTAAGTATTATGTTCTACATAAGTAGGGATGATAGTTGAACGGGTGATAGTAGGACGAGGCAAAACAAGGGCAAGGGCATGGAGACCCTCCTCTGTCTCCGCACTTGCCCCAAGAGAAAATTCCCCCTATCCTTAGAAAGTTCCTTATCGTGATTGTCCTTATGGGGATCCTCGTGCATCCAAAAAAATTCAATGAAAAATAGAAAAAATGATAATTCAAGTATTTATTCAAAAATTGTCGTGCACAATAACAAGTCATGAATCCAACATAAAACCACAATTGTAGATTCATTTGCATACGCATCATGTATAAGGTTTCACATATAATGTTTGCGGGGAGCTGTGGACTGGGGAGTAAGATTGTTGCCCCTGTTCTCACAACTTCCTCAAGGGAAAAATCTTCCATGCCTTTATCCCTACAAGAGAAAAGTCCCCTCCCAACCAAGAAAATCGCCATAAGGATCATTGCAAGTGGGAAGTTTTGTCATCCCTATAGATAATTTTTAAAATTCAATATTTGTTTGGTATATAGATTGAAGCATATGCTTACAAGAGCAAGAATCAGCATAAAAGGCCAACTGACACGAAAGAACTAATGGAGTTTATTGCATAGGAAATGATGTGGAGCTTTCATGTCTATGATGCTAACTAAAGAGGAAAATTTAAATGAAAAAGGATATCAATCTCATATTCATTACAACTAGAAAACATACGTAATTTACCTATGAGAGCATGATGTTCTCTAGGATCCTCTAGTGTTGAAGCAAAATTTGATATCGACTCTCAGAAAGGTAATTTGTATGGACTTTTGGTGGATGAAATTTTTTGAGATTATCCGTGGAGAAGCTTGAAATTTATGGAGATGAAAGAGGGGGTAGATGCATTGCATGTGAGTATAGAATTTCAATTGATAACACCTTCATAAGATTGTTGTGCCTTATTGTTAAGCATCTAATACCTAGAGCGGAAAGTTTGAGATGATGAATGGAATGTTTTTAGTGTATAAATAATCCTTTATTTGCACTGTTTTATGCTTTATCTGTTTTAAAACATAAATACTTAATTAACCTAAAAACATGATTTTAATAGGTATCTTTAATTATTTAATTATTCGTTAATTGTTATGGGAATATTTTTTTATAAAATATTCTTATCTTTTCAAATGAAACTTATTTCAATTGAAACTTTCAAAAATATTCTAAGATTAAATTTAAATATATAATTTGGATCTTATCAAACATCTAATGCACCAACTGACTTCTTGTTATCGGAGTATTTTACTCTATATAAGATTTACCAAATTTAATATGATATACTCAAGGTTAGCAGAAGGCGTTCCAGTTTCCCTCGTAAGCCGCTACCCAACGCTTCAAAGCTGGCGACTTTATTACAAAAGTTGTCGGCTTTGAAGGGAAGTTTCCTTACGCAGTAACTGAGCTCTCACTTCCTGTCACGAATGAGACAGACCCCAAAACACCTTCCCCTGCACCCCCACCTTCTTCGACTTCTTCCTCAAGTGGGGTTTCCACTGAAATCCCCAACGCCCATTCCAAGAATCATGGTTCAAACAGTGTCTCAGCGCATAAGACCCATTATCCAAATCCACCCAATGCAGCTACTCTTAGAGATCAATGGAGGTTTGCCATCAGACAGTACAGTAATGGTACTCTCACGCTTGGGGCACTGCAATTCTAGCTGGGACTGCCTTCTTTGCCCTCGGTTGGATCATCAAGGGAGGGAATCCCTTACCCTCTTTCCGTGGCGAGGAACCATCACCTGTTTCCTCCGCTGATTCTGATAAAGCTCGCCGCTAATGCGAGGATGGTGATGCTGGCGGTTTACCTTTTTGGTGAGTTTCTTCAGTTTGGGGCTTTGTTCAATTTTTCTGAATATAGGAATTTGGAGGTCTAAATTGATTTGAAGATATCGCATTTTGGGCTAATAAGCACACTGTGCATAACTTGGCGTGTTGGGTGACTTTCATTTTGATTTAAAATTTTATATTTCAGTTATCTTATCTATCAAATATTAGAATTATAGAAATACCTTGAATTGGGTTTCAGAGAGCCACCATGGTTGAAGACTTGAAGTCGTGCTTTTTGGTTTGTTTCAATTGTTCAATTGTGCGGCATTCCAGTTGAATTAGTCCAGTTATCAAGTAACATGGTTGACTATACAATGCACAATGATATGGCATAATCAGAAATCATTCTATATTAGTTATGCGAGACAGTGAGAGTATATTGCAGAGTATTCTTTTCCTCTTGTTGTTTGTCAACTAAAACATTGTTAGAAAGAATAGCCAGGGATGCCAAGTAGTCAGGTGCCCTAGTAATATCCCAATAAACAGTTTATCTTCTACCATTATTACACCATGTGTTGCTTCAAGTATCTTCTTTTGTTAGACCGAGTAGATGAAGAGATGAAGAGTGGGTCTAATATGTTCAGATTTTGCTTCAAATGGCATAATCTTTTATTATGAGACCATTTATTTGGGAACCTTTATGTCTAATGCAAATTTCTCACTGTTCATTTGGTTTCTGTTGAGTCATATGAAAACATAAAGAGACATGTCATTTATAAAATGCGAATTTGCTTATGAACAATGTACATATAAATAGACATTTGTCGTGACATGATTCATTAAGTGACACTTTAGCAGGTATTTTCAGGGTTGTAAGTCTTATCTAATTGCTGAATAGGCTTTACCACATTGTCATACAATTAAGTTCTCTCACGAATTTTGTTTGGCAAAAAGAGCGGGGAGCATATTTTATTGGTTCCGCTGTTAGTTTGGGTTCCAAAGTTCTTCTGTGTGGACCTACATTTGAAATTGTAGCTCATGGAGGCTATTATACATTTATGATTCTTAATTGACTAAAAAGGATTTTATACTTAGTTGCTCAATTTGGATTCAATTTGGATTCAATCAATTCTGGCCTCTGATTCGTTTTGGTGCATTAATGAAGTGACCATGTAGCATGGTATGTCCAGTTGGCCATGAAAAGGCTTCCAACTTCCTCTCTTTCTTGTAATGCCCATTTATGTGCTGGGTGCATTACATGCATTGAGACTCGATTCTTATTGTGTTGCATTACTAACATATAATGGAGTTGAGATCTTCTCAATATTTCAAGCGTAAGCATTTGTGTGTTACTTTTCCGAACATCAATCCTGAAAAATGTTAAACTACAGGTGCCATTTACTGGAATCAAGTCACACAAAAGGAAGAACTGCTTTTTGTTGACAGTGCTCTCATGGCTTACCTTGACAGGAATGCCCCATGAAAGTTTATGTTTGACTCTCATGAAGATATTGATTTATGGGTTTTCTGAATTTAGTTATTGGCACTGTGTTGATATGGATCTCTATGGAGAAGAAAATTTTGTACCTTTTTGTGACGAAACTTGCAGTGCAAGTTCGCACATATTCAAATGCTTCATCCCAGCATGTCTGTTATAAGGGAATGAAAATTTCATAGCTCAAACAAAATTTATATACATGCTTTGAATCAGTGATGGATCTACCTGTTGTAACGTGGGGACAATGACCCCACCAACAATTTTTTTTAGCTAGTTTTGTCGACTATATGATGTAAATATAATTTCCTCCGCAAAAGTAAGTTGAGTGGTTAAATTCTAAGTTCTTAAATTTTATAAAATGTGATCTTAGAAACTGGTTGTAGCACCGTATTCTTTCGTAGTGTTGTATTCCGATTATTGTAGCACCGTATTCTTTCGTAGTGTTGTATTCCGATTATGTACCTCTGACAATTGAAATAATTTTCTCAAATTATTACTTTTTATACATAAATAATCATATTTATAATAAATTTTATGATAAAGCAACCACTAATTTTTAACAAGTAATATTTATCCCACAAAATTGGCTTTAAGAAGAGCTCACAATAGTAAAATGTAAATCTTAGATGAGTTAAATTTTATAATTTAATATGTAAATTTTGATAAATTTGAGAATTTATATTTTTTTAACGTAAAATTTTTATGAATTTTAATTTGTAAGAATAGATAAATTATTTTTTTTACTTACTAATTCAATATAGTAGCAAAACAAAATTTTTAATGAATTAAGACAATAAATTTAAACTTCTGGTTTAGTTATCTGATTTCATTTTGATAAACACAGTAACTATATGCATTCAAGCTATAGTATATTTTGACATACAAAATGCAATTCATATTTAGCTTTGCCAACATGTATGATTAAAGGGAATAAAAAAAACAACCGAATAAATAAATCTGAAATATACACCACAAAATATGAATCGAGCAAAGTGCATGTTTCCTAAACATTTGGCTAATATTGAACAGATTTCTCTGGAGACAAAAGCAGTAAATCTATCATTTGATGCTCTCTAGACAATCATTTTCCTGCTGTCAGGACAATCTCTACATGAATATGCACAGGGCTAGTTTGAAGTAAAAATAAGGACTTCATGCTCAATTTGAGCAACACCCAGCATTCTTCACACCTGATACATCATCACGGGAGCCAACATTAATCGTCTGTCCTTTGGGTAAAGCTGCTGGATCATCACCAATGTCAAGGGCCTTCTTGCTTACAACATGATAGATCTGGGTTAGCACTTCTGTGAAGGCATTTTCAACATTCATGGACTCCAGGGCAGATGTTTCCATGAAAAATGTTTTCTCTCGTTCAGCAAAAGCTGTAGCATCTTCAGTTGAAACTGCTCGCAAATGACGCAGGTCGGCTTTGTTCCCTACAAGCATTACCACAATGCTGGCATCTGTGTGATCTCTCAGCTCCTTCAACCATCTCTCCACATTTTCAAAAGTTACATGGCGTGTGACATCATAGACTAGTAGAGCACCAACAGCTCCTCGATAATATGCACTTGTGATTGCTCGATACCTTTAGTAAAGAAGAAAGCAAACTAAGATATTCTAATTAAAAAATAATCAAATACAGCATGGTAGATCATAATTTATATGTAATACAGAAATTAGTAGTGTCACTCCTGTGGGCAGTATGAATAGGAAAACTACTAATCTGCCCTTATATAAACAAAGTTCATTGCATAATGTCCAACTAATTCAGGCATTTAACTACAGGCCAAATTATGAAACTAATACTGCATTCAATGGCCCAAAAAGGAATTCCCAAAAAATATTTCCCAAAAGGAATCAAGAAGGTAATCACATAGTTGTTGACTTGAATAGCCACTTCCAGTGGATACAGATCCCAATGGGTAATTATTCGTTCTCCCATTGCCTTTTGTATTCCATTTTAACCCATATATTATCATGCATTGTCCCTATAATTTTACCGTAATGATGTATACACATTACACAGTGTACACTCACATCACAAATTGCGAGCCGATGGATGACAAACTGCTTTATAAACTAACTGTTCACAGTGCCTCACTCTGTGACGTGAGTGTACACAGTACAGTGTGCACTCAACATCACTGGTTGTAGGAAGGCAGAACGGAAAGGAATTGCAGAAGGTGTCACTTTGCAACTATGCAGCATAGCAAGTGGTATATCATTGCTAAAAACTTAACTAGCATTATAGTTGGCTACAATTAAAAATCATATTTGCACTAAACGAAAGATAATTTATACAAAGCAGTCGAAGAGAGCATAGAAAACACATTTCATTGGCTAAAAACATCTAACCAAGTCATTAAAGGAAATATAATGAGTTGTTTACAGGTTCCACAGAACTGATTCATTACTAGGAAACTAATATGAAGAGCTGCCTAAAATCTACTTCAGCACGTAACTATAATTATTCAGTTAAAAATTTTGTTAACAAGATTACAAATTTCACTTTCTCTTCAGCCATCACACGATTTATAAATTTCAGGCAATGAACAATACTAGTCCAGCTGAAGTCTTGATTATTTCAGTATTAGGTATATGCTCCTTACATAATAAACTTAAGAGTAACACTACATTGCGTATATATTAGGCTATAAGCATCAAAATAAATTAATAACATTATCACGCTGACATATCAATCTTAAATACCAAAATAATAAAAGTTTGCAACTGAAGAAATGGCTTAATTTTATTTACTTTAACCAGAAATACTAAATGATGGACTTTATATGTCACTCTAATATAACAAGCAATGTCAATCTCAGGTCCAATAAATTTCAGGCAATGAACAATACTAGTCCAGCTGAAGTCTTGATTATTTCAGTATTAGGTATATGCTCCTTACATAATAAACTTAAGAGTAACACTACATTGCGTATATATTAGGCTATAAGCATCAAAATAAATTAATAACATTATCACGCTGACATATCAATCTTAAATACCAAAATAATAAAAGTTTGCAACTGAAGAAATGGCTTAATTTTATTTACTTTAACCAGAAATACTAAATGATGGACTTTATATGTCACTCTAATATAACAAGCAATGTCAATCTCAGGTCCAATAAGAGTAAATTATAACAACATAAGGGTTGATGGAAAGGAAATTCAACTTCTAATTACAAATTTTTTTTTTCCTTTACTTGATATTCACTTGTGATTGTTTGGTGCCTTAGGAAAAAAATGCAAACTCAGATATCTTACATGAAAATTAACAAATATTGCAAGATGAATCATTACTGGTGTGGCATATAGAAAATAAGCGATGTTACTCTAATGCTATGCTGAAACTATAAATCAAGAGCACTCTTATTCGGACTACTAATATATACAAAATAATTACACAATACTCATATGATTCTGCTGTTCAATTATAGCCCGATTATGCAACTGAATAAGACATCAACGATCAATGGAATTGACCAGAAAGCTAATATTAGCATTTTAAATTTCATTTTCAATGTTGGTCCCCTGCTTTCCTATACACTGAACCCATAAATTTATCATTCCCCTATTACCCTGTCCACCTCTGTTTTTATATTTCTTATCTCTAAGATTTGACAGGGAAAAAAACAATTTCCTGGCTTGTAGCTAAAAAGAAAATGACGGTGGCCCAAAGAAAATCGAACATGAAGAAAAAATGAAAGGGGCAGTTTTTTTCCTTGGGGGGATGGGGTTGGTAGGGAATAGTTGAAAGTTTCATTTTTGGACATGATGCAGCATTGTCTTAAAATTTTAATAGGCATTGAAGGTAGCTAAAATTATATTGACACGCACAGATGCATTGCTTAAAAATGAGTATAGCAATGAATCAACTATAGGAAAAAAAAGGAACTGTTTACAGTTTCCACTGAACTCCTATTTCATCAGTAGAATAACAATTTGGGTTTCTTTTAGAGCCACCTACAACCCACTTTCCCACATAACCATATTGACATACTTTTCTGCCATTATATTATAACAAACTTCAGGCATTCGTAATCATGGTAAGATGCCCAGACTTTGAAACAGGACACTTCAAAAAAGGAGGCTAAGGAGCGACGTCTTTCAGTGTATGCGCCTTACATACAACCGTCAAATCTTTTTTCGTTTTTATTTTCTGAGGCTACAACCATGATGATGCTTATATGAGTGCCACAATTCAAATTGTTTGAACAGGAACCTAAAGCCCAAATGCTAGACTTCATGTCAATTTGAGATAGCCAGTTCAAGTGCAGATCCAACAATAATATAATGACACAATGGTTCCAGAAAGGGAGCTCAAAACTCTAATTAATTATATTTTTCTATTTCCCAGCAACACAAAGTATGAAAAATAGATCTTGACGATGTATTTCCTTCTCCAATTATCAGCACAAGGGGTTCATTTATTATCATAAAGTGTTCATGAAAACCGAATCAGCTCAAACAATCAAATACCTATATTTATTCCTCGTGGCATATACTAAATTACCGAATCACGGGCATTCTCAGTACACAGAATTAAAGGCCAGCCAGAACCTGGAAAAAAAAACAAAAAAAGAATCAGGAAATGAATCTGAACCTCTCTTGACCTGCAGTGTCCCAAATCTGCGCCTTGACAACCTTTTCATCCACCCGAATGCTTCTGGTCGCGAACTCAACCCCAATGGTGGACTTGGATTCCAGACTAAATTCGTTCCTAGTGAACCTCGACAGAAGATTAGATTTGCCAACACCAGAGTCCCCGATCAGCACGACCTTGAACAAATAATCGTAATCATCGTCAGCTCTGTACGCTCCCATTTGCCACACACACTCTTTTCTCTCCGGTGTTTGGCTAGAGGAAAAATGAGGGGAAAAGAATGATTGGGTTTTGTTTACTCTGTGAAAGATTCAAATGGGTTGGTTTGAATCTTCATCAAAGAATCATAACTGTTAGTTTTCCAATTCCAGGTTTGGTACAATGTAACAAAAAGGTTAACTCTGGAACAATGATAAGCTAATTGAAACTAAGACTGATGAAAATATGGTGTCAATTAGTTGGCAAATTATGCCGGGGACGGCGGTGGCTGCCAAACAAAACTCCTCCTTTTACACATTTTTTATTCTAATATTTTTACAATTAAAAAAGATATATTTTAAAGTATAAGATTTCTTTCATAATTATTAATAAGCATAACGAATAAATTATTATGAAACCATTCTTAAATTTATTTTTAACTCTTATATCCTATGTTGCATGTGAATGCAAGAAATTAGTAATAAAATAAAATAATTTTTAAAAAAATAATTATTATTATTATATCAAATATTTAACAAAATAACCTATATCCCAAACATAAAAATTTTATAAATATTTCAGTTTAAAAAATTCACTTGCTTGACAAGTTAGTCTTTTATATTGAGCTTGAGTTCTCTTCTTAGATTTAAGTGTTATCATTAGTGTTTTTATTAAAAGTTAATGAGATATAAAAAAAGACTTCCTGGTCAACAAGAGATAAGAGCAAAAATATTCAATGAGTAAGTGCTACCTGCTGTCTCTCGAGAACAACCTAAGGTGAAGTCATCTAACGAAGAAAAGAATTATTTGGTGCTTCATAAGGTACAAAATTAAAACTATCCACAATGACACTAAAGAGAACATATTAAAAAAGTAAATATTTTTAAAAATATTTGTTATAAAGATAATTGATATTATATTTAATACTTGTAAAAAAATATAAAATGTAAAATAATTTACAAAACTTAAATTTACTTTCTAATAGGACACATCTTTTAGATTAGGATAAAAACGATAATTTTAAATTTAGTTCTTAAAAATGTTCTTTAACTTTAAAATAATATATATTTACAATAAAATAATATTTTAAAAAATAGGAATTATAAAAATATTTTATTCTATTTTCACTTGTATACGTAATATAGATAACTAAATTTAAACTGATTTTCGTTACAACTAAAGAACTAAATTTTAATCAAATTAACGTGTTTTATCATCATAATCAACATTTTTAGGTATCAAAATTGTTCACTTTCCCTTCTCATATTATAATCAATTATTAATTATTAATTATTAATTATTTAGATATCGT
This sequence comes from Dicorynia guianensis, assembly GCA_037013595.1. NCBI lineage: Eukaryota > Viridiplantae > Streptophyta > Magnoliopsida > Fabales > Fabaceae > Dicorynia > Dicorynia guianensis. Next base: position 9,301,122 of record JASUAB010000011.1, read on the forward strand.
AATCAAATTCTTTCCCTATCATAATTAATTATTAATTATTCTTTAAAAAATTGATATCACATCACCCTACTAGATATAGGGAATCAAAATTAAAAATAACCTATCTATTTTTGTATCATTAAATTAATAACATTTTTTTAAAAATTTAATATAATTAAATTTATTAAATTCAGTTTATTGAATTACAAAATTCAACATTTCTATCAGCCCAATTCATATTTTATGAATGATTTGTAATCCATTTTAAGTTGGACTACTTTTTTCAAATACAGTTATGGGTTCATATCTAAAGACCACTTCCTAAGTTCCTATAGAATAACGATGAGGTCAGAAGTAAAGAAAGTATAATAAAGAAATAAACTCTATTATAATAAGTTTGTGGCTAACATATTATAGAATTAGATAAAAAAAAAAAAAAAAGTTCCTATAGAAATAAAGAAAAGAAATGTTCTAATAAGAAAAACGACGAGGTTAGAAGGACTCGTATTATAATTTGTTCGTGGCCAACATATTGTAGAATTATAAAACGGACTTCCTCGTGATAGCACACCAATAAAGGAATGATTATATATTCAAGGAATAGAATTTCTTGTGTCCAATGATAGATCCTGTTTGTGGTTAGGAGAAATTATTCGAAAATTATGTTCTCACCCAACTTTTTTGATTTATTAGATTTTTAAATTTCATTTATAAAATTTAATAAATTTAATAATTTAAATTTTTATGTTATAAAAATAAAATCATAAAAATAATGATACCAGAAATTCTTATCGTTTGCAGTGTTTTAGCTGGATAACATGACTTGCTGCTTTTCTCTTCACCTAAAAGAACACATTAAAGGCCTACTAATTATATGAATTTAGAGCTACTTTAAATTAAGGGAAATATTAAATTCATAGAATTTTTTTTATGAAAAACTCATATTTGATTTTGAATACGTCCACATAATTTTTTTTCATAAACTCATACTTAATGGCGCAAATTATTAAATATGGGACATTCAATAAATTTGATTATTTACATTATGAATTATAAGATAATAAAATTATAAAATAGTAAGAATAGTTATATTAAATAATTGCAATGAAGTGCTTTAGATGGGAAGAATACAACTTTTGATTGCAAAATAAAATTTTTAACACGTTTTGAATCCTGGTGCTTACATTTTGTACTTTCTTTCCTTCTTATGAGGTTTATGTATCCTTGAAACTAAGCAGGCAGAGGCCCCATCCACTATGCAAGTACAGTTCTTTCAGTTGACAAAGAATTCTTCTATTGTGGTAGAACTCTCTGTTCAATTGTCTGTAGCTAGTTAACTTGTTTTCTTGGCTAAAATAGGTTGAGTTCATCCTTTCATATCTAGTTTGAAACGGCAAGTGCTTCTCTTGCTGTATAAAATGAACTTTGCTTTACCTTTCTCCTTGCTTTGTGTATTTCTATAGCATAACCATTGGTGGGTTCTTGCTGGAGGCGTCCAAATCTGGTATATAAGAATATGATATCTCTTAGATCTTTGAAAAAAAAGTATTTAAATGTCACTTATACTAAGTCAAAAATATAATTATCAAATTCACTCCTATTATGCGAATTCAGTGTACCGAATGTTATGCATTGATTTTCCAAATCACATAGTTTTACAAATCTAATATCTTAGAACTTTGAAAAAATAAAATAAATGCCACTTTATCAAGTCAAAAATATAATTACCAAATTCATTCTTATTCTATAAATGCCATGTCCTGGATGTTATGCATAAATTCTAACATCCCCAATCACATAGTATTACAAATCTAATATCTTAGAACTTTGAAAAAAAATTAAAAGCCACTTATACCAAGTCAAAAATATAATTTCTGTATTCACTCTTATTCCACGAATTCAGTGCCAAGATGCTATTCATTGATTTCAACATCCCGAATCACATAGTATTACAAATCACTTATGTAATAAAGTACTCATATAAAAAAAAAAAAGGTGCTAAAAAGTATTGTTTGGATAACCTTAATAAGGTACTTATGTAAAGAAAAAGTACCAAAAAAATATTATGTGAGTGTTTAAATGCACTTATAAAAATTATTCAAATATTTAAATAAGTTGTTTTAACCTTATATTCATAAGTTAAAAATTATAGTTTATAAAAATTAACATTTGTGAAAATGAGTAACCACTTATCTGAAATTTTTTTAATAAAATTTTGTTGACAATTATAAACTTTCATCTTATACTTCATTTTGTTATAGAGTAAAAGAAAAAATTTTGTTTCTATTATAGAAATGAAGTTTGACTTTATAAGAAAAACAAGTAATAGAGATGAAAACAAACTACCATAAAGTTACATAGACTTGTGGGTAGGTCAAGCCATAAGACCTATGGGCGACGCAGTGCGGCATATTGCTACATAAGTCGTGTCATAGCAACCATGTAAACAAGCACAATATATCATAATAACCTCACGTGAACCTCCCTTAAGGCAACGTGCCATGGTAGCCCACGTAAACCTCTCTTGAGGTAACTAATGTACATCATGGCAAACACTGGTGCCACACTAGGCCCATGGGCGACGTGGCATATTAGCATGTAAGTCATGCCATACTAACCACGTGGGCAGGTACAACATATCATTATAACACTAAGTGAACCTCTCTTGAGGTGAACAAGACATACCATAGCAACCTCAAATGAAACTTCCTTTAGATAACTAAAACATGTCATGACAACTATTAGTATAGTGCTAGACACGAGGGCAATGTGCTACATAAGGGCATATGCTTTTGTAACAAAGACAAACTTCATATCAAATAAAACATGTCTCAGTTTTTATTATCATATTTTTATTTAAAATAATAAAAGATAAAAATGTTTAACGAAGAAAAATTCAAGATTGGTTTAGTAATTTTAGGATTATAAATATTTATGAAATTTTGTATCCAAACACTATATTTATTATATAAATGCTTACCAAAATATATATCTAAACACAAATTAACTTATTTTAAATCACTCTTATATCAATAAGCTTGATTATAAAATTCTTATAATATTAATACTTAATTAAGTTATATATCCAATCTGAATCTTTATCTTATTTATTACTAAGATAAAGGAAATGAAATCCACAAAAGCGAAATAGTACTATATTATGAAGGTAAAACCAGTCGCATCACCATTAGCCCTGCTAGTACAAGGCCACAATGGACCTCCTATGTATGGACGCATCTACATATACCATGTAGTACCGTCTCAATTTCTAGGCCATAAATCATAGTTTCATAGTTGCATGTATGTTAAATAATTTATCACTTCTTTTATTATAAAAAAGATTTCATTAGCTCCTTAGTGATTAATTATTTAAAATAGGAATGATAATAGGGCAAGGAGTGGTCCCCTGCTTCGCAATCCCAAAGAAAAAATTTTCTCTATGTCTGCCCTGAACCTTAAGATGAGGAGATTTTTTTCTCCATCCTTAGTTCCAGCAAGAGAGTGGATATTTGTGGGGATCCCAATTTTAAAATTTTATAAATAAAAATATTTAATGTGAATAATTAATATTATTTATTTTATATTTATTAATTATATATATAATTTATATATTATTTAACTATCTTATAAGGGTATTATTATAAATTTTTATTTTGAGATTTTTGCGAGATGAGGAATAGATCTTTGTCCCAGAAATTGTGATGAAGAAAATATTCTTCTTGACCCTACAGATCCTATGGGGAGAAAATAGTTATTCTCCCAGTCCCTGGCCATAATTGAAGATTCCCTACAGATTCATATCTAAGAGAAATTGCTATCTTTAATTTAAAATAGTTATTCTCACACTTTAATTCATACTTAATGTTCAGATTTAATTGTATAAGCTTTAAATAAGTTATGTCGGATCATTTAACTTCTGAAATTTAATAAATTTAATAATTTAAATTTTATTAAATAAAATTATATAAAAATAGGATATATATATATTATTTTAATTAACATATATTTTTCATCCTACTATTTTATTTGGAAAATATATTTTTATTTTACTAATTTGCAAAACGCTTTTCAAATTAGAGAACTGATATATTAGTGCTAACTGCTATGTCAAACTAGCCCCTTTTACCGTGTCTTGTTATGGTTCCTTCCTTGGTTAGTATACTAAACCCACATCGAGTGAACAATAGCCAACTTTCTATGTACACGAAACTTGCAGACAAATTAACGCAGATCAAGAAATCAGATGGGCAGAAGAACAATCCCATCATGTTGACTGTTCCTTTACCAAACTCCCTCGTGGGAGATATATACAGGATCCTTATCTAATGAGATGAACATAATAATAAGGCCACTCTTTCCCAGCACCATCACTCCAATGGACTCAATTGTAGTATCTTCCGAACCAAACAACACATGCATATGTTGACAAGGTTTTGCTATAGTAAAAACATGTTTAGTTTGAATGAATTTTAGCTGTTAATGTACAGAAATTCAAACATTAAAAAAGACTCTTGTTGAGAAAAAATCATTATGCTCTAACCCTGAATAATTATTATCTTACCCACTGTTAAGTTTTTTATAAAAAAAAAAAGAACATCTCATGCATATGATCTGAAGGCAGATCAGAACAAGTGCATGTGGGTTTTTAAGTATCTAGAGCCTAGAAGTCATGGTGGTAATGATTGTGAATGTGATCATAAAGCACATACGTGATGGTTCATGCAGAAGAAGATGGATGTGTGGGTGTGACAAAGCATAAGATTGGAGAGAAAGGGAAAGAGAGATCAAGTAAAAGTGAGTGCAGAAGACAGAGCTAGTTCTTCTTGATATATCTAAATCGCTCAATCAAATCAAGGCATCAAACGTGAGAGCAGCCACTGTTCTTGTAAGTATACACGTCAACCAATCTGCACCACTCAACTTTAACCAGGATATAAGCAGATTGAAACTGTGCTTGTGTCCTATCCTCCTCTCTCTCTTTCCGTGAGTTGAGTTCCTTTGCCAAAGCCCAGCTGCAGACAAAACTGGCAGTTCATGTCAAAACATTAGTACCTTACCGTTTCGGTTCAGACCTTTCTGATTCGTGCAAACAAGATGCGGTTTTAAATGGTATACAGTGAGGTTTGCACCTGTTTCTGATCAGACTACTCTGCCTTTTCTGGAACCCTAATCAAATCAAAATTCAACAACCATGGTAATTTTTCTTTTTCTCCATCACCAAAAACGTTGTCATTACATGTGAGCAATGCTTAAACACTTAAATAATAAGATAATTCTAATTGTACATAAAAATAATATACAATAAAAATATAACTAAAAACAACAATTTAGGAGAGAAAAAGATAAAGAAAAAAGATTGTAAGAGATTGTGTAGAATTTGTACCATTTTAATTTATACAAATATTGGTACCTAAATAATATTGCCAACGAGTTTTGGAGTTTCGATGAGAATTAATTAATTCAAGTTATTTAATTAATTGTATAGTTATTTACTATTTTTTTACCACATAAATTGATGTCCGTCACACCGCTACGTGTTGTACAATAATAATCTCTAATGATATACTTTCAGTATCTCAGACACAGTTGTAAAATATCTCGTGCACATAATACAGGGATACCTTGTGTTTTGGAGTAGTGAGTAGATATAATTTTGGATAAAGTTGATTTTGATAGAATTGATATTGAAAAATTAATTCTATAAGAATTAATTTTTTTTAAAATGTTATTGCAGAACTGATTATAAAAAAAATAAATGTTTTTGGGTAAAGAAGGAAATAAAATCTGTTTATAATTAAAATGTTTAATTTGATAGTTGAAATTGATTTTGGATAAGTGAAAAGTTTCACCAAAAAGTGAATTTATCACTCAAAGCACCGTGCAAGTCTGGGAATAGGTGCAAATTAATTTATTTGTCAAAATTAATTTTTAAATATTTGAATAGGCGCAAATTAACATTAAATTTTTTTTTGTCAAAATTAATTTTTATAGTGTCTTTAATCATTTTAAACACATTAGTGATGGTTCCATACATAACTTAAACCATTGTTCTAAGGACATAATGGTACAAGACATGGATTTTATCATAAAATTTTTATCAAATTACATAAAGTCATCGTCACTAAATTACACTTAATGGAGCTAAACACTACATTTGCAAGAGTGACAAAGTATATGTACATTATTTATTGTGGAAATCAAAAGGCGATGTATCATAAATATGGTCAAAATTTTCTTCTCTCTTTTCCTTTTTATTATTGAGTTTATAATATGCGGTATTAAGACAGAAACACAATCACAGATCCACAGTTTGTGGGAGAGGAAGCAGCTGCATAAGAACCAACACGAAATAATATGTTAATGTAAACAATTGGAACCCAAAAACTGGCAGAAAATGGGAGAATTATGATCTCATCATCTCAGATATTCACAACAGATTCCCAATTTTTTATTTTCGCATTTAATGTATTTAACTTTATTATTATATATCAACCTTTTCTCTTTGCAAGAATTAATACCCCACGTATATATCCAATATATATGGACCATATCATAAATATGAAAAGCTGGCTTTTGACTTTAAGACGAAAGAAAAAATTACATATTTAGGTCCACAATAAAGTGATAGATTTCCATGCTTCCAACTTAGACCCAGCATTTATATTAGTCATCCTCGTAACAAGGACTAACTGAAACCCTAATCTAAACCCTAACTCATATATAGAGAGAAGAGAACAAAGAAGAAGGGATGAGAGCCAAAGATATCTAAACCCTAACCCATCATTTCCTCCTTCAGCTTCTGCTCTCTAAATCTGCAATATGATGATCGAATTGCAAAAGCAAACAATAAACAAAGTCAATAACTTGTGAATACGAAGTTTTTTTTTTTATTATTTGGGTAAAATATATATCGATTATCATGAGTCTTAACGTGCGCACCAGATAATAAAATGCGCCGTGCTGCAGGGAGTGCAGGGTGACGCCCCACTCGTTGGTGAGAACAGGCTGACCGGAGGCAGCGTGCACGAGCACCGCTTCGTCACCGAAGGCCTCGCGAACGTTGAAGGGCCCCACAGCAACCTCGAACGCGACGTCGTTTATGAACACCGTAGATTTCGCCGCTCCAGCTGCCGGCCCCACTGCACCCGCGGGCTCACCAATACCTGTCACGCACCCAATCATCTCTCATGCGCAAGTCGAAACACAAGGCAATACCAAAGCCAATCCATGCATACGTTCATCTAGATTCTAGACTAACATTGCAACTGCCGGACTCCAATTGCGATATTACCCTCCATCCATTTTCATTATTACAATTATACTTCATGAACAAAACAAATCACAAATTCACTGCCATTTATTAGCATACTTACTTTTTTTTTTTCCTGATTGAGTGTAAAATAAAATTACCTTGAATTTGAGTGATGGGGAATGGAACAGTAACAGTGGTGGTAGCGATGGGAGAAGGGACAAGAGCAGTCTGAGTTGAAGTCGGTGCAGTTGAAGAGACACAGAAACTGAGCTGAGGATGGTGGTGCATTATTTTCATGGCCTGGATTTCACCTTGGTCTTTCTTTGAGGCACCATGGTTCATGACCTCACTGAGCAAGAGACTAGTGCAAGGCCCTACATGTTGGTGCTCATGATTACCAGCTTGAGCATGAGCCTGAACCACATTGGAAAGCTCAGAAAAGCAAAACCCTTGCGTTATACTATGAGTCACTCCCCCATTATTATGCACTGGGAAGAAGAAAGGCTCAGCGACTGCACAAGGTAGAGTAGTGGTCTCATTAGGGGCCTGAAAATAGGTCTGGTTCACAGAGGCAATGGGAGAATTTGGGACAACATCAGTGACATCAGAGAAGCCGATTGAGAAGGCCTTAGTGGGCAATATCTCTTTTGAGGATGATTTCTCAGAGGAGGAAGAGGAGGAAGCTGTTGTTGTGATTTGAGGAAGAGATAAGGGGTTTTGCTGGTCAGGTTGTGGGCTTTGGGTCTTTGAGTTCTGGAGATGGCGAAGCTTGTGTTTGCTCCTGGATTTGCGGTTCTGGAACCAGTAGAAGACATTGGCATCCCCAACTTGACCGTACTCTTGCAACTGTGCCCTTATCTTCCTTATCTCGTCCCTTGGAGGGTTCACCATCCCAGAGTTGAATATAGCTTCAAGTATACGGATTTGCTCCGGTTTTGGGTTCCATCTTGGCTTTGGCTCTGGACTCCTCTCCTCACACCCTGCAATTATAGCGTGTGTAAAGAGAAAAACAAAAGCGTAAATTTGGAAACTTTACATAAAAATTAAAACCCATTTAAGAAATGTATAATGCAATTGCTAAGATACATATAATAATTGTGACAATTTAATTAAGCATGTATTGATCACAGAGGTGAAGTAGGACTAAAAGGGCTAGCTAGTTATAGAGGTCCAGAGTTGAAAAAGGTTTTTTTTAAAAAACAAAAGAAGTTTGCAACTTTATTACTTCAATCATGTTGGGCTAATAACACAAACCTGAAGAAGCGTAAGGGGTTCTGTTGTAACCAGATGACATGAGAGAGGAGTTGATGTCATGCTGCCATTGGTGATGGGGGTTGCAGGGCTTGGACTTGAACATGCTTGGCCAATGTCTGTTCGAGGAAGCCATGATGATGATGATAAGAGAAGATGGTGGTGAAATTACTGATGAACTGAAAGCCTAGATATCAAAGCGCGCAACCAACCAAAAGAGAGACGAAACAATTATATTAGAAGGAGTACACCCTTTTGTTGCTCTTGCTTTTTGGTCTGACTTGAACCCTCTAGGCCAACATAACATCTCCTCTTATAGCCTCTTCACCAACCCGCGCTCTGCCTCTGTTCATGCTATCACACACTTATAATCATTAATCAATAATAAATATCTATTCTAAAGAATATTAAGAATTGAATATAATTAAATGGAAAAAGTGAAATATCTATATAAAAATAGACGAAACCCACAACAGGAATCGCCTGTGAGAGAGATAAACCAGAAAGGAAAGAGAAATAAATAAAAAGGGGTGGGAGGAATGAAGAAAAGAGTTAAGAGAGAGTACCATGAGTCCCATTCCCTGCTTACAGTGCACTTTTGCATTAATGGTGGGTAAATACTGAACTGGTGAAGTCCTTTCTTTGAAGTACAATCAAATTCCCCCGAACGAGAAGCAAAGGGAACATGGAAAGGAAAACATGCCGGGGACTTAATTAGGAATCTTGATTCAGAGATGGCAGAGGGAAAGCTCTTAATGATAGCAAGGGCTTTCAGTGGAAGGTGGTAGGAGGGTTCTGATCCCTTCTCTCTTTTCTTTTTCTTTTCCAGATTTCTATGGAAGAGGGGGATTCTCTGGCTTGCCCTCTCCTCACTTGGGGCTTTCCCTTGATTGCAGTGTGAATTAATGGGAGGGTGAAGGTGCGGTAGAAATAAAGGGTGGATTATTCTAATGGAAGAGGTTGTTGCAGGAATAAATAGGGGGTGGGGGGTTTGAAAGTCAAGAAAGGAGCACGTAGGTTTTGATTGGAAACGGTGGTGGGTTAGTAATTGCAAGTTCTTTTTTTTGGTTTATTCTGGGCAAACTAAGGGGAGGGACTTTGAATTGACTCGAGGGGGCTTTATTTATTATCCATTATTTCATACCCTTTTTGCTCAGATTCAATTCTTTCTTATCTCTACAAGGCTCTTCCCAAATTTTCAAAACTCAAAGCCTTGTTCTTATCCTTATATAACAACAATGTGAGGAATTAAGGTGCATGCATTTAAACCAGAAAAAGAGGAATAGTTGCGTGACTGTGTAAGTTGGGTTTAGTTTGTGAGTTTGAATTTGACACCTCATCCAAATATAAATATGTATACATTGTTATATAGTCTGAAAATAGTGACTTTGTGCAAATTTGTGTACGACTTTAAATGGGAAAAAATCATCTGGGTCAGTGCATGGTAAGTTGAGTCCAAGCTTCCTCTAAACACAGCATTAAAATCAGCATCTTTTGGTTTACGTTGGTAATAATGAATCTGTACTGACATGTGCTGAAACGACGATAGTTTACGAATTATTAGCAATATTTTTGGTGCGTGTACATATCTATTTTCTTTTTTTTGGGTACAAAGTGAACATATCTACTTTGTCAACCTAGTAATGTAACTTTTTGATCGCCCCTTGACCCGTCCAGTTAAGTAATGTAACTGTGTAAACATAGTAATGTAACTTGTAAATTCTTGAGCATAAATATTATACATAATTTACAATTTTTTATATATTTTATAAAAGTGATAACTTTTATAAAATTAATGAATCATTTTATATTTTTTTCACAACTTTATTAATATTAGTTAAAATTATTTATCATAAGAACACAAATTATATGGAATATTTATGCATAAAATTTTTAAGCAAGTAACATGATTCATCAACATAGAAGTACAAATTAAACAAAAAGAAAAGAGGGGAAAAAAATAAATAGCCCTTATCTTGTGGATGAATGTATCAGTTTTATTATTTTTATAAATAAATTTTTATTTATAAAATTTTAAATTATTAAATTTATTAATTTTTATGAATTAAATTATAAGACCTCAATTGCCCACTATTATTATGCAAGCTGTTATTAAATCCACCATTTGTCGGTTTACAGTTTTGGTCAATGTAATTGTGACACACACTAGATGAATGTCAAGATTTTACATTGTTTTTACCAACAAGCATTAGCCCTAGCAGAAGGAGTTAAATTCCATTTAAGCGTCTTAACTTGGATTCGAGGTTGTGTGCATGCAAAAAATACTTTTGGGAGAGCTCCCCCAATTTGGACTTGACAATAATTTGAATTCGGATCACTCGTGAGTTGAGAGACTTGAATAAATTCATGTCTTGCGGATATCAGGCAGTCCAAGACCAAAAAAGATTTCACATTGTTTTCTAGCTTGAATAACAAGAAACATTAAAAGTCATACTTGTTACTAAGAGTGTGCAAACTACCTGAATACGAATAAATCCAAACTCAACTCATGACCCACATGCTTATATTTCAATTGGTAACTAATTATGTCATTTTTGTCTAATTTGATCCATACTAATCAACCAAAGTACATATAAAACCTGCCAATATGAATCTAACTCACATATTTTTGGTGTAAATTTAGGTAAAAAAAATTTTAAACCCAATTTTCTCCAACTTAAACTACCATTTTTTTCCAACTCAACCCGAATCCAATCCATACAACCCTCTTTATTACAGCTTACATAAGAAGTGTATTGTGTCCATAAAAAAACATAGACCACGTTGCCTACACCTATGTTATGCTCTCTTTTAGTAGGTGTAAGAAATATTAACTTATAAAATATTAAGTGATATCTAGTGGTGAGAGATTTAAGTAGTATTATAAAAAAATTTAGGGTCAGATACTCTCTAACCCATTTGTGAAAAAAAAAAATGAAATACTAAATGAAATCACATACAAGCAGGAAATTACGTGCATAAAATGTGAAAATGTTGTCACATGTAATACAACCCAACAAGAGAAAACGTTATTATGGCCTCGGCACAGAACCTGGTCGCTCCAAGACAAGATTAGAAGAATAAAATAAGAGTGAAATCTAGTAAACAGAGATTGCTTACCATAACAAAGTTCCTTTTGTTGTTAATTAAATAAATCAATAAATGCAATTAACTCAATGACTGTTCTCAGGAAGCACTCAATGACTTCCTTTGACTGTGAGCATAAGTTAGTGAGATGGATTGTCTTTTGCTTGGTGGAAAAAAAAAAAAAATGATACAAGGTTGTGATTCAGCTGTCATTCTGCAGAATGACTACACACTGGCGTTTGCAAGAAGCATGTATCGGTAGGTTGTACTTTATGCAAAGCGTGGCAGGAAATATCAACAATAGAACGCACAACCATTTCAACCATACATGAATTCTTTTTTCGTTTTCAGTTCTCCATTTTCTTCAGAAAAACGTAGATTTTTTTTTTTTAATTTGACTAAAGTTTAGAAGTCCAATCATCCATCAATCCATATGTTGTATTATTAATTCTTTAAAATTTAATCTTCTTTGTCAAAGACCCCTGAGAATATAAAGGTTTATATTTAGAGGAGATTGTTATCTTATTAGATATGAAAATAAAATATTTATATCTAATAGAAGAATTATTAGATAAATATTTTTTATTCTTAATTATTAGATAAATTTTATAGTTTAATATATGAAATTTAATAATAATATATATTTTATAAAAAAATTATATAAAAATAAATATATAAAAACAAATGAACCATTATATTTAAAGTATAAGTATATTAGTGTCAAAATTTAATTCAACTTTAAAAAATAGGAGTGATAATAATTAATTGGTCTAAATGTTAAGAATTTAAGTACTTTAAATAAATTATTATAAATTTAATTTAAATTTTATGTATAAAAAAATTTATTTAAAAGAGATTTGCTTTTTTTGATACTTTTAAAATTTTGAGAAGATTGATTTTTATTTATTAAAAAAATACTCTAAAAAATAAAAAAAATTAAATAATTAATTATTTTAATATAAAAAGTAATGAGATACCTGTGAACGCAGGATCAGGTTTCAATTTTGACAGTCATATAAAATAATAATTTTTATTTATTATATTTGAAAATAAAATACATATTTTAAAATATTAAATTATTTTTAAAAGTTTAAATTATGAAAGAAACTTAGAAATAAATTTTAATCATATGAAACATTCTTTCCACAAAAGTGAACGAGACTTGTTAAACTTTGACTTATGTCGTGCATAAATTTTGCTTATCCTATGCATTAATTATAAATATATAAAATGATATCACTTGAAGTTTAAAAATCGGATATATAAAAATACATAATTTCACATTCTTATTTTATTTTTTCTTTTTTCAATTATTTTTTATATCTCAATAGATACAAAGTATCATTTTCTTTATTACATAATATCAATTCTATGCATCATTTCTTATGTTCTGACAATTGAAAAGGGGACCATGCAAGGCCAAGTTTCTCTGTGAGTCTCTGATCTCTCATGTACTCTGTTTGGGGCAGACACACAGGAAACTAGGCAGAAAATTGGGACTACAATCTCATCAAACAACTTTAGCTACTGAGGTAGACCTTCCTGAGAAGTAGCATTGCCAAACTTGTGCTTGATCAGTGCAGTGCCCACTACTTTTGAACCCTTTTTTGGCGTTTAAGCCATAACTGCCCCACTTTCACATGTAACACATTAATATGTACCTAGCAAACTGCAAACGTTTGCAGCACAGACCTTGTTAACGATTATGAGCCAAAATCAACCCTTCTATACCTTTTCACATAATTCATTCTTACATCATTTTTATTTAAATAATTAAATTTATTAAATATTATAAATTAAATTATAAAATTTAATAAATTAAACTATTACAGTACCTCTTATAAGAATTGTGTGAAAACTATTTAAGTATTATTATTTTTATATCTTTATATTTATAATTTTTATATTTATCTTTTATTTTTTAAATTTTTTTTTATTTTTAAAAAATTTTACTTAAATCACATAACACAAACATAAAAATACATAACTCTATCTTTATCCCCTCACTACTATCTCACATTATGGCATTAATGATATCTCTTTGATCTGCACTTCCAGTTCTAGCTACTGTAACATAGAGGACTTGATCCTCTCCTGCACTTGCCCACGTTTGTATTTATTGTTTCCTTCCTATTTTCTTTTTTTGTTTTCCTTTCTAATCATCTCGCACTTTTTCTGTTCCCACCAGTTTGTCTGTACCAAAAGTGAGGGGAAAATCAGTAAACTCTCTGTGATATGCGCATGTAGTGTGCTTCCCTCTCTCTCTCTTCCTGGACCACTCTCTATACCCTATAGCTATAAGTAAAAGTTTTCTTCTCCTCTCTTTCTGTCAAAATCATTGTGGTGTGGCATGGTGTGATGGGAGTTGTTAAAAGGTTCTGTAGGTTTCTTACTGGTGGGATAACCATGATTTCAGTCTGACTATCACAAAATCACAAGCTGCGAATGATTGTAGAGAAATTTTTTTGAAGAATCCAAGTTAAAGATGGTTTGTGTCTGGCTGGGTTTTGCCAAACAAGGGGGCAAACCATGGTGCAGGAAAATTGACTTGCAATAATGTTTGCTTAAGAATTAGTTTGTGGAGTTAGTCTTAGTTTATTAATCAATTAATCATTTAATTATTACTAAGTGAATGAGGTGAAACACAACAAACATAATACAATTATTATTTGCCTTATTTTTTATAATAAGCAACACCAACCTGTAAGTACAATTTTTGTTAAAGATGATTAGATATATATACTCTAATTTTTTTAGTTTATCTTCAAAAAAAGTAGTATTTGACTTATTTAAAACAACTAATAGTGGTTGCATATAACTAGTAAGGGTGTGCAAACCCTCGTGGACCTGACCCATGACTCACATACATATATTTTGTTCAATAACAAATTAATTCTTTATATATAATTTGACCTAAATCCTTACCAACAGACAACAATGTACATAAAATTTGATAACTTGATTGCCCACATATTTTTGGTCACATTCAAATTAAAAGTTTTAAATCTAATTTTCTCTAATTTAATTGACTTTTTTCAATCCAATCTAAACTCAATTCGTGCACACCGGTAATATTTAGTATGCACAATCAATGTTCAATGGGTGACCCTTTAAACATCAGCAAGCAATATAAAGAAGGGGACAAGAGTAATATTGATACATCATCTCTTGTATGCCAACTAAATATATGCAATTAATATTGCTCTTTTAAAACCAGCACCTATATACAAATTCAATTAATAATTAGTGGAAGTCCTACTCAATTAATAATATTATGGTCTGATGGATGAATCTAGATTAAAATTATATCCAATCCCTGATGTTCACTAAAAATGAAGCAAGAACACAGCCAAATGTGGCAATTCCAGGTTAGTTTTATATAATTAAGTAGAGTAGAATGCTTGATTAGTATTTGTAGTTTTGGGTTTCAAAGGTGTGTTGAGGTTGCACATGATGCCAATAAATGTTTGGTATTAATCTAATGCTAACATGAGATGGGTATGTGTGTCGTAGCTGAAGTTGCGCCAACAAGAATCACTAAATGCTAACGTGCCGCAGTAAATGCACAACATGCTAATATTGAATGCTTTAAAATTGGTGCACATGCTGCCGCAATATATAATATGAGGTTTTTCACATATTGCAAATTGGGAAGCAGCTGAGTAAGGAAGCTTATAATATATCTATCCTTTGGCACTGAAAATCTGGAGTTAGAGACAGATAGTTATCCCACCCGTTGGTGCTCTAACTATTATCTCATGACTTGAAAGCCCTATGACAACCTCTTTCTTGGTTAATTCCTCCCCGTCCCCATCACTTTCAAAACAAGGAATTGGGTCGAGCATTTCTGCCATTCTTTTAAATTTTGGATTTCAGAATCAATAACCCTTTTATTTTTTAAATAAGAAGTGCTCAACTTAGTGAAAAAAAAAAAAAAGCTTAACATCAAGTTATGAACTATTCTAATTTCCATTTGCACAATAAGTAACTACAAAGTTGTAAACAAATTCTTTACCTTATTGGGTTTGTGTGTGAATACAGGGAGAGAAAGGTACTTTCCCTCTTTCTAGTCTTTTCCCTTGAATTTTGGGAGTGGATTGTTGATGTCAAAAGTAGTGGGCTTTAAAATTCGAAAATGTTAAACTTATTAACTTATGCCCACAACTTTATTTACAACGACTTCAATTTTAAAAAGGAAGGCCACTGTTCTTATTTCTTTCTCTCTCATAAATCTCTTTCGCACTCTTCAATTGGCCCAATAAGTTGGGTCAGAGCACTTTGAATTTTAACAGCAATCCTATTACCTCCTTGATCATGCATTAAAACTGAGATGTTGAAGACATTTTTCACATCACCTGGTCAAATTTCCAGTTCAGAGATGACAAACAGATCCGTCTGGCTCAAGCTAGTTCACCATAAGTGATGAGCTTCACAGATAAAGAATAAGGTAGAATTCAAGTGACATCTGAATCAGCCATCACTCCATAACGAATTAAATTGAACAACAAATGAAAACCCAAATCAAAGAACACAGTAGAAACAGAATGTGGGACTGCAGAAGAGAAGAGGATTTCCAATCTCCAAAATAGGAGGCCTTTGTGCTATTTCTGTGAAATTGAGTACAGAACCACAAAAGTATAATTAATTCAACATTGTAGTACCAAAAGTAATTTTCCAACGTTTGCAATTGAACGGAATCTAGTGTCCTTCATGGAAATTTTCCAAGACACCAAAGGCTCTTTATATATCAGAATTGCTTATAATAAAGACTAGGATTCCTA
Organism: Dicorynia guianensis; assembly: GCA_037013595.1. Classification (NCBI taxonomy): domain Eukaryota; kingdom Viridiplantae; phylum Streptophyta; class Magnoliopsida; order Fabales; family Fabaceae; genus Dicorynia; species Dicorynia guianensis. Next base: position 9,317,472 of record JASUAB010000011.1, read on the forward strand.
TTCTGCTATATGTATGACTTGGGGAGAAAGAAATTGAAATATTCAAAGGAAAGCGCAAATCCTTTTCTTGCGTGGTTTCCTCTTGGGTTTTGGTGGCCTCAATGCAATCTTTATTGCAGCATCAAAAACTGCCTTCACATTCTGAAACCATAACAATTGGGAATAAGAACAAACACTCAATAGTGCTTAACTAAATTGTTGAGTTGAATTATATATTATCAGCTTCTGCATTTCATGAAGATGTAACTAATGCCAACGTTTCCATTAAATCCTGCTTTTTACCTGCTGGGTTTTAGAACTGCATTCTATATAAGCAACTGCGCCAATCATTTTCTTCAGATCTTCCCCCTGTTCATCACAGTAACAGTTAAATTCATGAACAAATTTCAAGATTCTAGGCCGGAGGTGAGGACATACCTGGGCAGTTGTTATTGGTGTTGCTCCAGGATGATCAATCAGGAATTGCTTGTCATCCCTCAAATCTGTGAATAAGAAAACAATGAGGTTTGCAGTCCATTGACAGAATTATGAGTGATGCAAATGTCACGCCATAAAGGGAACAGATATGTTACAGAAATGTTGATGGCTTAAGATGATGGAGTTAGAAAATGTTAATTTCAACCAACATAGAAAATAACAAAGATTTCGTCTATAACTAACTGTCTTAATTTCCTCTGTTTTCCACCATGGAATAAAATTGAGACTACAAAGTAGGAGACACTTTAAAGATGGATGGAAGAAAGTAGGACAATACATTTGAAAGTGAACTTTTACATGCGGGTTGAAGTATAAGGGATTAATGCATAGTGGGAAAGGTGAAGCCTGCGTTATCCTTTTGATAGAATTGTAAATCTGGGCAAATATTGCCATTTATGAGCAGAATTTGAATTTCCTTGCAATACCAATTCTATTTGGGGTATGAAAGTTGTAAATTCGGGGAGAAGAATCAAAATTAAAAAGAAAAGGTTGATGCTGCTTCTGAACTAATAATGCTTTTTGATTAATTCATCTTACCTAATTTTGTTCCCACCAGCACAATGGGCACATTTGGAGCATAATGTCTTAGCTCAGGTATCCACTGTTGGTCAATAATCCAATAGTTCTTGTTAGACTAGAAAGAAACATTGCAAACAATGGAGAAGACATAATTTGAGGAGGAGAGGAGAAGACCTTCTTGGAGATGTTCTCATAACTGGCACTGCTGATGAGAGAAAAGCACAACAGAAATACATCAGCTCCTCTGTAACTTAAAGGCCTTAGCCTATTGTAATCTTCCTGTCCTGTAATCCACATATTTATACCACTCAAAGTCATTCAACGCCCAACAAGCGCTCCAAAAATTGAATATTGAACGAATAATATAGAAGTCATGAGCTCAGACAGATGAACTACCTGCGGTATCCCATAGACCAAGATTGACAGTGCTACCATCCACCACTACATTGGCACTGAAGTTGTCAAACACTGTAGGAACATAATCCTGTCAAATTGGACAACAAAGGAAAAGAGAATCAGCTTCATCAACCAATGGTACTTTCAATTGTTATCTACTTTCAGCTAATAAAGATTGAACTTCCATGATTAGCTGAGGCATCCAAATTAAAAACATACTGTTGGAAAGGTGTTGCTGGTATAGGATATAAGCATGCATGTCTTCCCCACTGCACCATCTCCCACTGTAACACACTTGATAAATCTGGCTGTGCTCATTGCGTCAGGCTATTCTTCAATGCTTCTCCTCATCCTAACAAAGAGAGATGTACTCTATCTATGCTTATCAACAATTGAAACTATATTTAATATCTATGAAGTCTGAACTTGAAAGAAGTGAAAGGAGTGGTGGCTGGGCCTTAACAACCTACTTTAGTTGTGTCTGATCAATTTGATACAAAGCTTTTCTTTTCTTTAAGTGCAGGGCCAAAACCAGGGAAAGTAATAAAGTAGGTATAGTGCTGGCGTTAGTTGGTTAAGTGTGGGAGAAGGGAGGGAATGAATGATGAAAGCAAAGAATTTGGTTAATTAACCAATCCACAATGATGGAATTAAAGAAACAAACCTAGTTATGATATGGTGTAAAGGAAGTCAAAAAGTTTGTTGTGATCTGTTGGGTGTCTCTTGGTATGCAACTTTTAATTCTTGCTAGCTCTTGTGCTTATTTCGGTTAAGCTGTCATAAGCTTTTTCTTAGGCCCACTGTTTTGACTACAGCCCAAATGTGATTTCCTTTTGCTTTACCCTATTTGCAGAATATAACTGTCAAATGTACTATTCTACTTTGTACACCTATACTGGACTTGGAAATTGTAAAGTGATGAATTTGATGGGAAACTCAAAATAAAGTTGGTTAACAAACAGCTCACTCATATTTTGTTGGTGAGGTATTAGATTTAGTAAATTTTATAATTTAGTCTAAAACTTAAAAAAAGTTAGGGTTTACATTTTTTAAACAAAATTTGTATAAGTTTTAATGTGTCAGAATAGATTTTATCTTGCTATATATTAGACTTTACAGTAAACTGTTGGCAATTTGGCACTCAAAAGCATTAAGCTGGATTTGGTAGGTTAATTTTTATCTTTTCTAATTTTAGTAAATTTTTATTTGTCTTTCCTTATATTTAAATTTAAATTTTATTTTTTTCTCATTAATGTTTTTTAATTTTACTTCTTTTTCTCTATTATTGTATATTGTAATTTTAAAAAAAAAATAGTCACCCAAATTCAACTGATTTGTAAAGCTTTTCTTCAAATTAATTACTTCCTCAAATTTGAAGATGAGTTTTTATTGGACTCGTTATTAATATAAAATCTTTTACAATCAAATTTAAAGTTGATTAATTTTTTATTTAAATTACCCTTAAAAATAATATTTATACACTTTCGTTGTATGTGAATTTAAAAATTTTAACTATAAAATAAGATGAATTCTTTATTAGAATAACTAACTGGTGTTATATCAAATATTTATTAAAAAGTTATAAATTACAATTTGAGTTATATAGTTTAATTTTTGTTTAAAAACATTTTTCTAAATTCATTTTTAGTAAAAATAATTAATATTACATTAAATACCTTACAAAAACTATCTTAGTTTCTTATTCAAATTATATTTTCAGACCTAGCATTTGGAATAGTATAGAAAAAACTGTCTTGGTTTCTTTTTCAAGTTATGCTTTCACTCCACGCATTTGGAATGGCATGGAATTGAAGTGGGGATGGAATCAATAACAGTTTATTTAAAAACAACTTAGTTACTGTTTTATAGCATTGTAATTTTAATTCTATTGTTCATGGTAGAGTATGTGATGGGTTGGATTTCTACAGAATGGAGGCAGCCTCTGTTAATCTCTTCCCCTGCATTCAGCTATTTGCCATTTGATTTCTCTTCCCTTGCATTCAGCCACTTGCCTTTGAGTTATGTACAGGAACACATAGAGGGCTAGGCTGGCTCCTAAATGTGTACCATTGGGGTAATATGGGCCAATGGCTGACCCATGATCAAGTTCCACATTTGTTTTTGTTCCTATTAAGGCATAGTAACTCAATTGGCTACATTGAGCTTTGACCTTCAATTCTGCAAACTCAATGCCCATTTCAATGTTCTTTTGTTTTTTTTTTTTTTTTTGAGTATTTGCGTTTTAGTAAATAAAGATTAAATTTTTTAAGATATTAAAGATATTAAACGTTTAGATCTTTTTTAAATTTATTTTTTTATATACAATATTTAGATTAAATTTAAAATAATTTATTTAAAATATCCCATCCTTGTCATTTACACTAACTTATATTAGATCATTTCAACCCCTTTTACTCATATATTATGCCAATATTAAATGTCTCATGCATGTAAAATATACTCAGACTTCATATTCTTCTATCAATCTTTTTCTTTTTAATTTTATTTCAGATATAAGCATGTCAATGAATGGAGAGAAGTTCACAGAAAACAAAGAAAAGAAACATACGTCTCATTAATTTAACAAATGACAAATGGAAGTCCAAATGCAATCCAATGTAACTCAACCCAGAGGTTTAATTTGCTTAATTGGGTTAAGTCAAGTCAAATGTACTGGGATTGATTTGATTTTTCCAAAGTGTTGAGGATTGGTCTGAAGCCAAATTTGACTCCTACTTGTTTATTTGATGGCTGAATATTCTTCTGCCAATGTGAGATCTCTGTAAACATTGAATCACATGTTCAAAAACCCATTAAAGAATCAAAGCTACAGACATGGAATTAGAGTCTTAGCAAAGACCACCTCCACCTGGTCAAACACACAAGACTTTTACCATTCAATTCAACAACAGTTCCCATTCACCCATCATATTGCCACCAACTCTTCATTCATAAATGTTTTTCTTTCTTCTTCTCTTATTTTTGGTTTTTCTTTCTTTGGTCTAACTTTCAAACCACATGAAAACTCTTTCCACCCTTTGAATACCGCCTCTTTCCGCCCTCCATCACTTTCTTTTTATAGGTATAAAAACTAAATTTAATTAAATATCTATTTAAATAAATTTAAATAATCAAATTTCATGAAATGTGAAACCTAAACATCTTATTATTTATGACCATTTTATTATTCTTGCACATAGTGGTGCAACTTTCTTATTATTAATAAAAGAATTTTATTAGTTTTATAATTTTATTTTATATTATTAAATTTATTAAATATTATAAATTAAACTATAACATTTAATAATTCTAAATATCTACCCTAAAAAATCTGAGTAATATATTAAATGATATGAAAAAAAAACATTTTTTACCTTATGGAAAACCATTATCATTGTCACCTCTTTCTTAAATAAAAAACTAACAATAAAGAACTGAAAGTGGCTGAAAAGTCAAAAACTGATTTTGAACTTCAAAGACTTCCACTAACTGTGGGCTCACCTATCCCGAAACTGGTCGATAAAGTCTACGATGACCTTTAAAAAATAATGAAACGCTTACGTCATTATCCCACGAAGCGCTTGCGCCATGGCGTCAGTCAGCAGTTTGCACAATCCAATGTGAACGGAGCTCCAAAGTAAGGGAAAAAATATTCTCATAAAATTTTTATATTAAATAGTTAAAAAAATTATTATAATATATTAATTTATTGAATTTTAAAATTTATTTTATAAAATTTGATTTTTAAATAAATATTTAGTAAAATTAATTTACAAAAATAACAAAATTGGTAAAGTAATGCCCTCTCACATTTGCCTTCCCATTTTTAACTATTGTAAACTCATCCCCATGCGCTTCTAATTTATTGCAAAATTTACAAATCCAAATTTTATATGAATTTTTCTAAAAAATTTTTTAACAGACAAATGGTAGAATTTTTCTAACAGCTTAAAGTATTGCCATACAATCATTTAATATTTGTAATTTTTTTACCAAATTAAAAAGACACCAATTTCAAAGCAACATTAAAAAGAAATTCCTATATTATAATTTTTACTACACCTTAATTCTAATTTTTTTAATATCTATTTATATTATGGTTCTTGATTTTGATTTCGATCATTTTTTTAATATAAAATGTTAGCAAAAGAAAAAAAAATAAAAAATGTATATTAAATTTTAAAAAGATATAAAAAATTATTAAAAAAAAATCCAGATCACATTTCTAACATGCCTAACTGTTGGAAAGACAAACAACAGCCGCAACATACGGACTGTGCAATCATACTTCTCAAAGAATTTGGTTTAGAAAGAATCCCTCATGCATGTAGTGTTCTTATGTTATTGAGTCAAATATTTGCGGCTTTGTATGATTGTAGAAAGGCTCAAGAAATTTGAAATTATTGAGTTTATCATACTTTCAAAAGTAATTTTTATAAGTGAGATACTTGGAGTTGGATTGAATTAAACTATAGAAAGAATCTTAGAGTGAATCATGATAGTAATTGGGTTTATAGGCAGCTACTTGTTGGATGATTTGGAAATAAAGAAACTTAACTCAGCAAGATTCAAATTTCAAATGACCTATTAATAGGATACAAATAATAAAGAAGTATGTAAAACAGATCGAGGAAGCTAAAGATGGATGTCACAAAAATGCAATGATGTAAAAGACAGTTCAAATACTCTACTAGAAATCCCTTAAAAAATGTTGGTATAAATTGAATGCTCATAGAGCTAAGAAAAATAATGAAGAAAGTGAATGTAGAGGTCTTATTAGAGATGATAATGGTAAATGGCTTATTCATTTTTACAAGTCTTGTGAAAGGCATCAGTCTTCTAGTCAAAATGCTTTGGGTCTTCAATTACTTAAAGCCATTAACATCTTTCTCAAAAAATTTTACAAGGTTCATCTTTATCATATATACTGATAGCAGAATTATTATACAAATTAACTTCAACTTCTTTAGGAACGCATTATCTTGTATCTCCCACATGATTTATTTTCTTGATTCTTGGCTAACACTATGCAAGTATCTTATTCTAAAAATATAATTTTATAATTTTTTTCTTTAGGACTTAGCCTCCGTATTTCATAAAAAAAAGAATTCGGTAAGCCCATTCTATCCTCTGACTTTGCATTTCTCCATCACTTACTCCCAGAGAAATTCAAACCACTTTTTGATACTCACTCACTAATCAAGTGTTCAATGTCTTTACACTATTTTCATGTTAGTGCCATAGTTTGGGGCGGGGTCAGGGGGGATGGACCTAAAGTCTTGTATGTTTGATTGACCCATGCCAAAGGCAAAGACTTATCAAATGCCATAACTCTTTCCCATAAACATGACCATTATGGCGTACCTATTGAGTCATTGACCTTATTTAAGGCCATATGCTTGATGTTATTATGGTTTCATTATGGGCTCCTCTAACCTAAAACTAACTTCAAAATGTCAAAATAAAATCATAACGAGTGTTAATTGCTGCATTTATCAATGTATTAAAATAGGGTTCAATTTGTTTTTTTCTTTCGTAGTGTAGCATGAGTGTATGCTGATACGATGTATTTCAACCATTTCCCAATTATAACAATTTTTATTTTATAAATTAAAATTTATAAAAATTTAACTAAAAATAATTTAAATTATTAAATTTTTTAATTTTAAAAATTAAATTATAAAATTCAATGAGAATTTTGTATGTGAATTACATTTTTCCGAATTGTAATATTAAACTATAATAATGCTAATTCCAAACTTAACCCACCAACTAAAAAATTGGAAAACTTTTTTTTTTTTTTTTCCTTTCTGGGTTCCAGTCACCTTCCTTTAGGCCACAAAATATTCTATGGCCCCACGTGTGTCCATTTATTCCAAAGATAAGTGCACGGGCAAAGCCAGTCGAGACAATCTTCAATTTCTTCAAAATCACCACCCAACGGAGAGACCCTCTCAAGAAACAGAGGAAGCAACAAAACCCAAGAGAGGAAGCCATGGTTTTAGCCTCCCAAACAGAGTTACCCTTCAATGAGAATGACTCACAAGACATGGTCATATACCAAGTCCTCAACGAGGCCAGTGATCTGAATAACACATTAGTTGTGCCGCAGAGGCACCAGATTGGTGCACAGACTGGCCTGGAACCCACCAGGAGCATCGGCAAGAAGCACTATAGGGGCGTGAGGCGCCGGCCGTGGGGCAAATATGCGGCGGAGATTCGCGATTCGGCCCGACACGGGGCTCGGATATGGCTTGGCACATTTGAAACGGCGGAAGAGGCTGCCATGGCTTATGACAGAGCAGCTTTTAAAATGAGGGGTGCTAAGGCTTTGCTTAATTTCCCAGCTGAAATTGTATCTGCTTCTTCTACGCAATTTTCCAAGCCTAAATTGGGCGCAGGGTCAAGCAGCTTCAATAATCAGGATTCTGATTCTAGTGCAGGCAGTTCTTGTACATATTCTATGGCAGCAAGCAGATCACAATCAGAAAGTACAAGCAGCACGGGTAATTAGGGACACACTAGGTACGGGATCATATAGCAGATGCCAGAAAGGGAATCTGTCGAAGCTTTTCTGAAATGGGTTTGTTTAGTTATCTCTGTCTGCTAAACAGTGGAAACAAGAAATTTTAATGTCATGCTGGGATTATGAATATGGATGAATGGTTAGTTCTTTCTTTTTGTTGGTATTTTTCTTTTAATTTCAATTGTTGTTGACATAGTTCTCAATAGGTGTTCAGATGCAAAATGCATTTGGTTGTGGTTGGTGTATATATAAGGGGGAAGAGTTAGTTCCCTTTCACAAAATATCAAGTAATTTCTACATAAATTTGTGTGTGATATTCTGTGAGCTCAACATTACTCAAGAAAAATATTGTCTTATGAAAAGTGAGATACGAATTTTTTATGCAATCTCATTCCGAACTGTCCAATAATGGTAAAATCCATAAATATGGTGACCATAGTATAAAAAAAAATTCTAGCCTTATAACTACACTCTATTAATCATAATACACAAACGAAAATCATATTTCTAGCCTTATAAATACATTTTATTAGCTGTGACAACTTCTTCTATGTCCTTATCAAATGTTTTTAGGATAAACTATCAGAGATTTAAGCATATGTTTTTAAAAGGGTGCTTTGGGTTTTCTAAAATTGACCAAACTTTCTTTCTCTCTGCCTCGTAAAAATAAGACCACAAAAAGCTGATAGTGTATATTTGGCCACACATATAGTCATAGCTTGGATTTCAAGCATACGTTATGTTGAAAAAGTGTGTAAATTTTAAGTTGGTGTTGAATGCGAGACCCCTTAGGATTTAATAAATTTTTTTGATTATATACTTTACAGTCAAAAAACGAAATCAACAACCAGCAAGATAAATGAAATTAGTTTAACATAACCGTAATTCTTATTCTCTTCTTGGCATCACAAAACAAATAATTTTTCATTGGAGAAATAAAGAAAACTAGCTATTGAAGTTATAAAGAGGAATATTGGGAAAATTGAGTAGATAAGTAAATGTGACTCTTAGGAAAATAAGGTGTATGGCCGTTGCTTCCAATTGCAGTAATGACTATTAAAAATAATAATTAGATGGCTATAAGGAAAAGTAAGAAACGTTGCAAATGGTGGCATTAAATATGATACCTATAAGTACTGTTAAAAAGAATTAAATGGATGTTATGGAAACATAAAATGTAAATATAAATATAATATTCTACCAAAAACTCTAGAAACCATTAAAATATATAACACTTAAATTAATGAATTGTTAAGAAAGAATCAAATAAAAATTTAACAGGTATTACTATACAAAATTTTATTATTGTTGAAGAATAAATTCTCAATAAATCACTCATGAAAATTTATTTTATATAATAATTTATCTTTTTAATTATACTAAAATTTTGTTTACTATATGTTACAACAATAAAAATATGTCAATAAATTAGATGATAAAATTTTTTAAAATCTATTAAACTTTTAAAATACTATTATTTATACAACGTGATTCTCGAGGTAGCCTTAGCATACAGAAAACTGAACACCCATGTGCTGGTGTGTTTTAATAGTTAATAATGATAAATCTCTTTCATTTATGCAAAAAAGATTTTTCAGAAATTCTTCAGAGTCCAACTCCCTGAAAGGCAAACTATACCCACTTCATATTATTTTAACAACTTAATTTATTTCTATAACTATCATTTTATTGATACAAGTATTGCCCAATGATGTACAAATCAAACTCCATTGAGCGGTTTGCGGTGGTTTTAGTGCGTGGTTTGCCTTCACTTACCGCCGCCGCCGCCAGCACCCCCATCTGCACCTCCACCGCCTCCATCACCATTTCTTTTCACTTGCATATATGCAGACCTATGTAATAATTGCCCAAAAGTTGACTACCGTTTTGCCGGTTATCTTCTGTCTTGTTGGTTTAGGTGCAAGACTCCTGCACGCAAGGGTTCAAACCGGCACAGAGGGAAAAGTTGACTGCCATTTTATTTGCTGTTCTCAAATTAAACAAAAGGCCTGTCGTTTTAGAAGTACCTACTCTTGATTGACGTTGAAGGCTTCGTTGAATGTGCAATTGGATAGTCTATGTGCTTTGGGAATATGCGTCAGAAAAATATATATATATAGCTCTAGAAGGATATGGGTTTCATGTTTTTTGAATATTTAAAATTTAAAAAAAATTAATATAAAATTAAAAAAAATATAATGAAAAAAATATAAAATTTATAAAATATATTTTAATATAAATTAAAGAAATATAAATAAAAAGTTATTAAAATTCAAAAAAATAAAAATATAAAATATAAATTCAATTCTAATAACTTGCTAGAATGATCAAGATTGTAGATATTAATGTCACTTGTTTTAATTTTTCTTATATTATTTTTAGAAAAAAAATTCCATTTTGTTCAGATTAATTAGCTTTTATTTTAATTTCTTATTATTAAAAATTTTTAATTTGATCATTTACTAATTAATTACCTTTTATTTTGATTCCTTACAGTTCAATTCTTCTATTTTAATCCTCTATAGATTGAAATTGATATTAATTAAGTTCTCTAATTTAATATTATATAATAGTGTTAACCTTTATGATGACGTGGCGTACGGTACTAACATGATACACTAATGTGATAGGTAACATGGCATATGGTGCTAACGTGTCACAGTTTCATTTCTTAAAAATGCTTCGTCACCTGTTACTGTGTTAACATGACAACATTTTATTCTTTTGAAACGCCATGTCATTTGCGATATCAGCATGCCATGTCAGCACAATGACAAGTGACATGGTATTTTAAGGAATTAAATAGTGCTACATTAGCAAAGATATGTCACGTCATCTATCACTCAGTATGCCACGTCAGTACCATATACCGTGTTATAATAAAGGTTAATACGTTATGTGATATTGAATTGAGAGACTTGATTGCTATCAATTTTAATTTGTGGAGGACTAAAATAGAAGAATTGAACTGTGAGGGACCAAAATAGAAGGTAATTGATTAGTGGATGAACAAATTAGAAGTTCTTAATAGTGAGGGATTAAAATAAAAGTTAATCAATTTGTGAAAAATCAAAATAGGGTTTTAGTCTTACTTTTATAAATAAAATTTTATAAATTTTTATTTAAAAATTTTATTATTAAATTTAATAAATTTTACAAAGTCTTTGTGACAATTTCTTATTCTTAATTAAGTGGCATTAATTAATTCCGAATCAAGATTATATGATAATATTGCAATTATAGAAAAAAGTCAAACAAACTGAATTGGGTCACTGCGGATTTTAATTTGGTTAGGGAGTTTCTTATTATTTTGGCATATGACGAAGTTTTAAGTATGTGAGGAACAAATTAGTGGCTAGGCACAAATGATACATGGCTAATGATAATTGATACTGCAGAATTTACACAAGAATGTAGTAAAATTTTTCAATCTTTAGATTTATGGCTACTTTCTATGAGAATCTCTCATTATTCGGTCAAAATGAGGATAGCAGACTATCCAAGTAATCACTACCCAAATCCTGGAATACAAAGACATCTACTTCATTTCCTATCATGCCTTGCAAGCTTGCCATCCTTTTTGTTGCAGGCTGTTCACTCATAAAAACATCAAATGCTTCCCTCTTTTGCGAACTGCAAGAATTTTCTTTGCTGGGAATGTATGTGCAAGCAGACAGTCCTCTGGACAAGTTTTAGAAGAAGCAATGGTGCTAGCATGATTTCCTTTTTGGTCAGATCCAATTGCTTTTGCAACTGTTTCAAGTGAAAAATTGAGGTCAGGGAAGCCAAAGCGGCCTCATCAGCTGTGTCAATTGTCCCAAGCCAAACTCTCTAATCTCTGCTGCATATTTCCCCCATGGCCTTCTTCTGACTCCCCTATAGTGTTTTGCAGCTACCTTCCCTGCTTTCACATCATCTCCCACCTTTTTATTGAATCCACTAGTACTTTCAGTTCCCAAATTATTTCTGCTAGAGACTTCTTTATTGCTTGCAGGAGTTAGAATATAATCTAAAATTTCTCCCAAGGCCTCAGTTCCCATTGATATCCACCTGCCTAAACTTGGAAGCCTTTGGAGAACATCAAGATTAGGCAGTTCTTCCCAGGATTTAGAAGTCTCTGGTGCATTTTCTGCTCTGTCATCTACTTCACCATTGCTGATAACTTTAGCCCATGCATTCTCAAGAATTCCTTCATAAGGTGCATTGTGATTGCTACGACTAGCCATGGTGGTATTCACAGAAAAGAACAAGAGGGGAGAAGGGAAACTATGGGTTAGTTTTTTATGTACATGTAGATTTGTAGTGTGAAGATTCGTTTGACAGCTCAGCTTTGCTTTATTCAGCTACATAAATGGGAAGGCAGTTGAAAACTTAAGCATTAATTCACTGACCAGCTAATTTTGAGGAGGACATCAGGATTTACAGCACTAAGAAAAGAGTTTAATAATAGTTTTCATTATTTAAATGTTTCTCCTTCGACTTGTGTGATTGTTCGATCATTAGAGAGCACCTTATTCATTGAACAGCGAAGCTACTCGTACATTTGAAAGTTGACATGCACGTATTGATAAGGCAAAATTGTCTCAGAGGATTAAAGAAGAATAATGATATACGAATATATAAATTCTGTATAAAAGTTACACATATTCTTAATTCTCATTCTTCTCTTTTCTTTATTAAAAGGTTTCTTTTTTCTTAGTATGAGCAAAGCATATGTTAATCATTTTCTTTAAGGGATAGGTTTTAAAATAATAATAGCTGTACAAAGCAACTACTCACAAGGTATTCACATGTAGATAGAAAAAATTTGAAGAGAAAGTAATTTGAGTTTAAAATGTGAAAAAAAGAGTTAAAATATGAGAGTATGCACAAAGTGTGCATGTAGTTGCTTTGCGCAACTATTATTCCTCAGATTTTTATATGTAAAAATTCATTTGCCATGTAGTCACATGCAGAGGTTGTTTGCTCTGTGCATAGAATTATGTTAAAAATGGAAGAAATTTGTATATTATTTATGATTGAGTACAAGAATATATATAACAAATTAAAGCTATTTTGAATCAATGAGTTATGCCTACTCAATATGAATTATATGTAATTAATGTGACTTATGAGCAATCAATATAAATTATGAATAAGATAAATTATGTGAAATTTGGGTGTGATTCTCTGTTATTAGGGATGCGCACGGGTTAGGTTGAAAAAAAATTTTGGTTAAATTGAATAAATTTGAGTTTAAAATTTTTGATATAAATCAAATTGAAAATATGTACAAATAAGATTTAAGTTGGTTGTACTAGTGGATTTATGTGTGTTTTCAATATTTTGAACGGTCAATTTGGGTCAAATTTGATAGAAAAAACACGACCTATTATCTACAGAAATATGGTTACATAGGTCATGAGTTTGAATTGTTCCAAGTCATGTCATATTGGTCCAATTTACACACCTCTATCCATTACTATGCACGTGCAACTAATTCTGCTCTTCATTGAATTGGAATACCACCATTTATTTAATCCATCTTAAATTACAATAAGAAACAGTGTGGCACAAGCAATTGAAAGCTGGCAACTTAGTATCAAAGGACTTTTGTTGCTTCTGCACCAGCACCATAATGTATTTGCAGCAGCTATATCGATCTTTTTTTCTTTTTTCTTGCCCTTTCATTATGTCAAGAAAACAAAGTCTATTGTGCAAAATTGCTTTTGTGTACCCATTAAGATGATCAAGGCCGATATCAATGTTGAACAAATCAGTTTGCAGGTTTTTGCTGATTTACTCTGCATCAGATTGAATGATTACGAAACCTATGACATCTTTTGCAAGTTACAAGTGTATACATTGATTATAAGTGGAAAACGTAATGATTTGACTTAAATAATCTTTATGTTAATTATTATAGAATAAGACTATTGGCATGGAATGAAGGAGATACTGCATTCCATGTCTTATGGTGTCAAAATGGAGGCTTGTCTTATATGTACTTGTAATTAAACGGAATAGGATGGATTGATCTATAATTATAACAAGTTAAAAATAGTATTGACTCATTTTAATCTCTTAAGCAGAGACTAATTTTTTACACAATATTAATTAGAATTGACTGTCATTCAAATAATACGAATCAATTACAATTTTTAATTATTATATCTTACAATAAAGATGACTTGATCACATGCTCCGTTATATATATCTTTGTTCTTCATAAAAAAATAGAAGCCGCACCATTGTGCACTAAAAATACATATCCGCAACGGTAAAACCGGAGGAGATGGAGGCTTAATTAGGAGTTCAGCAACATGGTAGTGTACGCAACTGCAAATGCTGATTTTCTCTTGGGTGGATGAACCAACGGCAAAGGAAATGGGGAAACTTGTGTGGATGGTGAAAGGAGTTAAATTCCAGGGTGAGTGCACTTATGGGCATTGGTTCAACTGGTAAATATCTGTAATTTTTTTTAATAAATAATTTTTAAGTATCATTATAAATTCTTATTTAACTCCGTGACATGTTCTAAATAGAGTAATCTTCTCTAACTTTAAAATTTTTTGTAAAAAAAAAAATTAGCGAGTGAATCAGCAATATGCATCCTTTTAAGAATGTTTTCCAGAAGGTTGACTCATACTAATTCCGGATTGCGTGGTAAGAGTAAGATATCTCTACCTTTCGTCAGACAACCGTCGTAAGATACCGACAAACAAGACAACATAGCGTATTATGAAGGACTAAAGGAAGGAGCAACATAAATACAACCCACGAACATGATGATCCAAAGGTTAATAATAATCAGAATTATAATAGAATTATGGCTTTTTCAGGTGAAGTACTGGATACATTTGCTTCTATGACATCATATACTTTCTGTTATTGCTCTTCATAGCTCCAAATCAACTTATACAAGAAAACGATTTTTCAGTTTATGATATTATAGACCCATAAAAATATGATAACAAATTTGCATGATTTTGTCACTTTCTTCTAATCTTTTCAACATTTAACGAATGCTTACTTTATAACAAAAGTAGTTCAGAACCTATGATAAAGAAGGAAATGTTTGGTAAAATTCCTAACCACACTTACCCCATGTTCACTTCAACTGGGAACGAATGGACGAATTTTCCCTAGTTTCCCAGTTATATACATACATACAATATATATATATATATATATATATATATATATATATATATATATATAGATATAGATAGATAGATAGATAGATAGATAGATAGATAGATAGATAGATATTCCATAATCTTCATTTCATTATTGAGAGGCAATCATCACCAAGTTTTTGCTTACCTCGTTAAACTATACCATGGAAATCTCTTATAAGCATTCCTTGTTTTTACTTACGCAGCTGGTCATTCTTGGCATGATATGTTTTATGACCAGAGTGGAAGCTTTAAACAAAAAGCTCTCTGCCTTGTATGTATTTGGAGACTCCACAGTAGACCCAGGAAACAACAACTTTATCTATACATTTTTCAGGAGCAATTTTCCACCTTATGGTAGAGATCTTGCTAACCAAGTACCCACAGGAAGGTTCACTAATGGGAAGCTTGTCACTGATTTTGTTGGTACGTGACTGATCTTATACATAAATTTGCATACTATATATGTGTATATGACTGACCTAGTGTGTGGCGCTGCACAGCTTCATATATAGGTCTTAAGGAGTTTCTGCCACCGTATTTGGACCCAAAACTCAGCGACATGGAGCTCATCACAGGAGTTAGCTTCGCCTCTGCTGGTTCTGGGTTTGATCCACTTACTGCATCTCTAAGTGTATAAACTCTTCGCTAAATCTTTGTTTGTGTGTGTGATTGTGTCCCATATAATCATACTCATTAGTTCATTTTTCGATTAAATAAAAATGATCATCATACGGCACTTACTTTATTTTGGTTCCAATAATGTTAATTAGACTAATATGACAAAATGTTAAGTACATATAAAGCAAATAAATATTATAAAAATGTATAAATAGAAACAGGTCTCTAATTGGCTTAAATGTGTCACATATGTCCAAATAGCATTGTCCTTTTGGTTCTCTCGAGGCCATAAAACAGGATCGTTTATGATCTCTCATAAATTTCACCCCTCTGTTGGCAATGAAATTTGAAGCTATCTAGGAACTTCAAACGGAGTATCCTCAACTATTGGGGTGTTCCCTTGGGGATGTTAGATTCGTTTCTGTCACTATTTTATATACATATGATCGTAGACATGATGATAGATATCCAATATATCATTTGAAGAGGATGTCGAGAGTGATGCTGGCTTGCAGATCTATAGTCTTTTGCCTACTGAGGTTGTAAAATTATTCGAAGTGGATCACTCGGGTCCTGGTAGTAGTAGGATGATTCCTGCTGTTTTGTAGTCTTTCGTGTTTGGGCTTTTAGCCCTTTGCACAACAAAAAAGGAAATAAGATATCCAATATATAGTTTCAAGATCAGATTATCTCATAAAGCAACAAAACTATTTCCAATATATATTAGTACTATCTGTGATCTTCAAAACTGGGATACTCAAACACTCATTGTTCCTTTTAATTTGGGCTGCTGCTTGTCATTCAATTCCAGAATGTGATGCCAATACCAAAGCAGTTGGAACATTTCAAAGAATGCAGAAAGAGGTTGGAGGGTGTGCTTGGTAAGAAAAAAGCTGATATTCACATCCGGAAGGCTTTGTTCATCATCAGTGCTGGGACAAACGACTTCGTTGTTAACTACTTAACCCTGCCAATTCGAAGCTGGAGCTACTCCCTTGTAAGCTACCAGCAGTTCTTGCTTCAACATATCAAAGAATTCATACAGGTTCGTTCCCTCTATTCACACCACAAAAGCATTTCAACATACAACGAAATCTTTGTAAGTTGATCAGTAATTATAACTGGGATTATTCAGAGTTTGTGGGCGGAAGGTGCTCGAAACTTTGCAGTGGTTGGGCTACCTCCGATCGGATGCTTGCCCATCATGATCACTCTCAATTCTGATAATGCCCTTCTGGAACGCGGTTGCATTGAAAAGTATTCCTCTGTGGCAAGAAATCACAATCTAGTTCTTCAGCAACAATTGGAGCAGTTGCTTCTCAATTTGTCTAACCCTGCTGCTGAGATTCATTACATCGATACATATGAACCCTTGGCCAAAATGATTCAATCACCCGAAAATTTTGGTTAGTTAATCTTCACTTAATTTTGACTATGGTTTACAAACTATAACTGTAGGACTCAAAATTTTAAAGGCAAAATAACCTCATCATAAAACCAAAAATTTTAAAGGAACTTTTTCCAGTAATATTTGAGCCCTCCTCTTGAAAATATTTTGGTTTTATGACAAGGTTACTTTGCCAATTAGTGTTCATAGAATCTGCTAATTTTCATTGTTTTGGTATGATGTTGTGGGTAGGGTTTGATGAGGTTGGCAGAGGTTGTTGCGGAAGTGGGTACATTGAAGGATCATTTTTGTGCAATGGAATGTCGTTTGTGTGCCCTGATCCATCAAAGTATGTATTCTGGGATTCAATGCACCCAACGGAGAAGGCATACCACAACCTCTTCACGGCTCTCCGTTCCACCGTTGATGCCATTACCAAGGGCTAGGATTCGATTCCCAATCTATGAAGATATATTTCTTTAAAATTTTAATGTTAAATATGTGTATTTTAAATTATTGTATGTGAAATTATTCTACTATCATTATTTGAAATGAAAAAATTATAAAATATTTTTAAAATATGAAAATAAATAATTATAATTTAAACACATCAATTATAATAATACAATTCTATAATACGCACAATAGAATTGAGTATAATTGGAGACTATAATTAAAAAAAGATAAAATTAAAATTAAAAGTTGAAAAATAAAAATGAATTTAGATTCCTAATTTTAGTGTCTAAAGTCAAGAAGTACGATAGGAGATAGATGAAAACAAAACTAAAAAAAGTTAAAAAATTAATAAAAAATAAAACTTATAATTAGGAACTAATTTCTATTTCTTCTATTTTATCTAAAGCCACCAAAATAAAAAAATTTCAAAGTTGAGATCCAAATCCTTGGTAAAATTACTAAATACAAATTTATAATTTATGTGTAACTTAATTCCATTACCAGATTCATGTTTTTTGGAAAAAATATTTTTATAAAATTTTTTATATTAAATACTTACTAAAATTATTATAATGTATTAATTTATTAAATTTTATATTTAATATGTTAGATTTAATAAATTTAATAGTTAAAATATTTTAAATAAATATTTAATAAAATTTAATTTATAAAAATAATTAAAGTTTTTTTTTTTCTTATGAACTATAATACAATGAATTAGTGTAGGATTAAAAACGATGGAAACAGAAGAAAAAAAAAAAAAAACATTGGGAACCAATTGGGCTATGGGCTCTCTGAATGTGGCAATACCAAGCAGCCCTTTTATAAGAGCAAGCAGCACTCCATATGCAAACGGGCTAAAGGGCAAGCCGGAGTAAACTCATATCGTCATGGACCAACGTTCCCGTCTATCCATGTTCCAGAACGATGAATCGCCATTGCAATTTGCTAGCTGGTAGCTTTTGCGATGTCCAAACCATTAGGATCCAGTACTGCTCTTGCGCATTCGTTGGAACCTGGAGCCTTTTCTGTTGGAAAGGGGTTTCGCACGAAAGTGCAGACCTGTTAGATGAAATTCTTGAGGGAGCTCCTGAGCATTACAGCTGCTTTCCCGTCCTGAAGGTTGGTTCTGGGCTTAGGAAGAGTTGAGAATCTGCTCTCTATATATCATCTGGGATATAGCTAAATGTTTTTAGTACTGACTGAGAGCACCTGAGACTGAAGCCTGCATATTCTTCCCCTTAAATTGTTTCTTTTTTTCCTTTCTTTGAGTTGTGCAATGCTAAGGGTATCGTCAAGGGTCTTGAGGAGCATAGCCTATGAAGCGAAAAACCTTTTTGGCAATAACCTGCCCTCGAGCTCTTCTCTGAAATGCTATTTGTCTTCAGTTTCCGTCGGAGCAAGTATCCAAAATTTGCAACAGCAAATTCCAGGGCATTTTTCGAAATGGGGCTCGCTTGGTTTTTGTAGGACATCAAGATTCGTCACTGGCTTCACCCCTTTGCAACCGAAGCCATTGGATTCCATCATAGATGTTGAAAAAGTAAAGGACCGATCGGCTGAGGATACTTCTTCAATTTGGGATGATGTAATGTCTCATTTTCTGCAATTTATTTTTCCTGCACTTCACTACTTTTCATTTGTTTTTCGTAGACTATCTACGTTAAACTCGTTTAAGGAATATATTACTCAGGTTTCAAAGCCTACCTGCTTATGTTAAATTTTTTGCAATCATTAGAGACTAAAAAAATGAAAATACAAACAGGTTGGTCGTAACCATCAAAGAAGAAGAAGAAGAGCAAAAACAAAGGAAGATTGAAGAATTGCTTCTTCTTTTGCGTGTTGCTACATGAGAAACACAAATAACTCTATTATATGATTTAATTACATTACAACATCCATAAACTGATAAGTTGACTCCCTCTAGTAGCAACCAGGTGTCGATGGAGCATCTTCTAATTGATTGATCCTCCCGGTTGGATTATATTTTGCATGGGGCAGCTTGATTATTATAAGCAAATGTATTGTCATTATGAAATTAGAGTAGATTTCTGAGCTTTTAGGAAATGTCGATGCTATAAATTGAAAAGCTATTGAAGGATTCTGTTTCAAATGGAAATATCTTTCTCTTTTTATTTTATGATTTGGCTGGTTTTATTTCAGTACCATTTAGGAAGAGGCCATATTGGAGCATCTATGAAGGCAAAACTTTATTATTTGCTGGAGCAAAGAGCAGCAGATTGGTATTTCATTCTACTCGATATTTGCATTATGAATTTGTGTTTTCCTAGATTTCGTGTTCTTAGCTTTATATTATCCTTGGCAGCCGATATTTTGTCATTCCCTTGTGGAGAGGAAGTGGCTATACAACAATGTTTGCTCAAGGTTTGAAATTTAAACCACTGGCCCTTATTTTATATTCTGATAAATCCTTAATTTTTGTGAATCAAAACTGTGTTAAACTTCCTTCGTAAGTTAAAAAGACCTTAGTCTATAGGTGTCCTTATTTATTGCTGTGACATAGGTTGTATGCATGATAACCTAAAGAATGAAGCTATAGGTAAAGAGAAAAGAAAAGAACAGAAAATGACCATTCTAAGACATAAAGGTTTTGAACCTAAACATTTAGTTTACCATAAAATCTATGGTTGAATGGATTGAGATCTTGATGAATAATAAAACATTTGACATGAACTTGACTTCTGTTTCATGGTTAAAAAACTATCTTCCTTTCTGAGAGGAAGAGACATGACTATGGGGAATAGTTTGAGTAATGATACGATTAGTTACAATAACATTTTCGGCACAAACTCCTAACAAATTGCTATGTGGGTGTCTTAAATTTACTGGCCGCCATCAGAATTGAATTCATATGGGCTACTGAAATTTGGATATAACCAAATTGTGTTAAACAGTTGGTTCAAATATGACTCTTGAGTAATATCTTTAGGTAGACAAATCAGAGAATGAACCTCTAATATATTTTCAATGACCATTCTTTAAACTAAACAATCTTACATATTTATGAATGTCATGAAATTTCAGAGAGAGAATGTTATTGACCAGTGAGAGGTCCTTAATCTGTATAATTATGATAGATGGAATTTGACAGAGGGTCTATCTTGCGGCAATAGACAAATATAAAATCAAGTTAGTGCAATGAAAAATAAGTTCCAATAGATAAACTTTGAAGTTAAACAACTTGGGCCATGGTCGGTCTTCGTTCTGATATTTATCTATTTGCAAACGATGGAGTTTTCTGGGAAATAAGTTTTTGAAAGTAGTCTAAATCTTTGAATTATATTAAAATTCTGCTTTACTTGAACTAGAAGAAAATAAATGTGGTCAAAGGAAATTACTTCTGGATTTCTCTGACATTTTGATAAGATGGGCACAGTACCGCACTTACTTTTTTGGGTTGCTGGAATGTGATTATTTTTTTTCCCATATTCATTCGTATTTCTAAACAGTAATTTTTATTGACTGTTTTGGAGCCAGCCGAGACTAGTTTAGAATAGCTCTAGTCTGTTTATTGCTTTAAGATTTTGTTTTCGTTTTAGAAGTGCTGATGGGAAATGTTTTAATGTTTGCCAACCACTAAACTCTTAAATGAGTTACGCAATCTTAAACAACTGTCTACTATATTCACGGGGTTGGTTTTTAATTGGATCAAGTGTTTAGCAGTCTCTCTTAATTATATAGAAAGTTCTTCTGTAATTTACATTACTGCTAGTTTTCACTGAATAATCACGATAATGCCAGGTTTTGAAATTTTTTATTTACCTTGAAGCAGCCAGAATTGGATTATGAGGTCACACCCTTAATAGTTGATCTTTCTCTCAGCAGACTATACACGTATACACACTGAGATAAAGCATGCTCAAACGATTTATTCCCACTGTCTATGCTTTTCTTTTCTTTTATTATTATGATTGTTTATTCACTCATTTATACTTTTCTTGCAGTGCAGATGCCACACATGCTTTTCACGGGTTTTGAAGATTACAAGGCCAGGGGAACTCAAGCAGCTCCCTATTTTACTGTTTCTTACTACAAAGAATTTGCTGAGAGCAAGGATTTGGTACTTATCCGTGGGGATGTTGTGTTTACCAGCAAGCTCAGTGACCCAGATGCAGAATGGCTTCTAGACACCGCTCAATCTTTTTATTTGAATGATATGAGGTACAAGCTGGTTGAAAGCTTCAACAAAGAAACACGTGATTTTG
This sequence comes from Dicorynia guianensis, assembly GCA_037013595.1. Lineage (NCBI taxonomy): Eukaryota > Viridiplantae > Streptophyta > Magnoliopsida > Fabales > Fabaceae > Dicorynia > Dicorynia guianensis. The sequence goes on from JASUAB010000011.1 coordinate 9,339,237, forward strand.
AGTTTAAGGATGTCTTGCAAGCATTGAATATGCCCATTCTGTGACTTCTTTTGCAAAGCAATTTCAGCTAAATTATAGCAGCAGATGAGAGCAGAAGCCTTAATTCGGTACAAGGAGAATGAAATTGCAATGAAGCAGTCTTTGGAGATGTCTGTGCACTCTTTGTTCAGTATATGGAGAAAGGAAGGAGAAATAAAGGATAGCTATTGAGGGTGTTGGTTTTTTTTTCTTTGGGTCCTATATATAACGTTCCGCTTCTTGTTTTATATCTGACTTCCAATTTTGTACTTGGCTTCAACTGAATTTTCTTAGTATAAACCGAAACATTGTTTTGTTCTGTGTTGAAATTTTTCTAAATTAATTTTAATGCATAAAAATGTTTAATAACGTTCCGCTTCTGTTTTATGTCTGACTTCCAATTTTATACTTGGCTTCAACTGAATTTTCTTAGTATAAACCGAAACATTGTTTTTTCTGTGTTGAAATTTTTCTAAATTAATTTTAATGCATAAAAATGTTTCTGTAAAGTGAAGCAAACGAAAGTCAAAAGGAAAGATGTGAAGGAAGGTTTGTCCCCATGGACAGTTTGTCAAGAGGTGTTAACAACAAAGAAATTGAAATTCTCGGGACGCAGGAAATGGGAATTCATTTTGTTAGGAAATTTTGTCCATGAAAACAAAAGATGGAGACAAAAGCTTAAACCATCTCGTACACAGGGAGACACCAATTAAGCTACTTTTGGAATGAGTGATTTTGGGAGAATGAATTTGGAGGGGGAAAAATGAGAATGATATAATTTTATAATTTTTTCCTTAAACAAAGAATAAAAATAAAAGAAGATATTTTAAACAAGGAAGAAAATTGGAAAAAGTATCGGTCAGCTAGAAATGAGACAAAGAAAGCAGTTAGTGAGGCAAGATCTAAAGCGTTGGATGGATTTTACCAAGCTTTGGGAACAAAGAATGGAGAACGGCAAATATATAAGCTTGCTAAGAGAAGGGAAAGGAAAACAAGAGACTTGGATCAAGTGAAATGCATTAAGGATGAAGAAGAAAAAGTCTTGGTAACAGAGGGAGATATCAGAGAAAGGTGGAGAAGTTATTTTCACAAGCTTTTCAATGAGGGGCAGTCAACAAATATAGACATGGAAAGTTTAAGTACTCGAGAGGAGGATCAAAATTTTGCTTTTTATCGTAGAATTCGAGAAGTGGAGGTGAAGGAGGCACTTAAGAAAATGGGTAATGGTAAGGCTTTGGGTCCTGATAACATACCTATTGAGGTTTGGAGGTGTTTGGGAGAGAAAGGTATTTCTTGGCTTACCAAGTTATTGAATGAGATACTAAGGTCCAAGAGGATGCCAGATGAATGGAGGAAGAGTACATTGATACCAATTTACAAGAATAAAGGAGATATTCAAAATTGTGGGAACTACCGGGGGATTAAACTCATGAGCCATACTATGAAACTTTGGGAAAGAGTGATTGAACAGAGATTAAGAAAAGAGACTCATATATCAGAGAACCAATTTGGTTTTATGCCAGGAAGATCCACCACAGAGGCTATTTATCTTCTACGAAGTTTGATGGAACGGTACCGAAGTAGAGGAAAAGATTTGCATATGGTCTTCATTGATTTGGAAAAAGCTTATGACAGAGTGCCAAGAGAAGTCCTATGGAAAAGAAGGGTGTTCGTATTGCTTATATTCGTGCCATAAAGGATATGTATGATGGAGTTACAACAAATGTGCGAACTCAGGGAGGGGTAACAGAAGATTTTCCCATAAGGATCGGTCTGCATCAAGGGTCGTCCTTAAGTCCATACCTTTTCACTTTAGTGATGGATGTACTTACTGGACACATCCAAGATGCAGTCCCGAAATGTATGTTGTTTGCTGATGACATTGTCTTAGTAGGGGAAACAAAAGAGGGGTTGAATTGTAAAGTGGAATTATGGAGAGAAGCCTTGGAATCAAAGGGTTTTTGTTTAAGTCGGAATAAAACAGAGTATATGGAGTGTAAATTCAGCAAGAGGCGAGAAAACAGAGATTTGGAGATAAAAATTGGGGAGCAGAGAATACCGCAGGTGTCCAAGTTTCGGTACCTTGGGTCCATTTTACAAAGTAATGGAGAGATTGATGGGGATGTCTCCCACAGGATCCAAGCTGGATGGATGAAATGGAGAAACGCATCGGGGGTTATTTGTGATCGCAAAATATCTACCAAGCTTAAAGGGAAGTTTTATCGAACTGCTATTAGACCAGCTATGCTTTATGGAAGTGAGTGTTGGGCTTTGAAAGGTCAACAAGAGCAAAAAATGGGGGTGGCAGAAATGAGAATGTTGAGATGGATGAGTGGACATACAAGAAAAGACAAAATTCGAAATGATTATATTCGGGAGAGAGTTGGGGTGGCACCTATTGAGGAGAAAATGACAGAAACCCGGTTACGGTGGTTTGGGCATGTACAAAGAAGACCGCGAGAGGCACCAGTGAGAAAGGTTGACCAAATGGTGTTTAGTCCTGTGAGGAGATGTAGAGGAAGACCAAAAAGGACACTTGGAGAGGTGATTAAAAGAGATCTTTGGTTAAATGGTATATCCAAAAATTTGGTTTTGGATAGAAGTTTATGGCGTCGTTTGATCCATGTAGCCGACCCCACCTAGTGGGAAAAGGCTTGGTTTGTTGTTGTTGTAATATATTTTTAACTAAAATATAAAAATCTCTAGTACTTAAACTCTCTTGCAAAAAATCTATATACACCATTTAATTGTAGTAATTTACACACTTTATTAACCTCTGATTCAAATCACTAACAGCTGAACAAATTTCTTCACACGTGCACATAAAGTGAGTGTTGCTAAACCATCAACCCCAAATTTCCCAAAACCCCAACTTGTTCAGCTAAACCATCACCTTACAAGTTGGGGTTTAGAGAAATTGCAATGTGAAAATATAAGAGTATTGATTAATGTAATTAAAAGTGCAAGAGGAATTTTTATAAAAGAGTCAACATACATAAAATTTTTTATGTTTTAGCTTACTTTTTTTACTCAATTTTAGACAAAATATCAAAAATTGACATGAAAGTGCAAAAAACTACTAAAAATTGAATTGTTATTATTATCTTATTTTTTCTTAATTAAATTTATCTATAATAAAATACACCTTGTCTTTTTATTTCTATGACAATTTGTTGTCAAACGAAACATTAATATCTCCTTTTTTCAAATGAAAATTTCTAAGCACACAAGCCTGTGTGCCTTTGGGTGTGTGGATAATGCAGCTTTCAGCAAATGTTTATAAATAAAATTTTATATAAAATAATTTAAATTATTATATTTTATAAATTAAATCTACTTACACAGCTAATCTCATAAAATATTTTTTAAAATTATGTTCCCAATATCCAGTATAATACTATTATTTTTATATTCTGATATTTATAATTTTATCTTTTATTTTTAAATTTTTTTAATTTTTACAAATGTTTATTTAAATCACATAAACAAGTATGACTAAAACATGAGCCTACGAACGTAACCCCACCGATATCCTATCCGGTATGTGTATAAACTATTTCCAATTGCGGCGCTGGGTCTCAACGCTGCCAGTCCACCTGTCGTTTTGGTGCTGTTCTGGTGTCGTTTAACTAGTGAGACACGAATAAATACCTGTCGTGCAACGCCGGCGGCTGCTAGGAAAGATAGCTTGTCGAAACTCGACCCCATCAAATTCTTTGGACCTTAGATCAGTCAATCAAAACCCTCGCCTTCCTTCCTTGTTCATACACTAACGTCAAACCCTTCAGGTACTCCAATTACTGCACTCGTTTTTTATCCTTACGTTCTCGCTCTTTCTCTATCTCTCTCCCATTTCCGCTGAGGTAACTTCAAATCACTGAAACGTTCTGAAAGTTCCGGATACCAATGTTCACAGTACTCTCTGCAGAACCCTTTCTTTCCCTCTCTATATGCTAACTTTGTTCTTATTATTACACGATTTCAATCAGCTTCAGAAATCCCAATGACTGACCCTTCCGAAGAGGCTGCTTGTATAGAGAAGCTCTATGAATATGGCGAGCAACTCAACAATGCCAAGGACAAGTCCCAGGTTCCATGAATTCTAAACCTTTTGAAGTGGTTTTTAGGGTTTTAGTTTGTAATATCGGAGTTTCCATTGGCGTGTTGGGTTTAATTTTTATGTGGGTTTTTGTAGAATGTGAAGGATTACCAGGGAATCATAGATGCTGCCAAGACGAGTGTCAAGGCTAAGCAGTTGGCTGCCCAGCTGATTCCCAGGTTCTTTAAGTTCTTCCCTGAGCTATCAGGTCCTGCCCTCGACGCCCATTTAGATTTGGTTGAGGAAGAAGAACTTGGGGTCAGTATTCTACTCCCAAAAATACATATGCAATGCGCGATTGCTTTAAAGCTTTCTATTTGCCAGCTAAACAAGTGTTATAAAATGAAAGAAATCATGTTATGATTCGCAAAAGCTGCTCCCTTCACTAATTTTTAAAGTTGTGACATTACCATCTATCATGCTACATTATTGGGTGTCTATTATCTATTAATCCACTACACTTTCTGTTCGAAATATTTGCAGGAAAAGAATGCCATTTATGTATTTTCCAACATAACTTAGTGAAAAGAACTGAATTTTACGTTTTTCTTCCACACTCATTCTCTTTTCCCTGTTACCCTGTGGATATTGGTGAATTTTGTATGTGCCGAGGTTTATGCTCTTTTTCTGATGTACAGGTTCGAGTGCAAGCAATTAGAGGATTACCTCTTTTCTGCAAGGATACGCCAGAACATATAGGAAAGATTGTTGATATTCTTGTGCAAATCCTTGGAGCTGGTAATTTATGGTTTTTGAAGTTTGTCATCATGAGAACTTGAGCATGTACTATGATTCTGATCTCGTTTTGCTTGATTCCTTTTAGAGGAATTTGTGGAGCGTGATGCTGTACATAAGGCTCTTATGTCTCTACTGAGGCAGGATGTGAAAGGTACTTTGGGATAAAAACTTTTATGAGCTAATCAAGAATAATATAAGATGGATGCTTTCTGTAGACATGTGCTAGCAGTGGCAGTGATAGCCTAATACTAATCCTATCTGTCAACTATTTAATGGCTGTGACATTAGAAGCTCATCTGACTACGAAGAATTTGACTAATCGTCAAAGTCTAAAATTTTGTAAAGTGTTTCGTTTCAAAGTAATGTTGCATAGCAGAAGGCTTCTTACTCCAAATGCTGTGTTTACATAAGATTTTCTTCAATATCCTGGTATAATATGTATTTGCATTTCTTAGTGATATTCACATGATGAATGTTATGATTCTGGACATTTGGATATGTAGCTTCATTGACGGCTTTGTTTAAGCACATTGGGAGTGTTGATGAACCAAGTACAGATGATGCTATACGTGAAAAGGTTATAAATTTTATTAGAGATAAGGTGAGCAGACAAATGATTGATTATAGTAGGATCTTTATTTTATTGCGTCTCTTGACTTGAAGTGAATACTAACTATCTAAAGTTTAGGTTTTCCCAATTAAAGCTGAGCTGTTGAAGCCCCCGGAGGAAATGGAAAGACACATAACTGATCTGATTAAAAAGGTATTATGTCATTAATTTTATCAGTGAATTTGTTTATTTATAGTTATTAATTTGTTGTAGTAGATGGTTCATGTATGTTGTGTTTGTGTTCCATTGTAGAGTGTAGAAGATGTAACTGGTGCAGAATTTAGAATGTTTATGGATTTCTTAAAGAGTTTGAGTCTATTTGGAGAAAAGGCTCCTCCGGAGCGTATGAAAGAACTGATTGAAATCCTTGAGGGGCAAGCTGATTTAGATGCACAGTTCAATGTGAGTACTATTTTGTTTTGTTATACATACACAAACACACTTCATGAAATTTGAGACTAGGGAGTTGTTTATTTAGGGAACTATTGCTGTTATAATTTTAGTGGGGTTTCACTATTTAGATATTTATGTTAATTTTGAATCTAGTAATTGTACAGTAATGAGGATGGGTGATATTATGATTATCAATTGGATATGTGATGGATGCTTTCGAAATACTAGCTTGAGATGCACTAGTACAAGAAAAGAATAAGAGATTTCTTCTCTCTAGTCTCGTCCATGCTTCCTTTTCCTTCGAGTATCACCCTTCCTCACCCCCACCTTCAGGCCCAGTTTGTGGACATGGTGATAGTCTTGTATGTATTAGATAGTAAATTTATTGGACGGTTGTAGTTTGAGAAAACCCATTCTGTTGTTAAGTGGGAAGAATGTGGAAATGGGCATGTTGTGCACTTGAGATGTGACTAGGGAAATTATATAATTCTGATTGTAATATAAGCTTGTCTTCGTTTTTGACTTTAATATTGTAATAGATAAAATTTCAAACATATTTTCTTTAGTCTCATTTTGTGGTTCCTATGAAAGCAAGTTTCTTTGATTGGTAAAATGTAGGTTTCAGATGCCGATCATATTGACAGGCTTACAACATGCCTTTGTATGGCAATTCCGTTTGTTGTGGTAAGGACCTATTAATATTTAATTTTGTCTTTATTGTAACCGGTTTAGATTTTTCTAAAACCAGCTCAAAATTTTGCTTACAGAGGGGTGCATCAAGCAGCAAATTTCTAAACTATATAAACAAGCACATCATACCTGTTTTGAACGAGGTAATACCTTAGATCTTATAATTTGATAAAACAAACTTGTCCTTTAGTTTATTATTTCTCCAAAGTATTTAATATTTCACCATAAATGTATAACTTGTATATGCAGCCGTGTCTTCCCTGGAACCAAAGAGCTTTTATTAAATCTGTTAGGCACTTTTTTCCTTCTGTCTGTTTCTTCATGTGTTATTCTATCCAGAAACAAATATTGTTTATCATAACTGATTGGGGTACAATACTTGATTTTATCATATCTGTGGTTAATCGTTCTATGTGAGAATTGTTGTTGAGCTTCTTCTTAGTCAGAGAAAATGTGTTGTGTTATGGGGGTTACTTTGTCAAATATTGGGCCAGTTCAGCTGTACTAGTGCAGTTGTGTTCGTTTGAACCTAGCAGGCAAATTGCATACTCTGTTCATCATATTTTTTAGAAATGAATTGTTGTAATAATTGTTCTTTTACATCAGCTTCCTGGAGAACGAAAGCTAGATCTGCTTAAAGCCCTCGCAGAAATTTCACCTTACACAAGTCCGCAAGATTCACGCCAAATTCTTCCTTCAATTGTTCAGTTGCTAAAGGTAACTACTTCTATTAACATAAAGAGTTTCAAAACTTTTAAATTTCAACACCATATATCATTCTATAAGAATATAAATGTAAAATTTCATAACTGAATTTTAAGTTATGTTGTTTTCTGTACAATCCAAGCACATTAATGACTTGCTATTGCTAAAGTACGAAATTGAGATGGCTGACTTGTGTTGTCCTACCATAGGGTTCTTTTATGAAGTCACTGCTTTATTAAGATTCAATTCTGTTAGTTGTTCTTTGGTTTTAAAGTTTGCAATACTGCAAAGTTATATATTGCTTTCTTTTGCTTTTGAAACCTGTAGTCTCTTCCAAGGAAGGGCATGATGTAAATGGGTTCTATGGCATTGGTCTTTAACTTTTCAATTATGTTGTACATTTCTGTGGGGCAGATCTTATTTTTGTGCTAAAAGTCATAAGTTCAAAATGTTCTTATTTGTTGGTAGACTCTTCTGCTCCCTATTCATGCTCATTATCTGTGACATTTTATTTATGAAGATAATTTACAATCATCTAGTTTTCTCAATGTATTGGTTCTTATAAAACTGTTTACTTTGCTTCTCTCAGAAGTACATGCCTGGAAAGAAGACCGGAGAAGAGTTCCAATTTACTTATGTTGAGTGCTTGTTGTACACATTTCATCATCTAGCTCACAAGGTGGTGTATTACCTTTGGTTGGGAATCAAAAAGAGATCATACATTTGAGTGAGTCACCTTTATGTAGTGCTAAATTAACCTTCGTTGTTATGTAGGTTCCTAATGCCACTAATAGTTTATGTGGTTACAAAATTGTTACTGGACAGCCATCTGATAGGCTTGGAGAGGACTTTTCAGAGTATCACAAGGACTTTACTGATAGGTATTATCTTTCATCTAATAAATTGTATATAAATGAATCACTCACCAATTTCTATTAAGGGAAAATCCTGTCAATGTATTTAGCTGAGTGGAGTTTAAGTGAACCAATGACGTTATTAAGGGGGTAAAAGCTGTGAAAGGGCTTAAATATGGGTGTTGTTCTATAGAGGGGGAAAACTTAAAATATTATGGTTGAACAAAATGTTAGTAAGCTGCTCAGAGAGTGAGATCCGTACTTGCATGATATCCATATGGAAGTGTATATTTATGGCTGTAAATTCCCTGTAGTTGTATATATCCTATTATATGGTTACATAATCATTTTTATTTTCTGTTGCTTTTTTTCTTCTTCCTAACTTGATTTGTTTTTGGAAACTTTATGTTTTCTACTATTCACTGATCTCTACCTTGTAATTTCTTTTAATGTTAATTATTGCTGTTGCACGGTGCGATCTTGAGTCGACTGAATGGACGTGTCCAGTGGGATCAAAGTTGTAATGGATGATAGCTCAAAAGGGCATTAGTATTTTGTTACTCCAGGTGTAAGAAGGAAAGTCTTAGCTGCCACATGGATGATTTGAATAGCAATTGTTTGGGAGTTTCAATAGTAACAAACTTTTTACTGATTATTCTGGCTCAAAAAATTGCCACTTATTCTCTTGTAAATTTTGATCTATCTTTGAAATAGTCTTTCTTGTCCTTCTCGTAACACTAGGTTGGGAAGGGTGAAAATATTGCGTAGTTGCAAATTTGCCCATTTGTATTAAACTTCTCTAATTGTTTACAAATTTTGGCCCTTTCGAACAGTCTTCATTTTAGTTTTGTGGGTGACATTTTTTCTTTTACAGATTGAATAATATTGAGGACTTAGCCCGGGCTACCATCAAGAAATTGACTCAGGGCATGGCTGAGCACAACAAATCAATGGCAGCTGCTAAAACTGATGAAGCGAAGGAAGCAATTGTGAGTTTATTCCTGTTTGGGTACTTGTCCTACTTTTACCTTATCATGCGTCTTGCTTACGTTTGTCACATGACCTGCAGAAGACCCAAAAGCAGAATACTACAACTGGGTTGCGGACCTGCAATAACATTTTGGCGATGACAAAGGTAAGAGGGATGCAACCTTTCGTTGACTTCAATGTACATGTTCATGCATACATGATCTTTTGTGGCTGACTCTTCCTTGTTGGGTTATTTTTTATTTTTATGTTCAGCCATTACATGCAAAAGCACCTTCGTTTATCGGAGATAAGAGCATCAACCTTTCTTGGTTAGAAGCAACAAAAACTTCAGTGTCATCTACTGCAACAGCAGCTGGGTATGATATCTCGTTTTTTTTTTAAAAAAACAAAATTTATTGCTTTTTCCCTTTGAAAGTACTCTGTTTGATGGTCTTTATTTAGCAGCTACTTCAAATGATATTAAGCCCATTCACAGCTTACATACAAATGTCAAATGTCTTTCAGATCATGTGTGACTTGGGACCACCAATAAATAACTGAAATTGTTCAAATTATATTGTCATATTCTTGCTTCTGCAGAGTGAAACGGCCTGCTGGTGCTGGTGCTAATGGATCCAACAATATTGCATCAAAGAAGGGTCGCGGTGGTGGTTTACAAAATCAACTTGTTAATAGAGCTTTGGAAGGATTATCTGGTAGTGGTAGAGGTGGTGCAAGGGGCAGAGGCAGGGGCTGGGGTGGTCGTGGAAGAAGAAGAGGATATCGGTAGCTTCATTGCGTTTGTCAGGTAAGATAACATAAGATTTTAAGAGACTGTGCCAGAATACGAATAGAAGCGGGTAATGTATTAAAATTCTTTCAGAGGAAGTTGAGTGTAGATGACAATGAGATTCTAGAGTCAGTGTGGACTAGCTGTCGTACTTTCTGGAAAGCCTTTCCGTGATGTAGAATGCTGTTATTTATTCATTTTTTTCCTAGTCCAGTTGTTGCAAGCAGAAGAGGACTAGTCACGGTATGCATGTAACTTAATGATAGTGTGTTTAAATGAGACCGCCATTTCTTTTGACTTAGTATATTGTTTGTTCCAAGCAATCTGAGATTATATGGTTAGATTTGTCCTTAGCATTGGCTATACCTTATGTAATACGCACATTCCCTACTACACAATCACTGCAAATTTGGCGGGCAAGCGAGGGCAACCGGACTTAAGAGAGCATGGCCAAAAAAAAAAACACGAAAATGTATACTTTTTTATATTTTTTTTAAGCGAGGAGTATATAGATATATATATATATATATATATATATATAAGATCTTAAATTTAAATCTAATAATTGAAAAAAAATAATTAATAAAACAACAGTATTATTGAATTATCAAAAGTGTTGGCATATTCTTCACCCCAAAAAAAAGTGTTGGCATGCGTATTCTTATTTTTTAAAATTTTTTATTCTAATAAAAATATGAAAACAAAATATTTTAAAAAAATTATTAAAATTTTTTTAATTAAATAATATTTATAAAAATTTAATTTTAAATAAAATTTAAAGATATTATTTAATTTATGTAATTGATTTTATTTAAAAAAATAAAATTGTATGTATTGTTATTTTTTAAATTTTTTTTTGGTTTGAGTCTTGACTTGATTAGGTTCTCAGTAGCTGATGTTTTAAGTTAGTCTGCTTTATCTACTTATGATTGGTTTATCTACTTGACATTAGACTTGCCACTTAATGTTTATAAATGATATAAAATTTATTAGATTTATTAAATTTTATAATTTAATTTATAAGTATAATGAATTTAGTTATTTAAATTTTTAAAATAAAATTTTATAAATTTTAATTTTTAAAAATAAATAAAATTATTCGTAAAATATAAAAAATATATTTTAAAAAAAGCATAATATCTTGTAAGCGAAGGACTACTAATTGAGAAGAAAATTTGACAGTTCTGTAGAAGACGCACGAATTTGAGTAACTTTTCTTTAGATTTTCTGATGCCCTCCTCAATAGGCCATATACAAATCATTTATATTCTGCTGAATACACTTGTCTAACGACCTAAGGTACGAGCTAAGTACATGATAATTCCTTCTAACGCAATTCTAACAACTCTCTCCCCTCACAACTCGTTGGCCCACGTAGTATTTCAGCCATGACGGCTTCACGCTTCGTCTCTTGGTTGCTCGGCACTCTGGAAGTCATCACACTCCTCAGGATTTTCCATGAGTTGCCGCTGGGTTTCACTCAAAGAATTGGGCTGCTGATTGGTCCTCGACCAACTGGTCTGATCCATAACATGTTCTATGAGAAAAATTATTTCTTCGTGGGACAATTATTGGTTCATTTTTGTAAGTAATAAGCCAACCAGCAAGACTATTGGTACGGAACGGCTACAAGGCATTTGACATGGAATGATGTGTCTCTTGTTAGATTGGATGAATTCTATGCTATTTACATTTTTTTAGTTTATATTATTTGTCATTTAAGATTAATATATAAAAATTAAAAAAGTTATTAAATAATCTTAAATATTTGCTTATTTTTTAAAATTATTCTCATGTAAAAAATTAAAATAGAAAAAAATAAATTTAGTTAAACATTGAATAGGGATAGTGCTTTTAATGAGAATAAAATTTAAAAAAAATAATTAATAGTACTTTAATTTTGAAAAATAACAAATAAAAAGGATAAATAAATTCTAAAACAATAATTATTTAAGACTAGAGAAAGTAGTTCTTTTTTTTTTTCTTAGATATTCATTCATTAGGTATACTCATTTTTTGAGTGGGACTAATCCTTCTTAAGACTAATTCCTATTCCAAATTGAAATTAAATTATTTATCTCTTTTAGCAAAAGAAATTTCAAAATCCAACCTTAACATGTAGACTGCCTCAATATACTATTTAGTTATGTGTTAATGTCGTATCCCCCAATATTTGCAGAAAATGATAATGCTACTCCAACATAAATATTCTTGAGCAAAATACACAGGTGGCAATAGAAATCCACTTTAGAAAAATTTAAAAAGCAAACAGAGAAAGGCCCAAACAGGTCTCGCGGAAACCCGACCCAATATGGGTTCCGTTTGTCATAGTGCAACATACCAAGTACTACTAACCTTCGGTTCATGAAGGCCCTTAGTCGCCTCGTTCTGTTTCTCCGGCCAGAAGCTGAAGGTTCAATTTTTGCGCAAAGCGCTAAGTTAAAGAAGCGAACTTTCGGAGTTCAGACCATTAGTCAGACTATGTCGTTTTGGAAACCGGGCACCGAGAAGCCTCGCCTTGTAGACGATGAAGAAGGCGGTGTTCTTTTCTTCTCAGCGTCGCCTTCTTTCTCATCTGGGTATTTATCTTCTTCACCATTTTCCTCATATTTATCTTTTTATTTGTACACATTCCGTGATTCAATTCTCCATCGAATTTTTAGATATGGGTATGCAAGTATCGAGAAGCAAAGGCAGCGATTGCCTGTTTACAAGTACCGAACTGCCATTCTCTACTTGGTGGAAACTCACGCTACTACTATCATAGTCGGCGAGACGGGTAGTGGCAAGACTACGCAAATTCCACAGGTTTTCTGCTTTATCTAAGTACTTACGTGGACTGTTTCTTTCATCATCCTTAGGTTCTCCTGTCAATATAAAGCTGAAAAGTGAACCTTGTTAATGTACAAGAAGCTCTTGTTTGCTCAAAACATATTTAATGTAACATGTTTTTGCAAAATTTAGTGGGTCTTATTTGGGCTTCCATTGATGTAGGCTTGTCTAATTGTGAATTTTCTTATATGTTAATTGTACAAAACATAAAATGTTTGTCTTGTTCATTCCTCTACTGTGAATTGTAGTACCTCAAAGAGGCCGGCTGGGCAGATGGTGGGCGAGTAATAGCTTGTACTCAACCAAGACGACTAGCTGTTCAGGTTCCATAATTTTCAGCTACTGTTTTGAACACTATTTTATTATTGTCAATGTAAATATGCTTGCGTGGAGTTGTTTCCTGATACATTGTTCCTCGAAGGATGTATGTGATGTTACAGTTGAATCATAAATGCTGTTGCCAAGCATTTTTATGGTGTTGATTCAAGTTGGTATTTTGGCTCTTCCTTAGTTGCCTTGTTGATATATATATATATATATATATATATATATATATATATATATATATATATTTTTAAATGTGAAATAGGGATAAAATCTAGCAGGTGTTTAAGTGTCATTTAGATCATACCATTTTTACAAATTAGATGGGGTATTGCTTTACAGGCAGTTGCCTCAAGAGTTGCTGAGGAGATGGGAGTCAAACTTGGTGAGGAAGTTGGCTACACTATCAGATTTGAAGATGTTACAAAACCAGTGAGACCCCTGCTATCCTTTCCTCGACCAGATTTGGCATCTTGATATACTCTTCTTTAGCACATCACTATTTCCCAAATAGTGCTTCTAAATTTGTATAATCATGTGATGATTTGAATTGTCTACATGCAACAATTTGTGACATAAGTTGATTACTTCATCATTCTATGTCATGTATGCTCAGAGTTTACCATTTTTTGGCAGCACAGGATGTGACAGTGGTGAAATTTTTAACAGATGGTGTGCTACTAAGGGAGATGATGGATGATCCTCTTCTGACCAAATATAGGTAATTGTTATGACTCTAGCATTTCCCTGGTGTCCACTCTGACTCTCTGTAAAATACTGACTTGAAATGATATACCCGGACACACACATAATTATCTATTAAAGTGACATGGTCAATGTACAGAAATTGTATATAAGATATCAAAGCATGTGGATGAACAGGGAAGGTGTAATGCTATGAAGGCAGTTAGCAACCTGATGTTTGTGTAATGTGCTCTCAGAGTTCAAATGAGCTTTTTAAGAGAACAGCATTGGGTCGGTTCCAACACTTTCCTTATTTTTAGGTTTGGGGGCTTTTAGGAGATGAGAGCACAGGGAGGTTTTGTGGAAGTGTGCTTTATTATGGTGTATATGATTGGCACATGATGCCAAAGTTTCTCAGCATGGATTTTCACCCAAGTAATATGGGATAGGATTGTTTTCTTAACTTAGTTCTGGATTTCTAATCAAGCTTCCATAAGATGGTTTCTTTGGTATGATTGAGTTTTTGGAGGGCTCTCTTGAGCTAATGGATTGTCTCTTCGGTGTATCTCCATGCAAAAGATCGTTCAAGAGCACCATCCAAGAAGCAAGGAATTTGTTTGTTTCTATGCTTTATAAGTATATTGAGAAATGCTATTCCAGTTTCTTGTCTTGAGATTTTTTTCACCCTTTAATGCTTGTTGCAGTGTTATTATGGTGGATGAAGCGCATGAAAGATCAATTTCAACTGACATATTACTTGGACTGTTGAAAAAGGTAACAAATTGATGGGCAGACCATATTAAAAAATAATTTAGGAAGAAGTAAAATTTGCATATTTTACTTTGTATATTTCTTGTTTGTTATATTTCTAGATTCAACGACGTCGACCAGAGTTGCGATTGGTCATCTCATCTGCCACTATTGAAGCAAAATTGATGTCTGATTTCTTTCGGACAAGGTTATATTCTGTGCTTGCTATTTTCAATAGTTATTTTTTGCTTTTCACCCAAAACACTATCTATAGAATTTATCTTTGTTGGATGTTGACACTATTTATTTGGCAAAATACCTAAATTGCTAATACTTGATTTTTGAGATTTATGTTGTTTATTTTCATCAACCAACAAAAGTGAGCAGTAGATATAAGATTGCTCTATCAAAGGTTTAAAACTATCGAGGGTGAAATGACATTTTTATCTAATAACCTTCTATATCTGCTAGCGTTGAATTGTTTCTTATGCTTATGTTTTCTCATGTAAATTCCCTGTGATGGTGGGCCATTGTCTTCCTGGTAGCTATAGGCTAACCTTCATCTTTCAATATTCTTCCTCTTTGTATTCCAAATGAACAAGAGAAAAAATAAAATGCTTGCAATGTCATATTAATCCCATTGACTATTTACTCAATTCCTTAAATTATGTGTAATAATTTGCCGTGGTTCTGTCAGTTGTTGATGTGAACATTGTTTTTAGTTTTTACAGTTGCTTACTTTTTTAAGATGTTCAGTATAACTTTCCTGCATTCACTGTCTAGTTGGAAATATATATATATATATATATATATATATATATATATATATATATAGTTATTCAGCATGAAAATGATTCTGTCAAAGTGACTGTCCCTGTAATTTCAAATTATGATTGCTCCGAATGAATATGTTGCTGCTGCTTTCCTGCCTTGGGTAGGCAAACATCATGTCACCTGAGTCAAACTCAGTCATTTTTAAAATCATGTGTGTACTGTAAACAGCAAAAAGCGTCGAGAACTTGAAAGTGAGGAGCATGGCTTACAGATGGACCCAGCAATCTTATCAGTTGAGGTATTAATTTGGAAATATGTCTCATGCTTGTGTGTTAGTGCATGTGTTTTTTAAGTGTTTGTTTCATTCTTGCTTTAATATTTTCTAATTTTCAGAATCTTAACTTTATAATTTGGAGATACCACACTTAAGCGAGGTGTCATTACTGAATATGCCTTTCAAATTTACAGGGTAGAGGCTTCAATGTACAAATAAATTATGCTGAGGAACCTGTTGCAGACTATGTTCAGGCTTCAGTTTCAACAGTACTCTTGATTCATGAGCGGGTGATTTTACCCTCTATTAAGAGAGCATGACTCCAACTGATTAATTATAATTTTGTTAATAAATTGTTACAATATAAACTACATGTGGTGCTGCATGGCAGATGAATTAGACGATATCATGTGCATGGTTGTTTTATTAGAATTTGTATTCAAATTTCAAAAATCTCAAAACCTAAGAGACAGAACTTGTGCAAATTAAATGTGATTTTTAATTAATATGATCTATTTTTAGGAGCCCATGGGTGATGTTCTTGTGTTTCTTACTGGGCAAGATGATATTGATGCTGCTGTTCAGTTGCTTACTGGCGAAGTTCAAACTAATATAAAAAGCTCTTCAGGTACATATTATGATTAATTTTTGGGGACTATTGGCTGTCTAAATGTATTCATGTCTAACCATTTGCAACAAAAGTTCTTGTGGTACTCCCTGAGACCTTTTGAAATGAAGTAAGTCATATTGAATATGTAGAGGTTTTATTTGTGTATCCAAAGCTTCTCATATTAGCAAATACTAAGTAATTTGCATCATTCATATTATTGACTCTGAACTGGGAACAAAAAGTAGAATAAGTTCATGTCTATTAAATATATACAGCTATTGGGTTGAATCTTTTTCTACAGGATTAATTGTTTTGCCTCTGTATTCGGGACTTCCACGAGCTGAGCAGGTTAGTAATACGGCTGTGAATCCAATTCTCAAAAATCAATTTGTGTCGTTTAACTTCAATTAACTTCTGAATAAATAATGACAAATATTCTATTTTCTATTAGGAGTTGATATTTTCTCCAACTCCCAGAGGGAAGAGAAAAGTAGTAATTGCAACAAATATAGCGGAAACATCACTTACTTTGGAGGTAACACCTCTTCATGATTCTAGAGCCATTTCTAAGAATTCTGACTGATTAGAGGGGATTTGGTGGAGTATAATTTTACAATAATTGTGCAGGGCGTTGTTTATGTAGTTGACAGTGGATTCTCAAAACAACGGTTCTACAATCCGGTATATACAATTTGTTCTTTCTACTCCATACTTAGATATGTATTTGCAAAAAAGCACTGAAGTGTTTAGTTCCTATTTCATATAAAGAGAGGTCAATGTAAGTCTGAGAAAAGAAGGAAAGTTTCTGACTTTCTGTAATTGCTTTAAACCTTGAGTGATTTACTCTTCTTTAAAAAAATTTAATTAATGCCAACACATACCCATTGGATAAGTAACAAAAGTCTTCCATCCTAGCTTCCATTTATACTTGATCTAACATTGTTCCACTGTGCTGGAATAATACTCACTTCCCACCTTGTCATCTTTATCTTGATAAATTAGAGAAACGTCTTCAATTTATAAGATGCTTTTCATGAACAAGCATATTGGTTCATGGAGGAGATAAATTTGTGTAAATTTCTGTATATTAGAATCATTTTATCTCTTAGCCTACAATAACCTTGTTATGCTGTTGTTTTCTAATCAAAATTTCTTTTTCTTCTCTCTTTATTATTCAGTTTCATTAGAAATTTTCCAACTAAATTTTGGTTTATTCTTGCTGGCATGCTAGTAATTTTACGTCTCTGGAAGTCACCCCTTTCCAACCTTTTGTTTCATTTTAAGATGTCATTTTGTCATTAAGTGCTATTTTTTGCCCACTTTATTGCAGATTTCTGACATTGAAAATCTAGTTGTGGCACCAATATCAAGGGCTTCTGCTAGACAAAGAGCTGGTAGGGCTGGACGAGTTCGACCCGGCAAGTGTTACAGGTTTCTAAATACAAGTAGTTAATCTTCGTCTTGTTTAAAAAAATACATTTTGTTTACCTAGTTGCCTGAAGATATTTTAATTTTTGAATTTATTATTAAATATAATCAAATTACCTAATCACCTGTGGAAAATGGAAGACCCACGTAATGTGGGTCTATGAAATGCCCACTAAATTGTGGGTGGTCCGTTAAATTTATGGGTCTACATTTCAATCTATAGGCCTAGTAAATGAATTGGTTCAGATTCTTTTAAGTGAATATTTATTAATATTGAATTTATGGGAATAGTAGAATTGATCACCTGTTACTTCAGAGATTGGAGATCAATATTCTTATCTATAAAAGAGAGGCATAATATTTGAATCAGAAGATACTTTTGCTTCTTGTGACTGCGTTTTATTTCCAAATAAAAGACAGGGCAATCTTGTTGATTAAATTAAAATTATTCTTTAATGCAATATGACATTCTTTTCTGAATCGTTCGCAAAGGCCTAAATATTTAATGTTACTTGTGTATTTTCACCTAATATCCTTACAAGAGAACATTAGCATGCTTCTAGATTATGATTTAACTGTTTTTCTAGCGCTAGTAACTATATACACTGCTGAGAGAAGTCAGCTGTACACATGCATCATTCTATACTGTTACTAATTCTCAGGGCCTAACTGAACCAAACTCAGTTTTGTCAACTGGATTACTGCTTGCTGATTAATTGGGTTATTAAGCAATTTGTTTATAAACTTAGTGTAGGTTCTTCAATTTCATAGGGAAATATTATTCAGCATTTTCCCTTGATATATTTCTTTATATATGTTTCATCTGGTCTGTGTTCCTCTTACCAAGAGTAACCATAATAAGCAAGTTGGGATCTGTATCCCACTTTCTTACCTTTCATAGTCCACGTGACTGCCTTTGGTTATATTTCTGAAAAGCTATCCCTGACAATAACCAGGCTGTATACAGAAGAGTATTTTGCTAACCACATGTCTGATGAGGGAATTCCAGAGATACAGCGATCAAACCTTGTTTCCTGTGTAATCCAGGTTTGCAATTTTGTTTGATTAATCTCCAAGCAAGACATTTTCTCAGTTCAGTTTGTGCTGATAGTATCAATCTTCTCTAGGCATGAGACTTTATCTGAGATTATATTCATCTAATCTTTAAAAATGCTGACTCATTACCAGTTTCTTAATGATCTTCTGATTTATGATGAGATTGTTTTAATTTAGTAAATAAAAAAGTATTGTTCTTTCATGTTTTGTTTTTAATTAAAAGTTTTCAAAATTAATTGAAGAGAGAGAGAGAGAGAGAGATGGAATTATGCACGAAATTTTTGTTATCTTCGTTCTTTTCACTTTCTTGATAGGTAATTTCACCAGTGATTTTCTTGCAATGTATTTAAGGGCTTTTTTGGTTCGTGGTGTGGAATTTCTTGATAGATGCCTAATTAAGATATAATCTCTTCTCATTTGCTGTTAATTTTTGGCTTAGCTAGAGGAAATAAGCTGAAAACTATGTAAATCCAAATAGAATTCTGCTAAAGCAAGATTTCTGAGCCAAGGTAACTAACTGGATATGGGGTTTTTTTTATTGAACTCCCTCCGTAGCTTAGGATGCATTAACTTTATCATTTATGGAAAAAAGAAGTTCAGAGACGAGGAATCAAATTCATTGTCATTGTACCATGAATTAGCATTATTGTATTGTTCCTTGATGTGCATTATCATTTTGCCAATTCTACTTGCTGTGATATCATTCCAGATTGGAATCATATTACCACAGATTAATGGTTGCTGGAATTAAAATAGTAAATATTTTAGATAGAGTTGATGTTTGCTGGAATATTATATATATTCTAGAAAGTAATTTACTTATAATATGTCTGGAATTTTGCAGTTAAAAGCCTTGGGCATAGATAATATCTTGGGCTTTGATTGGCCAGCATCCCCATCTCCTGAAGCAATGATCCGAGCACTGGAAGTTCTCTACTCACTGGGGATCTTGGATGATGATGCTAGACTTACTTCTCCAATTGGATTTCAAGTTGCAGAGATTCCACTTGTATGATTTAGATACTATTACTGGTTTTCAAGTCTCTTATTTGTTAATTCTAATTAATTTAGAGAGCCTCAGCCACAAATTGGTTAGTTGGGTGAATGCAAATACATTGGGAATATAGCGTAAAATCAGAAAATGAGAATAGTTAAAAATTGAAAATTTAAGGATTGGAAGTTGTAAACAATGCCATAATTATCTTCTAGGAACTCTACCTCTGAAAGGATAAATACCATTTGGGCACTTACAGAATTTCATGGAGGCTGCATTTCTTTATTTATATAGTTGTCTTCTTTCTCCCTTGAAGACCATCCTGATTCTCTCCATCCATAAACGAAACAACTGATATGACAGCTTGGGACCATTTCCAAACTGATTATGTGGTTTAGGTCTTCAGTGCTTTTAAAATATCTAATATAATTTTCTGTTCCTCTCAAATGTTTTTCTAACTAATCTCCATTTCTTCATATTTTCTGTTTCATGCATATATTCAGGGTTTGGATTCATGAAATAAAATATATATATATATATGTATATATATTTAGTCATATCAGCTTCTATTATTGTTAAAATATTCTTAATGTTTTAAGTATTGCCACTGATCTGCTGGTATGGGGTTCTTATCATGTTTGTCCTTTATCAGATGTATGTAACTTCTTACATTTTTACTCTTAGCTTTCCAGATGCAATTCTTTAGTTTTTTCCAATGTCTGCAATTTAATTTTTTTACCAGGATCCAATGATCTCAAAAATGATAATAGCTTCCAACCAATTTGGGTGTTCAGAGGAGATAATTACAATTGCTGCTGTTCTTTCCATCCAAGTAAAGCTTTTTGCTCTTCATGTCATTATTAATTATTAATTGTTTTGAAGTCAGACTAGCAAATTTTTATCTATCTATCATTATAACTGCAAAAATCAATTTTCAGGCTGAGGTTGGGAAATGTTATATAAAATGTATCAAGTATTAAGCATTTATGCATTGATTTCGTTTTCAAAATATTTTATATGCAGTCTATCTGGGTCTCTGGGAGAGGGATACAAAAGGAATTGGATGAATCAAAGTTGAGATTTGCTGCTGCTGAGGTACTTGAAATTTTCTATTGTCATGCATAATGATAGGACTCAAGAGATCAATAGAACCCGAAGTCTATTAATGAAGGGAATATTCAAGGGGGACGGAGAACAAGGACTCTCTCTGCTCACCCCAAACAGCCAAAGAAAAAATAAAAAGACACTGAGCGTCTAAGGGAAACAGGACTCTTTGAATACTCCCCAGGGAATAATTCCATTGCTGGAAACAAATCCAGCCCCACGGCTACTGCTTCTAACCACAAGATAACTAAATTCTCGCTTGCTTCCTCTCTTACGCTTCACTCCACAAAAACCCTTAAATCCTCGTGATCTCAAACTACTGCCAGCTGTCCCGCTGCTGCCTTGGGCTGACCTTGAGGCCCTATGGGCTTTTGAACCACATTACCAACCAACACTTCTGGCCCTTAGGTTCCTAGCACATAACTTGAAACTTGGTTCATTCATGAGAAATACATTTTTTAATTAAGATCTAAAGTTGTTGGATTCATTCTGACAATTTATAGTGTTATGACTTCTTTTTATGTATGTTATCGCCAAAGCCCATGATGTCCTCTATGTTCTTTCCATCTGTAGAACTTATAATGATACCTCATTGAATGACTCTCCTACTGTATGGCATAACTGTTTTATTGTGACTATTACGTGTAATCAATTTCTTTGCTCATCAATTGGAGCTTATGTCAACTTTTGATACAGGGTGACCATATAACCTTCCTTAATGTATACAAGGGATTTCTTCAGTCTGGTAAATCTTCACAGTGGTGTCACAGGAACCATGTGAATTACCAAGCCATGGTATGTATGTGTTCAGCAACTTTATGCAATTTAAGATGTTCTGATTGCTGCCTCTTACAATTTGTCCTTTTCAATAATCCATGTTGACATGGGTTTACGTGCAGAGAAAGGTTCTGGAAATTAGAGAACAACTGAAAAGAATTGCACAGAGGATAGGAGTAGTCTTAAAATCTTGTGAAAACGATGTGCAGGTAACAATTTCACCTTATGGTATTTTGACAGTTCCCTTGTTAACTTCTTATAGTATTTCTACATTTTATTTTTCCCAGATGGTTAGAAAAGCAGTTACTGCTGGCTTTTTTGCTAATGCATGCCATCTAGAGGTGAGTTATTCCTTAACACAACTGAGATACATACCTTACTTTTCTTTATATTTCTCTTATCATAAAATTTTGAATTTGAATCATGCAGCTTCTGTGAGATCAAAATTTAAATTTCTTTTATAATTTTAGTTATTCCTGTTTCTTGTTAAAAGGCGCACAGTCATAATGGGATGTACAAGACGATAAGAAGTTCTCAAGATGTATATATTCACCCATCGTCAGTGTTATTCAGGTTAGCCAGAGTTTGTGATTGACCATCAGTTCCAACATTATAAGAGAATTATTTGCATGATGAGATGTTAACTTGAAGAAAATAATAAGTATGTATGCATTATGTTCTGAATTTACTATTTTTGCTAAAAATAGGAATTAGATTAGCTTGAAATGAAAAAGAAAGCGTAAATTTTGATGTTTTCATGTCAAAGATAGCTGCATGGTTGGTGGGAAGAAAAAGAAGGCAATCAACTTTAATTACCCTTTAACATATCTCTTTTCTTGAAGACTCTTGTATTAAAGATTCATATCTTATTTACATGCACCTCGTATCCCTGTAACTAAAGCCACCTAAAAATTATGTTTTCTTGCAGAGTAAATCCAAAGTGGGTTATATACAATTCCATTGTGTCAACGGATCGACAGTACATGCGTAATGTCATATCCATAGATCCCTCTTGGCTATTAGAGGCTGCTCCACACTTTTACCAGCTACAGCGGCCTAATCCTCTTCACTAATTGCTCCTGCCTTGTAAACTGGGACAGAGGAAGCAAGAAGGATATGCAGTTTATCTGGTGATAGGTGGTCTAAGAAATGTACTTTTTGTAACTCCTTTGTAAGACATCTAGAAGTTGATCAAACCTGTGCTCCTTCATGCTCCCCTTTGCTTAAATGGCAGCTTAAGTTTTTCATTCAATGCACTTAGATGTTGCCAAATGTTCTTTTATTTTAGAGTAACGCCATTGACATAAGAAATTTGTGCTTAAATATTATACATGAGTTGTAATTTTCATAAAATTGATGACTAACTATAGTTGTAGAATGAAAAATATATAAAATTTTTAATTAATTTTATAAAATTACAACTTGTGTATAATGTTTATGCACAAATATTTTGTAGAAGTAATATTAAGGTTACCCAAATTTTTTAACTATATCACAAATATTTAAAAAAAATTTCCTGTACATACTCTTCAGAAGCATTTGTGGTTCTTAAGTAGTGGTTAAATAAGAATTTGTTAAAAATAATTAAATGCAAATATATGACCTTTTTTAGTCAAGTAACGTTGGCACGAGAGTGATAATACACGTTGGCACGAGAGTGATAATACCCTCAAGTATGTTTTATATTTATACGCTATTCTTTACACGTTTTTCATAATTTCTCTATCTAATAACTGCATAGTCTTTTAATGATTTCTTAGTAGTTTCATTTACTTTAATTTGAGTACATTACCAGTGTTTTTGTCAATGATCCTAGGAACCCGTGTAGTATCACGTTATATGTTTCAACTATCTAATTTTATAAATTAAAATTTATCAAAGTTTTATTTAAAAATTTTAAACTATTAAATTTTATAAATTCAACTATAAAAACCACCTAATCTAACAGTTAACAAAAGTTATGAATTTTTAATGAATTTGCTTCTATGGGTTTTTATTTTTCCTATTTGTTCATGTGGAGAATAAAGGTGATTTGTGTGATTTATTGTAGTTTTATTATTTTTACATAATTTTTATTTTATAAAATTTAATTATTAAATTTAACAAATTTAAAAACTTAGGCTTATTAAGTGTGAACTTTATGAAAAAAATGGAGTGGTAAAAAAAAAGTTTTTGTTTCTGGTAAATAATAACGTACAAAATGTGTGTAATTTTGCACAATTTATACTATTATGTAAAGATGATGAATTTTTCTTAATAATTTATGATTGATTTTATACCATTTTGTACGGCTACTTGCTAGTGTGCGCTTTGTATGTGATTTTATGTTATTTAAATTTAAACATAGTTTATAAATCATTATTTCAATAAAAAGATGCATAAAATAAAAATTTTAAAATTATTTTAAATGTTGAATTTAATCAGTAATAAATTTTCGTTAGACTTTTTTCTCATTACACTGCACTATTCCAATTTATTTTTTGCTTTGATTTTTTGGGCAAATTCTATCACGTTAACCATCCTAATATGAAAATTCATATGAAAACATCATGCATAAATGTTTTAAAGCTACGAACTCTTTGGGTTAGGACCCCCATGTCTTAGATATGGGTTTAATGCGAACTACAACCCACTTAGATTTGGTGTAAATTATAACTCACACCTATTCTAGATGCGAGTTTAAATATAGAGCCTGTCTTTGTTTTAACTGTCCTAAGTAAAAGTGTCAAAAAGGCTGGTTCGTTTGGAAAAAAGTTATAGTATTATGGAGATATTTAAGATTAAATACCTTCTTAATTTGACATTTGAATTGGATAATATTATAAATATTTCTTAATTTAAATATAGAAGTAAATTCTATCAAAAGTTATATATATCTTTTATTGAACGAAAGATATAAATACCGTAATTGTATTATAATTATTTTCTTATATTAATATGTGATTAAATAAGGTGAGATGAATTAGCCAACATTTATGATAAATAAAAAAATTATCTTTCCGTTCTTAGGTAAATTGAGGCAAGTCAGTATATAAGCTAATGTATTTTTTATACAAAAATATATTAATTCACATTGGCTCATCAACTAAAAAAAGCTAAACGATTCAACCTATTTTTACAAGTGTAATCCTAAGATATATAAAAGCCCATTTATTAAAATAACGTAATAGTAAATATGAAGTTTGACAACCTTACGTCACTAAATATTCTTAAAATAATATAATGGCAAGTTGAATTTTAAAAAACTTATAATATAATGTTTTATAAAATATTTTTCAAATAATATAATGACAATAATAAAGCTTAAAAAATATATAAAGAATATAATAAACTACTTAAAATAATATATGATAAAATATTATAAAGTATGTATTGGGTTATTGATTCAATATAAGTATGTATTGTGCACATTTAAATGTATAGTCAATTTTGTACCGTTTCACTGCCATGGGTTATTGATTCAATATGAGAGGTATTTCGCAAGAAACTAAAAATATAATATATATATATATATATATATATTATATTAGAAAAGAACTTTTAAGTAGTTTTTGCACATTTATTATTGATAAATATTGACACATATTATTACAAAAATTGTAATTAAAAAATAATTTAAATACATAAATATATTACAATTTAAAAATAAATAAAATTTAAATTTATTGACATTAAATATTTTAAAATAAATGAAAATAAATAATAAATAATTTAAATTTAAGTCATATAAGTTAAATTTATAAAATTAGATATTTGTCTATCATTAAATATTTTAAAATTAATGAAAAAGTTATTGATTTTATAAATCAAATTTATTATATTATAACTGATAAATAAAATCACCTATTAATTATAAAAAAGTATTAATTACTGTAATAAATATTTAATGCATTTAATTTAAAAATAAAATAACCAAAACATTTGAAAAATATAAATAAAAAATTAAATTTATTGACATAAACCATTTTAAAAATAATGTCTGAATTATAAAATTACAATTGCTTATACTTAAATATTCCATAATAATAAAAAATAGAAAGAAACTTTCTGTGATTTGTCAAACCATGGGACATTAACTAGTTTCCGTAAAAAAGACAACATCAAAGTTTGAATTTAGAATTTTTCTGCAGTTATTCAAACTCTTCAACATTACAACATTACATTACATGAGCTTTGAAAGTAAAAAATGACAAATTTTAGACAGGTACTTATGTATGAGAGGAATGCAACTCAAAAATGGATAACACAGCTCTTATAACCGAAAATATAGAGAAGAGAAAAGTAAAAAACCTTCATTTGAAATTAGAGCAACTAAAATTACATTGTGACCAAATAGAAAATAAGAGGATATCGGAATCATCAAAGCCATAAAACGATTTAAATAACAACATAATTTAAAACAATATCCCTAGCAAAATGACATCTCATATGCTCCCATTCCCAAGCCAATTCCCCTTTTATTCCATCCATAAAAGAAAATTTTCCACAAGCCAGATGCATGTATGCTTTCCATCTCTAAAATCTCAACCTACCCATGCCAATTTTACTTCATGAGCTTCCATCAACACTCCCAAGACATTCCTTATCTCACTTGATAACATAGTAGAGTTTAATCTGTGTAGTTTTCACCAGTCTATGGGAAATAATTATCAATGCACACTCAGAGCTTCAAGCGAAGATCAATGCCATCACTTGCTGCTTCACATCCCTCATGCTTCGAGCCAAGTGTTGTGTTCTTCATGCCCTCCTGCTCCTTCACCTCTAAAAAGCTATAGAAAGGTTTATGATCTGATCCACTTGATTCTGACCTTCGGTGGGAGTCCTCCATTCTATCCTGTAAAGATTAAGAGAAAAAGGGAACAAATTATACATTCAAATTAGCGTAGAAGTTCTACGTGAAGAGCAAAGACTATGGACCTTCTGTAAAGAATTGCCTGCAACTTACTTCAGTGACTTGATACGGTAGCCCATAGGCCTTGGAAAATTCTCCTTGAAACATATACATAGGTGGTGAAGGAACTGTAGGAGTACCAAATGACAGGAAATTGGCATGGCCTGGCTCTCCATTTTCATAATAAAACTTTCTACCATTAAGATCCAAAGGATTACCCCATTTTGCATCCCTGAGAAAGGCGGCCAAAGCGTACAATTTTCAACACAACAAATGATAACTATAAGCTGAAAATAGGATAGGCAAAAGTTGATGACAGGTCAAGTAATTGAGATACACAACCTGTAGCAATCGGCTGAAGAAGTGAAGCAACTTGCACTGTGACTGTCATTTGTAGATGACTGGTGTAGTAGTTTACTGAAGTGAGAGAAATTTGAAGAATATTGGAAGTGATTTGTAGGAGTAAGAGAGTTGTCCAACGATGAAGGGTGAGGCCTCTTCATGCCAACCATCTCCAACATAGGTGAACCATGCATAAATGTATTTGTCAGCAAGATGCAACTGCAGTTTCTCATTTCCTTTGCTGGGAATGCAGAAACTTGGGAATTTACATGATTATTGCATGCATAATAGTCATTTGATTTTTAGACCAGAGGTTTTTAAACAACCGTAAATGAAATTACAATCAAAAGCAGTTGCACAAAATGTAGTTGACCACAAATAAAACCTGAAATAAAAAACTGTTCTATTCTATCATTAATTTAGTTGATGCCTTAATAGAAAGAGAGACTGAAGTAGGAGGGAAAAGAGCAGTTACCTTCTTTTCCTCTGGGGCCCTAGACGTATTGTTGTAATAAGAACTTTGGCTTGAAGGGGGCTCTACAAGATTGTGCAGTCCTGTTGGTAATGAGCTTGGCGAACTTGGTGTATTAGACCCTAGAAATTGATTCATCTGCAAGTATCAGTTTCAAACAATTAGTTTGAATATCTTATTATGTGTTTCTTAAAAGAACATGTCATATTACATGTTTGTCTATAGATAAATCTATAACCTTTGCTGATAATGTTAGCATCACAACTATGTATTCAGCCATTGATGTGTTGAACAGTCCATTAAACCAATGACATGAGTTGTGTTGTTGCATCACAATTTTTTGTCATATTGAATTAGGGTCATAAAAAATATAAATTAGAGTTATGTTATTAAAAAAACAACTTCACTTATAAAAGATTTAAAAAATTAAATTTATTGAATTATACAAATTAATTGTAAAACTTAAAATAATCAATGATCCAAAAGATATAAAACTTTTATATGAATTGTATTGTTGCATTATTTTTTTTCTCATATTGAATTAAGGTCATAAAAAATATAAATAAAAATTTATTATTTTTATAAATAAATTTTTATTAAATCTTTGGTTATAGAAAATTAAAATAATTAAATTAATTAAATCTAATTGACCGTAAAACCCAAAATAAGGAATGGCTCAAAAGCCGCACACGAGAGTTCGCAGCTCCAAGGTGAAATTGAGAACTGCGTTTTTCTGTAAATTAATGTCATATACCATACCATAGGAGGTGGATAGTGATTATGTCTCCTTTGAAGAAAAGCAGGGTAAGACCACAGTGGATTGGATTCACTGGACAAATTCCTAGATGAGGAATTGCCAGAATCAGATTGGCTTCCATCCATGGCTTGATCGATGCTAGATTTGCATGAACTGATATTCATGGGGAAGAAGGCCTGCTCAGGCAAAACCCCTCCTGACCCACCAACCGCAGAGCCACCACCATTTCTCCCTAGTGGTGTACTATAGCCGCCGTTGGCATAAAGAGCTGCCATCGTTGGTGGTGTAGTTGGACCTAAATGATCAAACTTTGGGGCTAATGGGACATGATTTGACAGAGAGGTAGATGAAGGGGAAGGTATTGGCATCCGACGTGATGTCATGGGAATAGAAGGCGGTGACAGTGATGGTGGTGGGGCAGGGTGGGATTTCAAAGCCTGAGGATTATTAGGATTTGAATGACGGGGAATGAATGAAAATTCTTCAGCATTGCCTGCGTCTGCTCTGTCTTTCTTCTCCTGTTCCCTCAAGATCTTTTCCAGTTCAGCCACTCCAGGCCCTCTTTTTGGGACTCTTGGACGTTTCTGCTGCTTCTTCAAGCCTGAACTCCAAATGCCACCATCAGTGCCACAGCCACAGCCGCCGCCACCACCACTACTGCTAGTATTGCTACACATTTTCTGCCACCGCAACAGGGGTTATGCTCTGTCTTCTTCTACTGTGTCTGATTCTCCTCCTGTTTCAGCCATCGGAAGAGAATGAATCTAAATTTAAATACCCAATTGAGAGAATTCAGAAAGAATCCATTATACCCACATGAAGGATCGCATCTAAATTGAGTAAATTGGTAACAAAGAAAATAATAATAAAAACATTCAATTCAAAAACAATACCGGGGTATATGGAAAGAAAATCTGAGAAAATAGAGCAGAATGCGCCTAACTCAACGCAATCAAGGGAGAGTAAACCTTGTCTACAGCTTAAGGAAATCTTTTATAGAGAGTGTGAGAGAGATTATCGAAGAAGAAAGTATCTAAAGGTGTTCCCGGGATTTTCTCAACCCTTTTGAATGTCATGTCCGAGAAAGTTACAAATCAGAGAGTGGGAAAGCCAAGCAATTCATCAGAATCTTTCTCGCTTTCTCCGTTTTCTCGGCCATGTTTTTCTATCTTGCAGAGTGAAATTCCTCTACTACTCTAATACATGCCTCTCCATGAATCAGTGAAAATCTTTGCTAATTTTAACCAATGAGTTCCATGTCCTTGATCCAACACTTGCATGCAATTTATGGTTCCTTTGTGGACCATTCTCTTTGAAAAATTAGAATATTAATATGTCAGACTCCTTTATTTCTTTTCCTAAATTGGAACCTGTGGCTCCAGTCAAAAAAATGGAAACTTTAGCCTTCGGTCAATTTTTCTTTTTGGAAAATCAAGCTCATAGACTTATAGTCCGTTTGGCAACTTGGAAAATCACCTTTCTCCTCTAACCTACTCCAAATTCTGCTGGCATGGTGATAGTTTGCTCTTCTATCAATTAAAAAAAAAATTTTATATTTCTCATGAATTGATGAAGTGACCGCATGCTGCAGATGCACCTTTTTTTTATTTCTTAATAATTTTTAAATGGGAATTGCTTAGAAATTAAAAAAGAAAAACAAAGTAAGGCCATGTTTTCTTAATTAAAAAGTTCCTCTAGTTTTATATCGAAATTAAGTATAAATTATTTACTAATTACGTTTCTCTCTTATCTTGGTTTTGTTGTTCTAATATGTGGATTGAAAAAGCTTGCAAACAGACAAAACTTGTTTAAGTGATACCTACAATTTGGAAGAAAACCTTAGAAGGAAATACGTGCAGTCTCCAACCTGGCCAGCCTTAGCATTTTGCAATTCAATGCTAAGGGAGATGCATCCGTTATATATGGCCACCAATCTATGCCTCCAAAGCCTTCTATTTTATGCAAAAGTTGAAAGATCTTGTCAATTAAATTTGACCCATTTCATACTTTTCCTCTTTAAAATCAAATCTTTCTTAAAATACAGTCTTAGGACCAATACATGGGCTGAGAAATATATGGGAAGGCAGTGCATTCACATGGGTCATGAGGCTGTAATCTTCAGTCATTATGAAGATCACCCCACCATCTTAATAACCCTTTTTATTGATTCTAGCTGCGGACAGACCCAAATCCAATTATAGGTCCAAGTATCTTTATATGAAATGCCACTGAAAGATAACCATTCTTATGAAATAAGGTATGGAGACTAGGTTGAAGAATTGAATCATGGGGTCCATATTTTTGAATGGTGAAATTATTAGATGCCTTCTTAGTGTGTGAACTACAAATTTAAATTGACACTTTAATTTTCTGCAAAAAGATGTGTTACTGGTAGTAACAAAATCATTTGAGCATAAAAAAGTAAGGAAAAATTAAGAGTATTGAACAAGCAGTCTCTTTATTCTTCAAAATTAACATTTATAAAAAATTTTATTTAAAAAGTTTAAATTATTAAATTTAGAATAAAATCCAAAAAAAATGAACGATTCACGTGAGGTGTTTTGAAAATCCCTGGAAGAGACTCAACTTACAATTTGATAACCCAAGATTCATTGACTCAGCATTTGGTTTGAGTGAAAGATTTATGGGAACATATGCCAAAGATGCAGCCATTTATTGTGATTTGCTTAGAATATAATGAGAAATTAGAACAGCTCTTAAATTAAGATTTGCATCAAAGTGTGGAATGCATAAAAGGATTTAGGAGGAATGATGAGAAGATTGCAAATCTGTTAATATTGCCAAACTATTTGAGGTTCTAAACTGCAATGAAACTAGTTGATTTCCCTTTGAGATATATATTGGTAAGGTTTGCCTGGGAATAAATGCCTTCTAATTCTGAACCCTTTTTGTTTGCTTACTGTTTGCCTGGCCTTGGCAGGAAATGATTTGGCTACCAAATATCATCGAGTTAGTTCATGGTTAATGAGCAGCCCAATAAGACAATATATCATTTTCATAATTTCATACCTGGGAAGTCATGCAACGCAATCTCGTTTGGGTTATGGTGTCAACTAGAAGAAACTCATCAACACGATCTGCTGTTCGGTGAAAGGATCTTGCTCTTGTTTTCTAAATCAAATTATTTAAGTCATGTCGTTTTTTTTTATTATATATACGTGTGCATGTGTGTATAAAAACCAAATCAAATCAAACTGTACCGTTACCTAACATTTAGACAACGAAAAATGTTGGGAAATGTCGAGGATGTGTGGGTGGAGCATATGCTTTGTTTATGTTCAGAGAGAAACAATTTTGATGAAAGAAAAAATATAAACATATATATAGTTTGTGTACAAAATTATTATGTATACATATCATTATTCTTAAATAATTAAAAAATTTATCACTATCATATAATCATAAGTGATGAGTACCAAGAAGTAATTCTACTAAGGAAAGAAAAGGTCCAGCACTTTTAACAATGCAGTGTCATTTAGATATTAATGTTTGGGGTCTTTTTTAAACAGCAATGATATTTCTACATATAGATGTTCATGCATTCCTCACATCTCTCACTAAAAGAAGAGAGAGAGAAAGAGAGACAAAATTAAATGTGAGTGAGAGAGAGAAGAGATTCAAAATTGTGAGAGACTGTGTGAGGTGTGTGGGCACCTAATATCTCTACTGTTTTTTAAGAAAGATTTCAAGCACTTTTAACGGTGCAATCATATCTGGGGAATTTTTTTAAAAGTTTTTAATTTCTAATTTATAACTATTAAATATGTGTTAGGTAACATGTTATTATTTTATTTAAATTTTTATTTAATTTCTTTTAGGGCGAGCACAACAACTAGTTTTGTATGTATCCCAAATTTTCGTAATTTAAAATTTGAAAAAAGCACGTCTAACTAACTACTTGTCATTAAATACTCATAAAGAGTATATAAAAATATTAATTTATTAAATTTCATAATTTAATATATAATTTAATATATTTAATAATTTATATTTTTAAATAAATATTTAATAAAATTTCTCAACTTGAAAAATAACCGTTAACTTTCACATGCAAAAGGTGAAAAGTTAGCTGGTAAATTTACACTAGGTTCCAAGATTGGCGACCTCAGCTTCATTTATTCACGGAAAACAAATTATTCTATATTTAACCGATAGTCCTCAACCATTCAAAAACTCATAACATCTATCTTAAATTAGAATTTTGTGACTTCACATCACATTTTAAGCAAGATAGCATGTTAAATTACTAAGATGCCCCTTGCTTTGGTAGACAGGAAATCCTTCGTATCACATTATCATTTCAATATCAAAAGGGTAAGGGGCAATTTAGCAATTCAACTATATTTTCACTTAAAATGTCCGTCACATGATTTTCTGAAAATTTTAAACAGTACGGTTGATTGTGGCTAATTATACTTGTATACAACTCTCATCATTGGCAGATTACAGAACTAATTTTGCAGTTAGATTAATTGCTGCAGGGGAATTTGGGGGCCCTAATTATTTTATGACAGATTAGTATTTTACAAATCTTTTGCCATTTTACATATATATATATATATATATAGCTTAAGTAAATTGGGGAAAGGGACCCTTATGAGTGACTGTAAAAATGAGATCTTATTAACAAAGAATTATTACAGTAAAAATTGGTTGTGTTTTAGAGAATCTTAAGATAATTTGTCTATACAAATTTAAATTTAAAATTATTTTTATTAAAAGTGTTCATAGTAAACAGCTCTTATCTTAAAAGAAATTAACTTTTTATTCAAAAATTTAGAGATAATTTTTTTTTAAAAAAATAGAAATACCACATCTCAATTGAAAAACACTGCAGATATAATTTAGACTATGATCACTTGATGCCAACCCAACAAAATCAATAATATTTATACAAACTATTCGTATATAAATCATAGACTCAGTGCTTTATTGCGTTTCTATACCTTCTATGAAAATCAAAGGTTGCTCTTAAGCCAGAGCTGCCTACCTTTCGAATTGGTTAGCATGCTCTATGGGTGGTGCAGTGGGTTGGACGTGGGTGCCCAAAGGAGCATCCCCCGGCTGCACCCTGGGTTCAGCCACGGTGCGACAAATTGGGCAAGTGGTGTTCGAACTAAACCACATATCAACGCAATCAACATGGAACATGTGCTTACAGTTTGGGAGTACCCTAATCGCTGCATCTTCCACAACAGTGGATAAGCAAACCGAGCACTCTGTAACTTCGCCTTGCCTGAACTGATCCGTCTGCTTGTACAAGAGTTTAGGCAGTGAAGCTACAATCGAAGGATCAAGGCCCGAATTGGGTGGCTCCACGAAGCTCACATCAATGGGTGCAACTTGGGTACTGGTTTGATGAAGATGATCACCGCGACGTCTTCTCTGTTGGCGTCTTAATAGACGTCTTGCACAAAAATGGATGACGATGATGAGCAAGATGAAACCAAATAAAGAGAAAGCTGCGCCAAGCATGGCCTTGAACCCTATATTTAGTGGTTCATCATCCCCATCTTTAATCCCCATGCTGGATGATTTCAGATTGATCAAGCAAAGAGATGGATTTGGCTAGTTTCTATTTCTATTGCAGCTAGGAGGCAGGAAGGTGTTTTTCATAAACGTATTATAGTGCTGGGGTTTCAAAGAAAATTAGGGTCGGTTTGGTGGTTGAAAAAGATTACCAAAATATGAAATTTAATTAAACCTTTAGAGTCTTTTGTCTCCGTCAACATATTTGACTTTAAGTACGTAACCGAATACTTTGTTGCATAATTTTTCAAGACAAATACAGAGTAGTTCACACATACACCTCTAAAATTATTTGAAAAGAAATCGTGTTTAAATTTAATTCTACACATGTGGAATCACTTTTGGGAGAAAGGAAATGTCCAATTTCATTCCCCTCTCTCATAGTTACCAATAGATAATCATAATTAATGAGACACCACCCATAGACATATAAATTACTCTTTAACTCTTGATGGTTACAACATTCAACATCAACGCTCTAGTCATATAAACAATAATGACATGTACAATTTGTATACAAATTATTATGTAGTAATATTTAAATTTAATTGATCCATTAGGATTGTGCGTGGATCAAATTTGAAAATTTTGCCTTGACTCTAATCTATATGTATAGATTGAATTTGAACTGAATTATCCGGTTACACATGTATTTTGTACAATTTATTCAAGTTGGATTAGAATAAAAAAATATAACCTTATCACATGCCTAATATATATGTGAACTAGTCATAGATTAGATTGATTAAAAATACATGGGTTGGTCCGATTAGTAACTGCTCATTAAGATAGATTAATTTCAAATAAGCTTAGTTAAATTTAATCACTATCACATGATAATTTGTGTATAAATTATATATAGTCACTCAAATTTGATTATCATATGAACTAAACAAATCATGTGACAGCAAAAATAATAATAATAAAATCATGAGGGGAGCCGCGAGAAGTGTTCTAGTTACGGAAATAGACGTAAATAGGGCGTAGGATAGGAAGAGTCAAATGGCATGGCCATCTCCGCACCAAAAAAAAATGGCATGGCCATCTAGGGCACATGATTTTTACAGTAATAGAAAGCATTAGACTTGATAAGAAGCGAAAGCAAGTAAGAGGTAGCCTTCTTGAGAAGTGAAAAGTGAAAGGAAGTGGTCCATAGGATACATGGGAGAAGGAAAAGTTGAAAGCTACAACGACGTGCATCCTCAAGTGCTTAAAGGTGACCCTCAAGCGCCCATTTCGATCCAAAAACTAAGCTTTTACCTACCCATCAAGTTGCTGGCTTTTTGTGAATGAAATTCAAGGTCAATTTGTAAGCTCATGTTGGGGGTAAACTAGGTGAGCCCAATTAATGGACTGCTGGTGACAACCAATAAATGAAATGAAAGTGATCTAGCAAAATTCAATTTCCACAACCATTTTCTTAATTACAATTTTTCTTAGGTGAATTTGAGGTATCTTCTAATTAAAAGTTAGAGACTAGTCTCTTTTAAAATGTATGGATTATTAAAATAAATTTTACTAAAATTTATTTTATATATATATATATATATATGATTAGATTGAATTTAGTTAGCATGCGACTTTGTTGCAAATATTCTATCATGCTGCTAGCAGCTACCTTGATATATATAGTATGGAATTCGCCGACCGTACGATCGGGTCCCGTAGCTCAGTTGGTTAGAGCGTTGGACTTATGAGCAGAAACTAGACAGTTCGAGCCTCGACGGGACCAGTAGGATTTTAGTCAACGGGTTAGAACCTCCACGTCAGACGCCGTTGCTGGCGCGGTACCAGGATGATATTAAGCCACACCAACCGCTCACACAGTTCCACATCATCAGCTTTGGCCTTTCTCACCAACGGCCGACAGTCTTCCACGCCCAACCCTGTAATATAAGTTAAATGTTCCTGCCTGTACCAGATTCCTCAGCGAATGGTAGTCTGGTGATCTGGTTCATCTCTGCTTCGTCTTCATTCAATAATAGGCCCAAAATTGAAAAATGGAAAGAATCCCTTGTGCAAATACAAATCACCCAGAATCGAAAGAAACCCATCACCATCAAATTTGTCTCTCAGTTTGTTCTGCTGTCGCTGTAGCCTGTGTTTGTTGAATTCTCAAAAATCCAACCAACTTGCATTACTCTAAACTACACTGTACAAAGTATTCGTCTGAGTTGGCTTGCAGCGTAAGCGTTGGTTGGGGGCTTTGATTTTGGGTAGGAAAGAGAGAGAAGAAATTAAAGAGATTTTTTTCCCTTTCAATATCATATGAGAAAATTAAAGCTGGTATTGGGCCATGGCAGTCCCATTCTACAACCACTTTTATTCTTTTTCTTCTGACTCTTTCTCACTCTGTCTTGAGCTTGCCTTGCTCTTTACTTCTAATATTATGTCACCTCCTTTTGCCCCCCAAAAATCTTGGCTGCCCAGGTGAGGGAAAAAGGGTTTTCCTTGGAAACTTTAGAGCTTCTTCTCTGGTGTGCCATCTTCATCCAGATGCATTTTTGTTTGTTTCTTTTTTCGTTGTTTGTCTTCATGGCTCGGTTGATGAATGTGATTTTGGGAATACCCATTTTCATGTTCGGTTGTTTTGTTAGAAGTTATAACTTGATGAATTCTTGCATATAATTCTCCTAAGCCATTTAGCATCTTCTGTTTCTTATCAGTTGACTTGTTGATCCATCCCTCCATCCTTCTTCATCCAGTTGGATTTTTGCTTGTTTCTTTTTTCGTTGTTTGTCTTCATTGCTCGGTTGATGAGTGTGATTTTGGCAATACCCATTTACATGTTTGGTTTTGTTAGAAGTTACAACTTGATGAATTCTTGCATATAGTCTCTTAAGCCATTTAGCATCTTCTGTTTCTCATCAGTTGACTTGTTGATCCATGCCTCCATCCTTCTGTTAAGTAGATCATTCATTATTATTATTATTTTTTTTCCAGTTTGATGCGGATACATTTGGTAGGAATATTATTATTGGGATTACTTATTTTAAGATCGTATCCTAGATCTAAGTCTATAATTTTGTTCAAAATGTGCAACCTACAGTATTCTTCCTCTCTTACAGACTACGATTCAGTTAAATAGGTTTGTGCTTCTGTGATCTTGATGTAATTGTTAACGAAATCTAGTTGTATTCTCTCTTACAGACCTGTAATGGCAGATTTTATTTGTTATCCAGGTGTATGACAAAATGTTTTTGTTATCATAATTAAGAGTGTTTATGGTGTTTGTATGTGAGTGCGAGTGTGAGATGCCAAAAAAATATGGGTACGTATGAGTGTGTGTAATGATGTTTCTTGAACGGAGACGCATAAACATGCATATGAAATATATAATAATTACTACAAACAACTTCACGTAGATAGGGATATTTAGTTATCAATCTTTTACGTGAATGAATTCCTATACAAAGTAGAGACTGCTGTTTGAAAGAGTAGATTTTATTTAATTAACTGGAAAAGAAAAGACAAACATAGAATACAGGAAGTTCATCATAATTTTTCTTTTTGATTCTGTCCATTTGTTTGGTTTGTATAGATTAATCAAGTCATGATTCACATATTTAATCCTGTTTTTGTTGAGGGATAAGCTAATGCTTACTGTATATAAATTAATATTGCCAGGGCTATGTTAGTTTGAAAGAAGTTATCTCACATCAAGAATGGGATCAGGTGATTGGTTTAAGACAATAATTAGCTTAAGAAAGTCAAAAAAGGGTAGTTCAAAGAAACTAAAGGTACAATTAACTTCTTATCTCTTTTAGTTTTTTTACAACTAATCCATGCAGGTGTTTATGTGTATCAATGTAAAACTGTTTAGTGCAAACCTTCCAATTGCCATTAGTTTTTTTAAATATCAAATTAATCTTTCGAGTTTCTGATTCTCATTTTTGTTAATAATATTTATACTTTCTATAACTACTAAATGCTTCATGATCAATTTGAAGTAGAAATTCTCTTTTTCCAGTAAGGAATTAAGGATATTTATATATGTCAGCAAGTTCGCTTGAGAGTTATTCAACCTTTTTTTCCTTAATGAAGAGCAACATTTTGTTAAAACATGGTACTTAGTTGCCAAATGTTAAAAAGCAAAGTTACTTCAAAAGCCTCTTATTTGTTGAAGGTTCTGGACCACTTAGACAAACGGGACATGTTAAAGTTTCTTCTGAGTTTGGCATTATGCATGTGAGGGACATTTTTTGTTTTTTTTTTTAAATAAACATTTAGTTTACATATATTACTATTTAGGCAGCAGCAATTCCATCTATTATGGTGTATTGGAATTTATTTTGTAGTACTGCAGCATCAAGAAAGTTTTTAACCATATACCTGCTACACTTGGAGACAGGTATCTTTAGCTTCAGAGACTCGAAGTACATTGAAGTCAAAAAATTATAAAGAAAAAGAATCTAATGGTTTTGCAAATGGAATTAAAGGTGAACATATTTTTTCACCTGGGGCAGTTGAAACTATTGCTGCAATACGGATCCAGACAGCATTCCGGGCTTGTATGGTATGTCAAGATGAAGGTTTTGCAGCATATAGTTATTGAAGCCTACTCCAACATGAGTTTTTCATTGCAGCACAATCCTTAGCGAGTGTGCTACCCTTTTAGTTTTTATTATTTTTTCATGCTTGTTAACGCTATTCTGCTCTAACAGCTTTTACACTGTTTTTTGGAGGGATGCATCTTATTATAGATATAAATACTTTAGTGACATTAAACTACAGTCTTTTTGCTATGCTTGCATTGCATCAGGCAAGTATATATCACTTCAATTCAAAAGAAAAAAATATTGTTCCTTCTCCACCATTAGTATATTCAATTATATGGATTCTTTTCACAACTTTCGTAGACAAATGATGATGATGATGTTTGACAGTAAGTACTTTTACATATATCCACTGAAGTTCAAAAGCAACATAGGCTATAGCATTTTATTGTTCTTGCATTACCATACTACATGCACACTGTCAACCCTCAATGTGCCTTGTACTAATCCTAAAATGAAACTTTTCACTTGATACTCATTTCTTCTTTGAAGGGTTTGATCCCTTCCGATAGGATTGGCAAAATTAGCTTCTATGTATTTAATGAGAAAAGATTCAATGTGCAACTTTTTTAAGTAGGTGCTTTGTAATGTGACTCTCAATTATTGTCTTAGTATGAAGCCAAGAGATGTTTCTTGCTTAAGCTGAGAGATGGAGAGATGTACTCTTGTGTTACTTATCCATGATAGAATAAACCTTTGTTAGGTATTTCACTGATATTATGATTCTAATGCATAGTGTACCTCTGCTAGGCTAGAAAATCTCTACGCCGCTTGAAAGGGTTCACAAAATTAAAGATGCTGATGCAAGGTTATTCTGTACAAAGACAAGCCGGTACAACTTTAACTCATCTTCATTCATGGAGCAAGATACAGGCTGAGATAAGAGCTCGCCGGATCTGTATGGTGACAGAGGACAGGATCAGGCGGAAGAAGCTAGAGTCTCAACTAAAACTTGAGGCAAAGCTCCATGATCTAGAGGTGACCTTTCCCGCTTTGCATTTGAAGGCTTGTAAAGATAAAGGTTTTCAAAGATGTTATGCGGAAATGCTTTCTTTTTTTAAATGTTGATGCTTGTTGCTTGAATACTCTGTCTACTACTGTGATTATATTTATAGGTATCTGAGTGAGTTCTTTTTTATCTTTGTTCTAAAAGTTTACTTATCTGTCTCTACTTCATGATTTATAAATGTGCCCTGAGGTGTGGGGTGTACCCTTATGGGTCAGCCTAACTATTATTCCAGTGGATGGGTCTATTGTCCGACATACTGTTTTGGAGTGTTAAAACATGAAGGCATATACAGCATATCTTTCATTTGTGCGACTCTTCAATCATATTGAACATGTCCTTACCATCTTTTTTTAGTTTTGTTTAGTACTACTTTTCCCAGTTACATTTATGTTAGATTTACTGATTCAATTATTTCTTCATTGTCTTTACTGTAGTTCCTCTTACAAACTCTGCATATGTAATTTGTTTATTTGATTTAAAACCATTTATTTTAGGTTCATAGATGAAGCATGGACATTTTAGAAAATGGCACGCTTGTTTTGACTCTTTACACCTCTAGATAATACTCTTCGAAACAGAAAATGACAAAATGTTAAATCTTAGTATTTGACGCTTATTAGATAACAGGTATCAGACACTTTGAAATATTTTTGTTTACTTAATTATGTTTCATACTTCCATCAGTTCATGTATAAGCTCTTTACTCTGTTATATATTCTTTTAATATGGAGGTCTAGCCTTGTCATGTACTTGAATTTTAGAGTTTGCTGTGTTTCTTGCCCATGATGTGTCATGTTATGTCTCTCTGTGTCTCTGTCCATGCTTGAACATAGGTTTTGGTTGTAAAACAATGGCTTCTTTTCTTCTCTTGCTAGAATTTTATTGTGAATTTATTAGATGCATTTCCAGGAAGTTCGTGATTCCTTTGGAGCTTTTTTTTTTTCCTCATTTCTAAGGTAGTGTGAAAATTGATTTAGCTAAAACACATGCCTGATTATTTGCAATGAAATTCCAGAGATTAGTTGTGCCCTTTCCGTGAGAAGCTTCAAGACTCTTATTATTGACTAATCAATAGTTGGTGGATTATTCCACTATGTACATGAGCTTGTTAGACCCAATTTAGTTAACTTTTTTTTTTTTTTTTTTATTCTGTATATAACAGTTGAAATGGATTGCAGGTGGAATGGTGTGGTGGTTCTGAAACCATGGACGAAATCCTTGCAAGGATACACCAGAGGGAAGAAGCAGCAGTTAAGCGGGAAAGAACCATGGCATATGCCTTTTCTCATCAGGTGGGTTAATCTTAGAGATGACTCTCATTACTGTTCACCTGATCCAACTGAGAATGACGTGTATGTTATGAATCTCAGTGGAGGGCCAACTGTAGTCAGAGCCAAGGGCTGGGTAATTATGAACTTGGCAAAGCTAATTGGGGTTGGAACTGGAAGGAGCGTTGGATTGCTGCTCGCCCTTGGGAAACCCGCGTCCCCAGTATCTCCATTAGCCTTAGAAAAGCTCCAAGTAAACAGTCTGGCAAGATTAACAAGGATAAGAACCCATCAACACCAAAAACCCCAGTTTCAGCTAAACCTCCTTTGGCTAATGGAAAAGGAACTGCAAAAGCTAGGAGATGGTCTTACCCAGCCACATAAAAAACTGTGGGGGATGAGGGAAAGCAATAATTTTTCATGATGCCAAAAAAGAGCAGTTTTTCAGTATCGTATCCAGCCGTGTTTTTTAACTTGGCAAATCGATTTTCAGTTGGTTACATTGCAAAAGGTCAAGATAAAAAGCCATCTTATTTATTCATGGGCTCACTTCCAATTTGTGCATTTGGATTTGGGTGAAATGCAAACCATTGAAGTTTTAGATATTGGTCAGCAGACGTGCATATGGGTGTGGATGATTGTTTATCATGTATATTCAAATAAAAGACAGAAATTAGATGGAACATTTTTTCTTCTTTCTTTTCTTTTCTGCTTTTGATTGTTGTGATAGAAAGAGTATCTAAGTTGTGACCCTGTGGTTAATTTCATGGTTTAAGATCGCCAAGGTGTGATTGCTTATGCAGCTTGCTACAGTTCAACTATCCGCTCTATATATGTTAGTCAATAATATTATTACATAAATCTCAAAGCTTTTTTTTAGTACTGCTGTTCCTACAATAAATTTTTATTAAATCTTCACTTACAAAATGTATATACCATTAAATTTATATAAAATACATTTTCATTAAATTTTCATATCAAGTGTTCATAAAATTTATAATAGATTATTAAATTTGTTGAATTTATAATTTAATTTATAAAATTTAAAGAATTTAATAATTTATTTTTATAATTAAAAATTTAGAGCTGAGTTTGTGTGAATAAAAAATTTATAAATGTATCGAATTTTATAATTATTTTATAATATTTAATCATAGAACATCCTTGCCATTGGTAACTTTTTGCTGTATGCCATGGGTAGAGTTGTTTGCACATGTAGGTAGCTTGTCTACATGTAAAAACAGTAAATTTTAGAGAAGAGAGAGAAATGGAGGTAAAAATGTGCTGTACATAATTTTTTTTTTTTTAAGTAAATATCATTACTCTTTGCAACTCAGTGTTGCTGTTTTTCTTTCCTAACAATTGTATTCCTTTTCCTACTCTCCGGTCCGTAAGGCTAACATTAAGTAAAAACATGAATTCCATCAGGATTTTTTTTATCCAACAAGTTGAAAACTTACACAATTGTAGTGAATACAATTATTCAAAAGTGCACACATAAAGCCGCCACCCACCCCATGAAAAAAACGTTAGAAGCAAGGCTTCTTAAACCTAGAAGGAGCCATGTGTACTGCTTAAGGCTGTAAAGTTCAGTGCGTAAAGCTTCTCTAACTTCAATGGAGTACGGGTACAGCTGAAGTTCTGAAGTAACGTAAGTAGCTCTAGATTAACACAATAATGTGCGGCTCTAATAACCTACCAACTCACCATC
The DNA here is from genome assembly GCA_037013595.1 of Dicorynia guianensis. Lineage (NCBI taxonomy): Eukaryota > Viridiplantae > Streptophyta > Magnoliopsida > Fabales > Fabaceae > Dicorynia > Dicorynia guianensis. The sequence continues at coordinate 9,381,266 of JASUAB010000011.1, forward strand.
CAATTCTTGGGCGCCATTGATTAGTTGCGGGCAGGAAAGGCACTTGTAATTGCTCCCTACAGTTTTTTCCATAATTCGGAGTGAGCCATTTCATTGAATCATCTAAATCGGTGCTATATTTCATGTCTTCTGTCAAAGGGACCCCGATTTGAATTTACTTCTTTTCTGTCAAATAATTCAGTTCTTTGAATGTGGCTGGGTTCCCCAAGTGGTTTGGAAGCTTGACACTTCCTAGTCTACCGCAGCATGAACTTAAGCAAGCCGGTCAATAATTCTCACTAAAAGTGTATTAATCCTACTATTCTCATTAATTAGAATTTATAAAATTTTAATTTAAAAAATTTAAATTATTATTAATAAATTTATTATTTGTAGGACAATTGATTCTGAAAATGTATTTTTGCCAAAAATAGCATGTAAATAAGCAATTAAGGACTAAGATAAAGCCTCCATTGCTTAGCTCGGATTAAATATGTGGAGAACTAGTGAAAGAATGAGCCTAGTGCTTTATGCTTACGAATCAAAGGTCATGATTTTTTTTAACCAAACACCTCTAAAGTTGCATACTCCTAACTTTGAGACATATAATGCACATTTATGGTGAACCGATATTTCTTTTGTTGTTCCCGGAGATTTGGTTTAATAGCCGGCCTTATAGATAACTGGTTTAGTTTCCTCTGATATTATACATCAAATGATTATAAATGAATAATATGTTAAATGACACTCAGTTTTTTTTTTTATAATTAATTTTTTTAATAATATAAAAAAATAACAAATCGCTTAACCCAAAAATTTATATTTAAATAAAAGCAGAAAACTTCAAAATAAGGACAGGTGATTAAGGCTTTTTCTAATCAGTTTATATTCTCGTAACAATAACATATGTCATTTGCTGCATGGTGGACCAATTAATCAATACCTTGGCTATAAAACTAATTAGAGGAAATCTTATGCCAAGTGAACAAGCTTTATTATTATTTTTGGTCGCGATTTTCTTATTTGGGATTCATTATTCAGGTTCCTTTTTTTTACAATAAACTTGAAATTTCTTTTCTACAGAGAAAGAGAAACTGAAATAGCTAAACCTTCTCCCACATAAATAAATAATGCTCACCGATGTACAAAAAAGGCAGTTGGTGTCTATGGGGATTGATAGCTTCCCCACTACGAAGAAATTAATACTTAGTTTCCAAAACTATGTAGTTTTTACTGAAAAAAGCCAAGTAGAGAACCTACCCAACGATCTATTATTGTCATTAATTTCAACGGATTCATTGAATCGAGATATAATTGATGCAGATGCTACTTAACTACCAGTCATGGTTTCGATTCTGAGAAGGCTAGTAACATCGGCATCCCTGCCACCCACCAGAGTATCTCTCTCCTCCAAATTCATGGATTCTTCTTCCAACGTTGACGGAGGATTATCGCAGAGACTTGTCGCCTTAGCACAACAGCTTCGCCTTTACAAGCCCCCACCTTTCCCTGACGACATCGAAGAACAAAGCATTGAAGAAAGTGGGGGAAAAGTCGTTTCCCAAGTGGGTTTTCCAGAATCAGCCACCCCAATTGCTCGGCGGCCAGAAAAATTTAGACCCAAAAGAGCTGCTGTTTTGATCTGCCTTTTTGAAGGGGATGGCGGGGATTTGCGGGTGATTCTCACTAAGCGATCTTCGAAGCTGTCTACTCACTCGGGTTAGTGGAGTTAAGGGCAAATATTGTTTGTTTGTTTGTTGAGAAGATGTGTTTGCTTATAATTCTTTCAAATGTACGAAAATTCATCTCGATTGGGTTTTAAGCTTTATCCCTTCTAAGATGTGGATTAGCTAAAAATCACATCTTGAATTTGTTTTCTTTTGCTTTGCATTTTGTGAATTAAAAAGGAGTGAACAAAGGATTGTGTGTGTTGATGATTCTTGTGCAGGTGAAGTGGCCTTGCCTGGTGGCAAAGCAGAGGAGGGGGATAAGGATGATGGAGATACTGCCAAAAGAGAGGCAAAGGAAGAAATTGGGTTGGACCCAGAACTCGTCAATGTTGTTACCGTTCTTGAACCATTCTTGTCTAAGGTATGAGTTCTCAATGGCATTTCACTTGTTAAGGTATAACTTTGATTGACCTCTGTCCTGGCTGGTGAGTGGCCGAAACCAAAATTGAGTAGTCTGCATTTAGATGTCATTAAAAATTTTATATGCATGAAAATTATTTCACTGATGGTTGGTTAATGAAATAATTCTATGCCGTAATATGTAGGTTTAAACAGTCAGATTTGTCTAATTATATATTGCAACTAGATGCATGAAAAATTGTGAAGCACTCTATAAATCTTGATATCTTGTTTGATGTTTATCTCTTGAAGGGAATTACAGATTATAAGTAGGTAAGTGGCCATTACACAATCCGTATTTTGAGAATATTATGACCGATAAAGGATTATGAGATGATAATTTGCAGGCAAATCAGGCAAGATTGCTACACCTTTTGTGGTGCTTTGTCAATACCTATGGCAGTAAGAACTTCATAATTGAATGCCAAATGGTGCATTTCTAGTAAATTTTGAATGGACTAAGACTCACTATCAACAAAATGATGTACAGTAGTGGTACTAAGGATATTTGTGAACAAAACTTGTGGTGATTGTTCGTCTTGGATACTAGTTGTTTGACAACCGCTACATTTCTGTCTAGATCTCACATTAAGTATGTGGTGAATGGGTTTGTTTTGACCTGGGCATACATGCCAGTTGCATGATTGAGACTTCTATCCTATTTATTTGTTTTTGTTTGTCTATTTCTCATCTGCTACTGCCAAAGATCTTAGGATTTCCATGCTTTGGAGTTATAGTCAATTTAAAAAGATTTTGAATATTAAAAGATTTCAAAATTGGCATTGCTGAGGGGTATTTTTGGATTATGCATGCTGGAAAATTGAAGCTGGAGACTTTGTAACTATGGTTTTGTGAAGTTTTATTGATTATATGGCAGGATTATACTGGAGCAAAAGGGATGTCATTTTTCACAAGATATACCGTACTTTTTTTGGTCTGTATTAGATAGGCCATTGCTCAGAGAATAATTTCCGTAGGAGTAATGTACAAAAGGTCATGAGCAGTAACTCTTCTAAGGATTCTAACTTTTGATGTACTCAGAATAGATATTTACAGGCAGCTGTCTTCCTACTTACTGAGGATATTGATTTTACCAAGAATCTCAAATTCTATCGGGAAGTTACTGCTTTCCATTGAAATTGTGAGCTCAACACTTTCACCAAAACCAATTTATCTATCCTGATATCTAGAGTAGATGACAGAATTTACAAATTGATGGTTTCCCCAATTTGTCTGGTTGTAAGATGTTTCTAATACCTAGTAATGCCGATTTTAGCATATAAAAATTGGTTTTGATTTTATCATCATAGCTCTTGCCCATGATTGGCATTTGACTGATTTGAAAGCTTCAATTGTTGATTAGTTTTTCTGGAGTGGAAGTTTACCTATCATTTTATTCTGTGTAGCACCTCCTGAGAGTGGTTCCTGTCATTGGCATACTTCACGATAAGAAAGCCTTCAAACCTTCTCTCAATCCCGCCGAGGTGGAAGCAGTATTTGATGCGCCTTTGGAAATGTTTCTCAAGGTCTGTTATTAGTTTCATTTCTGTCTTCTACATTCTTTGCATCCAGAGGTTGTCTGATGTTATTACTTGAAACAGGATGAAAATCGGAGTCAGGAGGAGAGGGAGTGGATGGGAGAAAAGTATCTGATACATTTCTTTGACTATGAAATCGATCATAAAAAATATCTCATATGGGGTTTAACAGCTGGGATCTTGATCAGGGCTGCATCAGTTGTGTATCAACAGCCACCAGCATTCACGGAGCAGAATCCCAAATTCAAGGTTCCTCGAGTTTTAAACGAGGATACTGTAATGCGTTGAATTCAAGATATCATTTGTAATTTTAATTATTTGTATTTGTTCATTATACAATATTATTCATCACAACTATAGATTTAAGGTACGGTAATTTATTCAAGAATCCAAGATTAGTGTTTATATGTACTGAAAGGAAGGATAAGAGTAGGATTCTTGGAATCCCATTTCTGCTTACCAAATGACAGCATAAATACTGAATAATTTAGTATCAATAGTCCCAGAATCATTTGCTGATTTATAACTTATTTTAACTGTTATTTAGACAGTTCGTACAATTTCGGCTTTAATACTTGTACCTTTTGTCTGGATGAGATAATTTTGAGACGAGACATTTCTCGGAGAAGAAGATGAGAAATGATAATGGTACAATTTAACTCTATATATTCTTTATATATATTTTTACATTTTTAATTTTTGTGTCTTCAACTCAAATTACTTTCTCTTTAAGATTTTTTTATTTATTAATATTTATTTTGAACATACCCACTTTATACAGCTATCATTACTTGAATAAGATTATAGTTATTTACTGATATGTAACCTATCAAAAATATAGACCAACCCTGTGTTGGAAGATTCTTAAAAGCATTTTAAAAGTTGAAAAGAACACTGTTGAAGTATTACAAAAGGTTTGGAAACTTCAGCAAATCTCAGCAAGTCGAACCTTGCATTGGCTAGGAATATTTATAGCGAAAAATACTAAATATAAAAAGAACCGCGATTTTCATAAACATTAAAAAATGTACATGTCTGCCAGAAACATCTCAATTAGCAAAAGAAATTGCGTACAGCTGCGGAAGGAGACCTGGTCGGCGCGAAGAGCCAACGTCCAACGACAATTGCTACTCGAAAGAAACCAAAACGAACGCACAAGTACGTGGAAGAGCAGAGGAGTTAAAGGAATGGGTTCAAACAGGCCGGAACCGAGAGTGTCTCAGAGAATACAAGCTTTACTTCAGCATTTCCGATCTACCATGTCCTCCAGCGGCAACAATTTGACGCAGAACCAATACAATCCCACCAAAAGAGCTGCAGTACTGATCTGTCTCTTTGACGGTGGCGATGGGAATCTGAGAGTAATTCTTACCAAAAGGGCTTCATCTCTGTCAACCCATTCTGGTAAGAGGCATTTTCGCCTTCCCATGCTGTAATTGACTTCTGGTCATTGTTTGCGGGGCTGAAAGCTGAATATTTTAGGTTTTGCCCTTCTCTGTGACCACATGTCAAATGGGATTATGTTATTACAGGTGAGGTTGCGCTGCCTGGTGGGAAGAGAGAAGATGGCGACGCTACCGATGTAGAAACGGCGTTGAGGGAGGCTAAGGAGGAGATTGGCTTGGACCCATCGCATGTTACTGTTATCACTGTTCTTGAACCATTTAATACTAAGGTATATCTATATGCTCAGTTTGTGCGGTTCAATTTGCATGTTGTATTCGTATGAAATTTTCTTGAATAATTTATCTTGAGTAACTTCTTATTGCGATTACGTGTCCTTCGGATGACTGTGTAAATGGCATACGTCAATAGCAGTTCAGGTTATACTGTTGTATTAATTGTTAAAAAAACTAAAAAATGCAACGTCAGTAAAATGAGATACGACAACATCTCTCGTCATTTGACATAAGCCTATGTTTGGATTTAAGAGGGAGGGAATGGAGTGGCTCATAATGGAATGGAGTGGAATGAATGTACATGTGCCTCTCCGTTGTTTGGATGTTTAATGAGGAATGGGAGGGAGTCCCTGCCATTTCCCAATTGAGTGTTTTTTTTAGTTTTGAGGGGGGAAAAGGGTGGGTGGGGGGGGGGGGGGGGGGGTGTTGTTGTGGGCGGCCTTTGATGTCATTGTACTTCCCCCCTTAAAAAAGCATCCAGTTGTATAATAATTTGGAGAGAAATCAAGAACTTCTCTGTAACAGACCCTAACTGATTAGAACTAATGCTGACTGTTGTAACCAACTGCCAACTGGAATCCAACCTGACATAAGTAATGGATTAATCATGTCTACACTCCTTAAATTCCCCCTCAAACTCTAGGTGTCCATTGTGACAACCTTAAGTTTGTGCATGAGCTGATGAAATCTTGAACTGGATAAAGGTTTAGTGAGGATAACTGTGGTCTGTTTCATTGATGGAAGTTGCTAAACATCAATCTGATTAAGAGCCACCTTGTCACAAGCAAAGAATAAGTCAAGTTCTACATGTTTCGTCCTGGCGTGCAGCACAGGATTGGCAGAGAGATGCACTGCACTTAGGTTATCACAATACACAGTTGGTGGCTGAGGAATAGGAATACTGAATTTTGACAGCAAGGACTGAATCCAACATAGTTCAGCAACCGCACTTGCACAACTCTAAAATTCTACTTCAATACTAGAGCATGAGGTGGTAGTTTGCCTTTTAGAGGACCAAGTGATGAGATTGTCTCCAAGAAAAACATGGTAGCCAGAGGTAGATTTGCTATCATTGGGGTCGAAAGCCAAGTTAGCATCACAATAAGTAGTTAGATAATTAGGATCAGTCTTTTGGAAGTGCAAACCATGATTGGTAGTGCCCCCTAGGTAGTGAAGAATTCTCTTTACTGCCTGCCAATGTATTTCCCACATTGTGGAGAAATTGGCAAATCTTATTAATCAGGCTTTGTGATGGACCTTTACAGAGAGGGATCAGTGGTAGGATAAATGCCATAAGTGGTTAGTCTTGCACTAGTGGCCATGGGAGGAGCAATCGATTTTGCATATTGCATTTTAGCTCTGCTATGCCCCTTGTGTATTTGGTTGTGACAATAAGAGACCTCCATCAGGCGCGGGTTTAACTTCTATGCCAAGGAAATAGTGAACTAGACATAATTCCTTAAAAGCAAAGGCATTGTTTAACTGAATTATAAGTTCCTGAGTTGCAGTAGCAGAAGAGGCCATGATCAGAATGTCATTGACATACATAAGGGCTAATAATGTTTGAGTTAGATGTCTTGATGAATAGAGAAGTATCTTGCAGATTTAAATCCGAGCCCCTGTAGTGCACTAGAGAGCTTTTGGAACCATGTTCGTGGTGCTTGCTTTAGGCCATAGAGGGCCTTCTTGAGCTTGCAGACCAGTTTGGGATTTTCTGAGATAAGTCCAGGTGGCCGCCATATTAAAATGGATCTTAGTTAGATCCCTACTAAGAAAAGCATTATTTACATCCACTTAATGAATATTCCACCCTTAAGAAAGTGCCATGATGAGTACTACTCTTATGTTGTGGGTTTAACCACTGGGCTAAACACTTCAGAGAAATCAGTACCAAGCCTTTGATGAAAACCCTTTGCAACCAAATGAACTTTCTGTTTTAATACCGTCCCATCAGGATTCTACTTTAATTTAAACACCCATTTGCACCCAATCGGGGTTCTCCCTTTTGATAACTGCACTAGATCCCATGCGTGGTTCTTTAGAAGAGCTTTATACTCTTCTTCCAAAGCAAGTTTCCACTGAGGCTGAGACAATGCTTCATTTACCGAGTTAGGTTCTAGAGCATCTGTAAAAACTTCAGGTTTAAAGATCCTTGACTTACTCCTTGTCTGCATTGGATGCAGATTAGTGACTGAAGTCTATCCCATATTACTGGTATTCAGATGTTCAGCTGCTGTGATTTCTTTAGAGGAGCCTGCAACATTTGGAACTAACAAAATAAGCAGAATTTGAGCGTTCAGGTATCCAATCAACATGCTGAACATTCTCCGATGAAGGTAGAGTGGTGGTGGAGAGGAGGATAGGTATGGCTACAGTAGAATGAGGAGGTTCTGGTCTTGTAGATAAAAGGGATTGAGATGCATATGGAAAGGTTAATTCGTCAAAGATCACCTCTTTTGAAATATGAAGTTTGCCGATGGAACTAAGGCATTTATAGCCTTTATGATGAGTACTATAACCTAGAAATGTACATGGGACAGATTTGTATAGAAATTTAGGTAAATTGTAGGGTCTCAGGTTTGAAAAACATCTACATCCAAAGACCTTAAGATGATGATAAGCTAGCTTTATGTTGAATAGTACCTCAAGTGGGGATTTATGGTTCAAAAGGGGAGTTGGTAATCAATTGATAAGGAGATGAGAAAAGCATCATCTGAAAAATTCAATGGCAAAGAGGCTTTGTGTAGAAGTGTAAGACTTTCAGTAAGGTGCCTATGCTTCCTCTTGGCTACCCCATTTTGTTCATGAGAGTGGATGCAAGAAATTCTGTACATGATACCACATTGCTAAAGGTGGGTGGAAAAGGATATTTATTCCCCTCCCCAATCAGTTTGAAGAGCTTTGATTTTGTGGGACAATTGGAGTTTCAGCATTTTTTGAAAAATTACAAAAGGCTTGTATTGCTTTGGACGTCTCTTTGAGAGGGAAAATCCAAGTAAATCTGCTAAAAGCACCAATGAAGCTAATAAAGTAACGAAAATCATTGTTTGATAGTATAGGTGCAGGAACCCAAAGGTCTGAATAGACAAGTTGTGGTAGAAAAGTGTTGGTTGTTTCAGAAGTATAAGCAGGGAGCTTGTGATTTTTTCCCATACAACATGATGAACAAAAAGAAAGTGATCTTTTATTGATAGAAGGTATGTTACATGAACTCAGTACATGATGGAATACATCTTTTTAAGACATGGCCTGATCTAAAATGCCAAATATATAGTGGAGAAGGTTTTGGTGTGATAGCCACAAAGGCAGAGTTGGTGAATCTTGATGCTTATGGGTTATTGGTTTCTTGGACAAGATCAGTTGGAGGAGGTACAATTTGCAAACCATCGAAAACATACAGTCTATCTCTATGCTTTCCTGTCATGAGATAGCTCTTGGAACCATGTTAGGACCTCAATGGGGGATAAAGGGCAGTAGGGTGATAGGAAATTGGAGCAGTCCAAGCCCACCGCTAAAATCAGCCCAAGTTAGAGAAAGGAGTCATGTGAGCAGTAAGCAAGAGAGGATCATTAGGGTTGAGTGGAGATTGCCACGTAGGTAAAGGAGGGTTGTTTATAGAGAGGTGGTTAGGGGAATAGGGGGGATTGGGTGAGTCTTCTTCTTGGTAAAGCTATTGCTTTGGGCTGGGAGAGATTTGGTCTCTTGCAGCTTTGTCCTGGGGGGCCTAGTACTGCTAGTGATCAGTGACTTCTTATTGTCTTTTCATTTTCTGGTTTCCCTTTCTGTAAGACCAGAGCATCCTCCATTGGAGCTTGCCTCTTGGTTCATGGTTATTTGGATAAATAAAACCATTTTTTGGAAATTTCAATCTTGAGTCCTATCAATTAGTCCGACTTGCCAAATGATAGCAATGGGGAAGGACTCAGGATTTATGAAGTTGGAGAAAAAAGTGGAGTGCCTTAAAGAAGAAGCGATGGAAAAGGGATTCGAGATGCGGCCAGTGGCAAAGATTTTGAAGGCTACCAATCGGAAAGTTGATAAGCTAGAGGAGTTGCAACTGATATTGAAGATGTATTTACTATTGGATAAGATGTGCTCTACGATGACGTCAACAACGAAGGTGTCAACGATAGTGGAAATTGAACCTCTGAAGGTAAACAACACTAACGGAGATGGAGAAAATGGCACTGAGATGATTATGGATGAGAACCTTGAAGATAAACCCACGAAAGAAAATGTAACCACTCCAAATGATGTGGACCTTGTGAATGAGTTCGTGGAGGTGGTGAAAGTGATGACAGTGGAGATGGGTGTTGAGGCTGATGAGAAAATCAAGCCAGCGAGTGAAATAGGATCACTCTTGTGCGATCATACAATTGGACATCGAGATTGCAAGAACTTTGGCAACAAATTGCTCGGTGAACAACCAGTCGTTTGGGTTGAAGTTGGAGGTTGATGACAGAGGTGGGGACGCATCTACCACAAGCCAAAGGGCTCTGATTTTGGTCGATACGGGGTGAAATCCCGGTATTGTCGGGGAGTGCTTCTGTGTTTGCAAACTAGGGGAGGTAACCTTCTCCAACCCAAACCCGTTATAGATGGCTTTCTCAAGTTTCCCCTATTGATGGTGAGCAGTGCCATCGACCTTGCCTGTGGCATAGAAAAGGAGATTGTGGCAAGTTTTGGAGGATATGACCATGGCGGAACGTGAGAGACCATGGGAGCCCCTGCGTTTTGGCTTCGGCCAAACTAGACCCAAGTGCCAACGGGCCAAATTGGGGTAAGTGGGCCCAATAAAGGGACTTCCGGATCTGTTTGGAACCTAAGGCGGAGGAGCACTAACTCGAGCAGCGTGTTTAGACCTCCTGGGAATAACTTCGTCAATGCGTCAAGTAACGCAGAGGGGGAAGCGGTCTCAAAATCCCGTCGCACGAGCTCTTCGCTGCCCAGCAATGGCCGAACCCAGCTAGGACTTCTTCATTTGGCAGGACAGCACCTATTGCAAACTCAACTCCATTGGGTCCAGCTTAATTCGAGAATAGGTAAATTCCTTGAACAGGATGCTGAAGATCTAGTTGTTTTCTTCTAGATGACATGCACCCTAGAATGAAAGCTACAAGAACTTTGAAACTGTGTGCGATGGAGCAATTGGGTTGCTTATTCCAAAAAAGGCAAAGATGCTCGTCCAAATTGCCCATTGCGTTGAGGATAAAGGCACCCAAGTGCGAATTGCACAAATTATGAAGGAAGACAGAAAAGGGCAGAAGAAGGGCCTTGAGGAAGCACGGAGCTATCTTCACCCTCCATCTATGCTAAAGATAGTTGTGCTAGTTTCAGCCAAAACCACTGGTGGCAATGGAGAGAACCTGTTGCATGGACGTGGAAAATTAAGAGCTCTCTACAAAAGAAAGCGAATTCATAGGTATCTATTAAGATGTGTCCTGGAATCAAATATGACAATTTGCAATTCCAAAATTAGCATATACTCTAGAGATAATAAACTCATGGAAGCTGGGGAAGACTATGCCCTTTCGGGCTTATATAGAACAGCCCAAGCCATTTTCCAAAAACTGCAAACTGCTGGCTTAAGGCCATATTTGTGCTTGGTCACTATTGCTCTTCAAGCAATTACTGAATTGGGTTTCTTCAAAGTAGGGAAAGAGATTCACGGGTATTTCATCAGAAATAGTCTTCAAATTTGTGCTTATATGCATGACTGCTCAGAAAAAGCTGAAGCAGCATTCCATGGTACATAAAATAAAACTACTTGCGCCTGGCATTCATTGATGTCAGGGTATTCCTTTAACGGTCTCTTTAATGGAGTTGAAACTCGATTGAATCAAATGGGGAAGGCAGGGATAGGACCTGATTTGGTGACATGGAATAGTTTGGTGGTGACATGGAATAGTTTGGTCGCTCGTTATTCAATGTGGGGCCATAACATGGAGACTTTGGCTGCAATTAATTAGATCAAGAGTTCCGGATTAACTCCTATTGTGGTTTGCTGGACTAATTTGATTTCAGGCTGTTCACAAAACAAGAACTGTAGTGATGCTCAGAACCTCCTTAGAATCCTTTGGGCTGGTTGCAGTAGGTGGATGAAGCACAAAACAAAATACCACCAGACATTAGAAGCGCCAACTCTGGGCACTTCCCTGATGGTGTTGTTCCACTGCAGCCTCAAGCTTTTGGAGCATTTGGCAGGAGTTCAATGACTGTTGACTTTGAAATCCCTGGTAAACATGAAGTTCCATACCCAGAGGATGTTGTTTCTGATGGCGAAGTAGGTATAACCCCTCATTATCTGTGGCCAACTAACAAATGGCTGAAGGCTGACCATGAAAGGGTTTATTGGACGGGGATGGCCATCGACAGAGGAAAGTGCCTTAAGAGCCATGGAGATGTGATCAATAGAACCGATGGAGTAGGCTGCATTGCTCAAAGAAGTATTGATGACATTGGTGATGGGGATGCTGCGGGTTTGGTGCAAGCTTATATTGAAGGGCATCTCAAAGCGTATGAATCAATCATATTGAAGTTAACTGGAACTTGGGATAGAAATTCCCAGGGGTTATTCTATGGATTTGTAGTGAATTCCCCGAAACATGTCAAACATGCTTTCTCTACCAGCAAGTATGTCTTTCCAAGAAGACTTTTCGTTTTCATCAATTTCAACCCACCATGTTTCCAATGCTGTGGAGATAACTACTCATCACCTACGTGGACCTACAACTCCATATGCTAATCAAATGTTAATGGTTGAAGCTGCTTGGGAAGCTTTACACATATCTCCAGGAAGACAACCTAATTGCAGCCTTGAGGGCAAGGCTGATTTAAAGAGGGGAGTATCGTTAGGACCTCAATGGGAGATAAAGGGCAGTCAGGTGATAGGAAATTGGAGCAGCCCAAGCCCACAATCAGCCCAAGTCAGAGAAAAGAGTCATGTGAAGAGTAAGCAAGAAAGGATCATTAGGGTTGAGCGGAGATTGCCACGTAGGTAGAGGAGGGTTGTTTATAGAGAGGTGGTTAGGGGAATAGGGGGGATTGGGTGAGTCTTCTTCTTGGTAAAGCTATTGCTTTGGGCTGGGAGAGAGTTGGTCTCTTGCAGGACGGGACTTTGTCCTGGGGGGCCTAGTACTGCTAGTGCTCAGTGACTCTTATTGTCTTTTCATTTTCTGGTTTCCCTTTCTGTAAGACCAGAGCATTCTCCATTGGAGCTTGCCTCTTGGTTCATGGTTGTTTGGATAAATAAAACCATTTTCTGGAAATTTCAATCTTGAATCCTATCAAACCATGAGTTTTAACATAGCAATGGTCAGGATAAAACTCAAAGTAAAACTTTATTGTCTCTTGCAAACTTTGAGACACTTGGGAGATTCCTGGTAATCTGTGGGACATGCAGTAGAGAATTAAGGGATAGATAGGTGTTTAAAGGGGTTTTGACCTGAGAATATCCTACATGTTGAATTGACAAACCTATTCCATTGCCAATGATGACTTGTTCTGGTCCAGTGTAGGCTGTTCTTGCTGTTAGATTGTCAACATTGTGTGTCAAGTGATGACTTGTTCTGGTCCAGTGTAGGCTGTTGTTTCTGTTAGATTGTCAAGTGGTTAGTGGCACCTAAATCAGGATACCACCCCTGATCAACTGTCCTTTCAGTGCTGTTGATCATAACTTGTGTTGGTGCTTTGGAATCATTATGGTCCTTATATTGAGAAATTGGAAATTCTGGAGTCTGGAACTCAGTCCAACCTTGGTTAACTATTCTCTTGGTGCTTGAAAGCATGGCCTGCATAGTTGGTCTCACAGCGCTATAGTTGTTATACTGAGTAGGCCCTTGAGATTCAGTGGGAAACCTTGAGAAATTAAAGTTTGGTCGTGCTGGATTGTGTCCTGGATACTCTACATCAAACCTGAAATGATTGTACCAAGCTGTATGTCCATGTCTACCATAGACTTGGCAACTATAATTGCTTCTTGGACCTTGACGTCCTCTACCTCTTCCTCTTGGAGGTGCCTCTCTGAAACCCTCTGTAACTGCTATTGTAATGATTCCTTTTAGGCTGTTGGTGATACTGTTGAAACTTATGTTGCTGAAACTGAGAATTATTCTGTTGCCAATACTTGTCTTTAGCCATGCTCGTTGAGCTAAGATTTACTGAAATCTACTCAATTTCTCTCATACGCCACTCCAGTCTTGTTTCCTGAGCTAGTAATAAAGCTTCAACATCTTCTATGGTATAATTTTCTAGTTTAGTCATTATAGAGAATACCAAAGGATCACATTCCCGTGGAAGACCATCAAGTACAGCCTCAATGTGGTCAAAAGAGCTAATCGGATTAGCAATAGAAGCAAGTAAATCAACAATTCCTTCAACTTTCAGAAGATATTCGCCGATAGACTGACCTCCTTTCTTCGTCTTGTGCAGCTGATTTCGCAATTGCCTTATTTTGGCTATGGTTTGTGACGCAAAATAGCTCTCTATTAGATCCCAAACTTCACTTGACCATGTGCAACCAATCATACGGATCAAATCAGTCATAGATAATAAAGTCCACGACATGAGAAGCTGATCTTGATGTAGCCACTCAATAAAGCTTGGATTGATTTTGCCTGCAACTTCATCTTGTTCTGTAATAAATTTTGGAGGTGACCTTTCAGAGATGAATTGCTCAAGATTGTGGCCTCTAATGGCGGCCAAGTCTTGCTGATTCTAAAGCAGATGATTATTTGGACCAAATTTTGCAAAAACTACATGAGATAAAGAGATTGAGGGATTTCTAACAAAATAAATAAATAAATAAATAAAGAGATTGAAGGATTTTTGGTGGTGGAAGGATTGAGATTTGATGCTCTGCCATTTAAGATGGCTTGAGAGCTCTGGATTCCAAGTTGAGAAATAATTTGGAGAGAAATGAAAGTCTTGATCCATTGAATACTGAGAGAAGGCCCTTATAGCCCAAAGTACAATCGAGAACTCTGTAACAAACTCTAACGGATTACAACTAATGCTGACAGTTGTAACTAACTGCCAGCTGGAATCCAACCTGACATGACTAACTGACAGCTGGACTACACGTGTCTACACTCCTCAAACTCACTTTTATAAACAACATGCCACTTCACTCCTGGCCTTTACCCTCCGTGCCATCCATCCAAACATTCCTTAAGTATCCTCTAGAAGAACATTTAATTTGTATGGATTGACTAGAATTACAGGTGCGGGAAATGGTAATGAAGACCATTAAAGGAAACGGAAAATTAGTGTGAGCACTGTGATGTTGGTTTGTATTGAGCCATAATTTATACCATAGAGCTAGTTTCTGAAGTAATTACTGGTTTTAGGCTTCCAATGATTACTGTCAACTTCTGCTGCAGTAGTAGGTTTAGTATGCGTTGTTCCTGCACTTTTTCCCACTGTATCTAATCAGACACCTGGCCTTTTCTGAACCATACATTTGGATATTACAATTCGCAAGAACCAATAGGAGGCTTCCAAGGATATTTTAGTATTAAGTTGGTAGTACTTCAATTGCGCAGTGTCTCTGAGATCACCACGGGAAGTATGTGGTTTTTATTTACTTGAATGCAACTATGCATATCTTGGACATCCCAAAGTATTCCTAGTTATTATTATGGAATTCTTATGCAAGGGCTCTCCACTACTGCTTCTCAGAATTAAATGGTTTATATTTGCTACATACAAATGCCACTTTGTAGTACATAGCAAATTTTTTCATTGAGGATCTCAAAAGCATATTCTCTGTTTCAACTGTAAATATATTAAATCCCTAATGTACCCGTTAGCCTGAAACACCAATATTTCCTCGAAGAACATGAGTGCGATTCTTACAAAACTGCTTTGGCAGTCCTAACGTCCAGTTTCCACACCATAATTCCTTCCTGAATTGCCTCCTCAGAAGGTTTGATCATCATTTTACCACTTAACCATCAGTGAATTGAAAAACACCCAACTTGATTGATCTGAAGCTTTTAGTCTGCTCTTAATAAATACTTATCTCCAAAAAATTATCATCAAATTACACTTACCTGTTTCATAGATCCAAAGTGCTGTCATGTATAATGGTTTTGTCCAATTTATTACCTCCTGCCTACTCATTCCATCCATGATGGGAATGAAGTGGGAGGAGTAATAAATTCAGTAGTCAACCTGCATCCTTTGAATCTGATAGGAACTAGAAAACCAGAGAACTGAAATAGTAACTCATATTAACAGCAAAAGAAAATTACAATGGAGAAAATGACTCTCTGAACAATATCTTTCCCACCCCACTGGCTGTTCGAGGCGCTGGTCCCTTCCCACATTCTACTCAGATTTTCCTGACCTATACCTCTCATCCCTTGCTCTATTTATTCGCTTCTAACTAACTCCCTTAACTGAATTGTCCCTGTTTCTTCCTCCTACTGCCACGTGGCCTTATCCCTGGCAACCTGGAGTTACTGTAAACTCCCTTTGTTATATGAGTGGTTCCTGTGGGTGCTCAACTACATTTCCTAACATATACCCTAATAATTGGGTTTCTATTAGAATCCAAGATTCTCAATAAATTCTAAGCCTTTTGATCAATTTTCTTTTATGAAGTTTCAATTCTTCATTGTACAGACCAAGTAACTGTTTGCAAAGAATAATATAAACTAGTTCCAGCAAACCTAGAAACTCACAACTTCCTGCATGGTCACTGGATGGGAAAAACCTAACTGCTCACCATGGTATAAGTAAACAAAAGAATAGAAAATTGTTACTATTCTTTTGGTAACTGGCAACTTCAATGATGTCCTGACAAATAAATACTGGAGGTTAGGATATCGTAACAGTTCAGAAATTTCACTGTTAGGGCTTTAGCCCACAACAGGATTCAAATCATATATGATAGAATAAATTACATTAACCTTCCGATTATAACACTTCACTCTATTCTTACTTAAATATGACACTTCACTCCATTTATTCAAATATTAATTAAAAAATATACTTAATATTAATAAAATATTCACAAAAAAATATTAAATCAATATTTTAATCTAATTTTATTTAAAAATTATACTTTAATTTAGTTAATCATTTTAAATAATTAATATTTTGATAAATTATATTTTTTAATTAAATAATTATATTTATTACAAAGTATAAATTTAACAATATGTATGATTATGAAAAAAAATTTAATACAAATATAGAAGCATATTGGGGATGAGTTTAACTAAGAAAAAAATATAGAGTATAATTGATTTTATTTTTTACTAACTAAACTCATCCTAAGATGCCTCTATATTTGTACTAAATTTTTTTATAATCATACATATTGTTAAATTTATATTTTGTAATAAATATAATTATTTAATTAAAAAAATATAATTTATCAAAATATTAATTATTTAAAATGATTAACTAAATTAAAATATAATTTTTAAATAAAATTAGACTAAAATATTAATTTAATATTCTTTTTGTGAATATTTTATTAATATTAAGTATATTTTTTAATTAATATTTGAGTAAATGGGGTAGAGTGTCATATTTAAGTAAGAATGGGGTGGAGTGTCATAATTAAATACCTCAACAAAAGTTAGTGTAATTTACTCTTTATGATATGGTTGGTTCAAGCCTATCCATTCACGTTGTAATTATGCCTTGTAATCTATTTCAGCCTTTATTAAAGCTGTGTGTAACCCTCTTTTTAACAAGCTGGTTTTTAAAGTGCAGTATGGTGTGACAGTAATTCCTGTGGTTGGAATATTGTCTGACAAGGATGCATTTACACCAGTTCTAAATTCCGCAGAAGTTGAAGCAATATTTGATGCTCCATTAGAGATGTTCCTTGAGGTTGTAGTCCAGTTCCCATTCTCACTTGTAAATTTGTATAGTTTGACATGATTTAACTCAACTTTTTGACATGATGATATGAATGCAGAATGAGAATAGGAGAGCTGAGGAAAGAGAATGGATGGGAGAGAAGCATCTTGTACATTATTTTGACTTTGAGGTTGATAATAAGAAGTATGTGATATGGGCTCTAACTGCGGCAATTTTGATCAGGGCAGCTTCGTTTCTATATCAGCGGCCACCAGCATTTCTAGAGAGGAGGCCTAAAATATGGGGAGGAGTTGCTGAAGGTGATAGGATAACACTACAGCATATTTCCAAACAGTGATTTATTCAGTTTCTTTTTCTCTAAAATTGTATGATAATTTTCAAATCTAACTTCGCTTTTGCAATTAATAAAATGTAGAAAAGCGAAGTGAATTTCTCATTTTGGTGATATATGAGGGGAAATATAAGAATCATTGCTGCCCAATCTCTTGCTTGTGTGTTTTCGTTTCCTCTTCTTTCTGCAGTCATGTATTTTGGTGCTGTTTATATCTGGAAACATTTTCATATTCACCTTACAGTGATACGACAGATAATTTCGTAGTTTCAATTTCTTCGCAAATTGGTCTGTCTTATAAATCATAACGATTACAAAAATAATAAATTAATTTTTATTTCATTAGAAGGATTAATTATATAAATTAAATGGTATAATTAAATTTTATTAAAAATTATACTTTTACAAATATTATTTATTTAAAAATTTCTTTTAATAAATTTTTTAAATATTTTTTAATTTTCTTTTACTTCTCTTTATTAGATTAAAAAAAGGATATTGAACCTAATTTTTGTGATGAAACCCATTAGCAGATGTGGTAACACATAATATGAAGAAGTTTATATCCTTATATGTTTTAGCATTTATAATAAAATAGTTACATTATTTTTCCAAAGGCAATGCTAATAGACTAACCACAATTTCATACTTCATTGTTCAATCCTTTTCGAGCCATCTAAAGCAGAAAATTTCCCAAATTAAATCACCTGCATTATGGCACAGAAAGTGTGAAGTTCCTTTAGACCCTAATAGAGTAGAGAAGGAATGCTGAAAGCTTAGCAGTTTCGCATCACATGTTACATGAAAAATTTGAATCATGCTGACAGTTAAGAACAATTAATATCCCCACAGGAATGGTACAAGTGTAAACCAAGAAACAGTAATATGCTCAGCAAATACCAGTACTGGACTGGGTTGTAATAACATCAGCTGAAAACCTCATAAAATTTCTCGATGACAAGTAAACCTGAGTCTATTGATTCCAAGGGATCCTTCCGAAGACGATGTCTCAAGCAGTTAGGGATGACAGTAGCAATATCCTCTGCACTTACGCTGTCTCTTCCCTTCAGAGCAGCCAGTGCTTTTGCAGCTCTGTTTGTTACTATGTCTCCTCTTAGTCCATCCACATTCAACTCTGCACAGACTTTGGAGATCTTTATCTTAAGATCTTGATCAATTTGAACAGATGAAAGACAACTCCTAGCTGAGGCAATTTGTTTTTGGAGGTTTTCCTGTTCTTCTTTGTAAGAATCTCGGAAATCCTTTGGGTTCCTGTCAAAGCGACCTCTCTCCTCCACAATCTTCACTCTTAGTTCAGCATCCCTTACAGTTCCCACTTGAGCATGCATTCCAAACCTATCCAGTAGCTGCGGCCTGAGCTCCCCTTCTTCAGGGTTGCCTGAGCCAATTAGAATAAATCGAGCAGGGTGAGAGATTGAAATACCCTCTCTCTCTACTGTATTCCAACCGGATGCAGCAGAATCCAATAAGACATCTACTAAGTGATCATCCAAAAGATTAACTTCATCAACATAGAGGATTCCCCTATTAGCTTTAGCCAGAAGACCAGGTTCAAATGCCTTGACACCTTCAGTCAGTGCCTTTTCAATGTCAATCGTACCGCAGACTCTATCTTCTGTAGCTCCCAATGGCAAATCAACCATGTTAATTTTGGTCAAGACTACCTCAATTTGTTCTCCTTTTGATACAAGTTCTCTCACTTCCATACCCATTACCTCTGGATCTTCTGGATCTGAATTATAAGGGTCACCAGCAACAACCCTGATTTCAGGAAGCAAATCAACCAATGACCTTACTGTTGTGGATTTTCCTGTTCCCCTATCCCCCATAATCATCACACCTCCAATCTTGGGATCAATCACATTAAGCAGAAGGCAAAGTTTCATCTCATCCTGTCCAACTATTGCAGAAAACGGGTACACTGGTCTCTGGCTTTCTTTAGAAACAATCTTAGTCTGGAAGTGATAAGTTCAGAGTTATGTAATATAAAACACCCACATAAGAAGAATAGAAACGCGAAGGTCCGGATCGTATTCTTTATTATTCAGCAATACATTTTCTCAAACAAATATAATTACCTATAATCCTAAGAATTCAGCAAGTACACATTACATTTTTAATTAATACTGAAGGAGAAAAAAAATTCGGGTCCTAAAATTCTATCTTCAATCTTTGATTTGCTAAAACTCCTAAGATGTTCCGGACCCAGAAAATAAATTTGAAGTCTTCCCAACAAATATCTGGAGTACAGACAGCGTTGTCAACCCCGCCAGATGAAAATCGAATATATCAGACTAACATTTCATTTTACAGATGAACAATGCTTTGCGAAATGCAGGCAAAGTCAATAGTGCAAAATGAAAAATCTGACCTCAAATTTGAACATCCTTACCCACCTGTTCTACAGAGTTTACTTCAGTGGCAACGCTTGCAACTGAGAACTGAGGCCTTCCCTTACCCTGAATTCCAATTCCTCCATAAAATTTTTTTCCAAAATTCTGCCCTGCAGACCCACAAACAGTTAACATAGTTGATAGTTACATAGTCTCTAACTCTCTGCTAGCATCCCCCTTCCATTTTCAATTACAAACTCCCAAAAGGTATAAAATTGCCCAGCTTTGATACGAAGAAACACCAAGATTTAAATTGGGTTTGTGGCATACCCACCAAAAACAATCAAGGGAAGCCAAAATAAAGGTTTTGATCCAAGAAATGAAATGTTAAGCAATGTACCTGAGGTTAAAGAGAGAGAATGAATGGAAGGCTTGGAATAAGGGGAAGCGAGATATCGGGAAGCCAAGATCGTAGCTGAAGAAGTGCCCAGCGTGGAGGCCATAGCGGAGAAGAGGTAGCAGTCCCTAGACAGAGCAGTACCCCTGTTGTTATTCACACTAACAACTTGCTTGACATGGTCTCTATTGGTCTGCTTGTGTGCGGATAAGAAGATAGATTTCAGTCGTATCTCTTAAACGGCCTTTCTCTTTCTGATCAGCTGCATAGGCTCCGTCACCAAGTTTGCTAAGTTTACGCTTGTGTCCCAAACTAGGTAACAAAGTTGTGGTGCGAATGCAATGCAAGCGCGTGTATGTGTGAATGTAATTATTTAAATACATTTAGAAGGATTGCGTTATATGTCTGTATCTATATCTATATCTATATCTATATAGATATACATTCATACATATATACACACATATAAATTTAAATTTTTTATTTTTTGATTTTAATAATTTTTTAATAATTTAATATATAAAATTTTTATTATTTATTTATTTTTTTAAATTTTATATCTACCTCATTCTTATTTTTTTTAATTTAATAACAAGATGTATATTTATATATATATAAATATTGATGCTATTCATATAAATTAAATATATTAAATATTTATTTAAAAAATTTTAATTATTAAGTTTTTCAAATTTTAAAAAAAATTTCATAAAAAATTAAGTTATTAAATTTATTAAAATTTATAAATTAAATTATAAAATATAATAAATTTATTTTTATAAAATTATTTTTATTCATATGCTTTAATTTTGAGATCTTAAATCAACAATGTAGTAAGAAAAAAATATTAATTAAAAATTAATAAATATAAATTAATATTAAATTTAATTATATAAAAATATAAAAAGAAAATAAATATAAAAATGGGTCTCTCTATTTTATAATTTTATATAAATTTTATTTTTTTGAATTATTTTATAATTATTTTAAATTTTTTATTTCTCTTACTTATAAATTAAGAGATAAAAATAATATTATTTTAACGTAATTTTAAATATATTATTTTTATATAATTATATAGATATGTTTAAATATTATAAATTTTATGTTATATAATGTTATTTTTTATATTATTTAAAATTTTTTATATAATTAATGTGAGAATAACGGGATAAGGAGAAATTATCATTATCCTCCGTTTATTCATATATAGGTGATACTCACCCGTACTCCCGCCATTTCGAAGCTCAGGGCCGTTCCAAACTCCAAAGCCAATTAGAGCAATGACACATTCCATTCCTGATTCCTTCTTCTTCAACCAAAGCTCCATTTTCTCTCGAACCAAACGGTTAATTCTCTCGCGCCTCTCCATAATCAAGCTGAAAACCTATATCTGTCGCTTGCATTCGATATTGGATGCTGAAAAGCTCCGCCGTGTCCGAAATTTTAGATCTCGCAGTATCCGTCTCTGCCGATTTGACTAGGTTTCTCGAATCTCTAAGCATGCGTTTTATTTTTTCTTTTCTTCTAGTTCGAAGATATCTGCTTGCGATTCCTTAATCTCTAGTATATATTTTTTCTTCAACTGCATTGGTTCAATTAAATTCGCTGTCCAGATCAGTTCTGGAGTTGAGTTGATAGCTTCGACAACACAATTCCTCTTTAACCTGTTGCCCTTAGTTCCGCTTGTTACAGATTAGTGTTTGTTGAATTCAAAACTAGTTTCTAATTTTTTTCCCAATTTTTATTAATTTGTGCCTTTTGTTTTATTATCAGATTCTTTCGTATTAAATCTCTTCGTTTCCTATTTTTCAACTTTGCATCTTCAATTACAGATGGAGTTACTACATTTCTGTTTCCCTTTTTCGAATATTACGGGGATTGCCATTGTTAAAACTTGAACTTAGACCATAGTTAGATTTTGCATATTTTTTCTATTGGCTCTCAATTCAATATTGTTGAGTACAATTTAGATTTCTCTTTGAAATTGGTAAAGTAGTTTCGTTGATGTTTGCAACACGCTGAAGTTCATTTATCGTATAATTATTAGGTAGTTTCCAAAGTAATTGATTTATTAAAACTTTGACGTTTTCATGGCCAATTTCACCCGATGCTTGATTGCATGTGTTTCTTTCCTTCATATGTTTTTCTTACCCTTGATGCCGTGAGACTTATCTCATCAAGTTTGACATTTAAATCTGGACCTGTTTCTGGTATTTGTTGTCCCTTTTCTTTCAAAAACTATCTTAATTAATGGTCTATTGATTATTGTTTCTCACGGGTATTTGGATTTGATAGATGGACAATTTAATTAATTCTTTTGCATATGAATGTGACAGTTTCATCCTAGTTGAGGAGTGAGTTAGAAAATTTATCAGTCTCAAGGAATGGCAGAACAGCAGAAGGAAAACTCATCGGTGGAACCAAAGCAGAAAAGTTCGTCACTAGGTTTTCCTCTCAATTGACCTTCACTTCTAGGATATAATTAGAATTACAATTTTACATTTCCTTGTACTTATAAGTATGAGATGAGGCCATGAGGGAATGGACAATCTCGGAAATGACCATACTTCACAATGCATTCCTTGTTGTAGTCAGCAATGTTTGGCATCAGTGCATGACCTTATGTTGATCTCTCAAAGAAAGCCAATACTTCACCTTAACGGGAACATGAAACCTATTGCAGCAAGCTTGTAGCTTTGTTACTCTCAGAAGCTGCCTTAATGACATGTTAGACTAGTTCGGGTTGAACTGGTGTCATCTAAATGAAATCTATACAATGAATCTCATATTCTCATGATGGTACTTTTTTCAGATGTATACGACCTTTTATGTAAAGAAATTAGTATGATATAAGATATAAAAGAGTTTAGCAGAGTTATATAGTTTCTAGTTTCTAATATATTTAATCTAAGTTCTCCTCATAATTTAGGGATACTGTTTGCATTAATTTAGGAATCTTATCTACAATCTTGTTTACTCTATCCTGTGTATCAATGCAAGGTTCCTGAGTGCATGACAACTTCTTATAAACGTGAGGTTGCATTCTTTTTCACATCCTGAGAAAAAGAAATAATTAGAATTTTTTTTTCCTACTTTTTATTAGTATATTATGGAATTTTTTTCTTGCCTTCTTTTTACTTCCATATAATAAAACTTTTGCATTCTTATTACACACAGGTGAAGTAATTTGAAAGGATTTTCTTAGCTCCTGGAAGTCACTGTCAATGGCAGATGATGATGCTATGGATTTCAGCTTTGACACAATTTCCAAACACATGAAAAAGAAATTCAATTTTGAAAAACTGTAAGTCTCACTAAAGTTAGGATTGCACTATTGCAAAGTGATTTATGGATAGCAAGTGCACTGCATTAGTGCCATTCTGAAATTTTTTGTTTTAAAAATTAGTATTGAGATGACATATTTGATAATTTGTATTTTGCAAAAATAATGGGGAAGGGTGATGGGATAAATAAAGTTGAATGTGCATTATTTTTATGTTTGTGCAGCTATATAGTGATTACAGTGGTATATATAAGAGATTTTATGGGTTGCCAGTATGTATATTATATATGCTTATGTAATAGTACTGTTGTGAGTTTGCAGTTGCTAAAAAGCAGTTACAATTAATTTTTTTTTGGTGAAAATAGGAGCCATATGTAGTGGCTTTTTAGGAGAAACTAGGGAAGTTGGGTATCGAACCCGTCCCTGGGTTCATGAGGAAAGAGTAGTGTGCCATATGAGCCGTAACTCATTGGCGCAGTTACAATTAATTTGATTTGTAGGAACATGGATCGTATTCTTGATGGTAAGTTTGACAAGATATCATTATTTAAGACACGTCAGACCTTAATTTTTCATGCCTACGCAGA
Source organism: Dicorynia guianensis (assembly GCA_037013595.1). Taxonomy (NCBI): domain Eukaryota; kingdom Viridiplantae; phylum Streptophyta; class Magnoliopsida; order Fabales; family Fabaceae; genus Dicorynia; species Dicorynia guianensis. The sequence goes on from JASUAB010000011.1 coordinate 9,405,384, forward strand.
AATCCTGCGAAGTCTAAGGAGAAAAAAAATGGGGAATCTTCTGATGCAGAAGCAGGAAAACAAGATGGCTTTAATTTTAGCTTCAATTTTAGTAAGTGGAGGAAAATATTATATGTCATTATAGGTTTTGGTACAATGGTGATTTTAATTTCCAAGATACAAATTTGATAGTTACTCAATCTTCATTGGCATAGATTGGACAGCTTCAATCTTGATTGAAGCATAATGAAAGGAGATATGACTTCCAACAGCAATCTGAGAAAAAAAGGAGTTAGTTCAGATGGAAGTGATTGCAAAGGTGCTAACATTCCTAAACCTAGTCATGCTGAAAGTATTCATTCATCTCATGATAGCTTGGCCATGAGACATCTAGCATCAGAGAGGCATGGTTTTGTCTCAAACCTATCATCCTCTGGTAACCTGGACATGTCATTTAGGGCCAGAACTTCTTCAGATATAAGGAAAATTTTAAGTACTGAAGAAATCCCACCTTCCAATTCAGTAGTTCAGAATGAATCAAAGCAAGATGCTACCTCAAAACAGAAAAGTGACATTTGTTAAATTATAAGCTTATGATGGTGAGAAGTTACTATTAGAGAATTTGAAATCTGGGAAAAGAGGTTAATTATGGATGAAAGCTTAATGCTTGTATATCATTCAGTGAGTTTACATGAATATATAAACACAGTACAGTCAAAACAGATTGCTATCTACTACTAAGCCTTATGTTTATCTCTATCTCCTAAATTACAGGATCTATATCTAATCTATTTACAGGATAGGGACTCATCTTTTCAGTCCCCTTTGATAATGCAGATAAGAATTTCATTTTCCTACGGAATTCATCTTCACTTCACAATGAACCAGAGAGCAATGACAGAGAAGCAGTTAAGTTGAGTTGCAGTACCCAAGCAGAAGCTACAAATGAGCTACAACTGGCTAAGAGTGACACAACATTTGAAGATAATATTAAAACACGTGTCTTGAAGGTTTCAGATAAAATTGACATAAGAGAAAACCAAAAGTTATTTTGGAGTGTCATTTGGCTTTAATCTTGATGAATAGCATTTCTTTATTGGATACTAACTTAATATTTATAAGATGAGCTTCTGATGGTAATGTGCTCTCAATCACTCCCCTGTAAACTGTTATTTAAACATAAAAGTTAATCTACAAGAGGTGCAGGAAGCATGTTGCATATGAATTTTATATTGTAGTTCACAATTTTCTCTCACTTGATGCAGTGAAGCTGTAGTTAATGAGAAGATGCTGTTGAAAGATAAAGAAGTCCAGGGTATTCAGGCAAAAGTTTTCAGTAGGCCAAAGGACAACAACCCTTTAAAGCATCAGTCATCAACAGGTGGGACAAAGAGCCGCTCCTTTGGCTGCCAAAAAGTTGGGGGCATGCACCTGAGATCCAGAACTGTTGCACAGTGTGTTATCCTTGCTATAATTATTATTCTTATTGGGTTTCCATGGTATTGTTTCATATAACTTTGAACAGGGAGAGCTTCAGATCAAATTGCACAAAATGTGACAGCAAATTGGTCACTAATGCAATCCCAGGTGCTAGTGAACGAATATTTCTTTATGGCAAAGATGATGCTAAAATTTCTAATAATCCCAGGTGAGATATATTTTCCACAAAATTCAATCTTCTAGTAGAAGTTTGTAGCACTCTTTTCCCAACTACATATGTGATAATTTGACGGAAGTGGGATTTTGATACTTGCTAGAAAAGAATGTGATTGTCACTACTGATCACTATCAGAGCGGGCATTGATTCTAATGAAATGGCAATTGGGGGCAAGTAGGCTGGAAATATGCAGTCAGTTAAGGAAGACATAAAGAAACGCAAACCAATGGTGCTAGTAAAGATGTTAATATGCTAAGGTAAGACAGCAGTAGATGACTTTTACCACTCAAGTTGGAAGTAGAATTTATATTATTATGTACCAGAGTTGAGATAACGTAATGTTACGAAGAATCTGTATTTCCTGGTTGGTATTAACTTAAGTTGTGCTTAAACATTCTGTGGTGAGGCAGAACCTGAGATCTTTCTACACGAGATTTTTGAGGTTCAAGGTCTGTCTATTTAAAACTACTTTTTCATCAGAGATAAGGGTATTTCAAATTTTGATCATCACATCATTCACATTGAAGGTCTGTCTGTTTATAGTTGCTTAGTGTCTACGGTTAATATACAACAACAATAGGTAGGGTTGCTGACATGGATTAATTGACACCATTGCATTTGATTAAAAATCAAATCTAATCTATAGTTTAATATATTTGACATAAAATAGAACCATCATGCATGAAATCACTATTATATAGGAAGCATCAGATAGGAGAGTTTGCTTTGTGTAGTTGCAGCAATATGAACTAAGTTGGGAAGTATCAGTCCATGTTATTATTTAACCAAAAGAAAGAGTTTCAGGTTAACAATTATGGCAATTCGTTCAGGATCTATGCTAGATGTCCTGGATTGAGGTAAAGGACTTAGTTAAGGAGTAAAATCAATAAGTGTAACTATAGAATGTATTGAGGGAAGCAATTGAAGATGATGCATGTTTATGTCCTTGTATATTTCCATATATGAAAAAGCCATTAAAATTTTTTGTCTCCTGTCCTGTGGTATCTATATGTTTACTTAGTTTTTTATATAATTCAATAACATCATTTAATTTATGTAATCGACTTACGTAATAAGATTTTTTGTGTTGTGGTATTTGCATATTTAGTATAGAAAGGACTTGCAAGATATTACTTTTGTCATTGATTTTTTATTATATTGCTCAGTTTTCAATGTATTAGACTCCAAAATATACTTTTTCGTAATCTTTATTTTTTTTGGATGGAGTGATGCGTCAGTAGACCTTACTTATAAATGGGTACGCTATGTAATAAGCTGATTTTGTCAAATTTTAAGCTTTTAACAAGACCTTGTGGGGGTTCTCAGTGTTGATGTGTGATTTGCCTTTGAATGGGAATGTATTGTAGTTCTCTTGTTAATTCGTCGAGCTTAACTGAGAACACAGCTAGACATGGTGTCCATATGCCTGCAAAACCTCAAGCTAACATTTCTGCTAAGGAATCTGTTCAGAAGTCAAGGATCACTTCCACTGAAGGAAATAAACTTGCTTCCATCAATGCTTGAAGGACCATTCCTGCTCTCTAGCATTAAGACTTATTATGCTCCTTTTATGAAGTTTGTTAAAGCCCATTAACGAACAAAAAGGAAGTCTTTTGCTCAAAAGATGTTTATGTATTGTGGGGATCACAATCGTGAAAGTGCTCACCTCACTATTTTAACTATAATGTAAAATTCACTAAAATAAAATGGAGGCATGGAATCGCTACACCATTCTGCGTTCTCCTTAAATTAAGGCTATTCCATGCCTCTCTTTTTTTGAAAGTCTATGCACTCATTTTTTTTTTAAATTTGACTTAATTCAAATTTTTCCACACTGCCATCTGTAACGGTGGCTCACTTAACATAAAAGGGCTAGCCCACTTTTCTTCTAAAGAGAAGACTTTTACAGGCCTATCCCTACTTGGCCAAAGGAAAGGAAAATAATAAATATAATATGGGCTTCGAGTTCAAGGGATATCTACATGGTTTGATCTACCAATGTATTGTAGCCTCCACTGAACCAAGTATATGCGCAAGATACCAATGGAAGATATGGAAGACAAAATAGGGATTAGGCAACCTTTGATTAACAAATAATCAATAACCTCTATCATTGACTTGCCTATTTGAATTTAATTTATAAACCCTTTTGAAGAGATAGTGTATTGTAGCCTCCACTGAACCAAGTATATGCGCAAGATACCAATGGAAGATATGGAAGACAAAATAGGGATTAGGCAACCTTTGATTAACAAATAATCAATAACCTCTATCATTGACTTGCCTATTTGAATTTAATTTATAAACCCTTTTGAAGAGATAGTTCTTTCATCCCTCTCATCGCAGAATGCCAGTTAAGCGGAAGAAATCTTATCATTGTGATCAATATAGAGGATGGTGACACTCAAGGATAAGATAAAGATCATGTTAGAATGATATCCTCTCTTCAAAGTGGGTTTGCCCTTTAACTCAATACTCTAACCGTCGTCCAAAAGTAATTAAGAAATAATTATTAAGTAATACTGCAGTACGTACTACTGTACAATTTATGCATATTACTCCAGACCGGAAGAATATGTCTGTTTATCTACTGAAAAAGAAATAGAAGAGTATTAAACGTGAAATTACTAAATTTTTATAATTTATAAATTAAGTTACGAAATTTAATAATTTAAATATTTTTAATTAATCATTTAATAAGATTTTATTTGTGAGATTATAATATATAATAATAAATAAAATATTATTTTATTAAATAAAATTTGTTACATAAATTAAATAATATTATTAATTTTATAAACAATTAAATTTTTAAAAATATCATATATATTGTAAGATATTTATTAACAATCACTTAATGTGTCATTTTTTATTTTTATTTTTTCTTAATTTCTTTTATATGTTCAAACTTTACCTATGTTTTTCATAGCCAATTCCAAAGTCAGGTAAAGTAAAAAAAAATTCATTGGTTAATCAACATTCAACTTAAAACTTAATTGAATTTTTTATAATAAATTTGTGAGAATAGCTTTTCCATAAATAATTACTACCCCATGTGTGCTGTGTGCATTTCTCTATTGATCTGAGTTCAGATATAAACTCTACTCTTCAATCTTGGTCACATCCTCACCTTATGCATCACCCTTATTATCAGTCTCGATAACATCAGTTGTAAGAAATTCATTGTTGAACTTTAGAGAGGGTTCCAGATTGAAAGAGAGAAAGAAATTAAGAGAGATATTCTGTGTACGTACAGCATATGTTTTGCCAACCAGTAACAACGGTGCATTTATGGTAAGGTGTAAGGTAGTGCTATTGCTAAAATAATTTTCTTTTTTTTTTTTTGGTTGGGATTGTTAAAATAATTTTCAAACACTTTATGATTCCACTAAATTAGGTGCACTTGGGTTGCGTGTACATTCTTTGCACTTCGATTGAAAACGCTTTGTACAGGTTGATCAAAACATATCATGTGATTCTGCCATTATCTTGTGAGCTAAAGATCTGAAATCTATGATAATTGTTCCACAGCCAATCTCCCAAACCGACCTCTTTTAATTTGTTTGCTAAACTTTTGAAAACTATAGCTCTTGTTTCAAGAGATTACAAACAAACAATTTCCAGATTCAGGTCATATACCTCTCCACTATCTGCATTTCGCTACCTTTGATAAAGTGTGTGCGTATATATAAAACTGAATCTGAGTGCTAACTGGATGGGTATGGAGAATTCAATAATGGCACTCCCTGCCTATACTATTCATTACCTGTCCTTGAGCTATGGCTTCTCAAATATATGCTACAAGCTAGATTTAAAAAGGAAGAAGATAATGTGTAGGGTGAAAAGCTCAGTGCACTTGCATAGTCAGATGCATGATACGTCATTCCTCTCAGACATAGGGGGCCGAGGCTACTCATCATAAGCTAAGACATGAGGTTTAAAAGGGTATACCATATATTGTAATCTTGTAGCACACTAGCTTGCACATTCACTATTGATTGTTGCCCAGATGCATGCTTGAGCAGGTATCAAACAGTAGAAGACACTGCACCAATTGCTCCAATTTCAAATGGGCTTGGAAGGGAGTCAAGCTGATGAATTTAATACAGGGAGTACAATTTCTGGGTACCCTATGACATAAGACACAAATTGGAGAACACACGTGGCTTGTATGATAAAATTCTTGCTTAGGTTTAATATATTAGTTTAATATAGGCTAATTTTTTCTATTTTAAAAAATAAAAAACATTGACCTGGCCTATTTATTTAAGTCCTATAATTAAAATAGACAACTAAGTTTATTAGACTTATCAACCTACAAAATATAAATTTTATATAAATTTACAATGTATGTTATTTTAAAAGTAAATATATGAAGTTTTTATATTATTTAAATAATACAGGCCAACTTATAGGTTTTATCAAAATGGGTTTGAGCTTGTTTAAAAAACAGACTTTTTATAGCTTAGGCTTGATCAAGCTGCAAGTCCCTAACAGGTAACTTTGACAATTAATTAAAATAATTAATAGTTTAGATTATTATAAAGTATAAATAAATTATATTTTATTTATCATTATTTTAATGATACAGTAATACTTGATATTATTTTGGAACTTCACACATTCAATGTATTTAAATAGTTTGTTACTTTTATTGTTAAAAAAAAAACATATTTTTGATTATAATTAAAATATTTTACTTTATTAATTTTTCATTAATGACTATTGAATGGTACACCCACCATGTTCAAAAGAACCAAAATATATACCCCTTTGATAATGAAAAGGGTCAATCTTTATGGGTCTGTCCAAATTCTCGCTCATCCAACAGACTTCATTGGAGAATTAACGCAGAGAAAGTTAAATTTGAAGCCTTCTTTGATTGATTTGCTACAGGCATACTGTCGTCACTTGTACTAATGAAATGCCAAGCTCATTTAGACCACAATTTTGGCCTATAAATAACCAATGTTCTGCCTCTGAGACTCTACAGCAGCTCCTCTGTATCTTCTATTCTTGAGCTCTCCATAATAGCTCTTCTGCCTATTCAAGCCCATATTATAATACCGAGCCGACATGGGAATGGGAAATTTAACGTTCTGGTTATGCCTCATCCTGGTGGTGGGCACCTTATCAGTTTCTGAACTTCGTCCTCTCAACGAAGCCACCGAAAATGAAGTACCATTAGGTGCAGAAGGAATTTCCCTAATCGTTTCAGGAATGAAGGAAATGGAGAACGCCCAACATAGGCCAAGTCATCTAAGTCCTGGAGGTCCAGATCCCAGGCATCACTGATCAACACTGGCGCATCCCTACTGTTCCCACAAAATCCCACATGCTCATGCACTTTATCTTTTTTGTGTTAATTCTAAGAATAACGCTTCTTACACATTTATTTGTGCACAAGCACAAGCATTGCACTTTAAAAGTATTTTGGTGCAGTGCTTTTGCACAAAATAATTATGCAGGAAGCATTATCATAATTCTAGTGTGGAGTAGTTTTCCTAGATTCAAGTGATCGCATGTAGCTCGCTTGATGATATTCATAGTTTATACTTTACCAGGGATCAGTATCTTGCTAGCAAATCATGAGTATGTACCAAATAAAAAGTCAAAAAATAAAAAGAAAATAATTATTTCCTCCCCATATATCTATTCTATTGCTCATTTCTTTGGAACTTAATTATTTAGAACAAGGAAAAAGGTAGTCTTACAAAATAGATGAACTATTAAAGTGTTATTGACAAAGATAGATATACTGATTTGTTAAATTTTATATACTAAAATTTTTTGAAATTTAATAATTCAAATTCCTTTAAAAGTAAAATTTAACAAAATCTTATTTATAAGAATAATAAAATTACTGCAATAATGAGATACACAAATTTAAACTTGAGATCTCGTTTAAAATTATTCAAATTTCTCACCATTAATTTATATAACCTTTTGTTATATTAAATTTGGATGTACAATCTTATTTTAAAAATTAGTTATATGAATCCTACCTTTTTAATTCGGCCTACCTGATTTTTGGATGAAAATGAAAAACAAGAAGCCCAAATTATATCTGTCTTTCGAATCCAAACTTATTTTGAAAAGTTCTCCTGAGAGAGAATCATTAAATTTTAAAAGAGTTAATGATCCCTTAGATTTTATAATTTAGATTGTGTAGCATAAATTTTTTAAATAAATACATTTAATAAAATTAATTTGTGAGAATAAAATGACTAAATTTAGTTTAGCAACAGAAATACAATTTACATGATCACATTTCATCATACTTATTTATATATGCAATTTATCATTATAGTTATCTTATATCAATTAATTTATTAAATCAATGTCAACAATTGATGTGCCTATATAGATCAATGTTGCAAACATTAAAAGCTTGAGTAGCGGGTTGGTTTATTAGTTAACAAGATTCAAATAATTTTACTTATAAGGCATAAATTCAAATTCTTTTGACAGTAATTTCTTTTAGTAGATAATTTTTAAGTATCATTATAAATTTTCATTGAGACTTATAACATACCTTAACCTCTTAGAATAAGATAATTTCCTTTCATCCTAAACTTTTAATTACTAAAAAAAAAGTTAAAATCTGAAATTTGAAAGTAATATAGTATTAGGGTTTCATCACATTGTGGCCCTTGATACTATATATATTACTTTGTGATAACACTGTAGCAAAGTGAATTAATTGTGCTTAACTGACTAAATGTTGTTATCTTCGGGTACTGACTTGATTTTTGGTTGCTACTTGCTATGTATAATATGGAGCAAGATACATGTGATAGTTCAGTTCAACTTGTGTTAAAATGTTTGATGCAATTCGGTTTATGAGATCGATATATGAACTCATCTATTACCATTGTAGCCATTAACAAACTTCAACATGCTAATTTATGTGTCATAAGTGATACTCTCATCTGTGTTCGTGTCTTGCATGCTCATTTCACAATATTAAGTATGCTATGGCTACAAAGTTTGAGAAGGAATGATTAGAGTAATGATAAAGCTATGTAGGTTTTTGAATAATTTTACTACCTTTTATATCTCACAATTGTATCAAGAAGCTGCATAGTATTATTAAAAAGTCACTTAGTATTATCAAAACTTGTGAGAGGACATAGTTAAATTACGTAAAAATCTGCTTAGTTTTATCATTACTCGAATAATAACAGGGCAGAACAAAATGAAGCAGAGGTAAAAAATATATTAATTGTAATCTTGAATTATTTTAAGGAAAGAGATGATTGTACTCTAAAAAAGTTTGATTTTGATTTCTTTATTTTTTTTATTTTAATTGCTAATTGCAAGTAATTCTGAATTGCTACATGCAATCAAATCATTAAATTCTTAGAAGAAATGTGATTTTTCCACATTAGTTTATGTATATTAGGAATGCCTGATTACATTTACATACTAATTTATTTGTCAGCATGCATGCATATGGTTTTTTTTCTTTTCCCTATAGGAGTATGGGTTGCTAAAAGTAATATGCTGGCAACATTATTATTACGATATATAACTGTGATTTTTGCAAGTGGTTTTTGTTACTTTATGTATGAGATAAGGATCTTTTGACAAGAGAGTAAATTAAATAAATCTTACACTTAAAAATAATATTATCAGAGAAAAATTTGCAAGATTTATCGTCAAAAAATAAGAAGTTTTCATTATACATTTCACACAATTATAAAATTTTATATTGACCATGAATTATTTTAAAATCCTTTGATATATCAGGGCTTTTTACTTCTTTTTATCTTATTTTATATAAATACAAAGCCTACATCTTCTTATAATACTATCTAAAGCCCTTATCGTTGAACCACACCAAATAACTCAATTAGGACTTTTTCTATATATGTCACCAATTAAGCCAACTTTAGGTTGTACTAGAGAAATCACAGCCGGGAAAATTTTAAAAGGAAACACAAAGTGTGTGTGTGTGTGTGTGTGTGTGTGTATATAAGAAAGGAAAACAACAAATCCATAGATATACTAAAAATGGCTCTAAAAGTATAATGATGGATGTTTGGCTCTTTCGTAGGTCCTAGTTCTATTTTGAATAATAGATGAAGCCATTTAGTCCAAGGTGGAATCCATATCAAACGAGTGTTTGATTATTTGAACTGTATTATTATGCATGGTGATAATCTACAGTTATAACTTCACGTCGGAGTCAATTAGGACCCAAATCAAACAAAACCTACATCAACCCTATTACCTTTTGACTTCATGCCACATAGAAAAGAATGGAAATTAATTAATTAAATCCTCTGATAAGGTCGTACGCAAATAGCAAGATTTCGCTTTCCAACTGACCTATGTATAAGTAGAGATGTGACTGGAATCATGTAAGGAACTAACTGTTCGGTATTTGTTCTTTGGCTGCGGATACAACAAGGCACATCTAACACGCTGAACCAATTAACAAAGAGATAACGTTCTATATTTTGTAGCCACAAAGACAAATGATAGTGTATATCAGCTTTTTATGGAAAGCAGAAAAAACAAAAATTTATATGCGCTCGACGCCGCAGTTTTGTTGGCTATCTTTGGAAGGGATGGATGTGAAGGACATGAATTTAGTTGTCACATCAGCCAGTCCTTGTCAGTCTGTATTATATTGGCAAACGTGATCAAGATATATAAAGATTCCTCAAAATATGAAGTCAAAAGAGGGCAGCAAATGAGAGAGCCTTTAAGAGGATGTGTTAGTTCAGAAGTTGAAATATGAGTCCTTGCTTGGCTACTATTGCATAAGCATGCACATCAGAACCCCACAAATTCATGGTTAAATATTGTGAAATCTCATATTCTTGTATGCGTTCTGGCCTATATATAGCTGCTTTTGGCTTGAATCTATGTACCTGCTCATCCATATTCCATAGACGCTTGCATTTCTGTACACACTACATGGTACACTAGCTCTAAGCGTCTACCTGAGATCTTAATATAAAAATGCCAAAAATGCGGTTCCGGCTTTGCCTTGTGTTGTTGTTTCTCTCTTTTTCCCATTCTGAACCACGTCTCCTCAGTGCTCCAAGTTTGATGACCAATGCTGCAGTCACAGGTTCAGGTTCAGGTGTTCAAGATATCTTATGCACATGTTTGTCAAACACTAACCATAAGCCTAGTCGCCTCAGTCCTGGGGGGCCAGATCCAAGGCATCATTGACACTCATCAATCCTACCAGCTAATCAAGGAATCATCCCAATATGAGAGTATATGGGTTGGTTGTTGATAATAAGGAAGCTACGTTATATATATATATGTCAGTCTTTTTCTTCTTTTTCTCATTACACCCTGTTATGTAATTCACATCAAGTAATGAAAAGAGAACAATTATATTTATCTTGGTAACAAGCAAAGTTAGTTACTGAATAAATTAATCTAATTAATCACTAAGCAACCTGTATGGATCTGAATAAAAGAGCATGGTAGACGGTTTCCCTGCTGTATCTTTATAACTATTCTTATAAAGTAAGAGGAGTAGCACGTAAGAAAAATGCATGCAACTACAGCAACCAATTGGCGTAACATCTTTGATGCTTGGCTTTTGCTCAGCGTATGTAGTGAGTGTCAAACTGACAATCACAATAGTAATTAGCTTCTCATATCTTCTCTGCTTTAGATCCTTGAGATAACGAATGGCAAATTTAAGGTTGTGCCTTGTTGTCACGTCGGTGTTGGCCTTAATTATAAGCCACCATGTTGAACTTGAAGCCAGTGGTCCTAGTCCTCGATCACTCGAAGCATCATGGTCGAATTCTTGGAAGCATTGGGAAATTGTCACCATTTTGGCTGTGGAGCTTGAAGAAAGCCAAGTCCTGATGTTAATCCAATTTCGACACTTGGCTTGGTTGTCAACCTTTTTAAGGGATTTACAAGGCTAGTATATAAGTGTGAAAGAAAATTTTATATAACAGGTTAAGCCTTTTTTTTAGATTTTTTAAAATATTTTTTGCTTAATAAACAAAGACTAATATCTTCAATGTAGAGCCAAGCAAAAAGTTAAGCTTTTGAGATAAAAATACATAAAAATGCATTCAATATTAATTTTTGAAGTAACAAAGCCCAAAATACATCTAAACACTAGTTCCAGAACCCAACCCTACTAAGGGCCTGATAAGGCCCAAAACGTTTCCTACCTCCTTTCTCACTCCTCTCCATTGAGTTGTCATTGGCAACTTTCATAAAAGTATGATCACTTTACTTGATTTTTCTAGGAAACTAATGCATGGATAAAATATGAAGAAAAAAAAAAGATTCTTGTTGGATTCTTTGATGGATGGTACAAGTCCACATAATAATGTCCTAGCCACTTGATCTGAGTAATCGCTTTTAAGAAAATTTTTGGTGAATCAATATACTATAGATGCGAGCCACAGTCCTACCTGATCTGGATCATCGATTTTTATAAATTTTCAGGTCAATCAATAGCAGAGAGCAACAAGACCGAAGAGCGGATTTTTATTCAAAAAAAGTAAAGAACGGAATGTTCGTGCATACTCTAACTGATCAAGAAGGAGAACACCCAAAAAAAAAATTGGCATAACTCCTTATCAAAGCTCACGTGATTCCTTTACAATTTTGGATGCATGGCTTACAAAACCAAATCTGAAGGCTGTGCTATATATTATTCATATTCAAATTTTACAACCAATTGTTGGATCGGGACCGTGGTGTATGTTGAAGGAATTTTGTGGGGAATCAATAGTTTACTCAATAATTATTATATAAAAAAATTTGTAATGATATAAATTTTTAAAACATTCTTAATTAAAAATACATATTAACAATTCTTACATAAGATATAACATATATTTCTCTTATATGAATGTCATATCAATTGAAAAAAAGAAAAAGATACTATGAGATCCTAGAAGACAGTCTGACGTATGATATATTAAAATGTTATAATCTAACAATGTGATCTATAATACAAAGTTAATTAAATATTTTACTAAATGAAATAAATAAAAATTACGTTCACTTAATGTATTGCTATTCACTCTTTCAATAACTTAAAATCATCAATAATTAAATCAACAACAAACGTTTTAACTATTTGTCTTTTTAATATAAATTACCAAGTTATTTACAAGAAAGTTATATTCCATCTTATTAATACAATCTTGTCTTAATTATTTTGATTAATTCAAGTAGAGTTGCAACATATATAATTCAAGGATAAGTTCTTCATCTTTAGATGACTAAAAGCATCAATAATGAAATGCTTTATTAGGATACTATTTTGCAACGAGAATGTAAATATTATCAATGTTGCAAGCTTTATAAGCATTTTTAGGAACTAAATGAGAGCAAAGTTTCAAAAGCTCCAAACGTTTATCATTAAACACATTGTTCAGTTCTAACAACTGTTTAATTATCTATTATAACTAAAAATATTTCTACTCTGTGGTGATGCTCTATTTAAATTTTGGGTTAAAGTATAAATTGTATTATTATGAGTTCAACTTTTTGAAAGAAAAAAGTATAAGCTTTTTATATTATAATTTTATAGACTAATTTGAAAACCTTATATTAACTTATAGACAAAAATAATTGGGGACCAAAATTAAATTTTACTTTATATCAAACTTAAACAAACATATTTTCTCAAAAAAATTTATTTTTGAAGGCCAACGTCCCCTTAGTCCCTCAACAAAATGTTTGGTTTAAATGAAAGGAGGGGAGGGATTAGATTTTAATGGAGAGGAGGAAAAAAAATTTCTTTATTTGATTTGATAAAAAGGTGAGGAAGAAGATTACTTTTCCTCCCTTTATTTGGGTAGGAAAGAGAAAGATATTAAATTAAAAAGTAATTTATTATTATGCCTATAAAAGAAAGATGATTGTTAAGTTATGAATATAAAAATAATTTTAAAATTAAAAAAAATAATTAAGGATCATTTGGTTGTCATAACTTAAAATTTTTAATAAATTTTTTCTCTCTTTCAAATTTTCTCACTTTTGAAGGTGAGATAAAATGAGAAGCAGGGATTTTAGACCCCTTACCTTCCTTCCCTCCCCTTCCCTTCATTTCCTTCCAACCAAACATAGGATAAAAGATCCACCATCAAATTGGAAACCCATTATTAGGCCAAAAATTGTAGCTATTAGTCTAAGTATAATAGTTTTTTTATTTTTAAATTTTTCCAAAGTGTCTTTCGTTCACAGACAATAACTAATCTCCTACTTACACTAAATCATATCCGACTAGATTTCAACTCATTAGTGGGTCTTGCTATGTCAAGATCTCACTAGTTCTGTTCTCCAAAACCAACAACCTAACTTTGGTCTTAACTAAGTATTAAAACTAATGTAACCTAACTTTCGTTTTAAGTCCATATTAGAAACCGCTACCGCTTTTAATTGCAGTGTTTGAGATAATCAATCACACTAGAGTTCTGAAGGATAAGCGAGCACATATCATGGGAATGTAGGTTCCAGCAAAAGGTCTGGGTTAACTGGATGCATGAAAGAACATCCAAAAAAGAAATGGTTATTATTTCTAATCCCCAAAAAAAATCCTTTTGTTATTATTGTTTAATCATGTTTAACAAATTGTTGGATCGAGAAGAATTTATTATTAGACTAAAAGATATAACGGTTAGTTAGAACACAATTTTTTTTTAAATCTTTCTTATTTAAGTATATTGGGTTGCTTAATGCATCATTAATCTTATTTGATTCCAACTTGTAATTTCTTGGGCCACCTTGTAGTTTGAACTTTGTCACTTTAATTTGATGTAGAGAAGAGTAGTTGAAATTTTTACTAAAGGGAAATTGTGAACTTAGTGTAATTTCACATGCTCGTGCTATATATGCCAAATGACATCAAACACTAATGGTTGTTCCAACAATTACAAATGGGTAACGTGAGATTCGGAGTCTCTGTTGTTGGGACCAATAGTATGGAATGATTAGAAAAGAGGAAGATACAGTATTTAAGAAATTATAAAATAAATGAGAAAATTAATAAATTTCATAATTAAAAATTACTTCCTAAATTATAAAATATATCTAAAATTATCATAATCATGGATCCAAAAACAAAATATCCAAAGTGGGGTAGCGTGACAGAGAGACTATACTTGGACAAGATGAGGAATTTTTCTTTCTCCCAAAATGGGTAGAAAGCACCGAAGAAGAAAAGCCATCATATTTCTATGAAATTGTTGACCTTTCAACTCAGTCATTGCCTTGTTACGCATGCACGGCTTACCTTCAAATGAAAGAAATTAATGTGATTGAAATGCATATACAATGGCAACCATTGGACACATCCCTGTGGTTTTATACCTATCAAAAATGCATGATGAAATTAATGTGGTTTTACACATCCATGTGGTTTTATACCTATCAAATTAATGTGATTGAAATGCATATAGAATGGCAACTAGTGGATAATCCATGTGGTTTTAGTATACTATTAATTTTAAAAATTAAATTTTATTAAATATTTATTTAAAAAATTTAAATTATTGAATTTATTAGATTTTACAAACTCACTTATGAAATCTAAGAGATTCCATAATCCATTTTAATTCTATGAGATTTATGTTCAGTCTGGGAGGAGGCTTTTGGATCAAAAATCTTATTCTTATTATTTTTTATACTAAATACTTACAAAATTTATTATGAAGTATTAATATGTTAATTCTAATGATTTAGACCAAATCATTCTTTATCCCATAGCTGCAATAAAAAATTTTAATCTCATGCTCTTCATTAACATATCTAACTAAGCTAGTTAGGTAAGGGAGAAGCCTAGCACAACTATGGGTAATTAAAGGGTATATAACTATAGTTTTGCCTTTGAGCCTCAGCATCTGCTCTTCAACACCCCTTAATTTCTTTGACCTATCAGCTCGACTATCTTGCTGCATATTATGGAAAAGATAGAACTTGATCTGGTTGTGTCTCATTTTGGTCTTCAGAACAATTTGAAAGTCTGAACCTCGTTCTCACAGTCAAAACCTGACGAAAAAGGCCCCCAAAGTCTTAAAAATTTGGTTCAGATTATGGATGTAATTTCATGAGACAAAGGAAGAATGAAGACAGCCTCGGATCCATGGCATCGCCCATGAATATTTTGAATACCATATGTCGCAGGCCTGCTGGATCGAGCAGCAGCTGTCATCTTCACAATGACTATGTTTATGTACTTGTCTGTTCTCCTAGTTATAGAACTTAAGTTTTCACCTATCATTCCCTTTTAATTAACTAGATTATTGTGCGGAAGAGAGAAACTTGCTCGTTTGCGATGGATTTTTAAGAATTTAGAATATGCTAAAATCTTACTTGAATATAACACAGTAACAAATTAAAAATGATGAAAACAATATTTATATACTAGAAAAAATGTCGCTAAAAATACACTCTAAATAATAAATTTGAGATAAAAACAAAAAACAAACTTCAATAGAGATATGTCAAAGATGTCTATAATGCTAGAAAATACTGTACAGTGTTGGAGATAGAATATAACGCGCACTCAGCGACACATCATCATGGAATATACAGGCTACAGCTCAACCTCGTGGCCACACTTATCTTTGGGCAAATATTATATTATGAAAAAAAGTTGTTCCAACACTTGGTGTAGGCAAAAATTGTTTATATTTATTGAATTGGTTAAGTCATATAACTTAATCTGTGACATTCAATCTAAATTTTATAAAATAAAGGTGCTTAAATTATACAAAAATAAAGATGTAAAAACAAAGAATATATATTCAGCCTTATCTACTACGAGTCCCTCTTATCCTTACAAAAACATATTGATGAGCTGGGCTGTGCGTAATAGATAGTCCAAATTACACTAAAAGCCTTAAGAGTCCCTCTTATCCATAGTTCAACTTATGGCTCTGATATCATAGTGTAAAGATATGGTTTAATATATATCAAGATGATTTGAGTCAAAATCTAAACAGTTTTATTCTTTTGAGATATAAGCTCACTTTAGATACATAATTAAGTGCTTATATAATAAGAATTTTTGAATCAAGCTCTATTGATATAAATACAATTTAAAATAAATTAATTTATATTTGAATATACATTTTGATAAGTACTTATATAATAAACGTAATATTTAGATGCAAACTTTTATAAATGTTTATATAAAAATTACCAAGTAGGCTGTATATGCTCCTCCGTCAAATACTTTTTATCTTCTTTTTTTAACCAAAAATATGATAGCAAGAATTGAGATGTGTTTTGTCTTAGATGAAGTTCATATCTGTTACAGAAACGTGTGTTCTTGTGCAACATACTGTGCGCATGCCTCATGTAACACCAATGGTTGTTATGATGTTTCTTGATTACCTCAAAAGAGATTCACTTAGGGTTATTATGGCACACTTTGGCTACATTCATTTAAGGCTACCATAACATGTCGTGATTGTCCATATGGGTGCTATGGCATGGCTTGTGTGCCAATGCGCCACTTGCTTGCCTAGAACAGCACCAACATTGTCATGATATGCCTTAACTACCTCGAGAATTTTATTTAGGGTTGTCATGACATACCTTAACTGCTTTAAAAGAGATTTATATGAGGCTACTATGATATGTCTTGCCTGCTCACGAGAGTGCTATGGCATGGCTTGCATCTCTATACACCATGCCATGCTACTTGCAAGTGTCATGGCTTAGTCTATCTACTAACTAATGTTACTTTATGCAAGCTCGTTTTCATTTTTGTTACTTGTCTCTCTTACAAAGACAAATTTTGATTTTGTAATAAAGACAAATTTTATCACTCTTAATTTGTAACATAGATGAAGCATAGGATAAAAATCTATAATTATTAATAAAATTTTATTAAAAAAATTTTATATAAATGATTACCTATTTGTATAAGAGTTTATATAAATTTAAAATAATTTATTTAAATACTTAAAAAATTTTATAAATCAAACATTCAGAAAATATTTTTTAAGCATTTTCTTCTACATAAGTGCTTTATAAAGTTTATCTATACGGGACCATACTACTCTCAAAACGTGTATCTTGACTTACAAGGTCTTCACCAAAGCTACTTATTTTTAATGTGAGACTTGAATATTTCCACTTCTACTAAGAGCACTTTAAGCTTATTAATTTTTCTCTAAAGCTAATATCGTGTCAAATTAGGTTGGTCGTACATGGCTTTTAATCTTTGCATAAGGACACAGGATAGGTCCTGACTCTACAGAAGCTTTAGGTTGCCATCTCTGACTGGAAAGTGGATATATATGACACAACCAGAAAGTTTTATCAGTTGGGCCTTCTTCATCTGGCAAATTGCAGCCGTCTTATTTGACAGACGGGGGAAAGCAGTTACCCTGTCCTCGTTAGAATCGACAATAGCTGCAGATTCAGGTCAAATAGATACACTCAATCCCACTCAAATTTACAGTATCACTAATAAATATTTAATATTATAAATATCTGAAACCACTCTCACGTACTATAAATAGCCGGTGCTTGGCTCTCACCTTTCTACCTCAACACATCCTATATTACTTAGTTAAATCCGGGCTATTGCATCATAATATCATTCATACAGAAGCATCGTGAAGGAGCTAGAATGGCCAGCATTAACCAACTGTTTTTGTGCATTTTGGTGGTCTTACTTCTAGGTGCGAGAAGTGAGACTCGACCTCTGAATCCAACAATGGTGAGCAAGATGCTTCTAAGCTCGAGCAGTCTGCCACCCATACGAGCAATGTCAGAAGATGGTGAACAGAGCGACAAGCCCCAGAGAGTGAGCCCAGGAGGACCAGATGGTCATCATCACTACAGAAAATCTTAGTATAACTCTTTTATATTGGGTTAGGTCATGATTATAAAACTGTTTGAGCTTAACGGTGTGCTTGATAATGATAGAGAGGGACGAGTGTACTTAGAGTAGCTAATGTTATAACTGGAAAATGAAGTTGTACCAGTTGAAAAGAATAATGCATGCTCTTAGCCAAATGTTTTCATTTATATATGCTTGGTACTGAAAATTTTAGGGTTCTGATTATGAGGGGTAAACCCCTAATTTTTGGTCCTCTATAAAGTGTAAAGGATCAGTGAAAATGAAAACCTTACTATATCTCACCTTCCCATCGCAACTAAGCACACTGCATGTACGTCTATCGATCGACCATCACTCTTGCAGACAGCTAGTGACATGCCCCATATATGCACAGTGATCATCTTTCTTTCAAATAATTTATTAATGAACAAAAGGAATAGCTTTTAATTTTTGTAACTGAACTTGGGATCATGGGAACTGAATATTGGAATCTACTGCTAATCCAATGACTTAACAACGAAAACGTTAAGCCGCTAATTGTTTCACCTAGTAAATTATTTTCCCATCAGATTAGCAAATCAATTTTGACAAAAATAAAGTAAATCGACGTTAAGAAACAAAAAAAATACAAAATTTTAACTTTTACATTTTTTTTTTAAATTTTTTGAAATTGAAGTTATTATTATCAATAACTAGTTTAGAAACCATATTCAGGAGTTGCACAATGGTTCTAGTTAGGATAATGTGAAGTGAAGTGTATAGAATTTCTACAAATGAAAGAAGTAGCAACTTGGATTGTGTTTCCTCCAAAATAAAAATTTAGAAGTGTGAAACAGCTTCACTTAAATACTAAATACCTATAGTTACTTTTACATGCATGCAGTGAGAAACTGGTGAGTCGTTGTTGCATAGGGTCAATTTCTAAATACACGGACTGATGAACAGTTACAGATGGAATGGTACTGCCAGGTAGGGAGCTATGAAAAACCCAAAACAAAAGGGAGACTCTCCAGCATGAGTATTGACAAGATGATATACTAACGTAGTGAAGCTCAATGGATATGCTATTCCAACTAAGATACTATTGGCTAGCTTTCCCATCTATCTTTCTACTTTTAACCCCGGCGCCGCATCTCTATTATAATTAAGAAGCGTTGAATCTCTTGGATATTCAGTTTGGTCTCTTCGTAACTCACAAAAGACATTTGGTGGAGAGTACTGATGACAAGATTCTTTACAATATTTGTATTCACTATATATCAAAAGCGAAGAATTGCCATGACTAATATCCTTGGTAACAATTTGGAAGATTCGAATGAAAATGAAAATAAGTATTAATTGAAAGAGTAATATTGCTGACACTTGAGGGCTTTATAAATAAAGTCTATGTAAGGCATAATAAATAGGGATCTAAATGAGTTGGCTATAGCACATTAATATGGATTGGTCTATATTTATGTACTGTGTGAAGACTTATAAGCAGCATTATTCAAAAGGGAAAGAAACCCACAAATTTACCATACGAGAGAATTACAATTTTACCATGCAGTTACCATGAGAGAATTACCGATGAGACTAAGATAAGTTTACTATTTAGTAAGGCTATTGATACTTAGGGTATTGTAACTTATTTTGAGTTGGTCGATTTGAGAAATTCAATAATAACCATCCAATTAAAAAATTAGTTAGTTGTTAAACTGGTTGGTATAAAATAGAGACAGAAAAGTTAAAAGAAGATTATTATGAGGATGTGTGTTCAAATAACAAAAAAAAAAAGAGTAAAAAAATAGAACATCTAAATGCGTGTGAAACCAATGATTTAACTTATTAGATTAAACCATGCTATTTGTTTAAACCTCAGAATACTATATATAGTGATTGGAGCTTAAGTTGAGGGTAGCCAGGTAGCTTGTTCTTGATGACATATTTACTTATATTTATGGGTAGTCTTGAGCTTTTTGAATTCCCAAAATCAATATGATTTTGCCTCATATTTATAAACTAATACCAAACTCGTTTTATAATCGATATTGAACAATCAAACTGTATATATATTTGTTATACCCGCTTAATTATGGATATGGATTCCACGCTAAGATACCACCAAGATTGGCTATATATAAATTAGGCATTTCATGAGTGCTGGCGTGTATGTGTGCACAAAATTATGCAGCTAGTGGCTAAGCATTTATAAGTACTTCTTTGAAATCTCTCAGAGGTCAATTATTTATTTATTGAACAATCAAAACTCTCATAAAGTCAGTCGATTATATTTAATTATTTTATGATGCAATTAGTAGTTAACCAATTCTCAGTTTTGTAAGATTATAATATTAAATTGTCAAGGTTGGAGGTATGACGGTGGCGGAGTGTGGATAACTACGATGATGACAAACGACCTAAATTGGACACGTTTCCACTCTTGTAGAATGCACGCGTTGCCGGCCAGCCGTCACATGCACTTGCCCATTTCTCTTGTCTTATTTTTTCAACTTACCAGTTGTCTATAGCCACGAAAATGAGATAACTACATGCAGAATACGAGGACACGTAAAACAACCCACTCTTAACCCTTCATGCACCTTCCAGACCTCATCTTATTGGATTACACTCATAATATTCAGTGGAAACCACATTTGCCCATATCAAATACGAAGTCAACTACCATTACCGACAACATCTGAGCTTTATTCATGCATCATATAATTTGTCGTATAATCATGCAAATACAAAAAAAATTAAAGAAAGAATGATTTGAATTTAAAAGAAAAAGAAAGAGTTGAAAATGTAAAAGAATATGTGGAGTATGTCTATAGTGTAGATATGCAAGTATGAGTGCTCTAATTTGTTCCCTCTCTCTCTCTCTCTCTCTCTCTCTCTCTCTCTCTCTCTCTCTCTCTCTCTCTCTCTCTCTCTCTCTCTCTCTCTCTCTCTCTCTCTCTCTCTCTCTCTCTCTCTCTCTCTCTCTCTCTCTCTCTCTCTCTCTCTCTCTCTCTCTCTCTATATATATATATATATATATAGTACTCTCTAATAATTGGCTGTATGTCTATGTCTGTATCTATACCATACATAAAAGTGAAAATGATAGAAATAATTTTAGACTAAAATATTCTTTTTAAAAGTCTTATTTATATTAAAACGCCATTTTATTTTAAATCTACATTATCCTAAAATTTAAATTTTTTATTAAAAACTAAACTCAAATTTATTATCTTTATCTTGTTATAAATAATTTGTCTTATTAGAAAGCTATTTTGAATTTTACAAATTTTTAACATTTAATTTTTTCTTAAGTATTAAATATAACATCATTTATCTTATTTAAAAAATTATAACATATTTCTTTTAGAAGCATTCTACTTTCTTAATATGTTTTCTTGACTCTCATTCTAAATGTTATTTCATATATATTAAATATTAATATGTTTATATTTTTTAATGTTTTAAGAATTTTTGTCATTTTATGATTAATATGTAAAAGTCATAAACTTTTAGTAAATTATATATCACTCTATTTTATAAATTTTTGAACGTAGATTATTTCTATTAAATATTTGATTTATTATTAGTTTTTTCAAGTTGCAGTGAATAAAGGTTAGCATAATCAAAAGTGCCTTTTATATGATCCAAGTAGTGTCCAAAGGATCATCAATACATGTAAAGAAACAATGGGAGAGTAGATAGGTGGCTTAGACGGCGACGACGTTTTATAATTTGATCTAATGCCATAACACGACGTAGAAGGGTACAATTATAGGGCATGAAAAAGGCTAAAGGCGCTTTCGTGAAATCTGTGGAATGGGGATCTGTTTTGCAAACATGGTTTTGGGGTTCATTTCAAATCCCTTAAAGAGGCCAAAATAACGCTTTTGAGCTATGCAGATAATTAATGTTGTCTTTTTTTATAAGGAACAACACAAATATAATGCTCTCACTCCTCACTTACGAACCATCAATAAATTTATATTTTAAAAAGAAAATAAAAAGCAATTAAGCTACACCACTTCGACATAAAATATTTTTCCAATACTTGACAAACAAAATGTAGCATCTATTAGGGGGTCACTTTTATAATACTATCCAATAATGTTGAAATCATAAGATAAAAGATAGTTGGTATTTATTGAACTCTTGACAATCAACTAAAAAGATTAATTTCATATTATGCATGTAAAAACAATTAATATATGTACTGATGAGATGTACAAATATATACCATTAATTATTTTTGTATTCAAATATTTAGTAGTATATATCTGAACACATCATGAGTACCAATACCCTGACTAACTACCATAATAATTTTTTTAATTTATTCATTAGAAAAACAAAAAAGAGTGTTGTATGTATCGAACTCTTGGCAATTTATTTGAAAGATTTCATAATACCCATGAAAAATTACATTTGTAATTTAAATAAAAATTTTTGATTATTTTCCTGACTTATATTAGTCAAAATAAAACCACATAAGCGGAAGGAATAGAAGGGAAGAAAAATGAAAGAAGGAATGGGCAAAAATGGCCGCTGGTAAAATTTTGCAACAAGGCAAGGCAAGGCAAGGGTGGCCAATGTGAGTGTATTGATTGTATACAAAGTTTATGTATATGTATTATTACCTCAAATTTAAACCCTAAAAATTTTTAAAATGCTAGTTCTCCAAAATGAGACTCATGAAATCTTACATAACTAAATGTGAGAGGTTAAATTTATTAAGATTTATAAACTATGACATTTAATAAATTTAATTATCTAAACTATTTTAAAATTTTTATGAGATTAATTTATAAAAATAAAAAAATATAAAGATTTACAATGACATTCACCAGCCACCGCCATAAAATAAAATTATCACATTTAATCAATATATTTAATTTTTTTACCATCAAAATTATAACATTAGATCTATTTTAGTGTAACTTCTATTTTAAAATAAGTGTTAATAATCTTACGCGACATTTGTGTATATGTTTGCCGTAATCAAAAACAAAAAAGTGTAACTCCACTGTTCTCCACTTTTTTTCATTTGAAAACGTAAAATACTAGTACGCCAAATTTGCCTACCATTACCATTTTTCTTTAAAATTCTGTGTATTTTTCTCATAATTTTCTTTTGGTTCGTGTGTACTGCTTGGCTGCGGGTGTCACGATAAGATTAAATACATATTTTTCAAAATGGATATTGGAATAATCGTCACCATAACCAACTGGATCAAAGTTAAACCCACATGCGGCCCAAGAAAATTGTGGAACCTACTTTGCAAGATTGAGGTTTACATAAAGAGAAAAGATATGGAACAAAATGCTGAAATTTAATGTAAAAATTGTCTCAAAAGTTGGGTCCCCAATGAAAACTGAGAAAAATGATTGCTTTAGACGAAGCTGCGGTTATCAATTCTTGCATCCCATCAGCAACTTGGCGCTTCATGATGACAAAACCAATTTGATGAGTAAAGTAAACAAATGGAGTTTAGGGGGAGAGAATTAGGGGGCGGAGACGTATGCAAAGAGAACTGCAGGGGATTCGTTCTTGTAACTAATCCTGACCACTAAAGTTGTTAAATTTCACTGGAAGATTCAGTTGATTCAACTATTCTTACATCAGCTATGAATATTTTGTAGAAATCACTTGTTTCCTCTTAATTTCTAATATATCTCTTTTAATAATAGCAACACTATAATCAGCCTCAAAAAAGAAAAGTCGAGAGTGTAATTTAATGTATCATTCAATCACTATTGAAAAGCCTTCAGTGGGTCATTAGGGTCGATATCAGCTATGAGTGGGAGATCAACTGGCAAAGCTTCTAGACTCAACCCTTCGTCTTTCAGCTTCGCAGTTACTTCTTCATAAACAACTTCGTTGCCACTTGGAGTGAGGTGCAAACCATCACTGCAGTTTCATATTACAAAGACCATAGATTTAGATCACACTCTAATGATAGACCATTGTAAATTAGAAAGTATTGGTGTTCACGTGCACAATCATTAACTAGCAGTATCAAAATTATGCAGTCTAGGGAAAACAAATTTTGCTGCATCCTTCATACCATTCTTTGGCTTCTCTAACTGATGATTCGGTAATCCTGAATCTTCATAAGGTGTTTAAATTTTGCACTCGGGACATGCTCAATGTACAGCCAGTTATTGAACAAGACAAGGAGATCCGAATTTTGACAATGAGACCATGTTCATTAGCAATTTAATTTAAATGACAACTACATATTTTCAATCAATGATTCACCATCTCAAAAAATTGTGTTAAGGGAATATAAACACAACAGATAATATCTTTTGGATACCTTAAATAATCTTTTCTCCAGTCTGGGCTCTGCCGCATTTTGGTCCAGAGGTCAACTACAGGGATTCCAGATTTTCCAGCCACGGCTATGCATGCCCTAGCATATTCACCAGCAGCTTCATTTGCCCTCTCAGGAAGACCCTGTGGATTTTCCACGTATGGATATCTGCAACATGGGTTTTCAGAAAAATCTTCAAGCTTAACTTCTATTTCAACCCCAAATACTATATATACATGGAGAAAATTTGGCAAGGCCAGTGATAGTTTGGAGAAGAGAGGGCCAGTAGAATCATACTTAAGGCGCGCATCTTCATCTATTGGAGGAGGAGTTATAAGAAGAATATGAGTTGTAGGCCATCGCTTCTAAAACACAAAGGAAATTGTTTAAAATTTATCCACATTTATTCTCAACATGAACTCGGTAGAAAAGAAAAAATAACACACACACAGATTTGATATGCAAAATTAAAAACAAAATTACCAAATCAAAAAAAGAAAGGTAAAATGAAAATCCTTCATTTTAAGGTACATAAAACAGACACTCCTTTCATCTTTTGAGCTTCAAGAGCTTCAAAATTATTCTAATCTTACAAATCATACAAAAATATTACATAAAAATGACAATAGTCTTCTTTATCCAGTGTTCGGATGGAGTTTCCGAGTGTTGTGTGTACCCTTTGGGTGTTTGAGATAGGTTTTATGCTAGCTAAGCGCATATATATAATGACCAACAAGAAGCACACTCTGGATCAGAGTCTCGTTTTGGAAAGTAACAGAGTTATCATGGGTAGACATGTTAGATTCACAAAACCCAGAAGAAAGTAGTGACAGAGTTAAGTACAGCATTAGGCACAATAGCCAATCTAATTAGTCCCAGAAATTAATGGGTAATGCACCCTTCAAACTTGCCAAGCCCTGATTCTCCAGACCAAGAAATAACTTAAATGTCCACAAAATTTTACGGATCATCTACCTTGGCTCAGAATCGAGCTCCTAATCTGGAGCCATACAACATTAGTATTACCACAAGCATGAGTTTGATTAGCATGGGTCAATTGAAATGGTCCAAACTATAACATAAATCCAGCATCTCGTTTTCTCTATATTAGTTCTTTTTCTATATTCAGTTCTTACTTTTGTTGATGATTATAGTCCGTCCTCGTGAAACATAATCATATCTTGCCATTAAATTAAAGTAAACAGAAGAGTCATAATTCATTAAGACAGTGGGCCAAATAATATACAGAAACTTCGTCAAGGAATGTTGTACAGATATCATAATTCTTAGACAACCACTAGTCCAATTCTAAAATTAGTGTGGGTCTCTTAAAATCCTATCATGATTAGACAACCACATATTGTTGTGAGCTCAACTAGAATAAAGTTTTCATTACAGGTTTCATGATTTCAACCAACCACATACAACTGCATGAAAGTCAAAGGAAGGGGAAAAATGTACAAGATTTAGGTTTTGGAATTAACGCCTATCCTCCTTTAGTCCCCTCTAAGGGTCCTTCCCCGCAAGGAGACTTATGCTAAAAAAAACAGTTCCTGCATATTCCACCGCCATATAAAGCAAGGAATCAGGCCCTTCTCAAAGCGTATCATGGTAAAGTGGGAAATACCAACAGGCAACAGCGATAACCAGGGCCACAAGTACTGCGTGTGTTTGACACCATCCCCTACATTAAAAGGGCTCCGCTTCCTCGACCCAATTCTTAAGTCCCGCAGCCATCTTTCACCTCCCAAAAAGAAACGGTCATCATAAACCCTACCAGAGAACAAATGATTAATCCTTTAGCAATTTGCAATTTTTTTGCACTATCAAGTATACACTAAAACAAGAGTGATCATGCTGATAATAAGATTTGCACACATAAAAGGATTTGATTTTTGCCCAAAATATATTTATATCTGTGCTAGAGTTAATATTCTTTTAATGCAAATTAAAGGATATGCACCAAAAGTTCTCCTAAAAGGCTAAGACAACGTAAGCTGCAAAGCACGCCATCAACCCCAAAGAGCCAAAACATATTAAAACAACAGTGACCCTTTTGTGGGATTCAATACCTTTCAACTCTTAGCTAATCATTTGCGTGTTAGCTGTAGTTGCAACAGAGAGTGAGAAAGATAACTTACCTTGAAGAAGGAGACAATAGAGTAAAGGTTCTGCTTATATTCATCGAGAGGCACGTGCTGCAAGGCAGAGCATCTATCTGGGAGGGTAGCATCGTTAGCCCCAAAGAAAACAGTCACAGCAAGTGGTGCGTTATCAGCTCTACCATCGTTGCTTTTTGGAAAAACCATCTCCAAGAACTTCAGCGCCCACCTCGTGTTGTATCCACTGTACCCTCTTAGCACCACATCAACCTGGTCATCAACCCATTAACATATCAGCATTTACTCAATATACCACTAGCCCATACAGAGAAAGCCGCAAAGATAAAAACTTGGACTCTCATTTGACTTTCTTCATACAGTTAAAAGGTGTGAGATTTAAGGGTACAAAATATACAATACCGTGCAGGCGAAATGGATGACAAGAGAAGCACCCCAGCCTCCATTACTGAAAGACTCCTCAGTGATTGAATCACCAAAAAGATAAATCTTTGGCCGCATCTTTCAGAAAATCTAAGTGAGT
This sequence comes from Dicorynia guianensis, assembly GCA_037013595.1. Taxonomy (NCBI): domain Eukaryota; kingdom Viridiplantae; phylum Streptophyta; class Magnoliopsida; order Fabales; family Fabaceae; genus Dicorynia; species Dicorynia guianensis. The sequence goes on from JASUAB010000011.1 coordinate 9,432,766, forward strand.
TTTGCTTCAAACACGGGAATTTTTCTTTCTTTATAACTCTGGTGCTTGCGTAACTTCTTCAACTCTAGTAAATCAGATAATACGACATGCTATGTCATGCTCTGCACCAATCAAAGACCCTGATTCTGGACTCTGCTTCCTCCCTGCTATGTACTCGCTTGAGATTATTGCTCTTTGATTAAAGCTGCCGCTTTTTTTTTTTTATGCACCCCAAAAGGCACGTCTGGAGAGACAGAAGCTGGGGAACGATGAAGAGAATCGAGGGACAGAAAGTGGTCTCGCACTTAGTTATCGTTATTTAAATAAATACACAAAAGTAAAATAGATTGTATTTTCTTGCGCTCACGCTCGCATGATGGCCAACTGCTGTCAAGCTTTTCGATTGCACTAAACATTTCTAAACTTCTTTTGTTTTTTGGGTGCAACGGAAAACGAAACAAAAGAAAACTAACTAGAAGCACCTCCTGGGAACTGAGCTCCCAACTTGTGTTGATACAGCTCCATCTTTATATCATCCGGTGGTGTCTGGAAAACACGCAAGGAAGTGTACCTGAGACACAGATTTTTCGCCAACTCATCAGCAGCCTGATTTCCTTGCCTGTGAGTAAAACATATTTGCACCTGCCAATTTCTTGTAAATTCTGCACGTTTCTTATCCACTACGTGCTTGAAGTTGCGCAATGCTTATGGATTACTGTCCTTGGTCTCCTAATTCTGTTATTTTCCTACATTTGTAAGTTTCAATAATTTTTCATTCTTTCAGATTCAAATTTTTTAATTTAATTTCAAATTTACAATATTAAATGTTAAACTCTTTAAAATCCCAAACTCTAAACTTAAAATACCAAATACAAAACACTATACTCAAAATTTAAAATATTTAAAATTTTAAATTCAAAATTTCAAACTTTTATATCAAAAATAAAGGTTTAAAATTAAGATTTAAAATTTAAAACCGCAGCTAAATATTTAACAGCACAAATTTATGAAGAACTACAAACGTTGGGACTAAAGAAGTTAGACCAACAATAATTCATTAACGTTATGCAACTTTAAATATTGTTTTATATTTTTTTTAATTACAAGGATTAAATTGTATTTTACAAAAAGTTATAGCCCACAAACTAATTTAATCTAATATATAATAGTTCAATGACTAAGTATTTTTGCTTAATTATTTAAATGTCACCATGGCATCTAAGTTTTTTTTTTAATGAAAATCTCAGTAATTTATTTAGTATGTAGTAATGTTTTATTTCACTTGAACCTCCATTTTATTCTCCACTTTATTTATGAGAGTTATAGAATTAACATTCTTATACTTGGCCAAAATATAAATATAATAATTTCATTTACAACTTTGACTTCACTTATCTTGTCTCTATTTATTTCTAATTTTATTATTTTTTAAAGGAACTTAATTTATTATAAACAATATATCTTTAATAAGATCATATTTTAATCTTAATATACCAAATCAAATATTTTATCATCAAAATTGTAGCACTAAATTAATATAAAGATAAAAAAAAGTAAAGATAATTAAAAAAATGAAAACAAAAGGAGACAGACAGAAATAATACAAATATTCTAAGAAAAAAAATAGTGGTGCACTTTTATTTAACTTTAACTCGATGAAAAAAGTGTATACATATTTTTTTTTTTTAGTAAAAGAAAGGTGCATATTTATTTTATTAACGGGAGTGGTTGCCAGATGAACGGCTGACATGACCCGTTTGACTTTGCATCAGATTCTGTGTGAGTCTCTGAGTCTTCAGCTACCGCACCTCTCGCATTCTACCGTGATAAACGATACGTTACGTCCATTCCCTCAGCGCTCACCGGCGCCCTCTCGCGCTTGAGTTTCATCGTATTAATAATTTTATTTTTATTTAATTTTAATAATATAAAATTTATCTAATTAAATTTATTAAATTTTATAAATTAAAATTTTAAAATTTAATAAATTTAAAAGTTTATATCTGAAAATGAAAATAATCTATTGCATTGGGGGATGTATATATAATTTTTATTATTGAAAAATTAAAGTTTAGTTTGAATAATAAAATTGAAATTGAAATCAAAGTAGAAAAGCTATAATTTAAATTTAAATTTTATCAAAAACAGATTTAAATTATAATTTTATTGTTTACTTAAATTATATAATAAACTTTAAATTTAATTTATTTTTAATATTATTTAAATATATAATAATTATGATAAAAAATATAATAATGATAAAAAATAATATCTATAATTATAATAATAAAAAATAATAACAATAATAATAGGTTGTGGGTTATATATATGTGCGTGCGTGCGTGCGTACGCGCGCGTGCGTGTGCGTGTGTGAGAGAGAAAAAGAGGTAGTTTGATGCTAAGTACAGTAGCGTTGGATTGTTGGATTTGAAACAATCGAACAATTATAACAGTGGTTGTGGTGGATCAACTATAATGACATTAATAATGATGATACTAATTTGGTATTAGGTAACATAAAAATTAAAATTAAAAGATTTAATTTTTAGTTTAAAATTTAATGTAAATATCAAACCCAGTAAAATTTATCATAAAATTTAACAACTTATAATTAATAATTAAAAAAAATTTATATGCTTCTTTTTTATCATCCCTGGCATCCCACCAATTCATGGGCTTACGTCAAAATAAAAATTAGAGAAGAACCGGTAGTTTTCACATCAAAAAATAATAAGAGTAAATTATATTAATTTTTTTTATATATTTAATTATAATATTTTATTTTATTTTTATTTAAATATGATACTGTATATTATTTATTTAAATATTAATTAAAAAATATACTTAAATATTAATAAAATATTTTAAAACAATATTAAATCAAATTTTATTTTAATTTTATTTAAAATTATACTTTAACTCAATTAATTATTTTATATAAGTAATATCTTAATAAATTATATTTTTTTAATTAAATAATTATATTTATTATAAGGTATAAATTTAACTATGTGTATGATTATGAGAAAAAAATTTAATACAAACATAGAAGCATCTTAGGACTGAATTTAATTAAAAAAAAAATGTAAAGCATAATTAGTCTTATTTTTTGCGAACTAAACTTACCTAAATATGCCTCTATATTTGTATTAAATTTTTTTCTCATAATTATACACATTATTAAATTTATATCTTGTAATAAATATAATTATTTAATTAAAAAATATAATTTATTAAAATATTAATTATTTAAAATTATTAACTGAGTTAAAATATAATTTTTAAGTAAACTAGATTAAAATATTGATTTAATATTTTTTTATGAATATTTTATTAATATTAAGCATATTTTTTTAATTAATATTTGAATAAATAAGATGAAGTATTATATTTGAATAAAAATAAGATAGAACATCGTAATTAAATATCTCAAGAGAGATTAATGTAATTTATTCAAATAACAATAATAATAGAGAGAGAGAGAGAGAGAGAGAGAGAGAGAGGGAGAGAGAGAGAGAGAGAGAGAGAGCTTGCACTTATTGTGTGTGGAAGAACATGCCTGAAGGCATGCAGGCCAGTTCCCAAGTTGGGATCGGCATATTAATGTTGTTATAGACTTACATGGGCGGTGGGTCACTGTCCATGTGTTCGCAGCCAGCCATAAATTGAAATTTTATGTTTATTTAATTGGTTTGGTCAAGATTTTTTTATAATATTTTAATATTTTTATTAGATATAAAGTTAATATATATTTAATATTAATATTAATAATTTTTTAATAAATATAATTTAAAATTTTAAAAATTTTAAATTATTAAACTTAAAACAAAAATAACAACTATGATATCAACACCTTATTATAATAGTTGTACCAAGAACACTCTCCTAGAATTTAAATTATTATAATAATGTTCATAATCATAATACTAACTGTTTGTGTTGGAAATATTATTTGTGGATCTATATTTAATCGTCCCAGCTTTACATAGTGCTATATAGCTAGGATCAATACTTGTCGTACACCGGATACATGTCTCTACTTAAGAGTTTATTTAAAAAAAAGAGCTTTAAGTACTAATGGGGAAATCATGAATCTCATCCCTCCATGGGTTCTTGTTTGATGCTGGATCAACGGTGTTCAATGCAACCCACACTGCAGTGTTACACTTGAATCCAGAACCAAATGCCATTTGCCATATTCGGTTACCTTTCTTGATTCTCCCCTTGGCTTCGCAGTAAGCCAACTCATACCAGATAGAACTGGATGATGTATTGCCAAACCTGTAAAGTGTCATTCTAGAAGGTTCCATGTGCCAATCACCCAGATCAAGACTCTTCTGCATCCTATCCAGCACTGCCCTGCCTCCTGTATGAATACAAAAATGTTCAAAAGCCGACTTGAAGTCTGGAATGTAGGCTTCAATCTTCATTTTGAAAAGTTTTCTTCGCACGAAATTTGCCACATATTTAAGTTTCTCTGAGATGGGTAGGACTAGTGGCCCCAGCGATGTGATGTGGACCTTGAGAACATCCCGAGCAACATTCATAAGATCTTTTGAGAGGGCGACCCCAACTTTCTGGTCTTCATCCTCCATTTGTTGGACACAATTGTAACTATCATCATCAGCACCCATATGGGTGCGTAGTGTATGGATGATCTGATACTTGGAGCGACGGCGGTCAGAAGGATGGCTAGAAAGGAGGGCTGCAGACCCACCCATGCGAAAGAGGCAATTGACAAGCAACATTGAGGGAGTGTTGCCCCAGTACAAGCTTGAGATAATGTTTTCCGTGCTCAGCACCAAGGCATAAGTGTTTGGATGTTCCTGTTAGGCATAATATAGATGCAGATTTATTCATTCTTGGCCAGTAGTGTGTAGTAATCATTACTCTAGCTGTTTGAGTTTTTTTTTTTTAAACTCGGAAATTTATTTGCCCCTCAACTAGTTGTTCAACTGCTTTTGGCGAACATGAGCCAATTTTAAACTTAACTAAGTTATTCATGCTCTAAAAATCTTGAGGCACCTGCTATTACCATTACAGTGCCTAAGTGGAGCGATGGTGGGGGTGGAGGGAGGAGTTCATACCCCTCGATCTCCAATGTGAAAGAAATATGTAATTGAATTAGTAACTTATTCTGAATATAACGTAATCAGAGTACCTGAAGGAGCCGTTTGGCGAAGTCTATAGCAATAATTGCAGCGCTGCACCCCATACCACTGAGATTGTAGCTGATTATGTTCCCTCTGAGCTTGTAGTGGTTCACAACAACGTCAGAGAGAGATGGTGTAGGATTGAACAGGCAACAGTTCACCACTAGAATCCCAATATCCTTTGCTTGAATCCCTGTTTTCTCCAGAAGCTCATCAATGGCTCCAAATAACACTGTCTCTGTTTCCTCCCTTGCGTGTACCATGGAATGCTGCTCAGGTGGGACCTCCACTGCAGCTCTGGGGACATAGGTCCTGGGTCCCAACCCAGACCTATCTACGATTTTCTTCACGAGCGCTATTTTGTCTTCTGCCAAATGCCCAATGTGCGTAGCTCTATCCACCAGCTGTTCCTTAGTGAAAAGGCATGAAGGGCTGGGTTTATAGCACGCAAAATCCACCAAGTAAACTCTGATGGGTCTGCTCATGAAGTAACAGTGGGCTAGAAATGCTATTAAGCATGAAGCCGACAGCACCGAACGAAGATTAATATTGTAGTCAGCTAGGAACCTTATGTGGATCAAATCTTCAAGGTAGAGACAAGCTGCTACAAAAAATAACCAAGTGAAAAAGAGGTTCCTTCTGTTGCAGAACAAGCAGTGGCACACAGGGATCACATACTTGAGAATTAGTGAGGGAAGAGAAGATACTGCCATTGTTGAAATTGTAGGCAAATACGGAAGACTCGGTGACTCTCTTGGAGTTGGAGACATAGGGGTAGCTTATATAGGAATGGAAAACGGTACTTTCAAAACGGTGGAACAGGTGAGAAGTTTGATATGGATTAATTATGTATGGAATTATGTCAAATCCCATACTTAGCCATGAGGCGATTATAAATGGGTACCCATATCAGATTATGTCAGGTATTGCAGCGTACCCATATCTAAACTTATCTTATGTGAGTGCAGTTATTTTTTTTTTAGGTGATTTGAGTGCAGTTATTTTGGGTGCTCTATAAGTGGGTGGAGCAATTATTTATCTGGGTATTGATGTTTATATAAATTAAAATTATATAAACTTTATATAATCTTTCATATTTTTTTAAAAAAATATATTTTACATGATACTTTATTTATGCACCACTTTTATATACGACCGACATTATCTACGGGGAGTTACTGGAGTTTACATGTCATGTCTGGCATTCATGATACTGTTGAGTGCAATTATTTTGGGTCCTGCAAAACTTGGTGGTGGATGGGGGTAGTTACTTTAGGGGCAGTCAAGTTATATCAACTACTTTCATTACAAAATGTTTAAAAATATATATATAATATTATTGATTTATTAACTCTCATTTAACTTTTCATTAATATTCAATAAATTTAATTAAATAAATTTATTTTTTAAAAATATTTAATAAAATTTAATTTATAAAAATGATAAAATGAGTTAATTATTTTAAATTATATGAATATAATAACTAGTATTAATTGTTTGTATCAGAGGTTAGCTTTGCTTTAGTTTAGTTTGTTTGCAGGTGCACCAAAAGAATTTAAGCCATTGTTTCTGGCCTAAATAGAGCTTTGCTAATGAGTTCCTTCCAGAAAAGGTACAAGTAGGTAAAAGCTTTAATATTTATTTTTTATTTAATTTTGTTCTGAAAGAAATAGAATATTAGGATATCAAAATTAGGTATAGGAATAGCTGGACCCAAATTTAATTTTGAGCTCGATTCAACTCATTCTTAACCCTAGCTAGTTTGATGGTATCTGGTCATGTATGTAATAAGAGATTTAGATTCTTTAATTTTCTTTTTTTTATTTCAATAATTTTTTATCTGTTTTTATAATTTAATACATAAATTTTTTTTCACGTTATTTCCTCTGTTTCTCTCTCATGTAATGAGGTACTTCGTTTATTGTAATGAAAAAATGGAAAAAAAAAAAATGTTGCCAATTGTACTGTATCTGAGAGAGTTGGGCTCATAAGGCTCATGAGCATTGCATTAGGATCTCTGTATGGTCCATGGCCCAGTTCGCTTTTGGAGTAAGATCTTATTGAGGTTTGGATCGAACTATTCCGCAAAAACAGAAAGATCGTGTCTCATTATGTGATAAAATCATAAGGGATTTCTTATATTATATCTTTGTTTTATTTTTATGAAAATTCTTATATTTTTTTTTTCATTCTTATTCCATAAATTTTTCATATATCCCGTTAAATTTTTTTAATAAAAATAGATATCATAATATATAATCTTTTCTTATTAACTTAAATAACTGTATTTATAACAAAAACTAATAAATTACTGTTACAAAATTTCTTATTATGTCATTATACATGTACCAAGAAGTGTCATTGAAATATTAAATACAGCAGTATTTATGAAATCTCATTGCTTTCTAAGTGGCAGCGGTTCAATGGGGAGATAAAAAATGGGAGGTTGCTTATAGATTATAATTAGACCCTTCTGCTCCTTCTCTCACTACCGTAATTCCCTTTCCCCATCCCATCAAATTTCACTCCAAACCCATGACTTCGTTTCTCATATTGCCTTGTTGCTAGGACAAAAAATATATGAAGATAATAAAATATAATTATGAGGTGTAAAATTATATTATTTTGAGAATAATACTATTTTTGTATTAAAAATAAATTATAGTCATTAGATATAATTGTTTGATAAATTTATTTTTAAGAAAGTAAATATATGTTTTGAAATTAATTTAAAATTTTAACTTATAATCATAAAGAGACTTTTATTAAATTTTATCAAACATATCTATTAGATATTTTTTTTAATTTTTAATAAATATAATTATCTATTCTTAATTATTAATTTATAACAGATATAATTATCTACTTATATATTTTTAACAAATATAATTATATTTTATAACAATTATTTTTTAAAATAATAATAAAATTAAAAATTAATTTTTTTTTATTCAAGACCCTAAAAATTTCCAAGTATCAAATTACCATTAAAGATTTTTAAAAATATTTAATTTAACAATTTAATTTACATAACATTATAAATTATAACCCATATATAATAATCTAACTTTAATCATTTATTACCATTTATATAATTTTAAATATTTATAATTTTTTCAATGTGGCACTGCTTTCTTTTTTTTTTTTTCCTTTAGAGCATTACATCAGTTCTATAGCTAGGATCAATTTTTATTACTTTGTCATACAGCGGATACATGTCTCTACTTAAGAGTTTATTAAGAAAACAGCTTTAAGTACTAATGGGGAAATCATTGATCTCATCCGTCCATGGATTCTTGTTTGATGCTGGATCAACGGTGTTCAATGCAACCCACACTGCAGTGTTACACTTGAATCCAGAACCAAATGCCATTTGCCACATTCGGTCACCTTTCTTGATTCTCCCCTTGGCTTCGCAGTAAGCCAACTCATACCAGATAGAACTGGATGATGTATTGCCAAACCTGTAAAGTGTCATTCTAGAAGGTTCCATGTGCCAATCACCCAGATCAAGACTCTTCTGCATCCTATCCAGCACTGCCCTGCCTCCTGTATGAATACAAAAATGTTCAAAAGCCAACTTGAAGTCTGGAATGTAGGCTTCAATCTTCATCTTGAAGAGTTTTCTTCGCACCAAATTTGCCAAATATTTAAGTTTCTCTGAGATGGGTAGGACTAGTGGCCCCAGCGATGTGATGTGGACCTTGAGAGCATCCCGAGCAACATTCATAAGATCTTTTGAGAGGGCGACCCCAACTTTCTGGTCTTCATCCTCCATTTGTTGGACACAGTTGTAACTATCATCATCAGCACCCATATGGGTGCGTAGTGTATGGATGATCTGATACTTTGAGCGACGGCGGTCAGAAGGATGGCTGGAAAGGAGGACTGCAGACCCACCCATGCGAAAGAGGCAGTTGACAAGCAACATTGAGGGAGTGTTGCCCCAGTACAAGCTTGAGATGATGTTCTCCGTGCTCAGCACCAAGGCATAAGTGTTAGGATGTTCCTATTAGGCATAAAATAGATGCAAACTTATTCATTCTTGGCGTGTAGTGTGTACTAATCATTACTCTAGCTATTTAGGTAGGTATTTTTTTTTTAAACTCAGAAATTTATGGGCCCCTCAACTAGTTTTTCAACTGCTTTTGGTAAGTACGAGCCAATTTTAAACTATATTCTCGCTCTAAATCTTGAGGCACCTACTATTACCATTTCAGCGCCTAAGTGGAGAAATGGTGGGGGGGGGGGGGGGGGGGTGTGGGAGGAGTTCAAAGCCCCTCCCTCAGATCACCAATTGATAAACTAACGAGACACTACCATTGACAAGTTTAATAAGATTTCAGTGACTCTTTTGTAAAAGAAGTATGTAATTGAATTAGTAACTTATATAATATATAACGTGATCAGAGTACCTGAAGTAGCCGTTTGGCGAAGTCTATAGCAATAATTGCAGCGCTGCACCCCATACCACTGAGATTGTAGCTGATTATGTTCCCGCTGAGCTTGTAGTGATTCACAACAACGTCAGAGAGAGATGGTGTGGGATTGAACAGGCAGCAGTTCACCACTAGAATCCCTATGTCCTTTGCTTGAAGCCCTGTTTTCTCCAGAAGTTCATCAATGGCTCCAAATAACACTGTCTCTGTTTCCTCCCTTGCGTGTACCATGGAATGCTGCTCAGGTGGGACCTCCACTGCAGCTCTGGGGACATAGGTCCTGGGTCCCAACCCAGACCTATCTACGATTTTCTTCACGAGCGCTATTTTGTCTTCTGCCAAATGCCCAATGTGCGTAGCTCTGTCCACCAGCTGTTCCTTAGTGAGAAGGCATGAAGGGCTGGGTTTATAGCACGCAAAATCCACCAAGTAAACTCTGATGGGTCTGCTCATGAAGTAACAGTGGGCTAGAAATGCTATTAAGCATGAAGCCAATAGCACCAAACGAAGATTAATATTGTAGCCAGCTAGGAACTTCATGTAGATAAAATCTTCAAGGTAGAGACAAGCTGCTACAGAAAATAACCAAGTGAAAAAGAGGTTGCTTCTGTTGCAGACCAAGCAGTGGTACACAAGGATCACATACGTAAGAATTAGTGAGGGAAAAGAAGACACTGCCATTGTTGAAATTGTAGGAAAATATGGAAGATTTGGTGACCCTCTTGGAGACATACTGGTAGCTTATATAGAAATGGAAAATGCTTCTTTCAGACAGTGAAACAGGTGAGAAGTCAGATATGAATTAATTATGTCAAATCCCATACTCAGCCATGAGGCGATTATAAATGCGGGTAGATATACTGCAGTGTACCCATATCTACCCATGTACCAACCGTCATCCTGAAGTAATTTTCTCTTTTGGGACATCACCAAATAACAAATATCAACCCATTTATGTTGAGCCGTGCTATATCAACGTTGTTGTGGCTATGTTTTTAATTTAAAATAAAAAATATTTATTTAATTTTTTTATTTGAAAATTTAAAATATTATTTATTTTTTTATTATTTATTATATCATCAATATACGCCTATCAACGTGAGTCTAGGTTTTCCGATTTATGTTATCTTATGTGAGTGCAGTTATTTTGGGTACTGCAAAAGTGGGTGGAACACTATACGGCCAGTCACCACAGTTTTCATGTCTTGTCTCGGATTGATGATTTTGTTCGGTGCAATTATTTATTTCGTCCTACATAGGTTGGAGGATGGTGACAGTTATATTAGGAAAATGCAAGTTAAATAAATTATTCTTAATATTAATATTTATATAAATAAATTTTACGTGTATTTTATATTTTTAATTTTTCTTTTTTATTTTACTGAATTTTTTGTGTGAGAGAATACACACCATGTGCAATCTCTGAACGAGTAACTATAAGTTTTCATTACTTGTTACGAAATGTTTATAAAAATTATATAGTATTATTAATTTATAAAATTTCATATTTAATCTTAATATGTAGGAATAAGCATTAGTTATGTTAAATTATGTAAATATAATAACTAGTATAAATTGTTTGTATCAAGGGTTAGCTTTGCTTTAGTATATTTTCTTTGTAGATGTACCAAAAGAATTTAAACCATTGTTTCTGGGCGGTATTCTAGTGATTCCTTTCCGAAAAGGTACAAGTGGTGAAAGCTTTGATATTTATTTTTATTTAATTATTTTCTAAAAGAAAAAAATATGAAAATAGGGTCTTTATTTTTATACTTTTTATTTATATATAATTTTTATTTTATATAATATATATTATTAAATTTATTAAATTTAATTTATAAAAATCATATATAAGACACAACTAATTCAATGTTTCCTATACCAACCATGAACATTTTTTCTCATGTATAAAATAACTTTTCTCTGGGAAAATTTTCTAACAGTAGGATTGTTAAAATTGTAAATCCTCAGTACCTACTCAAAATGGGAGAATTAAAAATATTATTTTTACAAGCAGACTAAATGCCATGGCATCCCATGGGAAAGGTGACTCACATGTAGGAGTGGCAACGGGGCCTGGGACTGTTCCTTTGTTACTTTGCTCCCCTTTCTTCACTTGGAGACTAGTTGCTATATGGATCCGGTTTTTCGGTGACAAATTTTGAAAAGAAATAGATATTAAATTAAAAAATAATAAAAAAAAAGTAAATTTTTTATATTAAATTTTAAAAAAAGGTAAAATATTATCAAAATAAAAAAAAAAGACAAAAAATTTAAATCTGTTTTTGTATCCAAAAATGATGAGACCCAACACTAAAGAGAGGCTTCAGGGTAGAGAGATTTGGAATCAGGGAGATTGGAAATGGGGAAGAGATAGGGTTATGACAAGGGTGACACTACTAACTTACTCTTTTGTTTTTTTTTATTTGGTAATAGAGGAGCTAAGGATAGCTTAAGGTAGATACGAAGTTGGGAATCGAACTCGTACAGAGTTCGGGGAGATGTTCATCTGTGCCACTAGAGCAACAGCTCTCGGCACTCTTATTTATATATATTTTATATAAATAATAAAGTGAAGAATATTTTAGTATTTTCATGATTCAAAGATCTTTATAAGATAGAAACTGTAGTCCCTAGCCACCAAAATTTCAAAAATTCTAATAAACTTATAATTTTAGAGCAATGTTTTACTTATAACTGAGAGAAAAAAAAAATCAAATGTACATTTGACTTTTTTCTACGTAGATTCAAGATTATAAATTTAACTTTTTCCAAATTTCAATGACAGAATTTTGTCTCCCGCCCCGCCTCAGTGGGATAAATATCTCCCCTTGTTATCCCCAGTCAGACTTGACGAGTCCCTACAGATCCTCACGCCACTTGAGACGATCGTCATCCCTTCTCACATGCAGCTAACTAATCTATCAGAATTGTAGATCTCTATAACAGAGGTCAAAGAAAATGAAACAAATCTTGAAATTAAGGAAAAATATAGTATAAGTTAATTACATGAATGGCTCTCTTAGTTTTTATTCAGATATATGTTTTTCGTTTTTAAATCTTACACCCATTTTTTTTTATGTATTTTCAAAAATATCATATAAACAAAAACCATTGAAAGTGCTTAAGAGGGGTAAAATGAGTTGAGTTAGTGTACAAATAATTCACGATTTAATTTGATAATTAATTTAATAAGTTAAGTTTGTGAATTAAATGAACCAAATGTATAAGTCAAAATTGTTGACTCATTTAAATGATGAGCCTAAAAAGCGTTTGGCTTATTTAGTTTATAACTTGGCTCAATTTATATATTATCATATTATTATAAGTTAACATTATAATATATGGTGAACTTTTTATATTAGTTGAATGTTTATTAGAGCTTTAAATGGGATATTTGATTAAATATTTTTTGAATTTATTGAGTTATTTTAAGATAAACGAATTGAGTTCATATTAAATTATAATTCGACTTCACTTATTTAGAATTCACAATTCATGCACGAGTTATTGAATTAAGTCGAGCTCTTAGGAGACTCCACATGAATGGAACTTGAGTTAAAAAATTGACATATTAGTTATGGGTTGGTTGTGAACTAAATTAAATTTAATTGAGTTCAACGCATGTCAGTTTTAACCGTAGCTAATTTGATGGTATCTGGCGAGGTATGTAGTGAGGTACATCGTTGATTGTAACGAAATAAAGGGAAGGAAAAAAAAAAAATGTTGCCGATATGGATGGCACTGAGAGAGTTGGGCTTGTAAGGCTCATGAGCATTTCGTTAGGATCTCTGTCTCGTCCATAGCCCAGTTCTCTTTTGGAGTCAGATCTTTTTGAGGTTTGGTTCGTTTTATTCTGCAAAAACAACGAGATGACGTCTCATTATGTGATAAAATAATAAAGGATTTTCCATCCTATTTCTTTATCTAATTTTTAAAAAATTATTATATTATCTCTTACTTTTTTATTCAATAACTTTTTCATATATTCTGTTATATTTTTAGTAAAAGTAAATAATGTAATAAATAATTTTTTCTTTTAATATAAAATTAAAAAAAAAAGGAAATAAGATATTAAGACCCAAACAATAAATAGAGATTGGGTTTCGAATAGTATCCGATTTTCTGTGAGAGTCGCAGGTGCCGGCTTTGCTTGCGCTTGGCTCTGAGGCGAATCTGCCAACTTAAGTGGGAGAACTTCAATGGGAAGATGAAAAATGGGAGGTTGCTTATAATTAGACCCTTCTGCTCCTCCTCTCACTACAGTAATTCCCTGTCTCCATCACGTCAAATTTCACCCCAAACCCATGACTTCGTTTCTCATACTACCTTCTTGTCCAATGCTTTGCAGCATTACATAAATTCAAATACCCCTACTCATGGCCAAAAGATCCATTCCCAAATACTGAAAACTGGATTGGTTCCAAACACCAACATTTCCATTAAACTTTTGATATTGTATCTTAAGTGTAACTGTTTAAGATACGCACGCCAGATGTTTGATGCATTGCGGGAGAGGACTCTATCCGCTTATAATTATATGATTGGTGGCTACCTCAAACAAGGGCAAGTTGAAGAATCCCTTAACTTGGTGCATAGATTACTAATTTCTGGTGAGAATCCTGATGGTTTTACTTTTTCAATGATTCTAAAAGCCTCTACCTTCGCTGGTAATGTTGCGTTGCTTGGTGATCTTGGGAGGGTGGTACATGCCCAGATACTCAAATCTGATGTTGAGAAAGATGAAGTTCTCTGTACAGCGCTTATTGACTCTTATGTTAAAAATGAGAGGGTTTCTTATGCAAGGACAGTGTTTGATGTGATGTCGGAAAAGAATGTAATATGCTCAACATCACTCATCTCTGGTTACATGAATCAAGGTTCTGTTGAAGATGCTGAAAATATATTTCACAAAACAGTGGAAAAGGATGTCGTAGTTTTTAATGCAATGATCGAAGGCTACAGTAAATCAACTGAATGTGCCACAAAATCTCTTGAAGTTTTCATCGAAATGCAAAGGTTGAACTTTCAACCAAATATATCTACATTTGCTAGCGTAACTGGGGCTTGTTCGATGCTCGCAGCATTTGAAATTGGTCAACAAGTTCAAGGTCAGCTTATGAAGACTCAGTTTTTCACAGACATAAAAGTGGGAAGTGCCCTTATAGACATGTATTCTAAATGTGGGAGAGTTGCAGATGCGCGCAGAGTTTTTGATCACATGCTTGAGAAGAATGTATTTTCATGGACGTCTATGATTGATGGATATGGGAAGAATGGTTTCCCTTATGAAGCACTTGAGCTCTTCGGGAGGATGCAGAAAGAATATTGCATTGAACCCAACTTTGTGACATTCCTTAGTGCTCTCTCAGCTTGTGCTCATGCTGGGCTTGTGGATAAGGGTTGGGAGATCTTTCAGAGTATGGAGACTGAGTACTCGCTAAAGCCAAGGATGGAGCATTACGCTTGCATGGTTGATCTCTTAGGACGATCTGGAAGGCTGCATCAGGCTTGGGAGTTTGTCATGAGCATGCCAGAGAGACCCAACTCTGATGTTTTGGCGGCTTTACTTAGTTCATGCAGACTTCATGGTAATTTAGAGATGGCCCAAGAAGCAGCAAATGTGCTTTTTAAGTTGAATGCTGAAGGACGACCAGGGGCATATGTTGCACTGTCAAATACTTTGGCAGCTGCTGGGAAATGGGACAGTGTTAGTGAACTTAGGGAGATAATGAAGGAGAGAGGTATATCCAAGGACACCGGCTGTAGCTGGGTTGGAGCCGATAGTGTTTATTAATTTGTTCTTGTGAAGGGTTCAATGAGACTGATGTACAGTAGCCTCTGTACCCTGGAGTTTTGCCATACTGTCAAAGTTTCTTGTACATCCCTGAAATCAATGTAATGTTGAAAGAAAATATCAAAGCATGTCATTTTGGATAATTTGTCTTATGATTTTGATCAAGTGTAGAGACAGTGGTGGTTTTGTTGGGAAATTGCAGAAAGGATGAATCAGGGACCCCAATCCCAATACACGAAGAAAATAAAAAAATTCCACCACTGCAGCAACTAGCAAAAGAAGTAGCTTTAATGTTCCCATGTATTAGGAAAGATGCTAAGCTGTCTTTTGTCTTGGGCCGTGGTTTGTTCGTTGAGAAAGATAATCGAGAGGAAAAGGAAACATATTGTACTCTTGCCAGCTAAACTCTAGGAGAGAAGCTATTTCTCTCTGTGTAACAAGATTTTGAAAGGTCTCTGGCGTTCTTGAGAAACTTTCATATCAAACTTGAAACATATAAACATGTTTCGATGTTCTGGAGTTCACACAGGAGTAGAAAAATGAGTCAGGAAGTCTCCCAACTTCAGTATTGCTAATCTCTTCAGCTTCAGATTTTGAGACATGGTGCCCTGTAGTGAACTTCAGAAGAGCACAATTGAAGAAGGAATATTTACAAGGAAATGTTCTTAATTTTATTTTCCACATTATGGAGTGTAGTGGAGAATTAATTATTGTATTGGACCACTGGCAATGGCAATATGGACAAAAAATTGTTCCTTGATATAGTTCTATTCTTTTTTTCTCTGTCCTTAGTTTGATGTGGTGTTTGACATCCAAAGTTACCCATCACTAAGACATATGATACAACATATTTATCTTTAGGCTTGCGGAAAAGGGTTAGGCCTTTCTTATTCTACATAAGGCGCGAGTTGAATTCATATATATATGTATATATATATATATATATATATATATATATATATATATATTTATATAAAATTTGTATAAATGTAAGTAAATTAATTTATTTTATTTAATTTATAGCTTAATACAGGATAAAATGAGAATAAATTGATTTATATTTTTATATATAAATATATATATTAACTTATGAATTTATTTATTCTATCTTTTTTCACTTAAACAATAAATTAAATTAATATTTTTTTAATCTGTCTAACCCATCTTGTTTAATTATGAAATTTGTCTATTTTGTTTTCCCTATTCAACTTTTTCATACATTTAAAATTTTTATTTTAAATATTTTTTATTTTTTTAATTTATATTATACTTTATAAGTTTATATTTTTTTTTATCATTAATTACTTTTTTCTCAATTTTGTATATATTTTTTATTTTTTTTTTACTTTTAAGCATTCAAAGACAGAGGATTAATGTTTCTTTTAACGTGGGTATCACAGCCCATGACTTGACATAGGTAAGCACAGATGACGGATAAACCTATATCTACGTTTTTTCCCCTATGCGTTTTCTATTTGTTTGTACTGTTCACTCAGCTGATTTTTAAAAAAAATGTATAAAACATAACTAAACGTAGGAAGAAAAACGTAAATGTAGCATAACCCCAGACGACAGGGATGACGTCAATTAAGGGTTTTGTTATTAATACATAACTCCAGCTGACGCTGGAGGGACTAATACACGGAGCAAAAGGTGAAAAGACCTTTTCACCCTCTCCACTTGCTCTCTCTCAGTACTTTAGTGGTAAGCCGGAAGTTTATACTAATAGGATTTTCCTCAATTAATTGGATTTGCAAATGGCGTGAGGAGAAATGAAGGTTTGTTAATCATGTAGCAGCCGTGGGTGACGTGTGGCTCTGGAATTGGTTATTACTTAACCCGTCTGTATCTTCGAATAGGATTTGGGAGCTCTGGTTGGTCAGCGGCGGCTAAACACTACCTGTTTGTATAATTTTGTTTATTTTTTCTGAACTCGTATTTAATTAATATTTCCTTGTGCCCTCCGTCAACGTTGTGGAAAATAATGTATTTGGCTTCTTCAATTTTTAATTGCCCTCCAAACTTTGGAGCATTAATTATGATATTACCCTAATGGAAAGACATCTTATTTGTGCCAAATGCATAGAACATAACAATGAGGTGGCTGCCAATGCCATACTTTTTTTTTTTTAAAAAAAAAGGTAGATCCATTATTAAGAGATCTTGATAGCAACACCAAAAATTAAAAATTGATAGTATTTTTTTAGGGTCAAGATTTATTTAAGAAACTACACAAAATTTCCCTAACATGCTAAGAAACTCAAATCCTACAATAACAAACAAAAAACTCAGTATTTTTTTTAAAAAAAAAAATCTATTTTTTTAAATATTAAACTCTATTATCTCAACTTTACCTACTATAAAAAAAAAGAGCGTAATAAAAAAGTTGATATAATTGATTCAGTAAATATACTCATTTATACAAAATTATATATATGTTATAAAAAAATAGTTGTTAAAATATTATTATTTGAATTATTAATTAATTAATCATGAAAATTCTTAAATAAAGTCAATCGAAAATCAAGTTTTGCAACAGTGCAATTATGAGTGCTTAGACCAAATCAACAAACTTGGCGGCGATAATAAACAGTTCTAGACGTCATTTTCTTATATAAAGAATATACATAATAGACGTCAACTTGTTTTTCATTGTCTAAAGTTTACTGTTTAAAATTCAAACAAATTTGACATTGGCACGTCTGTATTCTTTATGTAAAAGAATCACGCCTTGTTGATATATTTTCCTGGAAAACTGGACATAAAAGAAAAAGCATAGAGAACTATTGAAGCACGTAAACAAACCATCAAATTGTCAGTCTAACCAATCCATGATGGTAATTCCCAAATAACAATTCCATGTCGGCATGTTTTCCTCTGCTCACAGTTGCTGGGCATAGCCGAAGACGATTCACTCTCATACAATACAAGTCTAAATTGTTGGATATTATAAAAGCTTAGGGATAGCAAACCAACCATGTGCCATGGCATCTGAGGGATTAGGTCGCACCTGGGAACCATAAATCCCACAGAACAAATGCGTTGCCATTGACATCTTGGTTATATTATTTTGCAAACAAAATTTTATTCAATTTTTACTTTAAAAAATTTATTAAATCTAATTAAC
The DNA here is from genome assembly GCA_037013595.1 of Dicorynia guianensis. Taxonomy (NCBI): domain Eukaryota; kingdom Viridiplantae; phylum Streptophyta; class Magnoliopsida; order Fabales; family Fabaceae; genus Dicorynia; species Dicorynia guianensis. Next base: position 9,451,261 of record JASUAB010000011.1, read on the forward strand.
CTATGAGATGGAACCGTTTTAGTCTTAATTTAATAATTCACTTATTTTATAATATTACATTATTAGGCATACATCTATTTTTTTTCTTTTTTTAAGATTTTTTAAGAATAGTTTCAACTCTGTAAGTATGAAAATTATAAACAATGCATCTTTTTAACTCTAAAATCAAATTGATATTGATAAATTATTTTAAAATTTTTTAAAATATAAATAATTTTTCTTGTACTGATACTTTATTAGTGCCTACGATCCATCTCTTTTCTCTTAAATGATTGGTTCAATCCTTTCCTTATTAAAATGTTGATTCTTACCTACCCAGCTATGTCCAAGACTTTCCACTTACAAGTCATTGGCTGTGTCAAAGCAGGGATTCATAATGCAAAACCATGTGATGTGCACTTGTTTTTACTGTGAAAAAGTAGAATTATTTTTGAGTGGAATGAACAAGTAGGATTATTATATAAATTAATCAGCTATATTTAATACGTGCTTTAACTTTATCATAAGGCAAAAATAAAAAAAAAAACTAAAAACCACTTTTGTACATTTGCATGCCAGAGTTATTTTCTTATTGTTATCCCCTCCTTCTTCAAGTCCAGCACTTCATTTAAAGCCAGGCAATGCCCGTGGCTTCCAAAACCAACCTCTCTTTCCCAGTGTTCAATCCTCCAACCTATATCTCAACGCCTCAGAAAACACTTCAAAAACCCACAGAGAGTGATCCACTCTTGATAGTACCATTAACAACTTCTTCCATTCCTTTTTCATCGCCTTTTACCAGTTCCTAAAATGGAAGCTGCCACCCATGTGGGTTCAACTGTTCGCCCCTGCTCTGCTCCGGTACCAGTGCCGGTGCCGGTCCGTCCTTCTACCTCCTCTGGTACGCTGGGCCGCTACCTGGCTCGTCGGCTCGTTGAGATTGGCGTCAAGGACGTCTTTTCCGTCCCGGGTGACTTCAATTTGATCCTTCTGGACCATCTGATCGCCGAGCCGGAGCTCAACTTGATCGGCTGCTGCAACGAGCTCAACGCTGGCTACGCCGCTGACGGCTACGCACGTGCCAAGGGCGTTGGAGCTTGTGTGGTCACCTTCACCGTCGGTGGGCTCAGCGTTATCAACGCCATTGCAGGAGCTTATAGTGAGAACCTGCCAGTGATTTGCATAGTTGGGGGACCGAATTCCAATGATTATGGGACGAATAGGATCCTCCATCACACAATCGGGTTGCCCGATTTCACCCAAGAGCTACGGTGCTTTCAGACAATCACATGTTCTCAGGTGAGTTGTCATCGAAACATTTGTCTCTAATTTACGAGTGCTGACTTTGAAATGCTGACCTTTATCTGGGTGATGCTGCTGATGGTGGTTTCAGGCAGTGGTGAATAATTTGGATGATGCCCATGATCTTATTGATACAGCAATTTCAACTGCTTTGAAAGAAAGCAAGCCAGTTTATATCAGCATAAGTTGTAATCTTCCTGGAATTCCTTATCCAACTTTTACTGGAGACCCAGTTCCATTTTTTCTCGCACCAAAGTATGATTTCTACGAACAACCTTTTTATTTTGATGTCTTTAATACAAATTTATACTAATAATATGATTTGTCTCAAGTACGATTGATGATTAGTTAGTGAGGTATGGTTTTATATATTGAAAGTATAACGAACGTATGTAGCTATTCTTGCCAATGAAAAGAGAAGAGCCACTGCCAGGGTATAACTTGATATGTAGTGGCAAATGTTGGCACTCGGCACTGTCTGACTAGATGTGTATATACATTCAGGAAAACACTTTGCATGTATCTGTGAATGCATACTAGTATTCGTGTTTGTTTGAGTATACCGGCTCTTACTTCGTGGGTAATCTATGACTCTGTGCTTCACATCATTATTACTTTGTTGTTCTCTTTTCCAGAGTCAGCCTATTCTGCTAGAGAGTTCATAATGCCTTTTCTTTTTCTTTTCCTGCATATCTATGAAACCCACAAGCATTAGAGTAAAATATTTTGCCTTATTCAGGGTGAGCAATCAATTAGGATTAGAAGCAGCAGTGGAGGCAACTGCTGCCTTTCTGAACAAAGCTGTGAAACCAGTCATAGTCGGTGGGCCAAAACTACGGGTAGCAAAGGCACGACAGGCCTTTGTAGACTTTGCAGAAGCCAGTGGGTATCCAATAGCTGTCATGCCCTCTGGCAAGGGGCTCGTACCAGAGCATCATCCACACTTCATCGGGACGTACTGGGGTGCTGTCAGTACTAGCTTTTGTGGCGAGATAGTTGAGTCTGCTGACGCCTATGTGTTTGTTGGCCCCATCTTCAATGACTACAGCTCTGTTGGATACTCATTATTGATCAAGAAGGAGAAAGCAGTAATAGTACAGCCTAATCGGGTGACCATTGGCAATGGTCCTTCCTTTGGTTGGGTTTTCATGGCAGATTTCTTAATTGCACTGTCCAAGAAGCTGAAGAAAAACCAAACAGCAATGGAGAATTACAGACGTATCTTTGTTCCACCAGGCATGCCTTTGAAGGAAGGGAAGGATGAACCTCTAAGAATAAATGTTCTGTTCAAGCACATTCAGGTTAGTTGCGAAAGCCCATGGATGGCTGCTTTTGTTATTTATGCCAATCTATTAAGAGTTGAAAGCATATAAGAACATTAAGTGCAGAGTATTTTCTTGGATGATCAAAACATCAAGCCCTGCTGTTAAAAGATAGTAGTGTTGTGAATTTGTACTCTATCAATGGCTCCAGCCTAATTGGCTTCACACCAATCAATCCCAGTAAGAACTTCCTTTCACTAACTAAATTTGTTGAACAGGACGTGCTGAGTGGAGATACTGCCGTAATAGCTGAAAATGGAGACTCGGGGTTCAACTGTCAAAAGCTCCATCTGCCAGAAAATTGTGGGTAAGTTTTTTCCAGCTCTGCAAGCAGCAATATACTAATTAGGACTAGCCATGGCTTCTATGTTTGCTTGAATTAACATACTCAAATAAAAATTCCATCTTTCAGCTACGAATTCCAGATGCAGTATGGATCTATTGGTTGGTCAGTAGGAGCTACTCTTGGGTATGCACAGGCTGTGAAAAATAAGCGTGTAATTGCTTGCATTGGCGATGGGAGTTTCCAGGTTAGTGAGATTATGTAGAAACCACCTATCTACACATTTAGTATGATGAATTGATGATAATGTGAGCTTATCATTACTGAAATACAACTATTTTTCTTTCTTCAATCTGTTCAGTTTACTATTGATTAAAAACGTTGTTGCCAAATTGAAGTCATTGGTTCACTTAAACACAATCACAAGTATCACAAATTTTGATGGGATGTTACTAATATGACAAAAGTAGAAATTTTTACTCCTTTTCTTTGGCTGGGGTAAGAGGGTGGGGACTGAAAGCCATCACGTTAAAAAGCAGAATAATTTTATCTGTATCCCTTGTATCATTTTGGTTAACTGATTGGTGTATAATTTATTGATATTAATGGGGACTTCCTTGAACTTAGGTCATACTTCCTATTGCTTGATTCCTTATTATTATCCATGACTGATGACAAGCATCGACCGCAAAACCTTTTTTGTGAACTTATTTGGTGCTCGAAGGGATGAAGCAGTGACTTGTAGTTTCTTTTATTTAGGTGACGGCACAGGATATTTCAACCATGATCCGGTGTGGACAAAGAAACATCATATTCCTTATAAACAACGGAGGTTACACTGCTGAAGTTGAGATTCATGATGGCCCATACAATGTGATCAAGAACTGGAACTACACTGGACTTGTGGATGCCATACATAATGGAGAAGGCAAATGCTGGACTGCCAAGGTTAGCATTGGAACTAAGTATCTTGTGTTACCTCCTTAGTATATTTACAAGCTTCCACTAGGAAAGCAAGAGCACAGGTCCTATTTCAGATGGCTTCATTTTGAAGCTGAGAAATTTGTGCATAAAACATGAATTATTTGGTTCAAATTGTCTAAACAAGATATAAAGAAAATAATTAATACTAATTTTCTTGACTGGCGCTCTTGTCCTGATCTTTGCATACCTCTTTGAATTTTCTTCTACATGTTTCTTCCTTTTGGTTTCTACATGTTGTTTGCTCATGGAACGGATGGACTCCGTTGTTTGTGGGTGCAGGTACGTACTGAGGATGATCTAACAGAAGCAATTGCTACTGCTACTGGGCCACAGAAGAATTCTCTTTGTTTCATTGAAGTTCTTGTGCACAAACATGACACCAGCAAAGAGTTGCTGGAATGGGGATCCCGTGTTGCCGCTGCTAATAACCGTCCTCCAAATCCTCAATAGTGTTCATTTACTGCAATGATAATTGTGGGGGTATTTGTGTATTGTATGCTGCTGCGTTGAATTCCCACGTGAGGACTTGTACAGGATCAGAAATGAGAAATAAGGCTACAAGCAGGATTGCTTGATCTTGCCCCCGTATTCTGCTATCCTTTGTAACATGAATTAGTCTTTGCCTTTAAGAAATCTTGTTATATGATATTGCTGTATGAATCCCGGAAATTTTGCATCGAATTTATGAAATTAAAATCAATTATGGGTAACCTAGAACATCTCATAGTTAATAGGACAATGGAATTTGGTATTTAAATCTTTTGGCCAACGCAGAATAACAGTAATAACAAAAGAGAAAAAAAATTCAAACTGGGTGAGGATGGTAGCAAAAGCATAGCATGTTGGAAAATGGTAGTATGAGAGATTAACATGCAATGAATAAAGACAGTATGCACGATTAGGTTAACATTTTTTAGAGGCAAAGAAGTAAAGGTAAAATCAACCAAAGAATGGATTATACAATGTATGGGAAGAGTTGCTAGGTTATTCCTTTCACATTACCTGTATTTGTATTAAGTTACATATATGTGAATCACATCAATTACTTTTATAAGAGAGTGTCATTAGTCACATCAATTATTTTTGTAAGAGTGTTACTGAATACAAGAGGATATTATAAAAGGACTAGCATAAAAAGACTCATGAGAAATTATTGTTCGTAATGATATCACGAAATCATGATTGCATGTTTGAAAAAAAAAAAAAAAACTCACAGGCTTCATATATAAGAAATATTTGCTCATCCAAGAGAATTCTACATCCAAATATGACGAGGAAATTAGTGGCATTACAAACAGAGATCCACTATTTTTTCATGCGGGAGGGAGTCATCAAATTAAAGTAAAGAAAGTTAAAGAAGAAAACAGATATTTTCACAATACTTTTGTTACTTAATCTTTATAATTAAATTTTATAATCTATTAATTTGTTGAGTCTTATAATTTAATTTATGAAATATAATAAATTTAAATAATTTAAATTTTGTATTATAAAATTTAAATAAGAATAAAGTTATAAAAATAATTTATAAAATTTAACAAATTTAAATAAAAATAACAAAACATTCTCAGCCCACAAGAGACCAACGTAGACCGTACTTACAAAAGTCTAACTTCTGCTCTTGGCTTAATTTAGAAAAAGTCTAGCTTCTGGGCAACCCTTCGTGAAAAGATTTCTAAGCCCACTAGATGCCAACCTAGACCGCACTTAATTATTTTATACAAAATGATTAGTATGCCTAATAATCATCTTCAGCTACGCCAAGCAAGACATTATTACTATGGAACTAGTCTTGCGTATCCATATTTTTTTACAGTAACGTTTGATTTTGGACAGTTACATTTTAAAGATATCAAATAAAAAAATAGCCCAAAAGAAAACGAAACATCCACGACAGCCCCAAAAGTGTGAATTATTGATCCAAAATTAACCATTGTTTGATGATGAAGACATTGAAGAGAGCAATGTGTCAAAGCCTGATCTTCTTTCATTCTTCGCGACACAATGGGGCAACTCATTTAGTTGACTTAGACTTTGTGCCACATAAATGCATCATAACTTCATCAGTTTTAGCATGCTAGACCCAACGGTGAGTTTTACAACGGATGCTTCACATACTCATTTTCAAAAACCTCCACGAAAGTAGTTTAAGTTATTTTATACTGCATTCATTACCTGTAACTATAACAAAAAGAAACCCTATTTTGACTTTATGCCAAGTTTTTATTATTTTTTTTTATGTCAAGTTCTTATTAGCATGCAAATTACTTTTGAGCTTGCATCTAATAATTTAATCTTCTAGTTCATTGATTCTTTGCAAGGAGCCAAAAATCTTAGCACACTAACGCACATTTTAATTATGACAGTGGAGGTCATGGAGAATTTTAGTGATCATGTTTCTACTTCTGTTCTAAGCCCAATTAAAGCCTTAATGGTTGCTGCATATATTAGGAGCTTAAAAGCTACTAGCTTTAGAAGGAAAAGCATGATCTCCTCATGTACTCAAACACCAATGACCAAAAGATTAGGAGAATTACATTGAAGAAATTCCAATTAATATATTTCAGATTTAGCAACAAGTTATCGGAAATGGTTAGAAATCTTGAGAGAGTGGTTAATGGGATAATTGAATATTGACTTTAATTAATTACTTTCTGATTGGAACTAAATATACTTTTGTTAAAATTCCTTTTATCTAATTTCCATCAGAAATTTAGATATACTTAAGCGGGGTTCCATCAGGAAGTACAAAGTGCTAAGAGCCCACAAGTGGTTAGATAATCACAATATCATTTGTCAAGTACCAAGAAAAGGTCCATACTGCATGACATTCTTAAATGTAGAAAGGGACATGTTTAGGCCTGAGGAGACTACTAGACTCTCAAACCTCTAAACAATTCCACATGGAATAAAGAACTTAGTAGACAACAGCATTGCATACAAAATTCAACAGAGGATATAGAATTAGGAATCCCATATGGGACCAAAGGCTGCGATTCCTGCAGCCTTGCATGCGTTGACAACATCTCTGCTTCCTTCTGGATTGCTTGTGACAATGACCACTTCAGCACCCCAATTCTTTGCAGCACTAACGCTCAATTGAGACACATTTGGCCTACCAAGCACTGCAGTGTCATGAACTATCACCTTCTCTTTAGGGTAACCACTTACCATATGCTTAATTGCCTTCCCAAAATTTTGCTCAATCCCTTTGGCCACCCAAACCAAGCACACATCTGCTTTACATGGCTGCAAGAGGAACGACAGAAACACACAAATTCCGGAACCAGTGGCCACTAACAAGACCCTTTCATACATGTCCACCAAATAAGGCAGGCCTGCAAAGTGCACTTGGCGAACCCACAAATGGGTTGGTGGGTTTGACGCCAAATACTTGGTGAAATCTCCAACTGCACCTGCAAGCATCATGTGCTCTTTCTTCCCATCTGAGATTATGCCAAAGGCATGCCACTCAGAAAGGGGAGATGGGCTAATCCTGCCCAATAAACCAGCTTTTATTCCTCCTTGAAACTTGATAATTGAGGCATGGCCTGAAGCGGTGGAGACATTTACCTGAACACGCCTTACTGTCAACCATGGGACGATTATTAGCACTGTGATGACCACTGTGAACCAAAGCTCTTGGCTTTTTATTAACTTTGTGCTGAGTTCATTTGTGTAGGATTTGGTTTTTGGGTCATAAGAGATTGTGAGCATTATAAATGCCCAAAGGAGAACCAGAGCAGTCCATCCAGCGAAACGGTGAGTTCTTTCAAACACGTTATGATGGAGATGGCGAACAAGTGGGAATGCTGCCAAAGAAGAGAGACAGAGAAGGCAAAGAATGGCAGAGGAGACCCCAATGATCTCTGGTGAAGTATTTTCCCTGTCTTTAAGTGTGAGGACTAAAGCATATGTGAGCCAAGCAATTGAAGAAACCCCACAACCGCTATGTATACCTCCTAGGCTTTGGAGAAGGGATGTCGTAGCTGTTTTGAGAGGGAGAGGCACCCAAGACCTTCCAATGATCTTTACTGCAAGCCAAAACACAACGCGCAGGAAGGCCTCGCTTCGACACAGAGTCAGAGCAAGTATATTAGCAATGGAGAACAGTGCAGTTCTGTTTCTTGCATAAGGGAAATTCCCCGTGGCTGCAAGAACCAAACCAGTAATGTTGAGGGTAAAGCAAACCACGAAGAGTCGCTTGTACACAGTGAAGAGTCCTTGATCAAGCAAAATGATTGAAAGTCTTGATTCATTCTTGCGTGCAGGCTTCGATGGTTGTTGTTCACGCTTGCTTGTATTAACGAGCAGAGGAAGAGGACTCATTCTTGGGTTCTGTTTCTCCACATCGTAGCGTTCTTCAGGCACGTCTTCAAGAGCTTCTTCTTCTTCGTCTTCAAGGTCACAGAAGTGGCTACTGGGTTTGCTGATTGATCTTTTTATTGCCGAAGTGAACACTCTGGAAGAGCCAAAAGGCCAGAACCGCTTGCTGGTTTGGGGCTCTTGTGCTGCTGGTGTAGTTATGGCGAAGGGATCTATGTGAGGCTTAACCTCAAAGGCCACCCCTCGGCAGCTCGAGAATCTCACTGGGTTTTGCATGGTTCGATTTTTACTCACAATTAAGATGCCAAGCAAGAGAGAAAATATGGCTGCAAATGAAAGGAAAGCAATCAGGTTGGAATTTTGGTATGGGAACAAGGGTAATTGCTTTCCGTTGTGGGCAGTTTCATGCAAAAGAAAGTTGCATTTATAGGCGGTGGTCTCTCTACGGCTGACTTTTTTGGTCTCTTAACTTTGATTTAGTCAATCCAGTCAACAATTTACGCATTGCTAGGATTGGACGCTCTGGAAATGAACGCGCAACAAAACTACATAAGAGAGTCATAATATATTCAAAATATGCGGGGTCATTCCTTTTTTAAAGTGAAAAGCTAAGTCAATGCACATTGCTACATTATAAGTTGAAAACAAATTACAAACATCGAAATTCATCGTGTAAATAGCAACACCCTTTTTCAAATATTCTATTATTCTGTTATAACCATTTGTAGTTTTATTAACATTTACCTGTGGTATGTACAAAAAGAACATAAAAGATATACGACTTTGAAGAGTATAAAAGGCTCATATTTTAGTAGTGAGATTGGTTGATTCCCTGCAGCTTGAGGCCTTGACCCTGTAAAGTTAGTGTATGTATGTTTTTCCCTTCCTATATATCAGTTTTATAAGATTCTGGAGTCATATTCCATCTCTGGCCACTTGTCCAACGAAACGAAGGAGCCTGCTGGCTGCTGGATCTAAGCATAATGCATTAAATTTCTGTAACCAACAATTCTGGCCACTTTCGGCTGATGACACCAACTCTTCTTCTCTATTCTAAAATAGCAGCTGTGTTCACAAGGGTTATAGCAAGTTGTTCGTTAACAAAGGATACATATTTTAAATCACCAAAGAAAAATACATATTTAACAATATCGATCAAATCCTGTATAAATCTTCTGTTTGGAATAGTTCGAAAGTATGGTCTATGTAATGGCTTGGAAAGCCGTAATGTAGACCAAGTTTAAACTGAATGTGTACTATATGGGCACAAGAATCTCAATCTCTGTTACACTGATATGGGAATAAAAATCTTTGGTGAACCTGCTGTAATTACAAGAACCGTTCTGAAGTCATTAGTTCGGTAAACAATTTTCTGTGTACGTGTGCAATTCATCAGTTGGATTTATAAGATTATCCTTTAGACATAAAAGATGATTCCTGAGGAAAAATGGTCAAACTATGGTACATATGATTTTTTTAAGTGAAAAAAAAGGTCAATATTCGATAACTGTATTTTCTAAATAGATCAAAATATTGAACACTTTATTGTTTTTAATAACAAAAAAAAGTGACAAACCACATAATATATATACAAACTCTTAAGTTTAAACCTAAAATTTTCAAAAAAAAATTTTAGACAACAAGTAAATGTTATTGTATCATTAAAGATGTAAGCATTGAAAACTATATTTTTCGTTATATATGGATAAGTGCATTGACCACCCAAGCATCCCAGCTGCAGCTAGCTATCGTTCATGTTGGTAGAAGAAGTAATTATATCTGACTTTGGCCTTGTCAACTCATTTCTGTTGATATTGATCGTCACTCCAATCGGAGAGTGATGGGCCTAAAGAGTGATAGCTACTGAAAACAAGAACTAAGTAGTTTGTCTGAAGCAAATTGCATATTTGTGCCAAGGACAAAGTCCTGCTGCTTGCTTTTCGGTCCTCATCTTCTTTGAAAAACCCCTGCATTTAAGTTCCTTCATGCCAAAGTTTGTCTCAGTCTTCTAATCTAGTACGTAAACTGATAGAGACTGGGATTCCTTCCTTCTTTAACCGGCAGGAAGAATATATGAAGTAAGCGATTTATTGAAAAATTTTTCATGTTCAAAGAATATCTGAAACCATCAAACTCAAATTCTTTATGGAGTTTCCGTCTATATAGTAACAATCTATCAACATCTGTGATGTATTTCTTGCCACCTAATTCCTGATGTTTTTCAAATTAACCCTAAATCGCCTGTGTTTCTTACTGCTTTTTATAAGGAATATTTATGATAAAATTATAAGGAAATATAATTTAAAATGTAGTATGCAAAAGAAGAAAGAGTGGAAGACACTTATAAGTCCCTCACCTATATAAACGAATACAATAATGAAGAATCAATATCTTATAAATAATGTTTTTATAATAAAAATGATAAAATTTTTAACCTATAATCTACTACAAATTATTAAAAGAATTTATTCTCAACCGTCCATTAAAGTTAGTATAACAAACTCAATAAAATTGATGATATAATTTTTTTTTATTAAAAACGCAAAATAACTATAAAAGAACTAATTAATGAAAGTATGAATTTTAATTGAAGGACTTAAGAGCAAAATACAGGTGCTATAGTTGACTATATATTGAAATCACATTGGCACTCAGTAGAAAAATAAATCTCTTGTACACTAAATCGAATCATAAAAAATAGTGTATTTTGTAACTAAGATCGACCTATCACCAATTTATGATCTGACTAAGTTCGGCTAAGTCAATTATCACTGAAAATAATGCAATATAAGTTAGTGATAACAGGGGAGGGATAAGTGAGAGTTAATCATCTTTTCTTTATTAAGAAGAAAAAATCATGTCATGATGCAGACTGCCCTTATAAATAATGTTAATATGACGAAGTCACAGAAGCAATGTTGTGGCTGTGGTATTTTATTAAGACCTGGTTTCGTGCACTTAGCTGCTTGCTTCTAGGCCCTGCTGAGCTAATGAAGAAAGGAATGTGCTGCATTTTCAACCGCCACAATACTGGCGTGCCATTTAGGGTAATCATTTGTCGCGCGCAAGAAATAATGAACAAGTCAAGTCCTTGTTTGTAAAGGGTTTCAAGGATCAATGTAGGTGAAAATTAACGTGGCCGTTGCTGTGTATCATGGTTAAAGATCAACTTATAGCCTTAAAATATGTGTTTCAGCAGAATGGGGGAAATATAAAAAATGATAGAAGAGGAAGAATGAAACTATGCAATGAATGCATAGGCCGCTCTCTGAGCACTTGTATCCTTTTACATTATTAGTATTATTATTCATATATTTTTATTTTTATGTTATTTTTATTTTATATAAAATAATTATTAAATTTATTAAATTTTATAAATTAAATTGTGACACTCTACTATTCTAAAGGCCTACACTCAATAAATATGAGCATTTCATGAATATCAAGGAATGAGAATGGATTTTCGGTTATATTATAAAGGTGGGAAAATTGAAGTTTTGATAGTACCGAATGTCATCTTTATCCATAATCTATAGTTGTTAACCTTTCTTACACAAAATATATATAGGCTAATTCTATTGTATAATGATTAAAATTTATAGTATATATACTTAAAATAACGTATTGGATAAATAAACTTTTTAAATAATTGTATTCATTAATTAATTTAATGAATAATCATATAAATAAATAAAAATAAATTTATTATTTATTAAAACGCTTAATAAAAAAATGTCGTAAATCTGTGCTATAATATTTTTAAGTTAGAAATAGAACTCTAATATATATATATATATATATATATATATATATATATATATTACTTCAAGTTGTGTTATTTTCCCTCACTAGTTTTCCATTAAGATATTGATTCGGTTCACAATCAAATTTGGGTTCTTTTTGGAGCGAGAAGACCCGACCCTTTGGGCCTCATGTTTTATGGCTTAATTTAAAATGCCAGATCAAGGAAGCTTTGGGCCAATTAGGATTGCAACCGCAGCGTGGCCTTTTCATGCAGGAACAGAACAGAAGAAGCCCTTCTCTTCTCCAACTGACCCTTTCAAGTAGCTAAATGCCCGGTGAGATGCCCATGAATTACAAAGATAAGAAAAACTCAATTCATTAAGACTCACAATATATTTCCATGCTATCGTTTGAATAGACTACCTCCATTTTTCGTGTGAATTGTGCACAATTAATAACTTCAATATGGCCAATAGTTCTTAAGAAGAATATTTAGAGAAATGAAGAGAGTGACAATTGATGTAGAATAGGGGGAACATTTTGAGCATATGTTGCTGGCCATTCAGATAGTACAACTTATGTGCTGAATGGATCTGGCTTTGGGTTAACTGCAAACCTAACAGTCACTAGATAAAACAATCAAAATCGGGAAACCTAACAGTCTCAGTTCTTTTAAAAACTTATTCATGCAAGAAATTGTGGCGAAACTTGGCATTCGCTAGCAAATATTTTCAAACTAATAAAATTGTTGTGAATTTAAAGAAGATCAGAAATGAAGTCCAAAAAAGAAATCGAAACTTGAAAGACTAGAGCACGATAAGATCATCATTTTAAAAGAAGTCCAGGGCCATCATGCAAATATATATAGCATGCAGTGTTAGTCCTACTCCTTACAAGGAGGTTAGCTTGGAAGAAGTAGTAGTTGCCTAGTATAGAGATGGGTAGCATAGCCAGAAGATCGAGACAACTTAATGGTCAAGATCACTGGAAGAGTATGCTAGACCTCTAGACATTGATCTTCGCCGCTATATAATACACTATGGAGAAATGGCTCAAGCTACTTAAGATGCTTTTAATTCAGAAAAAGCATCCAAAAATGCTGGACGAAGCCATTACGGTACGAAAGATTTCTTTGCCAATGTAGGTTTAGAAAAAGGCAATCCCTTTAAGTATTCTGTGACCAAGTTTCTGTATGCAACATCCGAAATCCATGTCCCTGAAGCGTTTATCATAAAGTCTTTATCGAGGAAGGTTTGGAGTAGGGAAACGAACTGGATTGAGTATGTTGCTGTGTCCACAGATGAAGGTAAGGCCGTATTGGGAAGGAGGGACATTGTGGTTGCGTGGAGAGGACAGTGCAGACCTTGGAGTGGGTTAAAGATTTCCAGCTCCATTTGGACTATGCTCCACAAATATTTGGTGATGGTAAAGCTGATCATCCTGTAATACACCAAGGCTTTTACTCCCTTTACACCTCAGTTGATCCACGTTCACACTTCAATAAGAGCAGCGTCCGAAATCAGGTAATTGTTTGCTTCTTATATATTATTACTACTACAAAACCGATTATTTGTCCCAAGGGGTATTGGTTATTCTAACAAGATTCAAAGTATTTCACTTATAACACTTAATTTTGAATCTCTTTGTCAATAGTCACTCCAATTAATAGGTAATATATAATATTGTAAATTTTTATTGAACTTTGTAATATACCCTAGCCTTAAAATGAGGTATAACCTTCTCTCATTTTAAGTTTTAAATTTTAAATTTTTTTTATAAAAAATCAATTATTTGTAGCAATTAATTCATTAAACTGTAATAATAAATTTATTATGCTTGTAAAATAAATAAATGTATGATTGTATGCAAAAAAAAAAAAAAATTAAGACCTGCTTGACTCATATCCTTATGTGAAACAAGTTCATATATATATATATAATTTTATAAAATATGAATAAATTAACCTGCTTTGTTTACTTTATAGGTTGCATCGAAGTTAATATTTTTTTTATTCACTAAAATTACGGACTATCATGCTCTATACTGTTTAATTGTGAACTATTATAAGACGGGTTGGGTAGTGCACTTTGACACCTCTAATTGTAAATTCTTATGATTTTAACATATTTTTCTGATGAGAACTTCTTAGGTCTTAAGCGACATTAGTAGACCTATGGACGAATATAAGAATGAAGAAATCAGCATAACCATAACAGGGCACAGCTTAGGTGCTGCACTTGCAACTCTAAATGCAGTGGACATAGTTCTCAATGGATTTAACATGCCAAAGGAGCAGCCTGAGAAAGCATGCCTGGTCACAGCCATTGTATTTGCTTGCCCTCGTGTTGGAGACTCAAACTTTAAGAAGGTTTCTCTAGTTACAATGATTTAAGGGCTCTGCGCATTCGTAATGAAAAAGATATTGTTCCACAGAATCCCCCATTAGGGTATTCAGATGTGGGAGAAGAATCGGAAATTAATACTCAAAAATCCAAATACTTGAAGATCCCTGGAGATGTGGTCAGCTGGCATAACCTGGAGGTTTACTTGCACGGAGTTGCAGGAACACGAGGGAGCAAAGGAGAGTTCAAGTGGGAGGTGAAGCGTGATATTGCACTTGTGAACAAGAGCACCGATGCTTTAAAAGATGCATATCTTGCTCCTAGAAAATGGAGGATAGTAGAGAATAAGGATATGGTTCAACAATCAGATGGTACTTGGAAGATGATGGATCACAATAAAGATGATTATTTATTCACAAATGCCGAATTATAGGGTGGTTTTATATGTATTGAGATTATCTGTTTATTCAGCACTTTGTTCTAGTAGTCTGTTGACTGCAGATGCTCCCATAGAAAAGGAAGGCACAGAATGGCCATACGATCCGTGTCCTCCTTTAGATTAAGAGGGGTACAGAATGGTGGGGCTATGCCTTCCTTTTCTGTGAGAATAAAAAATTTCAAATCTGTTTGCTAGTCTAAAAATATGATGTGTGACAAAATAAGAAATAAATAAAGGAGGTAGTGTATTGTGTGTATTTAATATTTCTGTATAAATAAATCATTGGATTGAAATATTAATAAGGAATTTGGATAGTTATACATTCAGATTAAAATCTTTGTGTATCAGTATAATTGCGAATGAGAAAGTCATGGAATAATCAAAGCTTCGAAAAGAATAGTTATCTTAATAACACGAGCTGGCTATTCTTATATCATCAATTCCAATATAATTTACATTGAAAATATTGAGACAATTTATAACATGACAGCAAATATGCTTGCTGGATTTTGAAATTAAAAGGCATTGTTATTCTAGTCGGATTAGGATTTTATTATTTACTAAAACGGGGCATATAATTTTCAAATAAAAAAATATAATTTAAAAACAGTGTCATATCAAAGTCATAGATCATTAAATAGAGACAATATTAAGTAATTATGTAAATAACTAGAGGACATCAATTCTAGTGAATGCTTGAGAATTGACTACAACCAACAAAAAGATCGCAACTAGGGTAGATTTACAATGGCCCATCACTAATTGTATTTCCAAACAATATCTTGTCAAACTTGATTTGGATTTTCAGTGGGTCTCTAATTTTTTTTCTTTTAAAATCAGACGGCAATGCTCAGCCTAAAGCCTAACACATCTTGGGAAAGAAACGTCCATCAAATCCCCTGCAAAGCCATTATCCCACGACTATTGGGAGGTGTCATATAAACCTGCAAAGTGGGTCTATGATTTTGACACTACTATATAACTCTTTTAAATGATTTAGTCTTAAGGCACCTAAAAAGTGCCGTTTAATGTTGAATAGTTTAGATATATGGTATCTTTTCATAAAGGTTAGGCCTTTCATCTTGACTAACTGAGCATTCTTGTGACATGTAAACATATATAAAATTGAAAAAAAACAAAAGAAAATTTTGGTTTGAATCTAATTTTATGTTTAACATTATCACTAACTACTAATAATTATGAGTGATCTTTACATCATGCTCAATTGTTATTCAAAAATATATAACAAATCATAAAATTTTTAGCTTCAAATTTGGAGATTCTTTTAAATTCTCTTAATTGTGTAATGACCCAAAATCGAGCCTCACAGCATCAAAGGCCATAGAATGGTGATGACCTTAATTATATTGCAACCAACATAAATAATGGCAGAAAGACTTGCAGGGGCATAGTACTCAAATATGATCTTAACCTGTAGCTCCTGCTCATCATGGTTTGCTCAATATTAATATTTAAATTTGAATTCAAATCTACATAGATATACCTAACTATTTCAAAGGTCAATAATGCCTCAAATTTGCCTTTACTATAAGGACATCTATTAGTCCCTTCAAACATATAATGTAGCATCTGACAGGCATAGCACCAAAATTTATCCACCCTATCAATAAACTCTTTCCTAATAACAAATTATTATACACACATAAGAGTTTTTGCTCCAACATATATATATATATATATATATATATATATATATATATATATACTTTAAACAAATCTAATATCTTCCATACCAAAATACAAAATCACATTTATCGTTTATTTCAACATAACAAATAAGACATTAGGGAATGAAACTGGTTACATACTTCTTGTTTCAGCTACTACAACAACAAATCAGAAACTCAAATAATCAAAATAGTGATTTCTTGATGAAATTTTAAAGAGAGAAGCTAGGTGAACACAGAGGAGCGAAGAGAGAAGCAAAATGAAGGGGAAGAGAGAAATGTTGGCAATGAGCTATCAAGATCTAGAATTAGTGATGAATTTTTTAATTTTACTTACAAATTTTTCTCAATAACTAAAACGATATTGTCTTACTTATAATTTTACTGACAAAAAATTCAAGTAATAAAATGTTTTGACCGGTCAAATAATTTCAAATTTGAGTAAAAATATGTTTTGACCAGCCAAATCATAAAACTCTTTATTAACTGATTTTTCATTGGTAAAATTTACCGACCACTATTTATTCAATAATTCCTTTGATATTATTGATTTCTCTTGGCAGGAAATATTCCAATTTAACAACAAAAATTTTTTCTGTAATTCCACCAATAATACCCTCCTATCATAACGTATGCATTTTACCAACAAAATTACTGATAAAATATTAACCCATTGATTAATTTTTTCGTCTTACCACTTATTCCTTTATTACCGATGGAAATCTGCCAGTACTATGAATCTTTTACTGACGGAGTATAAACCATTAGTATTCAACTCATTTCTAGTATTGTGTATTCTAAGTAAAATAATTTTATATACAGGTCTTAAATGAGATTAAAAGACTTAATGGAGGAACTTAATAAGAATGAAGAAATCAGCATAACTATAACCGGCCACTGCTTGGGTGCTGCAATTGCAACCATAAATGCAGTGGACGTAGTCACCAATGGTTTCAACAAGCTAGAGGAACAACCTCAAAAAACATATTCAGTCAAGTCATTGTACTTGCCAGCCCACGAGTTGGAGACTTAAACTTTCACAAGGTCTTCTCCAAGCACGAAGATCTGCGAGTCTTACGCATTCGTAATAAATAAGATATTGTTCCAAGGCATCCCCCTTATAGGCTATTCGGAAGTGGGTATAGAGTTGGAAATTGATACGACGAAATCAAAGTACTTGAAGAGTCCAGGTAATGTGGCTTGTTGACATAACTTGGAGGTGTACTTGCATGGAGTTGTGGGAACACAAGGGGACAAAGAAGGGTTCAAATTAGAGGTTTTCATCATGACATTGCACTTGTAATCAAGACTACGGATGCCTTAAAAGATGAATATCTCTTCTTCCTGCAGCATGGAGGATAGATAAAAATAAAGGTTTGATTCAATAACCATGTTACTTGGAAGATGACGGGTCTTGTGGATGATGATTTTTGAGCCGTGAATGCTTATAGGGATTTTGCCTTTAAGATTGTCATTTACATTTATCATTCATTATCCACTTGAACTATATTGGTCAAGTGTAAAATAGGATCAACATAAAAATTAAACATTATATTCCCTATTGATCATTTGTTATTGTTATTGTTAAATATAAAGTATTGCTAATTTATATTGTTAATTACAAAATCTATTTCTAAGCCTCCACCTTTAAATTTATGTTGTTGGTTTGATTAGATTTTGATATAATATTAGACTCTCTCTAATTAACTGGTTTAAGCTTTTGATTCTTTTCATTTCTTAAATAATCAATTTATTATTATTTCTATACGATTATTATTTAATAAAATTTATATCATTAAATTTATTAAATTTATATATCAACTCATGAAAAAAAAAATTTCCTAAAGATTAATAGCACATAAATATAATTTTTATAAGTCAAATATGTACGGCATTTACATTTGGCTAATCCAGTGATGTGATTCTAATAATCTCTATGCATTAATTTGATGGCCGAAAAACCAACAATTTTGTCTTGGCGATAATGTCCTTGTGTAACTTATTTATTAAATCAATGATTACATAGTTTCATGACATAATTAAACAAGGTCAACAGCCTCTTATTAAAAATAAATTAAAAAAAAAAAGCCATCAATAAGGGATCACATCTAGAAGAGTTTTTAGAAACACGAACAGCACAAAAAGGAGCAAAGTTGAATCCACACTGCAGGATCAAAAGTCATCATCCTCATGGTCCATCAGCTTCCATGAACCATCTGGTTGTTGAACCATCCCCTTATTCTTTTCTATCCTCCATGACACAGGCACAAGATACTCATCTTTTAAAGCATCCGAAGTCTTATTCACAAGTGCAATGTCACGATTCACCTCCAAATTGAAACCTGCTTTACTCCCTTGTGTCCCTGCAACTCCGTGCAAGTAAGCCTCCAAGTTATGCCAACTAGACTCATTCCCAGGGCTCTTCAAATACTTTGATTTTGCAGTATCAATTTTCAACTCTTGTCCCACATCCGAATACCCTATTAGAGGATAATTTGGAACAATGTCTAACTCATTTCGAACACGTAACACTCTCAAATCTTTGTTCCCAGAGAAAACCTTTTGAAAATTTGAATCTCCAACGCGGGGGCTTGCGAATGCAAAGGTTGTAACAGGCCATGCTTTGTTAGGCTCATCTTTTGGCTTGTTATACCCATTTATAACTATGTCCACTGCATTAAGCGTAGCAATTGCAGCACCTAAACTATGCCCTGTCACTGTTATGCTGATTTCTTCATTCTTGTATTCCTCTACAAGCCTTCTGACCTCATTTAGTACCTGATTAATTATTATTCTATTAAAAATATAAAATAAAAATTATTCTCTTTAAAATTTTAAAATGTCTGTTCTTTTTTATGGTATCAGAATTTATGATTAAGTGATTAAAAATTTAATTTTTGCTGTCTCATAATTAAAAATTACTTACACTTTAAGTCAACAAAAAACTTTTGTATAAGGAAATACGTTAGAGATCTAAAACAAAAATTATTCCTCTGACTCCACTTTATATAGCTTAATTAAGGTTATGAAATTACTAGTTGCTTAACACATTCCTCTTGTGTATCACTCACTATCTTTAGGATATAAATAAATATATTCTTCTCTAAGAATTAAGTGATCGTTAATTTTCAAAAGGAAAAATAAAACATACCTGATTTCTAGCACTAATCGTATTGAAGGGGGAGCGAGGATCTTCTGAAGTGTATATGGAGTACCAACCTTCGTGTACTTTAGGATCAGCTTTATTACCACCAAAAACTTCTGGAGCAGACACCAAATCGAACTCGAAATCATTAACCCACTCCAAGGTTTGCACTGTTCCTCTCCAGGCAATCACAATGTCCCTCCTTCCTAACACAGCTTTACCTTCGCTAGTGGCCACAGCAACATACCCAATCCAATTTGATTCTTTGCTCCAAGCCTCCCTCGACAAGGACTTGATGATAAACGCCTCAGGGACATCAATTTCGGAGGTTGCATAAAGAAACTTGGTCACAGAATACTTGAAAGGATTCCCATATTCCAAACCCACCTTGGAGAAGAAATCTCTCTTTGCATACCTGCTGCATCCAGCATACTTGGATGCCTTTTCCGTGATGAAAGCATCATAAGCAGCTTGAGCCATTTCTCCATAATGTATGATGTAGCGGCGAAGATCCATGTCTAGAGGCTCCAGCATACCCTTCCAATCATCTTGGCCGCTGAGATGTCTCCATCTTTTAGCTATGCTACCCATCTTCTTCTTTGTGCCAATCCACTTCATGATAATCACTGCTAAAACATGCTTTATATATACTGCTGCAGAGGCCTTGGTCTTCATCCAAATTGATGATAGATCTTGACGCTGCACGATTAGCTTGCCTTCTGTCTCTCTTTGGCTTCTTAGTTTGGATTTACAGCTGCCACTCACCAGTTGTAACCTTTTCTAACCAACCATAATGTAGAATACCTGTAGCTGGATAATATGACAAGACTGAAGCTGAATTATTGATCAATATCTATTTGTATATCATCCATGCAGGCAAATTGGAGCTTTCATGCGTATTTTTCAATGGGTTCCCACCTAGAAATATGTGCCCAGTGTTGTGTAAGAGGTTGGATATACATGTTCTGGCCAAATCACCACTCTTAAATCTTTTCTAATGTATAGGAGATTATGTCGCAATTTTGAGTTAAACTATGTTGTAATTGAAATTGTTGGGGAAGAGTATGTTGTCGCGATGATTAAGACTACTTGAGAATAATTGCCCAGAAAGTAGGGCATAGTTATGATTTGGTAAGGAATATTTAGTTGGTAAAGGCATTGCTTGTCAAAGCTTTCCCTAGTGCGTGGTTAAAAAAAGCTTGTACGGCACATTCTATAATAAGGTGTGGCTTTCTGTTAGGCAAACATCTCACTCAAAAAGTGTACATCCCCAAGTTTATTTTCGCACTTTTAATGCCGCAAGCAATGGTTCCATCCCTTTCATGGGGATCTACGTCTCCGCCAAACATAGGCTGTGAAGTCAGGTTAGGTGCTTCATATCTGTTCTCTTCCATTCTTCTCTTGAAAGACTATTTCACTTTTCTTGCAAAGTATATTGATTATTTTGGGTTGCAGTGAATAGAATTGATTTAAAATTTTTAAAAAAAAATGTCTTGGTTATTGAATTTTTCCGTGACATTATGTTATTTCTCCTTTGCCAGGATAACTTAGAATTACCCAAAATACATTTTGTTAGAACATATTTATATGTGTTATCACATAATTATTTAATTTAACTAGTTAATCCCAAAATACAATAATTTGTGTAAACAATGTCTTGAAAGATTGTGAAACCATAATTGTTGTTTGGAATATTAGTAGTTGCTGGTAAAAAGTTCCATCGATCTAGCGTACAAATTGAAGTGCATTTGGCTAGTTGTGCAAGTGAAGCCCATATACAACACTTCGTCATATATATTTTATTTTGAAAACTGAATATTATATAGTTTATATGAGACGTTTCTATAAATAGCAAAAGAATATAATCTTACAAGCTTTCTTGCAAATTTGGGTATACTTGAACGAACCCAAAGATGGACATATTCAGAAAAAAAGGAGGACGTAATCTTAGGCTTCAAGTCAGGAACAACTGAGAGAGAATCATTGAGACACTTGCAACTTGAATCAGATAGGTATTTGCAACTTACGGCTTAGATGCTTTGCCCATATTTGAGAAAAAAACAAAAGCTAAACGAACAATTAAAAATGGAGAGTCAAGCAAGAGAAAGACACATGCTCGTAGCTAGTTAGGTTTTCATTCTTGATGCATAAGACGCAAGGAACCACATTTATGAACAACAAAATTTTGAATCCAAGAATATATTTTCTCAAATTAGTTTGCCCACTAATTAGTCTTCATTTGGGAGCGCTATTGGACTATACGCCAGGTGACTTATAAGATAATAATAAAATTCACATATTCATGCTTAGAAAAAAAAAATAGATGTCACTAAATATATACTATACTCAATTTCAAATAATTTTATATTTTTTAACCATATGCTCTAAATTAGAAACTAAGTTTTTGTAAGAATAAAATTATTGATGCATTTACATACAATATTGTGCCTATTTGGAAAAGAAGTAATCAAGATTAAGTGCCTCTTTGAGTCACCATAAAATTAATTTTTACAATAAAAAATGATTATAGGTCTTATCTTTTTTTTTTATCAAGTGAATTTACATATTTTATATATTTTTTTATATTTTATTCAAAATTAATTTTACCAAGACAACAACTTTTAAAATGGGCTTATTTATTTATTTATTTATTGCTAGAGTTCAGCTTTCAATCAGTTCAATTGTCGTTGAACCACTTTGGGACTTGTCCAAAATTATAAAATTGCAACTTGGAGCCCAAAGGACCCGGCCGACAAACGCATAAAACCGAGGACATGATGCTATGACAGGCAAGTTGCCTTCCAAAACTAGGTGTACAACCTTTGGCGGACTTAACAGTAATTTGCAACAGTAGGGAACAGAAATCACAGAAGCCATTGCTGGGTCAACAATTGGATTGGTATTCCCAGGAGATGGCAGCAGCCATCGGTTCACAGAGCCCCTGAAAGTTGACACAAAGAAGCTTTCATTGTGCCACACAAACCCACCTCATTCCTCATTAACTGCACTCTACTCACCAATCCAACTCTCTCTCTCTTCCTTCCCCGCTCGCATGGGACAACGGTGGAAGTTAGAACAAGGACCCAAAACAAAAACAACCCAGATTTCAAGTAATTATGCAGTTTAATAGATTCGATTTAGGCTGGTAATTTGGACGTAGATTATTTTAATGCATAAAGCACATGCAAGCTGGGTTTAAGGGTGGTTAAGTTGCAGAGTACTGATATATACATACTTTTTTTTTTTCATAATTCGTATATCAACTGCCAAATGATAGTATTTAAATTGAACTGATTGTACTTCAAAATCAATTTTAGTGGGATTATTTAAATTTAAATAGTGTCATATGATAATTTCTGTATAAACCAAAAAATTATGTATATATTATTATTCTAAGACATAGACAGTAACGATGTATACATAATCTTTTAACAGTTTATACACACATTATTATGTGATAACATTTAAATTTAATTATTCATATTTGAAACTAATTTTAATGGATCATTTAAATTCAAATATTGGAGCACAATAATTTGTCCGTAAAAAAGATTAGGAATATATCATTGTTGATCTGATCAAGTTTCAATTGGAAACCCCCTATTAAACTGCTTACCTACTTGAAATCTGGGGCTAACTACCTTGGTCTTAAGGGACATCAACATTGACAACTGTTATTTTTATTTTGTTTTGGGTCCTTGTTCTAACTTCCATTGTTGTCCCATACTAAATTTGAATATGAGATCATTAAGACACACTACAATTGTGTCTTTTATGTTCAGAAACATAATTATTGTACCATATAGTTGTTGTGCTTATTAATTACTGGAGAAGCGAAGACTATCTGAAATTTGGTTTTAGGCCAAAGTTGATACATTTTCATTTAATTTCTAGCAATCTTTAGTTGATACATATCATTCAGAGCGCACACACCCCAAAAACTGAAACTGCTACATGTCTACACCTGTACAAAATATTGGTAAGCCTTGGGCTGCCACCATAGTCTACATTTGACAAATCCGGCGCCAAATTCAATCAAATCTCAAATAATTTAATTTATATGTAATATAAAAATTGAAGATTTAAAATTTTTTATTTTTATTTTTTAATTTTAATAATTTTATTTTTTAAATTAAATTAAATTTATAAATTTTTTAACTCTCATAATTTATCTCTCTACACACATACTTTGGACAAAACAGTTAAGGAACCGTCATGCAACACATTTCTTCTTTTTTGAATATAAAAGGATCAAAGTCTTTTTACATTGAAAAGAAAGAGTAAAAATCGAATAAAATATTTAAAAATAAAGAATGATTCGATTAGCACCTAAGGCTTAGGTGGCTCCATGCAACACATTTCATCCAACTTCATATTGGCATCATAATAGTACATCATCGACATAACCAAGGTAGAGACCATGATTGTCAGCTTACTTTCTTTTCTCATTATTCTATAGTAATTAAATGTCAAATTTGATTTCTAATAGTGATATTTTAAAACAATTAAGTATTCCAATACAAAATGTCCATGGGAATGATGGCCTACAGTTATATAAAACGGATGTAAATTTTTTAATTTTTTTTTATTTTAATGACTTTATTTTATTTTTATTTTAATATTTTTTTATAATTTAATATATGAATTTTTTTTAACTTACAAGTTTCTGCTTTAACAACAGATGATGTGTATCCATATAAAAGAAGCAAGAAAAAAAAATAAGTTTACTCCTGAATTAAGTTTTGAAAGTAAAGTTTAGTTTGTATCATTGATTATTGATGATGAAGAGATGTTGAAAACCTAGGTTTGGAATATGAGTACTCTCTTAGTCACAATCTCAGTGTACTTAGTTATACACTGACCCATGTGCTGGATCTTATCCCTAAGCCATTTAATTTTGAAAATTATAATATATATTATAAAACATTTTATAATTTTTTAGTTTAGTTTCTCTAAATTTCATAAAATGATACTTAATTTTTTTCAAAATTTAAAATGTTCATATATACCATAAAAAATTTATATATTTTCACTGCAATATTCAAAATTTTATAAATAACTTATAATAAATTTAAAAATTTACAAATAACTCCATATATATCTAAATTATATAATTTTTTTAAATTCTTAAAATAAAATTTAAATATTTCAACATTATAAAAATGATTTTGACTTTTTGCTATGTAAACCCTTAGTAAATAACATATTATAATATATATAGACTCAGTCTTTCTGAAGAAAAATTCTAACTCTACCTTGTGTCTTGTATCCTTATACTTAAAAGTAATGACATTCAAAACAAAAATTTGGCTGGCTATATATTAAGAAAATTTCTTATAATCGGTAGCATTTTGTTCTCATTCACAATTCTATCAGCTGACAGTTGACTATATAAGTAATTACTAAAATGATAGGTTGACATTTTTGAGTTTATGTGAAAAGCTATGCCTTTAAAAATAAATAAAGATAAAATGATTCGTTTCAAAAATTTGTGAAGGAGCGTAACATATGCATGAGTGTAAAGATGTAACTCTAACAGTGCCCAATAATTAATATATTCAAGTACATTATTACGCTCAAATAACTCTGTTACCAAAGCCTTCCATGTGAGGACATGGCCCCCCACTCCTCTCTTGGTTGCCAAAGTTGCATGAACCTTAACCCTAAAACACAATCACTTTCAATTTGCAGATATAGGCCGGAGCCTTCCCAAGGAGAAATGTGCATTCACTCCTGCTTCGTTGGCCTTGCTATCTATAAACTGTGTAGCAACTGCAGCCCCAATCTCTAAAAGTTAGTCTGAGAGTTTATGGACCACCATTGTATTCATCATTTATTGCCCACCTCCTGATACATTCCTTTCATGCCTTCCCCACCACCTGATCTCCAGTATTCACATTATTTTCTTGATGTTTTCATTTCTCTTTTCCCAGATAGACCCTTCGTATCAGAGCCTGTATGGTGAGAATCACATTTGCACGAGCTGGCTTCACCCTTTTCTGGTTTTGTTGTTTAGCACAAACTAGAAAACATCCTTTACGTTAAAAACATGCACCAGATCACATGAGATTAATTGATAAAGCAAGCAAGACAAGAAGATACGAACATGGGTTCGTCTCTGAGAGTCTGTTGATGGTCACTGCTCCGCGACTTTAAGGCAGTGTGCAGTGAGAACGATGTTAACAGCCAATGTAATTCCAAAGCAATGGCCCCAAAAGACAAATTCACACAACTGCCTCCCTCACCTAATACTGGTGGTTGATAAATACCTAATTCCACATATTTCTGACTCTAGACATCATCCTTGTGGTCTATTTCAAGTGTATTTTTGTGGGAACATGATGACATCTTCTAACTAGAGAGAGTTGCTCCAATTAATTGGAGAGTTCCCACCAAAGACTGAATTCTGAAAAAGATGTTTCTCTGATCAGTAAAATGCAAAGCCATTGCCCACTAGGGCATAGGGCACTGATCACCCATTGTAGTTCTTCTGTGTATTTCAGTTTTTTAGGATAATTTTTATCTATTCAATGGATTTCATCAAGTGTTAAGCCTTGTCATGCCCTCTGTATTGAGAAATTCTTAAATGCATAAAGTATCTACATATATACACCTAAAAATTGTTCCCCTGCTATCATCATTTTGGGATGTTTGCTCCAAAAGAATATATGATATGGAAAAGTTAACTTTTATGAATTATTAAAGACTTAAAAAATAAATGTGAAATAAAATATATAAATAAATTAATTTAATTTATAAAATTTAATAACTTTATTCATTTTTAAAAAAATAATATATAATAAAATTTAATTTATAAAAATAATAAAATAAATACGCTAATATTCACAATATGAATTATAAATTTATGATATATATATATATATATATATATATATATATATATATATATATAACTTATTACTTTCTCAAATTTGAACTATCCAAAAAGGGTGGGAGATCCCTTGATGTCTTCTCAAGGCATTACATACCCTTTATCATATTCATTTCACATTGGAAGTTTTGGTTATTGCTCGCAACTCAAATCACTTTCCCCTCGAATTTAAGAAAGAAAAGTGTCTATACTCAAAGAAATGAGTAAGGATATTTTTTGTCGTTTTACTGTTTTAAAAAAATAATTTAATTTTATAACTTATAAATTAAGTAATTCAATTATTTTATAATTATAATTAAAATAATTTATTTTTTCATCTATTATATATTTTTAGTATAATATGATTTATTAATTATAACTTAAATTTTATTTTTTATTATAATATAATGTGACTCTTAATTAAAAGAGTCATAAAATATATAAAATTAAAACTTAAAATTTAACTAAAAACTAAATAATTTTACATTACATGAAGAGTGTTAAAAATTTTAAAGTCAAAATAAAATCTTAATTATCACTGATTAACTATATTATATTAAAAAAATTTAATAAATAAAAAAAATTAAATTATGCAAAAGATATTTACATGATTCGAGAAATGCACAACAAATATCTGCTGATTTTATACAAGAATCGTTACACTATATTATTTATATCCTGCATCGTGAACTATAACTTCAAGATAACAAAAAAAAAAGGAAATCTTTTTCTATTTTTTGCGCTTCAAAAAACAAACAAAACTTGTAATAATGCATTTCACACTTGAAATATACTATTACAAGTTTTGTTTTATTTAAAGCGTGACTGAATTGTAGAAAGAAGCACCTAGATATGTTTTTATTCTTCCCAAAAACTCCCTCTATACAACACTCAGTATTATAAATGGAAGCACGTGCAAGTGAAGGTAGGGGTAAAATAGAAAGAATCCAATAAAACTCATATTAAAATGGTGTGACAAAAGAAATTTTGTGATTCAAATTTTATGATTACCAATGCATACCATGATTATTTTTTTATGAGAAAATTTATTTATATTTAAAAAAATGTACATTCCTCTCACACCTTTTCAATAAGACAAATAAAATTTATCTCAAGATTCAATTAAAGAAGAGTGTGCCCTTCTTTTAAATATAAAGATCATTTCTCTTTTCAGAATTTTTTTAATATTTTTTTATAATATTTCAATATTATTATCAAATATATAATTAATTTATATTTAAAATTAATCATTGATAATTTTTTTTAAGAAATATAATTTTAAAACTCACATCTAAATTTTAAATTTTAAATATTTTAATTTAAAATACAAATAACAAACTATTGCCAATCTGCTGTTTCCAAGTTAATTTGTTTACACCCTCCCGCTTCCCTCGACTAAATCCCCTAACCACAACACGTAAAAGTCAAAACCAAACCCACACGGGCAAAGCATTCAATTACCGCCACGTCAACAGTTCCCGTCAGAAAACCAAAAACTTTCGCCTAAGGGTGAGATACGTTTGGAAATGTTTTAATTTTTTATTTTTAAAATTTATTTTTAAAGAAAATTTTAAATTATTTTTAAAAATAAAAGTATAATAAATTTTATTTAAATAAAATATTTTAGAAATTATTTTACAAATAAAAAAACATTTATTTAAAAGTGAGTTAGTTACTTTATTATTTTTTTATTAAATGATAACGTGAAAAAAGAGAAATAAATAAAAATGCAAAAGGTTGGTTGAAATTAAAAACTCAATTTTGGCATTTTACAATTTTACAATTAAGGAATTGACTTATTTATCACATTACTATTAATGAAATCACTAATTTAGTTAAAAATTTTCTGTTTTCTTTTTTAAAAAGGTAGGCCATTCTCTCACAGAAAAGTATAACTTTTTTATAGATTTACTTTTTCCTTATTTTTATAAAAGAAAAGCACTGTAACAAAAGATCTGATTTCACTTATTTACCTCTCATGCTATTGTAAAACACATCTCTTAATTTTTTTTTTTAAAATTTAAGATATAATAGGTGATTAATTTTTTTTAAATGTAAATAATTATTAAAATAGACATAATTTCTTTTATTAAATTTTTTTATATATATAATTTAAAATAATATATTTAAAAAATTTATTTATTATTTATATAAACTTTTATTGATAATTATTTTTATTTTTTGAATAAAAATTTCAGATTTAATATTTTAAAATTTAAAACAAAACATATTATTTTAAACAGATTTTTATGTTCTTTTATTTTCAAAAACATAAAATTGTTTTCAAAGATTCTAAACAAGCCCTAAATTGTTTCCCCTGTTTCTGTTTTGTTCCACTAAATCGGATCGGAGGGTAAGAAGGAAGAAGACCGTTCCTCGTTCATTGTGCCTCTGCCCCTTTCTTTTCCCTCTTTTACTCACACGACCTCCTCTTATTTACACCTATTACCATTTTGATGATTTTATATATATTTCTATTTTTATTTTATATTAAGATATATTTTATAAATTTTAACTTTTTGATTACTTTTTTCCTGTATCGCTCGTACTTCACCTCCGACCTTTAAATCTAATGGCAGAGGATCGTAATCCCGACACCTACACAGTTCTTAGTCTCTCTAACTTCAGACAGACACACAGACAACGACGTCTTTGTAAGGTTTCACTCCTATGAGATTGCAAACAAGACGACCATAAAACAACCCAAACACGACCCCTATTCCTCGCGATACAGAAACCAAACCAAATAATGGTAGCTGGAAAGGTCAGAAAAGCAATGGGGCTGCAGAAGTCGCCGGCGGCCGCGAATTCCAAACTGGAGACGCCACCACCGCGGAAGCAAGAGCCTCCTCCGTCGTCGACGGCGGGCTCAGCTAACAAGGGTTCTCAGAAGAGCTCATTCTCACGTTCTTTCGGCGGGTACTTCCCCCGCTCCTCAGCGCAGGTCCAGCCCCGCCCTCCCGACGTGGCGGAGCTTCTACGTCTCGTGGAGGAGCTGCGGGAGAGAGAGTCTCGCTTGAAGACCGATCTTCTCGAGTACAAGCTATTGAAAGAGTCCATCGCCATTCTCCCAGTTCTCGAGAACGAGATCACTGCAAAGGAAACAGAGATTGAGAAGAACTCGAAGAGAATTGAAGGGTTGGAAGCAGAAAACGAGAGGTTGAGGAAGGAGTTGTTTGTATTGAAGGCCGATATTGACGAAGAGAGGAAAGAGAGCGAGAGGAAAGCGAAGGCATTGGAGGATGAGATAGCCAAGTTGAAGAAAACGTCGTACGGCAGCAACAAGGCAGAGGCATTAGAAAGTGATGAACTTTCTTCTTCACAAAGGTTTCAAGGGCTGATGGAGGTTTCAATGAGGTCCAATCTGATCAAGAGCTTGAAGAAAACGGCGTCTTTTGATCAAAGTGGGAATCAGAGGCCGCTAGAAAGTGGCGTGGATTTAAAAAGAGATGTAGTCGAGAGTGAGAGACCGCGTCACTCGAGGTGTAGCTCAGAGGAACTCGCCGAGGCAACCGAGTCAGCACTCACCAATGTAAGATCTCGCGCGCCGAGAGTTCCAAAACCGCCGCCAAGACCGTCGTCTTCGTCGCCGCCGTCATCGTATGGTGGAACAGAGCAAGCAGTAATTCCGCAACCTCCACCTCCATCGATGAAGCTAGCACCGGCGCCCCCACCGCCGCCGCCACCACCTAAAGCAGCATCCAAGTCTGTTCCGCCACCGCCTCCGCCGCCACCAAAGGGCAGCAAGTCGATTCCTACGAAGGTGAGGAGAGTACCGGAGGTCGTGGAGTTTTACCACTCGTTGATGCGGAGGGACTCGCATTCGCGACGGGACTCTAGTTGCGGTGCGGCAGAGGTTCCGTCGACTGCGAACACGCGTGACATGATCGGAGAGATCGAGAACCGATCAACTCACTTACTCGCGGTAAGTATCACGCTTTTGCTATAATTGCAAATCTGCCACTGGCTTTCAAGTTATTTGTCATTGTCAGTGTCAACTGACAAGTCTAGTCGCTTTAAATTTGAATTGGATCACTCCATAGATAAGACAGTAAGCAGATACGAAATTCGAAAATAGGAGGCCAAAACCGTAAATATCCCAGAAATGAGTGGCAATTTGTTACTGCAAGCGTGGATTAAGGTAATTTTATCGAAGTTCTGGGTTTGGCTGCTAAGTAATGCGTTTGTTTCCAGATAAAAACGGATGTAGAAACACAAGGGGACTTTATTAGGTACTTAATCAAAGAGGTGGAGGGGGCTGCATTTACAGACATTGAAGACGTTGTGCCGTTTGTCAAATGGCTTGACGATGAGCTCTCCTATTTGGTACTTCAATTTTCCTATGTGTTATTAACAGCTTTATGAAATTATTCGTATTATAATGAATAAAAAAGAGATTTTTTTTTTTCTTTTTTGGTTCAGGTGGATGAAAGAGCAGTTTTGAAGCACTTCGATTGGCCGGAGCAGAAAGCCGATGCCCTGCGCGAGGCTGCGTTTGGGTACTGTGATCTGAAGAAACTGGAAGGCGAGGCGTCGTCGTTCCGCGATGATGCTCGGCAGCCGTGTGGTCCAGCCCTCAAGAAGATGCAGGCACTGCTTGAGAAGTATGTGAATTTGTGGAATATATATTATAAAAAGCTCCCAACTTGGTTATATTCAATGTGAATTGAATGTTCATGTGCACTCCCTAATATTGTCGTAAAAAAAAAAAAACAAATGGGTTATGGCAGATTAGAGCATGGAGTTTACAACATCTCAAGAATGAGAGAGTCAGCCTCAAACAGATACAAAGTTTTCCAAATACCTGTGGATTGGATGCTTGATAATGGATTTGTGAGCCAGGTAATATCCATCACCTAATATTTCAAGTTTTCAATAGTTGTCTTCGCAAGATTTTACTGTTCAACAATAATGCTGGTAGCAAAAAGACAAAGCAAATGGTTGGACCTTTCCTTCTCTTCCCCTGTGCACGCCTGTATTCCCCCATGTGAGGTCCCAGATCTCTAAAATGCATCTCTTTGTCTGCTTCAGTCTTTCTTAACCTCAAACGTAGAAAACCAGATTCTTTTTGACCGTTAATATTAATTTTCAAATACCACACTAGAATGAACTGGACATTCTTAATATTATAAGACATCACATAAATAATAAATTAAGAATCTAAACCCCATCTGCTCCCTTGCCCAAAAAGAAAAAGCACCCATCTGCTCAATTTGTATTCAGTCATGACTCATCAATGTAACAAATTAATTAGATGGCTGTCTATAGCTGGATTTTAATGAACCTTCGAGTGTTGGTTAACTAATTACTATACTGTTGTACCTGCAATGGCAGATCAAGCTGGCATCTGTAAAATTGGCCATGAAGTACATGAAGAGAGTGTCTGCAGAGCTTGAAACAGTTGGCGGTGGTCCTGAAGAGGAAGAGCTTATTGTCCAAGGAGTTAGATTTGCATTCCGAGTACATCAGGTAAAGACTCAGTTTCCACCGTTAATTATTTATAAGCCGTAAGTAAGGAAACAAAATATGAAATAGCACAAAAATGATAACAATTACAGATACATCTGGTGAGTGATTAAGGTAAGGATGTGTTTGTTGATGTTTTGCAGTTTGCTGGGGGGTTTGATGTGGAGACGATGAGGGCATTCCAAGAATTGAGAGACAAAGCGAGGTCATGCCATGTTCAATGCCACAGCCAGCAACAAAAATTCTTTTGCAGGTCTCCAACATGCTAGCTTATGCTGGAGCAAACTCAGCTTCAGATAATTGGTACCCACCAGGCACCAGTTTTTGCTGTAAAGATAGTGACATTTTGTTTGGGAATACAAATGGCAATAGTAGCCATCCTTGAGTTAATGCACAACGTGCTCCATCATTCATCCATACATTGATTGTTACTGGGAAACAAGAAGTTCCTGTTGTGAATTTCCTCGGACCGGACACAATCAAGGCTTGCCCGTTGGCCCGTACGATAACACGGTTTGTTTTTTTTTGGTGGCGGATGGGGAGAGGCGATAGTGTTATTCAGTTAGAATTGAAAGGTTACGATTTTATTGTGAGTATATATTTTATTTTTATAAATTAAATTTTATAATTTAAAATTTAAAATTCAATAAATTAATATTTTAAATTAAATTTTGAGATAGACTCTCTTGTTATCCACTTAGAATAGAAAGGTTTTCATTTAATTGCATGGTTTAAAGAGTAGTCTTTTTATTTTTAGACATTAAATTGTATAAAATTTTATCTTAAAATTTAAAAATATTAAATTTATTAAAATTTATAATTTAAACTATAATATTTAATAAATATAATAATTTAAATTAAATTTTATAAATTTTGCAGTGAAAACAATATTTTTCTATGAAGAATCAGTAACTTTTTCTTCATACTTTGCAAATGGAAATCACTTCAAGCGCTTTTTATTTTTTAATTTTTTTAAGTTATAGATAAAACAAAAAAGACGCGATCAACAAAAATTGAATGTAAAATGGTACAATGGAGTAAATCACCAACAAAAAGGGTACAATGGAGTAGTCACTTTCCAATAATTGGCTTCGTTCCTTGCCGTGTCTGTTGTTGTGTAAGGTTTGTACAAAAAGTTATGTGCAAAAGATAACTCTTTTCACTTCGTAAGATGCATCTCAAATTTTCACCAAAAAAGATGCATCTCAAATGGAACCCCCAGGCTCCGTCTCCTAGTGCTATTTTTATATGTTAAATTATTTTAAATATTTATCTAAAAATAAAATTATTGCATTTATTAATTTAATTATTATTTATAAAAATATAATAATTCAATTAAACTAAAGGTACATAAAAATTATACTCAATCTTTAAGTGTTGAGTTAAACACTATTTTTTTTAAACAATAATTTTAATTTTCTCTTATTCACATAGCACTCAAATTATGTCCAACTCAATACGTAAAAACTTTATATATAATTTTTAAGTTCATTTAATTTAATTCCTCGTTAAAAGGATTACACTTTTTTTAAAGGATATATGACGCAAAGAACATGGACTTCCATAACAAATGGAATTCCCATATACATGGATTTTTTGGATACTTAAGATTTTCAAGGTTCCTAAGGAGTATATTATTGAGGAGGTTTTTATTTGTAACATTTTTTAAAGTTTTTATGTTTAGACTTTTAAACAAATTTATGACATGAGTTTATATTAATAAATTATTCGATAATAATAATAACTATGTGAAATTTATCCTTAAACCCATAACAAATTTATAATTATATATTTTCTTGAATAGACCATAAAATTAAATTTTAAATCACAAATTTTAAAATTAAATTTTAAACTATAAACATTAAAATTAAACCTTAAACTTCTTATCATAAATTTTAAATTTTAAATTTTAAAACCTAAAACAAAACCACAGACCATAAATCTTAAACTAAATTTTAAATCATGAACCTTAAAAGTTGCACTTCTTTAAAAATGAAATTTATGATATTTTTATATAAATTTACAAAATAAAGACATACAATGACCAAAAATAAATTATTTGCTATCTTTATCTATTTGTTTATTAAGTTATATTAATTGTTAAGATTATTGAAAAAATTTATCAATTCTTTGTATTAAACACATAATCCTAAAAGTATATTATGAATTTTACTGTTAATACTATTAAATTAGCTATTCTATATTGGAACCAATGTGAGTTAATCCAGATGAAAAAGGTTCAAATATTTTAAATAAATTATTTTAAGATTAAATTAAATATTATGTATGAAAAAATTTATTTAAATATTTAATTAAATTTTGAAGAGATTAATTTTTATTTATTAGATAAAAATTATTTAAAAAATTAAAGAAAAAAACTATTCTATTTAGGCTGAGGCCCTTAGAGCAAAATTGGATCGGATAATACAGTGCGCATAATCGAATAGCCGAAACAATTAACCCAAATCCATGATCCTCAGTTTTACGGGAAAAAAATTGAAAAGAAAAATAAGAATCCGGCCTCGGGTCCGTCTCGATTAGATTCTGGCTGGGCTCCAAGGATTCTCTGCGAAGAAATGAGTGACTGTAGTTGTAAACCTGCGAACTCCTGACCTTATTAAACGTCGATTTCCCGTAAGTGATTACGGTCGAAACCGTTCTCTAGTGCATTTTCCCCCGCCTATTCCTTCTTAAACCATTCCAAGTTCCATTTTTCTCGAATTTCTTGTCCAACCCGAGCTACATCAGCCCCCATGGAAGTTGAGGGAAGCGAAGGCTCTTAAGCGTGTCGGCTACGATCAACATGGGAGTTATTCTCTTTTGCCTCTTTTTCTTTCCCTTTATGCCGATTTCTGATGGGTTATTGTTTTACTGACGTGGAAAGTATTTTCCATTATGCTTTGAAGGTTGATGTGCTCCCGTTGATATAACTGGGTTGAACTGATTATCACTTTATTATCTTACAATAACTGCTGCAGCTATGAGGGCTTGCAGGGATGCCACTTCTTCCAATTCAATTACTGCCTTTTGAGGAGGCACGTCTCTATGTTTGCCTATTAATAAACATGTACGAACGTTATTCCTATATTTTTTGTACTTCTGGTTACTCGGTGTGTGATAGGGATTGTCATATATATATGAGTTCAAGAAGTTGTGTTGAGTGCCAGAATGCTATAGTTACTCCCAGTTTTTTTGTTATGTTGAATACGATGATATATATATATATATATATATATATATATATATATATGTATGTATGTATGTATGTATGTATGTATGAATGAGTTCAAGAAGCTGTGTTTGAGTGCCAGAATGCTATAGTTACTCCCAGTTTTTTTGTTATGTTGTATACGATGATAAGATTTTCTAGTAGGCTTTTTTAGGCAGGCGCGTCAATCCTAAGCTGAATGCTTAGTTAATATAACAGTGCGGTGGGATTTGTGACAGCAATAGGATTATAAGAAGAAACCAAAGATTTGTAGGAACCATTGGAACTTTTTCTAGATGACTTGGCTACGTTGATGTGCCCGTAAAATTTGACGAAGGATCTTGGACTCAAGACAAATGCTAAAATATCAAACATTTCAATTTAAATTGTCTAGTAGAATTACCAAGTTCCCGCAAAACAAACCTGGAATGACTGAGACTCAATCTATTCTTCTAATTACAAAAGGATGGAGTGGAGGGAACATTGCGTGGCTCCACCTGAGATGTAAAATTTCCTCTTTCAATTATTGACCTTGAGTTAGGCCCCAAGGACTCACATTTCAGTCTTGAATCATGAATATGGTTTAGGTGCCATTCTGATACACATTTTCAGTCAATAGTGGCAAAAAATCGTTGATAAGATTAGATTAAGAGGGCATGGAAAATGCGATATTTTTTTTTTCAACCTAATTTCACTAGGCTTTGTGCATTTCTTCTTTATTTTCGATAAAACCTTCTCCATTGGTTAGTTTGGCTATTTCAAATTTAAGGGTTGCCTGGGTCTGGATCCTAAAATGCTTGTGCTTATAGCACGTCTAAGTTTTTTGCTACTCATGATTAGGCTAAGATATGATCATGCCGCTTAATCCTTTCAGTTATGGTTTAGCAAGTTCGCATGGAGAGAGTAATCATTTTTTCAGAGTCTGCCTCTGCGTGGTAGGTATGCTTGTTTGTGACAGTCACCAATACAATTTAAAAATTGTGTATTAATTCCTTATCCAACTATTGTTACGTTATTATCAAATTCAAAGCATGGATGTGTCAATAACACTCACCACATGTATTGGAAATGCAATTGAAACTATATCAGCTCCAATAGAAGCTGAACGGAGGAGTCTCAAGTTTGGGGATGAAGCTTTTGTTCGTAGTCAACATTTTCATTGCTGCCTCGGTATCCAACCAGGTCTTTGAGTTTTGGATCATCCAGACTCACAGTACTTGGGTATTTGAAAGGCTTTGTCTATGTGTTTTTGACCTTCATTTAAGATTTTGTTGCTTCACGCGTATATCTTTCAACTTCCAAAACATCCAGGCCTGTCTTGTATTGGAATTTTGTGGAAATGGAACTAAAATTTTCTATATTGTACTCTTGCTGAGAAAACAAAGAAAAAACTTTCCGATATAGGTGTTGTACCAGGAATCCTCCTATTAGGGATAGGGACAGGGAATTATAGCATATTTTATAGAACTTGGCTGTTACAAATGTGTATGGAACATTTTACATGAACTGTGCAACAATCAGTGGTTAAGCTAAGTATCATGAATTCTGTGGTTGAATAAAATATCAGTTTACGCCCTTGTAACAATCTAATCTCCATGGCTAACTTATTTTGCTCTGGAGCTTTCTGTCAATTATTCTGGTTTCGGAGGCCTCTAAATTATACAATGGAATTTCACACCTTACTAGTATCTACCCACCAAATAATGAAGAAATTATCTGTGACTTGACAAAACCACTGAGCAAGTCAACACATAACCAAGGGATGAAGAAAAGTATCACTTTGTGTGCAACTAATTCACATGATGAGAGCTGCATATAGGAGTTGGTTCCATGTATCAGGTAATCCAGGCAGACACCAGTGGCTGCAGTCTTTGCCCGCGTGGCCCCCGCTATAAACTGAAGGGTGTGCATCTTTTCTTAATTGAGAGAGCAGAGTTATGTCAAGTAGATGAACAGGAGTCTTCATCGTCTTTAGCACAGTGTTCAATATGGTAGCTGCTGGAGGTAGACCTGCTGGATATGTTGACCCAGATAATGGTTCAAGTTCTTCACTACAGCTCCTCTTTGGTTGATTCCACTCTTTGCCTCTGTTTGAGTAATTCACAGGTATGTTTTTGCGTTATTTCATATCTCATA
This sequence comes from Dicorynia guianensis, assembly GCA_037013595.1. NCBI lineage: Eukaryota > Viridiplantae > Streptophyta > Magnoliopsida > Fabales > Fabaceae > Dicorynia > Dicorynia guianensis. The sequence goes on from JASUAB010000011.1 coordinate 9,488,496, forward strand.
GTTCTGACCCACTTTTTGTTCTCCTAATTAATTTCTTTACTGTTTTTAATGTTGATAAGTTAAAACTCAGAATTTATGATCTTTACCTGTGTGCCTACTGTTTTGTGATTCATTAAGAAGTATTACAACTCGAACTTACGATCTTTACCTTAGTTGTCAGTTTGTTCCAATTCGAATTCAACCAACTTTTTAAAGTTTAAAGACAACATTTGACCTATACTTCATATAAAAGTACACATAGAAAGGTGAGCAAAGAATTCACTTACTCGTAATGGGTAGGAGAGATGCCTTGAAAGAAGACTTCGGTTTTTGTAATATCAATATTGAGATCAACCCATGAAGCCCAGGTAGTCAGCCCCCTATAAAATGCCTTCAAACGGTCCATGTTCTTGACCAGCTTAGTTCCATCTCTTATATAATCCCATCTGAATACAACAAACGCCGCAGCAGTATGTAAGTACAACGAGTTTTATTTAACAATTATGCTATTCTCATAAATTCAATCTATAAATAATTACTTATAAAGATTTGAGTTATTAAATGTATTAGATCTCATAAATTAAATTGTAGGTTCAATAAATATAACAATCTAATCTAAATTTAGTAAGTATTTAGTAAAAAAATTTTGTGAGAATTTTTTTTTATTTAATTTTTATTTGGTCAAACTCAAATACCAATATCTAGGCAGAATATATGTCACTCTTTGTAATAATAACTGCTGGGTTTTATGTTAACTGGTATAACAGGTGTCTAATAGTCAATAATTTTACTAATGTACCAGAAACTATGAAGAGAAAATCTGTTCCCGCTTACTGATATTAACAGAAACCTCACAACCGAATAGGACAATCATTACACTATTGAATTAGTTAGTTCTAAACTTAATAATTTAGATTCTATTATGAAAGAATTATATAAAAATAAAGATATAAAAATAAATCTATTAAACGATGGATATCATCTAATCTTATTTAATTATAAATTTGAAGCTCTAGATATTGCATCACTGGCATTAGTGTGGAGAGAAAGCAGACAATATAATCAATGAACTTATCAAGAATAGCATACCCCTGAGACTTTCCTGTGTGGGTCCACCAATGCCACGAGTTAAAGATCAACAAGTCCATCCCTTTCCAAGCATTTCCTGCCACTATGGAGTCTAATGTTAGCACTCTTCCAATGCTTTCACGAACTATATCCACCAAATATGGTGTGCGATACAGATGTATAGTTACTCCATAGTCCTGCACAAATTCACGGACAAATATTGTCACCACCGTCCAGAAAACATTATAGTATAACGAAAAATCGAACAATAAATTCAAAACAGCTAAGAGTCACGGGGTCCCATTCATTCATTACATGAAGGGAACAGTGCATGTTTAAAAAACATCACGTGGAATAGAGTAAGCAATCTACAAACATGCTCAGTCAAGGTCATTTCTTGAACAAAAAAGAACATTCTCTCACTAACAGGGTACATAATTCTTGTTTTCTATTCTATTTTGGGTTACCAACAGCTCATAATATAGGATTTTAGTATAGATATTTTACACGTGTTTAAACCCAGAAAATACTGGAATGCTTATTAATCAAATTGCTGACAGCAAGAGGATAGTTATCAATTGCTCTGCTCTGAGCAGGTAGAATATTCTGGGTTTCCACCATTTGTTAATTATATGGTTGGAATTACAGATAGATTTTGCTATCAAATGATAAAATTTTGCCTAATTTTTCTACAATTCACTTTGATTTAGGGACAAGATTTATGAGTTTTCAAAACATTATGCATTTGTTGGCTTCACATTGATGAATGATATTTAATAAAGATGTTAACTACAGAGCCATGTTCTGTGGTTGATGTTGTTTAGGCATATTGAAGCAACCTGCATTCACGGGTTCGCATGTCTGCCCCACAGCTTGTCAGGTGAAGGCGTTAACTCACCTTTTTGAAGATCTAATGTGCAAAATAGTGATGCAACTCTGCACTGCAACCCCAGGTTTCTGGCTCAATTTTGGTGGATAAAGTTACCTTGAATTTTCTAGACTCTGTTTCTTATGAAGAAATTAGACCTCAACTACAAATCTTCTTTAAAAAAATCAATTTGTAGTTGTTTCTCTCTCTTTTTCCTTCCTTTTTTGGGGGTCGAGGACTTCTGGTGTTTTTACTATTCTACATTTGGATCGATGCTAGCTCAGCAAGAAGAACTTGAACAATCAAATGTCTATTCTTAAAACTTTACTTCATTCTCCAGCAATAACTCCTCCTGTACACATCCATAATATCTCTTTGCCTTTTCCTCAAAATAAACAGCTTTTAAAATTGGGGTAGGAGTAGGAGAAAACTAAGGGAATATAGAGGCAAAAACCAACATGGGGCATTATACATAAATGAAAAAAGGCACAGACCACAGAGAGAAGCAGAGAAAGAGGCCAAAATAGAAGGCAGATATGGGACTCCTACTTGTATTAAAAAAAAAATATTATCGCCATCTTATTTTCACACTAATTCTTATATTTAATGATAAGTAGATTAGTTGAGTATTTTTATAAATTTAATAATATAAATTATATTTAATAAAAATAGTGTAAAAATAAAAGTTTTTACTGATAACGTAGGGGGACAAAGGGAGAGAAAAATAAAAAAAAATAAAGCAAACCTGGAAGGTAACGGTGGACAGTGATTCTTTCCTCAAAAAGCTGGTCTTGGCATTCGGCACCGACGCGTGAATCATACAGGATAATGATTCCCACATGTTCAAACTGAGTGAGTCGCCTACAAACATTATCTTCTTCCCCCTCCATCTGTTTAGAAAATCCACCCCATCGAACCTACACCAGTAAAACAGAACAAAGGTCGCAGCTTTATCAACAAAACCCAACACTTTCAAAACATGGTTTATTAGGCTCTTTCTGCATTACACTGTGGATTTTCGACGTTGTCTGTGACATTACAAATGGAATAGAAAAGTAAGTAAATTTGCAACACTAAACAAATTGAACAATTTTTTTTTCTGAAAACCATTTATTTACCACTTTCAAAACTAGTTTGACTAATCTTCCTATATGCTTCACAGTATTTGGCAGAAAAAGGAGAAAAAGGGAGAGTGAAACCTGATTTGAATATTTGTTAAGACAAACTATTTTCTCATACATGTTTCCAAATTGTACAGTTTGAGACTATTTGAAACATTAGAAACATGGAATCTTGGGACAAGAATAATCTAATTTGAGAACCATGGTATGGGTTTTGAAGCATCTTTTGGTTTCATACACAAACACTACCTTGGCAAGGCGCAAGAATCAGGCTTCCAAGAATATTTGAGATACTGCTTGTCGGGTCTCCCAAACTTTTGGCAATCAAACTCAGCATCTATGAAGGGGCAGCTTGAAGAATCATAGAGGGGATATGAAGGGTCAATCACCCAGCTACCTAAAAACAAATTGCACCCACTTCCTTGCTTTCTCCCTTTCAAGAAGCTACTACTCACATTGTGGAACTCTGCTGCTCCTGCTTGGTGCAGAGACAGAAGCAGGGCTTGGAAAAGCAGAGAGAGCAGAACCCCGAAACCCATTTGGAATTTGGGGTTCTGAAAGATGAGAGATAAGAATGCCTGTGAAGAAAAGTTGTCTGGATTCATGGCTCATATATATAGGATAGAGAAGCTCAATGGAAAAGTAGTACTTGTGGGTTCACATGGTAGGTGCAAGAGGACACTGATTTTTTTTATTTTCTGACATGAGTTGGGAGGGATCTTGGATGGATTCGTTAGTGCTATGTGTAGTGTAGCTTGGGGTGGTTGAAAATGAAGAGCTTGTTTTATTGGGAAAATGGAATGTTACAAACAATATGGGGGAATTGAAAAAGGTCTTCTGCATTCCATTGATCTGCTCTGCATGTCACGGGCCAACATGAATCTGCTCTGTGATTTTCCACATGCTTTAACCTTGTTACCCAAATTAATTATTAAAAAATTAGGTCTCTACTTAGTCGCATGCAAATAAATGATTATTAGATCTGAACATGAAGAAAGATAGGGACAGAGTTAACTAACATACAAAAGCCTTGTTTGGTCAAAAAAAGGTTAATATTTCTAGAAAAAATCACTGTAATTCCTTACATGAAAATAGAAGAAATGATCATCCATGTGTTGATCAAGTTGTTCAAATTTGACAACTACACTTGTTTCTAGCAGGCTTCATTGTCATAAGCTGATGCCAATATGCATGCGCATTTAATACCCAAAAAAGTTTATAATGCAAGCATTTTTGGTAATTTTTTCATCTTGTGACGTTTTCATGAAAATTGTTGACTCCACGTCATAATCACAATTTTTTAAACGTGGCTATAATCAACCATCTTTCATTATAACAATATTTAGTGTACCAAAATATTATGTTTAATGATAAGAACTGTATAACCACCAGAAAAATATTTGTAAGAACTCTAATACTTGTCAGAAATGTCTGTCTGTACAATCCTCTCATACCTTCTTCCTTTAATTACAAAACAACATAACATATGTTAGAAATATGAAGGAGAGGACTCAAAATTGAATACAAACTCCTAGCTAGTTCCCAAAACAAGTTCACAACACACTCACATTTTTTTCTTTAAATTTATTAAAAAAAATAATACATCTAAGATTAGGGAGGAAGTCATTACAATACAAATAGGGTTGAGCAGGCTTTTGAAACTATACAAAATAATTTCATTAGAAGCATATGTAAAGAACTTGATGAGATCTTAATTTCACTAGTCCCACATAAAGTGGGATTTTAAATTCTTATACAATATAGTGTGAAGTGTTAAGAGTTTTATAATTTATTATGTGAAATTTATTAAATTTAATAATATTAATTTTTTAAATAAACTTTTTATAAAATTTAATTTTTGAAAATATAAGCAGTAGAAAAAAATTGTCTCTCAAATATTCTGAGTAATGTTCTTGATTTTTTTTTTTCTTTTTATTTGAGTCAACTCTCTGTTTTTCTATCCGAAAAGACCTGAAAATAAATTTAAAATATCAACTGAAACTTGAGGGAATTATAGCACATGAAAGCACCAAGAAAGTAATGCAAGTTTGGGTTCCACTTGCTGTCGACCAAAAAGGTTACCGCTGTCCAGCATCACCTGGGAGCCGCCTCCATGCGGCAGTGGAGGACAGTATTTTCTGGTTCAGCACTCAACAAACCCACTACTGTGACTACACCAGGTAAGCCACAGTGGATCAGAGCTTATCCACGAGCGCAAGCCATTATTTGTCACAACTCGAATGGGCCCATATCCCCCTGTCTGTCTTCAACTCACCTGGTTCTGGTTGGCTTCCACCATTGCGGCTGGTAAACTGTGCACATGTTAGATTGGAAATGCTAATACACTCCCAACTTGCAATAAAGGGTAATGTCTCTATCACTTAACAATCCATTTACTTAAAGGTTAAGACAGCAATTTTGTTATTGGAGGCTATAGATATCACTGGATATAGTCATATAGAAGGTCATAATAAACCCTTCAACCAAAAAAAAAAATCACCAACCAAAGTAACAGAGTAAAAAGAACATTACAATAAATTATCGTAATTAATATATATAAAATCGATTGTTGAAGTTAAGTTAAATAAGAGTGACGCCAATTTTAGAAAGAAAATGCTATAAATTAATCCCACTAAATTAAGTTTATGTAATCTTAACAAGATTTATTTTGAAGTGTTAGATCTAATTTTTTTTAAATAATTTTTTTATAAGATTTATTTTATAAAAATAAAAAATTTTATTTTAAAATATTTATTTTAACACTTCTACGATTTTAAGGTAGATATTCAATTATTTGAGTTTCATTGTAGTTCTCTAAACATACTAATCATGGAAAGCTCTTATCTTGATTTCACAAGCAATTTGACTGCAACTTCTAGGACATATATCACCAGTTTAATTATGTTGCTTGCATGATTGCTGCTTTAATCTTCTAACCAAAACTGTTGTACGTAGTTTTTGTTGTTATTTACGATTGGCTGCTTTCACTTTTCCTTTACATTTACTTTGAATGAAAAATGTTGTGTAAGCAGGAGGACCGCGTGCTCCTTCTGTACTAAAATAGAACATTTTTTCAGACGAAATAGATTTAAGAGAAAGAATATGGGAATGTGAGAGTGTCTCTAAATTATTACTCTTTTAAATAGGAGAGATGATGCAATGCTCACGCCATTGCCACTGAGTGCCCGCTGCACGCCAAGCCATATAGGAGGATGAAAAGAAAGTACATCCAATTGTGGGTCTAATATTGTGTGCATTCTTGCCACAAAATTGTAGGCTGAGATTTTCAGCAACGGAGATATAATGAGTCTCGTTGCCGTTGCAGACTCACGTCAGTAAACACATGTACTGTGAGATTTGCAGATGGGAATCGACTGTCGCTCAGATTTTTATTTTTGTAACTTAGAAAGAAAATTTAGATAAGGGCGATATGGATCTCATTGTTTTTTGAATTAATTTTTTAATTCTCTCACCTTGATTTCTTTCTCCTACTGATTGTACAGGTGAAAGTAGTTATGCATGATAATTGATAAGGGTCCTGGGTTTCATTCAAGAAAAGGAAGGTGATGGTGCTTAATTATTCTACTAGCATTGGTTGGATGTGGACCTTGAGCGATATCACCAATTATGGAGAAGATAGAGGCCAAGCAGTGATGAAGTAGAATGATTTTATCTGAAGTCAAATATGCCTTGATATTATATGTAATGGGCAACTGACTGCAGCTGGAATGATTGCTCTGGAGACCCCATACTGAAAGTTTCCCAACGAAATTGCCAGTGGTATTGGTGGGTGACTTTGATCCTATTTGCCTTCAACTTTACGTATTTGTCAAATCTCAATCATCACAATAAACACAACTTGAGGATAAATGGCTGCTTTAATTCATTTAGATGCACCTGATGGCAAGTGGGAAAACCCAGGATAAGTTAGAATATGATTTTGTGGATCTTAACAATGCAGGTCAACAGATTTCTATTCTAAGATAAAAATATGATAATAATTGGCATTCTCGTGGAAGCCTTGATTGAGCCTTTTGAGTCGGATTCAATTTGATCATTACTCTTTGATTTTACCTCTTGCTGTGTACACCATATTGGTCTCTCTTTCATTGATGGGGCACTAAGATTTCTTAATTTATTGTAACATTCTTTATGATTGTTGGTATTAGATTTGGAAGGAAACATAATAAGAATTTTCCCTGCCTTACAAACAATTATATGATAAACATCTAAGTAAGGATTCCAACTTCAGTGAAATGACATGACCTGAGCTACAAGAGCTAGAAGTTGGACTTGTTGACAAAGTTTGACAAGAAATGAAACAAAACCAAAAAAAACCAAGTATCTTTTCTTGTATTTCACAAAAAAAAAAAAAAAAAATTGTAGATAGTGATATATCATTTATGTTACGCATAGAGCGTGTACAAAATTTGGTCCAATGTAAAATTGCAATCTACTTTATCGTCGGCTGCATGATCCTATTCTTAAGCAGGGGACAAAGTTCAAGACTCAGAAATCTCAGTCCCACCGACCTCAACGGAATCGTAACTCATTTGTTGTAATGGTTTTGTTGGGCTTCAAACCCTGCCTCTAACAAACCCGAACCCCTCGGCCCAAAAGATATGAGGGTCCAAAACGAGGATTTTCTTGGAGATGCAGGGGATCGAACCCTGTACCTCTCGCATGCAAAGCGAGCGCTCTACCATTTGAGCTACATCCCCATGTGCTGAGAGATTGAAATAATAGATAACATATTTAAGCATGTTACTGTGGATTAGTCCACAGACAATTGTGACCTCATTGCCTTTGTGGATAACAGACACAGGCGAACGAAACACAAGGGCAGAGCGGCGTGCTTGTGTAGAAGGATAATGGCTTCAACGATGGCGGTATCGTTGTCCCCGTGGATTACCAGCGGAGGCATAAGAGCCCGCAGCCCTTCAGCTTGTCTAACATTTTTAACTGGTTCAAGACCAACATCACTGTCTTTGAACGTTGCCGACAATTCCGCCACACGCTCTGCTCTGCTTCACTGCTCGTTCGTCTGCTCTTCTTCCTCTCTTTCTTTCCCTTCGTCCCTTTCAGGTAACTTTATTGCACATTGAATGTTGGTAATTTTGGCAATGGGGAAGTCGTTCTGTTTTCCTCACTTACTATAGTTGTTTACGAAGATTGGGTTGATTGTGTTGGAAAATTGACTGTATAGTTTGGTTAATTCAGAACATATACTTATTGGTATTGAATCATAAATGTTGATGCGAGCTGGATAGGTTGAGATTGGGTGACTGTGCAGTAAGAGAGACAAAAATAAAATTAAGAAAGAGAAAAATTAGTCAGATAATTAGCGCTTTTACTGGCATCATACCGATTTGGGAATGGCTTTTCTGAGGTTACGAGGTGTTTCATCCTACCCCAACTTTTGAGTGTTTTAAGTGTTGATAATGCGAATTAAAAACGGTGCGTTTTGTTAAAAGCTAGATAAATTGAGGAAAAGAGAAGGATAATGGGGTCTTGTGAGATGATTCATGCTGATATTCAATCTTGTTAAATGTGTTCATGATATCATATATAGCTACATGAATTCTGGATTGGCTTTCAAGTTATAACATATATACCTTTTTCCTTATTCTTCATTTGTGGGAAGAGTGACCAATGACAGAAATCAGAGAGTGGAATTGAAAAAGAAGAAAACACAACTCTTGGAACTTTCATGTAATCCTCCTATTTTACACTGCCAACTGTAAACTTGTTCATCCCTTTGAGGCCATTATCAATGAAGAGCCGGCCACTACATTTTTATAGGTTTCAGGCGGGAATTTGTTTAATAATCTTGTTTTCTGTCCTTGTCGAATAACTGATTATCACCTCTTTGTATGTATGTACTTAAAAAGCTCAAGCTCTATGTGATTTGACTTACTGCTGAAATTCACAATCTTCAGGTTTATCCCTGGGTATGGATTTGACATCTCATGTTGGGGCTAAAAGAGAAAAAGGCCGTGGCTTAGTGGTGAGAGCAGGCAAAGCTGCTCTTTGTCTGACCAAGAGGAGCAGATCAAGAAAATCTCTGGCACGGACTCATGGTTTCCGCAGACGAATGAGAACCACTGGTGGAAGAGCTGTATTGAAGCGCCGCCGTGCCAAGGGCCGGAAGGTCCTTTGCCCTAAATCTAACCCAAATAGTGGGAAACGTGCTTAAATTTCTCTTGTTGAATTCTGTTTCTGTAGGTAAATGTCTTATCTTAAATAAACTTTTCTAGATTTCAAGAATTTGTGTTCTGAAGGTGGACTTTGTGCTCTTTGCATTTAAAAAAGATGATTCTTTCTTGATATTTCCAAAATTTTCAATTATATATTCTTCTTTTGAATTGCACACATGTTCCGAGGGCGGTTGTTGCAACTGAAATCAGAAGTTACACTTCATTAGATGAAGAACAAGTTAGAAAATTAGTTCCATAAGCATAGTGTTTCTTAGTTAGGCTGTATTGGCCTTGCATTCAATAGTTTTTTATTTTTTGACTGCACCACATCTGATTGAGTAAACTTTGGTGATCGATAGTTCATCCTTACCTGCACCATTTCAACCTGCCAATTTTCTTTGCCATCATTTTACTGCTTGCGAATCCAAGGGATAGCTCATAGCTTTTGCATCAAATTATAACATCAACTTGTAAGCAATGTCAACACATTCTTTACATTTGTGAACGAGGCTCAAGAACCCTGAGATTACCCTCTTCCCTGACAAGGGTCTCCATAGGAAAAGCAAGGAAGCAAACTTGATTATGTGAGTGCTTAAGCCATTTAATCTCTTGTGCATCTTTCTTTGTGTGATTGTAATATATGGCTAGAGGTACATCGATGGCCTGACATTCACTATTTTATATGAATCCAAGCTCTTTGCTCTCTACAGCAGTATGATACTCATGGCATTTTGAAAGAATTTTGTTGGACACTGATGCTATTTGATGCGATCGTTCTAGCAACTGCTAACCACAAAGACTGCAGGGAATCTCCGGACGCCTAGTTCATGCAGTTGTCTATATGCCCTGGCTTTCTCGCATCTAGGATTGATTGCTGTGTGGTATTTAATTACAAATGTGGTGATCTTACTTGGAGTTGTCTTGAATCCTGCATGAGCCGTAATTCAATAAATTGATTGTTGCTAGCCAAAAAGTAAATTCCCTTTGTTGAACTCTCCTAGAAATTCCATTTTCCTTGGAAACCTGTAGCTGTGTATTTTACTTTCTATCATTTATCTTCCTACTTATAAGCAACAGCTGAATTCAACATGTCCAATAAATGGTGAAAAGGAAAGTTGATGTCTGGGCTTCATACATCTTCCGGCAATCAAGCTAGTTTTAAGTTTCACGAAGGGGTGCGATGTTACTGATGTCAAATTAATTGGGTTATTTTGAATTCTGATTTGGTGTAATGCCTTGAAGTACTGCTGTTTGTAGAGTAGTCCCTACCCAGTTGTCTATTACAAACTGCATAGTAACTCCTTTTCCTGAGCACGTCCAAATTGGTGATGGCGTATATATGTTACTGTTCATTTACCCGTAACGTACAGTTCAAAGTGTTGTGATCAAATCCTTCATTTTTCTCAGCAAGGAGTCAAACCGTGGACTTCTTGCATGCATCAAACTCCATTTTCAGAATCAGTGGCCTATAGAACGGTGGTAATAATTAACATTAAGAAATGAAAACACATTCATAAAATAAATACTATTATCAAATGCAATATTTATAGCTAAATTTCATTTTGGCAGTAACAGCTTCTTGATGCTTGTATTACATGGCAAAGGCAGTTACAATGGATAGCGAACATGATTGGCTCTGATTTTTCTGTAATTAGTGTGAATTCTTACAAGATATACACAGTAGCACGAGATGTGATATTTCCGCAATGGCGACCCTTCACATTCTATTCTTTTCTTTCCTTTAGAATGACACTCTCAATTGCTGCTGCCAAAGAATAGCATATAGGGGGAATTTATATGGTAAAACGGAGTGAATTAAAAAAAAAACACTAGTAAGGTAAACTCTTGGAACTTGTGCTGATAACCAAGGACTTCATTTTAGAAGAATCTCCAGCTGCATTAGCTCTCTTAGTAATTATTTCCATATTCCTGTGCATGCTTTCTTTCACCAAATTCTTCATCATTCTTTTTCCTTCTTTTGCCTCCCTTTGATGCACAGGTGATCCCATAGCAATTCTTGGCGTTTGTGGCCCTGAATGTGGCCTCACCTTTGCTTGCCTTTCATCCTTAAACCACTGCAATAGTTTCAATGCTCTTTTCTGAGCTAGAGGGCTCCCCAATAGCGCCACTCCAAGAAGCACAGGAACAATCCCTGCCCGTGCCATCTTTTCTCTTTGTGATGAGCTCTGGTGAGCAAGAATCATCAAGATATAGGCTGACAGTTCTTGGCATATTGATTTATCCTCCCATGACAAAATTTCTATCAAGCTCTCTGGCACCGCTGAGCTATTCTCAATTGCTTTCTTCCCCATCAAAGTCACCACCAAGTTCCCTAGGGTGGCAAGTGCTTTCTCTGAAATTTCTTTCAATGAGGACAATTCCAAAAGAGTAGGCACAATCCCACAAGAAACCAAGGGCCCTGCATTCTCTAGAACAGTTGAGAGGTTGTGTAAGGCACCCAAACATGCTTGTTTGACATCAAAACTTGAATCTGACTCAAGAATGTATTTAACGAATGGGAGGAAGTCTACTGAACCAAGAGGAAACTGAGTGGTTGTTAGAGATGACAATGAGAATAACAACTCTGCAAAATCACTTCTTGCTGATTCATCCACAAGGTCAATCGTCTTTGGCAGCTTGGATAATATTCCTGTCTCCACTATCAAAGCCTTGTTCCTGAAGAAAGGACAAACACATCAGGAAAAATAGCACAACATGCTTCAACTCAGTCAAAGTTTGGTTAAAAACAATTATTTGATACACATTGTTTATGTCTGCATAAACTAGTCAAGCAATCAACTCTCCACTTGCATCTCAGCTTATTCAACAAAGTTTGGTTAAAAACAATTATTTGATACACATTGTTTTAAGTCAGCATAAACTAGTCAAGCAATCAACTCTCTACTTCCATCTCAGCTTCTTCAACAAAAATTTCCATTTTTTAATGGCAATGGTGCAATTTGTATATATAAACAGTTAATCCCAAACTAACCATATTAAAAAAAATCATTTCTGGCAGAGTGAAGTCAACGAGATTCTGAAATTAATGTGTGTGTTGGAAAGCGCAGGTCAATTTGAAGACTTGTACAATTGTTCCAAATATTATAAAAGAATCTGATCAACTCGCTCTAATTTATAATCTGTAAGTTATAAAAATTTTGTTGACAAAATCGTCACCTCGCTAATGCATGGTGTCTCATTAATTATGTTTATTTATTAGTAAAAGGATTCGAATTTTAAAATTTTTTATCTCACACTAGCCTGATATGAGTTTTCAAAATTTCTACTTTGACAGCATTATGATATTTGAGTCTTATTCCCTCTATCCCACTTCCACCCCAATTTAGACATTCTCCTACAAATAATAGTGGGTACCTCAATGCTGAAGCTCTTAAAATAAGCATGATTTTTTTTCAAATTTAGGGTTGCTTTGTGCCTAATTGAGACCACCAACAATAATTGAGGTATCAATTGAGGGACAATCAATTTCCTGAGTTATAAAAAGATGTTACCTCAATAGTAATTGTGCCCCCTTAGCTAATCCCACGACCAACAACTTACTGCCTTTGATCTGCATGTTATTCTCTCTGATTTAAAATAATTGTTATTTTAAAATTTTTTTTCTTTTTAATTGTTATTTTGCAACATTAATTATTTTTAAATATTAAAAAATTATAATATAAGAATTAAATTTGAGAAAAGAGAAACAATAAGATTAAATTCAACTACTTAAGTCAAACAAAAATTCTTAAATCTCTAAGTAAATTTATTTTTCTCTCTTGTTTTGAATTTTTTTTAATAAAAATATAATTTAAGAAAATAAAAAAAATATTTAAAACTATTTAATAACTTCCTAAGTTTTATACATTAACTTTAAACAACTAATATTTTAATTCAGGGAGAGTAATTTAGGGACACCACACATGTTAATCATTTAATTCTACTATGTTTCTTTCCAACTAATATGCATTTATAGCAATGAAACATTTGGGATTTCGGCAAAATATACTGATCCGAAAATATTGGCCAAATCGGCTTCCCAAGAAAAAAAAAAAAAAACGTTGGCTAAATCAAGATTTTATTCTTGGATTCAGTGCCATAAGTGCAAGTGTCATTAGTTTGATAACTTTCATAGTTCTGCGGCCTACAGAGAGAGCATTGACTCTTAGTGCGAGGCACGCCACACACCAAGATTTTGGCCTTTTGCCTCTATTTGAAATGTTAATGCTTCTATGGGACCCTACCTTACCTGCCAAGGCCAACCACCACTTTATGTTCAACAATCTTGTCATTTCTCCCTAAAAGGTCAAATTGCGCGGTTGCCCAGAAGGGCTCCACTGTCACATCAAGCAATTTGAGAATAAAAAACAAGAGGAAACCAAGAATATGAGAACAAAGAATTTGGTAAGTTTTCATGCATCTCCGGCATGATTTGTAGTGGAGCAATTGATTCTTTCACAATTTCAGCCACAACTTATTTAACATATCTTCTCTCACATTAATCCAACCTAATCAACTTAACTATAGTGAATAGGCAATGGCTAAGTTTTGATATTTTTGATAAATAAGCAAGTCCTAGAGGTATTCCCATTTCAACCATTCATTTAAAATCTTAGACGCCACTATTGGAAATCTTTTCTAGGTACGAAAATAGACTAATTCTGAGTGCACAAGTATTGCATAAATATATGATCAAAATACTAAAAAAAATGGTATATAATTGACTTTGTGTGATTTTTATACATTAAATTGAATAACTCTCATAATTACATTTTTTCTAAAAATTATTTCAAGGCATTCTATCAAGAAATTAATTTCTCAAAAAATCAATTCAAACAATAACATTTATGAATCTCTAAAGAATTATGGAATCAGCCACAGGGACTCAAATTTCATTTGAGCTCAAGTTTACCCATGGAGCTAAGGACAGCTCTTTCTTTCTTTTAATTATATATGATAGAGTTAGCTCGCTTCTTACTTGTTGTTTGAAAATCAAAGAGCAAATTCATTAAAGATTATCAAACACTCGAAACTGAGTAATTGCAAAACTTACGTGTAAGTTCCATTAGCGAGCTGGATCAACGCTTTCATCGCTGCACGCCGCCGGCTAGCCACCTCCGAGGCCGCCATAGAAACTAATACCGGCACCACTCTTAGCTCCGCTATCAACTTTCTAACTTTGACGTCTTCTTTTGCTACCCGTTCAATCTCTTTTGCTGCCACCTCCTTCTCTTCCCAGCTCCCAAAGTGAAGCTGCTTGACAGTCCTCTGTAACAAGATTACAGATTCCTCCTCGCTGTTCTGCTTCTCCATATTTTTCACTATTTCAACCTGGTTGTCATCTTTGTTTACTGAGATATCGAATCTATCAGACGGTTCGCAGCGTTTTCGGGTCGCTTTGGATTGGAGAAACCGCTTAATGCGAGCAAAGAATTGAAGTTTCATGTAAGATGATACCCAGACAGAAGATGAAGAAGAAGAAGAAGAAGGAGGAGGAGGAGTAGCCGACATGTTTGGTTCGCGAGAGGGAGACACACAGATGGAGATAAGAGAAACTGTTCTGGGTTTGTTTCTTTTTATAATTTTTGTTTTCTATTTCGGATTCGGACTTTTGAGACAGAGAGAGAACACAGGAGAGAGAGTGAATCAATGGCAAAATGGAAGACTAGAAGCTTAAATAACAGGGGACGCACGGAGCACATGCAGAGTAGCAGTGCTGTCTCATTTTAATCTTATGGCAAGACTTTCGAGCACTGGTTCTCAAACTATGTATCTATCACCCCCATTTTTCAATATTTCAATTTCCTTAAAAATTAGCATTTGGCACAAAGTCACTAACACTTTAGTCTATCTTTGCCTGCGTTTAACAATTTTAGTCTAATTGGTCTAACATACTTTAGTGGGTTGAAATGATGGGACCTATTATCGGTTTTCACTAACTCCATTTTGGCAACCATATTTGATGGATCCCTAAATAGGGTCCAGACTATTGGTACAAAAAGAAGTATTTAAAAGTTCACACGTGTCCAATATTATGGCATCCTTATTAAACTTTCCTTAATTCTTCATTGGCTACAAAATCTGATCTGATTCAGTGGCTGTGATATTCTCACATGCATGTTTGATGGTTCTGTCTGTCGACCATCCCTTGCCTTGCATGCAGGGTGAGGCGGAGCACCAGGTCTGCATAAATTTCTTTAAAGTTAAATACAAGTTCTTTAAAGTTAATTATCAATGTGTCATAGAGATTTGGGCTGGAAAACCCAAAATGAAAATGTGGCTGTGGTGGGGTTTCAAAGAAAAGCTAAAACTGAACAACCCAGATACAAAACAGGGCATCAGATCAGACCAGAGCCTCATTAAACATAGAATTATCATTCGAGCTGTATGCCGGCAATAGGTTTTTTTTATGTTACCGCACAAATTAAATTTAAAATTGTTTATCATAATTATGACTTAATAAACAGTAAGTTCCGTTTCTGACAAGAATTTTCCCGGAAAAGGGCCGTACAACTAAGTGCACCAGTTACATGCAGATTAAGTCATCACCAAATTTGACCCAGAGAACAAAGCTACGCTAACAAACTTTGGGTGGACTACCATTAAGGAGTGATATTTGAGACTCAGACGGCTTTGACATTTCCATGAAGAAAACCACTAGACTTGTTTGTCCATCTTTAAAACTCTTCTCAAAATGTCAGGTGGTGGAGTAAGCAAATTTCAGAAATGGAACCTTCACCCCATCAGAACTATGATTTCAAAAGTCAATTGGGCCGTACATAACTTTTGTGAATCTATCATGAACTTCTATCTGTATGTAGTATTTATATTTGTGCATGCACATGAAGACGTATACAGAGACAAAGATGCACAGTTTCTTCAATGTGTCACATGGTCCTTAACGATGGTTAGAAATCTTTCAGCAGATACGCTTTCATTAATGGCCAAAGGTGGGTTAGGTACTAAGATATTCCACAAACACTGAGGAGGTGGGACTTGTGTCACACGTTCAATAATTTATTTGTTCTTACTTGATGTGATTCAGAGAGTGTATCACTAAGCCAATCCTAAGGTTACTCACATAAGAAATGTTATTTTTACAATTCTATTCTTAAAAGTGTGAACTTTAATATTAGTTAAATTTTATAATTTAGTCTTTAAAATTTAATTAATTTAATGATTTAAATTTTGTTATGTAAAAATTATATAAGAATAAAGGTGTAAAAATAAACAAAAAAATAATAATCAAATAGACAAGTAGTGGGCAATAATTAGGAATAGCCAATAATAGTTTGTTCATTCAGCAAGTTTAAAATACTTATAATGTTTAAATTTAAATTCTTCTAATAGCATTCTCCCTTAGTAAATAATTGATAAATATCCTTACACACTCTGATTAATACTTGTGACATACCCAACTTTAAAATAAAATAATTTCCTCTCACCTAAACATTTCAGCACAAAAAAAAATTAGGTACATATGTTTTACAAGTTGGTTTTCCTTCATATTATGGCCGCCTCACATTTAATAAAGATTTAAGCAAAAATATTTACTCTAACCATGCTCTAATAATTACCACATAAATTGTGCCTTAATAGCTATGAATATCTTTTCTAAATAGTTGGGTATGAGATCTTTATGGCACATAATTCCAACCAATGCCTCGGACTAAATCGAAATACCCATAAAACCCAACATCATATAGCCGGCAGGTAATTCAAAGGCAACCACGTAGAAAATTGAAAGAAAAAGACACGACCTAGCTAGAAATTTTAAGAAGAATAAGCTTGCTTATATGTCAAGACTGTACACAAAATTTGTATAATAAATTAATAAATATCAATTTTTATTTATGTATTATAATTAATTTATTTAACAACTGATCTTTATTTTATGTATTGTACAAATCTTACAAACATCTTAACATATAAATATTGTTTCTCTTCTAAAAAAAGAAAAGAAGTTCAGAATGGAAGGAGGAGGAGGTTAGTTTTGTCAACAAAAGAAGAATGTTGATGTGCTAGGTACCTTTTGTATTTTTGTAAGCTAAGTGCCTTCTGGTCCTTTTTTAAAACCTGAAAATCATATTGTTGGTTTACACAACACCAAAACACAATGATGATGTATTCGTGGTTAATAGTGACCTAGCTCCACCATGGTGCCATGTGGGAATATCAAAAACCTGGGCAATCCCCCTGTAGTGAACTTGTTCATCATACGTGGGACTCAAAGTCGACATTCCACTAATGAATTTTCATCAATAGAAAAGTTGAAGTTAGTAGCATAAGGAGGGTCAATTTCCACAACCAACACTAACCGCAGCGCCACCAAAAAGGGAGAAAGAGGTTGACAGGCTGATTGTAAACAGTATTTTGATCCAATTTTGGGTTTTGGGACTCACTAAGACGAGAAATGTTGAAAGAAAATCCACCAAAGTATTACGTGCTTATCCTTTTTGCTAGAGTTTTAGAAAAGTAATAATATAGGTATAAATAAATTTTATACTTTGGCGGTTACTCTTAAAATTCTCATCTCTCAATGCATGAGGGAGAATACCCTCCCTACGTATTGAGAACATTTCCTTTGGAGGTAGCTTACGTATTTCGGCATTGGAGCATAAGGCGAGTCCTAAGATGCCATCAAGACAAACTTTTACGCCTTCTAAACTCTCTCGGTGGATCTCAGCTGCATAATCCAACATGCACTGCAAGGGCATATACAAGGTTGCTGGCTTGCCGTATAGCTTCTCTAAGAAGAAGAGCATAGTTGACCCAACGGTCCAATAATCCGTCGGTCATTACAGCAATTAAGGAAGTGTCCTTCTCCCTTCTTCTTCTTTAATCAGAATCCGGGTTTATCTCTTTTTTATTTGGCTGCCAAATCATGCCTAATCCTCCCTCAAAATAACAGAAATATTTCGAGACTTTTTGTAATTGGTATGTGACCAGAAAAAGATATGATTGCTAAAGAAGACAATATTTTGCAGTTAAAAATAAGGCAAACAATGAGACGAAGAAATATGAGACAAACAAAGGAGGGGGTAAACCGCAAAACAGTAAAATGTATTTGAATGCACCAGCCGGGAATCGAACCCGGGTCTGTTCCGTGGCAGGGTACTATTCTACCACTAGACCACTGGTGCACTTGAGAAGGGCTCGGGATTAAAAGTTAAAAAATAAACGGGACAATTCGCAACTCCCCTTAAGCGTGGTTTATTCTCTTCATTTTTTTCAACGGGGGCTGCTACGGTATTTACCCATTTTTTTATTATTTTATTTTATATTCAGTTACATACATATGATTCAAAAGTGTGCTTGAATACACAATGAAGGAACCATGTGATATTTCCTTTTAGATGGATAACTAGCTGAATGGTGTGGAATTGCTGGACAGATATGCTCTATCTCCCTTTTCCTCTACTAATAAAGCAAAGAAATTTATAAATCTACTTTCACAGGAGATCTGTGATATTATTGTTGGCACCACTCCCCTAAACCCATTTTGTGGAGCTGATGCTTGTAAATGAAAGTTTTCTTCAACAGAAGAGCTAACGATCCAATCTGCTTATGCTTGGTTGAGTAGACATGGTGAGTGTTAGAAGTAGGATTTTTGGAAGTTGATTTGGAAAGCTAAATTCTAGAAAAGATTTAAAACTCTTTTATGAATTTGTGCCAAAGAGAAGTTACTTATAAATAATCAAAGAAAGAATATGGGGATTATAGATGTGGATGCTTGCCTAGTTTATCTTTAAGAGAGTGAAATAGTTCTTTATACTCTTCGAGACTGTAGCAGAGTAACAAATATACGGAAATAACTATTACATCCTAAATTCTAGACGAAATTTTTTTCATTTCAAATACCTAATTGAATTGCTACTAATCTAAAAAAGCATTATAGAAAGGAACAAAGTTTGGATTGGGAGGTGTTATTTGGAGTAACAGTCTATAATATATGAAATTGCATAATGAAGTCATATTTGATCATAAAGATCCCAGGAAGCAAGAAGTTGTTATGAGAATTTTGATTCATGCCAAGAATATTCAAATAGCAAAACATTCTTGGATTCTAAAGCACAGCATAAATGTGGCCAGGAATTACAAACAGCACAAATGGGAGCCTCCTTCAACTCATTGGTTGAAATTAAATGTTGATGGGGCTATCACTCAAAGGGATGGAAAAGCAGCTTGTGGTGGGGTTTTAAGAGATGCTGCAAGAAATTATTTAGTTGGATTTGCTAGCGGTCTTAAATTTTGCCCACCTTTGAAAGTAGAGTTATGGGCCTTACTTCATGGTTTAAAGATTGCTTGGGATTATGGTGTGCGGAAGTTAATTTTAGAATCTAATTCTCTTCAAGCCATCAATTTGCTTCATAGGAATAAGTATATAACTGGCCAAGCGAAAGGGCTTCTAGAGTAGATAAATAATTGGCTCAACCAGCAATGGGAAGTGAAGCTACATTTTATTCACAAACAAGAAAATTAGGTAGCTGACATATTGGCAAAAAGATATAGGCTTAAGTCATGTTTGCTGCAGACTTTCCACGTGCCTCCGCCGGACATCATTCCACAACTAGAGTATGACACACTAGGAAGACTGACCCAATAGGATTTGTTAAGTTTTTTGTTTGTTTTTTGTTCTTTCTGCTGTACCAAAAAAAAAAAAAAAAAAAAGAAGGAACCATGTGATTAAACTGAAAATGCAATGATTTGGAAAAATGAAAGGCTTAATGATATGTTTGAACCGCAAAAATAATAAAATTCATATCCATTAAGAAGCTTTTTTTATTGGATAAATAGTTTTATGCTAATGGCAGCCTCCAATCATGGCGACGAGGTCAGGCCTCTTCCTTTCTTACGAGACACAGTAGGCATTGAGCGATACAGTGACTAGACTTCAGGACTAATCCACTAACTCATGATAATTGATATTGTGCTATCTAGTTTGAGAAAGAGGAGCTATGCTGTGGGGATCATATAGGCATGGTCCTGAGCTCAAACTACCCATGAGTAATGTCACCGATAAAGGGAACAAATAAGAAATTAAGACGGTCAAGGACATGAACGGCCTCGAAAAGATAGCAAGCTTTAATCTGCAAATAGTGTCCAATATATATATATATGTTTCTATCAGGAACTAATCCTGCCCAACATCCCGATTGTCACTTATGGCCAACAACAATCGTTAGTCTGGACTGAATGTCGGTGTTGCACTCTAGAAAACAGAAATTTCCATCTGTTCTATACATGCATTTAGATGATACCACCGGCAGCAGATTAAACATTATATACTTTTGGTGTCCAGTAACACTGTATACAGCCTGCAGGATAAAAGAGCACTCCAAAGCTACACAAACAGAGTTTTGTATTATAATACAAAACAGCAAATTGCTGCCTTCAGCATGAACAAGATTCGTGATTGCATGAGGAAGTAGATGTTTCAAGGGAGCAAAGTCTTCGCCGCTTCCTTGGAAAGGATGTTCTGAGCGAGTACTCCAGTGAGCTAGAAGCCTTATCCAGTACAGAACTCAGTGTCTGGTGAACAGTACTTGCAAGAAGTTGGCATGCCTCGGAATTAATCTTGTCCCCATTGCAGCATGTAAAGACAAATACATTCTTCACTCTGCTTCCCAGAGTTGATATTTCCGCCCTCACTAATCGTAGTTGAAGGGTGTCAAGAACCTGTCTTAGTTCAGATAGAACATCTGGTCGATAGTCGCAGCACACTGTTGCCTTGTAAGACATTGATCCATCATCTCCTTTATCATTGTATGGCTCAACTTTTACTTCATCAGCATCCATTGGAATAAGAAAACCTTTGCATGCTTCCTCCGCATTTTTCTTCAGTTCCTTCACTTGGTTAATAACTTCAGCCAGTAATGTGGCTTTATCCATCTAAGAATAACAATTTACAAAACAAATTAAAGTCAAACCATTTGAAATAAATGCTTTCTCAAGGAATAGTCCCAAATTTTAAACTTTTTAGCCACTGAGAATTCTGAGATATGCATTCTCAAGAAATATGGAAGCGTTATAAACCAAAGGTTTGCATTCCAGTCCACCCAGCAATTGAGATTAAGCTTTTAATATAGTTTATCATACTTGGGGAATACTGAAATATGAGGAAGATTAGGATAGAAAATTAGCATCTAATCAATCATGATTATTATGTGGTTGAAACCTAAATATATTATGTTTTTCCTTCTCCTACATCACCCTCATCAGTTAGCCAACAAACAAAAGATGCCTGTTTAAGCAAAACAACACAAGACGTGCAAGTCACATACTATTTCATGCTATACTCTAGAAATTGATTGTCATGACACCCAAAAGAACAGCTGGCACTAATCTGTATGTCATAAATAATAAATATTAGAGAAAATCGGACCATAAAAATATTAATATCATGAACTACAATCAACTAATCTGCATGTCATAAATAATAAATATTAGAGAAAATCAGACCATAAAAAAATATTAATATCATGAACTACAATCAACTAATCTGTATGTCATACATAATAAATAATTCTACATTACATAATAAAGTGATGCATCTCATAGTTGACTTTAGCAACTCCCATACCCAGTGGACCATTCAGGGACCATAATGATGCAATCAAAACCCTTAATTGAATTACAATAATGTGCTTCAAATCTCAGAATCGGGTGGTAGACTGGCTGCTAGATAAGATACTACAGACACACAGCTCCATCTAAAACCTCAAAACGAACATAAACAAAAATATTAAAGGGAAAAAGATACTTTCATAGGCATGAGCATTGAGACATTATTGTAAGAGTACTTAATAAAATCACGAGCATCGGTATGGATTTGAATTGAATATTGTGTATAAAGATGTAAAGATACATCAGATATCAGAATTTTTAAAGTTAATTTGTCACCAATCCTCCCACCAATCACTGAGTTGCATAGGATGATAACTTGATATATGTTTTCCATTAATTCCAACAGCAAGCCAAAATGTTTATCCTCTGCTCAGCCTCACAGCTTATCTTATAATGTTCTTCAAACATCAACTAGATTGCTGCAAAAAATGAAGATTGTCTGTTCCTCGCTCAGTTTCAATCAAATCTGTTTTTCCCTAAGAAACATTATGACGATTCATATTCAAGAACTTGCTATCTCAAAAAATTCACCAATGTTATTTCAGTAAATCCATTTTGGTCACAGTATCACTCATAACTTTCCATGTTTTTTCAATAAAATCATATTTTGATAACCACGCTAAACCAATGATCCAATTAAAAAAAATTTATAGAACTAAAATAGGAACCATTTAATGCTCTTATAAATTAAATTGAGCTACAAAGCATACGAAAAATTCTTCCCTTTGAGGAAAAATAAAGAAAGAAAGAAAGAAAGAAAACAGACCTTATCAGTACAGGGCACAAGACCACGTAGTGTGGCAAGATGACCATTTATTCTCTCCCTTCTCCTCCTTTCTGCTTCACTATGGCTCTTCAAAGCTGCTAAAGCTTTTTCCTCAGACACCCCTTTCTTTCCTGTTCCGGCGGGGGACTTCACTAGCTCTCCCGTTTCACTATCCAAAACCAACGAATGCGTTGTTGCCAACTCACTTCGCGAAACCCCATTGAAGGCGCCAAGATTATGCGAATTGGGAGAGAAAAGCCTCGGAAGATCAGACCCAGATGAAGAGCTCGAGTTATAAGAGCGGTAAACCATTGTGTTGGACCTTCTATTATCCTATTTCAGAAACAGAAGGCGTAAACCGGGCGGACGAGTAGTGGGGGCAAACCAAAAAGAGAGCTCTTGGAGAGGGAAGCTTTTGGATCCGTTTTTGTTACTCTGTTTGCTGATGGCGTTGGTCATAACCTCCATCACGCAAGAGGACAAGGGTGCAGGCGTTTGGGAGGGAAGATCAGTGAAAAACCATCCACTTTTTCTTCTTGATGTTTTTGAACTCCAGCATTCTAGGTAGGAAAAGGGGCAAGATTTTTGGGAACTGATATTGGGAAGCCTTGAAGACTCTTCTGTCTCGGATTTCTATGAAAGTTAAGAGAGAAGGGACAACACAGTGAATTACCTCAATGAATTCGCTCAGAGTTGAGAAAATGAGACAGCTGACGGAAGAAAATGATCACCGCCAGTGCTTCACCGGACAGGCAACAATGGAGTAAGGTTGACTATATTTATCTATGGTACTAATCTTAACGGAGTATATAATAATTAATTATTGTGCCAATTTAAAAGAGAAAACCGTTGCTAATATTAGGGTGTAAATGAATTAAGAATTATTGGGACTCGACTCTTTTAAAATTTGTTTAGACTCATTAGTATTCTGCAAATAAAATTTCTGAAGAACTCGTTTATTAATAAATTAATAAATAATATATTTATGTTATAAAATAATTTATATTATATAATAAAATTTAATTTAAAATAAAAATATATTTAAATTATTTAACTTTAAATAAAATGTATTAAATTTAACTTAAAAAATAATATCAAATTCAAACAATATTTCGTGAACTAATTTGATAACTCATTTAATAAATAAATTGAGCTTCAACTAATCACTATTGATTGCGCATAACTCTTAACTCATTTATGCTCTCGATGGAGAGCTTTGGATTAAGATCTTTTGAAATAAAAAATATATTTTATTTTATAAAATATAAATAAATAATCATTAATAAAAAATTAATAATATATATTATTTTACATTTATAAATTATTATTTATTTATTTATATTTCATAATAATTATCATCATTATTTATACTTTATTTTATAAAATATACTCATTATTTTAAAAAAAATCTAAATCTGAAAAACTCTATTCCAAGACAAAAGCTTATTATTAATATTTTTACTTTTTCTTTCATTTGGTGTTTAAGGCGTGCAAGGCTTAAATTATCTATCTGACCTTTGAATATTGGGATTGAATATAGATTAAGTTATTGAATTATTGATAGGAAATAGATTTTTATTGTTTAGCCCAACAAGAAATTTGACATATGTTAGTATTGGATTGTTGAACAGCCGTATCATTTGAAATTCTTTATGCTTTTGTCCAAATTTGCTATAATTATTATTATTTTTTGTTGTCATCAAGGAAGTCTTTCCTTCAAGGAATCTCTAATCTCTAATATTATTATATTTATATATCATGAGGGAGATTGGTATTTGGTGCTCTAAAGCAGAGATTTTAAAGCTGAACATTTCAGAAAGTAGACGGATGTCTTTGCTTCTGTGTTTTCAGGTTACATTGTCATTCTACACACACTCATTCCAACTGGAAAAAAACCGAAAAACAATCAAAGAACACAACACCTTAACACTAGGATTCTGGATTGAGCCTCATAAGATTTTATTTTTATTTAATATTTACAATAAATAATTTAAATTATTAAATTTTGTAAATTAAATTATTAAATTTAACAAATTTAAAACTTTATACCTTTAAATATAAATTTTTTTATAAAAATAGAGATATAAAAATTATTTTTCCCTCCAAAATTAATTTGCATAAACCATTGACTCGACATGAATCCTAATTATATGACCTCGGCATAGGTAATTAAGTGTATCAATAGTAATAAGGTTTATTCTAATAATCAGGTTTACTGTCTTACTCTCTTTGTGGAACATCATTTATTAACAAAAAAAAAAACAATATAAGATGTTTTCGCACAAGGCTAAACTTAATTTGCCAATACAAATTTGATGAGTATGAGTTTGTCTTTTTATTCTTACTGAATGGCAATAGCATTTTTCTTAAACAGTACCTGTACTTGTGGAACACTACTCGGTAGCCAGGTTCATCGTGTAATTCAAGACACTATCTTAATTTATGGGATGTCACTTGGTAACTAAAAAAAATTAATGCATGACCATTTTGATACAATGATCTGAAGTGCCAGACTTAATGTATAAGAGTAAATTTGATAACTATGAGTTCGTCCATTTATTCTTATTGAATAGCAATAGCATTATTATCTGAGAGTACCACCACTTGTAGGGCATCCCTTGGTAACAAGATCCATAATAACCAGGTTAATCACGTAACTCAATTTCAGGACATTAAATTAATTTGTGGACATTACTTAGTAACAAAAAAATTAATATACACTACTTCGATATGGCCACACCAAAATGCTAAACTTAATTTGTGTGAGCAAATTTGGTAACTATGAGTTTGTCTTTTTATTCTTGCTTAATGGTAGTAGCATTATTATTAGAGTATCGCCAGTTATATAAGGGATAAATGCACAAAGTATACATGATATATTTGGAATTTGAATTTTTTAAAATAAAAAGTTTATGATAAAAAAAATTATTATAAAATATAAGTAAGTGAATAATAATTTATAAATTTAAAATAATTTATATCATTAATTTTTTATTAATAATTTTTTATTTATATTTTATAATTAATAATTATTTATTTATATTTTATAAAATAAAAATAATATTAGGTGTACGATCATTAAACGTACACCACACTCATGTTTCAGTAAAATAAAATTAAATAAATTAATATTTTAATCAAATTTTTTTCATAATTATATGTAAAATGTGACCTTAAAAATATAAATATAAAATTATTCATAAAATAAAATATATTTCTTCTTTTAAAAATCCCAATCAATCAAATCCCATTACTGTACACCTTTCATACACACTTTTAAATAAAAGTTATTGGATGGTGTGAGACACAATTTAATGACTCTTACTAAAGGGTGTAAAAATAGTGCCAGTGGCCAAGCTAGGAAGACATTCTCGAAAACACATGCAGCTCTTGCACGAAGAACCCTTTTGCTTGAAGTCTCTTCTTAGACGTGATAGAATTGGAATTGTTTTATCTATGTAATCTGTTTTGATCTTACCCTGTACCAAAAAAAAAAAAAAATAGTGCCAGTGGATGAGTGTTAGCGCATCATTATTGCAATCCATAAACTTGTGCACTCAACCTTTATGAAAAGGGTCAGACGGGCAACATCTTAATTAAACTTCTACATTGCAAAATAAACAGAGTCGGGCCAAACTGGAAAAATGGGCCAATTTATATTCAAAGCCCAGTGATACTTTGGATCCATATATTACTCGAGCAGTGGAGAGTGAGAACAACAATATCAGGATAAAACCAAACAAAAAGTGGTAAAATTTTTCGAAATTTTGGCACGTTAGGTCTCCCTCCCAGAGAACCGGGGGAGCAGAACCATATATAGGATTGTTTTCGGTGTGCATCATGTAGCGTTTACACTGATCACCAATCTCTCTCACTATGCCAAGGTGACTTTCCTTCTGCGCTTCTGTAATTATTTTTTCTTCATATTTTACTGATCAAAATCGGTTCAAGAGTAACTTCAAATTGCTAACTTGACAGTTACAATTTTAGCCCTTCCAAGCGTGAATTTGGGGTTTTGATATGGGCAAAAAGATTTTGTTGGGTTTTTGGCATCAAATCAGGCGGTTCTTTTTTTCTGTTCACGTCAATTGAGGGGCTTATTTTGGTTTATCAAGCGGAGAATGAGTAGTTACTAACGCTGCTCCTTCCTGCCCAACACAAGTTCTTTGGAATTGGCAATTGTTGTTTCTTTCACATGGGATGTTGATTAAAACTTTCATAAAGGAAGAGTGTACCTATAACTATTACTCTGCTTTTGTTAACGTGAGTAATATAGGAATGTCAGAACGCGAGTAGAGCTATGAGCCTATGGGTCTGTCTTTTTCATAAATACAACAACAACAGCAGCAACAACAAACCTTTAGTTTATACCAAAGTTTGGATATATGTCTGTCTCCACTTTTCATGTATATGATTGAGAATTATTTACAGCTTATGTAGTGATACTAATTGCCTAAGAGAATTCAGAATGGTTCCAGTGTAATTAACTTTCATGGGATTTTTTATTGAGTTTATGACCAGTCCTACATATGAAGGCTTTTATCTATGTATAGTATGTTCTATGTAGTATCTTCATGTGTGTGTGGCCATTCTGGCTCATGTGACAGAGAGAGTAAGAGCAGTGAGCACAAACGTCTTCCTGAAGGTGGTTTGCAATTTGCATATAATTCAACTGATGGATGAGACAGTGCTTTCCCAATAGAGATAGTGCCTGTGCACAGGTTTATAGTACCAACTGACATACATCAGAGCTTTCATGGCTGATCAGCACTACTCCCAGCCAATGAGTACTAGGAACTTTGATAAATTGATTTCTTTGCATTTATTTATTTTTTTATAATTGGCATTTGATTTATGTAGAATGCTACTAGAATCTGAATGAATTGTGGGTGTTCAGGAAGTTGTAGTCCTGAATTGTAAGAAAAGTTATGGATAGAAGCAGATATTATTAGTAGTTTTGACTGCAAGAAGGAATTAATCTTAACGTTTAGATCTTGTGTATAACTCTACTTGCTATTCAAATATTTTGCACGAGCTTATATGATCTGTGCATTACATTATCAGGGTCTGGCTATGCTAAAGTATTTTGTTCTCTCGTTTGCTTTTCAATTGGTAGTGCATCAAGCATAAATATTTTTGGCAAGCATAAATATCTTCCGACAAGTAAACCCAATGGCTGAACCTGGTGTCCCTGAATTGGAAACCACAACCAAATCTCATGTCATATATTGATGTAAGAAATGCCGCAGAATTGTTGCTTCAGAGGAGAATTTAGTTGCCCATGAGCGTGGAAAAGGAGAATCAAGCTTCAAGTGGAAAAAGAGAAGTGGTGATCCCTGGGAAATGGAAAAGCAACCAATTGATTGCACTTCTATATTTGTTGAGCCCATGAAATGGATGCAAGCAGGTACTAGTGAATTCCCATTAAGATATCATTTTTAGTTGCCATAAGATCACTCTTCGTGCTAATTCTATTTGGATGTTGATTGTAATTAGCAGTGCAAGAAGGTCATGTGGAGGAGAAACTTCTCTGTATGGGCTGTAATGCTCGCTTGGGTTACATCAACTGGGCAGGTATGCAGTGCAGTTGTGGAGCCTGGGTTAACCCTGCATTTAAGCTCCATGAAAGCGGATCAGATGAGTGCTATACATGACCCAATTGCATGCAGCTTATCCACCCAGCTTTTCCCAGAAACCAGATTGGGGGCTTGGTTATTATTTTGTTGCCTTTGATGTTTATAAATAAGCATTTAAGGTTGTTATATGCCGGGTGGTGTCATCGAGCTATATTTACTGATACTTAGCACTGAAGAAACATACAGATGTTCTCGATTCTCATATTAATCTGCATTACAACTTTCCTAATCCCTCTAGATCTATCCTCCTCCTTGTTATTTTCTTTGTGCTAGGGAAATGACGCAAGGAGTGGGGAGTGGAGGCATGTCTTTTTGCTGGTTGAATATTTTCCATCTTTCCTTCCATTGTAATTTATCTTTGATTTCAAAATTTAAGAAAAATTACACAAAACTCTCTTATAATATATTTCATGTGTAAAAAATTATTGACACTTTTAATTTAATCAAATAAAATTTTATGCTTTATAATTTGTACAAATAACTCTCAACCGTTAACAATTTACAGATGTTCATTAATTATTGACAAACGACTTGTTGTCTATGCAAACATAACTGTACCGATAGGAACCTCCCAGCATCAAAGACGGCCCATTACAGGCACCCTCTTCGCCACTAGACATGCCCATGCCCAAATAGAGAATACCCTTGTCAGCAACTTTGTGGATTCGATGCTCCGTGTTCACGTACCACTCGTTACCGCCGTCGATGATGCAATCTCCAGATTCCATGTGTTCGGAGAGGGCGGCGATGGTTTGGTCAATAGGAGCCCCAGCCTTGACGAGGATGATGACTGATCTGGGCCGTTGGATAGAGAGGACAAAATCTGTGGGATTATATTGACCGAGGAGGGGAAGTCCACCTTCTTAGCGTGGTCAATCTACTGTCTAGTCGACTTTCGAAGTGGTGCGATTGTAGACGGAGATTGGGAAGCCTTTCTCGGCAATGTTGAGGGCTAGGTTCCGGCCCATAAAGGCCAGGCCCGCAAGCCCTATGCGCGACAAAGCTGTCGAAGCCTCCATCTTGAACAAGAACAAGCACTACAGATCGGGGAGAGAACAGCGAGGAGGATGGCAATGGTGGCTCTTTTAGGCACAAAGCTATAAATCTATTATCTCTTACGCTAAAATAAAATTAAAACAATAAATCTATTGTAGCATAGCTTAGTGTGTAGCTGTTTAGGGGTTGATTTCTGTTGCAAATGGGGGTGGCAGACTCGTCGGTATTGAAGGGATAGTGACTTAACCACAATTCATATTGAAACTAACATCAAGTCGGGATTTTCTTCTTAAAGCATTCGTTTGTCTTGAGAATTTTCTCTGATTTGTACAAACGGTTATAACTGATAGCCAGCCGAAGCGGTTATGAAGAAAGCAGCAGCCTGATCTTGTGTACAATAAGTCATTTGTCAATAATTAATGAATCTTTGTTAAGTTGTTAACGGTTGGACTATTTATATAATTTATAACGTGTAAAATTTTATTTGATCAAATTAAAAGTGTAAGAAATATTTTATAATAAAGAAATAATGTGAGAAAGTTTTATGTCATTTTTTTCAAAATTTATATTGCGAGGCTGTAAAGTGTAAAAAGAAAAAAAAAAAATCCTCTAACTTGACTTTTCATCTATACCATCATATCCAATGCGAAATCTGAGATATTTCAACAGTAATTGGCTGGGAAATTTCATATTTTGTATATCTTATGCTTTTGAATTGGCGTTCCTCCAAAGTAAGCTTTTGCCAGTGTGACATATTCCAGAATGCTGTAAAACTTTGTTTTGAAGCCTCAAAAATGTTGTATTTGTTATCTCGTTTTTATGGGTGAAGTATGTCCTATTGCTAGTAATTCAAAACTACTCTAATCCACTCGAAGGCTATTTTACATTTTGCAATGTTTCAATAGTTAGATTGGTCGATCCGATCAGTTAGAATGGTGACCGACCAAAAAAATGTTCGGTTTGGACCCCCTTTCGATGGCTGATCGCATGGGAGTCTCTGCTCCCGAACTGTTGTAGCGTAGATTTCAAGCCTCCTTTTATTTTAAAAAGAATGGTTTGATTTGACGCATTAAACTAATAATTTGGTTAGATTAATAATAGGAATACATAATAATTATCTATAAAAAATGTTAAATTCATATTTTTATGTTTATGTCTTACTTACTTGTTTTATTTTTTTAATTTTATTTTCATCTATAATTTACACTCTTATCTCTATTTCATAAATAAAATATAAATATAAAAATATAAAAAATATTTTTCTTATTTATTTCTATTTATGATTTATTAATATTTTTAAATAAAAATTATAAACATTTTTCGTTGTAGGATTCGAGGCAATTGTTACGTACTCAGAACACGACTCATTGGTTAACCCGAGTACAAAATTGATAAGCGGATCTTGGTTTTATCGAACCAACCAATTCGCCACTAAAACAATTTGGGGTATGAGTATTTTTGTCATTTTATTTTTTTAAAAATATAATTTAAATTTTATGTTAAATAATTTTATTTCTTTATCATGGTAATTAAAATAATTTAATTTTTTTATAAATACAATTAAACTAAATTAATTTTTTATAAATATAATTAAAATAATTTTATTTTTTAAATATTAAATTTTTTTAACATAATATGATTCAACATAATGACCTATGTTTCATTTTTATTTTTAAATTAATATGTTTCCTTTAATGTTTAATTTTTAAAACGGTGATGACTTGTTTTAGCATCTCATGCATAAACAGAGGTTTTTCTTTTTTTCGGTTCCCGTAATGGCTTCTAGTTATGAATATTTCCAATTAAGCAATATTTTTGGCAAGTCAAACCTTAAAATTGTCTGTTTTTTTTTTTTTTTTTTGTAATTTCTGCCTAATATGCTGCAATTTTAGACGAGTGAAACGAACTTGTGTAATAATCTACTGCGTTTAACTTGCCTTCCGCTCTCCGCGACGTCGTGTAGGGCTTACCAGCAGTTTGCTGTCACTGGTCTTGCAAAATGGCAGAAGGAAACAATGTCGTCACCGGCATTGGCGAATAGCTAGGGTCCCCCACACTGGTTTGGTTCTTTTTAGTTCTTAGGCATTAAGGAGGATCGATCGTCCGGGCGTTTCAATTCCGCTTCTGCACTTAGCCGTCAGCTTGTCCATAAAACGCAGCGTCTTGAAGGTCTTTCCAATCCACCTAAGGTTTTGCTAGGGTTTTACTATCTTCCAATTTCCCAGTTTTGATTAATATTATTCTCCTGGAAGCCAGTTTTCCTGCCAAACAGAAGCAAAATCGTCGAAATTATCTCTTTTCCAAGCGATGGCGACCTCACGTTCTTGCAACTGTTGCGGGAAAACGTCTCTTTTCCGGGACGATGTGTCCGGAGATTTGATTTGCTCATCGTGCGGCGTCGTTCAGGAATATGACCAATTCGAAGCCCACATCGGCGGCATCAGCGGTCCTCAAGGCACCTTCATCAATGTTGGAACCGCAGGTACGGGCAGCGTCTACAGTTACAGAGAAAGGAAATTATTTGGAGCCCATCGTTTGATCGATGAATTAACGTCTAGGCTAGGCTTATCTTCGAAAGGCAGTGATATTAGAGCGATGATTTCTACCATCACGGAGGGTGAATTTGGGCAAGGTGATTGGTTTCAAGTTCTAATTGGTGCGTGCGCTTATGTTGTGATGCGAAAAGATAATCGCCCGCTACCCATGGCCGAAGTGGCTTCGGCAGTTGGATGTGATGTTTATGAACTTGGTAAGATGATTCAGCGTGTTATTGATTTTTTGGATTTGAAAAAGCCTGATTTTCCAGAGTTTGATATAGTGCGTTCACTGGAACGGGCCCTCAAGAATTCTCCGAGTTTTGCCAGAGTTGAACCGAGCGTTTTGGACATGATGCATAGGCAGGGGATTTTTTTACTACAGTGTGCAGTGAAGTGGTTTCTGAGTACTGGGCGTAGACCACTTCCCTTGGTGGTGGCAATTTTGGTTTTGGTGGCAGAATTGAATCAAGTCGAGGTTCGGATTGATGACTTAGCCAAGGAAGTTCATGCCACGGTTTCCACGTGTAGAACACGGTACAAAGAGCTTCTAGAGACACTGGTAAAAGTCGCACAAGTATTGCCTTGGGGAAAGGATATCAACACAAAAAATATAGTTAAGAATGCACCATTTGTTATTCAGTATATGGAGAAGAAGTCTATGTCTAAACCTGGTGTGACGAGGAAAAATTTAGATAAGCCTGAGTTTGATTTGGCAGAAGTGGTTAGTGAATGTCTAAGACAAGACAATGGATATAGTTATGGGACAGATGCCATGAGTTTGCAGAAAGATTCTCAATATTTCTTATCAGCAAGTAATGCTGGGTCTATAAGGCCTCCAATCGAGGATGTTGATAGGTTGCAGATTTCCCCTGAATGTTTATCCTTGATGTATGAGAAATTTTCTAATGAGGTTGGTCGTGCAAAGTCCTCTAGAGGGAGTGGAAAAGGTCACAAACAGAAAAGCTTACAACTTGATCTTCAGGAATGTAGGGATTGGTGGGATGGAAAATCAGAAATGAGCAAAAAGCTTCTCCTTAAACAGTTACTGGAGAAGGATGTAGGATTTGATACCATGCCACCATCTTTTATTGCTGGATGCTTGAAATGTAAGATGAGGAGAGAGAAGATCAATGCTGCCAAGGTTAGGATAAACAAAATTATGCATACGCTAGATGCTGATCTGGGTGATCGTGCCAGTCCCTACCTTATAGAAGAGACTTATCCTAATAAAAGAAGGAAGAAGAGAAGAGGACTGCTAGTTGATGATGTTGATTGGGAAGACTTAATTATTGAGGCCCTTCTTCTTCATCAAGTAAAGGAGGAGGAAATTGAGAAGGGACATTACAATACTTTATTGGATCTACATGTGTTTAAGTCTGGCTTCTTATGAGAAATTTCTGAATTTCGGGCATTTTATGTGGCACCTGCTGATGCTGACTTACAACCATTATATGATAAAGTGGTTATTCTCTTGCTGCAAGTTTTTTGATTGCTACTATAGCAGCTAAATAATTGATGATAAATTTATTTTTTGTGATATTTATTTATTTGTTATATTTATTTTGCTTTTGAAAATTCATTCAAGTTGATGTACACATGGTACTAATTACCAAGACGATATGATCTAGAGACCGTATACAATCACATATACCTGTTCTTTTGATGCTGATTTCAGTAGAGTGCAGTTTAAACTACTGCTATTTCTGATTTTTCTCCCACTTATTTGAATATTGAGCTCATGCACATATTGAGGGTTCGTTCCAAAAAAATTAGATAAATTTGTACACAGCTAATTGAGTGCTCTATAATGAAAATTTAATATCAGTTTAGTATTTGACTTTGATATACACTTAGGCAGTGTTGCTGTTGTGAATCATTGATGCCAGTGTTAAATTGTATGCTGATGCATTCGTACTGGGTGCTAACTGCTGAGCACAGGAACAAGCCTGGTTGAAGTAAAGAGTGGAACTTTGACTGAAATGTATAATGATAATGTGAGGGTAGAAATCATAATATTGATAGTTTATTCTCTTTTTGGTGACCAAATTTAATAAGAGCAAAACAACTTCTTCCCATCCTCAAAGCACTTCTCCACATTGGTGCAACTGTTACTCTGCTCTCATTGTCACTTTATATCACTGGGTGTAAATTCTATCCCAATTGTTAATTTCATTGATGGAAGGGTATAGAGGCTGGTGACTTTTACTTCCCCAGATGATTTTTTTTGGTGATTCATTGCACTCACGCTTCTGAGACAGTACTTCTAAATTTTAACCAGGTAAACACTATACACTATGCAATGCAGCTTACTTTATTGGAGAATTACATTAGAAAGCATATAGGCAGGCATACTGGCATAATATATGCTTCCTTGTTCATTAGATTATATTCGTGTAATTTACTTCCATGGATGGAAATACCAAGAACAAATGTGTATTTTATATGTGCTTCATCTCATTAAGTGTCCGTTCATCCCTCCTCCTTTGGGGCACCTCTCTTTTGGTTTTCCTAGATGCTATGAATCTTAAGCCTTTTGCATATTTCTATGAGACAGTACTTCTAAATTTTAGCTGGGTAAACACTATGCAATGCAGCTCACTTTATTAGAGAATTACATTAGAACGCATATAGGCAGGCACAATATATACTTCCTTGTTCATTAGATTAATTTACTTCCATGGATGGAAATACCAAGAGGAAATGTGTATTTTCTACGTGCTTCATCTCATAATGTGTCCGTTCATCCCCCTCCTTTGGGGCATTTCTCTTTTGGTTTTCCTAGATGCTCCGAATCTCGAGCCTTTTGCATACTTTTTCTATCCTTTAGATCCTCGAGGATGCTGCTTTTGTGCTTCTCCTGTATTGCTTGAACTGATTATTGTTTTATCATAATAGAAGCCAATATTGGGGACTTTTAGATTCAGTTCTACAGGAACTGATCCGGATATGTTTTGATCGTTTTTGGTTTTTCAGTTTGTTGTTAGTGCTTTGATTAATGGAGATGACTAAAATTATTCTGATCTATCAGGAGGGTTGAAGTGCGAAAAGTAGTTTTTTTATATCAAGAGAGTGGCTTATTTACTTTCTGGCTAACATTTGTAATGCTGTCTTCGAACTATTTCATGTGCCAAGAGTTGTTTTCTTATGCAACTATAGTTCAATCATTTTTGTTTAAATGACAAAAAAATTGTTCAAATTTTATTTGTCTCTGGTGACATATATCTGGTTACCGATGCTCATATTGCAGATGATGCATAAAAATAGCTGGCTTGTTGTGAGGCTGATCGTTAATAATTGGAAGTAGCTAATGTGCATCCTGGCATGCCTTCTCCCTGAGCCAAGGAAGGCGTTGTGGTAAAGTGCTATTAGCGTTTGTAGCATCTGCCTTTTATGTTCCTGTAACTATCTGTGATCTTCTTGTTCTGTTCTGCCCTTAAGGTGTCTGAAGTTATCATGCTAATTTATATATACATTTATGTATTGGGATCCATATAGTTTGGTGCGACAAAGTCTCTTCATATGGCAAATTGACTTAGATATTTATTTCCTCTTATTATATCAATGATAATTGAGCAGGATTAGGATCAGGAATACATAGAGGAAGAAAATAAAAAAGTGTAGCTGACAGGTTTGTTGCTTAGATTTCAAGTTTAAAATCTTCAGTAACTGCTTTAGGATCAGGGACTCGATTATATATGATAGTAGCATCAATTACTGTCCAGCAGCAAATGCCTCAACCGGGAATGTCTTGGTGATGCCAGCTAGACTCTTGAAGTGAATCTTTCCAGTGGGTGGATCATCAACGGTTATTTCACCATCAGGGGGCCACAGCATAAGCTCCTTAGCCTTCACCCCCTTGAGCTTCTTAAGTTTCTTTTTCTGCACATAACCATTGATTTCAGTATCATAACTCACCAGCTTGCTAATCAGTTTAAAGTTGTGTTCCATCTTCTTCTTTTGCAAGATCCACATATAACCTGTGCTTCTGACAAATCCAACTTCGATCATAACAGCAAGAGGAAGAAGTCCCAGTGGAAGTCCAAATTCTTCTAAGAGAGAGACAGCCATTTTTATCCCCTCTTCATGGTCCTTTGTGACGACTGCCCCTCTTTCTCTGCCATATTGGCTACTGGGAATCCCAAATTTTAAAAGAATTATCATTTGTTCGAGGTGCTCTGAGGTACCTTATT
The DNA here is from genome assembly GCA_037013595.1 of Dicorynia guianensis. Classification (NCBI taxonomy): domain Eukaryota; kingdom Viridiplantae; phylum Streptophyta; class Magnoliopsida; order Fabales; family Fabaceae; genus Dicorynia; species Dicorynia guianensis. The sequence continues at coordinate 9,524,481 of JASUAB010000011.1, forward strand.
CAATCTCTTATTATGTACCAAATGCCTGCCTGTATGTGACAAATAAAATGAAGAAACCAATATGAGTAGCGTTGTGTTAACCATCAAACATTTCCTGGTTGTACCTTCAAGCCGGACCTTTTGACCTTATTTGTATGTATGTATTGCAGCTGGCCTCCCTTTTTATGTGATAAATGGAGCATTGGAGGATTAGATGTAATAGAAACACAGTTACTTTGCTTGAGGGGATGCTTATAGTTAGCAGTGAATCAAAAATTCTCCTAGGCAAATATTTTTTCTTTTCAAGTTAGTCTTAGGAATGAAGCCATGTTAACAGTAAGGTTTTGTGTGGATGCGTCACGGGCAAGGTCAGGATATGCACAGATCAGTAGGGTTCAGATTGAGTGCGAGTCTTTTACACACCTCTAGGCCCTAAACAAGCCTTAGTTCTTCCTAACAAGTTACAAGAATCAGCTTTTGACATTTCTAGCAAAGAGCCCTTCAAGGAATTAGCTGAGACCATCACAAATAAATCAGTAATAAACAATACATGCAGACATGTATGAAGTCAAGGAATGGTCTTCATAATACAGATGCAAGGAAATTTCCATTTATCGTATATAGTTGCCATCATTCTTGCAAGCCAAACCCAACCCACTCAACTAATTAACTGGACGAAAAACCAACCGCGTAAACTTCAATTTTTCTTTTCTTTGAATCCGTCTTAGTATTATTACATGCTCAGGACGCATGTCCACGGAAACGGAGGTCAAGGGGAAATAAGAAAGAAATATTAAAAATAGGTTGTCAAAATTACTAAAAAAGAAAATAGGTGATACAAATCCTATGCCGACAGCTTCATGGGCAACTTCTGCAAGCGCACCAATATAGGACGTAACAATCAACAGTGACAAGTGAACCAACAACGACAAGTTAATAATAATTGTTATTATCAGTTTGTATTTATAAAACTATAGATAAAATAATAGTTGTTACTGTCAAAATAGAAGATATCTTGTAGCTAGGAAGGTGCCATAAATTAATTGGCCGTCACGTTTGATTTGATCCCTGGGCATAAGCAGACAGAGCGTTTCAATCCAAAGGCCCCTCCCAAGTTCTCAGCAATTGCGCTGCAATATCCCAAAGTCTCCGCCCGCAAAGTGATGTCAAGCAGCTAGGAAGAGGAACGTTGAAGAAAGAATATGTACAAAACATGTGGGGACAACGTGTGACATTATACAATTTTCTTTCTTATATCTCCCCCATTACTCTTCTTTGCTGTTTCTCTCTAGGACAATATAAACTAATGTGGTAGCTTCTCTGCACCCTATAAATAGACAATAACCTCTGCTTTTGTTCTACGTCTTAAGAAAGAAGCTCATCATTTGAAACAGAAAGCCGAGCCAGACGTTTCTTAACTTCCAACATGACGGTTAGAAATCTATTATCTCGTTCTTCCTATATTGTACTTCAACGAATTACGTACTAGAATAGGAGTTAAGATATCACTTCTATGAGACTAAAACAAACACTGTGATGTTTGAATGAGTTTCCTATTTAAACTCGTTATTCTGGTCTCTCTGCATGAAAGCTAATGCTGACATGTTGCAGTCTCCGTTAAGTTTTTGGGCGGGGAGCCGAATTGTGTTTTAGCGTCCTTTAGGATGGCCTAGCTAGTTTCACGACTGAAAACCATATTTTGAGTTGTCCATCCTGGTTTCATGGCTTATAATTTTAACGTTGTTGGTTTTAGCTCGTGTACTTGGTGCTTTGTTTGAGGATGTTTCTTTGATATCCGAATTTATTTTCAAAGTTTTTAAACTTAAAAAAGATGATTGTATAAATTTAGAATATATGTTTATATAAATTATTTTAATAAGTAATGAGTTTATTTTTATTTAACTACATAATTATTTGTAAAATTATATCAATAGATAAAACTATTTAAAAAATTTATCTATTTTTGTTATTTTCACACATCACTCCAATACTCTTGAGTTTCAATCCTTGTACGAGAATCAGCCTTTGTTTAACGTTTTATAGAACAGTACTGCATGCAGGCTGGGTATTGATGTTTTAACATTTTCTTTCCCTCTCTGGAATTTCCAGATGGTAGAGATGTGCGTGCGCATGGACTGTGCTGGTTGTGAGACCAAGATAAGAAAAGCTCTCCAAAAACTACCTGGTACAACAACTTTACCCGGCGTCTCCCTCCTCCTGTGTGTAATTTTTTTAATTCAGTGAACAAGTTTTTTATTTTTATATATTTACTTTCATATAATTTTTATTTCATAAAAATTTATCAATTAATTAGTAAAATTTAATTAATTTAATAATTTTTATATTAAATATAATATTTTATTTTCACAAATAATATAAAAACAACTTTTTTTGTCTTTGGAGAAGCCGGAATCTTTAGCAATGAAAATAATTGACAATGGCTCAAAACTTTGAGGTAGAAACCAATTTTGAGGTCACACCGATATGATGGTCAACGTACATGACTACAAAACGAGCCATTATATCTGATAGTCATACATACCTAATCCCCGTCTTATTGGCCAAGTTCAACTTCCATTATCCTTAGATTGTTTAATTTCAATGTATCAGGAGTTGATGATGTTGACATAGACATGGGCCTGCAAAAGGTAACCGTGATGGGATGGGCAGACCAAAACAAAGTTTTGAAGACAGTGAGGAAGACCGGCAGAAGGGCAGAGCTGTGGCCATACCCTTACAACCCAGAATACCATGGCTTCAACCGCCAATATTACGGCAACAACTATGAGAATCATCAGAGCCAATCTGTCTCATACTTTGAAACTCCTATGCCATCCTCTTCATACAACTACTACAAGCATGGCTACAGCAATGGTCAAGACTTTGGCTACTACCAAAAGCCTATTGGTTCAAGTATGGTAGATGAAAAGACCATGTCTATGTTTAGTGATGACAATCCTAATGCTTGTTCTATAACGTGATGAGTGTGTAGAGAGCTTCTCGACTTATATATGGGAGCTTCCTCAGTAAATTACTTAAACCTTTATATGGGTTTTATCCTCAATTTATCAAAAGGGGTTATAAGCTCACTCTAGCATGTTATACCTTTTGATATGACATTCAATCAATCATAACCACAAACCATTATGTTTCGCGATTTCAAGATTCACACGGTTGACTTTATATTATATCCTACTTTCGTACTAATTGTTACATATCTTTAAAAGAATTTATTCTCAAAAACTAGTCATCAAAAGAAAAGAGTCAAAGTTTTATAAGTTTGCCTTGACATGTCATACTACTCAATCTGAGATCCAATAAATGTTAACATAAACTATAGTGGTTAAGTACTAAGTATTTTCTTTTGAAACTTTAATATTAACCATAAATAATGTTATGAAACGCATATCACTCAAATAGAAATAGTTAAAGCTTACATAAAAGTCATCATTCTTATATTTTAATTTGTACTTAATAATTTACACTTAATGATATAAATTTTTAAATTAATTAGCTCTTATAATTTAATTAATAAGATTTAGTACATTTCATTATCTAATTTAATAATTTAAATTTTATAAAATAAAAATTATGATAAAAGAGGCATGTAAAGTCTATGCCAAAACAAATAAAGATAGGAGTATGGATATTTTGGTTTTGTTATTTTTTTTAAAAGATTAATTTATATTTTGAATTTTTAAATTAAATAATTTTATTTTTTTATAATTATAAATAAATTATTTTTTTATAAAATATAATTAAAATAATTTAATTTCTCATTTATTAATTTTTTTAATATGATATAATTTAATAATAATAATTTAAATTTTATTTTTATTTTAAAAATTTTAACATTATTTCTCTTACATAAAGTTATTTTTTTTATTAAATCACAAGATCTAATTTTATGTATCTTAATAATTTTTTAATTAAAAAATAAATTTATATAAAAATTATGTTATATTATAATAAAAAATATAAAATTCAATCGTTATTAATAAATTATATTATATTAAATTTAATGAATAAAAAATTAAATTATTTTAATTATAATTATAAAATATTAAATTATTTAATTTTAAAATTAAAAATTAAAAATATATTTAAAAAAAAAGAATCAAAGTCGCATTGCTACAATAAAATTATATATGATTATTGAAAAACTGGACCCCTGGCTCATACCGCCCCCAATCTATTCCATGCCTTCACGCAATCTGATTGGTCCAGAACCAGAAATGAGGGTATTCTGCCTTCCTTGACTTTCTACTTTATCAAATTATCCCCAACAGCCAAATCCTATTGGCGGGTGACCCACCGTTCTCTTCACCCAACCCAACCCATCCTCTCTGCGGGTCTCTCCTCCCACACGGACTCACAGTCACAGTACCACAAATCGTCCCGAGGCTGAATAAATAAGAAAAAGGAGGCATAAATATCATAGCGTTTTGTCCCCAGTCCCGGACTCCCCACTGTACGCAATCCTATGCCTTTTCAGTATGTTTTGTCTACTACATAGTCAATTTTGTTTTCTTCTTAGCTTGAAAAGTCGTCAACTTCGAAGTCAGATAATACATTCTTCTTCCAAAAAATTGGGAATTGAATCTGCAACTGATTGCATACATGTTATCGAGCCACTCATTCTGAAAGACAGAGAGAGAAAGGAAGGGTGAGTTTGTGTTTGGGCAAGCAGATAACAAAAATTATGGCTTTTACGCCGACTTGGCCTTGAAACGAGAGAAATAAGGCTCTGAATCCATTTCTCTTTCTCCCTTTGGAACTTTCTCTCAGTTTACAAGGATTTACATTGTCTTCTTAACTTCTAGTATACATTGGAAAATATGTATTTATATACATGGTTACGGCACCTATGGTTTACGCGCGTCATGGTTGCTCGCCGCGAATTGCTAATCGCAAGAATGGCTCGCAACATAGTCCTATAAGGTCGTCTTCTGAGGCATCATCGTTGTCTTCTCAGTGTTGTTCTTCATCCCTCACCTCCAAATCGGGTTTGAGTTTTTCTTCTGGTAATAAATTGTCACCCCTTGTCCTGTTTCTAGATTCTAAAGCTTTGATTTTCTTCTCCCCATCGTATTTACGAATTAGGTGGATTTATTGGGCTGTTGAATTCAAGAATCTCTGAAAATTTTATATCTTGCTTTGATTTTTGTGATGGAAAATTAATATCTGATTATAAGAGTATGCTGCATTAATGGATTTATTGCGTTGCCTCATTATGCGATGCTTTATATTCTATTTTGCTGGAGACAAGATGTAGGATATCTATGAGCAAAATGCTCGATCAAGATATGTAGGTCCTTTCAGTTTTTGAATTTTTTTTCAATTTACCACATGATAGCCCCCAAGACTTAATTAATGAAAAAGAAATTAATTGATTGAAATTCAGGTGGAACTCTTAGTTCAGCTCAGGAAAGAAAGAAGAAACTATCCATTTATGCTCAGTCATTGTATTTCTTAGGCTTGTAATCAGTAAAAATGGTGCATAAGTTTGTAATTTGTTGATATATCACTTAATATTGCAGGTCTAGATATCATATTTAGTCATGCAATACATTTCTTTAACTCATTGCCGTTAATAAACATATAAGAACTGTTGGTTGCTTAAGAGTATCAAATCTAATTTCTTCCCATAGTAGTGAGTGTAAAGTTAAGCATCATGTAGGACAGTGATTTACGCATCTTTAATATTGAGTTTTGTGTTTATTTGCATATGTCATTATTGGCTAGCTCTCTTTCTTCTTTGCCAATCTTCTTTTCTTATTTTCCAGGGAAAAGACTATGTTAAAATTGGTGGAAACTATGAATGATATGTTATTACTTTGCAATATTTTCTTTTCATTTTAAGTTTTGGTTGGTAGGTGAATTTTTGCAGATCCAAACAGTGGACATAGACACCATTGTCTTAGAGCTCAAGCTATGAGTACTACCACTCAGGGGAAGATATAGCTGGAAGCACTGGGAGTTTAAATGATGAACCTGATTATCTCCTTGTTCTTGTTCATGGTATCTTGGCTAGTTATAATTTTTATTTAAAAGAAATAAAATGCATCAATTGTTCTATGTTCAAATTTGAGTGAAAGTAAGTCTGATCTGTCGGTTGAAAGTAATTAATGTGCTGAATCCTTATATCATCAGTAGCATATGGAACTTAGCTGAATTTTGCCAATAACTCACTGTATAAATCGGATTTTATATTTTTAAAAATTTTTTGAATCTGTCGAATTTAATTAACCGTCTAGCATTTGTTTTAATGCATATAAAAATGAGGTCTTATGCAATTCTTTCATTCCCAAAGGCTATGGATGTTAGTCTTAATGCACAGATAGAAAACCATTATATCCCTATGGTTCAATGGTTTGTAAATAATACAAGGTAAATGATTCTACTGATCAATTTAATTTGCTGCTCCATTAGAATTTACTGTTGCCAGCTTCAAATGAAAAATACTTGAAATATGATAGCAATGGAGGAAAGGGTTCGAAAGGGTTTTTATTTGCAAGTTTTTATTGTGACTGGAAGCATAGTTAAAAGAAATTTCATTACAATCAAAGAGTATATCCACTGTACTTACTTAGTAGCTTTGCCATCTTTTGTCCTGGTATCCTTGAAAGCCAAGTGCAAATTTGGAAACGTACCTTCTGGATTAATGCTTTTCCATTATTAATGTGTTCTGACTGAGATTCGACTAAAAGTAGTTTTGTTGTTTATTTAGCTCTGCTTAAAAGGATGCACATCGTCTTTCCTTTTTGGTAGCATGTAATGGCTTGAGTGGATTTGTTTCATCTTTCCTTCTTTTTAATGTCCATTTGATGTCGAAGTAGAAACTTAATCAGTAGAGGGTCTCAGAATCTAAAACAGGGGAGGAAAAGTTACCATTAAGTGGATGACCTGTTTCTGATTAGCTAGTACTCTTTCCAACTTTCCTATCTACTGCGAATCTATTTCATTTGGTAAGAAATACATATACAAAAATGTATAACCTCACAATTTGACAAATTAATATTGCAAATGTTCCATATCCAATTCCAATTATTTATAGTTTTATCTTTTGTTTTTAGTTCAAAATTTTGGGCAAGGGTTATCTATCATCTTCTTGATTTTCTTTCTGCAGGTTGTTACTCTTAATATTGGTCATATACTAAATTGACTGATGTCTTAACTGATGCAGTCCAAGTGACTGGCTTATGTAGAAGCTGAGTCGAAAAGGCATCTTGGAAAAAAAATTTTAATTAATGGTACCTACGTGATTTTTACTTGTGGTTCCATAAGTTATGTTTTATTTTGAACCTTAGATTTTGTTTATATTTCAGATTAAATTGTTACCATGATTGGGGAAAGTCTTTTTGTATTACTCAAATAACATAAGCTTATATTTGAAGGTGGTGGACAATATGTCTGTATACATGTACACAAAATGGTCAAAGTCTAAGAAGAGAATGGTTGAAAAAATCTTTGGGCCAACTGATTGAGATACTATAGCCAACTCAAACTAGATTGACATTTATAAGCTGGACACTGGCACGTTTGAAATGGCTTGCAAAACCATGCTATTTGAACTAGTTGGCCAGTAGTTAGCTTAGATGACAGTAGTTGTCATATATAGTGTGTAGAATTTCTTCATTACTTATATATGAATTTGAAATTTATGCTTAAGGAGAAGCCCTTAACATCATTCTGATGTTGGAGCAAGTTCATCTGACACTTACAATAAAACATTTACTGGGGTTGATGGAGCTGGGAAGCGGTTGGCTGATGAGGTGAGTCTTTCATTATATGCAAACTTTATGTTTTTCTTTTTTTTAAAATAAATTTGGACCTTCATTTCTGAATCTCCTGATAGCTTAAAGTTTGTCTTGAATTACTTTGTGTTGTGTTTTCATTGTCTTTCCTCATGGCAGGTCATGCAAGTGGTGTAAAAGACAGAATGCCTGAAAAGGATATCCTTTCTGGCCCATTCTCTAGGTGGCCTGTTTGCCAGATATGCAGTTGCTCTCCTTTATTTGACTGATACCAATACTAGTGACCAACCTGATGATCCAGCAAGCTGCATGACGGAAATTTCTGGGAGAACAGGCCTTTCAAGAGGAGGGATGATTGCTGGGTTGGAGCCAGTTAATTTTGTTACCTTAGCGACTCCACATCTTGCTGTGAGGTGGAGAAAGCAGGTTCTGTTCATGACAATATGAAGGACCTTCATTCGAACCATGCTATTAATTGTTTTCTTTTTATTTCTTGCATTTTATTTTCTAAAAGTCGTTGATGCCTTGGTTCTTTACATTGATGATTCACTGCATATTTAGTACTAATGTTTTATGCATGATCGAACTCTACTTACATACTAGCAGTTTGGCACCAGGCTCTACTCTGGATGGCACCTTTTTACTGCTCAGTGCTTTGGGTATTTTAGCAACTAGCAATTTGAAAATACCTCTTCTGTCCAAATACTGATAAGAATATTAGAACTTTTCTATTGTCAAACTTCAATATCATCATTTGTATTTTGAAGGTAAAATTGAGTTCAACTTTTTGCTGCAGTGTTATAGTTTAAGTCCTTTGTAAAATGTTGAATTATTGACATATAGAAGTACCATACTTTTTTCATGAGTGAGAAACAGAGTATAATATACAATAAGTCTTGCTTGATATTTGTTCTTATTAGGCCTATAAATAATGGTGTAAAGGTATGGAAGGTTTATGTGAGAAGGAATACACGTGGGGAGCAGGCCAGGTCAGCAAGTCAGTTAGGGGCTGATTTAGAAATTGAAGAAAGGCCAGGTCATCAAATGCCAGGCAGTTTACAGACAGTTAGAAGGCAGTTACACAGTTAGGATGACAGCTGGATTAAGAGGTGTACGCAAGCAGGAATCAGGGAATAAGGGAAGGCATCTGAGTATTAGGTTGAGAGTTGGCTAGTCGGAGCAGAGGCTCTGGAATTGTAGAGGAGTCTGTCTTCTAAGACTCTGAGTGAGTGTGTGTGTAGAGTTTAAGTTTTAAGTCTCTTTGTAATCCTTCCTCTGAATCTAGTGAATTTCTATCCTGTCTTGCGTTCTACTCTCCTAGTCTCTATCTGTTCTGGTCTTAAAAGGTAGTTGATTTAGGAGTTTAATCCAGAGGCTGACCCCAAGAAACTGTAAATTTTACTAGAGTCTCATTAGTGCAATTATGAAAGAAGATAATTCAAACAGGACTGGAATGAATTCAGTAATTTAAACTATCGTAACTCCAACCTTTATATGCATGCTGCGTCCTTACTGGAATCGCTCAGTTGTTATCCCATGCTCTTGTTTCTAAAATTTTGTTAGAATTATACTTGTCTTAAGAGTTTTGACTGTTTACTGTGTATATTCTACAGCTTCCATTTCTGTTGGGTGTCCCAATTCCAGAAAAGCTTGCACCGCCTATAGCTCCTTTTTTTTTGTTGGACGGACTGGTAGTCAGCTATTCCTTACTGATGGTAAACCCAATAAACCACCCCTTCTATTGAGAATGGCTTCTGATTGTGAAGATGGAAAGTTCTTGTAAGTAAAGAAAATTTTCTGTGCTTAGTAGAGATTTCTGTGAGTCTGTCTCAGCCAAGTAATTTTGCTCTATCAGATTTAATGTTCTGTAGATCTGCACTTCGAGCATTTAGAAGTCGCATTGTTTATTTTAATGTATCATATGATCGTATCCTCTCAGTATCATTTATTTCAGTACAACCTCTTTGATATATCAATGATATTAGGTTTCTCTTCCTCCAACATGGTAATTCTTTAACTTAATATAGATATGGCTGGGTGGCGCACATCCTCAATGAGGAGGGAAGCTGAACTTGGTAAGGTGAATATGATTATTTCTTTTTATAGATTAGTCTATTTTTTAGTGTTATCACTCTCTGGTATAAATTACAATATGTATGTTTAGTATTAAACATTTGGAGTTAGATTAAGTTGACACCTAGTACTTTATGTTTGACATCATTAAAAAAAGAGAAACAAACAACACTCGACAAAACTAAAAGTCATATGGCTTTCATGCATTAATTTCCAGTTTAGTCTGGAACACTTCTGTTCTTAAACTTGAAGAGCTTCACCAATTATGTGGTTGATTAGGGCCTTGGCATGTTAATTACCTTGATGCGTTTTCATGTTAACTCAGTTTATTGGTGGCCTATTTTTCATTTCTAGCCTCCTTTGGTAGTATTAGTAGTTCCAAGCGTGCAAGTGTCTTTCACTGCAGAATCACAGCTCTGTTGGCAGAAAATGAAGGCTTGTAACCAAAAATGAATATAGCAATAGATCAATGCTTGTCTATGTATGAGTAGGTCCATGCAATGCTGGTGTTCTTGAAGGCTCATACTAGTCGTTTTGAAAAAAAAAATGATTGATCATAGGAGTTGACAGTTTTATAACTAAGATTTGTGGATGATGTTGATGCTGACATTTTAGCTGTATACTGTGAGATTTCTGTATTGCAAACTTTAAAGAGAAATTACTGAATGTAGGTAAAAGGGAAATGCTTGAACTGTAAGGATAAAGAATTTCTATAGTGTGTAGAGTATTAGTATTTTCTATTTGGTTGGCAGCCTCCTCACCGATCCTTAGATGGATACAAGCATGTTGTAGATGTGGAAAATTGTCCACCTGTTCCTTCTGATGGTCCTCAATTTCCTCCAGAGGCAGCAAAAGCAAAGGAGGTAGCACAAAATGCACCCAACACACAATACCGTGGAGTATCACGAAATTATGGGAGGAAATTATGATTACAAAGATAACTCAACGTGCATAACCTGTTGGTGTAGTTACTAGTATACCACTAAAGCTACTGTGTCTTCTTAACAGAGGAGAAAATATATGGATTACAGCAGATGAGATAGAAAAAAGTTTATGTCAGCTTTCACTCAGCATTCTGGGTTCATAACAACATTCATGTACTGCATGCAGTTAATCTTCCTATCAATTATGGTGATATTGTATCGCTGATACTGTGCTTAACGTGAGTTCTCCCTTGTTTTCAGGTGAAAAATGAAAGGCTCCACAATGGTGGTGTTGGGTTAATTGCTTATGTTGCTGACAGCTTAAGGCGGCAAGAAGCATCTTAAATTTTGTCTGCAAGTTTGTGACTGCATGATTTGTAAATCTGCTAAAGCTGAGACATGACCAACTGCGCAATACAACATAGAGATTATCATTTTTTCATTTTAGAAGTTCATTAATATTTTTACAATGCTTTATAGTTGAAGAGATCTACACAAGGTGATGATCTTACAACTTCACCTGAGGGATGCGTTATCAGACCAACGAATGAAACTAAGATAAGACTGTGGATCGCGAGTATCAAGATGAATGGACCAGAGAAGCAGCGTGGTTAGCATTTGGAAAAGAGACAGCAAGCATTTGAGCTTTAGGGTATTTTGGGGAAAGCCACCAAATATTGACTACGGGATTTGCTATGTAAGGACATTTTATTGACATAAACTAAGGCTGCTATAGGCTCAAAAGCATACATGATTACTTAGATTTGATAAGCCCGTGGTTTTGAATATTAGAGTGACTGTGACTGTCCCTTTGCCACTCTCAGTGCATATGCAATCTAACAAGAAAAAGCTGAATTTACTAAATTGAAGATATACAATTTTTACAAATATAACATGAAGAATCAAAATTATTGTAATAAAATTTAATAAATTTAACAAGTTAAATTTTTTAAATAAAATATTTATAAAATTTATTTTATAAAAATAAAATAACTGAATAAAACAATACATGAATACTGATTTACAAAAGGAGAATTATTAAAGTCAACACTAATTGCATCCATACTTTGCTTTTAAGACCTTTTTTTAAGAATTATAAATGCAAATACAATACTTTAATAACTTATCATTCATTTTCTTTTAGTATAATTTTTTTTATTACTAGAAAAATGGCATAGTGTAAGTAACTGGATTCCTCATAACGTCATTCAAGTAACCTAGTCATCATTGTATTTATCTTCTCTAGGCGCATTTTTTCAAAACCCATGCCCACCATGCCAACTACGTCAAAGCATAGGAGTGAACCACCACTCGCGTTCCTCTACCGTTTCCTCACCTGTGAATTATTTCTGTAACACGTGGACCGCGGTACACAATCTGACCTCGAAAGCGCGTGGGGATCGTCCCACATCCACGTTTGAGCCGGGCCGTCATGGTCTGTCTCAGTGTCCGAGTGTTCCTTACGTTCCCCGTCTTCCGCGAGGGCCAAAGCGGTTCTTCCACCAAGCAACACCACCTTGCAACATTTTCCATTGTGATATAGGAAAATAGTAAATTCACAGCTTGAGAGAAAAACATAAAGAGAAAAAGCTTTTTACTCTTATTTTTAGAGCGAGAAAGTACGGAAGAGACTGCAGGGTATCAGAGAGGAGGGGACAGATCGGCCATGGCGTCCACCAAGGAACGTGAAAACTTTGTCTACATCGCCAAGCTAGCTGAACAAGCCGAGCGCTATGAAGGTATTTCCCCACCTTTTGTGTGTGTCTCTCTCTGTTTCCTTTGAGCCCGTTTCCTAAGCTCACTCGATTCCCCTCAAGTTTCATTTTTTTCTTAACTCTGTTTCTTCTGCAATGAATATCTCGATTGTACTGACCATACGCTTTGAAGATTAGTTCAAGTTTGTTTTACCTTTGTTTCCTTTTATGCAGTTTTTTTTTTTTTTTTAAGTTTCGGTTTCCTTTATAATTTCTCGCAAATATGGGGGTAATTGGAGTTAGGGTTTTGAATGTTGTTTGATAAAAATGCGAAATTTGTGGGAAATGGTAGGTGTATTTTGAAACTTTTTTTTAAAGGAAAATGTGAAATTTGTGTAGAAATGGTGGATGCGATGAAGAAGGTGGCGAAGCTTAATGTCGAATTGACGGTTGAGGAGCGAAACCTTCTCTCAGTCGGGTACAAGAATGTGATCGGTGCTCGGCGGGCTTCGTGGAGGATTTTGTCCTCAATTGAGCAAAAGGAAGAGGCAAAGGGAAACGATCTGAGTGTGAAGCGGATAAAGGAGTATAGGCAAAAGGTGGAATCGGAGCTTTCAAATATCTGCAGTGATATTAAGAGTGTTATTGATGAGCATCTTATTCCCTGCTGCTCGGGTGGTGAATCTGGTGTGTTTTTTTACAAAATGTGAGTGATTCGGTTCTTATGCTTGTGCGTCTATTTCTTCCCTCAACAATTCAAAATTTCATTTGTTGACTACTTTAGTTCTTCTTTTATTGCAGGAAAGGCGACTATTATCGGTATCTGGCAGAATTTAAAACTGGTGATGATAGAAAAGAGGCTGCAGATCAATCAATGAAAGCATACCAGGTCTGCTTATTATCAGATCCCTTGCATCTGTTATATGTTTCAGTGTGGTGTAAAATTTATAAAAAGTTGGTTACAAGCAATACTTTGTGATTCACGTTCTATAAATTCATGATGTGTTGACTATATGGGTACTTGGCTTTTCTACTTTTACCTGAAGTCAGAGAAGAAAAATATATATTTTTTTTTCTGTTATTTCACAATTACTAAGGCTAATAATATCAACGGATGTTAGACAAGGTGCAAGCATTTGAGATAATTGGTTTTCAATTTAGGTTGATGGTTGACTATGTATTGTAATTTCTAATGGTGGTTTATGAAACTACTATGGCTATATTGCTAAGCTTGTCATGTTGGTTTTGAATATTAAAATATTTGGATTAGATGATTTCTGAAAACTTATCATTAATTATATAAACTATTAACTTGTGATTTTAATGGATCTTATCACTAAGTATGCAGTACATAGAGATGAAAAGACAAAGATCAATCTATTCCTTGTGCACCTTCATAAACTTCACCTTTCCTACCAAGCACACTCTAAATGTATGGCTGTTAAAAGTGGCTTCCCAAAACAATTCTTCTGCTCCCCCTCCTTGATGGAGCGCTGCCATATTTTTGGGTGTTAAATTTGGATTTGATTTCTTTTTATTTTCTTTGTTTTGGGAGGGAGGCAGTTAGAGGTTGATTTTTGGGAGTGACATCCATTATACCTAAATAGTTGTAATGGCCTGACTTTCATATAGCATAAGATCTTACCTTAGTGTTAGTGGGTGCCTTAATAGTTGTGTTGCCAAAGTTTTCCTCCAATGCTTGTCAGTCTTAATAATTTAGAAATAAAAATGTATGCAGGAAGCTTCCACTATGGCAGAGGCTGAGTTACCTCCCACGCATCCCATCAGATTGGGTTTGGCTTTGAACTACTCTGTTTTCTATTATGAAATTTTGAACTCTCCTGAAAGGTATGCTTAATGTTGTCTTTTCCTGACAGAGATTATAACACCTTCTCTCCTGTGTTATTTGCTACTTGCCAAACTGTCAGTCTAAGAAATTTTGACATGGTACTTCATATTTCAGGGCCTGTCAGCTTGCTAAGCAGGCTTTCGATGAAGCAATCTCAGAGTTGGATACTTTGAGTCAGGAGTCTTACAAAGACAGCACACTAATTATGCAGCTTCTGAGGGACAACCTCACCTTGTGGACTACAGACATCCCTGAAGATGGAGGTAATCGTTAACGGAAATTAGATATGTGAGATGCTTTATTCTGATTTGCTGTTGCTCAAATGTCATTTTAAGATAGTTGACATTGCTATGATCTATGGTAGGTATGTATGGTTATTTGTCTGTCACTGTTTTGACTTGAGAATTATTATTTATACTTGACAACTTCTTCTTGTTATGTTCGTTCTTGTATAAATCTGTTTCATTAGAACTCTGAAGATTGATGGCTTTCATGAACTAGGGGTTTGGATAATTGAGCTTTTATTATTGGTTTAAATATATTGATTACTATGGAATTTGAATTAACTGAGAGTTCTCTCTGTAGTAGATACAGGATTATCTGAGCTTTACTTTATACAGTTGTAATGTACTGAGCACTGGTGTCTTGTTGTGCGATATTTGCCTTAGTCTTCTCTACATTTGTAACTCTCATTTTGCACATTCACTCTCTAATTTCTTCCTTCTAGTTCTACATCAAGGTAGTGTACAAGGTTTGACACCCATTCAATTTGTTTATGCAACTGTGTCATTAAATGAGTAATTCTTGATCTAGCTATAAAATCATCTGCATGTTTTCCTTAGGTCTTTCTTGCCTCAGTGAAAAGGGTGCTTACTCTCTTAATCTTAACACACCATACTTCTTTGTTAGCTACAGTAAAATGATAAGTTATGTTTTATCGGTGATCAAGCTCATGCACAAGGAGAGGGGACTGTGTTGGAAATCTTTTTAAATGTGCAATTACAATTTTTGATAATGCAGTCAACTATTAAAAACTGTTTAGTTGCTGTCAACACATACCTATTGAGGTTTACCATATAGTTCTGCCATTTTGCTGCTGTTTTAAACTTATGTAAAGTGTCTCTTTGCATTTTGATCTTCCTGTTGAGTTTTATTTTAGTTACTTCTCTGGTCTTATTGACCCACTTTCACTGTCTGTGATTTGCCTGGTTTATCTCTGATTTAAACTAAGTACCTCTGTTGTCAACAGCTGAGGAACAGACGGTGGAGTCAGCGCGAGTTGCTGGAGGTGAAAATGCAGAAGTAAGTTATTTATTCATCTAGCAGATGTTCTTTGGGTTTTAATTTTTGTCCTTAACAAAATTACTCTTTGCAGTGAGGTGACGCAGATATGGGCTAGGGCTTTGTGACTTTTATACAAGGAGGCTAGTCCCTGTGCAACTCTCGCTGGTTTTTTTTTGGTGTGTCCTTTTCCCTTAGAAGAAAACTTATGGCTTCCCGATTGGATGTTGTAATTGAACTTCGAAGTCTGTCACTAGAAATTTGCAAAAGCCAAGGCCTTGTCTGCTATTGGAGACTGGAATTCAGATACGTTTGGATAGAGTTTGGCTGTACTTAAATTTATACTTCATTTTTCCTTGTATCTACACAAGAAGATGCTCTTCTATCCATCTACATAGAATGTTAGTGACTTTTTTTTTTTTTTTGGGTTGAAAAAATGTTAGTGATTTAAATGTGCGTGTTTGCATTTTTTATTTTGTCAATTGATAAAAAACAGAGGCCATCGGGCCGGTCTGGTAAAGAATGTATACAGGTAACCTATTCTTCGTGCGGGAAAGCAACGCCTGCTAACAAAATTCTCGCTAAATAAATTTTCATATATGCTGAAAGAAGTGGAATTTATTAGGAATTATAATTTTAATAAATTTAATAATTTAAGATATTTTAAATAAATTTTTAATAAAATTTGATTTATGAAAATCACAATACTTACACGTTTGCAGATTATTTCTTTGATATTCCTGGGTTGACTCCATTTCTTTCATAGGAAAAATCCACGATAGGAAACTTATTCACACTAGTTAAAATTTATATGAAGTCGAATTCTAGAATTTAATTTATAAAATTTAATAAATTAATACTTAAATTTATGAAGTGTAAAATATGTATAAATAAAACCGTAAAAATAGTAAAACTATATCTACCACACTTACGCATAGTGTGCAAACAGAGAAATCATACCAACAAAGAGATAACCTCTCTACGAAAAAAAAGTTGGTATCCTGGGCATTCAAACTTTGCAAGATAAATTGCGTATTTGGTTGTATGAAGGTTGGTATCTTTTCTTTAAACTTCTGGCTATGATACTTTCCTATTTTCTTATTTCCTTTATGCTATGTGGTCTCGTTGAATGCGTGTTAGAACAGAAGACTATAGAAAATAGCAAAATAATTTCTTTATAAGATGATATCAAAGTAAATGAGAAAAACTGGTATAACAGAGTAGAATAATAAGTCCCTGCTTCCAAACTGTACACTTCATCTATAGGATAATTATTAAGAAACAGTATAATACTTTCGTAATGCTTAATGAGCATCTTTCGTTTTATTGTTTCTTTTGCAGAGAATATATTTATATGATTAGAATTCAATCAAGAGTCATTTTGTGATATCACCTAAGTTGTGAGGATGCAATGGCAGGGATATTTATTATTACCAAATTTTTGTTAAAGGCACAAATATTTTAGTATTGATTTTTTTATTTTCATAAATTAAATTTCATAAGAATTTTATTTAAAAAATTTATATGATTAAATTTATTAAATTCTATTTATTGATGAATTTATGAATTTAACAACTTATATTTTTCTATGTAAATTTTTAGTAGTTTCTTTTAAATAGATACATATTTTTCTTCCAATATATATAATTAAAACCCATTTCATCACCAGTTTTGAAACATGTCTTCATAATATTTTCCTGCCGCTGATTAATTAACTCTAATGGAACTCGCTTAATCAACATCTTTATGGAAGCCATGTCACTTTGGCTTGAAATCTCGTGTTTTAGAGCAAATTCCAATATCAGTTAATTATTATATATAATTTGAAGTGGCTTAGGGACAAACCAAAAGACTAATCAAAACTCCCAACTCTTGACTACAACGAAAAGTCCTAATATGTACCTACTTCTTAATTTTCCATGCTGGGTGCTGGTTCGAGCCTTGGCTTTTTGGTTAGAAGCAAGACTCCTTAACCAACAAGGCACAAGACAAACCGGCTACCTACTTCTTAATTTATACCATATAATTACTTTTTTCTTTACCAATTTAAACAAAGCATGTTTGGTCTGAAATCTTCTCCCAACTTATGCTCAAGAAGATCTGTAATCACCTGTAAGTTTACAATTTAATTTCGTTGAAAAACAGAGGGAAAGACAAAGAGGACAGGGACGAGTGATCATGGGTGTTAATGGTCTGAGAATGTTATTAACTTTCTCGATGGTTGTGTTGTCAAGTGTTGCAACACCCCATAATGCTTCTCTATCTTATCAAACTTCTACTCCATCTCTTCCTCTCTTGGGTGAGGACACTACGTACAAGGTTCCAAACATTGAGAGAACTCTGCGATTGAAGAGATGCAAAGATGGCTGCCATGGAGACTGCGTAGAAAGATATGTGCAAAATCTCTGGCAATTGGAGTGCTATTTCATCTGCAAAGATGTTTGTAATATTTTTTAATTATTAATTCCTATAGTGAATTGCAATGTTATTTGGCTGCTTATTTGCTGCAAAATGCTTATCAAAAGGTTCGTGTTTTGTGCTGCAGATAAAATGAGTTGAAGGTAAAATGAAAACTCTGATATCCTGTAAGTTCTCATCCGTCTCTCTCTCAAGCTGATGCGTTTAGGATAGCAGAACACTTTCAGATCCATGGTCAAACAGTGGCTAGTCACTTTTGCATCACATGATTATATTTATAGCAGCAGACCAAGCTTTGAGTTGTGTTCAAGGATGTGGAGCAAATGGAATCAGTAATTTCGAGAATTAATTTTAATGTAATAATTTTGAATATAGCTATTATAAAATATGAATCTTAACTGTATGTGTGTCTTAAATACATATGTATGTTGAGGAATTATTTGAAAAGCCAATCAATTTTCCCATAGTAATCATAAACACAAAATCAATTGCTTTTACATATTTATCACCATTAAGTAAATCCTTTCTTTAGCTAAAAATTTAGAGTGATGAGAGATTATTCATTCTAAAAGCAAGACATGTTACAGGTTTTAATAAAAAATTTACAATACTACTTACTAATTATTTATAAAAAAAAATTAATTAAAAAGTTCTGACCTCAACCTTATAAATTAAATATTTCAAATCTTATCATTTAAATCAATCTCGTTAAATCATCTTTGTCTCTAGATTCAATAATTTATACTCATTAAAAATAAAAGTGTTTATAATTAAACGAGACATCAGGTGATAAGGTGATAATATATAATATATATAGCTGATCCAATTTCATTGATATAAAAACATTTAGTAGTCAACTATTGTAAAGGTTGAGCGTGAATCCTGCCTGGTGACATATTGGCAAAAATTTTTGTCTTGGTTTCCGAGTAAATTAGAAAAGTCAAGTTCCAGTCCTTTAGACACCTCAGAGAAATGGCGATAGAGGGAATGGGGAGCGGAAAGAGCGGGTCAAAACAAGAATTTGAACCACCAGTAAACAGGGTGGAAATGACAGCCTCAGAAATAAGGGACACCCCGCAAATAACTTCACCCAAATCATGTGTATATTATAAAAGGCTGCCCTCTCTCCCTTATACATAGTCCTCCTCCGAATCAAATCTCCAGCCAAACCAATAATTTTATAGCATCAAGCAAGCAGGATTCACCATGGCCAAGTCTATCATCGTCCTTGCCTCCGCCCTTTGTTTCTTGTCCTTCTTGGGTTCCGCTTATAGCCTAGACCGCTTCTATGTCGAGGGCACCGTTTACTGCGACACATGCCGTGCTCAGTTCCTCACCAGGCTCAGCAAGTTCATGCCAGGTAAATACATGTATTGTTAATTATTACCATTTACCACCCACACTGTGATTGAGAACGTAAAACTTTATATAACATTGGATGATGATGATGGTGGTGGTGAAGGTGCAACGGTGCGGGTGGAATGCAAGGCAGTTGACAACCCAAAAAACATAACATTCACCCAAGAGGCCGTGACCGATTCATCCGGGAGCTACAGCGTGGAAGTGGACGGAGACCATGAAGACGAGGTCTGCGAGGTAGTGCTTGTCAAGAGCAGCGTGGATGACTGCGCAGAGGTCGACCACGAGTCTCATCTGGAACAAGCTGCGAGGGTCAGCATCACCGGGAACAATGGCATTGTATCCCCTTACCGCACCGCCAACCCTCTTGGTTTCCTCCAGAAAGATCGTCTCCCTGAGTGCGCTGATGTTTTCCAGGAGCTTGGAATGCAACCAGACGGCACGTTCATCAATAATTGAACCAATTAACTATCACTATATACTGATGGGTGACTTGCGTAGGAATCTTGATATCTTTTCCCAGTAAAACAACAATAAAAGTAGAGCTCCTCTCAGTTCATTTTGTTTCAATTCTCTTTATTAAGATCTATGATAATGTCATGTTCCAATAATAACCAAAGCAGCTTTAACGACCTTGTGAGATTAAGGGAGGAGTTTTCGAGCCTTAGACTATACAGCATCCAATGGGGTCTTTTGGGCTTGCGTTCCCCCTTGATAATTGTAGTTGGGGGAGTTTGGGTGACTGATCTTCATCTGTTTCATCGATCCCTGCTGTATTATGTAATCTGCTAATGTTTTATAAACAATAAAAAAAAAAAAACAAAGGAAGTTCAATATTACTGATTGTTTGTTCCCACATTTTCTTTCCATTCTCTTCCCAAATCATACCCCTTATAGCATTCAATCTTTACAATTCGTAGTGGTGATGACTCTTCGTTCAACATTAACAAATAGTTGAATATTTATTTGCTTCTTTTCCAGCCAAAAATAAAAAATTGGAAATTCTCAATCCCAGTACACTGTAAATTGCTGAGTCTCTGACTCAAATTTCATTAAAATTGTGCCATTCAAAGGGCAAGAAGCTAGCTTTATCGTGCAGTCTCTTTGATCCCCTGTGCAAATGTCCTAATCGTTTTTAATAAGAATACACTTCAAAGAGTCTGTGCCTTTTCTTTTTCTTTTAAAATGTAAGGCAATGCAATCCTGCTGAAGGTACAGAAAAGAAAATTAATAAACAATGGGTGCATGCTTTTCTTTAGATAAATTTAAAGTATCTTTTAATTTTTTAAATTAATAAATTAATATCTCTCGTGTCTTTAACGTAGGTTTCATTCCGAATGGCGATTTGAACCATGCCTGTTCTTGGTGTGAAATATCTTCATCTGCACCTCAATTTCTGCGCAATTATGACACACAAGAATATTAAATGATAGTTAATCGATCGGGATGACATCTCTTCTCTATTTTATGTTGTACTTCATGGACGTCTCTTAGACTTTAATGGTGGAAAATAAAAAATTGTGTCTATAAATTTCATTCACGGGTTTGGCAATTACAGCTCTCACGCGGACTTTCCCCATTCTTCTTATCTTTTTAATGTTATATTTGCAAGTATCATTCTGTTCTTAAATTAATCATTATTGTTTCTACCCAAAAAAGAAGAAGTTAATAATTCCGATTCGACAACTTCAATTAGTTTTGCTTTGTTAATGCTATCCTTAAACAAACACTAATCATTTTTTTTAGGTATGATTCCTTTCCAAAACATATTGGACATGATAAGGGTGACAATGCCATTTCTGCTTTGTCCCATTAAAGCACAACATCAATCTATCTATATATATAGGGTGAGTATTATCTCGTTCAAAAACTTATTAATTATACTAAACCTTCTTAATATTTTATTGCTTATTACATCGTCTTTTCCAATTCATTCTCCATTTAAGGCTTTTAGTTTCCTACTGGAAACGAAGGGATCGCTCCAAAGTCTGAACAGATGACATTGCTTGGTCAAATTCAAAGAGCTCAAAATCTCTCCTTATATGACCATTTCCTTCATAAGCAAAAAAAGTGTAAACACATTGACTAAAATGTTTTAAATGTATTCATACTCAAATTAAAATTACAATTTTGTATCTAAACTATTGATTTTTTTGCCATGTTGTAATATTGATATGTAAAGCAATCTGTCAAATTAATTAATCAATGTTAATGTAAAGGGCATGCATGGTTATGTATTGATACGAATATAGTTATTTTATTTTTACAAATAAAAATTGTACAAATTTTATTTAAAAGAATTTAATTTATTAAATTAATTAAATCCAAATTCAACAATTTACTGGCTCATCTCATTTTTTGTAAGCTCACTTTATGTGAAAAAAACTTTACTCATACAATTTTCAGTGCCTTGAAGAGGTCTTCAAACTTATGTAATTTAGAAAGTTGAGTGTTATTTGAATATAAAAAATTAATTAATGGTATAGATTTCAATACCCTATTAAAATACTGATACTCTGATTTTAATTTTATTTCAGATTACTGCATGCTATACCTAAATATAAAACAAAAGTTTGGTACGTGGAAAGAGCACGGCAGGATTTGTGGGAGATGCTGAGAAGGGTATTCTTGATTCATAAGCATGCACAAGTTGTGTGGGTGCCACTCACACAACGAATTAAAGGTTATGCATATTTAGTATGTTAATTCTGTAAAAATTTAAAGTGAGAAAATTGCATTACTCAAATTGAAAATAAGTAATTTTAAGTAAAATTGCTATTTGGAATGATAACTATTTTTAGATAATTTCAGGAAATGAGAAGATATTGGCAGTGTGAAGTGATTGGCCGGCCTCTAGAAACACGGTTTCCACAAGAGGACTGGGGGGGAATATGAATGCTCATTTGTCAAAACTGCAACAAAAAGAAACAGGAAAATTATAGTTTGCACTCCAACTTGCGCAAATACGTAGCAATTTTTTGTCTTCATTCTTTCTTCACTGACCATTTCGGCAATGTTTACATCAAATGAAATCATCAAAACTATCTTTCGTTGATGGCTCATGGCACTCGTGTCAAACCAAGCAGCCCACGTGAATTTTATAAATTCAGTTTTCCTCCCTTAGAACTGTGCATAATGAGCAAAAACCATCCAGGACAGAACTACTCGACTCAATCTGGACCATCCATGCTTCCACTCAGTAGATCAAGATGATTGATTGATTACACTGCTTGGGCAATTTTGTCATGGTGGCATCAATTCTGTTGAGAATTTGTTCCTCCTGTCTGCTGTCGCCATTTTGCAGATGAGGGTTTATTGACCTTGAAGCTCAACTGCAACGCCAACTAATTCTTTTATGATAGTATTAACTATTTAGCACCATTTACACATTAATTAATACTACTTGGTCTCAATAATTCAACATTAGTTTTTTAATTTAGAAAAATATCGATTGGTCCAAATGTCTGTACCCTAATAATTATATCAAGATTCTTGTCGTTTTCTTTTGACCAAAAGCCATATTTACTAACCACCTTCAAAAAGATACTCATATTCAAAACTTCAAATTGATTCCATTAAATCTACCAGTTGATATTGCAAAGTTTTCTGTAATTCTTCTAAAGGAGATGAAAACTACGGAAGGACTATAAAGATGGAAGGTGTTCGAATTTTTTAGGAGTTGATAATTAAGAACAGTATATGCGCGCACCGAATTTTTATTACAGAAAATGTTCCATGTTACAAGAATGAAGAAGAGAGAGAGAAAGATTAAGAGGGTTGACCACCTGGGCTGTTCCTCCGTCGTTTGGCCGGGAAAAGCTGCCGCAAATCACTCTGAGCCATGGCCATATGCCACTCGTCCACCACCAACCCCTGATTCAAACCAAACTGGTGGACTTCCGGTGCTTCATAGAGACAACCCTCCGAGAATCCGCCGACCCCACGACAGGGCGGTTTGTTCTTTCTCCGACCGGCCCCGACCGGCACGTTGCGGAGAGCTCCACCGGCAGTCCAGTACCTCTGGCAGCCCTTACAGAAATGCCTAGGCTGATTAACGTTGTAATTGTTGAAGTAACAAAACTTCGTCTCCATGCTCTTGCATCTCGGGCACGGTATGATTTTGTCAGGCCTCTTCTCTACCGTCTGATCATCTTCGCCGCCTTTCTGGTCCTCCTTTATTTGTCTTCCATGCAACATAATTGTCTTTCCGAAGAGCTTAATCCCCTGACTGTCTTGGCCGCTTTGCACTTTGGCCATTATAGAGAGAGAGAGAGAGAGAGAGAGAGATAAAGATCTAATTATGCTTAAGAGAGAAGGTTTTGGTTGGAGCTGAGGGGAAAGATTGAGGAAGTGCTTTTATATATGTAGGGAGATAAAGTTAAAAGTGCTTAATGCTTACTACAATCATAAACCATGGCAGAAAGTCCATGTGATAGACGCCAAAAACTAAACAAAGGCGGAGTATAAAGAGAAGAGAAAAGGGCAGAAAAGTGAAAAGGGTTTGGTTGTACAAAAGCTGAGGATGAGCTTTTTGTACACATCAGTTGTCGACGTCATCATCATGCCGTGCTAAAATGTCTACAATGTGGTCCCAATCCAGGTAGGTCGCTTGCAAAGTGTCAAAAGGTGGAGAAAAGTTTATGAATATAATGTACAATGCATGTATGAGAAAAATAAAGCTTGTTCTAGTGAAATTTTACTCCTACCTTCTATCATCAAAAGGTTAGGTAGCTATCTCCAAGATATTTCTACCCAAAAAGATAACTTTCTTTGTTTCTTTTTCTGTTTCTTTTGCTTCTAATATTTTTATAAATAAAATTTTAATTTAAAATAATTTAAATAATTAAATTTTATATATTAAATTATTTTTTTCTTGTGATAATTTGGTAGAAATCCCATTTAATGTGACTTCCTTATCTATTTTCTTTTCTTTGCATTTTTTCTTTTAAAAAAAGAAAAAAGTTACTAATATCTTTAATAGTATAGTAATATTTATTTATTGTCTAAAAATTTTCTCTCTTTAAATTTTTAAATTTAATCTCAACCTTTTATATATATATATATATATATGTTAAATTAGTTGTTATTTCTCTGTCACAAAAGGAAAAAGAAGAAAGTTAAACATGATTGAGAAAAGCTATGTTGTTATAAATAATATTGCGTTGAGAGGTCTAAACCCAATATTGTTGGATTCACTTTTGTACATCAAGTAATTTACAGCCGCATAAGGGGAAAGAAAATGAGAATTCAGAATGATTTTCACATGCATGGATTTGGTTTGGTGCTATCAGATTGTACAAGTGAGTTGGGATCGATGCCTCCAAGAAAGTGAGGCAGGCACGACTTTAATGGCTTTTAAAAAGGCAGTAGAACTACGCAGAAGGGTCACGAATCAGATTAAAGATGGGTGCAATTTGTAGTGAATATTGATTGGTAAAGTTTCATACTGGTAATGGCATTTGGTATTACTTTTGGCACCAAAGCTAACTTTGCAGGTTCCAATGGATTTGTTGCTACACTTTCCTTGCTTCCTTTTTCATCAAATAAAATGTAAGTTGGTGGGTGTGTGGGGTTCCCTTTCAGTACGCAACACTTTAGTTTAATATTTTGATATGCCAATTCTTTACAAAATTTGGAATCTTTATAAGTTATTTATTGAAAAGGGATATCATTTCCAGCTCATTTCTCAATTTTATAACGTAGACTATGAAGTCTCAATCTGCTTTCTTTCAATATCGAAGGATGCACTTTTTCTTTAGGGCGCTTTGAAAGTCTCTCTTAAATTTTTAAAGCAAAAACAAACGATTATTTAACTACATAGGCACTTCTAACCGCCTATGTTTAATTATCATTAATCCAGATTCAATAACGTGTAAATTTATTGTTTAATTATATATACTTAAGTATTGATATAATAATAACTGATTATCTCTTAAGTTATCTTAAGATAGGTTATATGCTTAAATTTAATTTTAAAATTATTTTTATTAGAAAAATTATACTGTTCAACTTTTACTTTGAATAAAGTTTAGTCTCACCTAAAAAATAAAGATTACTTCATGAGAAATCTAAAAAAAATTTAAATATACTTGTTCCAACTATACCATGAGCATCTATCCAAACTATATTTTTGCATGTTCAAATTTTTTATATGCTTTTTGGTTGGTTAAAAAATAAAACAATAATGAATACATTTCGGTAAATATAACACTGTAGTATTTGTTAAAAGGGACAAATTCATCTCTAAAGAAAGGTTAGTGAGAATGGAATAAGCAATAAGAGAAGCAACTTCCTCCCAAAAGGTCAATACACTTAGCTTCCTAGATAAACTAAGAGATAGACACTATCTTATTTTCTAATATTTTAAATGAGATTCCATAGCAATGCAAAATAGAATCATTATTCTAAATAAGATGAATTGCTTGAATGAGTCAGATTTAAAGAATTTTATCAAGACTTAAATTCTCTAATAATCCAAATGCCATAAAAAGTAGCCAAACGCTTTACATGCATGTGGGTCTTTTTTTGATATATGATGATAGCTCAAAAATCTAAACTGATTATTTTCAGCAAATTATCTTAACCCTTTACTTTTAGACTATAATTAATAGCTTAGCTTAAGAAATCCAAATTAACCTTGTTCTCTTATTTTGATGAGATAAGTTTATTTTAAAATTGATGTGAGTTAAGTTGAGTTGAGATTAGTATAGATTTAGTTTAATTAAATTTGATTAGCACACTAATAAGATGTTGACATAATAGTCGTTCCCTATGCCTAAATAGAGAGATTTGGGATCAAAAACTCAAGTTTAAGCCTTGGAGTTGTTGTTGTTGGGAGGATCTTAAAATGACCTACTTCAAATATGAATTAGTCTCATATCTAGTAGAAGTATAAGTATATTGCATGAAAAAATCCTATAAAAAATTGATTTAGTTGACAATTTAATTCATGTTTGATGTGAGTTAATTTTCTTAACTTGAGTTTGATTCATACAAAGTTTATGAGCAGCTCAGTTCAACTCAATATAGCTTACATACATGAGTTGTGAAAATCTAAATGAGTCAACTATAGCTTGATATGAGCTCAACATTTTTATATCAAAATTAATCTAACAAACTAAAATCCTGCTTAATTAAATATAACATTTAAAACCCTAATAAGCAGTCATGATATAAAAATTTGCCATATGCTTAATTAATTTAAACTATAAACAATATCAGCCAATAAAATTCTACAAGTAAAGCAACCACTCAGCCAACATCAACAAAAGTCTAAAAAAAATCAATCAACCAACATTGATAAATAGTTATAATGAATATGAAACTTCCAAAATCAAAATATTAAATTATGTAATATTATAATTAACTCATAATAATATTATAATATATATATATATATATATATTGAGTCTGTTGACAAGTCAAATGAGTAAAACATTTACCAACTCAAGCTCAACTCATATTTTAAATGAATAAAAAGTTTGTAATGTTTACATAATTTATAAGCCTGGCTTAATGAGTTAATTATTGAATCAAATTGTAAGCTATTTATGAGTTGACTTAACTTATTTTCATATTTACAAAATATTTATATTTAATATGAAAATTATAATTAAGTCTCATATTTTAATTTATCTAAATTTTATGACATAAAAATTATATAAAAAAAAATAGAAAGATTACTAAATAGGTGGGAAAAGCTAGCAACGAGATCAAAGTTGTCAGGCGGAAAACACTCTAACTTGGTCAAACAAAAACATAAATAATCACGTTAATAAAATTACAAAATAATTGTATTTGATTACATCTTTCACTTTACTTGGATGGCGATTATATATTATTTTGGTCTTCATCAGCTATTGACAGAGAAGAGCTAGCCCTAATCACAGTAGCCCCGCTCTTATTTAATTTCTATTTTACTTACATAAAACAATTGGGTGGAGTTCACACTGCACCATTCTGTTTGCTGGGATGCTTTTCATTATCAACTTGTTATAATTAAATCAACCAAGAAAAGTCTTTCTTGTATGTTGGACATGGAACCTATCTGATTTTAAAAGATCAAAAATAAATGTTAAAACTTGTTTTGTTGTGTTGTTAAGTATGTGTGGAATAATATGCCTACTGTCTGCAAGTAGGAAAAATATATTTTTATTTAAACTTATCTACAAAATCTCCCCAATAAATTAAACAGAGCCTGACTTTTATTTATATTTTATAATTTTAAATAGAAATATAATTTTATTTAATATATATGAGAGTTGCATGAATAAATTTAAAGTAATACTAATTATACAATATAATTTTACACTTTTTATATGTAATCTCTTATAATTTCTCTTTTTATTTTTTTCTTTATATTTTATTTTTTAAACTTTTGCTCACATGTATCTATTATTTTTTAAAGAAAAAATTATATAAAATTTTCTTATATTATACCTCATATGTAAAAAATATCTTATACTTTTGATTTAATTAATTATAACTTTATATTTTATAATTTATATAAATAACTTCCAATCGTTTAGAAACGTTAAAAATTTCATTAAGTTAATCTAAAATAATATGTCATTTAAAACTTATAAGCAACGATTCGATCACAGATGACATGTCATTTTGAACTGATTTAGCAGAATTATTAACGATTTTAAACGGTTGAGGATTATTTGCATAAATTATAAAATATAAAATTTTAATTAATTAAATCAAAAATATAAAATATTTTTTACACATAAAATATAATACAAAAAATTTTATGTAATTTTCTCTTTTTCTAAATATGTGTATAAGGGAACTGTTGCAAGAAAGTACTGTCATATCTTCCTCGGTAAAGACAGATGGACTACAATCTTGACATGTTGCCTGCTTTCTGAAATGATGAATCAGATAGACTCTGTTATCTAGAGGCAAATGGCTAAATGATGGATTCTTGTGGCGAGATGGGACAGGGAACTAAAGTAGGAGGTGGAAAAGGTGTTTGTAATTTGTAAATTGTAGTCAAGAAATGTTCCACACAGCAACCTCAACGTGTTCCCTAAATCAACAGCAGAGTTTGAGATTCTGTAGGATGCATAGACTATCAATTCATTCAATAACAAAAAAGACTATCAATTGCCGGTAGGCATACAGCCTAATTGGCATATCTGCCTTTCCTCCAACCTATATATGGCTCCCATGTCATAAAAAAAAAAAAAAAAAACAAGGACTATCAATTCATTGCTTACTAGCCAGGCCCAAGGGAGGAGAGGGTCCTCGAATATTTTCAATCACCAGCCTACAAAGGATGGCCGTATAGAGAAGTGGGAAGTTATAACCAAAGAAGAAGAAACAAACGAAGGGGACAGATGATAAAATGGGATTGGAATCTTTTAATTTTTTTTATTTTAATAATTTTTTATTTTTAAAATTTAATAAATAAAATTTTTTAATTTTATATTTATTTTTTTTCTAAATTTATCTACCTTAATAACAGAAAAACTAGATCGAACGAAATGACCTTGTGTTCGACTTCTTGATATGTCAGAATTATGTTAACAACTTCTATAAATCCTTTTGTACCATAACGACTGGTCTCAAAAAGATTACATGCACTCTCAAATCTCAAATTAGAATGTGGAAAGTAATACAGAAAAATGACCCAAACCAACCTATACTTTTCAATAAATAAGTACAGTCATTTCACAAGTTTGAATCTCAAAAAAATCTTGTTAAAAAGAGAAAAAACATTAATATTTTAATTTCTAAAAAGTTGACCACTTAGTTATTATTGGATTCAAAGTACAGCCATTAATATAGCATTAATCTCTATTGTTTTCATATTTTTATTTTTTATATAATTTTTATTTAATATAATTTAAAATATAAAATTTATTAAATTTTATATATTTTTTATTATAAGCATTTAGGCATTGAGTAAAATGCAAGTAGTAATGTGTTATGTATCCACTTCTAAGATTTATCCTTACATCGTTACTCAATTTTAAGTTAATTATTATGGTTCATCGGAACATTTCCCATATTTCCACAAAACAAAAAGGAAATGAGTTACAAATACATGATACAAATGTAATAGCAACTAAGATAAAGACAGCCACAAAAAATAAAAACAAAAAACATATCGTTTAAAAGATTAGTCTTTGCTTTGAGACGGATAATATACCGGAGAAACTCAAAAAAATAAAATAAAAGACAGCCAAGAACAAGAACATGTCATTTAGAAGTGGTTCTACAAAAGTTTTACATTGAAGCCATTAAACTTTTATTGTTCCCAGGAAGTCAAATGGACAGCTTTGAATAATGATCTAGGACTCGAAATTATCATATTTTCATGCATTTTCCAGGAGTAGTCGCCTTGAATTGGAGTATTATAGAATTCATTGGCTCATCCTGATTACCCAGCTCAAACCTCGGATGTAAGATCGACTAATGAAGGAATTAATTCAAATGAGCATAAGCTTAGATAACTAGCAGCTGCACTACCCTTAATTACAGATTAGGAAGGTTTATTGACACAAAAATACATATAACATTGCCTACTGCAACTTCAGAAAGCCAACAAGGCATGATAGGGGACTGTTCTCGGAGCCAAGCAACTATATCGGTATCAACTCTATGACGTGTCACTCCAATTTTCATCTTCAGCGTCATCACTCGCTACAACCTGAAAAGTTTTGCAGGTATGATTCACAAGTTGGATATAATGCGCAAATATCCAGTCAATAGAGATGAGTAACAAAAACCAAAAGAGGAAGACTGGATAAAACCTGGCGGATTGCATTTGCTTTCTCCAAAATTGCTGTAACTTTGACATTTGTATGGGGAGTTGTGGCAGCATTTGGCTTTACCGTCAATGTGCGCCTCAGGTTGAAGGACTGTGACAGCAACAAAATGATAAGGCGATGCAAAAGTTAGCTATAACATAATGTCATAACCACACATGTTCAGGGCTGAACAGTACGCAAACTCATGACTACAAGGTCTACCCCAGTTCAAGATATATACCTTCAACTAATGTCCTAAGCCACAACAGAATGTCATTTTTTTAATCTATAAACCTGCCCGAATCCCTGGCCAAAGAAAGGAAATAACAAAACATTGGAGGCAATGAAACGTGAAGCTGTATATTGTCATTAACAAAACATTGGAACTCAATGAAGATTTGAAAACAAATGTTCCTGTTCTT
Source organism: Dicorynia guianensis (assembly GCA_037013595.1). Taxonomy (NCBI): domain Eukaryota; kingdom Viridiplantae; phylum Streptophyta; class Magnoliopsida; order Fabales; family Fabaceae; genus Dicorynia; species Dicorynia guianensis. The sequence goes on from JASUAB010000011.1 coordinate 9,554,996, forward strand.
TATTACCATAGTTTAGAGTTTTCAAGTAGAATTTAGTATCCTAAAAAATACAAGTCAAATTCATCAAGTGGGAGACCCCACAATGGGAGGCAATAACAGCTACGTATTGACAATGGCTCCTAACTTGTGGTCTAAGTTACATTCTACAATGTCATCTTTTATTAAATCAATATGAATAGAGAAAGACTACTCACTTTTGTTCTGATTTGATGTAGAAACTCTTCCCTTTCTTCCATTTCCTTTCCCAGTCTCACCTTATCCGCTACCTTGTGCTCATTTAACTTCTGCTGCTCCAACTGCATGACAAATTAAACTGATGAATACTTCAGCAGTTCCCATTACGCACCAAGGTTGCTCAAATATAATGTTCAAGAAAGAATATTCAAATCCTGAGTACCTTTTCCTCCAATTTATGAGAAATGCCGTCTTGAGGCTTGTGATTCTCATGATTAGTTTGTGTCTGGTCTACTTCGGCTGTCCTAGATTGCTGAGAGGTGGATGCAGAAATATTTAGATCATTAATTTGTTCAGACTCTCCAGAGATATAATTTTGCGTCTCATTCATCATATCCAATTGCAGTTTTGAAGCCCTCCACTGCACTGGAGGAAGAGGTGGTGGTGGTGGTGGTGTAGGCTCTGCATGACTTTGTGAGTTAAGAATATTACTGTAATCCAAACGCTTCTCACCTTCTGTTTTACATACAGGGTTCAAATTATCAAAATTGGGAAAATCAAGTAAAGGCCCAGATAAAGATGGATCCACACCATTCTGACTGTTAATATGTCCAATAGCCACATTTATATCAACATTGGAAACCCCTGAAACTTCTTGGGAACTTAACATAGATTCAGTTGATGAGACTCTTTGATAAGAATCATACACCTCATGGTTGCTACTTTCAGGGGTTCCACCAGACTCCCACTGATCAGAATTATAGTCAGAGTGAGTACTAAGACAATCATCTGACAAATAAGGAGATGATCTACAGAAAGTGTCATCATCATCTGAGTTGAAGTCTGAATCATGAATAGGAATTGAAGGCTCAGGGACTAACTGGAACGAAGGAAACATATCCCTTATGCTTTCATGATGATTTCTCCCATCAGGAAATTTCAGTTTTAGTTTGGAGGTCTCAGGCCCACTAATGGGATGGAAGGATATTTTCATATGTTCAAGTGGCGGTGATGGAGGAAGTAAATCTATAGGGTATCCATAACCAACTTTCTTTTTAGAGGTTGTCTCAGTAAATGACAGATGTGGAATGTGATTCTGTCCTTTTGGCTCCAATAATCCAGTTTTCAAAGAATTATCTGATCCAGATTTCTCATCAAAAGACACTTTCTGGCGAAAGCTATTTATTAGTAACCTTTGACCAAGTCCAAAGACTCGAGATGAGGTTTCACCACTTCCCTGATTTGGTTCAGTACAAGTGGCTTTGCACTCAAGGGCAACTGGGACAGCACTTCCAGGTGTCAGTACATTAATTTCATCCAAATTATCCCCAAAAGTTTGACCAAATCCATTTCTCAGATGAGAACGGTCAGATGTATTCCCTGAGATACAAGGTTGATCATCATAGCTTGATGTCACACATTTTGAACTTGGTTCTTTTGAAATATGTTCAGCAACCTCAGCTGATGGAACTTTTTCCTCTTTTATATCTATGCTCTTTAGCATTGAATTATGATTTGAACCATCATCCATCTCAAAGTTTGAGGTTAAAGACACTTGACTTAAAGAACTTGACATGGTAAAGTCAGGAGGTTTTGATGGCTCAAGTCCTAATAATCCACCATTTGTCCAGAATCTAACCGAATGATCACCAGCAGAATTCAAAGGAGTTTCTTGAGGTTTGCAGATATTGCTGTTGAACGTATCTGCTTGCTTGTCTGGTAAATGGGAACTTTTAGGATCACAAAATGATGTATCAGTTTCAATGGATGTTGACACTGTATCGTTAAGATTGTGAGCACTACTCATGGAATAAGTGTCCACTGAGAAATCCAAAATAGAATTTCCACATATATTAGACACATGTTCACAGATAGGCCTGACAGAGTCAGAGGCATGAGAGGCAGCTAAATCACCATTCATTTCTTCATTAACAGGAACATCTGATGAAATCACAGACCCCAAATTGGATATATGTGGCTCTGATATGAAAGGAGGAATTTCTGGTGGTGATTCAGGTAAATCATTGTCTGTTTCTTTGTTCAAGGAAACACTGGATACAGTCTGAGAAACAACATCAGATACCCCATGGTCCACCACGTCAGAAGTAACTTCCTCAACTCCATTTTCCTCAATTCCATGATTGACATGTGAGGTAAGCTCCTCCACTTCTCGTTTTGTTTCACAATCAAGATCATTTTCAGATTCTGATTCTATGGTGTTAAGTGCATCCATGTAATTATCAGGTTCACTATCAATTTCATCTGTTTGGAGCTTAACGGGGACTGGTTTCAGGCTCCTTGCTTCATCAAATAGTATATCACTGTGATTAATATTTATAACATCATCCTCATGAATATCTAGGCCTTGCTTTTCAACCAGCATCTCTGGAATTTTATCTCTATCACAGGCTTGACTCTTAGATTCCAGTATCTCTTCCTTTTCATCCCATGTGACACCAGATGAACTAGAGGCAATGTGCTTCACCAATGAATCATGAGAAATATTATCATCCATAACAGGAGATACTGACTGAAGTGTGTCAATTTTCTGTGTCAACCTATAAGTGGATGATTCCATATAGTCCTGCTCATCAGTTTGCACCGAATTACTTGGATGGAATACACACTCAATGTAGCCAGCACCAGCTCTTGAATCAAAGGAATTTGAATGATCTTCCAGATCTGATTTCACTGTCACATCTATTGTGGAGGCTGTTTGCGAGGCAGAAGTTCGCCCATGGACAAAGGGAGAAAGCATTCTGCATAGTCATACACGATGTAAGTGATGACTATGAATCAATATCATGGCATAAGTATTTAAGTCAGCAATACACATATGGGTTTACTACCTGCCACTGCTACTATGCATCTGTTCACCATGAAAAAATTCTCCATTCCTCTGTGACAATCTTTTTTTCTGTCCAACATTTTCTTTTATAAGCACCAAAAAATTGTTTGCGTATTTGAATACAAATATACAAAAGCAATGAAAACTTCTCTGAAATACTTCAATCAGTAAAGAACCTTGCTTTTACGAGTTTTCCTAGCTCTTTCAATTTTCTCAGAGTATGCTTCATCTGAACATGCTGATACTCTCTTGAAGAAGCTTGGATCTGAATACCTCCTTAAACAAGATCCTGGACCACCAGTATCAAATCTGAATGAAACGAACAAATTAGGAACCAACTAGTTCTTCAAACTTAACCTGGATTACTAACAATACTTGCCACTTTCAAACCCAGAAAAACTAATGAATAAAAAAAAAATGACAGAAACTGTGAAGTTACTTGGTCTGGGAAAGCCAGTATGAGATCCAAATGAAACAGTTGGCTCCAAAAAAGAAGAGAGATGGGGAGCAAAAGAATCAAAAGAAAATTTGACATACTTATCAAGCAACTGCAGACGTGGTGGTTCGCGGCATTCTTCATATGAATCCATTATAAATTGTGGCAAGTCATTGTAAATGAAATGATGTTGGGCAGTTTTTATACGAGGATGCCATTCGCAACCTGAAATGCAAGTATGCAACTGCTTAGGACTCATATATGATCCAAATATCAACATCAAGATTCACAAGGCATATTGAATTCCCAAAGAAAAAATGTAAAATCTAAATTTACGTGATCTACAATAAAATTAATATAAGTGTGTTATCTGAAATAATGTAAGGCTGGCATACAAACACTTGATGCACAATATGTGCTGAACCAGCTCAAACAATAAATAAACAAATAATAAAAGACTCTGAAGCTACTGTCCATCTGTCTGTGGTACAGAAAACATCACTGGTGAAACTTCTCAGATTGTGAGACTTAGCTTCCTGCAAAACAATTCCTAACCCCTTTTGGCTTCAATACTCATTAAACCGAAAACTACTAACAAGGCTTGACAGTTGATATATGATCTTTAGACAACACCATCATATCAGCAGAAAATTATAGCCATATGAAACAACGGCCAACCCTCTACTTATTATGATACAAGGACTCCCGCAACATATGTAAGATATGCATATTCAAATAACCACAGTAAAATTTTTTATTAGATGTTAACAATTGCAGAGCTTTCATACTATTGAAATCACATATCTCAACTATGGCACACCTACAAACAAATGAAACATGTCAGTGATTTGTCCCAGAATTTTGACTATATCCAGCACAACTACAAGCGTGGAGAATGTCTAGAATTAGAGGTTTAAAGAGGCAGTATCACAGAAATCAGGTTCTTAAGCAAAGTGGATAGCATAAATGATTTAAGGAAACAGAAAGGGCAACACACTAAACCTATTATGTAATTTCAGCCATCCTACCAGCATAATCTAGACAAAAAAAAAAAAAGATTCCCTCGCCTACGTTCCAACATTAAAACAAATTCTAGATCGTAATTTCTGTTGTGAGGATTTCTAAATCTAAAGATTCCTTTTTGAAAGAAACAAGTTCAAGAAGTTCATAAGAAACAAAAATTTTAACACATCAATAACTATCTCAATCATAAAATTATTTGATTCAAACTTCAGTCTGTACATATCATATGCTCATATCATATTAGAGCTTTTAAAACTTATAAAAAGTGAATTTTAACCAATTAAAATTCTTAAGGGCTTAATTTTTTTCACCAGATTTGAGGAAAATATTGATTTTCATGATACAGATTCTACAACCTTAGGAAGTCTTCGTTTATAACTAACTTTCTAAAGCAGTATATTCCAGTAAGAAATTATGATCTTACCATCAATAAGTATTATTTCCAACACCAGAAAATAGAAAGAGACTGCGTCCTAAAAGAGAACTTTATATTGTATTCATATCAAGCAAGATACAGTGACAAGAACCGTACCAGCAGTGTAAGCAAAATGTATGTGGCTTGTTTGTGTCAAAACAGCCTTCTCCAATGAAGGAAGGGAGGCTTCAATCTTTTGAACACGAACCATCAATTTATGGCTCCTAGAAGCTGTAGTCATTATTTGTTCCTGCAGACCATGAAAAACCTCTGCTGCAAAACTACATGTGGAAAAAGTTTCCTTAGTTAATTATCAACACAAATACCAAGAAAATACACTAGAACTATTAGAGATTAGATTGGCTTTCGTTATATTACTATAAAACAAGGTTTTCAGAAGCATAGTATAAATCTGCCAAGATGATTGGCAACTGTTCATTGATATTTACAATAGTAAGTGTGGCACATGCAAAATTTGTGTGCTTGTTTGGAGTAAAATTATCCAACACATATAAATCAATTTAAATAAACACAACATTTTACACTGCACATACTAAAATATAGAGACTGGAAATGACAAAAGAAAAAGGAATGGGGAAGACGAGTGAGCAAAGTGAAGGTTTGGGATAAATAAATTAAGAGCCCCGTTATTCCCACAATTTTATTTTCACTTAATTCTCACAACAAAAAATTTACATCATTAAATTTATTACGTCTCATAACTGTGTGACCTAACAGATTTGAAGGCCCACACCAAAAGATGTGGGCATTATGTAAGATAGAAGGTGTGGAAGTAGACTTTCCCATAAATTAAATTAAAATTGTCCAACACAACAAATAATTTATTTTATGTCAATTTTTAAGTTCATTTATAATGTTTTACATTTAATGACTTACTTAACGAAATATTCAAATGGTATATGGGCTGCTTGGGAAGTTTTGAGACAAAAAAATAGATAACTGCCTTCTGTTCTCTTTACTGATGGTAGATATTAGACCATTGGTAAAGAAAGCTTCATATTCACCATTTATAACAATGATAAGCAAGCTAAGTAAGTGTGACTTCCTGCAGCAGTACTACTTAAACAATTTGGGTCTAGCACGGAAAAGTTATAAGAAGTATTTCTTTTTTAGAAAAATAAATGAAGAATTTTTTTATGGAGAACAATGAAAATACACTGAAGGTGGAGGATAAGATATCCTCTTAAACAGAGAAACTAAAAAGCCACAGAGAGCCAAAGAGATTCAAAAATGCAACAAAGGTGTGCAATTTCTTCACATATGAGATGATGAAACTTCCATAAAAAACAATCGTGAAGAAAAATACCAAAAACGAGGCAATAAAAATAACCTATTTCATTGCATAGGCATGGAAAAATGCCCTTGAAGATACATGCAATCTCCTCCAACCAGATACACCAAATAATAGCATAAATTATTTTTCAAATTGCCCTGAAGTTCAATTTTCATGATGACAATTATGGGCAGTGAAGGGCCATCCTTTTTGCAAGCGACAGCGCAAATATGCAGAAACCTAAAGCAAAATGCAGTTAAAGCTTTAGATCAATTCTTCTTTTAATAATAGAACTAATCTTTTGAGCTAAAACTAAGTAGGTAGTAAAACAGAGGCAAGACATGGGCAATATTTGTCAGTGATGGGGTTTTGAGCTAAAGTTTTCTAAAAGTTGGAAGAGGCTATAATGCCATTTAAATCATCATCTCGTCCTACTATGGACTATCTCTTTACAACAGCTTCCCTAATGTATAAGAAAGAACTAGTTCAGTTTAAGGAAGACATCTTTTGAAACATAAATCATAGTTAAACATTCATTGCTGTGGTTTGAGTGGAAACTGGTGCAGCTTTGTTGTTTTTGATAGATATAACAAATAATGAACAAGGATCATTTAGTGATTCCAGTTTCATATGCAACAAGTACTGCCTTCAATCAAAAGTGAAGAAGGATTTTTCAAAACATCCTGGAAACAGACGATTTCATTTCATGTCACAGTAGGGTGTTCAGTTGTTCCTGAGAAATTTATAAAACAACAATATTTACTGCTAGTTTCAATTATTAAGTTTTATATTAAGATATTTCTAGATTCACACTATAATAACATAAGACATATATCCCTATGCGTGCAAAATTTTCCAATTTCCAGCTAAATAAAGAAGTTGCAGTTGACTTGCAACATGCTGGTCAGGCTGGTCAGGTCAATCAAGAGATGCCTACTGCACACTTGAACATTTTCAAGCCTCAGAACAGAACAGCAGGTTAGTCTCTCATTAACCATCAAGGCTATGTTAGTGTACCTCTGCCCCATTTCACCCTCAATATAAACATCCAAAGTTAACACGCCAAGGGCTTTTACATCGGGAAATGAAGCTCCGGGAATAATTAAAGATAAGATTTCCGACAGTAACCTTCAAGAAGATTATGAACAATTACCGTGTTATGCCAAATGGTAAATCAACAATGAACAACCCTAACAGGCAATCAATTACCAGCTAAAATACAAAGAAAAGGCACCAGAAGTTCATTGTCATAATGTGCAGCTTATGCACCAATAATCTACATAAAAGAATGCTGGTCGGAAATTTTATATAATATGAAGGCGCAATTCACGAGTCCTTATGAAAAGTTTGACATGCATGTAAGTAATAAAATGAAAGAGTTGAAATGAGAAGAACACATGATTGCAAGCTTTCCATAAACAAATAACACTGGTTCACTATAAAGAGATGAAGGAAAGGAAAGTAGAACTAGCTTAGACAAAACCATAAATTCATTCACTTAAAATTGACAAAAGAAGCTAGAGTCAGCTGAACACAACACATTTTAGACAAATCCCTTCCTACTGATCACTGTCTCCAGTGAACACCGGAAGTTGTTAGAGCGAAGAAACAGGGCACTTATCCAAGAGCGACCAAGGTATTGCTGTGTTGAACTTCTAATTGTCGACCAAGCTTAAACCCCTCAAGTGGGGAAGCTTTAAAAAGTCAGACATTTTTGTCATCTCATCAGATGAAATTTGGTCCAATGCAAAACAGACGTCAATTACAACTACACAATGAATTCCTTCACAAAAAGAAGCTCGTTCGCCCGCATTTTGCTAGGAGCAAAACGAGGTTTCTCAGTAACCCATAACCTCCAACCCCATTAAAGCTTCGGAGCTACAGAAATTAATGAACCCACGTACTAAATAACTACCAAAAGATTCAGACAACTAGTACCCATTTGAGCTGAAAAACGAAATTCAAATTTAAGAAGACATACTCAGCAAGATCACCGAGTTGCCTCAGGATTCCTACAAGGCCAGCGACAGCCACTCCGTCCAGCACAGCCTTAGGATCTTCTCTGTTGGCCTCTTTGTAGAGCTCTGGCTGCCCCAAAGCGTACTCATTCCGCACTTGCAACCTGACCAGCGGCATCTTTCTGGCACCGAAAACACTGAAACTCCAGGGGAAGGGAAAGTGGAGAAATTTGCTGATAGTTGGTGAATTAAATGAATAGGTGAATGAATGTATGAGTTAGCAATAAACGAAGGGATTAAGAAAGAGGACGAGAAAAAATTGAAACTTTTGCAGTTTATAGAGAGAAAGTGGGTGGGTAGGAGATTGGAGCAGCTTAACCGCCGAGAGAAGGATAGAGAGTGAGTGAGAAAACGAGATTGAGTGTACGGATCGGTGAGCTAAGGAGAAGGACCTTGCCAACTCTGCAAGCCATTCTTGAACGGAAATCATTTTTCGGTACAGTGAGATATAAAATAAAAAAGTATGAAAATACTAAATTAGCCTCCAGGTTGAGGTATAGAATGACTTGGGTGTCCGGAAAGTGTTGGGTGAAATGACCGGCTTGGGTCTGGCTCTTTGTAGGGGATTTGTGAGATTCCAGGACGGCAGATTGAGCAACGTGGGAACCACAAGCCTTCTGAAGTTCTGGTCAAAATGGTAAACTAACAAAGACAAAAGAAAATCCAGCGTATTATTAATTATAATTTGTTTTAACTTATTTTATAATTTCATTAGAAAATAGAAACCTAAGAATGGAATGGACAAATAAGAGAGTGATGTTCATAAAGATGGAAAGAGAGTGGGTTATGTTGGTAATTTACAAATGTGGAATAGATAAATAATTTGGCAATAATTTACAAAAATGTTGGCAGTGTGATCCAATAATCTTTTTCTCAAGAATGGCAATTGTTTGTTAGAAAACTTGGCAGTCAGAAAGCGTGTGTGTTAGCATGTGAATTGTGATGGCCTACTTGCTCTGAATATAATATTGTCATATTTGACAGAAAAAACCAAAATTAAAATTGAAGGATAAAAGTGGGAGAAAGAAAATAAAAGAAAGAGACTTGTCATTAATATGAATAACAGACATTGAATTCCATGTTATTTGTCCCATCCATCATAAATGTTGATACTGTAAAAATTCAATAGCTTTTTTTATAATAAAAAAAACTTGTTTTAAATGAAGGGCTTTTTATCAACAATTTGTGAGATAAATTTATGAAAATTAATGCATAATTATTGTTGGAAATTTTTTTAAAAAATAATAAATTATTTAATATATATAATTTTAAATTTAAATTTAATGTTTTAAATAAAAAATCTTAAAATAATAACTGAATATCAGTTACGAACTAAACAATTTTATTTATGATTTTTATTTTTGAATTGAAAATAGATTACTTCAATTTAAGGTCATCTTCCACATACCTTGTATAGTATCCAAAATTTTTTTGACTGGAAAGAGGATTGTATAGTATCTAAAATTTGTGTCAATTTGTGCAAGGTAACTAACAATCTCTAATGTAAAACCCTCATCTAAGAGCCTTAAAAAGAAAACTATTTTTTGCATTCTATTCAAAGTCAATGCATAGAGCAATTAAAAACACTGATATAGAAGACTAGCTAAAAAATTGCTTACCACATTCTTCCCAAATAAAATAAGATCCACCACAATTTTTGTCAGTAACTAAGTTGACTAAGTAATCCATAGTATACGTTTCAAGGTTCAGTGAAAGGTCTGACTTCCATAAGTCATCGATCTTTGCTTGCCTTCACTTCACCCAAAACAAATACAACTTAATTTAAACATTTCTAATAAATTATTACCAATATAGTTATACTCAAACAACAACTCTGGACAAAGAATTTTGGAAAAAAAAAAGATATGAACATGGTTTCTATTTTTTATAAGGACTTATCGCTCTGCTGCTTTTATAAAATGGGCTATCGATTATACTATTAAGATAATAACATTTGGTAATACGAGAGAATTGAAAAAAAAATAATAAAGTGTTAAAATAATAGTAGTTTATTATATTTTAGCAGAATTTAATCTAATTTGTTAATATAAATTTAAATTTAAAATTATTTTTATTTAGAATGATTTTTCACTTGAATTTTAAGAAGTAGGGAAACACTTTTGAAAAAATTAAGAAAAAGAGAGTTGGAAATAAACACTCATATTGAATTAGATTATTAACATTTTATAAATTATTTTATGAATAATTACGTTTATAAATTTTATAATTTAATTTATAAGAATTAATACTAATAACTCATTTTTTAAGTAAATGTTTAATAAAGTCAATTTGTAAGAATAATTAAGAAGACCATTGAAAGTTATATCAAGGGATAATAATTTTTTCCGTTAGTTGAAAATGCATAGAAAATCTTTGTTCTCGACCAAGGGACATGAAGAAATTTTTTTCCATGAAATGAGAATAGAGAGAAAATTTTTCTTATTACAATTTTTGGAAGGAATCAAAAATCTCATTTCTTGCATGGTTGGACTCTAAAATAAAATTTACTATAATATTTTTTTCCTCAAAATCAGAAACAAGGAGCCACTCCCCGCACTCGACCCATCCTGTTGCAATTCCTAATTCTTTTCCAAGAAATGATGCCACCCAATCCTTGTATGAAACCAAACCCACACCTACTTATTACCAAGCAAACTCACTGTTGCTTAGAATAATCAGAGATGGGTATGTGGTCTGCAGTACCTAAGTCCAATGCTGCGGTTAGCTGCGTAGTGGAAAGTTCACGTTGCTGCGTCACCACTACCAATGCAGAAACGGGCATCGTTCATCCGCAACTCTTCTTTCAAGTTGCTTAGGTTTCAGAATATATACATACATTCAAATGGATTATATCTTTTTATTATTGTATTTAGTTTGTTAATATTGTTAATGTATTGGAAATCACGTGTTTTAGGTTTTAACTATGGTGAGAAAATGAAAGAGAATTTGTATAGTAACGGGTGGATGGCTGACCAAATTAATGAAGCCACGCTGTTACTGAGTCCTCAGGCATCTTCGCCATGATTAAAGGGTTCCTGACTGCTTCAACAGCTAATAAATTATATCATCGTCCAAATAAACAATTATTTTCACTTTCTCATGGCATCATTCAAGCACGAATACATATATATATATATATATATATACATACATGTATATATAAATTTGGCACATAATCTTATACTTTTACCTTTTTTCTTTTCCATTTTTAAATTCTTTTGTCACGTTATATCTAAAACGTATGCAATTCCTACCTGTGATTAGGATTTCCTTTCAAACAGTTAGACAATTTTAATATGTCATCACTTAGAAAAATAATATTTAGATGCCCCAGGTACAAAAATTGAAGAAGAAAAGAATTGTTTATAAAAAAATGTATAAATTATATATAAAATTTATATGTATATATATTATTATTTCTTTAATTAATGCATCATTACTACTTTGGGTTTTTTTTTTTTAATCAATTCAGGCACAAAAGGATTTGGCATGCAATTCTCTTTCTTTCAGCTCCACATCTCTCATGACAGGGATTGGGTTTCCTGTAATTTGGAGGTTAAGAGTGAAGTAAATATGAGAAAGTAATTGGATTTTTTTTTCTTATTTTTTATTTTTTTTATTTTGCACATATAGGTTGTGGATTTCATTTTTTTATTAACTTTTTTATTATTTTAATTTTATTTCTATTTCTCACTTAAGTCACCTATAGCTTTTAATTTTAAAAACTAAAGGATCCCAATCCATATAAGATAAGAATACCTTTTTGAAATTATAAAATTAATGAAAAATGATTAGATTTATATATTAAATTTAAATATAAAATGGAGAGATTACAATTATTATCAAAATTGAAGAATAAGACATACATGCAAAAGATATAAATGCTTTATGACAATGAGATTTATTCTCAAAATTTTGGAACAATATTTTAAGTTTTATCAACTAAATCAGTTTAACTATAACTAAGCATGGATCCAACTTTTTCTAATTGCATCTTACCTTTTCCAGTTAAATAATATATACTAGTATAATAGTGGGGCAATGTGGCCAGCAGTGCAAAGCTGAGCAATAATACTACCTAGCTAATTAACATTACTCTCTTGCATTCCTATTCCATATATTAAAATGTGATTCATTCTATATTAGCCAAACAGAAAAAGCCATCCATTATTGTAAGACATTACAAGCATCTCTTATTCTAATATCATTTTTATTTATAAAATTAATTTTTAATAGTTAAATAAATTTAAATAAGTTTAATAGATTTAATATAAAAAATAATTTTAAATATAACTTCATTTTAAATAACGGAAAGAAACTTTCCCATCTGCTTTGTACCCCTAATGGGACACAATCGGACTCACTCCGTCATGTGTTAGGATTGGGAAGCTGACTTAGAATTAGGCCCAAATTGTAACTCGGCAGCAACAGATGTTGATGGGCAAGGTAGGTCGCTGGGCAAGCTGGAGCCTGCAACTGGTACCATAAAGAAGGGTAGGGTTGTGCAAATTCAATTGATCCGATTCTATCTGGATCAATTTGAACTTGGCCCATATCTATTTTTAGTCAAATATGGATCAAAAGTTTCAAACTTAAATTCATCTAATTTGACCAAATTTTTTATTCAACCCAACTCATACACACCCTTAATCAAGGGTTTAAAGGGGTAAAAAACTGTTTCAAAAATTTGCTTGAGAACTTTATTTGGGTTAAATTTCGCCCACCACTACCCGTTTAATAGGTCCAACTTTACGGTTCAAAGGCCCAAATAAGATGGAGAGCCCACTTTCGAGTACTAAGGGCTGATTAGGCCCTCATGGCCCATAGCGTAGTTATGAATAAAGCTGTGCGACCCGCCAATCTATCTCAAAATTGGCACCAACACCTACTAAGATCGGTGAATTCTTTTTATGGTCAAATCTCCCAGCAGAAGACCTGTCTTGTTAGCGGAGGAAGTAGCAGAGTAACATACCAACACAACTACCATGTCAGATGAAAAAAACAGTGTGTAATATGTCTTTTGTATGCATGTCACCTCAACGAGCAGGGATCAAGGTGTAGATTGAAGATACGTGAGTTGACGAATGTTGATTTTGTTTGAATCCCATAAGTTAAATTAGTATTCAACTTCATCATCTTACACACAAGAGTTTCATGGAATGTGACTTCCTGTGCATGTCTTCTTGATGATATGCCAAACAGGCGTAACACTTTTATTTCTTTCGTGGCATCTGGTAATTTGAATATCTTTGAATCATTGTTGATGCTTTTCTGGGAAACGATACGTGATGACAAAAACATCCATCTGATCAGGCAGACCATGTTCTGAAAGACAATGCACCGGCAGGATTTCCTGCAAAATGCACCTTTTGTTTTCTTTTTTGTTAAGTAAATTTTGAGCCTTCTCAACACAAAAGCTAGCTTGTGATGTGGGATTTATCCTCACACTTATATATCAACATTCAACCCCTTCCACAACTGATGCAGACAATCAACAATTAGAAGAGCAAGGCTCAAATGTAGCTGATGTCTTTTGCAGTTATCCACTCCAACTTCTGTCTCCATCATGGGGTGAAAAAGAATGCGGAGAAAAATCACTGATGCTGTACTCAAAATATTTCTTTTACACCTCTATCATGCTCTGAATCCTACAAAGTGGAATTTTAATCAAAATGCATTAATATTATCGGAAAGTTGTATACTGTGGGAGGAATAAACTAAAGAAAGTCTTCTATATGGGGACCCTAGACTTGAAATTGTAGTGACGGGAGACAAACGAAACGAGAGTGGGGGCCATTCACGTGGATTTGCTATTCTTTCTGCTGTCTTAAGGATTTTGAATTTTAGTAGTAGCGTCAGTACTCATGTTGCAGAGATTTCAAATTTGATAAAGCAGGTCATATTAAGTGCAGCAACCCTAAGCTCACCTTTGCTTTTCTATTTGAATGACCAGACACTGCCCAAGTGCTTTTAGAATGAGAGTTTAGAGTTCATCTAAAGATTATTAAAGCCTCAAAGCATACCTTTTCTTTTCTTTGTCTCTCTTAGCAGAAACCGGTAATCTTCTTCGGAGAAATTTTTTAGCAATTGCTCTTCTAAATGGATCCTATCCACTAACTGTAATGGTGAAGTAGGTAAGAGAGATGCATATTTTTTAGAGAGTTAAAAAATTAATGAGAGATGATAGTCGATCTTCTTATTAGAAACCCCCACTTCTTAATCTATGAAATTTAACTAAAGTAAATAAAATCAGGGATTCCCAACTGCCGGGATCCCAGTCCCTCTTACTCTGATACACTTCAACTCACATCAATTTACATGTAGTCAACTATTATATGCTTTAGTGTTTTACTTTTTACACACAAATGCTAGTTGACAAAATTGTAAGAGTTTATAGTCTTGATTCATTTTTTCTGGCAAAAACTTTTATTGTTGTTTGGTACAACAAAGACACAAACCGTGGTAAAAGGTTCACGGACTAATCTTGTCCACTCATAGGGATCATTTCATAGGACCCTCATCATAGACTACTTAGATATGGTAAAGGCTAGCAAACATCAATATATACATACACAAAAATATTGCAAACCAATGATGGTGGGATAAATATTTTGGACCCCAAGAAAGTAGAAACGAAGCAAAGGCATATTACACCAAAAGGAAATGAAAGCTGCTTCTGGTCTTTCCAATTAGGCTAGGGGGTTAAAATTATGACCTTATAAAATATAGAGTAATGCTATTCATATATTCTTATTCTTACACTTTCATCTATAACTCTCATCTCTTTCATTTAATTTTTTTTATTTTTTATATTTATTTTTTAATAAATCTACATCTAGCGTAGCCGCAAGAATGTGGCTATAGCATTGCCATAAACTATATTGGCAAAAGGAGAGAACATGAGAAGCTGATTTGGTACCTACACATATTGATGTTTCATCTCCATTTGAACTTCCTTGTTGCAAGGAAGCTTCTTGCTTAGATTAAAGTTTCCTCACTTATGTTCCATTTATGGCCAAGAAGTCAAGGTTCACATCTATCCTATATACTCAACATTGCTCCTCATGCAGAGTAATTTAAATATATCTGTTGTTAAATGCGCTAAACTGTTTGATTTTCTTGTGATCTAAAGGGATTGTTAATATCATAGAAAGAATCTAACCTTATTAGATATGTATACCAAACTTGATAATGTGTAAATATTGCTGTCGTAGCTTTTCAGTTCTTTTGCCTCTGCGGAGAGTATACGTCGGATATGCATGAGATATTGGGGTATGTGACTGGCCCATCACATCTTATGATTATAATTAAAACCAGAAAAACTTGCTTTCGATAATGCAGAGGATGTTTTAATCCACGAATTCCTAAATATGAACTCATTTCCACAGAAAATATTTCCAATTTTGGTTCGCTTTCTTCATTGGAAAGTACATTTATTCTATAGGTATAAATAAGCTCATGACGAAGCCAACATCAATGACTGGTACAATACTGCAAAAAAAGCAGTGTCCAAACAAGCATGCACCATAACGCGTTAGGGACATCTCAGGGAGTCATGGACCCATCGCACAGAGATGTCTCTCTAACTTGTATCAGTCTTTCTTTTCAGTACTGTCTTGTATCCCTTTAATCTTTTATTTGATTATATATATGCAGAAGGATTTTCTTTTTACCTGCTCTCAATTCTCATATGTTTCTTTTTGCAATATGTTGAAAATTTCTACATTTCGTTTCCCTGAATTGCTAACTTTCAAACCATTGTATCTGTAGGGTTTGTTTTTCATTTTTTTCACGAGCAAAAGGTTGATTGCCATTCTTTCTATGAATCTTATGCGTGTGACTCAATCTTCATTTGTAGCGCTTGTTAGCTTTTGTATAAATTAGAATATGTTTCAGGCTAAGAATGATTACAGATATGTTTGTCAACATTAAACCTAATTATTTAGGATATTAATATAATAATGGGAATAATGTTTGGAACTACTTTGTTGTAAAAATTTTGATATGACATTGAACTCGGGATTTTGAAGGGAGAAAGCCTCAATGTAAAAACAAAAAAGTTATCTCTTACGAAATTGTGAGAAACGACATTGTCATGTAATAAATGTAGATTATAGAATCTATTGGGTCCCATAATTCAATTCATATAGGGTTTAATAATTTAAATGGTCACAATTTTTTAAGTAAATGACAACAAATAAACTCTTATTTTATTAAGTGAGATTAGTTATATGAATGAAATGGCGTAACTAAATTTTGTTTGAAACCAAATTTTTATAAATATTATTTAACTAAATATCTCTTTTAATAATTTTTTTAAGTATTATTGTAGTCTTTTTCTATCTCTCTTCATTGGATTGAAAATTATTTAATTAACTTTCCTCACGAAGACTTTAGCAGTCTTCTTTGTAAATGTCTAAACTATTATAACAAAATTTTTGTCATATTCTCTTTAATAGATATAATATCAACTCTCTCCTACATATAACTATTTCAAATCTTGTTTTTTTTTATATATTCATTTGTCTATCTTAACATTCTCATTTTTGCTAATTTATTTTTTACTCTTATTGACCTTTCAAAACTTAATATTAACTATTATAAAGTATAACTGGTCTTATAGCAAAATTTTTTTAAGTGAATATTAAAAAAAAATTCAATTTATAGGAGTAGCAAGATAGGGGCAATAATGAGTGTCTTTATACTATTAAGGTGCTGGCACATTGGTAATGATTTGTTTAGAGTTCTATATTGTTTGGGTATGACAACAATATTTTGAAATATAGTCAAGGGTACTTGTACCTACTTTAATGAGAAATCCAATGTGACTATACAGCTAAATATGTTGGAGGGGTATACCATCTACTGTTCACTCTCTGAATAAGGAATAGTCTCATACCTAAAAAAAAAGGACAAAATGCACTAAAGTCTTCTACACTTGAGGTCATGTGTAAAAAATTTTCTTGTAATACCAATTGAAACAAATCATTTATTACACTTATAAAATTATGTAATTTACCCATACATATCTTAAACTTCCTTGAGAGTTCTATGTTGTTTGGGTATGACAACAGTATTTTGAAATATAGTCAAGGTACTTGTACGTACTTTAATGGAAATTCAATTTAATTATACAACCAAATATGTTTAAGGGGTATACCATTTACAACTTCCTCTCCGAACAAAGAATAATTCTATATAAAAAAAAAAGAATTGAGATGTAAATTTAAACACCTATCAAAGTATTGATACTCATTTATATTTAGGATATTATAGCCATTTCCATATTATTTAAGTTGCGATACTATTCCATCATATGTACACAAACACAATGAAATAAAAAAAAAAAAAAAAGATTACTTGCATATTGGGGTTCAGGCATGATAATAGGCATTTGTCATTTCATGGATGGACATGTACTCTCAAACCTGACAAGTAGAGCTGAAATTTTGCAAACAGGATTCAAAGGTATCTCTGATGCCATTTACATTTTATACTCTTTCAAGCAAACTTTGAAAAGAGCCTTAAAGATATGGGGAGACCATCAACTACCAACGACCTTTTTTATCCCAAACGAATGCTAACCATTAATTAACCATATATCAACAACAGTAATGATTAACAAACAAGCAATCATAGTTTACTGCAACGATCACTAACACACATATATAATTATAAAACATACATGATCAATACCATTAATTATATATAATATCAACACAATCTCTGGGTCATTATAACCTTACTGCAAGTGATATAAAACGGTTTGCCATAATTTGCAGAAGAAAATATCATTTTAAGGAGAAGCGACCAGATCTGGCACTCATAGAATATATCTTGCCAAGTGCGTTACGTTACCAATCAGTGATTACCATGTATAAGAAAGATGATTAGTGGACCAACTGAGGATTTTCAATTCTAGATCTCTGAAGACTCCCGTAACCCCCAGTCAGGGTTGGACTTTAAGCTTCTACTAATAAGTCATCCCATTGGCTCCCACCGAATTAATTGCACAAAACCAAGAATAGAGGCTCCTGTTCATTCATACCAAGTGATGATAAGGCCTATTTTGAAAATGATGATGATTATATTATAACTAAGTGCAATTAGGGTAAAAAGTGGGAATAGAAATATGAGAGAGAAGGAGAAGAAAAGGAGGGAACAAAAGCACCTTCATATAGGGCCCATGAAATGTCCTCTCAAAAGACCCCCAAGATGTGATTTTCATCTTTCTCCTCTGCACTAAGACATTCTTTCACCTCCTCTCCCCCCATACCGTCTCTCATTTCTTTGCAAATTTATAACTCCATCTATTCCACAGCAACTCCTCCCTACTCATACTTACCATGTCCGGGGAACTACAAAATGATTCCTCTGCTCAAGGTTCATCGTCGTCGTCGCGACCCCCCGCAGATCACCATCATCAGCCTCAGCAACAGCTAGTAGCCGCGCCGCCGAGCCGGTACGAGTCACAGAAAAGGCGAGACTGGAACACTTTCGGGCAGTACTTGAAGAACCAGACACCTCCGGTGTCTCTTTCTCAGTGCAACTTCAACCATGTACTAGACTTCCTTCGGTATCTTGACCAATTTGGGAAGACTAAGGTCCACTTACCCGGTTGCATCTTTTTTGGGCAACCCGATCCGCCCGCACCTTGTACGTGCCCGCTCAGGCAGGCCTGGGGGAGCCTCGATGCACTCATCGGAAGGCTAAGAGCAGCGTACGAAGAGCACGGCGGTTCGCCGGAGACGAACCCTTTCGGAAGTGGGGCTATTCGGGTGTATCTTCGGGAAGTGAAGGAGTGTCAGGCAAAGGCCAGGGGGATTGCCTATAAGAAGAAAAAGAAGAAGAGGAACCAAATTAAAGGGACTGAAACTGCAAAGGCTTTCAAACAATTAGCTTCTTGAGATCAACATGGTAATTAATTTCGCCATCAAACTAACCCTTAGCTTTCAGTTATACCAATATATATATATATATATATATATATATATATATATATATATATATATATATGCTTCATATATATAAATTGTGATTGAGGAGCACTTAATATAATCGTGGATGGGTAGGTAGCAAAAATTGATAAATTAAGACTTGGATTAATCAATTAAACTGGGAAATTTGAAGTTGATATGAATAGGAAGATCCAAAAATCCAAAGTATGGGGATATGCAAAACCCTAAAAGCAGACTAGAAACCCTAATTTGCGTAATGGATTCGGAGACGATTTGTCTGAACAATATTTTAGCAGCTAAGACTGTCAGAGTAATGATTAGGCTAGAGAGAGAATACTGTCTCTCTCCCTCTGGCCACCCTCTTTCTCTCTCCTATAATTCAAATCACTGTTATTGTAGCTTGGATTTCCTAATAAAATACTTGGCAGGTGTTTATTTTAAATTAATTTTGGGCCTTTTTGTGATTCTGCGGGATTTTTTGTGCTCCCCATGGCTATGGCTATGTGAGATTCATACATGATACGTTGCATGTGATTACATACAGACATTGACGTAGAAACTATAGCATACTCAAATCTAGCTTATTGGAACACTAGTATAATTAAATACATGTTATAATTAGATATGTATGTATCAGAGTGTGGCCCATACGAAAATACTGAAAAATTTGGGATGGTGGTGGAGCGGAAAAGGCTTATTATATCTAGAGAAATGTAGGTTTAGTTGTTCAATGTTGGCCATATATACTTTTAGAATGCTTGAATTAATGTAATCCCTAGTTAGTGCGTTTCTTCAAGAGACAAGGGGCTAACGACAAATCTCTTTTGTTTGTCTCTGATTACTTTCTCATTAGATTGTCTATAATGTATACTTATTGTCTCTTGTTATCTCATTAGAATGTCGTTTAGATTTCTTAAACGCATGCTAAAAAAATTATAAAACAAATATTGTCCATATTAAATGAAAAAGGAAAGAAAGGAGATAGAAATATATTTAACACAGTCACAACTCTCAAAACCCCTAACCTCTTTAAGTACACCCAAAGAATATGCTCACCAAGAAATACAAAGACTGTTTTAACTCAGACAAGAAAGCCAAACGAACTTGACATCTGCATGATACGGGATGGATGTGATCTTTCATGAAAAACCTCTGGTGAGATGGGGCATCAACAGGCTCGAATTCGATCAACTTAGGCAGACACATAGGCTGAAGAAATGATAGAGTTTTACTGCATCTATAAGAAGCTTAGGTTGGTGACCTCGAGGGTGAGCTTGGGGCCTGAGTGGCCGCACCAATGGAGTGCCATCCTTGGGGCCTTGGAGTGGCACCACCCTAGTGCCAATAGGGAGCCAACCTCCACCATGGAGGGCAGCACTTGTCAATATATGGTGTATGGTACTCAGGAGTGATAATAACAGTTTCCATAAAGCAAAAAACTATCGAACAATAGAAATATGTTGAGGGCATGCAACTTTAATGGTGCAATGGTAGTCGGTTATTACTTTGGGCTTTCTTTTTTTGAATTTTTAGGTTCAAACTTAAGATATTGTGTATGTGACTATTTGTTGAGTGGCTGAATTTTATTATTTTTATAATTTTATTTTCACTTAATTTTTATAATATATAATTTAAATTAATAAATCTATTATGTTTCATAAATTAAACTGTAAAATTTAATATATTCAAAAGATTATATCATTAAGTGTGAGTTTTTTGTAAAAATAAAGTTAAAGGAATACTTTGTTTTTAAGTAGCTTGATGCTCTTTGGTAAAAAAAAGGATAAAAAAAAGGGAAAATGTAGGGTGCACAAATAAATTACACAATATATATTAAGGTTGTACTTCAATGGGATATCTGATCATACAATTAGGTTGAGCTTCCATGGTCATTAACAAGTCCAAGAATGAATGTGCTCAGGATTTAGGTACAAGGCATTGTCGTATGTGTAGAAGTGTGATTTAAAAGGCAGGGAGCAGGCTCGACAAGTAGTGCAATGGATCGAGCTCTCCAAAGTGATGCCTTTATTTAATTGATTTGAGATCCTACCACTTTAAATGCCACTTGTCTACTCCTCACAAGTGCACGAGTGGTTTTATATATATTTTCCTCGCAAGACCTTATGACATTGCCCGCCAACAAACTAATTTCAACATCAAGAATGATTGAAACTTGGAGGCCGATTTGGTATTCGGTTCAAAATGTTGTTGGTGATGGATGAGTTTTTACTAAGATTGTGTCGCAATCTGTGGTGTGGGGAGGATTACTTTACTGATAACAAGTTTAGTAGTAAGGCTGTATAATAAACCATGTATAGCCGATCGAGACACTTTGGGAAAACTTTCAGAGGTGTAAGGCAAGCTTAATTAATTATGCATGTTGGATGGCAGATATAGCTGCAGACAGTGAGTATAGAAGAATGTGGTTTTTGGATTGGACAATGTTCCAAACTAATGCCTCAAGTGACATTACACAAACATGGCGCTTGTTCATGTTTTGATAATAAACTGGGCATATACCGTGTAGCACTACCAAAGTAGTAATATGTTCGAGAGGTTTGGTGAATCTCTTGTCCAAAAGTATATGTCAAATAATCAAACACATTGGAATTGGCATAATCAATGCTGATGTTCAGATATTTGGTCTTAGGAAGATATTTCGACATTGCTGGTTAAGGATAGGGATTGGAATTACCATCCCTCACCACACTGCTGGAGGTTCAATCTATTAGAATTCAAGGATTTTAGGATGGGTTTGCTAGAACACAGCAAAATTAGATAAAAGACCTCTAATTTAGAATTTGGATGACATATTTTTGAAAATTTTCTGATTTTAATAATTTTAAAATAAAGATGATCTCGCGTCTCATTTTTGCAGGTAAATCTTGAAATTGTTAGACTTGCTAACAGTCCATTAATTTTGTTTTTATCTTATTTTACATACTCTTGTTACATGTGGGTACAATAAACTATTTATAGCTGGGATTTGTTGTCACATAGTTCAGGAAATTTTTGATAGTAAGTAAGCAGTGACCCTGCTGAATTCTAGTCCTTTGCTTTGCTTGCAGACCACACATCATACGAAGGAAGTAGCTGGATAGAACAGAATTGGTAGAGAGGGAAAGTGGATGATGGGCTCAAAGTTTCGTGGTTTTAAGGGCATCTTAGTGTCAGCAGATTGTAATGTATGTGTCAGTTGAGTAAGTATAGCTCAGATGCTCAAAATAATATTTAGAGGGAGTTTAGTGTTACCAAATCTTCAATCTAATTCTATTTAGTGATGTACAATACAAACTTGTTAAGTTGTTATCTGTCTATAAGTCCTTCCCTCCAGAATATAGAATCGGCAACAAAGCGCATTTCTTCTGGGACCAGCAGTTCTCCGGCACCCCTTTCAATCTTCATCATCCAAATCTTTAAATTTAATTAAATTAAAATATTTTTAACTAAGAATCAGAAATCATTTTATTATATATGTTTAATTAATAATTACATCTTTCTCGTTTAAAGTATAAAATTATATAATTAATAAAATTTAAGAGCTACTTATATGTGAGGAAAGGCAAGTCTTATTACACATTATGAGTGATGAAAAAATGAGCAATCTATGCGTTCAATCTATGAAATGATTTATTGTTACTGATATGTAATGATATAAAAAAGAATTTTGAAAAAGAAAAAAAATCAAAAGTGTTAAGAACACCTACAACATAAATCTAGCAACATGTAAAAGAACATAAAAACACATCTGACAATTAAAATTCTACTTTTTTTTCATATTTAATATTATATTTTTCTTTTGATTTTCTGATACTTATGAAATTTAACAACTTAAAATTAGTCAATTTACTTTTGCGGGGATGATTACGTTTAAAACAGTAAGAATAAATAATAAATATTCTCCAATAAAAAATTTTTAGTAAATGCCCCCATACTACATTATCGTGTATCCGTCCAACCCGTGCTTGCTTTCAGCTGGAAGATATGGCTTGGAACGAAAACAAGACACCAATTGCCAAATAGCCTTTGCAAGCAGTAACATCGCCAATGCATCGCCCACTTTGCTAGCTATACATATCTACAGCAACAAACAAGTTTGTCGGAATTAGTTGTGATATGTTAAACGTGTAGTTCTGTCACCTATCATCAGCAATACATAACTGATCATTTTCTTTACGTGCTTTCATGTTGAAGCACAATAATATGCCCCACAGTCAGTCATCCTTTCGTTTCTGAAGTTCAGCTGCTTAAATAGAACAACAACAATCTAGAACAAGTGACTTATATTACTTCACCAGTTATATATACATTATCTGGTCGACCATCTAGGTGCTGAACTGTATATATTGGCAATAGCAAGCTTCAAATTGATTGTTTAGCCACCAAAAGATTGTGTGTGCGTGTGTGCGCTCGCGTGTGTTTGTATCTAGGAGATTAGTTCAAGCAACAACTGTAGAAGTTGGCAACATTCTATTATAAAAAGAACAATCCTTCGGTTAGATGGATAACAGATGAACATCAATCAAGTCAAGGCAAACAATAGAATGCCTTTGAATAAAGCATATAGTCATTATTTTCATAAAGTAAATTTTATTAAATATTTTCTTAAAAAATTTGAATAATTAAATTTATTAGATCTTATGTACTAAACTGTAAAATCTAATAAATTCCACAATTAGCTTTGATTCGGTAAGAACTTAGTCCCACATTTTTCGTAGGACTAACTTTCTGCTAAAGCATATATGTTTAGAGCTATTATTTCAAGTTTGCAAGAAAGCAGAGGAATTAAATACAGATACCCCACTTTATAGCCCCTTGTGCCAAAGATACTTGTAAATGCCAAATCATGGATGCAATATTGTACCAGTAGTTAACCTGAGGCTCCCATATACATGTTCTCAATGTATCCGAATATTCTGCTGCCAAGTCATTAACATATCGATTAATGGGTAATACAGGATGCAGTCGATACAATAAGCCATTTATCTCATTGAAGCAGTGTATAGGACTATCTTCTTATATCTATTGATTGAAAACCCACGGTTAGACTAAAAATAATAACCTATTCCCTATGTTAGCCATAATTTTCCCATTTGCAAAAAAGTATCATTACACTGTAGGACACCATACAGGTCAACAATGACGTCTTATTGCTAATATTTCTAGTCTAATTTTAGCAGAACACTGAAAGGACTTGCTTTATACCCTGAACTTCTAGACTGTTTGTCATGTTGTTCTAAATCTAAGAATTGCAAATACTTATACCAAAAATCACAAGGGGAGTAAGACCAGTAGATATTTCTGGACCCTATAACGCTAGCACATAATGAGGAATGAAGAGAAAATAAGACAACATATTTAGACATTAAAATGGATATTTTTCCAACCCCTTTCTGATTTGAAAACTTAATCATAAAACACACATGGAAGATAGAACCCCCATGGGTACCCAGTGACCCAGACTTCACCAGTTCATTCTTGTTATATGAAACAAAAGAATGTCTCTGATCTCTCCTGTTGTTATATAACGACATAACCCAACTAAATCCAATATTTACAAGCATGCTTTCATAGAGAGGAAAAATTAAAAAAAAAAAAAATTAGAGAGAAGCAACAAAAATCAAAACATAGGATGTCATAAGATTCCACATTCAGAAACAATGCATGACATGATTATACTCGGAAACTCGAGAGTAAAAAGAGGAAATTACATATCATAGACATTATTATGAACATCAACATTGATTGCAACCTTACTGCAATCTGGCTGTAAGATGTATCAGATAACAAATAGGATATAAGACAGACAAAAACATTTAAAATACATAATATACAAAGTGATCAGAAGCCGGCCCAACTAAAGTTAGTCAAAGCCATCAAGAAACCACAGCTACCACCAAACTTCCTTCCATGCGTCTCATTTACTCTTTGCACGGGATAACCCTAAGAATCCTAGTCATCAATACATAACCACAAGGCAGATTAATCTCACCGAAATAGATAATTCTTCAAGACTGTCTCCTACTTCTTTCAAGTTTTCTGACCTTCTGACCCACTAATCTGTAATCAAGAAAGGAAAAAGTTGCACTACATGGCAGCGGCAGAAAGGACAGTCAACATACCATACAGCTCCTTTCTAATTTTGGATCCCTATCCTTTCCTCCCTTTTCTTTCTTTATTTGTTGGCTTTCATCTTCTTTTTGTGCTGAACCAATATTGAATCATTGTGACCTACCCTCTTCCCTCAACCAATTCTCAAAATCCTTGACTTTACCCACTGTCCAGATACCCAGAAGCAATATGTGAGATAGTTCAGCATTTATTTTTATCAGAGTATATATACCACAACCCTTCTGGTACAGAAGAAAAACTTGAGAAAGCTGGATCCGTCACATCTTTTGGGGCCCAATCAGCTATTCAAAATTTACAGTACGAGAGTTTCCATTCCAACAGACTCAAGAATTCACAATATCTCCCAAAAAACTTGTATGACAAATTCATCCAAAAACAACACAAACCAAATAAAATAAAGTGACAAGCAAAAATGCACACAAACTTTAAACCCTCTGCATACTTTTGTATACAAAAAACTGAAGGTTGCATAGATATCTATATGTACAGGATCCAATCGGGATACAGTTGAGAAAGATTACTGGAAAAAAGATTGAAGATGTTTTTATTTCACAGTTTAGAGTTTAGGCTCCAGGTCGCTTTACACTTAAACTGTCACCCATGACCAAACCACTCTCTCTGATAATTCCTCTCTTTCTTCTGCTCCACCAAACACCAAAATCCATTTATTTATCTCACAAACTCTTTTCAAGTTGTTTTTCCTTCTAAACAAGTTCTGGATAATAATCGTAATGGTTTTCTTCATATTACAGGGATAACAGTAACAATCCTTATATACATGGTCATAACTACTTTTACATTTTTTATTTACTATAAAGTACATGACATGTGTTTATTCATAAATTTATTAGATAATACTAACAAGGACTTCTGTAGCTTTATGATTTTGTCATATTTCTCATCCTCAATAAATATCAGTGTATTCAAGACAGCAAAAAGTAGAAAAATCTCAAAGTTTTCCCCATGCCATATATCACAACAAGCACTCAGGAAATGCATCCCTTTTATAAATTAAAATACAGCACCCATATTCCCCGCATTAAATCTGCCCCAACCATATACAAACAGAAAGCATAATGTTTCAGCCACTGAATGCAGACCAGTGCGAAAAAAGAACAAAGCTGTGAATGCCAGAAACTTCCAATTCACCACTTCCACTACAAAGGCAGACAGAAAACAGTATCCAAACAATGTGACTCAATCTGGATATAAAACTGCTTGGTATAAAGTAGAAGCAAAACAATTATGATATATACAACATATAGTTTATCATATTGGAGAATACAGAAATCATTCAGCCTCAAAAAAGAAATAATAAAATCAATAATTCTTCCAATATTGACATGTTGACACCAAAACTATAAATTTAATACCCTAGTTAATACATCATAAAAGAGCAACAGAAGTGACATGACCCAAGCATGCTTCCAAGATAAATGAAGGAGCATATATAATTTTTCAACTATATCCTTCATGTATTATATACCAGCTGATCATCGATCATCTTAAAGGATGTCCCCAAAAAGACAAGAACGACATCCACAAGTTAATGATGTAAATTTTCTAATATATCTTTTGCGTATACACACACACACACATAAAAGAATTTGACATCAAGATTCTGCCCCCCAAGTAAAAAGAAATCATCTACCAGCTGTCACCAACAGTTTTAAGGGATGTCCCCTTAAAACATAAGGACTGTTACAAGTTAATGATCAATGCAGTATTTTTCCAACAATTCAATCCATGAAAATATTCAGGATAAAAATTTTACATGAAGACCCCGTTTCCCTAGTAAAAACATTAATCTCTTAGCTGATTATCATCAGTCTTAGGATGTCCCCAAAAAGACAGGCACTGCCACGAGTAAAATTCCCAACCAATATAAAACCATGTAAAGAACCAGGTAAAAGCTTTAAACAATTAGCTCAAATTTTTTATGCAAATCAATTCATGGAGAAAGTGTATCACAATAAACTATGAAGAACTCTCCATATCAATGTAATAAAGCGTACCACTTCCTTGTACATTTAGGTGTAGATCACAACAACAATTTCAAAACATCGATTGCATTCCCAAGTCCATAAATCTACACGATAAAGGTCTTTCCCGCGCCAACAAACAATTAATTGGGAAAACCCTTAGGAGCCACTATCCTCTGTTTAAACGCCATGTAACACATAACATCATTCATTAATAAAAAAAAAAAAAAAAACTAAAAAGTATGGTATGCCATTAACCTAAATAAACAGAAAAAGATCAAATTTTTATCTCACCATTAGACCCAGATCTCTTCCCACGCTTAATCCTCTCCAACTTAATCTGCGTGTCCATAAACATCTGCATCCTTTGTAGTTCCAGATCTTTAGCAAACTGCATCCTCTGTTTCTCCAAATCCACCATCTGTCTCAGTTTTTCTCCCTCTACTCTTTCATACACTTCACCAAACCTCTCTATTGCCCTTGCCAACCTTCTCATCCCTTCCCTCTCCCTCTGCCCTTCCTCAACCTCACTCCCCCTCTCTTCATCTTCCTCATCCTCCTCCTCCTCTTCTTCATCCTCATCAACCTCCGCAGCAGCTGCTGCGGCTGCCACCGCTGAATAGTTTCTCCTAAAGTACCCATCATCTAAAACCATCGTGGCCGAACGCTTCTGCGGCAGGGCCACGGCCGTCGCCGGCACCGAAGTCGCTGGAGACGGGGTTTTGCGGTACGGCAATGGAAGAGCCACCGAAGGCGACGGCGACGTGTTTTTCGCATTGAAATTCGTTCCGATTAAAGCATCCAGCCGTTCAAAGAATGGCCAAGAGGAAGCAACAGCTCCATTAGAGGACGAAAACCTAGCCTTTTCAATCTTATACTTCTTCTTAATAGTATCGATGCGGTTCTTACACTGAACATCTGTACGGTGCGTCTTCTTGGTGTGGCCATGGAGAGCGTTTACGGCGTCCGCCACATCCTGCCAGTCCTTCTGTCGGAGGTTGCCCCGGTTAAGCTCGAGGTAACGGCGGCCCCAGGCATCGACGAGGGTGGCGGTAGCTTCCTCGCTCCAACAGTCTTCGCGAACCGGCATAGGACGGGAATGGGTCGCCGACGGCATGAGAGAATCCTGCAAATCCTCCATCGGAGAGCGGTGGTAAACTGCGATTGCCCTCTAGATGGATCTAGAATCAGTAAAAATTGGGTTAAAGGGGCGCAGGAGGAAGAGAGTGAGATAAGGTTGAGAGAGAAAAAAGAGAGAGGAGCGACGACGAAGAATGCAGTGCCGGACGCATGAGAGAGGCGAAAGAGTAGGGTGGGGGGAGATAATACGGTACGGTCGAGCCGTTGAGGTCGCCGGGGAAGGGCGCGTGTTGTTGAGGGAACCCATAGAGGCGTGAGTGGCTGGCGTCGTCGGATCGGCTCGGCTTGATCGGCACAAGATTTTAAGAGAAAATGAAAAAAGAAGAGAAAAACGATATTTATTTAATTTTGTTTGGTAATTTTTAAAAGGAATAAATAATAATAAAAATTAAAATGTTAACGAGGGCCGGTGGTGTTCCGAGGGACGAGGGAAAGCGTGTAGCGGTGTGCTGAGCTGAGCGAGTGTGACAGGGTGAGGCTGTGAGGGGTGACGGCTCAGAATCAGAATGCGAGCGTGGAAATTTTCCGTTTGGGACGGAATGCAAAGCAGGTGCAAAGATTAGATTAGATTAGATTAGACATTTTAGAATACGCGCGTGCAAATATTTATACCAAAATCAAACCCTATTCAAATTATCACATACTTAGCAAGATATTCTTGTAATTTCACGTGCTTTAAATGATTTCTACCACTAATCCTTGAACTATTTTTTATCTAAATTATTCATATAAGTGTCATAAAAGATAATTATTCATAAAAAATTAAGTAGAGTCCACTCATATATTATAATGCTCTCATATTAATTTGTGAATAATTTAATTGTATGTATATAAAAGGAACTTAATGAGACAATGATAATCTTAACACAATTTACACTTAAACATGTGCAAAGCTATCCCATCACTACACTTACACATAGTATTTAGATATTTGTAAAAATATCACACACACATGGATTTTCTGAAATTGTCTTAAAAAATTAAGAATTATTGTCAGAAAAATTTTAACCTAAAAAAATTGGAAATTTTCTTTTTGGCCAGCCTGTCATGCTCTTATTTATTTATTTACTTTTGTTTTTTCACTTCAACTCACATTAATTTGGAATTTAAATTTTATGATTTTTAAATAAATGCAATTTAGTTCTTTTGTTAGTTTACTATATGCACCACAATTGCAACATTGTTCTATATCATTTTTGTATTGGTTAAAGAATAATGATATTTTAGAGTTTTCTATTTATAATATGTTCATAATCTAATTCAAATAATTCTATTTTATTAAGTCAATTATTTGTATCTTGAAACTTTTTCATTTCCTCACTTTACTCATTTCTTTCTTCTATCTTAAGTAAAATGAAAAATAAATTGTAGATAAATGATACCTCAATTTTCTTCTTGTTTTTCAATTTTTTTAGTATATGCAAATAATTATTAGTTTGGTTTAATTTAATATAAAAAATATTTATAAATTTATAACTATTTTAATAATTTAAAATATAAAAACTTATATTAAGTTATAATTCAAATTCAAATACCAAGGTCAATATATAAGATAGCCTATTTAACTGTAAATTTTATAGGGTTAAAGTTATGCTTAAACTTTTTTTTATCAAGAGCCAACTAGGCTAGTCTATTTCAAAGAAGAGTGTAATTCTTGTAAAATTAATTTTGAAATAAGATAATTATTTTTTAATATTAATTATATTAAAAGTAATACTATTCATAACCAAACAGATTCTATAAATATGAGTTACAATAGAATGAAATTGAGAATGATGAATTTCTTAACGAAAAGTGAATTTGTTTTACTACAAATTTCACCTCACAAGACAAATAAACTCTTTAATGAACTAAACCAATCACAAGGTAGGATGATAAGTATCATTTCATTAAACTTCAATCAATCACCAAATCAATAATATAAGGATGTTGTTACACTTTTAACATACTTAACCAACCATGAAACTTCACCAAACCGGCACCATTGCGTACATGACTTAAAGTTGTTACACGGCCAATGCGGATGTCTTATCCTAAGTATTTGGGTCAGGAGACCAACTTGATACTAATAGAAGTGAATTCAATTGGCAGTTATGACTATCAATTGATAATTATAAAGGAAAAAAATTCAAACCCCAAATTCCATCCCTTCTCTAACACTAATTTCTAATTTATTGAGTTTCAAAGTGTATTACACTAAACTTTTCCATCACAGATGTGTAACTAACATGGGGCATGTCAAAATGTGTTCATAAAATGCCCAAATAAACACTATTTCGATGTGTTAGTAGAGTTGGTTTACTTAATTGAGATTTCATTCATAATCATTATATGGTATGAATTTAATTTAAATTTTTTTTATTAATTGATGCTTTATAAATTTATTATAAATTTTTAGTGTAGATAATAATATGTCATAATCAATGAAAACAAATCTGTTATTATCCTAAATTTTTATGAAAAAAAAATACTATTTTGATTCGTCATATCATGTAGAAATAAATGAAGTGAAAGGTGGAGAAAGCAACCTTTTAACTGCCATTTTAATTGTAGATGCAAAAGTGTGAGGTGCCGCTGCCACAAATCATTGCAACTTCTCCATTCCGACTATTCTGCACCACAATAAAAGAGAAAAATATCTATTTTTTAACCTTTCATTTTCCACTTTCATGTGGATCCACACATCTTAGGTGCCAATCTAAAAGGTGCGTCCCCTCAATGGAGAAAGGTGCAGTCTTTTTTTAACAGTTCTTTCTGTATTATTTCATGTCCGACTTTCTTCACTGTGATTGGAGAATGGAAGATGATAAAGTGACAATTACTTTTCTATCTTGTTTAAGAAGTCACCAGAACAGATAAAGTTGATAGTATTTTATTTATAAAACTTAAACTTAAATTTGGTAGTAACTTTTTAATAAATAATTCATAATACATCTTTATCAAAATTTATAATATATTCTATTTTGTTTGTGGGTCAATATATTCTATCTTTGAAATATAACTAAGCTTTTCTAATCTAAACTTTTTGTTACCAAAATATTTTCTTTGGGAATATCACATAGGATTCCTTAGTTCTTAAAAGAAGTATGAGAGATTTGGGTTCTGATTGAAAGAAAGTGTTTTGTGATTTTTTTGGGAAATATTTTTATAAAATTAATTTAAGAATAAATTTTAAAATAATAATACGAGAAACTTTATTTGAAAGATATAATTTTAAAAGTACTAAAATAAAAAATTTATTCGAAATTGTATGGGACTATTTTGTTATTCTAAAATTTAATGGGATACTTTCAAGTATGTCCAACCATTTTCAGCATGATGTGATGAATGCAGAAAAAGCCATCCATTTTCAGCAAAAAAAGCCGTCCACAGGCTCACTCTAACGAAAATCAACGAATGTGGAAAGAGCTATCAATTTCAGCATGACGAGACAATGAAGACGAAGACGAAGGCTTGGAGGCAGCACTGTCATTGCCGGAGTCTGCGACAGGGATAGGAAGCTCTCTCTCTCTCTCTCTCTGTGGGCCATCACCATCGACAATTTGTCATCGCCCATCACCAGCAAAACCAATAAGCGAGCTGCAACCTTTGAGAATTCAAAGCCTTAACCCTTGGAAGACCCCTCTCTCTTCTGCAACCATGTCCCAGACTCCCAGTCAGAGCGAAAGCCAAAGAAAGGAGACACATTTTCAAATGAGAAACGCACTTTGATTTGGAAGGCAGGTGAAGCAAGAAGATGATTTCAGTTATTTAAAGCATCGACATTAATGAAATTTTAAAATTTCAAAATTACCACCATAAAAACATCCTTTGAGAACAAAAATATATTATAGTTATTTAGAGTTTTTCTATTTTTAAAATAAAAATTATAGAATATTTTAAAAATAAGTTAGTATAAAATAATTGTATCAAACAAATGTTTTTATTTTCTAATTTTTGAGAATAGGAAAGTGTTTTAAATAACATGAGCCCTTGGTTTTCAGGTTTTGTGTGCCGTGGCATTGATTCCATCATGTGACACATTCTCTTCAACCAAAATAACAGCTCTTTTTTCTGAATAATTATCGTTTAAAATTTTTCCTTTTAATTATCATTTATCAAAAATAAAAATTTTGTTATATTTTTTTTTGAACTTCACTCTTATTTAACGGAAAATTATTCTCATACACAGGGGAGCTGCCCTACAACAAGACAGTTTTTTTAAGTAGAATGAAAAGAAAAATGTAATAATATGAAAAAATATATAATTTATATACAAAATTAATTTATACCTATAACATTATTCAATTTAATTAACCTTCACATAAACCAGCATGTATGTATCTTTTACATAGTAACTTGAGCATTTATGGTATTCGGTACGCTGCAAGCTTAATAAATGTTCATATTACGTGCACAGTCTCTATTTTTAAATAGATTTTGTTATTCATGTAAATTAAATTTTTAATAAATACTCACTTAATTTGTAGTTATTTAATAGACCAACAAATGATCTACTAGATTGAATTCTACAACCCAATGCATCTAATTGGCTATATTAGTTTGTGGGTATTTCATTTTTTGATTTTCATTTGGAATCACCTACAATTGGAATCCTTGACTTTTCTTAACTTTAGTTAAATTTCACACTATATCAGGGAATAGTTTCTGAACAGTGAAATTCATTATTTTCTTTCATTTACTTTTCAATGGATAAAAATTTTGCCTCTCCCACTTCTAGTTTACGTCTATAGCTGGGTGAAATTCGTATATTTCTATCCTCGTATATTTATTTTTATATAATTTTTAATCAATAAAAGTTGTTATTAAATCTACTGGGTTTCACAATTAATTCAAAAACTCACACCTAATAATGTATCACCTAAAAATTGAGGTATGAGAATAATTTATTTTATCTATGATACAGTGAAAGAATTTGTGTGAATAGATATTCAACAGAAATACCCTATTTTGTTAGTCAAGTACTTTATATGCTTAAGATATGTCGGTTGCCATAGCTATTTTTTTTTTAAGGATATCCCTTATTCTTCGGATAAGAAATTGATCTACCTTAACATGGGGAACTGTGGATGGTAAACCCTTTTTAATAAAAGTAATTCTAGATTTAAATTTATATTGACAAATTCCCTCCCATAAGCAAATTCTAGCAACTAAGGCAATAAATAGAAACGTGATGTACATAATAGAGTTGCATGACAAAGTAAGATTGCAGATCTACTAAACAGTCAGTGAGAAGTGTTTAATGATCATTATGGAATCTATCTAGAGATGGTTATAGGGGTGGGCAAATTTGTCACAACTTGATTGAAACCGTTTTAATCTAGTGATTTTGAGAGAACGGATCAGTCTGGGGTGAGTATATGATGAGAAAAAGAGATAAATCTAGTTCATATGGGGTAATTCGTGTAGGAATGGGTTCCGGTTTGACAAACTACAGAAATCTAACCCAACTTGACTATATAATTTTTTTTAATGTTGATACAATAATGTTTTGGATTCCTATACACCTAAACCCTAAGGCTTTACTCTTCACTTAGCAACTCGACAACTCTCATCTCTCAAAGGCTCTCGAAGACGAAACCTTTCCTCTCTCTCACCAAGTGTTGTCATCAAGCATCGAGCTCCACCTCCCTCTCAAAGTTTTGTTTAACTCTTGAAGAAAATGGCTCACCTTGGGCCATGGCCATTTACCCTTCAGGAATCAAAACTCCCTTTCTTTCTTGGCCTCCCTCTCCTTCTCAGCTTCTTGTCACATTGCGTCAAACTTAGCTCTAACCCTTGAGGTCATAGGCTTGTATCCTTGTTCTAGTCTCACTTTAGAAGCTCATTTGTCTCTTTGTCTAGTTGGGTTCACCTAATTACCCATATTTTGGTACCTATATCATAGAGTAGCATTTTGGTACATGTAAGTTTTCTGGTGACTTGTGATTTTTTCTTTCAAAGTAATTGTTGAGGTTGCTTTATTTGTTTTGATAATTTTGAAAATTTGTTGATCTTACTTTACCTTTACTTCTTCCTATGGACTATCTCTAACTCTTTGCTTGTCTATCTCTTCGGTTCCAATCTTCCCCCTTCTTCAACCTGCCACCACGTCATTCCTTTACTGTAGTTTCCCTAATCTATGCCAATCCAATTGTTGTAACCTAACCCATTTCAAACCAAGAATCCCAAGTTGATGCTTCACCCAACCGGAATTGGCTTCCTCAAAATACCCCTCAATTTCACTTAGATTTGCCAAAATTTTTTCAAACCAACCCACTTCAACCGATACCCACCCTTAGATGGTTACGAAAAGCATACACATAAAGAAGGAGAGACAAAGTACAAGCAAGATTCAGACAAACAAATCCATGCGTTCACCTGACCCACTAATAACCTAGACGTGTTATGAGATGAGCTGGGTTAAACAAGGATTAGGATCCATTGATTAGTTTTGGGTGGTTTTTTTTTTCAATTTTTCTGAAACTGGATCCTATTCGGGTTAGACACATTTCAATGATTCATTCTTACACGCGTCAGTCTGTCAACCTTTTTGCTGGTCAAAGATGTGGGACTATTAAGTGAAAACGGCATAGACGCAGCAGGATCAGAGATCAGAATCAGAACCAGAACAGAAGAGAACATAAAGCTTTGCTCAAGGCTCAATGATCTACCATACAGGCCATCTTAGAAGTCAAACTCTTTCTGTACATGTGAATCACCTTTACAAGATGCCATTGCCACTAAGCAACTACCTGGCTCATAATCACACCCAAAAGAACAAAATGCTGAAAGACATATCCCACTGATTACTCATAAGTGCAAACTAGAATTGAGTTATTAGTATATAGTGGAAAGAACTGTGGGGACTTCTATCACTTTGGTCCTTTGGGGAAGTACACCATGACTTTGCACTGCGTAGACACTGATGAATCTGTCGTGCCTCTCTGGGTCCCCAAAAGAAAATTTAAAATATTAATCAGAAAAAAACCCTTCTTGGATTTAATCCTAATCTGATAAGAACTAAATTAGGTGTATGGAAAGTGATGAAGCATTATGTCATCCTTTCGCGTTATAGAATGACCGACACCAACGAACTACTCTATCATTTTCCTCTCTGAAACAATCGGAATAAAGGTATAACTAGATAGATCACTCCAAAGCTGGCAATACTAACATCGATCTTGTCGCAATCACCTTGCATTATAATCCAATACAGAATAACAAATGCCCAGAAAGCTGACACAGTATAAGTAGGATCTTTCTATCTGTAACTTAATCGTAGTCTCTCTTTGTCCATGTAGCAATACTCTTTCAAGCTTCATGAACAATTAAAAGCAAGACAAGCCAAAACCCATGTAAAGTTTTTGCTTTATCTCTTTCTCAAAACTGCAAAACTATGATACCTTGAAATCTATTATGCGCCCCACTAAGTCAATAGTGAGAACACAGCCTCAATTTCATCATCAAAGCGCACAATTTTGAAATCCAAATAGACTCAATTATGGTCTGATCTGATTCCAAGATGATCTATCTCAAACTCTTTAGCAACCCAACAGAAAAAATTTCAAAAACACAGCTTATTGTTGCATTAATATATATTCCTCTATCCCTATGTACACAGAAGCAGAATCAGAAGAAGACGTAGAAGGAAGCAGAGGAAACAACAAAAAGAAAGTATTATTTTTTAAATCCAAAAATGGGTTGAAAAATATGTTTTGAACCCCAAAGATGTACGGGACATGGAAGACCCTTTAGAGTAGAGCAAAAGATTTTAAACAAAGAAACGCCGTTACAGATCACTTGGTGACTCTGAAATGCTCTCTAAGTTAGGTCTCCACACTGCAACACGCCCTCTTCTTCTATCTCTCTGTGTCGAGAGCTTCTCTGAGAGTATCTCAGTCAAGTAACGATCAGATGAAACCAGCAAGTTCGCCATAGAAATAGCGTTGCTGTTGGCGTTGTGGTGGCTATAATTACTATCTGTTCTTTCGCTCTGTTCCTTTCTTTTCTTTCTTGCGGATGATCTCGCCCTGTTTTTCTCTGTCGGCGCTGAAGGGACGGGCATGAGGAAGTAAATCTTGCCACGTTGAAGCTCTGCATCCGGTGGGACGATGACGATCTTCGGAACGACGCCGTCTTCAGCGGAGGGCGAGGACGGTTTCTTGAGGACGTGTTTGGGGTGTGCCTTCATAACCTCACTGGCTTTGATGGTGCCACTGATTTCTTCTACGCGTCCATTGGAGTGCACTATGCGAATCACATCCAGTGCTCCGCAGGGGAGAATGCAAGAGATGCAACACCTTATGGTGTTTTTCATGGCTTCTTCCCTCCCTCTTTTTCTATTGGTTTCTCAATTCTCATAGAGAGAAAAAGGATATGTATGGCGGAATTACAGTAAATATATGATGGAGTAAAGAGAAAGGGGAGAGAAGGAGAGAGGGATTGCTCCTTTTTCTGTTTTAGCTAATCTTCCATGGGAGTGGGGATCAGTCACATAATGGGATTTAGCACCAAATGATGCATGTTTTTATTGCAAAAGGTTTATATATATAATTTGTTTATTATTAATGTTTTCTCTTTTTCGGCTTTTGAATGGATTAGAGGAATACTTTTCCATGCTAGCTTGGGATGAAATTCATGGTATGAATAATTGCACCACACTCTGTACTTTGCCTTTTGATCCATTATCAGGGACCCTCACCCCGGAGGTCACAATTTCTCTATCTGGGTATCTGGAATTTTTTTTTATTTTGATTTATTCTTTATTTTATTTTTAATTTTAAATTTTTAAATGTTATTATTTTTTATTAATTTTTTAACTCTTCTAAATTTTATTTCTATCTCTTTTAATCCGATCCGGGCTCATCAAAGGAAGTAAGGGGATCTGTATCCCTCTATCTCCGTTACTGAATTCTAATAATTTTAGGCTGGGGTTGAAAGGTTAGGGGAACTCACAGTTGACACATGGTGGAATAGTGGATGATTGGGACTGGTTAGCCAGCCAAAAATAAGAACCCTTTTGAAAGGGTGATGACTGGACGTGAGTGTATCAATCAGAAGTTGACACTTGTCGGTCCTAGATTGAATAACCACACTAAGTTTTAGCCAGTGATGAGGGTCAATGTTAGAGTGCACGAGGCGGCTTGGTCTGGAGTGAAATGGGGGAAGAGAATGGGGGCTGGGAAATGGGGTTACATGGGAGATGAATTCTTCTTTGGAGAAAAATTTTTGATCTTTCAATATTCGCAAAGCATGATCACGTGGACTATGGTTTTCATTGGAAAGTGAAGTGCGATGGATTTTCACACCTAATGGTTTTTAGGTTTGTGAAGCGCTTTGACTAAGGCCAAGGTGTTTGTCTGCTAGCCACATCACCAAGCAATTTCTTGTTCACACGCGCTTCCAAAGCCTTTATCCTTTTCAGTTTCTTTCCTTTCTCACGTTAAATTTCTTATGTTGGTGGTATTTCTTAGTTGATAAGTAGAATTATATATAACTAACAAAGCATTGTGCATTGAAAATTGCTAATAGGAATTTAAGTCTGAAGTTATTTTTATCAGAAAGGATTTTTTATTAATAATTATTGTTTTAAAAAAGATTAATTTTTTATCTAAAAGGTAAAGAATATTGAAAAAATTATAAAAAAACATAGAATTATATATAAAAATATTAAAATTCATTTAGGTGCATAATTAGAACTTAGAATATTCTTTACAACATAAACAATTACACTCTTGTTGAATATATTCTTTTATAATCTTGGGATTAAATAAAAGATGATTTTAAAATATAGTCTTAATAGTTTTACAATCTTGTTTCTACTTAATTTTTATCATATAAAATTTATAAAAAAAGAATTATGAGAATTACTTTTTTTTATAAAAAAATATACAATATTTTTTATTTGTCCAGAGATGTCTTCATATCAACAAGTAATCAACTATAATTGAATTAACATTTTATTGATAAATACATAAAATTAAAACCAAATGATAATTCTCGAATTGAATTCACAATCAATACCCACTTTTCTTCCATCAATTATTAATAGGTTATAAAACAAGAAACAACATACACTCTTCCATAGCTTGGCATCTTTCATTTATAGATTATAAAGGTATATGAACTTCCAATATTAGATCTCTAAAAACAATGAAAAGAGACTTAATAACAGACTAACGATTTGACACCTTCACAAACACCCATTACTTTACAATAAAAAATTACGCAATTAGCTATAATTAAAATGACACTTAAAAAGCAGATTTGTTTTTTCCCCTGATGTGAAGTGGGAGTTCAAAAAGCTTTTCCCACTAGGCTAGTAAAAAATGATATTCAAAAGTAAGATCATAGCGTCAAAGAAAGTGTTCGTGATAATGAATTGGGGGATTGATATGATTTGTACATAATATCATGTTGACCAGAGAATCATATATAATTTAAGAGCCAAACCAGAGATTTGCCATAAGAAGAGAGGCAGTTAAAATCGTTTGAATGGTTTGATTGTGGTTAATGTGAGTAATGTCCCATCCATAATGTGGCCCGCTCATTTAATAGGTGCAGATGGCGATGTTAGTGGGCATCATGTGATGCAAAGAGACGAGGGTCCCTATATAGCTGGGCTTTGATATTCTATCTGCCCATTTATCATAGCATTTTGGATGCTAAGTTAACTTCATATTATGGCCATTTGACTCATGTCTAGATGCTTCCTGCACCGTCTAATTTAAAAGAGAAATTATAATTTAATAAACACTTGAATCCTTTCATTTTTTTTAATTGTAGTAATTTTTTTTTTTTATAATTTAATGTATACATTTCATTTTTTTCTCAAAAATTCGATACTACTTGCGGATGTCAAAGAATTAAACTTTGAGAAATGTAATAACAAGTATCAAATTTTTTTATCGATTTTATGTCTTTAATAATGGAGTTTGATGCTTGAGGCAGAGTGTCAAGTCTTTTTTTGTTTGCTGGTGCGGACGTTTTCAAGTTGCCAGCGGGCCTAGAGGTTGAAGGAATGACGAGGTTGTAGAATTGCATAATTCAAAATGCATTTCTTGTCACTATATATGATCTTGGCAAGTTTCTTTCAGTTTTCAAAGGGGAAGATCAAAGATTTGGGGTTTGGAAAAAAAAAAAAAGAGTTTTTTTTAACTTTTTTAAGAAAAATTCTGACAAAAAGGTAAATTGTTAAGTTAAAAAATCTAAGATGTTATATTAAAAAAATTAAAAATAGAAGAGTCTTTTTCAAAAAAGCTTAGGCACCAAAAAAATTTATATTTTAACCTTAAATCTATTATGTTTTACATTTAAAATTCAATTAATTAAATATTTGGTATTAAAATTTTAAATTTATTGATTAATTTAATTTCGTAAAATTTTTTAAATTTAAAAATAAAAAGAAAAGAAAGAAATTTGGAGGCTAAAAGAGATTGCCTGTGGAGAATTATTTATTGATTGTAAACATACTTCCTTGTCAATCATTCTTCAAGATGACAAAGAGATAGAGTCGCTTTCAAGCTGCCAAAAGGACACATTTCTGGTAGATTTTTGTATTTGTGAGTTCAAAGAAATCCAACTATTATTAATGAGGCTGTTTGAGAAAGGCCCCAAAATAAGCCAGCTGAATTCAACCGAAAGTCTTTCGGAAATCAAGGAATTGTGGCTCTGCCCCACAAGAAGCAGCTGCTGACAAAAACATTTCTTATTTCCGCGTGAGCTGCTTTTGTGTCATGCGTTTGTCTAAAGGAAAATTCAGTCAAGCTCTTCGTAGTATAGATGTACAGATAAAGAACAAAATTCCGAAGAGAAAAGACCCAGAAAGAAATTAAAGAGGACAAGAAAATTCAACAACCCGAATTGACTGAGACATTTAATGCAATCAAATTTCAGAGACTCAAGAAGAATTGTGATGCTATGCTCTAACTGATCCTGCTTCAGTCTTCAAATGTAGCATCATTAGACAGTGGTTGTGCATTTTCACTCAAAGTAGGAAATCTCAGTAGTTGTAGGAATTTAACCTATTTGAACCATTATTGCTCTCTCATTTCTTGAAGTTGAAGCAAATTAATAATTTTGGAAGCATATAAACACCATTTTACCACCTCTTCCCCTTTCAACCATTTTTTGATTTATGGCTTCTACTATTATATACATGAAAGTTTAAAAAAAATTTTTATTAAATTACAATAAATTCGGTTATAGTTTATGATAGCAAATTTTGAGTTTTAAAAGGTTTATAAAAAAATAAAAATGATAAAAATGAAAATATTAAAATAAATAAGAAAAGATAAGATTTAAAATAATTTTATATAAGAGAAAGTTAGTGTTATACTTATTGAAAAAAAAATTATAAAAATTTTACTATAGTCATTTGGACATGTATAAATAAAATTACTAGAGATTTCAGTGAAAAAATTTGATTAAATAATTTTTATTTCAATAAGGAGAGGTAGACACTTAAATAAGTTATTAAAAAAATTTTAATTAAATAATATTTTTAAAATTTTAATT
Organism: Dicorynia guianensis; assembly: GCA_037013595.1. NCBI lineage: Eukaryota > Viridiplantae > Streptophyta > Magnoliopsida > Fabales > Fabaceae > Dicorynia > Dicorynia guianensis. The sequence continues at coordinate 9,595,914 of JASUAB010000011.1, forward strand.
TTAAATAAAATTTAATAATATTATTTAATTCTTATAATCGATCTTATTTAATATAATAAAATTTAATTTATTGTTATTATTATATTATTATACACTTGAGTTAATTCATGACATTAAGATATGGGTTTTAAATTTTTGATTTTGGAGTTTAAAATTAGGAGTTTAGTAAAAAATATATATATAATTAAAAAAGGTAAAAGAAAAATAAAGCTTTTGTATTAAATTTAATATAAAATATGAGGTTGCTTGATATCATAAAAGTAAAGAAGAAGGGAGATGAGATCGGGATCCCTTACCTAGGAATAAAGATGTAATAAAAAAATAAATATAAAATTAAAAAAATAAAAAATTTAATGAAATTTATAAAAGATATTTTAATATAAATCATAAAAAAATAGATAGAAAATCTTCAATATCAAAGAGAAATAAAGACATTAGATCCAAGTCAAGGCGAGATGGGTGACATGTGGGCCATATCAAATTGGCTTGAGTCTTATTTAATTTAATGATACTTATCCTTCTGGCACATTTTATAATACCAAAAAGATATACTCTTCTTTATGTTGACAGATTAATTAAACACCTAAATAGAAAATAGGGAAATTTGCTTTCAGATAGTTTGGTTTTAATGATACGTTAATTCATTTTAGTTGGATAGACATTCCATCAGAAGTGTAGACATCAAATTTAAGAAAATGTGGCCTTCGTCTATATTCCATCCGTATTGATTCTTCTCCCAGCCTCTCGTTTTGCTGTTGAAAAGAAGGTAAGGTAGGGACTGATGCTTATGCATTATTGTTTGATATCTAATTAAGTGTCTAACAAAGATTGAACTCTAAGCTCCATCAACGGACACATTGAGGACTAAAGCCCAGCCAGCATCTATGGCGCATGCAATCTCAGAACTGACTGCTGAGCTAACAATAGCCAGAATGATGCATGGTGGGGATGAGCTATACAAGGCAAAAAGTCGAATTAAATGAGAAGATTTTGTAAAAAAAAAAGAAAGAAAATGGTGCAAGTCAAGCTATGAACAAAATCATGTCAACCGCTCAAAAGAAAGAAAGTGAGAAGATTTTGTGGTGCAACACATATATATGTTGTTGCATTACTCTTAATGGTATAGAATACTCATTGTTGTCTTGAGATTTTTTTTTTATCAAAATTTTGAATTTGACTCTAAGATTTTGGATGTGTATTAAGTAATTCGTTACTCTATTTATCATGATTCACGTATCAATGTTATTGACAAGAGTATATTCACGTTGAAGCTCTTGAGGGCAAGTACCCCACTATCTTTTTAAAATTTTAGTGTTAGATATTATCATATATTAGACACTTAAAATTGCTTTTATTGACATTTTCAAAATATAATTACTAAAAAAAATATATAACATTTTCAAAATATGAATATTTGCATAGAATAATTGTAATTTGAATATACTAATTTTGACAATGCAATTCTATAGTATATGTGATAAAAATTAAATGTTAAAATGTACAAAATATTTTTGAATTAAGATCAATTTTAAAATATTCTATTAAATTTTAAAATTTGGCATAAAACTTTCGCAACTAACTAAATCGTATAAAAAATTTTTTCCGTTAGTTTTTTTGTTAAATTATAAACGAAATTCTAAAATTCTTAATTAAACCCCAAATTGACTAAAGGAAAAAAACTAAAATAACTCTAAAAAATTAGAATCCTGAATGCAATGCCCATCTCCCCAATTTGAACCCTAATCCCCTCTTCCTAACACTGAAGAGATTTTGAAGGATGATTATAAATAGCATCTGAAGAGTGAGAGTGACAAAGATTTTGAAGATGAAGAAGATGAAGTTGATCAGAATACCTCCGCATGAGTATCTAGCAAGGACCAGGGTGGCTTCTTTGTCTGTACATGAAGGGATTACGAGGACCCTCAAAGGCAGAGACTTGTGCTGGGTCAAAAATGTGATATTAAAGTAAGTTGCTTTTGAAGATTGATTTATGAATGTGGATCAGAGTATAGAGATATTGATTAGATATCTTGAAGTTTTGGAAATTTTGATTTAGGTGATTAGTCTAATGATTGCTAGTTAGCTCTTCTTGAAAAAGATCCATACATTCTGTTTCTCTTATGCTTTTTATTTTTTAGTCTTTCCCTTTCTGTTTTTCTTGATGACTACTCTTTTTGTGACTTTTGGGTGTTTGGATTTTTTGAAAGAAGGATCACTCATGCTGCGTGTAAGTTGTAACTTACTTTTAAATTTATAATGCTGCGAATTCACGAATGACCTGTTTTAGATTTGGGCTTACATCTCTTCTTGTTTTTTCTTTCATTCTATCATGAGTTTGGGTTAAAATCTAAGATGAGAAAACTAGAAGTGTTAAATTGGTAGGAAGGGAAGGAAAGCAAGCAACAGACAAAAGGAGGGGGAGAGGCGTCGGTTGGTGGTTAATGCATCAATTGCTTACAAGGTGACTCAAATTTGGGATTTCTTTTTCATAATTTTCCTTGCTCTGATTTTGATGCTATCTCTTTAGTATTGGGGAGAGGGGATTAGAGTTGAGATTGGGGAGAGCAGTACTGCAATTAGGGTTCAAATTTCTTTAGGCTATTTTAATGTTTTTTTCTTAATAAATTTAGAATTTAATTAAAGATTTCAAGGTTCTGTTTACAATTTAATAAAAAAAATTAATGAATGGAGCTTTTTACATAATTTAATTAGTTAAGAAGGAGTTTATACATTTTAGTCAAAGTTAAATATAAATGAAAATTTAATAAGCTAAACACTTGTAATATTTTTGTTTGCATAAAGAATTGCTTATCATTATTGCATATAAATATAAATTCTACTTTAAAATTTAACTATATTATATATCGTATTATTCTATTAAATTTTTCCGAAAGGACTGTATATCGTATTATTATTTGTATAAATGTATAATACATTAATTACTTCCTCGTCCGCCTTGGTTGTTGGGTGCACAAATGTACCATGTTCGATCCTCCGCGGCGTGGATCCTCCCAGCGGAGGCATGGAACATATTCTACCTATGTTGTCCCTTATCCTTATTCCCATAAATAAATTAAATACTATTATATATTCTTATAAATTATTAAATTTATTTAACTCAAAATTTAATTATAATAATTTTTTTTATTTACTTAATCATTTACTTTAAATTTAAAATACATTTAATATTTTATTTTTTATGAGAATATATTATCACTGTATAAATAAAAATATAATTATTATTTTTATAAAAAATAAATATTTTTAATTCATTAAATTTAATTACTAAATTTTTTAAATATAAAAAATTTAATAAGCTAAATTTTATATTTAAACAGCAACAGAGTTTATAAAAATTCACCGGTTCAGCTTGTCAACAAAGCTCATTGTTACCGTTGACAGTATACTGGGCTGACGCGGTCAATGTAACTGGACATGCACTAGGTTTACATATTATACGATGGATTTAGATTTTTTTAAAGTGAGGTATATATTTTATTATATAAAATATAAATAATTAATAATTAATTAAAAATAATTATTATTATAAAAATAAATAAATAATAATTTATAAATTTAAATTAATTTATATTATTAAATTTTTTAATAATTATTTACTTATATTTTATATTATAAAACATATTTCTTACTTTTTTAAAAATCTTAATTGTGATATGATTTTTTTTTGGGTATAGACTCGTGATACGATATGCCCATTAGTTTTGGGTCAATTGGGCCGGAAATGAAAAACTGCAAACAATTCTGGGCTAAAATTCTATGGAATGAATTAGAACACATAGTTTTCTTATTAATATAAAAATATAAAAATTGTCCAAAAAGATGCCTTTTCATTTTAATAATAATAGCACAAGGCAAGGACAAAGTCACAAAGGCCTTTTTAAATCACAAAAAAAAGTCACAAAGGCCTTTCTAGTTTTTTAAATGCAATTTTATTCATATTTTTTAACTTAAATTAATTCATTTCTTTAAAAACTTAATTAACAATAATAGTTTTTGGTTTGCTGATAGGTTAGAGTAAATTAACCCACTTTTCTTAAGATATTTAAATATATTACTTCACCAAATTTTTATTTAAAAATGGTACTCTATTCAATGATCTAATTTAATTAATAAAATAAAACTAGGTGTTAATAAAATATTTAACTAACCAAAATTAAGCTATAATTTGATAAATTTAAGATTAAAATCACTTTTAAATTTTAATGCATTGTAATAATATTAAAACTAAAAATTTTATTCTTATATTAAATTTTAATAAGATTGCTAATCATTTAATATTAATGTAGATGACATTTTTTTATTAAATGTCGTTTTAATAGTTAAAATAGGGCTTCAATTTAAAATATAATAAAAGATATATTGAATATTTTCACAATTACATATTGAATATAATATAAGACTTCTATTGTTAAGTTTATATATTACAAAAATGTAATTATTTTATTGATATAATACCTTAATAATATTTTAGTTATTTAAAGTAGTTCATTAAGTTAAAATATAATTTTAAAATAAAATTATAGTAAAATGTTTATTTAAAATTTTTTGTGTATATTTTGTTAACATATAAATATATGTTATTAATCAAATTAAATCATTAAAATAGAGTATAATATTTAACTTTAAATATCTCCAAATAAGTAAATGTAATTTACTCTAAAACTTAACATGGTCAAACTATGTGAAAAAATTTTCTCGATCATTATTCACCATTTTTAAACTTGGTTTATGCTTTTTATTTTGTTTGCTCAATTTTTTTTAGATGCATTACAAAATTTAAGCGTGTTTATCATGTAAGAAAATTTTCTTATACTTAATACCACCTCGTTAAATCAATTTTTAATTGAATAGAAAATATAAATAAAAATTCTTATTTTCTTATTTCATTTTAGAATCTTTACCTTATAAAAAATATTATTAATTATATTATTTATTTTTTATAAATGAATGTATTTAAATATATAAAAATAATAAATAATAAAATAAAAATAAGATAATAATTTTATCATAAAATGATATTAAAATAAAAAAAGGTACGAGATAGAAAATTAAAAATATTTACCAAAAAATTCACTTTACCGGAAGTGCTTGGACCTTATCCTAGGAAATCCAGGTCTCCCTCGTCTACCTGGTCCGAGCTTTCCACTCGTCAAATCAATGACTCCAATTCAAGAAATTAACAATCAGGTTCAAACAAATTGCAATTGAAAAATTGAGCTAGCAATTGCGCCCTTCAACTAATCAATTGCTAGAAGAAAAATCAATCATGCCTGTTTTCAAAACTCCCTTCAATGGTTATTCTGTCAAGTTCAGTCCCTTCTACGAGAACCGCGTTGCCGTTGCCACTGCCCAGAACTTCGGCATCCTCGGCAATGGCCGCGTTCACGTCCTCGACCTCTCGCCGGATCCTGGTTTACCCATCTCGGAGCTGGTCGCCTACGACACCGCTGATGGCATATACGATGTCGCTTGGTCGGAATCGCATGATTCCCTACTTGTCGCCGCGGTCGCCAACGGTTCTGTTAAGCTCTATGACCTTGCACTCCCACCCACCTCCAACCCCATTCGCTCCTTTCAGGAGCACACGCGAGAAGTTCACTCTGCTGACTACAACCCAGTTCGCCGCGACTCTTTCTTGACCTCTTCTTGGGATGATACCGTCAAGCTCTGGACTTTGGACCGACCGACTAGCGTTCGAACCTTCAAGGAGCACGTTTACTGCGTCTACTCGTCGGTTTGGAACCCACGACATGCTGATGTTTTCGCTTCGGCTTCTGGGGATTGCACGGTGCGAATTTGGGATGTGCGTGAACCAGGGTCGACGATGATTCTTCCGGCTCACGAATCCGAAATTCTGGCTTGTGATTGGAATAAGTATGATGATTGTATTATAGCCACGGCTTCGGTGGATAAGTCAATTAAGGTGTGGGATGTGAGGAACTACGGGGTTCCGATTGCGGTGCTAAATGGGCATGGCCATGTCGTGAGGAAAATAAAGTTTTCACCGCATATGCGGAATTTGATGGTGTCTTGCTCGTATGATATGACGGTTTGCGTGTGGGATTTCATGGTTGAGGATGCATTTGTGAGCAGATATGATCATCATACTGGGTTTGCGGTTGGGGTGGACTTGAGCGTGCTTGTTGAGGGGCTTATGGCGAGTACAGGATGGGATGAGCTTGTTTATGTATGGCAACATGGAACAGACCCAAGGGCACCTTAAAGGGAAGCTTTCTATCGTTTGATTGCTTTCGTTTCTATGATTTTATTTTCAATTCTCTTGCTACAGTTCAAGATGAGCCTCCTTAATAGCGTAGGTGATCAAAGTTCAATACTTTCCACGCATTAGGTGGTTCTCTCGTTATTGTATCTGTTGTGACGACGAACATATATACATCCCTTTCATTAATTATGATCAATAATATACCAAGTAATGCCGTGTATATTCTTCTTGAAAAACAAAACAGTTTTTCTGTTTGATGCTTCATAAATAGTCCTGCAATGAATCTTAGTTCGGACTAGCAGTATATTTGATTACGAGTGAACAGTGAAATTTTCTGCATACCTTTTGTGTGTCTGCATTCTCTGTCTTCCCTTCCACTCGAAATTTATGGGCATAGGTCTTCTGGTGATCCAAATTTATATCTATCTAACTTTCTGAAGAGAATGTTCTAGGCCTAATATTGAAGATAATAGGTTAGAATATCTATGTTTGCATGGGTCTTCTATAGACTGTTTCATGTTTTTCAAGGTACAATGGTTGTCTTCTCTTCCTTCTCCTTCTTTAATCACATTCACATCACTTGACTAGATGTCTAGCTCTACAGTCAGTAAATAAAAATAGTGAACCCTTTAGAAAAATACCATAAGATGATAGTTAAATGGGAGTGAACAAAGATGGGATGAACTTCTTTGGTTCTATATTGCTGAGCTGATTAACTGGAAGTTCCTTTTGAGCGGGATGAGTGTTCAATTGTCATGGGAGGGTTTTTGTCTTTCGTCTTCACTTGTGAGTATGTTTAGTTTATGTTCTCCTCTTGGTTGGGTCCTTTTCTTTTTTATCAGTGGCACTTGTTATCTCCCTAGCAAAAAAGTGGGAGAGGTCTAGTTAAATGGTTGCAACCTTATACCTATGTTTAATCACCTTATCTTAATTTGAAGCATCTTGTTTGGAGCTCAAGACTTGACGTGCATCATTATTTGTGTGCTTTTATAGCTACCCTTTGTACTTTAAACAAGATTCAAATGTGAATGGTGAACCAGAACTAAGAGTTATAGGAAAACATTCTTTAAGCGTCTATTTATTAATAATAATAATAAATAGAGCCTTATTTCACTAGGTGAGATTGGCATGGGTTAAGCAACACCATTCAGTTCTATTCAAAACTAAATTTTTAGCAATACCATTTAACTAAAGAATCTTTTTAATAACTTCTTCAAATGTCCTCTTTAGTTTTCCTTTACTAATCTTTATTGGATTAAAAACTATTTGATCAACTTTTCTCTTTAGAGCCTTTATCGATCTTTTTTACACATGTCCAAATTATAGTAATTGAGTTTTTAGTTGGAATCAAAGAATTTTCATTTAAACAGGATCAATATAGAGTATATGGAATACAAATTTAACAAGAGGCGAGTTGGCCATGAGTTGGCAGTAAAAATCAGAGAGCAAATCATACCATAAGTGTCTAGGTTTCGGAATCCTAAGTCGCTCTTACGAAGTGATAGAAAGATTTATGGGATATTATACGTAAGATATTAGTTGAGTGATTGAAATGGAGAAATGACTCCGGAGTTATTTTCACAAAGTACCTATAAAGGTTAAGGAAAGGTTTGCCAAATTGCTATAAGATCAACTATGGTATACAATAATGAGTGTTAGGGGTTGACAGGTCAATAAGAGCAAAAATTGGGAGTCTAGTAGTAGAGATAAGAATGTTGAGATGGATTAGTGAACATAGACAAGATTAGGAATTATTGTATTCGCAACAAATTTGGTGTTGTTTCAATAGCATTGTTTGATTCATATAATTGATCTCATTTAATTGGATAATGTTTTATTTGTTATTGTTGTTATTGTAAGAAAATCAGTGTTGTTTATATTGAGGAGAAAATGACAAAAACTCAGTTAAGAAAAGTTGACCAAATAGTATTTATTCTAATGAAAAGAGAAAAAGAAAGACCAAATAAGAAATTTGGAGAGATTATTAGAAGGGATATTATGATAAATAACATTTTTGAAAATTTTATTTTTTTTTATAGAATCTAATGTTATTATTTAATTCATGTAACTAATTCCATATAATGGATTAAAGCTTTGTTGTTGTTTCCAGTTGAAAATTGATGTAGAATCAACATACGGACAAAGAGAGATTCTTTGAAAACTATTATGATCATAGCTAGACAAACGTCTAGTGGTTTACTAATTTGGTTTTGAGTAAAATACTCAAACCATCTCTCTAATCTCCATATTGCTGGAATCACATGGACAACCCTCAACCACTAAAACCTACAGATGCTTCAAAGCTGAGTGTGTGTTACTATAAGTCTATCTTACATGTGTTAGTGGGACTGGGAGTGAACATATATAGTAAGAAAATGGTCATAACCGCTTAAAATGACCAGGGTGACCTTGTGGAGTTTTTGGGAGAATTCCAAAGAAGGATTTCTAGGTAAAAATATATCTACTTTAGGAACAATTACCTAAACAACTAATTAAAATCATTCAAGAAGTGGTTAATGTGGTAAACCATATATTGACTTAATTAAATAGTTGGTACCTCTACGAATGGCTTCATACAAAAAGGAGGGAAAACACGCATCTGCTTTTGCAGCAGTAAACGCAACTGGAACTCTTTCTCACTTCAGACTTAAATATATTCCGTAAGGTTTCTTTGGTTACTTTAAGTGGTTTCTACGTTTTTATGAACAGTGTTAACTGGAGTTGACAGATGTGAGAGGATGGACTTATTAGTAAAGTCAACTGATCTCTCGAGGTAGGTATCTACAAGATTTAGATATTTCAGGAGGATATCAGTGTAATTTTCGAATACATTACTCTCAGAATCTTGTATACTTTCTTTGCTTATTTTGGATGATTCTTTAGTTAATTTTGGGTTGCAGCAACCTTGGTATAGAAACATGGCCTTGAAGGCTTGAAATCCTTTTGAACTCAATGCATATATTTATCAGGGAAGTTTCATGCATCACAAATTTCTGGGCTTTGGGAAGCTTTATTCTGGTTCAGTTTAGTGTAGTTCTCAGCCAATTTTGGTGGCTGAAATGACATTCTAAAGAGTAAATAACCAGGATCTTAACATTATCATTCATCTTTTATGCTGCTGATTAAGATTCTATATTTTCCTCTTCATGGTACTTTCACTTCAGGATCCTAGTTTGTTCCCCCGCGCACTTCCCTAGAAAACTTGTCAGACTGGGAAGATTGTCTTGTGATTAATCATTTCAGTTTTATTTGATGAACAATGTAAAGGATTTTGATGGATCTGATCCTGACATGGAGAATATTTATAGTTTCATGTGAATTATCTTGATTTGTTCTATTCCTGATCTTGCAAACTAGATACTCGTGGAATTCCATGTCATTTTCATCTCTAGTTTGTAAAAACTAGATCTCTTTAGAATTGATTCTGGTCGGGATACTAATAAAGAAAAATTCTACAAGAAATATGGCATATAAAGTCATAAATATTGAAGATTCTATCACTTCTTTCTTTTGTTCGTCATGTCATGATCTCAACGACACGCTGTCGTTTGAGTAGAATTTCATCTATTTCTGAAAGAAAACTCTGATGGATATTAGCTGTTAGGTGGAAGGAAAAGTTTTTTTTTTGTTTTTCACAATAAAACTAAACAGTTACAAACTTTTAGAAGTATTTAGGGAGATTTAATTTATAGAAATAGCAAAATTGTATAACAAAGTTGTTTAAATCTCTTATGTTGTGGCACACAGTCTAGACAGCTTAACTAGGGTCTATTTTGACCCTGGAACCAGTTAATGACTGCCAAACTTTGAAGCCCATTGCTTTGCTACATAAACAAAATAAAAACTCAATGTGCTGCCCATTTTTCTGATAATATGGGTTCTGTTAATGAGCTCTGCCTACAAAGATAAGAAAACCAGGTGGGCAAATTTGACGTTACCAATACATATTTAGATCAGCTGGGCTTCTGTTAGCCGCTATCCTTAAATTTGTTCATTGACATGGCAAGAATCTATGTTCTTGTGGTCTACGTCTCAGCGACATGACCTAGCTTTCTTTTATCTCCCAATTCTTAATTTAGATTTATATTTCGGTGATTTTAAGTTTTTAGTAAATGATGCATTCTTTTTCTGGTGTTTATATATAAATGGGTACACGATGGGGTTCACAGAAAATCTAAACCTCAGACCTCTCTTACACATGTATGTAATGCTTAGCAATTGAAGTATTTTCTTTTACCTCGCTTATTTGATTCTAATTCTTAAAACTACATAAAACTCCAACAGTGTAATAAAGTAATCATACACAATAAAGTACGTAAAATTTTTTAAGTACTAATTCTTTTTTTTTCCCAGTAAAATCTGAGATTTTAGTAATATTCTGCCATTGTTTCAACCTGCATAGATTGGCAAAGAAAAGAGTCAATCTTAAGCACACTCCAGATCCAGAACCGACAGGAACCAAGAGGATCAACGTTACAAGAATATCTTTTATGTACCAGGCCGAAAGACTCCAAAGCACTAAAGGCATCCCAACCGACTGTACCGCGAAACAAGCTAGACCTTGACCTCAAACCTCCTCTTTTTTTGTGTCACTCAGCTGCTTCATCAATTTGTAAGAACAAACTCATAAATACGAGCGCACAAGGTCCTTGAGATCCCCAAGACTAAACTGGTCAATTTGCCAAGTTGGATGCTTTGCAGGCAGAGAACAAAGCAAAATTTAGGGTATACTCTTAAAATGCAAGCCGTGCTCAGCCGCCACCATACCCCTGAACTCTCCTCAAACCGTTGTGGCTCAAGCCAGGTCCAAACCATAGACGCACCCCTGCCTCTGGTATGGTCTCTGATCAGGCGCTTTGACTACCCCCAAGCCTACAAGCAGTTCGTAAGGAACTGCACCATGTTGGTTGGGGATGGTGGTATTGGAAGTGTCCGTGAGGTAGTGGTTATGTCCGGTTTGCCGGCTGAAGTTAGCATTGAGAGGTTGGACACGCTGGATGATGACATGTATGTCATGAAGTTTAGCATCATCGGTGGGGATCACCGTCTTGTGAATTACAGATCCACAATAACTTTACATGAGGACGAAGAGGCATACGGAGGGAAGACGGTGGTGATAGAGTCGTACGTGGTGGATATTCCGGCAGGGAGTAGCAAAGAGGATACCCGTTCTTTCACCGATACCATTATACGTTTCAACCTTAAATCGTTGGCAAGGGTCACAGAAGAAATGGTTTGTAAGCCTAACTAAGGCTTATATTATATATATAATTTGAAAATACTACTAACACCGAAAAATAGACACGGGATTTACACGAACTTCTGTGTCCATTTTTCTCGCGACATTACCATTGCTCTATATAGTTACTTTCTTTTTTTGGTGAAAGCTCTATATAGCTACTTTGTTTGTTGCGTTACTATGTTCATTATTCTCTGTGTTTGTAAACTAATCAAGGATTTTATTAATTTTATAATATGTAGAATGAGCTTGCTTGTCTTCTAATTGTACATAAAGATGAATGGGCATTTTCTTACGAGTATTTTTATCTTGAATTCTTGATTCCGTGGGTTGTTTTATACTTGTTGGCCTGCGATATCTTTTACTCGAGCTTTTCATTTGTCTAGTTTTATACTTGTGCTACCGACAAGGACAGACCTTGTTAAAAAACGAATGGAACAGAATGAACACTGTTCCAGCCGATGTACACTGCGGGAAAATTCATTTAATCAAAGATATGTTGCCAGCTTACAAGAAACACAATTAATTTTGGCAACAAAAGGTTATTACTGCCGCAAAAGTGAAACTCAGGCCGCCAGACCCAACGCCCCATAATTTTGTGAAGGTATTGTGAGCATGTTTTAGTCAAAAGTATAGCCACAACGAGGTGCTAACCAATTTATTGAAATACAGAGTCGCCATCAATTTTTATTTGAGAATGAAAGTGATACAGAACATCCAATTGAAAGTAACGATAATGGTCATCAAAACAAACTTGGAAAAGGGGACCGTAAAAATAGATCATATTATTAGTCATAGGCTATAATTGGCATGAAAAGGATTAGTTGGCAACAAAACTGGACTACAACCTCAAACCTTTCCGCCAAAAATGGAAGAATAAAAGGTAGAATCCATAAATCCTTTGTATTCATTTGACACGAAGAATCCTTTGATCTGTAACACGGGAAATATTCTTTTACGAGAAAGGTAGCTCTAACTACATCTGATGGATTGGCTCATGGGCTATAACCTATTTTTTATGACACTGTATTTTTCTTCAATCATTTCGGCTAACCACCCTTCAGAGACCCAAGAAAATATCTGAGTGTCAGACCCTGAAAGGCCCAGAAAAATAAAAACCCAATCTTATAGCTTTCGTTTTCCTTCTCCACATGCAGTATCTTTAATTACAACAACATTATTCCTATAAAACTCAACCATATCTAATAACAAAAAACTGAGGCTTTTTCTTTAATTTTGTAAATGTAATTTTGTGAGATTAGCATTTTTTATTTAACCATGGTATGAAATTATTTCTCTTGTCACATTTTTAATACATCCTTTGTTATTCATTTAGTGTTTGATTTATTTGGAAAAATGTTATACAGTCTTTATAAAAAATAATGCTTTTAAGCGTGATTATAAATGAGCAACTTTTGAGTGATAGTAGCCATACCAAAACATGACCGTGAAGATTATCACCATTTGATAATTAATTTGGAAATATTTAAAGTTTCTAAAACGCATTTATCACTATTTGATCAGTGAATCCCATATATTCTTGGATACATTTTTATGTTTCAAATGCTAATAAATGAGTTTGGTAAATTAAAGTAAGAAATATTTTGTAAAAATTGTATTATGGATCGATCTATTTCCGGTTAAACCTCATCTCATGACTAAGGTCAATAGTGAAAGCAAATTGAGAGACATTATCTAGCATACTGCGAAAGCATCGTCGCTAAGAAAAATATATTATTCTATAAAAAAAGTTATTTTCACCATATTGCTCATACAAAACTATCATATATAATTTAGTAAATTTTTAAATTATTTAAATTTTATAATTGAGTATAATTTTTTAGATCATTTAAATTTTATAATTTGAATTTAATAATTAAAATTTTATGAAATAAAAATTATATTAAAATAAATACGTGAAAAGGGGTAACATAATTTTTTTTTGGCTAACCTATTAAGAGACGTCGATTTGATTGAATTAACCAGGTCACCTGTAGTGGGAGTGGTTCAGGTTTGAAGAATGTGTCAGCCATTTATTAACCAAAAAAATGAGAGGTGAATTGTCGTATAGGGTTTTTCTTCTGAACCTTTAGGCCGTAGCTTACTGTTTAAAGAAATATGGGCCCAAGGTAGGCGGGTGTCTTTGCAGTAGACCAATGCTCCAAACTAACACCCCTCCTTGAAAATCCAATGCTTCAATAATCAACCAGTCCAACCGTCCAAAGGTAACAAGCTTAAGAATACAGACGCGTTTGACTGTCAGATTTCCTCATCCCTTTGCACCAATATACTCAGAACTCAGTGATTCTGGATAGCAGACAAGTAGGAACACCTAAACAATTTGTTGCCAACAATAACAATGATAAAATTCAATGATAACGCCATTTATGTCTCTTGGAAGTTCCAAGTTGTACAAACCAAAAGGTTTTAGCATGAAGAGGCAAAATGACAATGAAGGCGTTAGTTGAATGGTAGGTTTGGTCACGTGTCCAATTGTTTCCATTATATACCGCGCAAAGATAGTGGAAGAACAAACATCACTAGTCACCCGGTAGAAAAAAATGGGTTCCCAGAAAAATCAATTGGTTCTTCTTCTCTTCCTCTGGGGGTGTTCCTGGGCATGTCTCTGTTATAGTATCTCAAGTGAGTACTTTATGTTGACCCATGATCTTCAAAAGTTTTCTTCAGAGGAAATGTTGCTTGAACTGTTCCAACAATGGAAGGAGGAGCACAACAGGTTCTACAGACACCCAGAAGAAGCAACAATGAGGTTCGAGAATTTCAAGAGGAATTTAAAATATATCATAGAGAAAAATGCATTGGCAGATTCTCCCAATGCACACCGTCTGGGATTGAACAGGTTTGCTGATATGAGCAATGAAGAGTTCAAGAAGAAGTTTATTTCAAAGGTAAAGAAGAAGGCAATTAGAAAGAGTACTAGTCTCATCAGCAGTGACTTGCATGTAAAGGATGAACCCTGTGAAGATGCGCCTTCCTCCTTAGATTGGAGGAAGAGGGGAGTTGTAACTGCTGTTAAGGACCAAGGAGACTGTGGTGAGCTTCCCTAATACATATTGTCAAACTAAAATTATTATTAACTTCAAATTGACTTCGGTTCCTAGTGGCTGTGACATATACTATAGTCCTGTTATTCTTGATCTACATTATCACATTTTGAGTTTCACTGATATCAATTAACAACTTTACCCAGTTATAATGAATTAGGAAGTAGATTCTCCTACATCTGAAACTTTAAGCCATATTCATTGAGAAACTTGGTTCTAGAGTGATCCATTATAGAGTGTGCGTACAACTTTTATGGCCATGTGAAGTATTATACTAAAGGGATATAAGGTATTCATTAATTTTTCAATCATATACACCAAGTGAACCAAAGGGTTCCCTATTTTATCCGACCCTGTTCATTCATTTTCTCAGGAAGTTGCTGGGCATTCTCCTCCACTGGAGCCATGGAAGGAATAAATGCAATAGTCACAGGAAACCTGATCAGTCTTTCTGAACAAGAACTTGTAGATTGTGATAGTACTAATGATGGATGTGATGGAGGTTACATGGATTATGCTTTTGAATGGGTTATAAATAATGGTGGGATCGACACAGAAACTGATTATCCATATACTGGTGTAGATGGTACCTGCAATATCACAAAGGTCTTCTTTCTTTCTATTTCTATGAACTTCTCTTTTCTTTTTAAACTTAGCTTAAGTAGTTTGCATTGCAAGTTGTTGTAGATTTACAGACATGGTGAAAATGTGGAGCCGATTTAACTTCTCTGTCTAATTTTATTAAGTTTTTCTTGAATTAGGAGGAAACCAAAGTTGTTAGCATTGATGGTTACTCTGATGTGGCGCAATCAGATAGTGCTTTGCTGTGTGCTACAGTACAGCAGCCCATCAGTGTTGGTATAGATGGCTCTTCATTGGATTTTCAACTGTACACTGGTGTAAGTCTTATTTTTTGCTATATCCATTTGATTACTCTATTATGCAGAAGTATAAAAAGCCTTTGCTAAACAAGTACTTGTTTTCTTATTTGATTAGGGAATCTATGATGGAGATTGCTCGAGCAATCCAGATGATATTGATCATGCAGTTTTAATTGTGGGTTATGGATCAAAGGGGGAAGAAGATTATTGGATTGTTAAAAATTCTTGGGGAACAAGCTGGGGAATGGAAGGATATATTTACATTAGAAGAAACACCGACTTAAAATACGGAGTGTGTGCAATTAATTACATGGCTTCATATCCAACCAAAGAGTCTTCTACACCATCCCCAAGCACTCCTTCTTCACCACCATCTCCACCACCTCCGTCAGCAACATCCATTTGTGATGTTGAAGATGGACTCTGCTTCCAGGTATGACAACATTTCATGTCTACATTCTAGTTTTTTAAAATTAAGCACACTAATAATGCAGTCAAGGTTGAGGTTGATGTAAAGAAGTCTCCAAATTGTAATCTGTAGAGCTCTGGAGATTTGATGGGAGTAGCAGCAAAGAAGAAAAGGATGGCAAAACACAAGTTCCCGTGGACTAAAATGGAGCAAACAGGAAAGACGTATGGTCCCCGCCAAATGAGGACGAACCCATTTACTGCAATGCGTTGAGTTTGAAGGCTGCTGAAATTCCGCTCAAGTATTTCATTTTTCTCTTAGGCAGCACTCCTTGTGCTGCTTGGTGGTATGTTTTAACGTGTTCCATTATTGAGCTCTCCAATTAGTGTAGAAGAAGACAAGGAGAAAGCATTTGATTGCCAAAATTTGAGTAGAGTAAGCGGACTAGTGTATGATTGGGCCACGCACAATGATAAAATGTCCTTTGGTAGTTTATTTGAATATCTTCAAGTTTTGCCTAAATAATTGACCAAAATCGAAAAGAATCCCAGCACACATGCAGTTTAATGCCATCCCCCTAATTCTTCTAGTGCAGATTTTGGTCATTGTTAGAGAAAGCCCCTAAATATAAACATTCTTGTTATTTTTATAAATTAAATTTTATTAAATATTTATATAAAAAATTTTAATCATTAAATTTATTAAATTTTATAAATTAAATTATAAAAATTAATAAATTAATATCTTATAAAAATATTTGAATATTTAATATAATAAAATATTTATTTTAAAATTTAAATAATTAAATTTATAAAAATACTTATGAGTTTGTGAGAGTTAAATTTTCCATTTTCCCACCATTTATAACTCACTTTCTTCAAGTTCATTTCATTATGATCAAATTTTGGCTATTGAACCCTATATCCTTATGCCGAGAGGGGCGCTGGGGAGTGGCTCTGGACCTTTGCTATTTCTCCTTACCGTCAAATCCTACCCAAATGACTACTTCCCCTGTTCACCGAACCTACACGAATAAGTAAACGAAGAAGAAGAAAGAAAAGGACATACATATAATATAACTGAAACTTTCACAAGCCAAACGAAAAGTTTCACGCATTATAACAACTCTTTTTGTTTGCTTGAGTTTTTAATTAACATAAAAATACAATTTCGTGAGCAATAAACCAAAAACGATATAATAAAAAACCACTCATTGGATATAAATTGAACCATGTGTCAAAATTTTCTAATCAAAGTGTTAATTAGCAGAAAGATCTCGCTTTTAGCTCTCTATGAAAATAATCCTACTATCTTTGAAAAAAGCTAATAATTTATTAAAGCAGAGAATTCCTGTTTGTTAATGAAAGATTTGGTAGGCTGCCACTCATTAAAGTGATTGAAGAATCACATATATTACATCAGTGATAATTGATATACCAATGGATTCCCAGTAATCAGTGAAGCTTAGCACCAAAAATCTTCAGCAGAAACTATCATTCTATCAGCAGCTTCTTACTATCTCAAGAAAGAAAAGAAAAGACCAAAAAAAAAAAAAAAACCCAAAGTCAAACAATCAAATCTGGTTTGAATCTAATGACAAAATGATTTACACTTGGAGTAGAGTCACCGTAATATAAGAGTTATTTTGTGGTGCACATGGATGGGGTTGAATAGAATAAAGGGTACGAAGAGGATACAACAACAGAATAGTAGTCAACAATGGCGGACAAGAAGGATCAAGAGAGACGGTCTTTGTAGGACATACGTGTTTCTTGGTTGCTTAACTCTTGTAGCTTTCTTATGTTCCGCAATCTGTGGGTTATAACGAGGAAAGAGAAAATGATATCAAAGTATTTGTCTATAATTGCATTATCCATGTTTATTAAAACCCACTTAAAATATTCATGAAAGTCATCAAAACAGTAAAGATGGTTCTTTATTTATTTATTTAGTTTTATTAAAATAAATTTATTAAAAATTATAAAAACTATAATTATTATATTTTATAATTTAAATCTTAAATTTTTTAAATTAGATTGATAGTGCGAAAGAAACGAAAATGGCTGAGAATGATATGATTAAAGGCCGCGCGGACTAGTGAGAGGTATCCCTCAAAGATGGCGGGCCGCTACCTAATTCTAACTTTTAATTTTCCCAATTTAAAGGCACTTTCCTTGCCAGTAACTGTTCTCCAGCTACATTTTCCTGACCCCTCCATCACTTGACTAATTCATCCCATCACACAGATTTATAAAATAGAAAATGTATCGTCTCATTCTCAGTCTATTCTCTCCAATTCTTGAAGGTGAGAGAGAGCTATACTGAACTGTGAAAATACATAAGAAAGCAAAAGAAGTAGCATACTGAAGCTTCTGCCTCTATCTCTTGATGCCTTTCTGAACTTATCTTTGGTCTCACTCTTTCCCCCACACTCTACCCCATCATTTAGCTACCAACCATTCCTTGTGATCTTCTCATACCAATATACTCTCTCCAGGTGACTTTCACTCTCTTTTGCTTTAGTTGCTACTAATCTTAGTGATGTTTCTCATTCATTGCTTCGTGTCTTTGCTGGAGATTTCTGGGTTTTCTGTGAGCTTGGTTCAGGCACTGAGTAATTACTTATGTTCCCTCTTTCGTTTGTATTGCAGCTAAAGTGTTTTGCTTCCATGACACTTTGCTTGTGTGGCCATGAGCTCGGTTTCTTGCTGTTATAGAGGAGGTTTGGTTTTTCTTTATTAGAATATATTCGCTTTTTCAATTTTCTTTCCTTTCCTTTGTGTTATTGCTTAGGCGGGGTCCTTAATTCAGCCTCTGATGAGATCATGAGTGTGCTCTCGCTCTGTTTAATTTATTACTGATAGATGTTAACGTCTACAGCTGTTATTTTTGTTTAAATTGTTTTAATGAGATGAGAAACATAGGCTTTTAAATGATTTCTAGGTTGTGATCTGGGGGATCCTCTATTAAATTGCTCAAAACAGTTTGAGTATCCTGAATATTTTGACTTCTTGCACAAATGAGTAATTGATTCTCTTCTTTCTTGGTGGTTTCCCTCTGTTAATGGCAGAGAAGATTTAAGCCCATTTCAGTAAACAATCTGTGTCTTGGTGTCATCGTCGTTTAGACTATGCTCACTATTTGTGTCTATGTACTCCCCTAATCTTCTTTTAAGTCCCATTGAATGCAAGGAGAATTTCTGCTGTGTATAGTGTATTTACAGCCAGGAATTTCTGCAATGTTAATAATCAAAATCTCCCATTTTTATTTTCCAGATTTTCGTGATTGGTAAAGGTGTTCTTACCTAGTCTTTTCTACCTCACTGCCGAAATTATATGCCATTGTCTTGAACTGTGAACTTTAAGAGGGTCTGCACGGAATAGTTCAATTGCAGAAGAGGATGGATGAAAGGAAATTAAATATTAACGCTCCCCTTCTGTCTGTGAGACGTGCTTCTGCTACAACTTCATCCTTAACTGAAGCGAAGAGGAAGATATTAGAGAAACGACACACTCTTCCATACTATAAATCAGATCAGGTAACAGAACCTGTCGCAGTTCCTTTCAAATGGGAGCATATCCCTGGAAGACGCAAGGGTAATGGTGGATCTCAACCTCAACCTCCTAAGCAGGCTACAACTACTCCGAGTCCTAGGCTTCCCCCCGGAAAGTCTACAAATGCTACCAAGCAGCCTTTGGAAAAGGAATGTAAAGTTGCCGGGAACAAATTTAGATCCTCAAAGAAATCAAATTCTTTTAATGGCAGTGTGGTTCGATTGGATTCTGAGAAAGAAACAAAAGAGGATAAAAGAATATCAGATGCAGGTGCAGTTGTTGTTGTTGTTGATGATGATGGTGATGTTTATTCTGATGCCCTTGACACACTGTCACACACTGATTTATTCTCCATGAACTGTAGTGTAAGTGGTGTAAGTGGCTTAGAAAATTTGGATACAAAAAAGTCTGGAACCTTTTCAACAGATCCACAAACTCGAGATTTCATGATGAGCCGCTTCTTACCTGCAGCAAAGGCGATGACTTTGCAGACTCCTCAATATGCTTCAAGAAAACAATCTTCGGCGGTAGAACAACCTAGAGAAGTTAACAAATTGGTTCGTGAGGAAAATAGGCCTTTGCTTAATAAACCTATTGCTGATATTATACCATATTCAGAACAATGTCAAGAGAAAGCAGAAAGTGAAGATGGAGGTGAAGATAATAATGACCGTGCAAACATTTCTACTAAAGGTTGTGGGTTGTTTCCTGGATTGCGCATTAGGAATTCATTGTGTTTGTTAAATCCTGTTCCTGGAATAAAAATGACGACCCAGGTCCCCATCTCTTCCGCCAATGAGGTTGGGAAGCGAAGCAGAGGCTCTCATAATAGATCCTATAGCCCAGTTCCAGCTGTGAAGAAGGTAACAACATGACCCTCTTATTCGCCTCATCAAATTCCTGCATCCCTCAACGCTCTCTTTATTTATTTATTTTTGGTAACTCCGCACTGTAATTGATCATGGTTTTAACTCATTTATAATTACGCGTTATCCCTGCAGGCCTGGGATGCTATTCATAAGAAAAAATCAAGCTCTGTTGCAGCATCACCTGACATGCAGGAGGTGAGAAAAAAGTGCATTAGTGAATCAAACAGGTTCACCCACTCAGGTGAGTTGCAGCAGTCAAGTAGGTTATCTCCCTTCTGCCGTTCAAGAGCTGCTGTTGGTATATCTCCATGTCGAAGTAAACCTCAATCTCCCTTGCGTGGAGCAAGGTTGCTTGGTGATTCTAAAGAAGCCGACAATAATCAAGTTTTCAAATTGAAATTTCAGAACGGAGACCAGGGGAACATTCAGGGAGTGCAATCTCAAGACCCCAAAAATTATTCGTATTCAGGGAATCTCATAGTTGAAAAGACATTGTACATAGACAATGCTAGTACAGTAAAACTTTCATGTTCAAATACAAGTTATGTAGATAAAACTGGGAGTATAGTCACGGTGGCTGAGGACTTAGATAAAGGAAGGAGAGAAGAAGATTCCATCATTGAATCTTCTCAAAATATGAAACACCTGGAAGCTTTGGAAGTAAAGGGCAGGATGGATTCAGAATTATTAGGTTCTATAGCTGCTAAATCATCGACTTTATCTGGCTTGTTAGATCTTAGGTCCCGAGAAGATAAGGCTGAAAGATTGGCAACCAATCAAGAGAGAGACCAACAACTCATGTCCTCACAACTTGTACTAGAAACAACTCACAAAGATTCAAATATCAACAACCAGCAAATTGTAACAGCTGGTGATTCAGGAAATGGTAAGGCTGGATTTGATATGTCAGCTCTTCCTCCACCATTGCCAAAGTCACCATCTGAGTCCTGGCTTTGGCGTGCCCTGCCTTTAGTTTCTGTAAGGAACTCATTTCAGCATTCAAATCATGGTATTCACTCTCACCCTAAAAGGCAGGATTCTAATACAACATCCAGCAATGCCAAGTGGGAAACAATAGTAAAAACTTCAAATTTGCATCACAATCACGTGCACTATTCCCAGGTAACCTCAATAATCCTTTTGTTCATAATTTTGTCTTCCCCAGTGTTCAGATAGTGTCAAAGATGAAAACTCATGTTGAACTATGCAGGAACTACCCACACATAAATCTCAGCATTCAAAATCTTAGGAATAGCACTCAGTGGCTTGTCAATCATATTATGGTCGAAGCTTTTTTTGTCTTATATCAACCATTCTTATGGGTTTTTCTCCTCCCACTACTGGTTTTTCAGCATGATATCAAAGGTAACTATATTGGTATGATTGATTAGATTCTTCCTTAGAAAAATCATATCGAATGTTGATTTTAACTGTGCATGGGGCTGAGGACCTGGTACTTTGACAGGTATGGAATTTTTTCCAGCTTTCACTTATCAAACTCCTTCAGCTCTAACGCCTTTTGATTTTCTTGATGTTGGTGTTGTATGGAGAGGAACCCAAATCCCTTTTTATTATCAATAAAAGAAAAGCTTCTTCTGGACTCGTCAAACTTCTAGTGCATTCAAGAATTCCTTAACTAGCCACTTGAGAAGTGTGAATTTGCTATGTTTCTGTGCTTTCCACTGTGTCACGCTTGTCTTTTGCACTTTTCACTGCTTGTTCAGGGGAATGAACCTTTATATTCTCTGATATGGTGCTGAATTTTCAGGTATAGGGATCCTTTATGTAAACTACACAAGTCACTGATGTTGCAGAGTTTCTACTCTTTCAACAAAAGTTCTGTCTTTTCTTTCCATCAGAAACTTATAATCGAGCATGTAAATGAGATTATATTGATTTCAGATGAATTTAGCTTCCTAATGCATTTTGAGTGTTCATTAGCTAATGCTTTCAGTAAACCTAGCTAGCAACAGGGCGAGTATCCATTTGAACCATGGGAGATTTTTGTCACTTATGCAATTGCTCTTCCCTTCATAATTCTTTTAGTCTCCGATGCTGCTATGGACCCTACTTGAAAGTGCCAATGCCAAACTTTTCTTGATTGCTGGCTACTTCATAAGCATAATCATTTAAAATGTTTCAGAACTAGATCATTTTTCTACCCTAACATGTCATCTCACATTTTGGCCTAACATCCATAAATTTTGATATGCAATGGGAAGGAACACAGACAGAGGTAAATGTGGTTTCAAGCATATGTACACAAATCCTACGTTAAATGAATTACTTTTAAGGTTATAATTGTATAGCATAGAAGTAATCACCGGAAAGTTCAATGCTTCTCACCCCATTCTTCTGTGAAGATCATTACGAGTTTAGCATCCAATTAGGCCTCTCTACTCAAGGGCTTTAATGCCCGTGTTAAATGTTCTGACAATTTCAAGCTCGAGTTCCTTGATTCCTTCTGCAAGCTAACTGAAGAAATCTTATACTGTAAATATCAACTGTCAAATCGTGCAATAACAAAGTCAGAACGAAGGCGTCCCAGAAATAGGGTTCCTGCTCAAAGAGAAAGCCCAAGGCACTTGTGTTATAAAGCTCCATATTTCTCCTTATAATTATGGCTAACAGTGCATGATTGAACTAAAAATTGATCCTAGTCATAGGAAATAAAATCTTCAGGCAAAATAAAATTCAGCTTAAAGAGAAAGCCCGAGGCACTCGCGTTTAAAAGCTCCACATTTCTACAAGTAGGGTTGCATAAGGGCTAGTGCCGTAAGCCAGCAGCAGTGCCAGCACATGAGAGTCTGAAGGTGCAGTGGCCCTATGTGCACCCGCTCCTGGTTGAGGTCGTACAGCAGTAATAATACGCACAGCACACAAAGCATGCATATGTTAGTCATGGCAACTCTGCTGAAAATGAGCAAGGTGGGACACACAAACTTACAGCACATTCATTATCGTAGTTGCGGCATAAATGTTCAGCCCCCAAAAGACATTCACGCCAAAGTGTGTCAGAAATCTCATGCTAATCTCCAGCTGACCCCAATATCAGAGAATGTTTTTTCATTTTTGGGAGCACTTTCATCATTCTCCATTACCCAAAGCCAAGAAAGAATAAGGTATCAAAATATAGAAGTTTTCATGCACTAAAGCTTAAATTTCTGGCCACTTGAGCTCTGCTCCCTCCCAAAAAAATATTTCACTTGGCAAAAAGCCAAGTTAACCCTCTATCTCAAGAAAAAAGAAAAGAAGGTTTAAATTTCTAAGATAGCTTTACAAATAGAAAAGATTTTCAGACCTTTAATCCATAACCATTAAGCTTCGGCCCTTTGACGAGTTCATCATGGTCGTTACTTGCAGTTTTGGTTACGCACGCCATTCTATTAAGCTTAAAGAGAAAAGATTCATTAACCAAAACATTTTCAACACCACATTTTGAAAGGTCATTGAGAACCCTTGTAAACCATGCATCATTCGCATATATGTCTGGACTCTGGAGTGTTACTACTATTTTGTGCTACCATTAGTGTAGCAATTAATTAGGATCTTAGAAATGTTAATTATCAGCACGGCTAATTAATTCTTTACAAATGGATTGATGAATTAGAGTGATTGATTTAAGCTACTCCTCTTATCCAATGTTTGTGTATAGTGACAATGTTTGTGGTCCATACTGAAGCGTGGTGGGTGGCTGCAGACCTGTAGCAGAACATGCATTATAATTCACTGTGCTTCAACTTGGTGTTCAGCTTTTACAAGGTATTGCATCTGAGATCTATCACAGCCACACGGATCAAATGAAAACTATAAAGAAGAATAATTGTTCTCCTATTTTGTGAATTGACAAGAGCGCCCAGAGCAAAAAATGCAGGAAACTGTATATTATCAACCGACAGTGATAAATATGAGGCTCGGAAATAAATCTCAGAGGCATTAAAGAGGCTAGTGGAGGAGTAAAGGGAGATGGAGGGCACCTCTTTAATTTCTAACTCAGATTTTGTGAAGGAAAGAATAATTAAATACTCCTCTATTTAGTTGGCAATAATGTACTCATTACTTTGTCTCAACGACACGGTAGGATTAATAAATGAATTGCAATATGCAATCAAGAACGGAGAAGAAACATTAAAGTCCAGCTTGTATATATGTATACAACTTTCAAAACTTACTGCTATTAAACTCATTTTCCACCATAAATATTCTATGAAAATGCAGTGGGCGTGAACTAGCTATATTTTGAGTCTTTGTTTTATGGTCAAGTCAATTTACATATCTGCATTGTTGTCGTTCTTCTTCACATTAAGAAATTATTCGGTAAGTAATAATTTTTTGGATTTTTGTTTTAAATTAATCCAAGTTGAAAAAAAGGAAAAAAAGGTGCTCCAAGGGAAAGGAAATTAATGAAAGCAAAAAATAGAAAGTTTTTTTATATATAAGAAATGGATATTACTTGGTATATAAAAAAGAAAGACTTGTTAGAGAAGAAAAATGGAAATATAAATAGTAAGGTCTCTTAATTGAAAATATGTGCACGCAGTGATTAGTAGAAAAACATTCCTAGGTGGTCACTAGAGTCACATTGAAAAAGTATGAAGGGTATCTAGCTACTATTGGGAATTGTATGATTTGTGAATATGCTGCTATTGAGAATGTAAGAGAAGTTCTATAGTATGCGTATTATTTTGATGTTGCATATGTGAAAATATCGTTTAATTAGATTGTGCATACTAGTGAGAGAGATGCATTGCTTGATAGTTTTCTTTGAGAGGAAAATATTTTTTGAGAGTGATTTGGGTGTATGGGAGTTTGGGTTTTGAAAGGATTTAATTGAGTGTTTGTAATCGATTGATTTACTAGCAAAATATTGATGGGTAAATGGTGGAGGTAGGTCCCAGGATTAAATCACATCATATCTTTATATCGATATATTTTTATTGATTATTTTAAACTATTGTCATACGTTGATATTAGGTATTGTGTATAAAGCGATATTTTTCTCAACACAACCCAATAGAAAATCACAATTTATATTATTTTACTGATATAACCTTATAAATGACAAATATATTAAGCAATTAAAACAACTAAAATGATATTTTTTATTATGTTAATATATCACATTAACCATATCACATGATATAAATAGTTCATTGAATGATCTCTCCTTTATATCATTTTGTGTGTAATTTAAGTAGGTATTTAAAATTTATTTGGAATGGATGATTTGGAAAAAGAATTTATAAAAATGAGGTGTAAATCACTTTATAATGTAGTGTTGAGATAATTAAGGATAGGAAATAAAGAGCAATTTTAGGGATTCGTTTAAATAATATACTAAACATTCTTTTTTAATCATTAGATATGATCTAATGATATCAATAAATATAAAGAATTCACGAAAACTTTAAGTTTAAATCTCCTCAACAGGCAAGCGCTTTATGGTTTGGTCCCTTTTAAATTTCTTTGACTTATTGGGGTTGAAAAGTTATAGCATTGGTGGAAATATGGGATGAATTGATGATTAACTAATTAATATAAAGAGACAAGATTTTAAATTTTTTTTGTGTTGATTATAGAGAGACGAGATTTGAGTGCATTAAAATGCACGATCCGAAAAGAAGTATAGTTGCATTATCATTGATAAAAAAAAATTTATCTCATTTATAAATTATTATTAACTTATATGTATTTTATATCAATTCATCTCATCAATTTACAATTGATTGTTCTAAAATTTTATCATTTTTTGGTAGAATTATATTTCATCACTTAAAGGATACCATACTTGATTTAATTTAAAAGAGCACAATTCATACAGACAAGCGTTTAAGAACATGTGAGGTTATGCCATGAAAGAGAAAGGAACCCATGGTGCTTGTGGGTAAAATTTGGTGAACTGGAGGGACAAGAAGTCATCAGAGGTCCGTAGTTGTTTACAGACTAATCGTATTGTTCTCTTGAACAACCTTTAATTTATCAAATCATCTTTGCATACACCCCTACTATCATTTATGAAATCCTCTTCCACTCAAAACTGATATTTAGAGTAGCAAAAGAACCCAAAAAAAAAAACAGAAATCACAAGAAAAGTCGCTCATGGGAACTCACTCTTAAATCATGGTTTATTTCATTTCACAGTCAGATCCTATCCAAAAAATATATATACTAGCAAGCCCACAATTTGGTCTGGTAGCAACATGTCGTGTGTACCTTGTTTATGTTTGGGGATTTTCTGTGAGTTTACGATTAGCTACGCTGTGATATTTGCAATATTGACATACCAGGCATACTCTAAGAAAGGGTAAGCTTGGTGCTAATTTCCTGCGTTTCTTTGCAAAGAGTCTCGCCATCGTCGTTGCCATCTCTTTGACTCAATCCCAGCTGCAAATCCGGCAACCATTCCTTGTCTTTCCGCAGTTTCTCTTGATTTGGCTGCATACAATGCAACAAGAGTATTATTTTACCTAAAAAAAGAAGACGAAAATGGTGAAGATGAAGTTTATATTTGTTGAACTCTAATATTACCTTAATTCGAAACGGGAGCTCAAAATCAAGCTTTAAACTATTGGAATAGTTGCGAGAGTCATTGGAGTTTGATAGATGATCGCGTACGCTTGTGTTGTTCCCGACCCTCCATTCAGCTGGCCCTGCAAATGCCGGCGTGGTGCCGAATTGATGCAGTACTGTCTGTGAGCCAGTATGAGGCCAAGCAGTATTGGAAGGTGACCTTCTCAACTTCCACTGATGATTGCTGATAGTTTCTAATGGAGGCCACCTTTTCTCTTCCAGAAACTGGCTGGGTCTCATCGGTGTAATTCGACTGTTTGTATCCATTAGTTGAATTGGGTTTGATTCCGTTGACCTCCCTTGAGTTTGAAGAGTTGTTGACAACATTACTTCGTTGCTTGTTACGGAATTTACTGGTCTTCTGAAAGGTTGGTGATACCATTGCTGGTGCCTGTTAAAGAGAGAAAAAGATAGCAAACAAAATTTTCATAACTGGTTTTCAGTTCTAATTTCTATGTTGAATTTTCTATTTAAAGAATTGAAAATGTTGTAACACATTAGATGTCTACACAATGTTTGTACAACATATAAATAAAGACTAATTCAATTAATGTATTGTAACTAACCCATTTAGCATAAATTTTTATTTAAGCATTTTGGAGACATTGTTTAGAGTTCTAATGGACAACCAGCATTATTATCTTAAAAGAACCATGCAAAGCAAGAGGACAAATTTTTATCTAGTAGAATAAAAGTATATTGAACGTATATGTACATGTATATATTACCTTGAATCAATGGCCTTTGTTTGTGAGTGTGATAGGGAAAAGGAGGGCTGCAGGAGACCTTGAACAAGACTATGATCGTAATTGCTGCAGTTAGTTGCTAGAATAATTCCACCATTCGCCATCTTCAAATGTTGACGAGGACTCATTGAATGATGGGATATCTGAGAAATGCGTCCTCCCTCATGGGTTGATCTGTATGTACTTAATACTGTGAAGCAAATTAAATCAAATATTAATTTATCAAATTGGAGAAACTTTGCTTATTATTTTTAAACTGCTAACCCTAACTGCACGACTTTCCAGATCTTTGGATTTCTACCTGATTTTGCTGATATGAACAAAAGCTAAATGATGCAAAATCAAAAGCAATCACAAAAAATAATAACTTTTTAAGCCTTGTAAGATGTTTTCTTCTTTTTCTTTAAACCTTTGACTAATGTATGTAACTGTCTGTTGTTAACCACACATCTACTGTTATTCGTTTAAATCTATTTCTGGTCACTTGAATTTCAAAATAGTGTTATTCACAAATTGTATTTTTGATGACAAATTTACTTAACTGGATTATGTATATTGTTGGAAGCACTAAATATGTGCAAGTATAGTAATTTAGATCTTTTGACTTTTTTTGTTGATTTTTGTAATTTTTTTATAATTTAATATGTAAATTCTAATTTTTTCTTTTATTACTTTTTTTCTCCCTTGCTTCTATATTTATCTATTTCTTACTGCATATCCTAACTTCCTTGAAGAAAGTTAAGGATCCCAATCCATGGGTGTGGCGTTCTCATTATTTTCCTAAGTTGATCAACGATGCCCATGCCTATGTTGGGCTCGACGTGTGTGAGATATGGTGAGGAATTTCGCACAACTTGTAGGCAAAAATTTATTCCGTTCTATTATTTTTATAAACTAAATTTTATTAAATATTTATTTAAAAATATAAATTAATAAATTTATTAAATTTTACATATTAAACTATAAAATTTAAAATTTTAAAAACCTAAATAGACCTTTATAAGCATTTAGCATCTCCTCTGGGAGGAGGTACTTTTTCCAAATGTAATAGAAAAGAAGAAATAAAAGGGAACAAACAAGCTGCAACGTTAATTCCTAGCTTCTTACACACATAAAAGGTTAACTAGGACGACCCTCACCTTGGCCAGCCTCATCAAGTTTCTTGCTTCTATACATCTGAAATTAAAATTGCATAATCTTTGAAGATCATCAACTTTAAAGCAAAATTAATTCAAAGAGTATTACATCACAAACCCATTTTCTTGTTACCTGCAAGTGACTCTTGACATGAGCAATGCTTAGCCCTCTCACATTCATTAGCTGAAGCACCAACTTGGGTGTTGCTCCTGCATCAATTAATTTATGCAAAGAGAGTTTTAAGAACACTTTTACTATTAGGGAAAACGTTTTCCTTTCATCTACAGCTATATAATAATATTAATATACATATGTATGTACTTACTCTCTTGACCACCAAGCCTTTCAACAGCATGCACAAAGGAGAGATGAAGGTCAGGAGTCCACCGAAGCCTAGGCATCTTTGATCTAACGTACTGCCTCACGACGCCTTTTCGTTCATTGCCTTCTCCTGATGTACTCATAATAGCCGAAGAATCCTCATCCTTCGCTTTCTCCATCTCCTCATCAGGTGTGAGCTCACAGGCCTCATCCGTTTCATTGTTTTCTTCACTGCTAGCTTCTTCATTCAAGTCAAAGGACGAGCACTTCTGGGATGACCCTAATGAAGTGTCCTCAGCCTGCTCTTCACTCCTCCCATTTTCATGAATTCCCTCATATCGTTCTGACATTTTTATACGTTCTCGTTGCTGAGGATCACCCCTCAAGCTAGGCTCTCTCCAACTTCTTTGTCGTTTGCAGAGTTGGCATTTGACTGACACAGGAAATATATAAATGTACAAAATGTAGTTGGCTATAAATAAGAATATGAGGACAGGCTGTATTTTATGCTTACTATAAGAGGAAAAATGGTATAGAAGCAACTAAAATCTCTACAGCAATTACTGTGCTTTAAAACAGTTAAAACTGTGCACCTAAAAAGGATGTACTGGAATGCAATATACATATAGACACACACAGACATATGGCGAGGGCAAAGAACAGTGGGAGTTGTTGCACAATACATTGATTACGTATCCTGATATTACCGTACATGTATTATATCATCTTAACCGTATAAATAATAAATCAGAAGTAAAAATTTTACAATAAAGAATTCATCTAATTTCTTTAACCTCAAAGTTGTGTGTAAAATTTCCAGTGAATGTCAGGCTCATATCTATATATTTTAAATGTTTGTTGACTATTTAACAATCATTTTTATGAAGCACTCAATGGAAGTCACGGAATGATTGAATGTATTTCTTTGTGCAGAATTATAGGGAAAAGAAAATGGAAGAATTGAGGAAGATGTTCGTAGTTTAACTTGTGAGAGAAAGGTTGGAATTATGTGAGAAAAACCCAATGGGTTAGGTTGTTTTAATTCTTAATTAGAAATCGTAAGCGAGAAAAGGTGTTCTTGAACCACAGAAACAACAAATTTCACAGGCTGCAAGGACTTCAACAGGAAAAGGGGACCTCAATGATTTGCAGCATATGATGCATAATTGGAAGAGAAGCAAGAAGAAAACAAGTAGGAAGAGAGCAGTGCATATTGAGATACACATGAAAATCACTTTTCTGGACATGAGAAAGCACAGAAGTGAGGGAAGGGGATAATCGGATTATGGTTCTTAAGTGGACTAGCACACTTAAAATTTAAAGGTGCCCATAGGAAAGATGCAGCCATAAAAGAGCTACATATGTATATATATATATTCACGCACAAATTCTGCACATTTTTTATTCGGGTAATGCACTCAAAAGGAAAAAGAAGTACTGAAAATTATATTTGCTTTTTCAGAAATCATTGGACTTAACTAAGAAATCTTCAATAATTAAGTAATTGCCTGTGAATCACAAATCTCAAGTTCTTTATGCAGAGACTGAGAATTATACTTTTTTGCGTTTTTTAGAAATATTGGAAGAGTCATTATAATCATAAGGAACAAAAAGCGAGGGAACGTTGATGACCGAAGAATAAGAAAAACCAAGAAGAAGAATCATCATAATCTAATAGGAAAAAAAAAAAAGAAAGAATCAACTAACCGAAACAACTAGAGAGATTGTTTTTCCCTTTTGCCCTAGATACAAACCATTTAGGATATTGATGATGATTAAGAAGTTCCTATATCCTTTCTCTTCCAAGTCCCAAGCCTATAGATCATATCTGCAACTGCATATTCAAACATGATCTTCAATCACTCGTTCCCCAGAAGCTAGAACTGAAACAACTAGACAGATCGAGCGCTGGTAGTCCTTGAGAAAGCGTAATCACCTGTCTGGTTGGTGGGTCGAAGGGGAGGGAAGGGGGGGCAGAGGTAGAGAAAGAGATATGTATATAATTTGATACCTGGTTTTGAGATGTCTTTTTGGTATCATTCAGCAGCAGAATTAGAGTCATCAAGATTAAGATATTAGAAAGACTTTTATGGTTCCAAAGGGAAAAGAAAAACTTGAGAATCAACAATTTTATTCGGACAGACTACTTGTTCTCTTTAAATTGTAATAAACTCAAATAATGGATACAGATGCGGCTGGTCCCTTTGTACTGTTGCAAATCATGTGACAACTCCTACGGTTCTCTTTTCTCTTCTTCTCCCAGTTGTCTAAAATCTACCTCTTTTTCTGTCTCTATCTTGATTGCTCGTGATTATCTTAATTGTTTGACCTCTGCTAGAGACTTCTTTGTTTGTTATTTTTGTTATAATATTTTGTCAAATTCACCAAGCTAGTAACTATATATGACCTCAATATTGGTGCAAGTATGTCGTGGGGTCCATCCCTTCATCAACCTTTCAATATCTCCTCACCTAAACTAAGACTTTGTTTCCATTTCAACATCGCTGTTTTCTTGTCTCTGTGTCTAAGTTCTTAATAGTCACTTTTTTCTTTGTTAAAATTAATTTTAATTAATAGATATATATACATTTATCATGGATTGAGATCTCCTTCAGTTGGAGACCTGTCTTTTATAAACTTAAGGTAATTTTTAGAGAAAAGTAAGTTTATTTGTGATGAAATTAATTTGTTCTCACTCATTTTTCAACAACCTCAAAATTTTTTTCTCTCTTAAGTTACCTTACAATCAGTTTCAACTATGAGAATTCTAATTTGGCACTATTAAGAGATCAACTATAAAAAAATCAAGTTCACAGTGCTTTAGTGGAGAAGGGAGAGAACCTAAATCTCACGTAAAAAAGGGATAACCTTAGTAAAGACTATATAAGTGTGGATTTGAGAAGCTTATCAAGATGTGCTTATAGGAATAGAAGCAGGCAATATGTCTTGATGTTAGGTCAAGTCATTACACTCTGATATTAGAGCTGATCTTCATCATTGATCCCCTTCAATAGATATTAGATTGGAGGATAGACCTTCAAAAGCACAGCCTCTTTGTTATGCATGTGTAACTGTGTCTGAATTTTGGTCTGTTTTGAAAAATATTAACTATTGAAACCTTAATAATGCAGTAATGTGGGGGTGTGTGAATGTAAAAAATAGTCAATTATGGTGGGATACGTGCGAAAACAAGGACAAGTATAAATTAGCTTTTGGTGCACTTTCAACGGCAACTGGCAAAATATACAACTCCATACATGCACATTTGACAAATTGCAATTAACTTTTCTAAGTGCATGAGCTATGACTGGAATCTTGACTCCAGCTTGTAGACTTCAATGCATGGGGAAGGGAAAGAAAACATTATATTAGTGATTTCCTAACTTGTTATGTGCATTAAATAAAAATTAATTGAATAAAATAAGTCATAGTCCAAGCATGATGTGTCGTAGTCAAAATAAACCTGGCATTACTGATCCTTTGCACTAAGATCAGTTATATATGATCCGTAGGTAACATTTCACCTTTTTAACCTGAAAGTTCATTGCTGTAAAGAGAATGCATTGCGGGAGGAAATTTTTACCTACTTGTTTGACAATTGAACGTTCTTCTAAAGGCAATCTAAAAGAGGGAAGGGGGAGTTGGATTTTACATCAACTTTATTGACTTCTGATGCACCCAACTCTTTTAATTTGTTGAATACCTCAACCATATGCAGTTTAACTTATCACTGTCTTTGTCAATCCCAAATGCCGTGATTAACACTTGTCTTTCCTACTCAAGCTTAGCTTTTGTTGAAGAGGGAAAAAATGCTCAAAGTTTAAGAAGGCTACATTTTTTGCCAATACAGTTTAAATTTATCTATCATCTGACAAAATGGGCTGGCAAGTGTTTGTAAACGTGTGCTTCCGGTCAGTAGAGGCTTGAATGTTGACCTCAACTATATTGAATGATTGTTTGATCCAAATTGATAGATATCCATTATTATTCCATTTATGCATCAAAGTTCAATGCAGAAACTGAGGAAGACATCAAAACAAGTTTGGTAATTCTACATGGGGAAGGTGGGAAATGCCAGAAAGTAGAAACCAAACAAAGAAAAACTTGTCTCTCCCATAATGTGTGCTGATCATCATGTGGACAAAAGTTTTGATAATTTCCCCTCCCATCCAAAATGGTTTACTTCCCAAGGCAATCCTCGAAGGAATTTAGGCTGTTCTGACCAAAAATGACAAAGGGGGCCTACTTCTTTTAGATTTTGGGACAGCAAAAGGAATCAGTACTGGAATTAGGTTTGGCTAAAAGACACCAAATTATTGTTCGTTTTGCGTGACATGTGCATATTACTGCTAAGAATGAGAGAGAAAGTGATGACAGATATTCGAACTAGAAGAATTAAAGTAAAGGGTTCGGCAGGCAGAGAGCTACGTGGAAGAGAAGGAAAATGAGATGGGCTAGCCCATCAATGACATTTACAAATTGAATATATGTGATGCACTTCTTCCATTCTCACGTAATAACTTTTTTATATATAATATATACACATACACATGAGGCCCGTTCAGACTTTCCTTGAAAAAAACACTTACAGAATGGTTTTGTCTCCTCATGTACTGCGTAAGAGTTGACATTTCCCAATGTATTAATCATCACAAGAATCTTTCAAAGAATTAGGCGTCTTTTCTATTATTTCATAGATGCAGACGTCCAACCTAGCATTACTATATGCATCAGCCATCTGCAAATATTAAACATATAATAACACAGTACTAGAGATTAAGCAATTTTTAATTTTTTATTGACTTAGAAAGGGGAATCATGTCTGATAATACTACCAATCTAGAGTTGAATATCAATTTGCCAAGGTATTATCCCCTTTGTCCTTTCGTGATTGTTGTGGACATTATCTTCTTGGAAGAAATTAATATTTTTATTTTTAAGCTTATTATAGAGTAAGAACTAAGTAGTTATCAACTCATCGAACGGATTTTAATTTATTTTTTTTTCTTTGGAAGTATAGGGAAAGTTGCATGGGATTTGAGCTGTATTGTAGTTGGGAATCGATCATTGACTGAAGAATCAATGTATGGCCAAAACATTGTGATTATTAATGCTAGTTTCCTGTGTTTTTTAATTTACAAATGACGACTACAGAACTGGGAAACCATGAAACTTGTAAAACAAAATACATAAAATACTAATGATCACAGATTTTATGTCTAATATTTTATATCTACCCATTCGTATGTATAATTAATTTGGTACCTCTATTCTCACACATTTGTTCTCAGCAATTCTCATTTAAGAAATTCATATTCTTATAATTAATTTGGTTTAGCTTCCATTGAAAAATTAATGTAGTAATACAGTTCTATGACTTGGGTGCTGTATCGAAGCATGGATTTGGATCCATAACTCTAAAATGTCAAAGCCATTGCAATTTTGTTTCATACTATTTTTTACCTTCCTTCGATTGTTGAATTAATTTATTATGGGAGCATTTTATAAAAAAAAGTAAATACAAAATTACAGTAACTTTGATATGTAGTTTAGTCTGCACTGGTGGGCTCAGCTGGTTTGACCAGAAACAGAAACCAGGCCGACGACCAATCGAGTATGTTATAAAAGTGAGTAACAAATCCCCCTATGATCCAACTGCGATGGTTTTCTTTGAAATGGCCCAAATCCAGTCTACATATGTAATAAACCCAGATTATTATGAAGCCCATATTGACAGTACAACCTTAATAATAGGCTAAAGCCCGAACAATGGGACAGAAATGAGAAAGATTCTTTTATGGGCCGAAAGGCTTACGAGCTGCTCTCGCGCACAAGACCATGACATATATTACAGAAAAATGGAAGACGCAAAAGAGCAGAAATAAAAATTGTTAATGTACTTGTCCATGTTCAGAACGAAGTTGCAAATGGGTTGGGATCGTGAGTAGAAAATACATAAGGTTTTAAACGTAAGGTAAAACCAGAGGAAGAAAGAGAAGGT
The DNA here is from genome assembly GCA_037013595.1 of Dicorynia guianensis. Lineage (NCBI taxonomy): Eukaryota > Viridiplantae > Streptophyta > Magnoliopsida > Fabales > Fabaceae > Dicorynia > Dicorynia guianensis. The sequence goes on from JASUAB010000011.1 coordinate 9,630,950, forward strand.
GTGAAAAGATTACCAAAAAAAAAACAAAAAAAATAGGAGCACCCATTGCCAACGTTTCGGCTCAAAAAAGTCACCACTTGCAGCAAGGTTGTAACTTTCTTCATCAGGATAAAGCCAAAAACAACATAAATGCACACTAATTAAGCCCCATTAGTTTGGCTGATACTCACAGTGGACACCAGAAAGTGCCTGAAATTAAGCTGTCTTTGTGGAAAAAGAGGAGAGAGGGATAATAGAAGAAGGGTTAATTGCGGGTAGGAAACAGAGTTGCAAACTGCTGGGATTAAAAGGAGTAACAAAGTTGTTGTTCCGGGCATGAACAGAGTCACGGCAGCGCATCCCTGTCTAAAAAACTATTGACCGCACTGATGTAATGTTTGGAATGTGAGTAAATTAGATGATTCTGCTGAAATACATCTTGCATCATGTATAAGCTTAGCATCCACTTCATCAACGTTACAAGTTCGTGAAAGCGTATAACGTAGAAAGGTTTACCAAGCACCACTGTATCATGGAGATGCTAGTAACTCATAGTTTCGGTATATAGACAGTAGGAGGAAACTTAATTAAAACCAGGAGGAATCAACCTCACATTCCTCATAACTACAAATTTGAGGGTTTCCATCTGTAAAACCACCATGTAGCTAGCTTCTATGTAGGAGCATACAATTGATCAGCAACAAGAAAATCTGGTATTGCTTCTTTGAAGGGAAAACTTCAAGGTGGAGTTGTAGTAGATGAAATTTTATGTAATGGAGAAAAATGAGAGGGTGTGGTCCATGTAAATAGATCGTCAATTTATAGCACTAAAAGGTTTCATTTATTGTCAGTCACGCAAATTTGATAACGCTAAACTTGAAATATGGTTGTAGATTCCTTTGATGCATGCATTTGCAGAGCCTAGTGAATGACAAGTCTTTAATTGATTGTCGCATACGTAACTGACTGATCATGCTAATTATAAAAATATATTAATAAAAATTGAATGACATTAACTTTATAACTGGTTAAGGATTCTTTTGCATGCTTTGTCCATGACACATCTCTATACTAATTGTATTATTGTCTTAGGTGTAACTAATAATATTAATTATATAAAATTATCAAAAATTTAACGTTAATTCTTGAAATTAAGCAATTATTCCTTTACATGCATGAACATACGAAAATTTTGCTTGATGACATTGAATAAAAATTTAATAACATTGACCTTATAACTGGTCAACGATTTTTTTGCATGCATGAAAAGACAGAATCTCTGTCGATGACATCTCTCTATGTTAATTGTAATATTATTGTATGTGTAACTGATAATGTTAATTATATAAAATAAATTATTACAAATTTAACGTAAACCATGACAACTGGTCAATGATTCCTTTGCATAGACGAAAATACGGAACTTTTGCCCAATGGCACATTTCTAAACTAATTGTATTATTGTCGCATGTGAAACTGATAAGTTAATTATATAAAAATAAATTATTAAAAAGCTAAAAACTTTAACCTTGTTAACTGGTCAACAATTTCTTTGTATGCCTGAGAATACGGAACCTTTGCTTGATGGCACTTCTCTAAACTAATTGTTTTATTGTCAAATATGCAATTGATAATGTCAATTATATAAATACATTTTTAAAAATTTCATGTTAATCTTGACAACTAGTCAATGATTTATTTGCATGCATGGAAATATAGAGCATTTGCCCAATGATACCATTCTAATTTATTATCATATGTGCAACTGATAATGTTAATTATATAAAAAAAATTAATAAAAATCTAACGTTAACCTTGACAACTTGTCAAAGATGTCTTTGGATCATAGAGAACCTCTGCCTGATGACGCCGCCCTAAACAAGTGGTATTATTGTTCTATGTTCCACATATAAGTTAATTAACAAAAATAAACTATTAAAATGATAATAACATTAACCTTGATGTATGTGTAATTGATAATGTTAATTATATAAAATAAATTATTAAAAATTTAACATTAAACTTGACAACTGGTCAATGACTCTTTTGCATGCATGAAAATACGGAAGCTCTATTGATGATAGTTCTCTAAACTAGTTCTATTATTGTTATATGTGTAACTGATAACATTAATCGTACAAAAAATGACATTAGTCTTGACAATCAATTAATAATTCTTTTGCATGTATGAAAATACGAAACCTCAGTTGATGACACTTCTCGAAACTAGTAGTATTACTGTTGTATGTGTAATTGATAATGTTAATTATATAAAAATATATTAGTAAAAATTTAATTGCATTGATCTTAACAACTTGCCAATGATTCCTTTGCATGCATAAAAATGTGAAATCTCTATTGATAACACCTCTCTAATTTAATTGTATTATTGTTGTATATGTAATTGACAATGTTAATGTTAAAAATAAATTATTAAACATTTAATAATGTTAACATTGACAATTGATCAATGATTCCTTTACATGCTTGTAAATATGGAGCCTCAATGAGTGACACATCTCTAAACTAATTGTATTATTATCTATGCATAACTTATAATGTGAATTTTAAAATAAATTATTAAAACTTTAATAACATTAACCTTGATGATTTGTCAATAATTTCTTCGCATGTATGCAAATACAAGGCCTCTAGCAATGACACTTCTCTAATCCAATTGTTTATTGTTATATACGAAATTGATAGTGGCAACCTGGAAAATAAATAATTGAGAACTTAACAAGAAAAAAAAAAAAAACAAACATTTATGAGTGTTTTGTCAATAAAAAATTTGTGGACTTTTGTTGCCCTTCTATCACGATGGATTTACTAGAGGGTTTGTAAGACATTGAAATAGGTATTGTTATTGCTAAGTTTCTTTTGGATGAGAGGTTAAGGATGATGCTGTCATACATACTAGATCCAGAAGAGAGTGAAATTGAAGACTAAAGATAGTGTGTGTGAAATTTTAATGGCAATACCTAAGAAAGTGGGAGATTTTTGAGTCAAGTGAATTGCCTTGGGTGACTTTATTTCCCTTGCACACTAGTTGATCCATACTTAGAGCACTTGCTTTCTTTTTATACAGGGAAAATTAGTCCTACAAAATTTTGTTTATAAATATTCATAAAAAATTTAATTGTCGATTAAATATTAAATTTATAGAATTAAACTTAATAAATTTTATAATCAAAATTTATTTTAAATGAAATTTTTATAAATTTTAATTTATAAAAATAAATAAACTTTTTTAATACATATCAAAGTCATGTGATAAACCCGACTTAAATACTCTAAGCTTGTTTCTATGCTCTTCTTCCTAGTTATTAATTACGTGTAGTGACTATGAAATTTGCTAAAAATTTTACTGCATTTGACATTGTGATAAAAATTATGGATGCCTTTCTTCTAGAATGGCAGCAATATTTTGCAAGAATTTTTTACATTAAATTTTAACAAGCTAAACTAAAAAAATAGAAATGTATTGATAGAGAAGAGATACAAAATGATATAATAGAATTGAATAGTAGTTTAATAAATTAACGCGTTAATAGAAAGCTTTCTATTAAATTGTACATATTATGGAGGTGGTCCCACAAATCTACCTTCCAATGCTGCGCAGGATGAAACTGCGTAACAATACGATTGGATAGAAAGCTTAGTTGAAACGGAGCGTTTCAGCCAAACTTCATGTTCAGTTGTATACCTTGCGTAAATGCAGAGACCGAAGAAACACACCGCCCTTCGACTAACCGTCAACTCTCGACGTGGTTGATACTTAAACGACCATGCACTCGAGGCTACAGCACGCAAACGGAGAGAAAGTGTGCGCGCGCGAGAATTGTGGGCCCGGTCAACCGTTCACGTAACAAAAGCGCGTCCGACTTCATCGGAAGTGGGGGTCCTTACCACCACTCCTTCTATGTTCTCGATCCTCGCCGCCGAGGAACCGTTTTAGTCACCGCCGATTTGAGTCTTCTCTGTGGACCCCGCCTTACTCAATCACGACCAAGAATAACTCGTTGGGACCCACCATTCTTCACTAATTGATATTTTCTGAAATATTAGAAAATTTGAGAGAGAAAAAATAAACGAAACTGAAAATTGAACACACGGGTTGTGGGGCGGGTGGTGGGGGTGATGAGAGAGGCAAGGGGGGAAACGGAAAACAGAGACATAGACAGAGACACAGAAACTCAGAAAGGGAAAGCGCCCAGAGGAAGATGGTCAAAGAGAGGGTCCTCTGAGATCATCTTGAGAAGGGCAGCAATTGAATAGAGAAAAGATCCAAATAAAAAATTATATATTATTTTGAAACTTTTGCTGCCTTTTTTCTGAGTCTCAATCTACCCCCACCCATCACCCCCAACCTGCATTGCAACCCCTTCCCCTGCAGCAGCACCCATTGTTCACGTTTACCAACAACTGCAGCAAATTGAGTTATTTTCCAGGACCTTTATCTCCCCTTTGCATGGTAATTTCACTCTCTTTATCAATGGCTTCCCCCCATACCCGCTTTGTGCTTTTTCTTTTTCTTTTTAATTTATATTGATACCCATAAAGCTTGCTTGCCAATGAGGTTATTCCTTCAATTTCTCAACTTTATCGTTTTCATCCATGTTTCTTTTTCTAATGGAAATTAGCCATTGGTTTTGTTGATTCTTCTTCTGCTGTGAAAATTTTCAGCTCCAATTATTTGCTGAGATTCACTGAGAGGAAATTATTGAGCCGGGTTATGCATTTCTTCAACAAGAGGTTGTAGACAGAAATTAAACTACAAAAATGAGGGACCCTAATGTGATCTTCGGACCCACGAGCCTGCATTACTTTGGTTTCCATTGTAATATATATTTTCTATAGTTAATGAATTTCTTGTGCTTGTTGCGAAGTCCGAGTAAATTAACGGGGTTATCTGTATAGGAAAACCTGGCGATTTTGTATATTTTATCGTATAGGCTTTAGACGCATATAGATACTGCCTCAACCACTGTAGCATTAGCTTCACAAGGCAATGGGGGTTAGATGGAACCCTTTTGGATTTTGGTTCAGAGTTTATATTGGTTTGATTTCTCTGTGGACAATTCGCACATGTTGGTCGCTTAATGAGGAAGGTGATTTTCATAGATTGCCTCTATTTCCCATTTTACAAGCATGCCTGTGATGCGTTTTTTGTATATTGATGTGCAACTTTCTTGTTGCGTCTGGAATGAAAATGCAGGATTGGCTTTGTTGGAGTTCAGGGCTAGAATAACTTCTGATCCTTATGGTGCTTTGGCAAATTGGAACCCAAATGATTGTGACCCCTGCAAGTGGTTGGGTGTTCATTGTGTCGACGCTAAAGTGCAAATGCTGTAAGTTCGTACGGTTTTTTCTCTCAAGTTTTCAATATCTTTTTCCTCTTTTGTCATCAAGCATGTTACAATTTTGTCCTCTAGTGAAGGCAAATACTTGCAGCTGTTCTCAATGTTAAAGGAATGCTGCCTTTATGATTGCTGTCCTAACAAATTCAGTGGGGAGTTGTATTGATTCAATGCTTAGATCATTTTGTGCCTTTCCTTTACTAATTGTAGGGACCTAAACGGGATGTCTTTGGAAGGGACGTTGGCTCCTGAACTTGGGAAGCTCAGTCACTTGAATTCTCTGTAAGGATTCTTCTCGATTCTATCATAAATTCGTTCCTAACATCCATGCTTTTCTTTTCATCCAAGACGCATCTGGTAGTTCTTTCGAACTACAACTGAAATTTGAAGAAAGCCAAAGCTTTGATAAGTATACAACTTAGTCCAAGAGCTAGATTCTCGTCGTCATCCTACATTTATGGTGTTAAGATAATAATCATGAAATGTGTGGAATATGCTTATATTTGTGCCCCAAAGTTAGGCTTTGCATTAAAACTGAAATATTTATCTAGATTTGGTGTTAACTTCGTTCTGTAACATCATTTTTCTGCTAAAATTCTGATTACATTGACTGGGACTAATGTCAAGACTACTGTGTTTGTGGTAAAAAATGTTGATGTCTTACTACTATTATCAGTCCCAGTTCACAAGATGGTGAAGGGCTGATTTTGACTTGTCACACTGGGGAAGTGTTGATGAATGGAAGTATGTTATACATTTGTAACACTTTCGTCGCCCTTAATTATGCTTTACCTGCAATCCCTTGCATCTGGAACTCAACCATCAAGTCTAAGATATAAATATCATTGGCTTGGGACATATTAGTCATAATAAATATTATTATAATTTTTGTTCCTTTTTTCTTTGTTCTTGCTATTTTGCCTTTCCTTTTCTATATTCAATGTGATGACATTTTCTTAGTACATATATTGCGCTTTTCTCTCCTCCAAACGTGCCAAGTATTAAGATTATTCTCTTCAAATATTCTATTTCAAAGAATACTTTGTTATATGGAAGCTTCTGAAATCCTTCAGAATTACTATGTTTTAAGTTGCACATAGTATCATATATCCAGCTGTTTGATCACTTCAGTTCCTTTTATGCTTTCTATTACAACATATTACGCCATTTGGTGTTTGATGCCTTAATAAAGACTAAATTATTGTTATTTGCCCACGAGGTCTATGAGGCCAACAAACCCATTTCACTACTTTTATTTTATTCTCACTTCCTTTCTTTCTTGCTCTGAAATAGTGTGTTATGCAAGAATAAATTTTCTGGTACAATTCCCAAAGAACTTGGGGATCTAACCAAGCTCGAGTTATTGGATTTGAGGGACAATAACTTGACCGGAAGTATTCCAGCAGAAATTGGCAGAATGTTGTTAAAACATCTGTAAGTGAACGCTATATCTAACTTTTATATTTGATTGGAATTCTAGGTACATTCAATTTAATCATATTTTACTCCAGGTTGCTTTATGACAATAAAATTGAAGGCAGTGCTTCTCAAGTGCTTGGAAAGCTCACATTGCCCTCTAAAGCACTATTTGTTGACAATTGTATGTCAACTATGACAGCTGAAATTGTCTGCATGAATCGAAAGTTTGGACACTGGTAAGCATATTATTATCTTTATTCTTTTTCCTGATTTAATGACATTGAAAGTTCCATTACTTGACTCCCCTCCCCTCTGTTTCACTTACATGTAGAGGGAAGCTTCTAAGTGACAATAATTCTTCATTATTTCAAACTTTTGTTCTTCTGTAAATTGTCATATCCCTGATGTTCCTAAATGATCTTTTCCAGCGATTTGGCATCATAAGAAAATACCTTACCACAAAGGTAGAAAAGTTTAATATAGATCTACTTGATAAAATCTTTTATATGCCCTTGCTGACTTCTTACAGGTCTATCCCTGAGGAATATATGAAGCATGGGGCATAATTAAACTAGTTTGTAGGTCAAACTAACAGAGGACAGACCTTTAAGGGTTGTAGGATGGGTTCAGATGTACAGTTATTCAAACTAGTTTATGGTCATTTATGTGAAGTTCATGTTTATTATCTTGGACAATTTGGAGCTCATTCTTTTGGAGCTTCTCAATTACAAAGTTCCTTCTACTGAATTGCATATTTACTCTCAGTTTGTTGCATCTCTTATCATTAACAAAATTCATCTATGTAGCTATTTGCTAATTTTCTGATTTTATGATGGATGGCATGGACAGTATGTGGCAGGGCAATTTCAAACATTGGAGCAAGGCTGATTCCCTAGTTATTCCAATCAAAGGAGCACTGATGACGTACCTCAATGCCTTGGCGCTACCACTGTATGTAGAAATCTTTTTCCCCAAATTAATCTCAATATAGATACTAATATTTTGTTCTTTGATTGTGTTCTAATTTCAAAAGTTGTATACTCTCTTTTTCAAGGTTCAAGCTAGGAAAGGTTACTCTTCATGGCCATGAAGAGAAATGCTGTGACAATCCACCTGGTGAGTGGAGATTTACAGAATTTCGCCTATTTAGTTAATGAAAAATTTGCTTCTGATTGGCAAATTGCATCATACAGGTTCGGATGAGCCAGAGATTCCCCAGAATGTACCAGCTCTTGTCAGTTTTGCTCGTCGTAATTTACTTGATCAATCCAGGAACCTTCCTGCTGCACCTGTTAGTGGTGGACCTACCGTGCAGATAATTTCTGTTCCAACTACCCTGAGTAGCGGAGCTTTCCCAGCTGTACCAGATGCCAAGGCAAAATACTCCCCAGAACCACAGCCTTCACCTGCTGATTTGAATCATGGGCACTCTTCCTATCCTTCTGCTGGAAATCATCAAAAACTTAGCGCTTCTGGGAATATATGGAAGTATATAATTATTATTGTAGTTGTGGCTTTGTTGGTCATTTTGGCTGTGGTCTTGTTTTGCATTTGTCATAAACGAGCAGCAAAGACCATAGGCCCCTGGAAGACAGGAATAAGTGGACAGTTGCAGAAAGCATTAGTGACAGGTAATATTCGGATAAGTGAAGAAACAATACAATTTATTGCATTGAGCTGCAAGATACATTTAGCTAAGTTGTACTAGCAATTGTACACGTCATATTTTTCAAGCTTATCTCCTGTTGTGGGGTTTTGAAACAATTCAGACCTGATAACTGTGCTTATGCAATCAAGTATATTGTTGAGTTGGTCTTGGTTTTACCCCTTTCTTTACTGTTTGAGGGCATCTTAATGTTGAGCATGACATGGTGGCATTTAAAAAGTCTTTGTGTGTGTTATCATAGAAATAGAAATTTGTTTAGGAGTTCACTAAATAAACCAAATACTGATATTCAAATAAAAAAGTATTGATTTATCATATAGGAAAAAAAACCTCGCCACAAGTCTATAACCTTTTCTATGCATGTGTGGACTCACCTGTTCAATTTGTGGAAGCATCATGTGCCTAATTAATTAGCAACCATTTTAGTAATGGCTCTGATTGTTTTGCGGTCACTAACATACAAAGAATGGAACTTGGCTGTTTCTTAATTGTGCTATGTTGAGAATCTCCCTTTCAGTCAAATTATGTCTCAGCTCTCTTCTTAAACTTATTATCTCAATCAATGACATGTAACTATGTAAAGAGTAATGTCCCTTGAATTAAAAATTACTATTAATTAATTTTGGTCACTATTGTGTCATGTCATTATTTGAAATGCAGGGGTCCCCAAGTTGAATCGATCAGAGCTGGAGACAGCCTGTGAGGATTTCAGCAATATCATTGATAGTTTTGATGAAACCACCATATACAAGGGAACCCTCTCCAGTGGAGTTGAGATTGCTGTTCTTTCAACTATTTTTGCTTCTTCCAAAGAGTGGTCAAAGAACTTGGAGATGGCCTATCGCAAAAAGGTTTGTTGATTTTGAAGTCGATGGAATGGAAAAAATTGAATCGAGAACAGAGCTCTTAATGCTCAAACTCCTCTATTGCTAATTTCTTACCTTTTTTCTTTCTATTTTTTGGTTGGGGGGATTGGGTTTCCAAAATGCTGCAGATTGATTTATTGTCCCGTGTAAACCATAAGAACTTTACCAACCTTATTGGCTACTGTGATGAAGAAGAACCATTCACTAGGATGATGGTGTTTGAATATGCTCCAAACGGGACCCTGTTTGAGCATCTGCATGGTAAAAATTTAGGATATACTTGTTGTCAGAGTTTTTCTGACTCCATTTTATGATATTGTTACTGATAGGGTGAGTTCTGTATGCCCTTTTTTTCTTGGTTCCAGTTAAGGACGTTGAACATCTTGATTGGGGTGCGCGTATGAGGGTTATTATGGGCGTAGCTTATTGTCTTCAACACATGCACCATGATGTGAATCCACCAGTAGCCCATTCCAACCTCATTTCATCAGCTATCTTCTTAACTGATGATTTTGCAGCTAAGGTATGCCCATTTGCTGTCTCTTTCTGGTTTCTTTCATTATGTCCTTGCCATAAAGTAACATATTCTTTTTCATTCTCTTTGGCTCTCTCAGATTGCAGAGATCGCTTTTGGCAAAAAAGTTGCATCACCAGCCAAGCAGACAGGAGATGAAGCAAGCCATTCTGATTTGCCTCCCCATGCCGATCCTCCAACAGATGTCTATAACTTTGGAATATTGTTACTTGAAGTCATTTCTGGGAGATTACCTTACTCTGAAGAACAAGGCCACCTTGTGAACTGGGTAAGCTTTAATACATTAATTGATTTTTACTGCCCCCTCCTCTTCTTTCCTCTTCTCCTTGGGTTTCTTTGCTTTGTTCTTCATTGGTAATCTGCTTTCTTGTTTATTCCAAACTAGCATTATTGTTGTATGCTTGTTAATAAATAAATTCTCATCAACCTCGTAGGCTGCTGAATACTTAAATGATAAGCGAAGCATCCGCTATATGATTGATCCCACGCTGCAGTCCTTCAAAAACAATGAACTTGATGTCATCTGTGAGGTGATCCAAGATTGCGTCCAATCTGATCCAAGGTTAAGACCAACAATGAAGGACGTAACTTCCAAATTGAGGGAAGTCATTGGTATTTCACCCGACCAAGCCGTTCCAAGACTTTCTCCTCTCTGGTGGGCCGAACTGGAGATTTTGTCAATGGAGGCGACGTAAGTTCTATCTGACTCTATTCTGTGTTGTAAGTCAAGTCTCTCGCTTAACGTTTATCAAGCTGCCAGAGTATGACTTGCCAATCCATGCTCCCGTTATTGCTATATCAATATATTTGTTACCCAAATTCTTTTGTTTTTTCAATTTTTTTGTTCTTTTGTAAGTCCTTATGATTAATACCATAGCAATTCAAGTCCTGATGGAAGTGTGGTTATGTAATCTATGCAAAGTGGGGTGCTGTAAAATGTATTTTTGTTATTCAAGCTTGGGATATAAAAATTCTAACACAGTATTGGGATCTCGAGTGAACATGCCACTTTTATATAGGTTTTGAAACTTTTTAGAATATAGTATTTGCTGATCAAGTTAACACCCTAGCCCTCAATATGCACTCTAATAGAAGAAGCCTTGGTAATGGTTTAGACTAGCTTAAGAGGTTGGGGTAAGGTTTATGTAGAGGTTTTGCATTGGAATTAATGTTAAGCATGTTGATAATGAATCAGTCAAGAAGCTGGAGCCCCTTGTCTAAAATTCAGCTCACCGATTGATCAGTATTGGTCAAGTTCAGCAGGGATTGATACAAAATTATTCTATATGGCATAGTCATTTGGGTCCCCAAACAGAAGAAAATATATCTATGTATGCTACCCTCTAAAATAATTCCTACTAATTAATCAGAGGAAACACTGATATTTATTGCCACGTCTTCAATTGATCGTATTCAGGGTGACTCACCCTTCAACCTTGGCCATTTGGCTATGTAACACAATTTATGAACAACTGTTTTTATCAAATAACAAGTTCTGGATTCGAACCGGCTCTCAATTTGGGAACTCTCTCACGCAGAACACCCTTCTTCTATGTATGAAAAGATATGAGATATAGAGATCGATGAAAATGCCATCTCACCAACTTTTTGACCCTCTTCTCTTCATAAAATAGAAACAATGGGCAAAGCATCAGAAAACAGAGTAGATGAAGTTAGGAAAGATACTGTTGGGGGTTACACTTGATGAAATTTGCATGCAAGCGTCACTTTCTCGGGAAACCCTTGTGAACAAACGTCACTTCCTTGTGAATTCTATACGCGCAAGCTTGATAGAGATTAGAGAGTTTCCCTCTGTCTCTGGACACTGAGTAACACCTGGTTCTGTTCTGTTCTGACTCTGTTGTGTTGTGTGGGGGTGGCCCTGAAACATGTACCGACTTCCACAGCTGCTGAACTCATCTGTCCGTTTGTGCATCCCATCAAATATTCATGGATATTATAACAGAAAAAGCCTTACGTTACATCCACCTTCTTTTTGGCTAAGATTACTGTAGTAATCTTGCCCTGTGCTGGTGATGCAAAGCTATGCCAATGCCATTATACGGATTGCTTCTTCGTGCTATTGCATTTCTGTTAGTTTTCACCAGTTTTGAATTATACATAAAGCTATTCTATATATATATATATATATATATATATATATAATTATGAACTATAAACAACTATTCTTATCTTGAATCTGAGTCGCTTATCTTATATGCAAGTGTCCGTTTCTGTTTAGCGGATGTTTAGAATGAGTCAAAGCTCAAATCTTTTCTCTTCTGTAAATTATGCATATTTCTTTATAAACTTTCACCGCAAAGAGAAGAGAGAATAGTGATTCTATTTACTTGTGATTCACAAAAAAAATGCGTCATAAACTGAATTTTTTACAAGAAATCAAATTGCAAACCCTTAATAATTTACATTACGTATGTATATTTTTTAATCAAATTATTTTAATTAAAATTAGATTATGTCAATAATTTTTGCAATCCCATTAGCTTCTCATTGTGCGTTTTACTAGGAAAGAAAATTACACATGTATTCATGTACTGTTTCTTTTTTTTTCTAAAGAAAAAAAATCATTAACCTCAAAGAACAGTGGGTAACTGAAACGAAAACCAACGACAGCAACAGCTCTGAAAAACTGAAACAAATAAATTAAAGCCTAAAGATGTACATGCACTTTTTCTTTAATTACTTGTTCTCATTCTGTTTAGGTGAAGCCATGTCTTTCTTCTTCCCCCATTGCCTCAGCCGAAGCTGCAGAGTAAGAATTGCAGCCAAGAACTCCACACACTGCATTGGAGTGAGCACATCCAGCACCCCTTTCAGTGTCTTGAGCCGCACACAATCAGCACCCTTCATGATCTTCTCTAACCCACCCATAACCCCTCTCAATGCCACTTCCACCAATCCATCCATCTGCGCCGCCGTGCCGTGACCGTTCCATGCCCGGCTCGACAGCTTAGCCAGCTCCACCATTTTTCGGTCAGCCATGGCTACCTGCAGCCTCTCCATCTCCCTTTCCACCTTCTCCTCCTCCATCCTAATCTTCATTCTCAGCTCCTCAACCATCCTCTGCTGCTCCTCGGTCATGTTAAACCTGCTGGGCCCCTCCGCGGCGGGCGGCGGTTTCCTGAGGGAATCCAGCAGCCGGAACACGGTGGAGGGCTTCCAACCGGTGACCCAGCCGCAAGCATTCTCCAAAGGACTAATCCAAACGGGGGAGTAGAAGGCAAGAACGTCTTCGCGAGCAGTAGCCCACTTGACACTGTAATATTCCTTCAAGTGGGCAGTGACAGTGGAAACCAAAGCTTGGAGATCTTGTTCAGTCAACAACACCAACTGGCTCCTGTGTTTGGAAACCTCCAGAAGCTGGTGAAGGATCTCTTCAAGTTTCCAAACCCACTTCTCATAGAACTCAGAGAACCTCTCCTCCACCTGGTTTCTCATTCTGAAAACTTAAGCTTGAACTGAGTACAGTAGGGTGTGGGTGTGAGAGTGTGTATGAATCAGAGTGTTTTTAAGGATAAAGAGGAGAAGGGGGTGTTGGAAGATTGGAAGGAATGGGACCAGATGGAGAAAGGGGCAGAGGCCACGGTAGGAATGGGTGTGGGTGATTAATTGGTGCATGGCTTACGCGCTGCAATTGCCTACTAGGGAGTTTCAAGGGATGTTTGACGCTTTGCACTGATAGAGAGGGACATCAGCGTACATCGCAGGCTTAGCAGCTTTCTTTTCGACACTCAATTATTGTCTCTTTTTTACGCCAATATTTAAAATTCTCAACCTTTGACTGTCTTGAAGCGTCGTGAGAGCAGGTCCGGATTAGCAACACCTGAAGCTTTTTCAAAGTGTTTGAAGCGACACGCGTCAGGCCAGGAGGGATTTCAGTTTCAACGTGGTGTATGGTTAGGATGTTTTCCCTTCCATGCGTTACGTAGAATCGAGGACTGAGATTATTAAATACTTTTGGTGATTAACTCTGTTTTTATTTTTCAGGCAACAGAGAGTAGTAATATTTTAGTAATAAATAATAGAATGCATATAATTTTTATTTTTATAAATTATTTTTGATGTATTAGTTAAGTAAGATATTATAATACAAGATTTATATTAAATTATGACAATACACATAGAATTGTTCTTAATTATTAAGTAAGCGATCAAGACTGCACATGCCAAATTGAAACAATTTCAACGTAGAAGGGAAAATTTAAGTGACGTGTTATATTGTAGGAAATTGTTGACAAGATAATAGATATGGATGAGGGGAGAATTTGAAGAAATTTAACACAATTGTAAAGTTAATGAGAGAAATTTTTAAAAAAGAGTTAATAAAAAATAATAAAATTTATCAATCAAATTTAAATTTAAAAATAAAAATACTCATCTACCTCATCTAGCTGTCCCCTTTGCTGGAATGCGGATGGAAGCTGTCCTTCATAGTTTAAGAGATTGCTTTGAAGCTCGTTGTATCTGGGAGGGTTTAACTGATGATCGGCATCTTCCATGGCTTTTCAGAGATAATTTAATTGATTGGTGCTCCAAAAACTTGCAGATAGATGGCAATGAAGATAGAATAAATTCATGGGCAGGTAATTTCATAACTGCATGCTGGTGCATATGGACTTGGCGTACCCTTACGTTGCATGATGACCAATTCTGTAAACCTAATAATCCTCAGTTATGGATTAGACAATACCTTCAAGAAATCTCTCAAGCTGTTGAAGATGTGGATGATCTCAAACAGCCGAGACAGGGAATAATACTGCAAATTCGTTGGATTCCACTAGTCGAACCTTGGATCAAAATAAACATGGATGCAACGGTTTGCGGCAGTCATTCAGTAGCTGGATGTGGAAGGTTTAGCTAGGGACTCTCAAGGACAATGGCTAGGCGGTTTCACCTGTCAGACTGGGATCACCGCAATAACAATGGCAGAAGAGTGGGTTATTCTTAAAGGATTAGAATTTGAATGGCAAAGTGGGTTTTAGAATGTCATTATTGAGATTGATGCTAAGATAGTCTTATCCAATATTCAGTTACAGGAGCTCCCTTCCCATAGTTCTCACCTGGTTACTCATATCAGAGCCTGGACTATGAAAAGCTGGCAAATTAAATTTGCTTATGTTTAGCGTGAAGGAAATGGTTGTGTAGATTGGCCAGCTAGAAGAACAGCGGATGTAGATAGTAGTTTTCATATTTTTTGATCAATTCCCATGGAGCTCAATTGGATTCTCTCAAAGGATCTGCAGGAATTGGGTATAACTAGCTAGGATGATTTCTTCAGCGTTATTTTCTGTTTGTCTCTGGGATTTTTACCCCTTATACAAAAATAAAAAATACTCAAATAAAATATGTAAAGATAAATATTGCCAATAATTGTTTTGACTATAAGCAGGTCTCCTCCTTTCAAATCTAAAACTTAGATTCTTCAATGACAACAATCATATTGTCGGGATATGTCGACAACATGCGAGCCTGTAACTCGTCTACAACTGACCTGCTTGTCCCTACTATCATTTTGGCAATACTTGTCACGTATAAGATTCTTTTCCAGGTTGATATCGATCCCCATCTACAACCAGAAACGATAAGATTATGTTGAGAGGGTGTACGCTGCAACTATACCCTCTCAAAAGTAAATCACACTTTTGTAATTTTATCTAAATTTTAAAGCAAAATTTATTTACTTTTATGAGAGAGTCTAACCTCAGCGTATATTTTCTTGATCTGAATTTATCATTTCTTATTTACAATAACCCTATTTCTTTATGTATGTATAAAGATCTCCTCCTCAATAATTATTTATGTTAAGAACGTAATTTTTGTTCTTTTGTAACAAGGTCCTGTCTTATTGAATCATTAAAGTGTTGACGTTAAAGATTTAAAATTAAAATATTATTTGAGATTAATAAGTAATTGGTATTGTAAAAATTAATTGTGTCTCAAATGATTATGAAACAAGTTATACATCTAAAATTTAATCTTCAAATTATTCTTATTAAAAAAAGTATACCGTTGAGTTTCAATCTTAATCGGAGAATAGCCACCCGTATATAAAAAAAAAAATTGTTGAACTAAATTTTAATTGATTATACTATTTGAATTGGTTTGATATTTTTAAAACAAATTGTAGTGTTGCTCAATATGCAGACGTAAACAGATTGCAAATGGCTGAAAGTTTTGCGTTGGTGTGTATAAATGAGTAAGACAGCAAGCGGCATGGCTATACCCATCACTCTTCACCAGAATAGGATCCACGGACATGTGGCTGCGTTGCAGGACTCCATAGCATTGCATTTTGACACCATTTTCGTGCATGCAATAGTAACTGCCCGCAACGACACGTCCGCATCTTCTAAATTGTGATTGATCATGCATAGTTAAACAACAATGGTTCAAATCAGTTTTCCCTAAGGACAAAATATATTTAAGGTATGCCCTCGTGGTTAGATGACTCACCTGATACGTGTCACAGTGCCAGTGGAGTAGCTTCAACTGCTAGTCCATTACCGAACCAAATCCCCTTTCCTACTCTGCATAATGCATACTGTGACCGTGACTTGCCATGTGGGATGCTTAAGCTCACATGGCACCCACATGGCCATCCTTTTTCTGCAATTCTTTGGTTAAACTGTATGGTGGGTGGTCCTAAATCTGTCTGGGACCAACTTCGACTATCCATCAATTTATCTGTCTTAATACAAATGGACAACATCAGCTGATGTGTACTGAGATATTCACAAGCCATCGTGAAATTAACGGGAGAGATGCTCTTTATTGACATTTCTCAGACATTGTCCTCATAATTTGGAATCTCTTGCTCATCAGCTTGCAAAATATTTTTCTTCTTACAATTGTATTTTTATTTAATTTTATAATTTAAAATTAAATTATTAAATTTTAAATATAAAATTATGAAATTCATAAAAATTAATGAGTCATCAACAAAGTGTTAATACAGTAAAAGTTGATTATATCTTAAGATAAAATCTACATTAAATATTAGTTTCAAATCTTTAAAATTATCCTTATTAAAAGAGTTAAAATTGTTTAACCCTAAATCTCAATTGAAATTAAGCCTCTTATAACTTATTATACTCGCAACATCATAATAAGTTATAGTATAAGTATTTCTTACAATAATTTTAGTTCGATTATTGATTGGCCACAGTTCTCTCATTGCTGAAGAGTACACTAAAACGGTACCACCTTCCCAACCAGACAATTATATGCACATCTGCTGTCATTGTCAAGTTGAAGAGTGTCCAAATCTGCTCAAAGTTGATTACTTAAGGGTTACGACAAGTCTTACCTAAATAAGTACTTATTTTCAAGTTAGAAATGTTAAAGGTTGAACGTCGGTTACTTCATTTTAGAAGTTTATTATTCAAAATTTGGGTTAGGTGAATTGTCACTCGGATTAATTGCTTGAGATGGTAAGGTTGTAACCCTAATAAAATAATATCACAAAACAAAGAAATAGAAGGGGCAAAAACGATGGCCTTTGCAAGATAAATTTTCATTTTATTAAGATGGATTGGGGATGATTGAAGAAAAAATTATTTGATTAATTTTTTTGTACAAATAAAATTTGGAACCAAGGATGTGGATGAAATATCAATTTTATGTGCCCCTTTGTTAAGGGAAATAATAAGTCAACTTCTGTTAGTTAAAAAACATAAACAATTAAATTTTGGCCTCTGCATCAAAATTTTTTAGTTTTATTATTTTTATAAATTGAATTTAATTAAATATTTATTTAAAATAATTTGAATTATTGAATTTATTAAATCTTATAAATTGAATTATGAAATTAAACAAATTAATACATCAAAATTATTTTTGTAAATATTTAATAAAACAAATTTAGTACAAATTAAATTTTCTTGAAACTTTACCCTACACAAGGGAAGTTATAAGATTCTATCTTCTATATTTTGTGTGAAAAATTGTCATGGTACATTTTGTGAAACTACCATTTCACATAATAAATTATGTGGGACTAAACCTTTATTTCATATGCATATGTTAGATGCAGGTACATCCAAATTTTGTTTAATTTCTGTTCTTGTCTCTCGGTCGACCTTTCCTATTTTTCTCCTCTACTTCTTCTTCAACTGCTACTCCCCAGAGGAAGTTTAGTAATTTCAGCAATCTTACTATACTATAGAACAAACCAAAACCTGACCAAAGCAATTTACAGCCGTCCATATATTATACTAAAATTAGAGTAAGGAAAATGTTTTGAAAAAAAAGCTCAGCCTCTATATATTTCTATTCCCCTACCCTCTTCAGCAGTTTGAACCCATTCCTATGTTTTTCACACGAATTCCTTTATTGGGATCTTGATTTAGTATTCTGTTGGCTGGAATTCCTCTCCAAAGTGATCATGGTTTTACTAAAATTAACTAAGCTAATTCTTTATCTCACCAACACAAGGAAATGAACAGCCCTTGACCGTGCCATTGAGCATGTGGTTCCATAACCCAGCTTCTCATGTTTCTATATTTTCCCTCTTCCTCCCATGGTTTTAAGTACTCAGTAGCAATGAAACGTAGAGCAGAACAGCCAGAAAATCCTCCGCTGCTTGGCTCAGTTTTCTTTCAAGCTGGAATCCCATGATTGTTTTTGCTTAATTATTTACAGGCAGAGGAGAAATGGAGAAGAAAGGAAAAATTTTGATGCAGAGGTATGAGCTTGGCCGCATGCTCGGCCAAGGAACGTTTGCCAAAGTTTACCACGCAAGGAACTTAAAGACTGGCCAGCACGTTGCCATTAAAGTCATTGACAAAGAGAAGGTTTTGATGGTTGGAATGAGAGACCAAATCAAGCGTGAAATCTGTGTGATGCGCCTGGTGCGGCACCCCAACATTGTGCAGCTCTATGAAGTTATGGCAAGCAAAACCAAGATCTATTTTGCAATGGAGTACGTGAAAGGTGGGGAACTTTTTGCAAAAGTGGCCAGAGGGAAGCTTAGGGAAGATGCGGCCAGAAAATATTTCCAGCAGCTAATTGGTGCTGTTGATTTCTGCCATAGCAGAGGGGTCTACCACAGGGACCTGAAACCAGAGAATCTGCTTTTGGATGAAAATGGGGACCTCAAAGTTTCAGATTTCGGATTGAGCGCATTATGGGAATCCAGGAAGAATGATGGCCTTCTTCACACAACATGTGGGACTCCTGCATATGCAGCCTCTGAAGTGATAACCCAGAAAGGCTATTGTGGAGCTAAGGCAGATACTTGGTCTTGTGGGGTGGTTCTGTTTGTTCTTTTGGCAGGGTATCTCCCATTTCCTAATAGAAATCTGATTGAAATGTATAGGAAGATTAGCAAAGGAGATTTCAAGTGTCCACAATGGTTCTCCCCCGAGGCAAGAAAGCTTCTTTTCAGAATCCTTGATCCCAATCCAAGCACAAGATGGAGTATTGCAAAGATAATGCAATACAAGTGGTTTAGAAAAGGGTATGAGCAAATTGAAGCACCCGTTTCCCCAGCGGAGGGTGATGATATCTCCATTAGCGATGTTCAGGCTGCTTTCTCTCCATCGGATTCGCATGGAAGCTCAATGGCAAGCAAGGCAGAAAGCCCCATGAGGCCATTTTGTTTTAATGCTTTTGACATCATATCTCTCTCTTCAGGATTTGACCTTTCTGCTCTGTTTGAGAAAGAAAAGAGTCCAAGACAGCAGGCTAGATTTACTAGTACGAAACCAGCCTCCACCATTGTTTCAAAGCTGGAAGAGATAGCACAAACGCAGAGTCGATTTACGGTAATGAAGAAAGATAATACTGTTAGAATGCAGGGAAGCAAGTCAGGGCGAAAGGGTCAACTTGGTATAGATGCAGAAATTTTTGAGGTTACTTCTTCCTTTCATGTTGTTGAGGTGAAGAAAACAGCTGGAGACACATTAGAATACATGAAATTCTGGGACCAGGACTTAAAGCCTTCTCTGAAGGACATAGTATGGGCTTGGCAAGGAAGTGAGCAGCAGCAGCAGCAGCAACAATACTAGCATCTAAAAAGTAAAACCTCTTCAGGTTTTTTTTCTTGGATAGAAGCTGCTCTTCCGCAAATTATTCTATTTAAGTTTCTCTGACTTCCAGCAAAGTTGTTGTCAAAGTTCTATCTATTATTGGTTTTTTCAACGTCTCTTTGTATATCAATAAAAATCAATCAATGATCCGAAAAGAGGATTTCTGCTTCGTTCCCGTGCCTAAAATTTATCTAAATTTCTACTCAGTAGATATATTTTAATGATTAGAATTTCAGCTATAAGATTCTGAGGCTTTCAATTAGTTCAAAACAAAGCTCAGAACAGCAATAATCAACCAATCAACTATAAAGCCAGGATGCCAAAGGATCCTTGTTAATTAGAAAAACATACGTCGGATTGTCTCAATTCTTGAAGCATAACAAAATGAAATGAAGACAAGCCAGAGATAGTTAATCCTTTTACATGAAATTTATAATGCCTTCAACACTAACTGATATAGTTGTCATGTGTTAACAGTATCCCTGCTTAAGATTGATAGTATGTAATTGTGCTCATTGTATTTTAATGCATGATCGTTATTTATTTGCTCAGATTAATTTCATAATTAGCTGTAAAGTTGACTTAACTAGGCTGCAACTTGGTTGGAATTGATGATCTGAATTGGTTAGCGGGATGTATGTTTCTAGCCTTAGAAGATGGAAGCAAATACAACCGTGCTAGAGTTGAATTTGTGCTTGTACTTACGAAAAGTTTCTTCACAGCACCTGGAGAAATGGCATCTGTAGACAGTAGGTAGGCATACTATGTGTATAAGATGCTTAAATATATGTAAATTGCAGATATCTTTTGCTGAAATATTTGGTTAAGTGGCAAACTAGTACTGAGGGATCAAACAATTAACATAAATAGTGATATGACAATAATATCTATGATGTCTCACAAGAACAACAGTAAGTAATCTGTCCTTCTGCTGCTAAAACTGAAACCATGTCATTTCTGGTTTAGGCAATCTGTAATGACGCATTGCATATGAAGGTTTGTTGCCATGCATGCATGCATACATACATACATTATATACTAATTTTATCCCCTTCGTGTCTTTCCCTCCTCTTTCTATTTTCCAAAGGCGTTTTTTTTTCATCTTCAGTAATAGTGCAATTTCTGTGCACAGGAAACATACGTTGAGCAGCTAGGTAATCCAACTGGGTGCAACAGCAGAACGCTTGAGCCCTTAGCATACAGTTTCCGTTTACAAAGCAGTATCTACTTTTACTCTCTCATAGTTGATGAAACTGAAATTGCATTCTCCACACCATTGAAATTTGAACGAATTTAACACCACAAAAATGAAGTAAACAAAATGCGCCGCATGGCCACTGTGAAGAATTCTGCATTGCACAGTTGAATATTAATTCATTAAGCAAACTGAATTTGGATAAACATGATACATGAACATAACTTGTACAACAAAGTATATGCTTTGGACAATGCAGATCGACACTAGCAGGTTGCTTTGCTTGACAAAGACTTTTTAATTATAAGGTTTACTTTTCTTTTCCCTTTTGGTTGACCTCCGGAAGAACAGCCTTAAGATCATCATGCTTAAACTCTGTTACGGGGGGTTATAAACTAAAATTAAATTCCTAATTATCTGCAACTCCGATCTATCAGTGATACAATTTGCATTAAAACTTTCAACTTTCATGTCTGACATTCCACCAAATTCTAGGAAAAATCTTGTCATTTCTATGTTATTATCTTTTCTGTTTGAATATTATCTCCTTAAAAAAAAAAAAAAAAAAGGAGGGTTTCAGTGAAAGCACGTCAGAGTCTTTATCAATGCATTGCCTCAAAATGGTGGCAAAACTGTATGAAAAATCTATAAAGCCATTTATCTAGCCAGATCAATTAGTCAAATAACTGACTTCCTCAAAGCCAACACTGAATGCTTTCTTATAAACCTCTAGATTTTTTCTTTTGTGCATTTGGCCGGTGGATTGGATAGTGATTGTTGTTTCCAAGATAGAGACTTCCTCAGTCACTGCTATATTTAGTTAAGAAACTATCTCAAAAGTTTAAACTATTGAATAAAAGTTCATGAATAATTTTATATTTGATCGCTCTAACATATCCCCTCATACAAAAATCTCTTTTAGACTAAAGTGTGAACAATTTTTAAGGATTGAACCCTTAATCATTTAGTTATAAAGCTCTGATATTATGTTAATAAATCAATTATTCGCAAAACTTAATCTATTAGATGAAAGTTTATGAATAATTTTATATTTTATCACTCTAACATATTTGGCATGCACATGTAGGGTGAATTAATCCAAATCACTACGAAGAGATCAAAATTTTTAGGCTATCAAATTGTGTCTCTTCCTACACTTTATCTTCTGGATGGTGGAAGGTTATTTGGATGTTGAAAGTTTATATCTTCAACAGTTTTTACTCTTAATTTTGGCTTAATGCTTGCTGCATCCCTTACTTGTGTCACAGAGTGATGTATTAGTAGCTAAAATCTGTGTCCTTTAGCTGCTACTTTCAAAATCAAGCGAAGCAATCAATCAAAACTTGACTGCAAATATACTAGTATAAGATTGGTTTGCCGTAAAGTGCTTCTGCTTGATAAAGCCAATCTCAAATGACATTGAAGAAATACACAGAAAGCGACATGTAAAACTTTCTATCAGCCAATCCAAAGAGGATATATGCTTGAAATAACGTAGCTTATCATACCTTCTTATTAGTTCACTCTTGATTTGTCCTCTATGAAAACGATCCGTTATCCACTGCATGTTTAGCATATTGGAATTCTGCCCACCATGTTCAGTCAACATTAACCACCAATATCAAATGCCATCCTCACTTAATGATGTGACTTCGAAAAGCTAGTCATTAATTAGCATTAGGATCTTAATCACTTTAATAGCAATTAAAAGAAGCAATTCATTCGAAAAAAAAAAAGAAGCAATTGTAGTCTAAATTCTCCTAATGACGTTCGATGTATACAATTATACAAATATTACATAATATGTTTGTTAAATATTAATAGAAAGTGATCTCGAATTGATTTTGTATAATCTTTATGCAATAAAATAATCTGCATCTAACATTACTCAAATTTTATTTTATAGTGTCATATGTTGGAAACAAGATTCATCTAAAAAAAATTTCTTTTGTCAACTAAGGCAGCAAGGTAGTGATAAGTTCTGTTTTTTAGCAGCATTTATATATTAGTATCCCATAACTATTGTGTGTTGGTTTCAAACTTGAAATTATTAATCCCATTGCCAAGAGTCCTTATATGACATTGTGCAGATTGAATAGTACTTGGCTTTGCTTTCGACTAAATTTACACAACTTCGCAAACCAGTACAAGATGGAAGTGAGGAATCTGTGTACAAGACAATGGAAATAGCATTTCCACAGCTCAAAAAGGGGATTGAATTGCAACAGAAAGCAGGGGAAGAGACAGGCGATAGAATGTTAGTAGTACGTGGCAAAGAGATAAGAAAGCTGCAAGACAATGGCAAAAGAAACAAAAATAACATATTTTTTTTTTAGGGGACAGAGTTATGGGAAATGCATCTTTAATTTAAATTGATAATCCTTTGGATTTTTATTAATGTATCGTTTTTTTGTTGGTTGCCTCACCCATTTGAGGCTTTATATTGAGTTTTCGTAGCAAGTCTTTCCTTCACACAATCCCTACTACAAGAGACTCTTGAAGTACCTCTCTGCAACTCTTCCTTCCTCTCATTCTTCGTCTCTCAATTTTCTTGCCTAGTCTAATGATCAATGTTTTCTATTTGCTAGATAAATGTAGTCAGGGTAAAGGCAACAACTTTTTTAAAATTTCACTCTTTCATGTGATATCAATTCTCTGCCAATTTGTCTGACTTCCAAATTATTATATTTTTATTTGTGTTTAAAAATATTGTTTAAAGCATTCCTCAGTATTTCTTTTTGTGTTTAAAATATTACTTAATAATATCATATTACTTATTTGTTATTATTTATGAATAAATCCCTCAGACTATTGAGTCATGGTTTTCAACGAGAAAAAAGGAAGATCTTTTATAGTTGATTCAATTTTATCCACAATCATTTCTCTGCAATTGAAATTCATGCATTTGGTAGTTAGCTTAAAAATTATAGTTTAGATGTGTGATTAGATGAAAGATTTTTAGAATTGAAGAACATAGGTGATCTCTTTCAAAAGGAAAAATCTACTCTTACAACTTCCATCTCACATATTCCTTATATCTTTTCGTGTGGATCTTTAGACTTATTCAATTCCATAATTCAATATGAAAGGTGCAATAAATTTATTGGTTTGGATTCTATATTGTGAAAAAAGTTATGAGAATGAAGGGATTTCTTTCAAAAATTAGTTGAAACAAAAAAATATTTATATATCCATTTATGTATTTACTTATTAGGTTAACCTTGATCCTATAAGTTGAAAGAGCATTCTTTGCAATGAAGATCATAAAGAGTCAAATTTGCAATTATATGGAGATAAATAGTTAAACGATTGCATAGCTACTTATATATAGAGATAAGGATATCTTTTATCTCTCATTTTTTATTTTTTTGGTAACAATAGAGAATAACATCTTTTAAAGTAAAGAGGATGAACAAATTTAATTTTGCAATGGTTTTTAAAGATGAGTTCATATAGACAACAATTATGAATATTTTTCATTTTTTATTTTATAAGAAAGATATATTACTAAGTAAGGTGCAATGAAAATATTTGTTTTACTATCATTCTTATTATTACTTACAATGGACAAAAGTCCTGAATCCGCCACTAGTTATCAACCTCCTGCATGTCTTAGTAGCTGCTCTGGAAAATTTTGGAGAGGTATTAGTTTTGGTTTATAAAAGAAATCTGCATACTTCAAATATGAGAAACGTAAATAAGCTGTGAGTTCAACAGTGAGTATCAATGTCTGTCATGGCAGTACAGCACGGGAGACACTGTTATAAATTCAGCTTAAGAAGGCTTTCGGAGAAAAATAATAAGCCCTGTTAATTAAAAATCCCAATTTTCCAGAACTTGTGAAATGTCAACATTTCCACAGTATTGTGTTCTTCTGGTTGGTGCTCTGGAGTAATGGTCTGTTTGAGAAACAAAAGCACGTACGCATACACATATACATGAGTTACTAATTTTATCCCCTTCGTGTTTTTCCCTCCTCTTCTTATTTTCCATTGTCTTTTTTTCCATCTTCAATAATAGTACAATTTCTGTGCACAAGAAACATAAGTTCAACAGCTAGGCAATCCAACCGGGTGCAAACTGCAACAGCAGAGCGCTTGAGACATTAGCATCTAGTTTCTCTTTAACATACAGTATCTGGTTTTTTCTCTCTATCATCGCTGATGAAACTGAAATAGCATATTCCGTACCATTGAAATTTGAAAGAATTTGACATCATAACATCATTCAGCTGCATCGGAAGTTATCTTGCGAGTTTTGCCTTAAGAATTCTAGATTTGAACCCCAAATTTTACAGTGGTTTGTGACTACTCCAATTACAAAACATCTAATCTGAAAGTCTTAGACAGAGAGTTGTTAGCCAGGTCAAAGCTATGGTTTGACTGAAAACCTTGTGGAACAAAAATGAAGTAAACAGAATGTGCCGCACGATCACTGCGAAGAATTTTGCATTGCACAGTTGAATATATCATTTCATTAAGCGAACTGAATTGGGATAAACGTGATACATGAGCATAATAAGTCTTGCCAGTTAACTTGTACATCAAAGTCTATGCTTTGGATAATACAGATTGACACTCATAGGTTGCTTTGCTTGACAAAGACTTTTTGCTTATAAGGTTCATTTTTCTTTTACTTTTTGGTTGATCTCTGGAAACATAGCCCCAAGTTCATCACGCTTAAAATATGTTGGGGGGGTTTATAAACGGAGATTAAATTCCTAATTATCTGCAATCCCGATCTATCAGTGGTACAATTTGCTTCGATACTTTCAACTTTTATTACTGACATTCCCCCAAATTAAAGGAAAATTCTTGTCGTTTCTATGTTATTATCTTCTTCGTTTGAATATTATCTCCTGTAAAAGGTATCTACAATATCCAGAACCCCCCATCTCCCAAAAACAAAAAACAAAAAAAAGGATGCCAGTGAATGCACACAAGAGTCTTTATCAACGCACCTACTCCTGTGCCTCAAAATGGTGGCCAAAAATTCTGGAAATCTCATCTCAGGGAGAAATTTTCCATGGAAGATTCATAGTTTTACAATTTCATAAATCTCATAGTTTAATATGTAAAATTTAATAAATTTAATAATGAATAAAAATAAAGTTATAAAAATGGTGAGATTACAAACAATAGTTATGTATGAAATATCTATAAAGCCATCTATCTAGCCAGATCAATTAGTCAGTTAACTGACTTCCTCAAAGCCCACATTGATTGCTTTCTTACAAGCCAATGAATTTTTTCTATTGTGCATTTGGCCGGTGGATTGGATAGTGATTCATGTTTCCAAGATAGAGACTTCCTCAGTCACTGCCGTGTTAGGCATGCACATGTAGGGCTCAAGCCAATTAATCCATATCACCATGAAGAGATTATTTTAGGCTTACCAAATTTTGTCTCTTCCTACCCTTTATCTTCTGGGTGGTTGAAGGGTTACTTCGATGTTGAAAGTTATATCTTCTAAATTTCTGCTCTTACTTTTGGCTTAATGCTTACTGCATCCCTTACTCGTGTCACAGAGTGATGTATTAGTAACTAAAATCTGTGTCCTTCAGCTGCTACTTTCAAAATCAAGAAAAGCAATCAATAAGAACTTTAGGCAAATATGCTAGTATAAGATTGGTTTGCCGTAAAGTGCTTCTGCTTGATAAAGGCAATTTCATATTGCATTGAAGAAATACACAGAATGCGAAATTTAAAACTTTTTATCAGCAAATCCAAAGAAGACAGGCTTGAAATAAGGTAGCTTATCATATCTGCTTATTAGCTCACTTTTGATTTGTCCTCAATGAAAACGATCCGTTATCCACTGCATGCTAAGCAAATTGGAATTCTGCCCACCCTCGTCATTCAACGTTAACCACCTATATCAAATGCTATCCTCACGTAATGATGTGACATCCAAAAGTTGGTGATTAATTAACCACTTTAACAGCGATTGAAGGAAGTGGCTGTAGCAGTATACCTATGTCTATAATTCGAGATTAACTTTTATTATATAAAATTATATAATTTGTTTAAAATATATTTCAAATTGTGCGATGTATTAAAAATATAAATATTAGCATGTAATTCTAACATAACTTGTTGATTAAAATTTTCAAATAATACTAAATACAGATGATTATATTGTATGAAAATTATATATTTTTAAAATATTAATATGGAGTGATTTTTAATTAGTTTTGTATAGTTTTTATGCAATGTAATTACACACATTAAACACTTCTCAATTCCGAGTGTCATATGGAGGAATCAAGATTTAGACATGTAAAGAAATTTTCAATAATTCAGCAAGCAATAAGGTTATGATAAATTATGCACTAAGTTTTTATGAGCATTTATATATAATAGTATCCCATAACTGTTGTGCGTTGGTTTCAAACTTGAAATTATTAGTCCCATTGCCAAGCGTCCTTGTATGACATTATGGAGATTGAATTGTCCTTGGCTGTGCTTTCCACTCAAGTTACACAGCTTCGCAGACCATTACAAGATGGAAGTGAGGAATCTGTGTGCAAGACAACAGAAATAGCATTTCCACAAAGACTAATACTGAATTGAGGACCAAGATTTTTAATTTTTGTCGCATATTACTCACAAAACACGTCTTAACTAAAGTTTTATAGGTCCATATTTATAAAACTTTCACTAAGTCCACTTTTTTTTATGAGAAATTTAGATTTTTCTATTTTTATATGAATTTATTTTCTTCCAAAATTAATCTTTTAATGATAAGGAAAAGACAAGCACTAGAAGGTTAAGAGTATGTGACAAAAAGCTAAGAAAGCTACAAGACATCAGCAAAAGAAACAAAAATAACATAATTTTTTCGAGAGGACAGAGTAATGAGAAATTCATCTTTAATTTAAATTGAATAGTTTATATTACATAAGAATTGTTAGTTCATGTCAAATGGGTTGGTACGGTTGTATAAGCATCTGTTGCGTGGTAGCTTCAGAGTTTAAATTCATCTTTATTCATTTTGCTGCAAGGGTCCAACAAATCAATAATTTGATAGGAATGCCTCTGGCTCCCTACCAGCATGGCTAACCGCGAAAGGGACAAGACAAAGAACGAGGTCAAGACACAGGCAAGTAGACAACCGCTTGTTCTGGTTGGACGCCGGCTTGCATCAGTACAAGTTAGCACGTTAATGTAACAGAATCCAGAGATTACTGATGACGCAAAATTCCCACACACGTGTGCTTGTTCCCGCACGCTCTAACAAGCCAATTGAACTTAAAATTCTCTTCTTGGGATGATAATTCAATAAAATCTCAATTGTCCCAGCGGTTGGTTCACCGTTCACTGTATGGAAGATTGGTTCAATTTCACTTTTATAATGCATTAAACGGTGGGCATATCTACGAACCTTGTGCAATGTTTCATAGAAGTATTCGATTATCAACCCCAAATGTATGTGTCCAAAGGTGTTCTCCAAATATATTGTGATAAAATAAGATGAAAATGCAGTAACCCAACACCTGCCCTTGGTTGGGTAACTTTGGCGATTTCATAGGTATGTGGTCAACGCTTCAACTTGCATATGGTCTCTGTTCTGCAAAAGCAGTTTGGCTCTACCAACCACTTGTGGTGGAGCTGTAGGAGTAGGACCGTTAGCAATTGCAGGCATTTAGTGCCAAAGCTATGCGCTATTTTCGGGTAGATCAGGTTGTAAAAGTCAAATTTTTCTTTAATTTATATTCAAATATATTTTGTAGGTCTTATTATCCTTAAGGGTAAGGTATCCAGATCCATTTTAAGCAGAATAAAACAAATTATTCTTCTACAATTGAACCATATTCCAGGTTACCATTCTCAGGTTGATCCAAAATCTGCTCGCAAAATGTTATTTTCAGAAAGCAGTTTTTTGTCGATTGTAATAACTGCTTGAAATGGCAAGTCAGTGGGACTTCCAGTGCATTTCTAGCGAATTTCATTGCCAATGACAGCCCTTTTAGATAACCAATTCAAATTCATACCTCTTTCCTGTCAACAATCACAGAGGGAAAGGGCAATAAATGCCTCACTTCACACATGTAGAAGGAAGTAGTAACAGAGTGGCATATATTCTTAGATTTTGATGACTTCTTTCCTCCAATCTCTGATTTTAAAAAAGATAAAAGGTATATTAAGATGAACTGAATTACTAAGCTCTAAAGCCAATCCCATTGCAACACTTAATGGATAAGCAAGAAAAGAACAGAAAAACATGTTTATTTCCCCATTACTTGAAAAAGATCATGAAAACAAATATACAGTTACACAACAATATGCCAATAGCATCTAATGCTCCAATAAGACGAGCAAACCTAGAAGCAAGAAAATGCCGAGGACAAAAAAATTGACATACACATTCTATAAAGATCAAGAGAAAAAGCCATACCCTTTTTCTCTTCACTCTCATTTTTTACCCCGCTACTCTGTATCCGAAGGTATGTACTGCAAAGATTCCGTATCTGTAAGTAGCCGCGGACATCCAGTAACCCTAGACGTGTGGGATGAAGTTGCAGATTCCTCTGCCACCAACTTCTGCAACCCAGGTTTCAATTCAGTGTTACAAAATTGCTCATACTCTGCTCTATCCCCTGCTTTTTTCTTGACCTCCACCACCACCAACGAAGGTGTTAATTCAAATATCTCCGCAGCAATCGTCAATGGTCCCTTTACGCCTTCTCTTGAACCCTCCAAGCTCACTCTGCAATCTTTCTTCCTCACTGTAAAGCTAACCAATTTAGCAATTTCCTCCAATTTCGATATAATCGCTGACACTGGTGCACCTGACACAAACCTTGCCTCATCCCCCTTTTCCTCAAACAACCCAGAAAGATCAAAACCTGGAGAAAATGATATAATGTCAAATGCATTCAAACTTGCAGGTCTAGGCAAAGGAGCATTCCGCCTGTCAATCTCGGAATCAGACTCACATACTGAGTAGTCGGAAATTGATCCTGCATCATCTTCATTATCCAGCTGATCATCAACGCTACAAAGCCTGTCATCCTCAAGATAGAACTTTATTTGTTTGAACCCTTTCTTGAACCATTTATTCTCCATAATTTCCGGGATGGAAATCCTGGATTCTGGGTTGGTTTCAAGAAGACGCGTGAGAAGGCGATTTAGCTCAGGTGAAAACCACCTGGGACACCTGAACTCACCTTTATAAATCTTCTTATACATTGCCATGATATTTTGGTCATGGAAAGGCAAATAACCAGCCATCAAAACAAATAAAACAACCCCACAAGACCAAAGATCAACCTTTGCACCATCATATCCTTTTCTAGCCAGAACCTCAGGGGCAACATAAGCAGGAGTTCCACAAAATGTGTGGAACAATCCATCTTGCCTAATTTGATCAGACACAGCGCTCAAACCAAAATCGGAAACTTTTAGATTACCATTTTCGTCAAGTAACAAATTTTCAGGCTTGAGATCTCTATGGAATACCCCTCTTGCGTGGCAGAAGCCAACAGCAGAAATCAATTGCTGAAAATATTTCCTTGCAACTTCCTCTTTCAATCGCCCTTTAGCAACTTTATTGAATAGCTCACCGCCGCGAACATATTCCATGACAAAATAGATCTTGGTCTTGGTAGCCATTACCTCGAACAGTTGGACGATGTTGGGGTGGCGGACACGGCGGAGGATGGAGATCTCACGCTTGATGTGAGCAACTAAGCCGCCTTTTAGGATTTTCTCCTTGTCGATGACCTTGATGGCCACCCCTTCACCGGTTTTAACGTTGCGGGCGTAGTAGACCTTCGCAAAAGTGCCATGACCAAGGAGCTTCCCAATTTCAAAGCGACCCAACAATAGACCGTTCTCCTTCTTGGTGCTGCCAATGGAAATGGGGTTGGACTTCTTGGTCACGACGTCCGCCATGGATGGTGAGGAATCTGAACGTCAAATTTATTGCAGGGGGAAAACTTTGAAGGTGTTTTCTAGTAATAGGCCTCGACCATTGAAGCTTTTTTTTTATTATGGATATAGAGCTAGCTATTGTTTTGGTGGGGAGGAGGGAGTGGTTTTCATTTGTAGAGGTTTTCGTGTGTCGGGGTTGGGTGGAGTGTGTAAAATTAGAAATGATTATCATTTAGCTTTAGAAGAGAGATAGATGCTTTTGTACGAGAAAGTATATGCCACCATCAAATTCTTTTCTGTTTTTCTTTTTAAATTCAATTTATTATTCCAGTAAAAATATTTAATTTATTATTGTTACTCCTTTTGTTATTTTAAATCATTAGCTCATTGCCACGTAAAGATTCACCTTTTTTCCTTCCTTCCTTGTTTCCGTGGAATTGAAGTCATCATCAACGACAATTTACCATCCAAAAATTGCCATTTATACGATTTCATCCGAGAAATGATTGATACTAAAATAACATAAAAAATTGTACCCAAAAAACATTAAAAAAACTTAGGTTTATTAATCAAATTTTATTAATACTTTATAAATAATTATATTTATTTAATCTTATAATTTAATATATAATATTTAATAAATTTAATAATATAAATTTCATGAAAATTTAATAAAATTTTTCCCCTGCATTATAACCATTCTCTAATGATGACTTGCATCAAATTGTCTCCACTCAAATATTTCATCAATCAAAATTAATTAGAGGCAAAATATATATTTGTTGTAATACTTTTCTTTATCTTTTTTTAATTAACAAATAATTTAGACAATTTTCTTTATTTTATCCATCCAACTGCAATTCCCATACAAATATGGAAATACTTTGTCCTCTTGACTTTTTTTTCTTTTGGAAAGAAACAGGTGAGCACAATTAGGCTCTGCCAAAATGAGGGTGACTGGCACCCCATAAATCACCTGGCAGTAAGTAAAGACAGTCATTAAGGGGGCTTGGGAACACAAGAACTCCCAGAGGGAGGGAGTGAGCAAGAAAAGCGAAGCGGTCCGCCATTTTGCACAAAAAATGAGTAAGAAGAAGAGGTACACTCTACAAAGCTCAAACCCATCGAGTCAGAAATTTTGACCGTTTGACAGCCTAACAGTTGCTTGAGACTCCAAAATAACGGCTATTTCCTTCTTGGTAGGATCGTGACGCACGTAGAAGAGAAGCGGCTGGAAGCAGTGGCACGTCATTTCTGGGACGTAGGAGTAGGATGCAGGAATTTACATGGTCTACGGTTTAAAATTCGGAATTTCATAATTTTATATATTTTTAAATAATAATAATTTTATTTATTTTTTCAACCATTTAAATTTGAATTCCAGGCGAGGATGCATTTTTCTTACAACCAGACGGTCAAACCCTCCCTGACCTCCACCTGTACCTCGCAATGCAATTGTAGTAGCCAAAGTCGGTTTTGAGCCTTTCAAATTCAAAACTCATATTTACCAAAAAAAAAAAATTCAAAACTCATGGTTCTGAACGGAAATGAATCCCCTGTAGTAATAAGAAAAAGAACCAAAATAAAAAAATAAGTTTTACTTTTAAATGTCAAAAAGAAATAAAAAAAGATATCAAAATAAAAAAATCCAAAATTTTCATGCGCGTTCTAATATCTCACCACATTGCCTCTTCAAATCATCATCGTCGATCTCTGCATGTAAAAAATATTTGTATAATATATTTTTTATGTACTAGATCAAGATATTTTTATTTTATAATTATTAAAATTAAAATAACTTCACATTTATCTATCACTCTTCCATTTTTTAAATATATATATATATATATATATAAATCTGGCATCCTGAATTAATGATATGTGGTGAGATTTAATTGTTGTTTTGAAATTTTTTTCTTTAAAGTTTTGAATTTAAATTTAAGAACTTTCGTGTGTGCTAACATTTGTATGTGTTAACTTTTGTATATCTCAAAAAACAAAATAAAGAAGTTTTTACGGTACTCATATCTATGTTTATATTAATTATTTTATAATACTTGTTCAAGTAGCTATTTATTTATGGATAAAATCATTTAAAAAGTTTAGTTATTCTTTTTTAAATGCATCACTTCAAATATGTACACTCTATGTTTTAATCTTAATAGGATAGAATTAGCCAAAAAAATAATTATATAAATCTTTTAAAATATTTAAAATATATATGTACATATACGTAACATCATCGTTAGTTACTCGAATATAATAAAGGGAAAAATTTTAATTACATATTGTGTAGTTTAGTTGTATACACAACCATTAAAAGGTATGATTAAAAATTTAAAAAGACAAATTAATTAGTTTAGTATCCTTGTACATAAGTTGCTAAACCATAAATATTTAAATGATATTGTTTTTTAGCTAAAAATCATTTTATATACTGTTATGCTGTGCATTATTATAATGTTATTAAGAAAATGACATATTGGAGAAGTTGATGGCGTAATTAAGATTACGTAACACTCAATAAAGCATTGATTTAGAGAAATTAGTTATACTTCAAGAAAGTTTAATATTAATGTACTTAGATTTAAGTTTTCAAGAGACTTTTGTTGAGAGAAAATTTACTAACTATTAGGGGTGGGCAAAAAGCACCCCTCGCATTGGGATAAAAAGAAATCTGGTTCCAGTAAGATGCAAAAGATATGGTTTCTGCTGGGTTCATACAATCGGATTCAGATTTAGGAAAGTAAAGTAAAGCTGCAACAACCCATATATATCCAACAATTTCATTTTTTTTCTCCAATCCATAAATCTAAATGGCATTGTTTTCATTACCCTAATAATCCCTTCAACCTTCACTTCCGTCCCTCTTCATTGCGAGTCTTCCTGAGAGTTCCAACTATAGAGACAGAGACCCATCTCCCTCAAAGTCAAACCTCCCTCATAGAAGCAAGTAGCCACAGATCCCCCGTCCTTGTTGCAGCCCTGCCACTGCAATGACTCCACCTTGACCAAGCATTGCCATATCCTGAGTCTCTGACCCACCATCGTTGGAGTCTTGCAACTCTTGCCTAGTCGTCGCACAATTCATTGAAACCCTAGCTGTCGTGCCTCCACCTGGACCAAGCACCATCAAATCCCCATATTTTCACCATTATGCATGCGTTGATGTTTTGATGGTAAGCCCCACTTTCTAGTTTCATTTGTTGGAATTTCTTGATTTGGGTTTCTAAATTTCACAAGTAGTCAGATAAAGCGGTTCTTCTGAAAGAGATTCACCAATTCCTCACCTCTAATCTTTTGGAGTCTAGACTCATGTAAGACATCAGTTTCAACATGAAAATTTGGGATTCATAATTTCACTACTAGAAAATTGTCTGAATATCGTCAGAATCAAATTCGTTGATAAAATTTTAATTTTACCAATAGATTTTGACAATTCCTCGATAAATCCAATATAATATTTTACGCGATTAGGCATGATATAATGTGGTCGGAGGTAAAATTACCAATGGACAATCCCTTGATAAATTTAATTTTCACTTTTGCATGAATAGGTGGCAGCAAAATAATTGTATTTTTTTTGTCCTTTTAACTAGTCAAAATTACTATCCATCAATAAATCTATCAGTAGAACTATTGATAAATAAAAATATTTGTTTATTTTCTAAATAGTGAGTAATTATCGACGGAGTGGTTTGTCAGTAATTCTATTTTACCATTTAATCACATCATAATAGAAACTTACACGTTTCTACCATTACTTAAAGATTTTATCAAAGGATAAGTATCTGTTGGCAAATACTTTTTACAAAATTTTACAAATTAAGCAATAAATTTAAATTTTTTTGTAATTTTTTATTATTATCAATGAATTGCAAAAAATAAAAAATAAAATGCTGCTATTTCAATTAGTTTACCAATAGATAATGATCTGTTGATAAGCATTTAATATAGGCCACAGCTCTCACTTCTCCTCCTCTTCTCTTCTATTCTCCCTCTTCGTCTCTGATGTTGTTTTGACCTTTAGCCACTTCTTGGTGATATTTTGATGAAACTTCACTCGTTTACAGTCTCTTATAGAAATTTTTGCTACTCTTTTCTTATGTTTTTGTAATTGATATTAACTTCTATATAGTTTGTACCTTATTTATTAAATCCTTATATTTCCTTCTTCACTTTATTTTAAACCATTGTGAATTGACTATTTACTCTCTTATACACAGTTTTGTAATTTCTTTTAAGATTAGTGTCACTTCTCCTTATAATTTATCTTAAATTTATTATATGTGACATTAGGGTAAATAGCTTAATATTGTTATGGTTTATACTAATTGGTATGGCTTTAGCTAAATTTTGATATTTTTGTCTGTTTGATTGTTATCTTAGTCAATCTTGTTGTACAATATTATTATAGTTCATCACACATAATTTTTGGTTTATATTATGGCTGAATCTTGAAGTTTTATTTTAAATTTTATGTGTTTGATCATATGATATTAAATATAAATTGTATTTATGTTAAATGTATGAAATTATATTAAAAAAAAAAATTTGTTCATTAGAGTTCTTAAATTAGTAATTTTTTTAAAAAAAATTTTTATGAAGGAATTTATGCATCTATTAAAAAATTTTCAGGTAACCTTGATTTTATCAAAGAATAAATCCCTTGATAAAACATATTTTTGTGCAAAACTGTTATTTTTTTATTGATAGCTATTTTTTATTTTATCAACAAAAATGCATTGATAAATTTTTGAAGAATAAGAAAATCTTTTGGTAAAAATTACCATAATGAGTTAGATGGAGAGATTAAATTTTTTGATAAATCTATTGATAATACATTGTATTGATAAATTTTATGTTTTTACCAATAAATTAATTCATTGATAATAAAAAAGATTTTCTAATATTACTTAAACCGAGAAAGATCGGATTACCTAATATAAAACGTCGGTTCGAATCAATTTGACTATTTCAACCTCAATCCGACGCACCCCGCCTCATACCGACCCTTACCGACCATAGCTCTTCGTTTTTAACAAAAATTAATATTATGTGCTATACTAAAGAATAAATTACGTAGGATTTTGAAAGATATCGCGCAACGCGAAGTAAGAAGTCAACTTGATGGTCGGCGATGATCAAATCACACGTAAGATGATCCCAAAATGAATGTCATATTAGAAAATTAATTAATTAATTAGGCCACCACTTTTTCATAATTGCACTTCACGTGCCTCCGAAGATGATTGTCTTCTCACACCATGATGAGTTTTATAATAAGAAAAACGATATATTTATAATAATTTATTCACAGCATATTAATAATTTAATTCAAATCAACTTGCTTCATGAATTATTTTTTTTACTGAATTTTTTTAAATAAAAATTTAAATTATAACTAAATAGTTATGCATAAATTATAAACAAATGTTACAATATAACGAGATAATTATTAATTATACATAAAAAAAGAAAGTTTATTTTATATCAAAAACATTTTTGGATAAGAGAAAAGTTTAAGAATGAAATAGTCGACAGAACACTCCAGGGAAGTAGCACCAGAAGCTGAAAGGTTGGGAAAACCTATCCAACAAGCCAATGTGTTGTGCGTGGAATTATATAAATGCAAGCCATTGGGGACACAAAATCTGAACAGTCATTCTATAATAATAAATAAAGTTTTATTAAATATTTATTTAAAAAATTTGAGTAAATTACACTAACCTCTCTTGAGGTATTTGATTATTACACTCTACCCCATTCTTACTCAAATATGACACTCCACCCCATTTACTCAAATATTAATTAAAAAAATATATTTAATATTAATAAAATATTTTAAAAAAGAATATTAAATCAATATTTTAGTTTAATTTTATTTAAAAATTATATTTTAATTCAGTTAACCATTTTAAATTATTAATATTTTGATAAATTATATTTTTTTAATTAATATTTAGTAAATGGGGTAGAGTGTCACATTTGAGTAAAAATTGGGTGGAGTGTCATAATCAAATACCTCAAGAGAGATTAGTGTAATTTACTCAAAAAATTTTTAAAATGTATATATCACGCACTTGTGCGCACCTTCGAAGAGCCACACCCTCATGCACATGCACTAAATACTAACATGCATTTTTTTTAAAAAAAAAAAATCCAAGTCAATAATTTTTATAATCAAATAATATTCCTGAATTTTGAGTATGCTACTGCCATTATATAACACATTTGAAAGTTACTACAGTCCAAGGTTTTGAGATCAAAATATTTTATATAGATCTAACTACCGGTCAACAATATTGAGAGAGGAATAATTAAATCAAAACTATGACGTAAAGTAGTAACCTGTTCTGAATTAAACATAATAATGTATACTCATTATTTGAACATTTTGTCATATATACACACACACACACACACACACACACACACACACACACACACATATGTATGTACCACCCACCTCCAAGTCTTATATATGGAGATTGTCTACCATAAAATTTTAAATTCAATTTTAATCGTCACCTTGAAGGATCTAAAGTCTTGGTTCGTATTAGCTTACAAGGAACCAAGTCAGCATTATCATGTCGTATTTAAAATAAGATAAAAATTAATAAAGTGTTGACATAATGAAAGTTAATTATGTTTTTAGAGATTTTAAAATAATTTATCAATATGTATTTCAGTTTAAATTTATCCTTACTGT
Source organism: Dicorynia guianensis (assembly GCA_037013595.1). Taxonomy (NCBI): domain Eukaryota; kingdom Viridiplantae; phylum Streptophyta; class Magnoliopsida; order Fabales; family Fabaceae; genus Dicorynia; species Dicorynia guianensis. The sequence continues at coordinate 9,668,606 of JASUAB010000011.1, forward strand.
TCACAACTCCTACCTTAAAGGAAAGTGATCCATCTATTACTTAAAGAGTTGGGAGATATCCTTAGAAAAATTTCAAAGAAAAAATAAAGAGAAAAAGACAAAGACAAAAGCAATGGTATAAAAGATAGAGAAATGATATTTTTATAAATTTTTTTATTTAATATTTATATTATTTATGTGGCTTTATATGGACTCTTATTTTTTTTTTCTAATTTAGTTTATGAGAGTTAATAAATTTAATAATCAAAATTTTATATGATAAAAATTAAATAAGAGTAAAATTATAAAATTAATAATACTCTTATAAAAAGGTAATTAATAGTGAGTAATTGACTATTAGGTGGACATGCTTATTCTCTTGGCTGGTGATGCGTAGTTACAAGAATATAGTTGTTTTGAGAGTGGGCACCTTAATTGAAGCCTTTGTTTGCGTTAGTGCCAAGAGGATCTTAATCCGTCACCACCTCTTCGCAAATACTCTTGGTATGGACATATAACTTGAAATTAAAGGGTGCTCTGATAGTATTTTTGATTCTCTATGCTTATGTCATGTTCTTGATCAGCTAAGGTGATTGTTGTGTTGATAGTATTCCTACCAAGTTTGGTGTTGGCAACATGATTATCCCATCCCCTGCTACCCTTCAAATCTTTATCATCAAACATTTTTCAAAAATCATTATATGTATATATTTTTACAAATTCAATTTTATAAAATTCACATTAAAATAATTTCAAATATTAATTTTATTAATCCTATAGTTTGACAATTTAAATTATAAACTTTAACAACTTTAATACCTCATATTAAATTTTATGAAAATCATTTTTGGGTTAAATTTTATGAAGATTTATAGACTTAATTTTATGAGTTTAAATTTTTCTTATTAAATGTAGAAGTCAGGCCTAAGATTGGAAGTCTCTTAGCATAGTTAGGCCTACAAATCAGCGCTTTTTTTTGGGGGTACAAAAATTAGCTCTTTTTAACATCTGCAAATGAGATGAGACCGGCTCAGTCCATTGAAAAGTAATAGCAAAAAAATTTGTAAACATGGCATCTAAATAAGATTTTCAATTAAATTATGTGTCCCATGTATTATTACAAAGTGAATTTACATCCCCAATACTTTCATCCTTAATTTTAAATAATTATAACTGAAAACCTATGAATATGTTTAAATATATAATAATGACTTACAAATGAAAGTTACTAAAATTTATGTCAATGTCATTAATTAGTGATTTATGATAACAAAAGTTAATAAAAATTGTTATTTCTCATTAATATGTTATAAATAAATGTCAATAATATTATAATACTAATAATATTTATTTATAATTAAATTAGCATTATTTACGTAAAGCTATAAGTGAAATTTCAAAATTTAAAATTTGAGAATTTTTAACAATTTACACTAATTACAAGTTTGTATTTTTTTTGCTAATCACTACAAGAAAATTTGTGATTTCCAACAATACGTCAATAAAAATAAGCTAACTTAATTTTACTAATAAATTTTTGGCAAATATATGTTAGCCGGTAAAAAAATTTTAAGTTTACTCATGGATAGACATAATTGCTGATAATTTCGTTAAAAAATAGTGCAACAATTTCTCTCCAAGGTGTAGAAAGATTTAACCAACAGATAAACCAGTGGCATTGGTGGCTTTATCTATCAAAACTTAGCTAGAATTTTTGGTATGTAAATTTTTATTTCACTAATAACTGACAAATTTTATCTCTTAAAATTTAAAATTATCCACTAGTAAAACTCCTTTTAAAAAGTGCATAGCCGCGGCTTCTTTTCATTTTACTCAATCTTCCTATTTCTCTTCTCATATTTCTGGATCTTTTCTTCTCTTCTCTCTCACTTCTTTATTTTCTTTCACTTTCTCTCTCACATACCATAAAACTTAAAGACTAATTCGTTGATACAATTGATTTAGTGATTGCTTTAAATTAAATTGGAGGTAAATAATTGATTTTATCATCAAATGTGGTATTTCTTATGCAAAACTAAAATCTCTATACCTTTTAAATGATTATATATATATATATATATGTATGTGTATTTTTTTAATTTCAATTATTGTGTGGCTAAATTCAAATTACATATATTTGAGGGTGTTAGTAATTGTGTGCATACATACATACATACATACATACATATATATATATATATATATATATATATATAGTTAGTGAGTGGTGGATATGGTTTATATTATAAAACAATTAAAATACTACATTATCAAAGATGGATATATAACGAAAATTATTCAGGTCAAACAAGACTTTAAACAAGAATTTGTTGATGGAATTGATAGTTTTGTTGCATATACTTATTGGTTGCCATTGTATAACTCTGACAAGAGTCTTAAGTGTCCATATAACAAATGTAAAAGTGATATTATTGCCTCCTAACACAATAAAGAGATATTCATCTATATAGCTATAGATTTAAATCTAATTATAAAGGATCAAATAAAATTTCGATATTACAATGTCAAGGGGTTTATGCTATTTTCTTATCATGTTCTTTTTCTTTTCTTAGTCTCTGCTTTGAAACCTTTGGGTTGCATGATCAATTTTGATCTTATTTCTACAAGTTTCATTGACGATAAACTGAGAACAAACATATTGCATGTCTCTAGATTTGTCAGCAATAGTAAATCATACTATCTCAATGGTGCCAATCATACTAGGAGACTAGGGACTGGTTCGGCTCTTGCAGTAGAGTTATAGGGCTTATTTATGGTTCAGAACTGGCTTGCAGTTATGGAATCAAGCACTTACTAGTAGAGATGGACTCACTTCTAGCTATGAATTTGGTTAACAATGGTTGTGCCGATATTCACCCATACTTAAAGTTAGTTGATTATGTCCATTCTCTTTGCAGACAGGATTGGCATGCTTCCATCTATTACTTTTACAGAGAAAGCAACCATATTGCGAATTGAATAACTTCAAGAGCTCATTCTCTTTCGGATGATTCTAAGACTTGTACACAACCTCCTAATGGATGCTCCCTCTTGTTACTTAGGATATAGTAGGGATTGTGTTCCCTCTCTTTGCTGTCCTAGTTTGTTTTTTCCATTCCTTTTCTATTAAAAAAAAAAAAAAACTAGTCTTGTTCTAGTTTATGAATTATTTAACATGTGACTTAATTTTAATGGAAAAATCTTTGTCCCACAAAATGTGAAAGATAAAACGCTCACAAAACATAAAGGATATTAGATCATTTGTTGTGTCCCATAGTACGATTGTGAGAATAGATGAATTAATTTTAATATGATTATTAGAATTTCTCATAATATCAATTTCTTAATTATTGAATTTGTTTTCATTAAATTCTTCTATTTTTAGAAAATTCTTTTATTGGTATTTCTTATTTAAATGAAATTGACAACTATTCTAGTTAAGTATCATTTTTTTTTTAATTTCTTAGTTGGTTGGTGCATTATATGAGTGCACAAATGTATAGGCTAGTTCATCGTTTACAGACTATAACTATTTTCACGTATAATTTCTACCAGCTCATATTTCTACTAGTACTAAACTACGCCGCTCTACTAACTTTAAAATCCAAAAACATCGCTAGCCTCCCCTGCAAATCATATATTCTTACATGCAAAGGTTAATACACTTATCCACTTAACTCGTTTCTTTTATTTCATTATTAACATAATAATAATAATAATAATAATAATAATAATAATAATAATAATATGATAAAATAATAATGATAATTATTATTGTTATTTTATACTAAAATTTAAATTATGTAATATTACATCTCAATTAGAGAAACATACGTCTACAATTTTAAAACTATCACTTGAAGCTTTCAAACATGGTATTGGTCTTTTCCTCACCTAAACTGTATTGACCTTAGCTTAATCCGTTAATCTAAGCCAAGCGTCCAACACCAAATGTAGGCAAAGATAAATGAGGCAGCCCCTATTGATAGCCTTTCATCTACTCAATTCCTCAATTAACAGTGGAGATCATTTTGATCCGATAGGAATGCTTCATTAAAATATCTGAATATTTACAAGTCTACTAGAATTTCCTAGAATTCTCTAGAGCACTTTTACAGAAGACTACACGATTCTATAAGTATCTACACATATTTACACATGCGTTAAGCTTCTAGACTTGCCCATGTAAACGCCTTAATGTTGCCATGCTATCACAATTGCGTGAACCCCTTTTATGTGAGAGCATTCTTACACCAAGTTATTCAGCATTCCCTTAGGCGTGACAAGTTGCTAAGAACTTTGGTATGTGGTCGGGTAGCTGGAACAAATATCCATTTCCTTTTGGGCTCTTACTTCGCCAGCACACGAGCATGGACTTGCTAAGTTGTGCAGAGTCTTTTTTCTTAATCTCAGTCCTCCATGTTTCCCTTGCATTTGTTGATTTTGCTAGGGGATGTAATGAGTATCATTCATTATGAGCATTTGAGACAATTTCTTCTTAAGATTCGTTGGCAACTGTGAATGGATATGACTTGTACTGCTATTCTGGTCTTTGAGAAAATTTAAGTTAAACTGTTAGTGACCAAATTAAAAACAAAACAAGTTCAATTAGTGTATTACATTTAATTATCACACGTAATTGTATTTTTTTTCATACATTTTTGGATTATTATGTTTAGTTAATGACTTTTTATTTAACATTTTGTTTATGCAACTTGCATAAATTTATACTTGCAAAAGATGTGAAAAGATATTTGTATAAGAGATTTTTATGTATTAGATCAGGATATTTTTGTTTTATAATTATTAAAATTAAAATAACTTTCACAATTATCCATTTTTTAAGTATGTATAAATATGGCTTCCTTAATTATATACTGTGAGACTCAAATGTTGTTTTGAGTTTTCTTCTTTCAAAATTTTGAGTTTGAATTTACAACTTTTTATACATTAAATTTTATATGTGTTAAGTGACTTAATACTCCTTCTATCTCAAAATAAAAGAAGAAAGGTTTTATGATAGTCATATCCATTCTCCAAGTCTTTAAACTTAGAAGTGATCACAGCACAAATTTTAATTTTGAGTAGCATTAATTCAAATTTAAATATTATTATCAAATAATATATGTATAAATTGTAAGAAAAATGTATATGTTTTTACCTTAACCATTTCCTTACATTTTTTAATCATATTAAATATAATCCCTATATTCTCACAAACTAATTAAATTTCACAAAAATCTCATTTAAAAAAATTTAGATTATTAATTTTACTAATCTCATAATTTGACAACTCAAATTATAAAACTTAACATTTCTAATACATCATATTAAATTTTATGAAATTTTATAAACCTAATTTTATGAGTTTAACTTTTTCTTATGAAATATAGGAGGCAGGCCTGAGATTGGAAGTCTCTATTCTCTACATATTAGCACTTTTCAACATTTGCAAATAAAATGGGAAAAGCTCAGTGCACTGAATGGTAGTAGCTAGGAATTTGTAAACATAAAATCTGAATAATTTTATTTTGGTGAAAAAATAAAATTTTAAATTGAATTATGTGGTGTCCCATGTATTTTACGAAGTGAATATACATCCACATATACTTTTATGCTTAATTCTAAATAACTATAACTGAAAACCTTTAAATATATAATAATGACTCACAAATGAAAATTTACTAAAATTTATGTCAATGTCATTAATTAGTCATTTATGATAACATAAGTTAATAACAATTATAATTTCTTATTAATATGTTATAAATAAATATCAATAATATTTATTATAATTAAATTAGCTTTATTTACCTAAAACTATAAGTGAGGTTTCAAAAATTTTAATTTGAGAATTTTTAACAATTTACACTCAGGTTTGTATTTTTTGCTTATAGATGGTTGGACAGAAGTTTTTTTTTCCCCCCTATTTTGCGGTAATAGAGATATATAAAGACAGATGTATTATATAGTTATCATAATTTTGAATACAAAATGGTTAATTATTATGGTTTTAAAAAGAATCCACTAATCCCTCCCCACTCCCTACATTTTGTCTGAGAGGAAGCTCAGCAGTTACAATACTATCGGTTGCTAGCCGTTGGATATACCCTATTTCAATGACTAGAAATCCAAGTGGCTTATTACAGGGCATGGAATAAGCTTCATTGTCCACCTTTTACTAGCTAAGGGTTTTATTCTCACAAATTAACAACCCTCAAAGCTTGCCCGTAAATTCAACAACCTCTCCTTCAAGCTTCCGTCATGGAAGCCAAGGGAGAAGCAGCTGGTCATGATGACGGAGCAGTTTATGAGTCAGCAAATTTTAAGGCTAATACTTTGTCCTTGTCTACAGGCCCACCATTGACAGCCATAGACAGGTTCTTATGGGGACAGCAGACCCACTCCTCTCAGCAACACCCACAGAACGTTGAAAGAAACAACGATGCAAGCGTTTACGCCGATGGGTTCTGTAGTTTTGCAACTTCTGGCGGTCCGGTTTATAATTTTCAGTGGCCTAACAATCAAGAAGCAAGTTTTGGTCCGGTTTATAATTTTCAATGGCCTAACAATCAAGAAGCAAGTTTTGTTGATGAGCTTTTAGCAAATGAATTAGAAGCTTTAAAATGGAAACACACCCAGATCCCCACATTGTGCAATATGCAACATGTACCCAAGAATGGCATAGTGGTGGGGAGGAAACATAAGAGAGGCTCTTCTGTTTCTCTGATCAAAGGACAATGGACTGAAGAAGAAGACAGGTAGAAAAAATTTATTTATTTATTTATTTTGGTACGGAGAAAAACATTTTTCTGTGTATTTCGTTCTTTTGTATTCAATATACATGAGCAAATTAGTTCCTTTGTTAGATGCATATTGGCACCAAACTGCTAAGGTGAATTTTTTTTATTTGTATATCAAGGAAACTGGTAAGGTTGGTGAAGCAATATGGCGTAAGAAAATGGGCACAGATAGCTGAGAAGTTAAACGGAAGAGCTGGCAAGCAGTGTCGTGAAAGATGGCATAATCATCTGCGGCCCGATATCAAGGTCTGCTATTCTTAGTCAAGGGTTTGATGCTAGTTTCTTATCATGTGCTTTTTCTTTTTATCTCCGCTTAGAAACCTTAGGGTTTCATGATCAATTTCGATCTTATTTCTCTAAGAATCATTGATGATAATCTGAGAACAAACATATTGCATGTCTCCAGATTTGTCAGCAATAGTAATAATATAAGTAATCACCAGTTTAACAAGGATTTTGCATGATTACCTCATAAAAATAGGGTTTTTGTGCTTTGAAATCTAGACTAGATTTAGATTCGGATTGTACTAAGGATCTTATCATTTTCCCCTTTCCATACATGCTTAGGTAGTGTTTTACATGTGAGTAAATCATATTATCTCAATGACGGCAATAACTACTTGGTACAAGTATCTCCTTGTTTTAGTTTATAAATTATTTAACATGTGACAAAATTTTTAATTGAAAAATTCTTATCCCACAAAATCTAAAAGACAAATCTCTCACAAAAGATAAGAGGAATTAAATTTTTGGGAATTGAAATAAACTGATTTAATATGATTATCAAAACCTCTCAAACTATCAATTTCTAAACTATTGAATTTGTTTTCATCAAATTTTTCCATTTTTAGAAATTTCTGTTATTGGTACTACTTGTTCAGATGAAATTGGCAACTGTTTAAGTGTCATCCTTTTTATTTGGTAAGTGTCAATTTTAATGTAAGCAGAAAAACTATCATTTTTGTTGGCAAACTTAATTGGTTTCAGAAAGACAGTTGGAGTGAAGAAGAAGAAAGGATATTAGTGGAAAGCCATGCGAAGGTCGGAAACCGTTGGGCAGAGATCGCAAAGAGCATCCCGGGAAGAACAGAAAATGCAATAAAGAACCACTGGAATGCCACTAAAAGAAGGCAGAACTCAAGGAGAAAGAACAAAAAGACAGTAAACTCAAATGGAAAGCCACAATCCTCTATACTCGAAGACTATATCAAAACCAAGAATCTTAGTAACACCTCCACCAACCCCACCCAGAGCACCATCACCACCACAGTTACAACCTCGAGCTCTACAGTGCCTTTTGAGCACCCACCAAACCAAACAGACCTTGTGCCCTCTGAGCCTTCTCATGAATCTGTTACCATGGACAATTGCCCACCACTGATAGCTGAACCTTATGATGATGAACTGCTCTTCATGCAACAATTTTTTGCAGAGAATAATCAGAGTCAGCTACCTCTTTCTCAAGCTAGCGGTGATGAGCACTGTGGTGGATTCGTGTATTCCAATTCAAACCCAAAGAACAAGAAGTACTTGGATGATGAGAGTCCTCTTGCTAAAGAGACTACCACTCCCATCAAACACCTTCATTCAGACCTCTATCTGTCTCACTTGTTAAATGGAGCTGCTACCAATTCATTACTTAGCTATGATTACGGAAATCAAAACCTGAACATGGAGGAAAATAGAGAGATGGATTTGATAGAGTTGGTTTCATCATCTCAGTTTTCTATCAATTAGCAGCAACGGCAGCACTTTCTGAATCATAATTTGAACGTGTCATGGCATTTCATTCTAGTGGCATTATTTTACGAACGATGCTGGTTCTGGTAAGGTGGGTGGAAATAGGTAATTGTGGCTTTCGTGTTTATGCGGCTAGACTGGAATGATTTTCCTTGGATTTTCTATTTTGCTTTTACTCCTCCGTGGGTTACCTCTTTTCTTTAATTACTTCTTCAAAGACCAGCTTTGAATGATCTTGTCATGCTTTAACTATATAATGTTAACTAATTCTTTTAGCATTATGTTTCCAAAATTATGAACGAATATTATTTTTCCCTCTATATCACACAATGTCTTTAAAATACAAAGTAATAACATTTTATAACCCTCACTCATAGGAAGAAAATTTTAAAATTTCCAAAACTAAATAACATATTTAAAAATTATATGCTATGATTTCATGTATATATATATATATATATATATATATAGGAATGTTTTTTTTTTTAGTATATTATACAGGTATGCCTTAGTGCAAACGCTTTGGTTACATACTAAAAGTGCACACCTATATTATAACTCTTCCAACATACTCAACCTTTTTCGTCAATCGCTGAAGCCCCACTCTTCCAAATCTTTCTCTCCATATTCTATTTTAATCTTCATTTAATTTTCTGGGATAAAAATTAGAGTTTGGCAGCAAAAATATATCAATGGTTCAACAAGAATATGTCAATGTATTAGTGATGCCATGAGTGTGATATGACCGTTATCTGATTAATTTCAAAAGCACGGAAGAAGGTTGATTCAATTTCTTAAATAGTTAGAAATTTAATTTTCAAATTTTATAATTAAAAATATACTAGTAAATAAATGTGTTTAAATTTGTTATATATTTGAATATTTATAATTATAATGTAAAATATGAACTTTTAAATCTGTATTAATCTCAAAAGAGAAAAAACTAGTCTTACTATTCTATGACAAAACCTGAGTATAATTTTCTTATCAGGTTAAAATCTAACTAATCTTCTATATTAATAGTAAAATTGGTCAGTTCTAGTTTTTCACTTCAGTTTTTTTTTTTTTTTTTGTAATTTTTTATTATTGCAGTGCGGGGGCTGCAGCGAATCCTAGTGGACCTCACTTTCCACAGCGCGTGTCAGCATACTAGTGCCTTAAATGACATGTATGAATTGAGATTTCTATTTTGGTAATATCGTCTAAGGAAGAAGAAATTTCCACAAAGTATAATTTACTAAATGTTTATAAAGTTTAATATAAATTATTAAATTTATTGAATTTATAATTTAATAAATAAATTTTAATAAATTTAATCATTTAAATATTTTTAAATAAATTTTTGATAAAATTTAATTTATGAAAATAATAAAATTATTGGATCAAATCCCAAATTCAATCTTAGGAGTGGGGCATAATTATTTTTGGTTTCCACCTACGATATCCTTTTGTTACCACTAAACGTAAGATTATTTCTCATTCAGAGTATAGAGTTGTAATTTTTATCCCCTCCTAATGCAGATCACTCAAAGGCTCAAATTTGTGCACTTTACCACAAACTCTCTTAACTTAGGACATAACTTGCTTATATGTACGCAAACACCTTATTAGTCCTTATCAGTCGCAGTGGGGCATAATTAACGACCTATATGTGCACACATACACGCTCATGTAAATGGTTGCAACAGTATCGTGATTTAACTTTCAGGGATAGGAGTACAGATCTTAACACTTCTATAAAACCCCAAACATATGAGTCTCTAGGTTTACTATTATATCCCAAAATCTGAGTTGTCTTTTCCTTGGAAGTTTGATTTGGATGAATGTGGATTTGGTGATACCATCCCTTAACTACCCTCCAAACACATTTCATTAACATAAATTCACAAAAAAGCAAGAAGGAGAAGCCAAAATCACGTGTCAGAGCAGGTGAGATAACCACTAGCATACGGAATTTGTGGAGCAAGCCACTTGCCAACTTCCACCTCCACTGGAATGTAGTTTTGAGCCACTTTACCTCTTTCTGTACTCTCTCCTGCTAGCTTGCCTTTATTTGGTTACTGTATCATTGAAATGCAGTTTGTCAGTTTGCGAAAGAGGATATGTTCGTTTGATTCATGTCAACTCTAACATCCAGCATGTCCCTTTGGAACGCCCCTTCCATTTTTATTGACCACAATTTCTAGAATCAACTGAAAATGGATGGTAAAAAAGAAGTGCGTAATACCTGCAGGCCTTCGTAAAGAACTGCTTTTTATTTTGAATCGCAAGACAAACATGATGAATTTGTTTGTTTTTTTTTTTCTTTTCTTTAAGGGATTGGAAGGGAACTTTTGGTGGTGGGTGTCCTTGTCTTTATTGAACTTGCAGATATCTTTCTTTCTGCAGATAACATGCACGAATAGATTATAGCAGAAATGTTTAGCACTTGAAAAGGGTATCGGGTGGGGACCAAAAAGCCTTCATTGACTAATGAGGACTCAGAGTTAAGAGCAGGACTAGGCATGATTGAGTCAAGGTCGTCGTATTGCCAAATGATTTGTTTTTCTCGTCAAAGCGATGAGATGATCGAGGGGAATGTCTCAGTTTGTGCTTGACTCTTCTGCACACTTACCTTTTCTGTTTTGTATATATATTTCTACAGCCACAGCAATCAAATCAGTTTTCTATTCTTTGAAGAAAGAAGTTTATGGCAAGAGAATATTATAGAATATACTACATTTTTAATCAGTGCTTATAGAGATATTTAGGGGGAAGACTGCTAGCAAAGGAATTAGAATGTAAATTTTACAATAAAATACTTCAACCAATTCAGCTGAATCAAACCGTTGCCAATTAATTTAGAGTTCTATTTGTTAATTTTCTCTCTTAACAATACTAACCAGCGAGAAATCGTTTAACCAGTAAAGCTCGCTCACTTTGTCAAAAAAAGAAAATCAAATACTTGAATGGAACAGCTAGCTCCCATGTCAAACTAATTTTATTCTCTGATGATTATTGATCTGTATTTCTTCGTTCATGTCTAAATCCAATCACTTTGTCCACTGGTTTTATTAAATATATTATTCTAATTAGTTGCAGTGGAAACCCTAGTCCTCAGCTCCAGGAGACTTGTTTTTTGATTCTCGAGAATTTGTTGAACTTGGGGAAGCTATAATTGAAAAAGAGCAAAAAGTGTATATTTGAAGTTTGAAGTTTGAACTAAACAGATACATGGGCAGTCCCTTTCACATTAGAAGTATTTCTCTTTTTTTTTACACATAAAAAAATGAAAATCCGTGGTAGCACATCTTTTGAACTCTTTTTTTTGGATTACCATCTTTTGAACTCTAGAATTGGCTAAACCAGAGTAATCAATTTGCCACAAAGTCTGCAACTTTCATTTGACGAAACTAGCTAAACTCAAAAATTAATGCTGTTATGCATAATTATGGGGATGAAATTACTCCTCTGCGTTCATCTTTATGGTGGTTGAAACATTCTTTTTCATATTGTTCGTGGGAGGACAAGGTATTGTCAACGTTGGATTGGACAATTTATTGTATGCTGAGCTGAACAACTTCAGCATTACATCATCTGCAAAATGATTTTTATAATCCCAAATAAAAGAACTGGGACCCTCTCAGTTTCAAGTACATTGAACATCCATCAGCACTCAGCATGCAGCTTTGTACTCATAATTTTCAGGAAATCGCCACAGGTCATTACGTTATGGAAGATGCAGTTTGGGAAAAATAAAGTGAAAAAAATCGCAATCGCCGCATCACTGGGCGGTGACATCAAACTCCCTGCTCGTAAGTCAGAGTCGCAGGTTCAAGTTCAGATTCTGCGGTCAACACTCTCTGTACGTCTTCCATTAAATTGTCGTTCACACCTCACCTGCCGCTAACTTCTCCGTCAAACATAACACTGCTGCTTCCCACTTCACTATAACCGCCTACCGCCCCACCTCACCAACAAAAAAACAGAGTAATAGACCAACTCGCGTTTCTTTTCTCTCATTCTCCTTCAATTCAAAGTAGTTTACCGGAACAGGGTATTATATAGGACCGAGAATTTAGGAGACGGTGGAGCGAAGAAAATGAAGCCCTTTTGCGGATTCTTGATTCTTCTGGCTTTGTTTGCTCTTGCAGAATCTTCATGCAACAACGAAGACCCAACTTTGGTCTCAAAGGCATTCAAATCAGTCTCTGGATTCAATGTTTCCTGGTTCCAAAAAGCAGGTTCGAACTGCTCAAACGCTCAGATTAGCAGAATACAGCTTCCATCGAAGAATCTAAGCGGGACTGTCTCATGGGGCTTTTTGAGGAACTTGTCAAAGTTGCAGGTCCTCGATCTCTCTGGGAATTCTCTGCAAGGGCTAGTGCCGAGCTGGTTCTGGGCAAGTTCAAGCTTATTGGAGGTTGACTTGTCTAAAAACAGGTTCGGTGGGACCATTTCGTTGAAACCCAGCTCGGAAAATGGTTCGTTTTCATTGGTTCAAAAGATCAATCTCTCTCACAACAGGTTCACCAATCTGGTTCAGCTTTCTGGGTTTTCAGAGCTAAAAATGCTTGACCTTTCTCATAACGATTTAAGGATTCTGCCATCTGGGTTCGAAAACCTCACCAAGCTACAGCACCTAGACCTCTCAGGTTGTAATATCAAAGCAAATGTGAAACCCATTTCTGTTCTGCACTCACTGAACTACTTGGACTTGTCAAACAATGCCTTGAATGGCAGTTTCCCTTCTGATTTCCCTCCTTTGAATAGCCTCAATTTGTTCAATATTTCTCACAACAACTTCACAGCCACAACATTCGTTCGCCTAGACAGGTACAAAAAATTTGGCAAATCAGCGTTCATTCATGCTGGTGAAAACTTCAATTTCAATGCATCCAAGACGTCTAATCTTCATTCAACTCCACCTCATCTTATAAAAACCCCACCGTATCTGCCCGAAAAGGAAAAACCCATTCACAAAGAAACCATTAAAAAACAACCCAAATCAAAATCCAAAACTCTGATTGTTGCAGTGTCCTTTGCCTCGGCATTTGTCCTTGCTCTGTTGTCTGTTTTTCTGGCTTGCATTTTCAGAAAGAAGGAACTGGCCAAAAGGAACAAATGGGCAATCTCCAAACCGGTCCCATTGGCCATCAAGATCGAGAAATCAGGGCCATTCGCATTCGAGACAGAATCAGGCATCTCATGGGTCGCGGACCTCAAGGAGCCATCGTCCGCACCGGTGGTCATGTTCGAGAAGCCATTGATGAACCTGAGCTTCAAGGACCTGATCGCTGCCACGTCACACTTCGGCAAGGATTCGCAGCTCGCCGAGGGCAGGAGTGGGCCCGTCTACAGGGCAGTGCTACCCGGTGACATCCACGTGGCAATCAAGGTCCTGGAAAACGCCAGAGACGTTGATCATGATGACGCCGTTGCAATGTTCGTTGACCTATCCAGGCTTAAACACCATAATCTATTGCCTCTCTCCGGTTACTGCATTGCTGGTACGGAATTTTTCAAACTGTTTTTAATTTTGATTCTTTGCTGCGTCGAGAGAATTACGATATCTATGTTAAAAGTTTATTTATATAATAATTTATCTTAAATTTAAATATTATATTATTTATTTTTAAAATTTATTTATATAATAATTTATTTTAAATTAAAATAAATATTATACTCTACTTCATATTAATTAATTAACTAACAGAAATATAAATATATTTTAATAAAATATTCTTTCTAATCATAATTAAATTATTATATTTATTTATTTATAATTAAATAATGATAAAATTATATTATCCTTTATATTTTAAATGTTCTTACAAATTATTGATAAGAAAATTTATCCTAATAATTAACTAGTAATTATATTCTCTTAAGTGTACAAATGCTAATACTTTATAATAAAATTATTTATTTATACAAATTATATAAATGTTTTAATTTTTTATATATTTCAAAATAATTACAATTTTTTGTAAAATATATTTAAAAAATGATAATAAAAAATTAATTTATTATATATATTATGAATAAATATTATTTATATATATTTAAATTTAAAATAAATTATTATATAAATAAATTTTAAATATGATAATATAATATTTATTCAAATTTAAGGTAACGTACCGTAGAAACAAACCTTAAAAGTTGATTGTGCGATTTGCTCTTTAATGTATAACCTAACACTCATTAAATAGCTTTCACGGGGTTTAATGTCGTACTCAGCGGCCCATTGTGTAACCATTTTCACCTAAATCTAGCGCTGGATATCATTACATATACAACTTCCTGTACTTTGGATAGTGTTTATTTCTTAGTACAATGTTTCTTTTTTCTTTTTACATTCTTTGTATGTTTTACTTTATTTACATTTTTTAATGAATATAGTTTTATTAACCTACAATGATGTTTGTCACTCATTTTGAAAAAAAAAAAAAAAAAAAACTGCAATTTTAGGTGGGGAGAAGCTGGTTTTGTACGAGTTTATGTCAAATGGTGATTTGGGAAGGTGGCTGCATGAGCTGCCAACGGGGGAGACGAACGTGGAGGATTGGAGTGGCGATACGTGGGAGATTAAAAACGGCCTTGGTTCTCAAGTCTCTTGCCCGGAAAAGATGGGCTGGCTAACGCGACACCGTATTGCCGTCGGTATTGCGCGAGGGTTGGCGTATCTCCACCACGCTGGGTCAAAACCTGTCGTGCACGGCCACCTAGTGACTTCAAATATCTTACTTGCCGATGACTTCGAGGCCCGAATCGCAGATTTCGGGTTTCGGAAAATCGGGAGGAGAAATACCCCGAATTGCACCACTGAGACGGACGTTTACTGCTTCGGGGTGGTGCTGATGGAGCTGCTGACGGGAAAGTCCGGCACTGCGGAGACGGTAGTATGGGTGAGGAAGCTGGTGAGAGAAGGACACGGGGCGCGCGCGCTGGACGAGAGGCTGAGACTCGGTGTCGACTCGGAGAGCGAGATGGTGGAGAGCCTCCGAGTGGCGTACTTGTGTACTGCCGAGTCACCCGGGAAGAGGCCCTCCATGAAGCAAGTGGTGGGGTTGCTGAAAGACATTCATCCCCACAACGGACTCGACCCGAGCTGACTCGTCCCCGAACATTTTGTTTCAGTTTCCAAGATGGTTGCGAACCACGCGATCTCGCGAAGTAATCCCCCATTGCATTCGAGGTGATATGCACGCGACCGTTTTTTGTATGGGATTCGAAATGGATGCTGGATTTTGAGCTTTGGTTTGGAAAATTTATTTTTCCAATTTTAATCTCATCATGTATAGACAAAAACTTTTAGGAAAAAAAAGGAGGAGGGGAAAAGAAAAAGTGGAAAGGAAAAAAGTTAGAGAAAATGAAGTGGGTAGGGAAAGGCTGAAAGATGGCAATGAATGGGAGAGTTGTGTAGTATTTTTGGTGAGCAAAGGGTTAGAATCCCACTCATTACTTGTCTCATGTAAGAGGGGCTTCCATCATTAATTCTTTTTCTTTATTTTTGTTTATGTTTTCCTTTTCGATTTTGGTTTACTCTTTCACTTTGTATTCTCTTCTACTGTTAATTCGTTTCTCTCTTTAGAGGAAAGAATATCCTCTTTAGAGTTACATAAAGAAACAAAGATAGGCAGGTAGTGTTGTGCTTTTTGAAAGCATTTTGTTTTTCTGAGTTAGCTTTGTTGTGTCTTTAATTTTGAGGGGTCAGAAAGTGAAACTCTTCAATTCCTTTTATTGATGTTTACGTCTATAAAGCAAAGTGTGGTGAGGATTGGAGAGCAATATTTTGGCTTCCTCATATTAAATCCGCTTTTTTATCCAACAACATATATCAAAAAATGATCATGAAATATGAATTATGATCAATGAGATTATATATAGGCTGATTTTAATTAAATTGACCAAATTGAAATCTCAATACTTCAATTCAGAAGTATGATATCGATAATACTATATACGGGTGGAAATGTTTGGATTGGCGAATTTTACATAAATTTTATGCAGTTAAGTAAAAGTAAATTTAACAATCTTGATTGAAACCCTGACTGATCAAGTATACAAATTGAGTTTAAATTAGTGAGTTTCACATACATTTTATATAATTAATTCAAATTTAAATTAATTTAGTAAAAAATATATAACTCATTACCAATCCATATATACATATATATATATATATAGACATATTACAGATCCATCGTTAAATTTTGTATACCTTATCACACGTTCGAACATTGGACATTTAAAACCGCCTGAGAGTTGGACTTGTTGGGCTTTTCCTCCTTAAAATAGAATTTGGGCTGCATGGCCCTTGTTTTATTTCTTCGTCACCATTTTTACGGTTCGGAAAAGTTCCCCCACCCTGGCGTTCCCTCCTATTCCATCTTCTCTAAAATTCCGTTACTTTGTTGGTTCATTTGTAGCTTCTAAACTCTCTTCACACTTGTATTTTGCTGAATTTGCAGCTCTCAAAAACCCAATATATCTTTTCTTTTATCTCCCAATTGTTCTTACCAACCTCTCAATGTGCTCACCGGAACCCTAGCTTTCATGGCCTCGCAGAAAAAGCAATCCGAAGGAATTGCTCTCTTATCAATGTACAATGATGAGGAAGACGACGAGATGCAGGACGCTGGAGAAGATGAAGAAGGAGGAATGGAGAGAGGGGAGCAACCGGAGGATGGTAGAGGTGCGGGATTTGAAGACGAAGATTTAGTAGCTCACACTGATAGAATGGTGGTGGCTGATTCTGTTAACAAGCCTACTCCACCAGGTGCTAATGATTATGGGTCCACTCCTAAGAAGAGTAAAGTTGGGACTTTAACTCCGCAACAGCCTTCGGTTAATATGTTGGTTTCCTCCCAGGACCAACGGGTACGTTCGTCGGATTTGAGGAAGAGCAGAGGTACACTTGCTATAGTGGATTATGGTCATGATGAAGTAGCTTTGTCGCCTGAGCCTGAGGTACCCTTGTTGTCATTTTCCGTTTATAAACACAGAATCTTTGCTAAGAATTGCTTCTCATCTATTGGCTAGAATTTTTCAAAAAACTTAGTGGTAATTATCCACGGAATTTTAGCAATAAACTTTATTTTATATAACATCAATTTTTTAGGAAAGCTTGATGTCATTAGCATGGTAGTTAAGTGAATTGTAGACCTGCCAAACAAAGTAGTGAAACTTGGTATTCGTGTCTCATCGGGAATAATAAGTTTTTTAGTTGGTTTTGATTGCAGGAAGGAGAGATAGATAGAAATGGTCGAGTCATGTTTGGGAATGAGCTTCAATCTGCGAATGGTTAGTAGAATTTGTGTTGGGCATTGATTTATGTCTGTCTAGTTCTGACTAATGTTTGTTCCATATGATTACATTTATTTGTTTGAATACCATCTCATCTTACTCCTGATTATGCCAGCGGAAAGAATATTATTCAATTCATGTTTACAATGTCAGTGAGAATACATGGGCTTTAGCATTTCATGATGCCACTGATAACTTTGTGGAATAATTGGGCTTAAAAACTCGACCAAGTATATATGTGAACAGATTGTGCACCTATTTAAATGGGTTGTTCCTGCAGATATATATGAGATAGTAGTGAATATGTGTTCGTGGTGTAAGTGACTATATAGTTACGGTTATAATTATTTATAATAATAAAACTCTACAAAAATTTATGAGATATGTTCGATTATGGAAAATGCATGTGGTTAATGAATATATGCAAGGTGTTTAGTATGTACCCAACTCCCCAGCTCATACTTTGGTCTTTGAAAATGAATTAGGAGAAGTGCAGTAGGTCTATTGTTTTGGCTTCTTACTTTATTGAGTGTGCTTTTTGCAGGTGATTTACTGGATAGAACACCGTCAGGAACAGTCCAGGTTTTGACACCTAGCAATGAAGCTAACACTCCTCAATTTTCTGAGCCAATGAAATTTGATACCATGAATGATGATGGTATGATTGGATCGGATGGTGCCGAACATGGAGAAGGGGTTCAGGAAGAGCAAACATCTATTGATCCACTGGATAAATTTCTACCTCCACCACCAAAAGATAAATGCTCAGAGGAGCTTCAAGTAAGTTCTGTTAGAATTATTTTGATAAACTGTAATAGAGTATGCAATTATTGATCTATTTTGCTGCGCTTTGGTCTTTGACTCCAGTTTTTGTTTGCTTATGGTTTTTTCTTCCTTTTCTCATTTGACCTAGTGCACTCTTTGAATTGATTTGGAGAAGGTCTTATGTTACTTTTGCTTAAATGTTGACCTATTTTTTAAATTTAAATTTTAAAATATTTAATTTTGTGTCTATGTCATTCAATTTGATCAAATAAATTTGGAGGGTGATGTACTGTACTGGTTAGCCTTACTTGCTACCTGTAATGGTTTTTGGTGAGTAAATGACTAAATGTGCTTCATAAGTATGTAAGTTACCGTCTTCCTCTTCCCTCTCAATATATTGTACATTAGAGGTTGATCAACTTGAATCATTAATCAGTGCCGTGCGTGAATAGCTCTAATTTTGACACAAGTTTGGCTTGTATTACTGGTTTCATAGCCTAAATACTTCTATAACCATTTTAGTCTCTGCATTGCAAAATTTTAAACTGCATAATTGAGGGTGGGTTCCTTGGGGACCTGCCGAGGGTACCCTCAAGGACCCAGTTGGTTAATTTAGTTAAAAAGTGATTACCTTGTTACCCACTTCTGAACTAAATTAACCAGTTGAGTGGAAAATGGGTCCTTGAGGTCAAATACTAGTCTCAGCAGTTCCTTACCCTTTGTCTTCCAAAATTTTAGATAATTTTCTGTGGCCTTAGCTTTTGCATTAAACAAGTTAGCTTTTGTGTCCTGGGTTGGATTTTTCAAGATATCTCCTTGGTGGTTTAGTAGTTTTCTGTGACAATTATTTAAACCCAAAACTGATTGCTCCTTGATGTTGGGACAGTGAAAATAAGATATGTTGAATTGCTTATACCAATGCACATTTTTATATTTTCTCTTGATATCATTCTCTTCCATTTATGTCATTGCAGAATAAAATAATTAATTTTCTTCGGTTGAAAAAGCGTGGAAAAAGTTTCAATGCAGAGGTTCGCAATAAGAAGGCCTATCGGAACCCTGACTTCTTACTGCATGCAGTGAGATATCAAGATATTGATCAAATTGGGTCATGCTTCAGTAAAGATGTGTTTGACCCACATGGATATGACCCAAGTGACTTCTACGATGAAATAGGTCCATCATTGACTCTTATCTGAATTTTAATGTTGCACTGGTCACTTTATTTGCAATTGTGTTGTCCCCCCCTCCCCCTTCTCTTTTTATGGATCTTCAAAGCTGTCGTTTAAGCTGAAATTTGCAGCTCTCTTATGCTAGAGTAGTTGTGGTAAGCTAGATGGAGTGTGATTGACCAAACATAGGAATGCAGGACTACCTTGACGATATCATTGATGTTGGGGTTCTTTTCCTCATTTTTGCTACATATTGTGGTCCTGACTTGGCAAGCTGAATACTTGTTTAGTATGAGGCTGCAATCTTGGTCTATTATCAAAATGTTGGTGTGATTCCTGGCATCCTAGTTGCCCATATAAAAATTATTTGATGATATAGACGCTGCTTTAATTATTGATTTTTCTGATATTACTCCTTTTTGCTCATGTTTCTTATCTCTGACTAAACAGAGGCTGATATGAGGCGTGAAAGTGATAGGAAAGAGCAACACAAGAAGAAAGCTCAAAAGGTTGATTTTGTCTCTGGGGCAATGCAACCAGGAATTTTAGCTGGTGCTGCAAGGATCAACATGCCTGTTTCAGGTTCAGAAATCCCCTACTTTGTATACTTTATGGTGATTCTTTTCCATGGTATTCAGTTTACATAATATGTGTCTGTTTTCTTATGGTGCTGTCAGGTTCTTCTGCTGTGACTTCTAGTGGTCAACATTTGGTGCCTTCTGCAGATGATGCTATCAATCGGGAGGGTAGACACAACAAAAATTCAAAGTGGGATAAGGTATTTAGTTAAGAAAATTCATTTGCAACTTATATGAAATACTTGATTGTGCTTACAAAATTTTAGTGAATAATTTTGTTTCAGGTGGATGGTGATCAAAAAATTCCTCTGCCCTCTGTAGGGCAGGATTCTGTATCTACTGTTGGGGCTCATGTTGCAATGTTATCTGCTGCTAATGCTGGTGGTGGATACATGCTATTTGCGTAAGTTGATAAATGGCTTTTAACTTATATATGCATTTCATTTATTTATCTATTTGTTTATTTTAATTTTTATTCTGATTTGGCATGTGTTTTCTTTATGCAGATTTGTGGTTATCTGGTTTATGTTATGTCTATGTCTATGCTTGGTTTGGTCCACTGCTGTGGTTGCTTTCACTTATATTGTTACTTATCAATTATGTGATTGACTTATTCTTTTTCTGCTCTGGCAGATTTTAGCTTCATTAGAGGCATCGCATGATTGACAGTGGACTCTTTTAACTGCTAAGTTGTTAATTCTGTTTTTCCACTAATTACTGTTAACAACTAAGGTCGTGTAGTTTTAAGCAATTTGTACTAGGTGTACTTATTCATATCATGATATACCTGAGGGAGTTTGTTATTATATGTCAGGTCTTTGACTGGTTTAGGTTTCACGTAAGGCATGAAGTTGTAATTCGAACTTGCAACAAATGTAATGCATTTTAAACAGTCTCTTTTTTGTTCTGGAGGTTAGCTGCACATGCATATGATCACAGCTTCTTTTGCTATGTATATTTTAAATATTCGGAAAGAATTGTTGGGCTTAATTTCACTTTAGGTTGAGTTCGAAATGTACAAACGTGTTTGCTTTAATATGCTCTCTTTTATGTTTAATATACTGTACGATATGATAGTTAACTAAATGGGATATCTGTTGCACTGGAAGACAATTCATGACGACTGGAATTTAGTATATAAAGTGATATAAGTTTTATAATGACTACTGTTCTTTTGTTGGACAGACAGCAGAAACGGCGAGAGGCAGAGGAGAAAAGATCTAGTGAGAGGAAGTTGGAGAGAAGATTGTGAGCCATTCCTTTTGGTCTCTTGTGACTAACACCATTTATAAGAGTTTGAGATTTGTCTGCAAGAATATTAGTTTTGGCAAACTTAAGCAAAGATCATATAGTCTCACTTCCTTATGTAAGGCGGGGGCAACTTATGTAGAGTCAAATGCCCCCACCAACAAAAAAAATTTCTTAAACAGTATAGATGTAAGTTATTTTTTTTGGGTGATGCTAAGCTACTCTCAAATTTAATTAATTTAAAGTAGTTAGTAATTATATATAGAGATTAAAAATTATTAACTTTATGAAGAAGTTTTATAAAAAAATTTTCTAATTTAACTCCACTAAAATCATAACACTTTACTAAGTAAATTTTCGGAGTCCACCCCTTGTATATTACCAAAATTGAAATATAAAGTTTTGTCACTCAAAATGTTGTCCTTGATGGTCGGAGTAATTCTCTCTGTTGTCATTGCATTACCTGTTAGTCCGCAATATAATTTCTTTTTTTCAAATTGTATTTCTTTATTTACTTATTCATTACATAGAGTTCCTATTTTGCTAATCCCTACTTGTTTTTGTTCTTACCCTATTTGGCCTATGGGCAAAGAAAGAACGCTGGAATTAGTATGTTTAAACTCGGACCGGATCCACCGATTCAATGGTTCAACTGAAACAACTGAGAAGGAATTGAAAATGGGTTGGGATTCAGAAAGAAATACTGAAACATTTAAGTTCGTTTGGGTTTGAGTTACCGCTGGCTAAAAATTCGCAGCTCGCACTCAAATGATCTGTATCATTTTTATTTAATTGTCCATCTATTTTAACTCGTAATCGACCCTATCTTTATTTTATTTCATTTTTTATTGTTTCGATTAGGTTCATTTGATTAGGCCGTTTATGCCCATCCTTGAACCCATCTTGATGTTCAAATATTCAAGAAGATTTAATTATCGAGTCCTATTCTCAGTCTCTTAGTGCCCTTGCAGCCTTCTCTTCCTCTCACCTCAATTTTCTTTTCTTCCCTCCTCTTCCCATGCAAAACATTTACCTGGCTTTCCTCCATTGCAACACTGCTAATGGTGCCTCGGTCCTCATTCCTCTATGCGATTGTATCTTTTTCTTCTTGGTGTGTTTTGATTGCTTCCAAACTACATGGCTGGGCATGCTAGCATGCTATCACCCCACCGTTACAGCGCTGCCCGTTTTTGTGGTAGAAGGTGTTTGTCTGACAACCCAACCCGATCAAAACCACTCATGCATCCAAACCCAAGTAACCCTTGCCATCTCAGCTTAATATGCATCTTCAATCGTTTTTTATTTCAATTTCAATTTATTATTACTTCGGGTTCATGGTAAGGTTACTTCGGATTCACTTGGTCAGTTTATATGAGATGTAAATCCTACTCCAAATTCAATGGAAGTGTTAGCATGAATGTACAACAATTAAATAGCGAAAGCCAATTTTACTCACAAGGAGATTCAAACAATTTTGTTCTCTGAGATGAGGTTAAGCCAAAAATATAGAAAGAAGCACTGTAATCTGAATAAGGTAGCTAGTTAATAGTGCTGTGGATTATGTAAAAATTGATTGAGTGGAGCATATAAGCGTTGAAAAAGTGGCACAATTTACTGCTTTCCAGCTGTGATTCTCTTTCTATCTCCTGGTTTTGGGCATATAGACGAAACATGAAACCTTTGTCTTTGTTCTTTTACACTTACCATAAGCTCCCTCGCAAAACCATTCTTGTCATGATGGGCAGGTTTCAATATTGCTCCTTCGATATTATTATCCTGCTGGGTAGCTTACTCAGATAATCACTTTCATGTTGCATTCTTATTCTGTCAAGTTATTTTGCATCCCAAATTCTGGACTTCTCTTTGTCGTTTTATTTTATTTTTTTTCATCATCTCATGTTAAGTTGTATCAAGCATAATCACAACTTTGAACTGAATTCCTGCCATTTTTATGTTCTTTCAAAAAACTAACACAAATAGGTTCCATGGAATCTGGCCGTCAGATTCGTCCCCGGTTACAGACATTACTTTAGTTTATCTGTATCCAAAGCTGCTTTGATTGGAGCTTCCCAGTCAGACTGTCAGAGTCACCAAAGTAGAGCGGCGAATAGGGCGAGGTGGGCCCTAATTTGGATCTGGTTTGCTCTTTTCCTGTTTCTGTAGGGCGACTTTGAAGTCATAATCATGTCTACTTTAGCCAGCAATCTTTTCTTTTATTCGCAACTTTATTACCATTTCACACTACAATTGGCATGCTGCAGTGCATTAGCATCTTTTCCACGTCCAAAGCCAGATGGAGCAAAGTAACTAAGAAAAAAGAAAAGACCCCACACCATGTCATCTCCACCTCACTCCCATCTACTAACTTTGTATTCACAATCCAATGGAGTTGCTGACTCTTAAATGGCACCTTCCAATCTTAATCTAGATGACACTATCTGCCAGGTTTGGCTTCCATGATCAATTTACCGGTCATTACTTGGGTCAGCTGTATCCAGAGCAACTTTACCAGCTCAGTATTCCCTGGGTGCCTTCATGGCGTAGGCCCCTCACCAGAAAAATATAGATGACATGTATCCATGTAATGTTATGGTTTTATGGCAGAGAGCTAGCAATAGCAATTGTACTCCTACTTCTATGACCAAGTAATGATTACCTGGATGTTAGTCTGATATACCTAAGAATCGTGCCTTTGGAGATAACTTAGATTATCATTTTGCTTCCTTTTGCATCTTTTTATTCCCTAAAAGAAGCCTAACTGTGCTTTTTCAAGACCACTTTTCATCGTGTGGGATGGAAAGGCATTATGGTTGCGAGGGGATGGTGTCTCTTCCTTGTCTGCTTTAATTCGATAAAAAAATGAAACTTCTGTCTTCACATGAATGCTTCTCTAAATATACATGTGAACACAGATTTGCTTGTCATGATGACTCCTCAAGTCATTATAAACTGGAGTGCTTTGAATATTCTCATAAGATGTTTGCCAAAAGTTTCTATTTTTTTTTTTTTTCATTTTTTCTTTTCTTTTTGGGTTCAAAAGGAGAAAGGGGGAGGAGAAGCTTGTTTGCTATTATATGAAAGAAAAAGAAAAACTCTTTCTGGCAGCTTTTCATTTCTATCAGATGGAGGCAAAGGCAAGCTTTGCTTCCAAGTTAGTTACAGCGATGACCATTATTAATGGACTGTTGAGACACTTCTCTCCTAACACTTTAATTTTGAGCATTACAAGACGGGAACTCAGAGAAACAGAAAGTTCATCTGAATGAGTTTACAAAAGTATATTAAACTTGGCCCTTCACATGGTGTTTGATGATACCAAGAATCAAGGCTTTAAGACAAGCATCTTTCCAGACTTCATGGATTCTGTTTGCCTCCACGAAATCGTTAATTACATAGTCAGCTATATGATATATAACTTAACAAGTCATTATTTCCAAGAATTGTATCTCATAAAAATTTTTTATCATAAAATTTAAATTATTAAATTTATTAAATTTTATAATTTATATTATAAAATGCAGTAAACAAATTAAGTCAAGTAAACCAACTCAACTCACCTTGTCTAAGAGGTGAAATGAGTTTATATTTTAGGTTAAAAATCATAATCATAATAAGTTAATATAGATTAATATATTTAAATATAAAAATATATTAATTTGTTAAGTCAATCTATTTCGTCTTACTTAAAAGATTAAGTAAATTAATATTATCTTGATCCTTTAAAATTATTAATTTATTTTATTTCATTTAATTATAAATTATGATTGATCAAAATAGATTAACCTATTTGATACCTCTAAATGTATTTAACGAATATAATTTATTCATGAGATTTTCGTAAATAAATCAATCTTCATGGGAATAGACTTTTCTATAACTTAAAGGTTATGCTTATCAAATTCGGAAGAAATGAACAATTTATGAATTTATAACTAACCCATTTAAAGACTTATAAACTGTCGCCATCGATTCATATTTTTCTTATTAAAAAAAGCCTAAAAAAAGACATAAAATAAAAGGAAACAGTACCCAAAGTACTTGCAATATTATAAGAGTAATAATATATATACATATAAGTTTTACATATTAATTATATAATTTTTTATATTTTTTTCTATCATTTCTCTCTTAAAAATATTTTCAGTGTATGTGGACTTCCCTCGCATACTGTAACAGCATATCCTCCATTTATAGATTCAAACCATAATTTCAGTGAAAAAAAAAAAAAAGGCAAATTTGTTATTGAATTAAAACTTTGAAAAATGATATGTTTATTATATATTTTTTATGTGATTTTATAAATTACATAATATTTATTTTTAAACTTAAATAAAATTATAAAATATTAATAAAATTTATTTATTTTTTATAATGTATAATTTAATATATAATTTCAAGAACGATCTCTAAAACTTTGTTCTGTGATATGAAAATGTGTTGGGTTGGAGTACATGGACCTGGGGCGAATCTAATCGGTTAACAAGTTGTACACAATATTTTAAAAAATTTTAATATTATATATTAAAAATAAAGGAGTACCTACATAAAAAAATTTTAAGTATTCATATAACAAAATTTTGTAGAAAGATTAAATAAAGAATGATGAAAAAAATGTTAAGTAAGTACTTTACCATATTTTATCTAATTTTTTGAATTTGTATTTACCTTCTATTTAATGAAAAGTATGCTAAGAGTTACAAATGAATTATTTAAAGTATTACAACAAAATAATCACAACATTACAAGTATTATATCATTAGTTAATATGTCGGTAAAAGACTGCAATTGATGAGAAATAAAAGATAATAGTTTTTATTTGATAAAATTTTATTATTTTATGATAAAAATAAAATGTTATTCTTAAATATGGATAATTTATTTGTAATTCAAAATAATCAAGGCCAAAAGTTTGATAAATTTTAAATTTATTATTTTTTAGTTTAATTATATTATTAAATAATTAGTAAATAATTTTATGAGTTAAATAATTATTTTAATGAATAAAATTAAGCTACTTGTTTGTCTAACATGTTTAAATTCAAGAAATTTATTTATTATTTACAATAAGAAAAAGTTTCTAAAGTTGCTTAATGTTATTTAAATAACTTTTTTTTTGTAATTAAAATTCTTATATAACTTAAAAATTATATTTCAAATATATATTTAGACAAAAAATTTTTATAATTAAATCAAAATTGACTATCTATCTAAAAATTAATTGAAACAAAAAGATATATTGTATATCTATTCATGTACTTACTTATTAAGTTAATTTTGATTATATTAACTATAATTACATATGTTGAAAGAACATTCTCTACAATAAATATTATACAAAAAAATAGAATTTACAATTATGTGATAAGTGAATAATTTATTATTACTTAATTATTTGTATACAAAATTCTTTAATAGTATAAAAATAAAATAAATTTTGCAATAATTTGAATCAGCTGGGCAACAATTATAAATATCATAATTTTTATTTCATAAAATTATAAATTAAAATAATATATTATTATAATACAATAAAAGTTATTTTCTAACAATTTTTCTTAACGTCCACGCCAGAAAAAAAGTTCTTATCCGCTAATGCGCGCAGAGCGGTGAATAGCATGAAAAGCACTGGTCACTGCAAGAAAAAGGGACGGAAAATGAGTGATATGAGAAGGGCTCCAAGACCTGTGGCCCTTGTCCTGACGTCTGAATAGAGAGCCGTTGGAGATTCGTACTCTGCTCCTTCACACGTTGGAACTTAGTCAGACCCCTTTTTATTAAACAGAAAAGTAACTGCTAACTGCGTGCGCATGGCATGTAAAAGGGCACCAATAGATTCTTGTTTGGCTGGTATTACATTTGGGCATCCCACAATCAATTTTTTACAAAATATACATCCTATAAACTTTTAAATTATGTAAGATTTCAATAAATTTTACAAAGTAAAAATTCTGTAAAAGTAGGAAAATTATATATTTAACTGCAAAGATGTGTTTTATTTAGGTTGACATTGTATTATTATTTATCTTAAACTTAATAATCTTAACATGTCTTTTGGAGTTTCTTATGAAATCCTGACAAAGATTTGAAAACATAATTGCAACTCAATTTACTTAAGTGAATTAATAGTAAATTATAAAAATATGAGTTTTAGGTAGAAATTTGTTATGATACAATTGGTGAGTTAGAATTTAAGTAATAACTTTTTGTAGAGTCAAAAGAGTTTTATCATAAAACGTGGTAAATGCTAAGATTAGCTTTTGAACATTGCCATTTTCCAGCTAGGAATATTACTAAAGGTTAAGTGAAAAATACACATCAATTAACGTGTGCTTTTTCAAAGTGAGCCTCACACTCATTGGGGGATTTACTTTTGTCTAAGACTTTTGGAAATGCTGAAATCGCAGGATTCTAAATGCGACATTGTTACAGAACCCCATAATAATCATTAATGATGTGTGGTGAGATCTGCATTGTCAACAATTGTCAAAAAAATTCTGTGAAATCTTTGTTAGAATAGACTAACTTCAATTATATATAATAATATTATGTTACTTGCCTCTAAGAGTCTTCGCACGTTATTAATTTGTTAATCTTTTTATTTTTTTATATAATATTTTTATATTATTATTAAATATAAGATTAATTTATATTCAAAATTATTAATAATTATGCCAACTTCTTGTTTTATTAATATATTAATTGATTTCATTATAAGTGGACCTTGTATTTTGTCATTAACATCAAATAACTTGGTACTTTGATCTTGATTGCCTCTTGATCCACCGAGGTCAAAATAAAACTGCTTTGGCTCAGTTAGTATTCATCATTCATTTCAAAACTATACAAGAAATTAATGATTGCAGAAGTTGAAAAAGGAAATTTTATCATATAAATTTCCTTTTCTTGAAACCCCTATTTGATCAAAGAATTAAAATTTGCATAGACAGACAGAATCACGGGCAACCACACCATTTTTGGCAATAAAGAAGATGAAAGCAGACAATATGACTCTTGATTTTAACCTTACATTTATTTATGTCCTTAGAGCAATGCACTTGCATGGCAAGTTCTACTGAAAGTGAGTTGTAAAATTTAAAGGGAGCAATGAGGCAACGGTCACATTCAGTTAGAGATTTTTGGAAGTTCCTTAAGGGGTATTTGGGGAATATGAAAAAGTTAACGGAACCTTTATGATGTATAAATCAAAAGCAGAGAGAGAGAGATAGATTTGGATGAAACTACTTGGTGAAGCGGACCTTATTCGGGGGTGGCGAGTGCAATTTCTCTTGCTCTGTTCTCTATCCCTACTTTCTCTGTCTAAAATTTTTCAAAGCCTCTCTTTCTTGCTTCCAACCCATTGGCTTTCCGTTTCTGCTTTTCAACATCCTACATTGACTATACCAATTTCTTTCTTAGTCGTTCTGTCAGGCATTTTGGCCGTCTTCCTCTGTCATTGAATCATCTACCTTGTTCAAATTTTAGCTTGGGAAAAAAGTTTTTTTCACTCTGTATGTATCTTTCTCTGTAGCTTCTTTCTTTCTTATGCTTCATTAGCAGTAGGATTTGGAGGTAAGAGAAGTGTTGCGAAGTGGGAAGAGAGATCATGGCAGCTCCAAAGCCAGAAGAGATAACCCACCCACCCATGGACCAACTTCAAGGCTTAGAGTACTGTATAGATTCAAACCCATCTTGGGGTATGGCCAGTTTTGATCTTTCCTCAACTGCATTTTCACTTTATTGAGGGATTTAGCTTTTAATTAACTTTTGCTTTTAATAAAAACGCTATCTCTGTTTCTGAATGGTAACAGTGGAGACAACAGCTCTGGGTTTCCAGCATTATATATTGGCCTTAGGAACTGCAGTGATGATTCCTTCATTCCTTGTTCCTTTGATGGGTGGAAGTGATGTGAGTTCTTCCCAAGTCCAATTCTTTTTCCTTCTTTTTATTTGTCTATTGTTCTGACTGATTCCGAAATTTATATAGCTTTCATTGGGGCTTGGTTTTAATAAAACGTTAGATAATTGAGACTATTTTTTATATCAGTTCATCTCTCCAAGGAAAGCTGTCCCCTACCCTCTTCTTCTTTTCATTAAAAAAATAAAATTTGGATTTATCATATGCAAAAGTGAGTTGGGTGGGTCCCACGAAGGAAGAAATTGGAGACCCTGAAATGAGATTGTCTCGTGTGTTTTTCTTCGCATTGGGCTGAAGAACTGATTTTAATTTCAAAATTTGATGCTTCAGGATGACAAGGTCAGGGTGGTACAGACTCTGCTTTTTGTTGAAGGAATTAATACACTTCTGCAGACACTGTTTGGAACTCGGCTACCAACAGTGATTGGAGGGTCTTATGCATTCATGGTCCCCATTATATCGATAATTCATGACCCGTCATTGACGAGAATCGAGGACCCACATTTGGTTAGTAAACTTTTCTTTTAATCTCATCAGATATTATTTTAAAATTACTATAAGTTGAACTTCATAGTAATCATGGACAACCTAAGCATATTAACCTTTATGCTACTCAAATGTAAATTAAATGATTGATGGTTTTAGCTTTGAAAAGTCCTTTACAACCAGTTTGGCCATAGGGAGTCCTATTTGGCCACTTCTAATTAAAGAGCCAATACCACACCTTTATTTTCACATAATACTCATTTTACAAAAATATATTATTAAATTTCACAAGTCAATTTATAAAACTTGAGCCCAAACCTTTTATTGAGAGTATTATGTAAGATTTGAGGTGTAAGAGTAAACTTTTTCTAAATTTGCTGGTCCCACAAATTAGTATGTCTGATCCACCAAAATCAACCGCCATGAGCATTTCGTTTCTCCAAGCTCCAACATTTGTACGGGTTTAAGTGTATAATGCAAGTTGATAGCCAAGTCATGCCAAAAGTTAAATGTGCTTGAGTGTAAAATTACATTGGATGCTTCTCAACAGTGTGTGAAGCATAAAATTTTCATAAAATTTTCTTCTGTACTCGCCAGAGCTTAGGAAAAAAAAATTGTTACCTATTGCCAATTTAGGGAATGTGGAAGAGCAAACATGCAGGATTCTCTTGAATTCTAATATTTGGAGCTAAAAGTTATAATGCTATTCTATTTATCTCCAGAGATTTCTAAACACCATGAGAGCAGTCCAAGGTGCTCTGATAGTAGCATCAAGCATACAAATTATTTTGGGATATAGTCAATTATGGGCCATCTGTTCTAGGTAAGCTTCCTTTATGAGTAAAAGAATGAACCTTGAATATCACATTCTGTAGCCTAATAACTACTGCAATTCTACTCTCTATATGCAGGTTTTTCAGCCCACTTGGAATGGTTCCAGTAATTGCTTTAGTAGGTTTTGGATTATTTGATAGAGGATTCCCTGTGGTATAACAATAATCCGCGAGTCACTATCCCAATTAGGAAGTTAAATTATCTTCTAGGATCGTGGTGTTTACTAGCATTGTTTTAAATTCTTTTTTCAGGTTGGACACTGTGTTGAAATTGGAATTCCCATGCTAATCCTGTTTATAGCCTTCTCCCAGGTAATAATCAAATTAACTTCAGATCTCAAACTTCTGCATGATCTTTGATAATTAGGCGAAATGGGAAAATGGAAAAGGTCTATAGTGAGCTTGAGACAACCTAAAAGGCAATTTCTAATTGTAGTTACTACACTGTTATGAAAATCATTGTCAAGTTTTGACACTACACTCTAAATATGATCTACAAGGATTTCGACACTAGCAAAGGCGATATTCGGTATATATTTTATACTTAAGTTAAATTACACATTTTTAACAAAATGGTATCAAAAACCAGTTGTTGGGTGAGGACCATTGAATGTCATTTTGTCAATTCCTAATGTCTACAGTTTACGCTGTCTATTTGGAGTATGAATAGAATTATCTCTAAGGAGAATACATACGTAGAAATTGCAGCATTCTGATTGCGTTTTTATTTTTTATGTATGCAGTACTTGAAGAATTTTCAGACAAGACAAATTCCAATACTAGAAAGATTTGCTCTTCTCATATCAACCACAGTGATATGGGCATATGCACATCTTTTAACAGCAAGTGGAGCATACAAGCACCGCCCAGATTTAACCCAGATTAATTGTAGAACAGACAGAGCGAACCTTATTTCTTCTGCTCCATGGTTAGTACTAAAAGTATCTCTTTACTTCTAATAGATTATGTGTCAAAATGCAAGTGCATCCAGAACTACAACCACAATTCTGCAAGCAAAGAAGGAAGCTCACAGACAACAGAATTGCTATGAAATTTATGATGAAACCCATTGAAATTGAAAATTTTTCTTACATAGCACAGAAGTGGCACATTGTGACGACTCCCAATTAAACTTCTACTCCCAGAAATATTATATCCATTTGTTAAGCTATATCCCAATAATTCCCGGACACATTCTGCCCAGGATAAAGATCCCATACCCTCTTCAGTGGGGTGCTCCAACATTTGATGCTGGCCATGCTTTTGGAATGATGGCTGCTGTTTTAGTCTCATTAATTGAGGTATTCGCATGCTTGAAAACTACATTAAATTAAAGAGCTATTGTTGATGAGCGCTAAAAAACTAATCTTTCTCTGGCAGTCAACCGGGGCATACAAAGCTGCATCCCGTCTAGCAAGTGCCACACCACCTCCTGCTCATGTTCTGAGCCGTGGTATCGGCTGGCAAGGAATTGGGATCCTGCTGAATGGGCTTTTTGGAACATTGACTGGTTCATCAGTGTCCGTGTAAGTGCTTTGTCATCTTTTTCTCAGTCTTCATTTCTGTCAAACTAGAATTAATTCTTTCACGTACATGACAGAGAGAATGTGGGGCTTCTTGGAAGCACTCGTGTTGGCAGTCGCAGGGTCATTCAAATTTCAGCTGGCTTTATGATATTCTTCTCAATGCTAGGTGAGCGATAGTATATGGCACATTAACAACACTAATTAGGTAACTTGAATCCTTTCCATAATGTTCACTTAAGTACAAATTATTTGCTTCTGCAGGAAAATTTGGAGCTTTATTTGCATCAATACCCTTCCCCATATTCGCTGCTGTATATTGTGTTTTGTTTGGTCTAGTGGGTTAGTACCATCGGTTCGCCCCTATTTTTATTTGCACTTCTCTTTGCTTTCCTCTCTTTCTAAATGACGTTTACTGTTTTGGTCTTTTCAGCTTCTGTGGGGTTATCATTTTTGCAGTTCACGAACATGAACTCAATGAGGAACCTTTTCATTACCGGTGTTGCCCTCTTCTTAGGTCTGTCTGTTCCTGAGTATTTCAGGGAGTACACTGCCAAGGCCTTACGTGGTCCTGCTCATACCAGGGCTGTATGGGTGAGTTTGTTGTTTAATCATCTTTATTATAAGATTGTCCTTTCAAGTTAAAAAATGCAGCATACCGCTAAAGCTTACATCCTTTCTATTTTTGATATATTTTAGTCTTAGGAGAAGGTTTAACATTTCAAATTGCAATGTTTGAAATTTATGGAAGTATGTCAGAAAAAATACAAAAGTATGGAAACCACTTTCTCTCACAGATTCGGTGTATATGCACTGAGCTTCTCTGAAAAATCATTGAGTGAAAATCAGAAGTACTTCAGTTTATCTATCTGTTCTATTTGCTATTGAATTGCATGACATTGTTGAGTTATAATAAAATGTTCATCTTGACGTCATTTAAGTCACCTTGGGAAGATGACATGGGATATCTGTCTGACTGATCACACTATCTATGTGCAAACTTGTATGCGTGTGTGATTTTGTGTGATGCAATATTTTCAGACCATCTTATGATGTTGACAAAAAATCACTCAAAATTAAATGTTGAAAGTGTTCCATTAGAAACGATTGATCCTTCAAGAGAAAGATCTTATTTTCCAGTTTTTACCCCTTGAGGAATTCAATGATTTCCTTAATACTATCTTCAATCTAACTTTCTTTTCTTTTCGTTTTGCAGTTCAATGATTTCCTTAATACTATCTTCTTCTCATCTCCAACTGTTGCATTGATTGTTGCTGTGTTCTTGGACAACACACTTGACTACAAGGATAGTGCCAAAGACAGGGGAATGCCATGGTGGGCTAAATTTAGAACATTTAAAGGAGATAGCCGGAATGAAGAGTTCTACACCCTTCCTTTCAACCTCAACCGATTTTTCCCTCCATCCTAAACAACTTCTAATATAAAGAAAGATGTTAGAGGAAAAGCATCATTTCCAGATAAGGATTATGTGATGATCAGTGTGTGACTGAAGAAGAGAGAAAGAAAAGGGTTATGTATTTTTCGGGTGCAGAAGAATGGCACCCTCTGCTTTCTTTTCCAATATCTTTCATATGTTTTACATAGCTGGATTGGGTTATTTTCATATAATAGAAGAAAATTATTTATTCCTAAAGTTTGTCAATTTTTTTCTCGCTTTTTTTATTTAGTTTGAATCTGTAATTCTTTCCTCAAAGTTCAAGATACTGTTTTTGTCCTGGAGTTGGCTTATAAAAATCTACTCTTTTCTGTCTTCCAGCCATGGCTCTACATAGAGGACAATAACACGATGCATTGTTTGAGCTAAATGTTTGCCATTGGCCATTTGAGTTATATTCTGAGAAGCAGTACCTCTCCAAGAGTATGAAAAAGCCATCAAGTCCTTCCACACTATATAAATAGACACTGCTTGTTATGATCCAATTTACTTCCCTTGTTGAAGAATCTATCGCTAGCCTATAAGATCAATCCATCAATAATTCTACTCTCACACCCAAAACTCTCACATAATTCATACACCAAATACTCACAGCCTTCGATTGGTTGTGTGATCCCATGCACATAACTAATCAAGGGTTATAGGTGTTTGATGTGTGAATTATGTAAGAATTTCAAGTACAAAAGTAGCATCACTCAACATTGATAAAATTCTTTCATTGAATAATATTCAATTTTAGATAGTGTATAGGATCATGAGGCTGATGAAATTGCCAAGAATCTCAATATGAAGAGATTTTGCATTTTACAAGGATTCAGGACTGCCATAGCAATGACAAGTTATGGTTTTTTGCGCATGCACTCTAGGCACCTGGGCTGTCTATAAATGCTTCGACCATATCTCCTTATGCCAGCTTTCTAACCTTCCTGGATCATCTTATTTATTCTATCTTCAAAACTATTCCATCCTATGGTGCCATTCTTTGACAAAATTGCGGCTAGCCTCTTCTTGTTAGGCCTCAAGTTTGGAGAATGACCACTACCATAGTAGGTTATGAATCCAGATACCAATGATGAAAGTTGGCTACCAGAGTCGGTCATGGCAAATACATCAGCTGCTGCACAGGCAATAAAGTCCACAGCAGCCAGCTGTAATGACATAAAATTTACATGGTGGGTGAATCATAATGATTGTAGTTCAAGTGAATTTGAAATTCAAAGCAGCTTCATATCAGATTATGATCACTGTTTCCATCAGATGAAAAAGCTGGGACTATATGTCAAATTTTATTGTTTCATGAGGAACTTACTACTTTATCCATTTTTCTTTTTCCCTTCTCTCTGTGGTTCACAATTTGAACATTGTATGAGATTTTTTTTAATGAGGGGCATTGCAACTAAAATGAATGGTACCTATACCTGAGAAGAAGAATTCCTGAAAGGTGCTAGCTCAGTGGGTGTAAGCAGATTTTCTTTTGTGATCACATTTGGATAAAGTCTAATGAAGGCATGCATTCTCAAGTCTCCCCCATACATATGAGAACCACCCAAGTAAATGTAAGTTCTGCGTTTAAAACCAAGACCTGCTAGAACAAGTGCCGCTTCTTCAGGTGTCAATGGGCATCTTCCCAACTTTCTCAATTCCATTGGAGAGATAGGACTACAATTACAAATGTCATCCAGAAAATCTCATACAAATTAGAAGGACATCCATCAAAGATTATGCTGTCAAAAGCATAATTTAGAAAATAAGCACAAATATACCTTGACTTCTTTAAGCGCTCAAAAAGCAGAGGAAAATCGCTTTCCCTGTAGGCTTGAAGTTCCTTTTTCTCATTTCCCCCACCTCAAACTCACATAAGGAATAGGCGACCTTATCAATTTCAAATCTTAAGTGCAAAGCAAGATATTTGGATGAGCTTCTAGCTGCATCATGATCATTCTTGTTTTTGATAAACTTCCTAAGAAGCTGTGTCTCCAACAAACTTCGTGGGCAGTATATTTTCTAATCCTTCTGACCAACAGTGCACCTACTTCTTGAATTTTTGGCACAAACTTCAAAGTGTGGAAGGTGCATTTGCATCTTAGCCTCTGCAGTTAATTTTAACCATATAAAAATATCGTATGGATCTCATACACATGCAGGCGAGTTAACTTATACCTAAAAGTGCACTACAAACTAGCATAATGAAATTAAAGTTTTGTATCAAGAACAAATTCCAGTCTGATTGGAAGGGAAGCATATCAGGTAGAGATAGAGGAAAAAAAGTATAGTCCTGTTACACAATCTGTTGTATACAACCTGCAGTTCCAATAGCAAGTTTTGAATGTTGCAGTAAATCTTCATAAGAAATTCTCATTAAAGCTTTTTATAATTGTGTATACTTAAACTGCATTTCCTATAAACTGAGATCCTAACAGAAAACTAACCGATATCTTAATGCAAGAAAAAGGACAGATTGTTTATAAGCAATTGTATTGAGTAGCAGTCAAGCTTTAGTATATGCAGAAACTAAACAGAAGACAAGGACACTTTATGACCTGAATATCAGCAGGGAATGAATGAAAACCAAGTCGATTTCCATATCCAAGGAAGTGAACAACACCATTTCATAAAGAAGAGGTAGCACAATTTTAATATAGTCAGTGGCTGCGGCCTCTTTCATAAGATCCGCATCTGTAATCTAAAATGCAAGGCACTTATCGACTTTGCCGAGATACGAGTGCAATTTTCCTTATCAAGTACCTTAAATGTAAGATGATAAACCTGGCTCAAAATTGCTTCTGCATTTATAAATTTCATAGGGAGTGGGAGATCCTTGACAACGCTGATTTCGTCCATCATTTTTATGAAATATTCCTCTTGGTATATATCACCAAATTGAGTGCATTTTGGCCGCATTAGACAGGTGAATCAACTAGAGTCATTTACATGAAATCACATACTATTCAACAAAGGAAACAGCAATACTGGTTAGATAAATAATGTGGCAAACAAAATCCAAAAGAAAAGGCAATTAGTATTTACCAAATCAAGATGAGATAGCATGCTACGGATCATCCCGCAACTGGCTATTCTGACAATGAATGTGAATTATGAACTATCTAAGTCATTTATAGCAGTTACTTACGTATGTTGTCTCAATATAAGAAATAATATAAACTTGGATATTAAGTTATGACAAATGTGATAATAATTAAACACTACAATAAATAAATGATTGGTACTTTAAGTGGACGGCGTAAAGCAAAAGTTGTATTAAAAGGAGTATAATTTATGTTTTTGATATAACTTAAAAATGATAACATACCTTGGATCGTTCCATACATTGCTGCAAAGAAACTTTGGAATAACTAGAGTTGCATTGAGGAGGGATGCTACAGCAACGGCATTGCAAATCTATAAGCATTGCAATTGGCTAGTCACTGCCTTTACTGGAGATATTGAAAGTATACAACAATGAAATGCTAAAAGTATATACAGACATACCCTTCATTTGAAAGAACCATATATATAAATATCGAGAAACACTCATGATTAGAGCTTTCTGAGATCCAATGCATAGTTCAAGATCCATTATTCCTTTCCTATTCCCCAGGAGTAATTCGTTGAAGATCTGGGAAGCAGACTCTTAATATTTTCCGGTGGCTTACATTGCAATTTATATGGTGTTATCTCTTAAAACAATCAATTTGATAGTCTCATACATCATTTTTCTGTTCTGTTAATTGACAACAGCTGCTTAAACTACGTATTTGAAGTAGGAGACAAGTCATTTTGATGGGCTAAGTGGCTAACAGACAAAAATGAAGGCTTCTTTCTCTATTTCCTCTTGAAATCAAGTTGGCACTGATCTCATTGACTATATTTAGTCTTTTTCATTGCCTACTAAATAATTAAACTTCTTGTCGGATGTACAATATGATTATTGATTTTTCAACATGAAAAATAATGTGCACTAACTTTCAATATTTACAGCAACTCTTTGTTGATTAAGACCGCCATTTGCACTTTCTAAAATGTAGCCATTACTGTTCACAAGTTTCCCTGTACCAGAATGTCAAATAATTAGTGACATACTGGGTAAAGGGCCACTGATAAAAAGTTACAATTTAAACTTAACATAGCAATGTATAGAAGTGTAGGCATGATTACCTATAACAAATACTGCGAAATAGTTTATAACATCAGGGAATGTGCAAGAAAGGTTAACTTACCATGATTGTTCAGAAATTTTCTGTCTACACAAGATTCTCGCGGAGAGGCCAGGCTATATGGTTCCACCCACAAATTTGTTAAATCCTGCTTGAGCTCCTTCTGGAGTACATAAAAGTTACAGTCATCAGATTAGGCAGAAATTAATCACAAATGTTCGCAACATACCTAACAGCTAGATCTGAAAACATGCATCAACCATAACAATATGAAGCATACATCTGCAAGAGAACTGGAAGCCAAATTAAGAAGCCGATCATACATCTGTACTGGTGACTGCACTTTTTCAGTGTAAGAATTCTCATCCTTCTCATTGAAATAATTGCGTTAGCTAATTAGCCAATATGAATCCAATATACTACATGAATTTTTGAAGTATCAGCCAACCACAAAATGGACTTCAGAAATGTATGATGAAAAATACTACATTAAAACATTGACAAGTATCACGTCCAAGATGCATTATGATAATTTTCACAAGCGGCAGAAAAGATCAAGCTGAAGAGAAAAGTGTACATGCAGAGACACATACAACTTGTGACAGTAAAACAAAGTCCTAGTGGCAAATGAGGGAACTTCATTATCAGAGAGCTGAGTTGTAAACTTGGAATCAGATGTAATTGGATTACTAATAGATTTCAAACTAAATCCAATATTTATCACTTTTAATTTCAAACTTACACATAAAAAGATAGTATCTCCATGGGACATGGATCCTCTGATGTGCTGTGAAGGAAGGCACTCTGCCTTCCTCTCACAGCACGGGGATTCATGTCCTCTTAATCAATTTTTTTTTTTTTAAATTCTTATATGGGTCCCCGTGCTATGAGAGAAAGGCAGAATGCCTTCCTTCACAATATGTCAGACGATACATGTCCATCTTCATGAGTCTAAGAAGAAATGGGCATATGCAAAAAATGGACAGTAGGGTACAAGATAATAATGTTTACTCAGGTTCCCCTTACCATGCTCTGGCATAAACTTAACTAAGAGAATAAAAACCTAACAGATAACTAATCTTAGACAACAGAGAAATTGTATTCCCACATAACATGCCTTGCAAAATCCTCACAAAAAACAATTAGAGACAGTTCTTTATTAAATAGGGAGAGATCTCTATTTGCGTTTGATGAGTATTTCGTGAGACCTGTTATGGGGAAATAGTGGGGTTATAGATAGAATGATAGGCAGATATTAATTCAAGGAGGGTGTTAATAAACATGAGGTTTTGTACCTGAAACCCAGTTAAATTATTATAGGCAGTACTTTGTTGAAGATTTGCAAAATAAAAAAAGGAGACCATAAAGGAATCAAGCAGGAAAGGGCAACTCATCAACACAAACGTAACAGCAATGGTCCTGATGTGCTTTTGCAGGCACAAGTGCATTTTTCCCAACATAGAGTCCCCGACAAGAACCGTATTTTGAAGAATCACTCCTCAGTCCATGAAGCAATAGACTTTTGGAATTCCAACGACAAACACCCCTTGCCATCCTCCTCCAATATGGAAGATCACTACTACCTCGCAACGTGTCTGGAAATCTAATCTGGTAATCTTTCAATCCTAAGGTTAAACTAGCATTCTGAAACTCAGGGCGTGGGTTTCTCGGGGACGCTTGTTTCCCCATTATACCATTAACTATCAATGAAAGTTTCACGTATCATAATTTCAAGTTTGACAATTCATTCAGGCCTCCTCCTCCTCCTCTTTTTCTTCTATATGATCTATATGGCCAATCATTGGATGAAGAACAGAAAATGACAACTAGTGCAACAAGAAGGAACTCTTGAAGCCTGAAAAAGCCTATATCTCTAGGCTCTCGTTGTCTCTTTTCCCTTCTAAAACCAACCCACCAATCTATTAGAGTCAGAACACAAAAATGATATAGAAGTTTGGTGGCCACAGGTGAAGAAAATATGAAAATAGACCAACAAAACAGAGCTTTCTTGTATGAATTCAAAGTGAAGCCAAACAGTTGGCGATGAGGGATAAAATGTATGAGTAAAACCCAAGCGAAAGTTGAAAACTGAACCATGCATTAGGAACTAACCTTATAGAACAAGGATCACATCTGGAACAACAACATCCCACCACACAGAAATGGCTTTGCTGGGGTTCCATCTTTGAAATCAAAGGGTGAGAAACAAGAAAAGAATTTAACATTTGTTTTTGTGCTTTGAATTGAGGTCTTTGAATGGGTATTTATTTACTTCACATTTTCTGATTTGGCGGGTCGCTACCGAGCCTACTATGTTTCCTGTAAAGCCGTTAGAACCCGTTCGCTTTTGTTATTCCCGGAAATGTTTTCCAATTTTTTATTGTTTCTTTTTTGTTTTCTTTATTGAAAATTCTGGGCTTTGATCGTTGACTTGAGTTTGCATTGAAGTTGACCAAAATTACGCAGCATTCCCATTCCCACTATCTGAGATAAACGAATATAATAAATTTAATTATTTAAATTTTATAAAATAAAAATTATATAAAAATAAAAATTCACTTAAAAGGCTATGATACGGTAAGAGATTTTTTTTTCAGTGGTTCTAATGTATTTTCTAATTCAGTAAATCAGAGACTAATTCTTAAAAATATAAAATAAATTAAAATTGATAAGATTTTTATTAAAGAATATTTTTTATATATATGATTTAAATTAAATTTAAAATAATATATTTAAAATATTACGAACCACTAACTATTTGGACTAACCCTATTGTTGAGAAGAGGATTTATGCTTTGCTTATCTCAACAAATGTATGCTTGAATAGAAATCGGCAAAAGGAAGAAACAAGTTAACATTTGTTCCATGTCAAAGTAGAATTCAAGTAATTTTGCTATTTACTTCAAAGTAGAAATAGGGAAAATGACAAGCTAGTAGTCAGAGACTTAGGATTATTTGGTGGAGATTTTCAATCTAAAGGCTTTCATTGTTATTCATTATGAAAATGAATAGTGAAATTTATCAATTAAAACAATTATTATGTTATTATTATTTTTTTAATTCTCTTGTGACCTTTAACACAATCTTAACTTTAGAAATATACTCATAAATATAATTTTTAAACTCTGACTCAAATTTATTGGTTCGGACAAAAATTTAAATCCTAGTTGATTCAAGTTAGCATTTCAGTTATAGAGAGAGGGGAGAGGCATGAGAGGGAAGAGAGAGAAAATATATTTATTTTTGTAGATTTTTTATATAATAAGATTAACGTTGGATTATAACTGGGTTAGTATGACAAGGTTGTGAACATGAATTTTCTTGTTTTTATCTAATAGTTGCCTAACAAAATGTCGTTTTCAATCCAATTATGTATGCATATAATATTTATAAAATTTTTGTATTTAAGTTTTATGGATTAGTGATTTCTTGTTGAACTACTATATGGCTCCATTAGTTTATGATCTAATCAATTTTAAAACATAAGTTATAATAATAAAAAAAAGTGATAGCTAACATTTTTAATGGTATGATAATATTTATTGTTATTTTAGGTATGACTTTTATAAAAGAAGTAATAGAATCAATAAGACCTAATATATAAATAAAAAAAGTAATAACTGATATAATTAATATATAATGTCATATTATTTTTTTTACCATTATTATTCTTTTTTTGTAATTTTTTATTTTAGTGAAGATATTTTTATATAATTTTTTAATTATTTATAAAATTTAATAAATTTAATAATTAAAATTTTTAAATGAATATTTAATAAGAATTTATTAGTAAAAATAGTAAGATTAATAAAAATATTCCTATTTAATACAAGTATACTGAACTCTCTTTAAACAAAACTATCATGGATAACTTTTATGGGACTCTAATAGAACTATTGATTTAAATTTTTTAAATAATAATTTTATAAAATTAATAAGAATAACTATACCGAAAATGGCTTGTTTTCTAGCGCGACTCTTGTTTGTAGAGAGTGCAAAGCAACGGAAAGAAGCCGAAACTGAAAGTGTGCTAAGAAAACGACAAAGAAGAAATAAGAGGAGGAGAAAAAAGGGCTGGAATCACATGGACTTGTCTTCCCTTGCTGGGCCCTCCATTTCCTCATACCCCTTCCCACCATGATCATCATCATGTTCAGCCATCCATAGATACCTCTTTTACTCTCTCCTCCGCCACGGCTGACGATAAGGTATTTTTCGGGAAAAATCCTATTATCTTATGTTTGTTGATGTGCTGATTGTTTGGTTTCTGACCAAGCTGAATAGAGAAACGAAATTTAAATATAGGCTTATGATTTTGGTTGTTTAAAGAGAATGGAGCTCAAATAAGTCGGGGATGTAGGGTTTTGGTTATCTTTTTTTTTTTCTTTTTCTTTGTTCTATTTTATCGGCTGGCAAAGGGAATTTTAGGGTTTGTTTTGGGAAAATTGGGTTGCCTGGCTGTCAAATTCGGTCTTTTAGCTCAAAAGTTCTGAGTGTCCAGATCAACTTCGTGTTGACATGTAATCTTTTCCAAACTGTTTTTTTATTTTAAATGAAGCTTTTAAACTGCGATCTCTGCAGTTTTGAAGTTCATTCCTTGTTTGACGCTGAAACATCTATTGGATCACGACTTTTTTACTAATGTTGGCGTCTCAAAATGAACTCGGTTTGCTTTGTTATGAACATTTGATACTTGTTTGCTTGCTTTTTGTATGTCTTTATAACCCATCACTTCAATTCTGATTAGTTTATATTTATTCAGCTTATTGTATTTTGTGGATAGTTGTTGCATTTGTTTTAAGATGTTTTCTTTTTAATCAAATAAGCACTGTGTTCCCTTAAGTTGCTCCTTTCAACTTGTTTGGTTTTAGCTCGTGTTCTATGAACTTTAGTCCTGCTATAGTTCTTCTTGTTTTTAACTCTCCGCCAGCTCATTGTTAAATCCTATAACTTCTGTATCATCATATTGCGCTGTCTACCACTTTTTTCCTCTACGGTTATGGTTATATCTTTATGGAACTTTTGTATTGAATGACTGAGTTATGTTGTTAGACCGGTGGTGTTTCTTGTTGGTTTATTCTTTAATGGGTGTGTTCACCATGTCTGCCAATAAGTCAGTTCTATTTTTCTAACTCCCCCTTGCTTGTGACACCGATTCATTTTGAAATGCTTTGCAGAACATTTGCATTTCTAGTATTCCTTACACCTTCGTGAATGTGAAAATTCTGGTAGGAAATGCCTGCCTCTGTTGTCAACGGTAATGAAGCATCGCTCACTGGTCACATCATATCCACAACAACTGGAGGCAAAAATGGGGAGCCCAAGCAGGTATCTTATCATAGTAAATTTCATTCTGCCTATACTTCTACACTTTTCAAAATTTTGAGTTGTTGAAAATGCAATATGAATGTTTACATATTTGGGGATCTTGGTGATTCCACATTTGATTCATACTAAATTTTAGATTGAAAGTTTAATGTTTGTGATGATTCTTGTAGACTATTACTTACATGGCAGAACATGTAGTGGGAACTGGATCATTTGGAACTGTTTTCCAGGTATGCTACTAATAGATTCATGGCTTTT
This sequence comes from Dicorynia guianensis, assembly GCA_037013595.1. NCBI lineage: Eukaryota > Viridiplantae > Streptophyta > Magnoliopsida > Fabales > Fabaceae > Dicorynia > Dicorynia guianensis. The sequence continues at coordinate 9,712,135 of JASUAB010000011.1, forward strand.
TCTGTGTTTAACTAAATTACCATTTGCTGATGTTTTACTTTTCAGGCAAAATGCTTAGAAACTGGTGAAACAGTGGCCATCAAGAAGGTTTTACAAGACAGAAGATATAAAAATCGTGAACTGCAGTTGATGCGTGTGATGGACCATCCAAACGTGATCTCTTTGAAGCATTGTTTCTTTTCCACCACAAGTACAAATGAACTTTTTCTTAATTTGGTGATGGATTATGTTCCAGAGACCATGTATCGGGTCATAAAGCATTATGGCAATGCTAACCAGAGAATGCCACTTATCTATGTAAAACTTCATATGTATCAGGTATGCTTCAGACTTTATGGTGACTGAAAGACTTATCGTATTTGTTTTTTACTTGCTGATAAAAGTCTGTGGTGGGCATACAGATTTTCAGGGGTTTGGCTTATATCCACACAGTTCCTGGTGTTTGCCACAGAGATTTGAAGCCTCAAAATATACTGGTTTGCTCATATATACTTGTGGAATAGACATAAGGAATTATTTCTCGCTCTAATGTCATTTTGTGTATTCTGTAGGTTGATCCCATTACACATCAGGTTAAACTATGCGATTTTGGAAGTGCCAAAGTGCTAGTATGTTGACCTTCTCATTGTGGATTTTTTCTGCTACATTTTCCCCTTGTATTTGTCTGTAGTCTGCATCATTATCTTTATTAAATTGACCAAGTTTCCACATCATGTCAACTAATTGATAACTTATTAATTGGCGTTACATTTTTTGATAGATTAGATGAAGCAGATTTAATGTCACATAGCAGTAAATTAAATGTTGTTCATTTGATGCCTGCTTAGTTAACCAGGACATAGACTTTATATTGTTGTCTGCATGAACCCTGATATAAGAAGTAGCTCTTTATTTTTTTTTTTTTTCTCTCTGAATCTCAAATTTCTGGTGCTTGGTGTTGTCTATTGAGGATAGAGAATCTTGTTTGACAATTTAACATTGTGATATTTATGTTTTCTCAGTAGGTCATTGCTGTGATTTGGGAAAAATATTATAGTGTGTGATTCTTGAGTCATTGTATTCAGTTCTATCTTTGTGCTCTAACAGGATGAGATACCTTGATGTTACTGGGTTTTGCCTTTAGGATAGAAGGTTAATAAATGTATTTTGTCACATGCATGTGTGATGCCTGTTCTGAAGATTTACTGCCAGAACTTAAATTTACACTATGGTTAAGCGAGGTCTTTATGTTTATTTTTCATTCCAATTAATTATTTTTCCATATCAGCTCTAATGCTAGTGTCATAGTGTGTTCAACTGCGAACTTTGAAGTTCTATTTTCTTATTATATCAGCATTATATCCTATGACATAGAAATACTTTGACACGTTCTTGGGAAATAAGCCTGTTTTAGTAGCCTAAAAGGTTTCTGTCAGGGTCTGCATGCATTTAGCTTGTTTGGTATTGAGACAGCTACGTGTCATACATTATCCAGAATAATTCTTTTTCTCTTCGTTTTTCAATGGGATTTTTTCTTGTGTAATATCTGAAATTCTTCTTTGATCAGGTCAAAGGTGAAGCTAATATATCATACATATGTTCACGTTTCTATCGAGCTCCGGAACTTATATTTGGTGCCACAGAGTATACTACTTCTATTGATATATGGTCAGCTGGCTGTGTCCTTGCCGAACTTCTTTTGGGCCAGGTATGTGTCCTTTTCAGCATCATCATTATTATTAAATGAATCTACTGCAAAATGATGCAAATGGTCTTTTAGTATCTGCTGCTTAAGCATCATCTGACACATAAAACGGAACTTTTGTAGCCATTGTTTCCTGGTGAAAATGCAGTGGACCAGCTTGTGGCAATTATAAAGGTGCAATTGGTGTTAGCATGTGTTAAGTTTCTAAGATCACTTGACTCTTGTCACGAGTTGGCTCTATGAAATTCTGTATTGCAGGTACTTGGCACACCCACTCGGGAGGAAGTCCGCTGTATGAATCCCAATTATAATGACTTTAGGTTTCCACAGATAAAAGCACACCCATGGCACAAGGTCTGCATTTTGGATCCTATCTACCACATGGCTTTTCAGAAGTTCAAAGTTGAGTAGAGAGAAAAGATTTCTTGTCATGCCATACTGACACCTAAAATGTTGTGTTCAGGTATTCCACAAGAAGATGCCTCCAGAAGCTATCGATCTTGCTTCTCGGCTTCTGCAGTACTCCCCAAGTCTTCGATGCACTGCAGTGAGTGATTTCTGCTATCATTATGTGTTTGTCTGCATACAACTCACTTAGTCTTGCCCCATGTACACCAGCCTATAATTTCTTCTGAATCTGATCATTCAATGGCTGCTATTTGAAAGAAATACTATCATAGCAATCTGAGAAGGATCTACTTTTGTTATGCAGCTAGAAGCTTGTGCACATTCTTTTTTTGATGAACTTAGAGAACCCAATGCTTGCCTGCCAAATGGTCGTCCATTTCCACCACTATTCAACTTCAAACAGGAAGTAAGTCTTTTAATTTCTTAAGTAGTCTTACTAACACAAGCAAAATATCATCCCAATAGTTTTTAAGAAGGAAAATGGAACTCCTACTAAGGGGAGTTTACTAAACTTGATCAGAGCCATATTTGTGTGGCTCAGTAAATTTAGAGGTTCAGAATTTTTTAAGTATTTAGTAAAATTTAGTTTGTGAGAATAGTAGGAATGTTTCAAGACTGAGCACAAAAACAATGAATTTTCGTGTTTATTTTGAAAAAAGTTTAGAAAGGTCAGAAATCATTACATTATCTGCATTCGCCCTGGTTGCAATTGTTAGAGTTGCCCGGAGGTCTCACTATTTCTCTCTTCCATAGCAACAATGATTCTCTACATATGTGTAAATGTTTAAGCACACAAACCTTTTGGTTTTGAGCATTTACTGTGTGTATGCGTCTGTCTGCCTGTCATACCTTTCACTGACTGTAAACATCCTATTATTATAAATATACCCATGATCTGATTTCTGATTCAGTTTCTTATTCACTGTGATATCTTTTGTTTGGCATATTGTGGGTCTTTTACATGTTTAATTTCTTGTTTACAGTTATCTGGAGTATCCCCTGAGCTTATTAATAAGTTGATTCCTGACCATATAAAGCGGCAAGTAGGGCTACAAAGTGTGCATCTGGCAGGAACGTGATGATAAGTTTCTAGCATATGTATGCTAGGTGATCAGCTAACAAAGGGGTCGCCGTCTTTTTGTCTAAATTGCCATGTTCTGTTGCCTGACCAGTGAAATATCGTGCTCGACCTGGACTGAAACTTGGGTGCTAAATGGCTGCTGTTGATCCATCTGTCTACATGTACCTTTTGAAGCTTCTGTATTTCCTCAACCTCAAGCAAATGGCCAAATAGCCTCACTCCGAAACGGAGATCCACCTTATGTAACGTGGGGAAAATGCCCCACTAACAAAGAAAAAATTTCCCGAGTATATATAGTTTGATTGTTCCATGATGTAAAAGCACTTGTCCGATAAAGTGATAAAGTAAGTTAATTAACTGATGTTAAAGCTGCTAAATTTTAATGTATAGAAGTTAAGGAACAAAGCATACGTTGAATTGGAAAGATTAAAGAAAATAGGATAATTATTTTTTGACGCTTGTCGCATTATATTTTCTTAAATTTGAACTTGGGTCACCTCTGAACAATCGGGACTGCATTTTCTTGCCTTTCTTCCTGATCAGATTGCGATCGGAATGGTCTTGACTTATTGTACTTTGGTTCACCTTGTCATTAGCGACTTGGATGTCTTCGGTAAGAGGTCGGAAAATGTTTGTTCATTGCTTCATTGATCAGTGACAGCTAGAGGGGAGTTCAAGGACAGAATTCAATTTTTATTTTCAAAGGGAGGGGCAGGGCTAAGGTATTTATAGTTACCCCTCCCGCCCTCTCCCTCACCCTTTTTTCAGAGTCAGTTCTGATGTCATTAAATGATTTTACGGACCTGGCTGACAAGGAGTGTAGTCCGCCCCTTTTCAAAGTTATCTGTTAAGGAGTTATGCAATTTGTCAATGTGGATAAGATGGCACATAGGAGGTGATTGGTTTGGAGATCTTTAATTTATCATACAAATTTGATTGATCGAACAACTTAAATCCAAGCATTAAATACCCTGATAATTAACTATTCAATGTTTAGTTGGCTAGACTAAATTATTGAGAAAGGATAACTTGCCCAGGGATAGTGTCCGTATCTGCTGGGCATAACGGGAGATGCAAAAATGTATATTTTAAAAGTGAAGAGTTGTAAAAAGCCAAGAGATGGTGGAACATGGTAATTTTAAAAAGCTGTGTATCTAAATGGACATAAGTTTCCCACGAGTCATGAGTAAATAAATGCAAAAGGCAATTTATATCCAAGAAGCTTCATCTATATTTTATACCAAACAAATCTATTTCTAAATGTAAGGTTTCTTGGGAAATCAATAAGAATCCCCCAACCAAATACTACCGTAGTAATTTCAATTTTTAACCTCTCCTGCCGTCCTGTCCTTAGGTTTGACCGAAAAATTTTATTGTTTTATCAATATAGTATATGTAAGGTAATTTTTACAATCATTATTTTTTAATTTGTGAAGTTGGTCTAACCTATAAACTTGTACAGAGGACAATTTCAGGAGCTAATTCTCTTTAAATTTATTCTTGTATTAGATGCTTTCTAAAGAAACTATTGCATGCATATGCTTGCTAAGGTTTATTAAGGTTGTATTTTTTTTTTCCTTCTTCTTTTCAATTGGAGGATTTGAACCTGAATCATGGGTGCTGGCTAAATTGAGTTCTATGCCTTGCAACTCAAACAATTGTTAAAGGTTTCAGCCAATTGAAGGTGGACACCCTGACTGCTTAAAACTAGAAGATGTTCAAAGGCATTTCCAATTTGAGGTGATTGTAGATCGGGTTGGGTTTGGGTTCAAATGAGCAAACTCGTATGAACTCGAATACGGTGATTGCCCAAATGGATCCCAACTGATTTCACTTTCAAAATTGCCCAAGAAAGACAAAAGAATGTTGGGTCTGATTGGGCTGTGTCAGCTTCATGCGCGTTCGGGGAATTGGAGAATGCAAGAAAATGATACATTTACAATATTTGGTTGAGTCGAGTTACCGCGGAGTATGAACTTTTTCAATCCAAACCTAATCGAAGTTACCCAATTATAATTGATCTTTGGCCCATTCTTAACCGTAAATCAATCTAACTGAAACCGTTGATGTTTTCCCTCTCGATTGGATTTATGTTGATAAGCAGTTTATGCCCACTCCCATTTCCAATTTTGGGTTGACCAAACAAAAAGACATAAAAGTTCTTTTGCCCCATTTTCAAGCACAGCCACACGACATGCCATTAGCATTCCAAGTCTATATATATACCGAAAAGTACCTAGGAGAAGTCAAATATAGCTGCATCTTAACACGAAAATGCATATGATATTCCGCTCTACTTGAGAGTTTTTAAATTTCACATTTTATAATTAATATATATAAAATAAATTGATTTGAATACTCAGACAATTTCCTGTCGTTCACATGAGGTTGACAATGACATACCATACATGCAAAAATGATTTCTTGCTAGAATGTCTCTGCATTAGAAATCTAAATATTATGGCACTCGTCCAATCTGCTTACTTTTCTTCTCCGCTTTAACGTATCATCCAAACTCCTACTTTCCAACTCAAAAAAAATGTATGGACCAAATTGTTATATCATGTATTAATATGAAGTTAGAAACATGGAACTGAAAATGTAAATTTGCAAGAGAAACTCCATAACACAGTGTATCATATATAAAACAAGTAAACACTTTCTTCATGTAAAAAGTTGTTTAGCATTTTGGATGACAAATTTCTCTGACTAGGCAGAAATCCTTGGTCTTGGCTAGGAGATGGGGAGAATTTTTTTCTCTATGGGACAAGGGTGAAAAAATTTCTCCCCATTACAATTTTAAGAGTGAGGTGAAAATCCTATTTTGCATCCAGCAAAGACCTGAAATAAAAAATTTATTATAATGCCCTTTATACTAGTTAACTAATATATAATATAAGAAATAAATTAATAATTACATATATAATTAATAAATAAATAAATTCATAATTTATTCATATTAAAAAATGATTTAAAATATTTAAAATTTTAAATCTACACAAATATTCATTTTCTCACAAAAATTAAAGATGAAAGAAATTTTTTTTTTTCAAATTAAAATTCGAGGTGAGAACTATAGAATTTTCTTCTCAAAATTAGAGAACCGCGACCGTTTCCCATCTCCGCCCGTTGCTATTCCGGATAGCATTATGAGATGAGTGAATGGCTGAATTCCGATCCATCATTCCATAGAGAAAGAAAGAAATAAATTCCCTTCGTCCAAAGATGTCGACTTACGGTTAATGAATGCAGAGGGAGACGTTTGTGGATGTAGGCATCTGAGTCAACTGGGCAGACGCACTGGTGCCAAATCTCAAGTCATTTGTTTTGGACATATAAAGAGCTGGAAAAGTGTAAGCTTTATCAGTTAAGGCGGGCCCCTTATTCCTCGCAGTAGCAATCATTTATGTACAAGAAATGCATTATCCTGTTTCTTCTAATGATACAATTTAATGAATAATGCTGCTTAAACTGGTAGCCGTATTGTCCAATTAATTGCACTTCATGAATGATCCATTGACCTTTTCCTCTATTTCACACACTGACATAATATGATTATAACGTACTAAGCACGAGTCAAATTTTATGCATTAATTTAGGAGTTAACACCAAATTTAGAAAATGGGTGTCTTCAATTTCAATTTTAAAAGAATACCAACTTGTAGACACACAAAACAAAACTACATAATTGCGTGTGTGTCTAGCAGTTTCCTAAAAGTTAATGGGGCTATTAAAATTAGGATAAAACCATTTATACTATCATGCACAATGCATTAAACTGAGATCTTTTAAAGTATTATTTTATAAAATAAAATATAATTAAATAATTATTAATTAAAAATTTAAAAATATAAATTATTTTAAATTTATAAATTATTCTTTATTTATTAATATTTTATAATAATATATATTAATTTTTTATTAATAATTATTTAAATAAAATACTTTCTATATTTTAAAAAATATAAATTTCAATACATTTGTCTGTACCATCAATTAATATCATTTTGTTTTAATTTTAAATCATGCTACTTGCAAATAGTTATATTATATAAATATTACGCATAAGCAATTAAATACCGTTATCTGTTATTGTTGACAAAGACATAAATATTAGTCAATGAGTCATAGCTCAATTGGTATATTAACACTTTCTCTCCGATTTAATAATAGATTCAAATTTTTATTATCTTATATTTCTTATCAATTAATATATATGTGATTTTTTAAATAAAAAAAAGACATATATATTATATTTATACAATATAATTGTATGCATATAGCGTTATTTTCTTACCTCAAATTATAAAGAGTCTCCTAGTTGATGCAATACATATCACGTCTCAAGGGTCTTAACCAATAATCGCAGATGTCAGTGTACGAAAGAATTGATGGAAAGGTCTCATCCAGGGGAGAGCCATTAGTTGAAAAAAATTAAGTTCAAAAAGCTATCGATTGCCAAAACGTTTACTTTGTAAAAATATTTTTTATTTTTATTTAAATTTATTTGTATTAAAAATAAATTTTTAAAATAAAAATATATTTAATTTATATCAATAAAATTTTATTTTTAAAAATTAAAAATAAAAAATATATTTAATTTAAAATTTAAAACTTAAAATTTAAGATTTTAAAGTTTAAAATTTAAAATTTAAAATTTTGAAGTTTAGAATTTAAATTTTAAAAATTTAAAATTTTAAATTTAAAATTAAAGATTTAAAGTTTTAAAATTTAAAAATTTAGGCATTTACAGTTTAGTACGTAAGATTTGAGATTTTAAAGTTTAAGTTTTTGAATTTAAATTTTAAGATTTAAGGTTTGGGATTGAAGATTAAGGATTTAAACTTTAAAAATTTTAAAATTTATAATTTTAAGTTTATGATTTAGAGTTTTAAGATTTAAATTTTTAATTTTGGGTTTGGTAAATTTAAAATTTGAGATTTATAATTTAAAATTTAAAATTTAAAATTTTAATTTTTTAAATTATGAGATTTAAAATTTAAGATTTAAAATTTTAAAATTTATAATAGAATATCAAATTTATTATTATATTTTTAATTTATATTTTATGTTTTCAAAATTTTACATAAATAATACTGAAAATAATTTTTTATTATTTTTAAAATTTAATTTATTTCAAAAAATTATTTTTTAAAAAATATTTTCACTTTTTTAAAATAAACACATTTTCACTAATATTTTTTATATTTATTAAAAATAAAAACAAAAAATATATAAAACAAACGACACCTAAATTTTTCCTGGTCTTAAGGGCTTCGATAACAGAACTGCTAAACGGGTCAACTCCTTTTTACCAACAAAACAACCAACTTTCGGTGTCTAAAACAGCAAGTAGAGTTCATCCCTATGTCTGTACATTGTAACGTATACTGCCACTTTTCTGTCCAAGATTCTATGTTTTAACGATTTAGTTTAAGGTATGTTTGTTAAACTAAAAGTACTAATGTTTTTTCTTTTTTGAATTTCATTATATATGGTACAATACTACTGTATGTTTGAAATGATTGATTGATACTTTTTTTTAATAAATACAATTTTAAAATTCAAACTCAAATTAAGTCCTTCAACTTAAAATATCAATTTTGTTTGCTCTGATCGGGTAGATTTCTTGGCACTTGATTCTTAACTTCTATTAATTGCAGATATCAGTTTGCTTAAACCATTTATACAAGATGCGGCAGGTTGGACTAAAAAATGTTCTTGATTCTTTCACACTCCCAGTATATGGTTTGCCCAATTTTGAGGAATAGGCCGGACTTTAAATCTGAGAGTCAGATAAAGCAATTGGGATGAGATAAAGGGCCAAAAAAAGGATGATTTGCACTGCTCTAGGATTATTATATTCAAGGCATGGTTGCAGTCTGAGCAAAGCATACCCGACAGCTTACCTCCTAAGTTATAATAAAAGTATGTTAATCCTCTCGAATATTGTGCAAATTTGTAGACTTGACTATTCTTTGATTGTCTTTTGTTTATGTTGGTGGGCCTTCTCATTTTGTGTTTAGTTTAGGGTCGCTTTGCAAAGGCTTTCAAATTCAAAATGCCAAACTTTTCAAAAGGAAATTAACATGACAAGTTACTATAAATGTGAATATGTACAAATACCATCTAATTTGTTATGAATAATTATATTTTAATATTTTAAAATAATAAAATCTTCAACATTTTTTTATAAAAAAATCACAAACACAAATAATATGACATTTTTTTAATGGTCAGTAATTTTTTTAAAGATCTGGTACTGAAAAAAAGCAATAATCTGAATACGAATCACAGAAAAAATTTTCTGGGAATATTTATACGAGTAACTCATATTTTATTTGCAAAAAATGTTATTAATTTTATAAATTTATATTTCTTTTTATAATTTATATTGTTAAATCTACTATATTCTATAAATTTAATAATCTATACTATTATATATAATTTTTTTACCATAAAAAAGTTACAAATTACTTTTTCTTTTATTGATAAATACTAAATGAGAAAAATAATTTCTGCCAATAAATATTCACCTTTTTTACTTTACAGGAGGCTGTATAGTACTCTTTTTAAAAGAATAATGTTAATTTACCAAAAACAATAATGTTATTGATAAGTCTACAAATGTCATTGTTAAATCGTGTAAATAAAAAAGCTTTTAAGAAAATAAAAGTTATATAAATATAAAAAATTATATAATATTTATATATTTTAATTTATACAAATATTAACTCTTCCAGAGTCTCTTACATCTTCAGTTCTAGTAGTGCTTGCTGTGGCAGGGTTTTTTGGGTAAACCGTCCATTAAAGACAAACCCACTATTTCTAATCCCTTGCTTTCTTTTCTCATTAACCCAATTCAACAAATGATTCAATTGCACTCAATATCCTTTTCTTACTAATTTCCCAGTTCCTTTCTTCACCAACCCTGCCGCTTTTTCTATGTTAATAATTTTTTTTCCACAAACACCCAGAACAGAGGTTTAACGCCGCGTGGTTGGGTTGAAACAACCTCAGATGTTCAAATTTTTTTTGTGGAATTTAATTTTTGTGCTAAACGCTTCTCTGGGCGGCTGACTGGGGCTTGTTTGTGTGAAATTGAGGTGATCGATTCTGGAGGTGATAGCCCAAGTCTTCATTTTTTTAAATTTGATGATTTATGACAATCTTTGAAGATTATGTCTGAAAGCATTAAGTGGGCCATTGAAATGTATGGGTTTGTCACATTTCCTTCTCTTACATGGTTCGTCCTCTGAAGATCTTTCTTGATTTTTGTCCTAGAAGAAATTTGTGTTGTTAGGGGTATACTTTCGGGTTGGAAAAGTTCTGGGTGGAAAGAATTGTTATTGGTGTCAATGGATCAGGAAAGAAGTGGTGAGGTATTGGATCGTGTTGATGAACGGATAGATAAGAAATTGGGCCATTCTGTTGAAGGGGTTGCAATTGATGTAGTAGATGAAGGCAGCTTGGGAGAGACTCGACAGAGAGCTAGTGTGAGTGGAGAAGATGGGGCTTTAGAAAATATGGAACGTGATCTGGGTTTAAACGGGGAACTGCAGGAGGGGCCTGACGTTTGTATGGATCAGGACATGTGTGATCATCAAAAGGTAACTGATACGTTGCATGGAGATGACCAAGGAACTAGTTATAATTCAAGAAATTTGGTTAATGGGGGTGTGATCGAGGCTGTGATTGTAATAGAATCTGCTGAGACTGAGTCTCTGAGTGGAGATAATAGGAAATTGGAAGCAAAAGTCGATGAATCAAGGTTGAGTAAGGTATCGATGAAAGCTCCAAAAGGGGCAGTTGAAACTGATAAAAATTCCAGTGGGAAGATTGATATTAAGTGCAGCAGCAACAGTGGGTTTAGTGAGAATTTGGAAGGTGAAAGAATTTGTAGGATTTGCCATCTGGCATCTGGGCGACCATCAGATGCAACTGCTGTTAGCGGTCCGAGTAGTGCTTCTTGTGCAGATTTAATTCAGCTTGGTTGTGCATGCAAAGATGAGCTGGGTATTGTCCACAGTCACTGTGCTGAGGCATGGTTTAAGCTAAAAGGAAATAGGTAACTCTCTCTTGCAAGTTCAGTTTATTTGCATTTTGCAGCTAGTAGATAAACATTAATGTCATTTTTAAGGTTTTGCTTTAAAGTTGGCTACAATGACTATGTTCCTCATGCTGTCTTAGTTGAACTTTTGGATTTTCTAAATTGTAATGATATAGACTCTCATAAGTGTCTTCCACTCAATCATCCAATTTTGCAGAATTTCCAGAAACAAAAGATTCTCTAGCATTTCCTGTTTCCGATTTTCTAAGAATTTCTACAATTGGATGTCAGCTATTTGCCTATATCTATATCAGATATGAAGGAACTTTCATTTACCTTAATAATCGGGAATATTTATGATTTCAGCAGTCACACGATGTTGAGTTTTTTTTCTTCTTATGTGTCTATGACTTGCCCTGTAGAATCATTGAAAATCTGCCTCATCCTTAAAATTGGTGCATTATATGTGTAAAGGATATAAGAATTTAGGAATTCCTGAAATTGCAATGTTATTATCTTTCCTTCAAATTCAGCTTCATTGCTATGCATATGCTTAAGTTTACCTTCATGAAGGGCCTTAACTTGAGGCTGAGAAATAAGAATTAGCTTTAATTTCTTATCATCTGTGAATCGGTTAGTGCAGCTCATATCTATCTTACTTTCTGCCCCTACGTCTCTAGTTGGGGAACCACTACCATCGTAACTGGGCAGTGACATGTCTGCACGCTGCATATCAATAACTATCAGACAATGCAAAGTTCCTCTAGCTAATGCAGTTCAATGAGAGTTGGGTTGGACAAATGCACCCAGACATCCTGTCGGTTTTCCTTATTACGATAGAGTAGTTTGCATTAAATGTAAATATTATTCGCTAATGCCATCTAGCATTGTGAGCTGAGGTCTATTGATTCATATGATGGTATTAAGTCTCATTTTGGTAACTAACCACTAATTGCAGTAAACTGTTAATATGTGAATTTTGAGTCTGTTTATATGTGCATTAAACTGCATTAGAAAGCTCGTGTAGAAGCATTAATGAATTTGAGTCTGTTGTTTCTATGCTCCTAAGTGCTTAATCTAATAATATATGGGGCTTGGATGAAGGAAAGCGAGTTTATACCTTCATCACTCAATCTATCTATATATATTATAATTTTTTAAATTACTTTCATCATCTAAATGAATAATGGTTAACAAACTATCTCCATCCCCAGTTTTGTTTTTCCAACTTTTAAAACTTGTTATAGTACTGGTTATTAGAGATGAAACTCTGCAGGTTTGGTACTGATGTGACTTCTGCTTGAGTTAAATTTTAAATGTCACTATACAGTATGTTAATCTGTGCTTTCATATTTTTAAGTACTTCCACACCACACCCAATGGGCCCTACTATGAGAGAAATTTGTTTTCAGTCTTAAGCTTCATCTGAGTCTGAATGCCTATTATCAATTTGTTGATTTTTCAAGGTTAAACTTTATGATATGACAGTTGAGATGGTGTATTCATATCTGAGTCTGAATGCCTATTATCAATTTGTTGACAGTAATTGTAAAAAATCTCTGGTCAACACTCCTACATATTATTGTGTTTGTGAACTAGTTCTTTGGCAAAACAATTGTGAGTTTCCTTAGTTCTATGTTAGTTCTGTTGTTGAATACCAAATTTTGAAATTGGCCGTGTGTCAAGACAGTGCAGTTTTATATCTTTGTGTTGCTAATCTATATTATGAAATAAATATCTTAGCTACCTTTTATAATCACAGATTTTGTGAAATATGCGGTGAGACTGCTAAAAATGTTTATGGTGTTGCTGATAACGGATTTATAGAAGAGTGGAATGAGATGAGATTCACCGATAGTGGCAGTACCTCATCTGGCATGTTTAGGGGATGTTGGCGGGGACAGCCATTTTGTAACTTCTTGATGGCGTGCCTGGTAATAGCTTTTGTTCTGCCATGGTTTTTTCGTGTAAATATGTTCTAGTAGAGGAGTCAGCGCTATTCTTCCCTTCGTCAAGTCTTCATGCCTGCCATATGTAGTGGCTGCATAACTGGTTCCTGGCAGACTTTGTGTGACTCATCATCAAATTTTTGAGGGATGTTCTCAGGGTCTATGCCCTCGTGATGTGAAGGTGAAGCCTCCACCTTGGCGAGTGATCACGGGCTTGTTTACTTATTGGATTCTTTGCAGTGCAAGTGGTGTGCTCGGATATCTATTGATTTAAAGAGAATTTATTTCTTTAAAAAAGAAAGAAAGAAAGAAAGAAAGAAAGAGATATTGTACTTGTGGTTGCATAGATTTGATTTGTTAGGATTAGAAACAATTGGCTGCAAACCAACAGAAAGAGTGTTTCCTTGTTGTTTCTTCTATCGTTTTCATTGATGTTACAGTTCTTTTCTTTCTTTTCTGTTTTGCCAATGAAGAATCCATTATTATATGGTGGTAAGTAAAAGTGATTATATTTTCTTGTAGTAGTTAGAGTTTGCAACTCTTCTAACCTACTCTGGTGTTGCTTCACAATATGAACACGATTTTGTAGTTTGTCCACGCATTTAACGGACAGATATGCAGGGACCCAAGTTCTGTGGCTCATAACTGCATGTAAATATGCATATTTAATCTTTTTTTCCATATTTTAATTAGTTTTCACTCTCTAACTTTTGAATTTGGATCATTTAATTTTTGTTTTTTATTTTATAATTTTTTTATATTTAAATGTGTGAGTCTTTAAATTTTTTTATTAATTTTTATCTTTATCTTTTTTTTTTAAACTATCTACTATTATTTCGAAACAACAAATCACTTAATCTCATCCCTAATTTTCCAACACCGCGGGTCAAAATTGTATGCTTCAAAAACACGTTGATATTTCGAGAAAAACCTATGTTAGCCTCCAGAATTCTTTTAGGAGTCAGATGCAGATGTCAGTCCAACACCTTAAAATCTTCTTGAGCACTGTATCAGATTTTTATTCTTAAAGTTAAATCTCTCATTATTTTGCGGTGTCGTCAGGTTCATTTGTCTTGTGAACTGATTAATTTTTTTTTTAGTTCCACAAAATTTAATTAAACATATTTTAAATTTATTAAATTCTTAAAGTATGTAATATAATATATTTAATAATTTATATTTTTCAAATAAAATTTTGAAAATTTTAATTTATGAAAATAAAAAAAATTATTGTTTCTCAATTATTACAACTAGCTAACTTTTTGATAATTAATGATTATATGGGATGCCACTTGTTTGATATAATTTGTTAATTTGCTTCATGTGAGCAACTTGATCATAACATGCACATGTGATGCAATAATAAATATTGATCATATTATTTTTATTAATTAAATTTTATTAAATATTTATTTAAAATTTTAACTAATTAAACTTATTAAACTGAATTATGGCATTGCCTTTTGGATGTCTCCTTGAATACTCGAGTCAGCATCTAAGTTAACTCTTATTACAAATCGATAATGACAATTTTCCTTTATAATTAATTTATCTAACCAAAACGATAACATATTTTAGTCCAAACTTTAGAGATCAAATTGCCGTCGTGGAAGTATTATTTCATGAACAAAAAGCCGCAAATTAGCTCAGGTTTTATGCGGCTTTTAGCATACAACTTAAAATTTAGGTGTTATTGATGCAATTGCTTAATTCAACTTTCACGTGTTAATTTATTTACACGAGAGTAATTACTTTTTGTGATTAACGCAAATTTTAGTTTTTTTAATCGAAGTTGAAAATTATTATCAATACTTTTTTAACAATTTTTTTGGTTAAAAATAAGATGAATAATTGTACGAAAGGATAATTTATTATCTTTAATATAAATCAGGTCTCTTTTTATGAAAAACGAAATTTGCATAAAATACACAATATATTTCTGACACTGAGTAAATTTTCTCATTCTACCACTCTGCTATTTCATTTCATTGTAGTCCAGCCGGTTACCGTACTTGGCTTTCTCCAGAGGCTTGGGTTTGATTCCGGGAGCGGAACATCCGGTTCGGTTATCGTTTAGGCCTTCTCTCATCATATCGTCTAATAAGGGTGTTATCGTATTTTACTCTATCCCTGGCTGTAGCACCAGCATCCCCCAAAACCCTAGCAAGCTTATTTTCCTGTGGCGCTGCCATTGTATCCGTCATCAGAACTTGTCCTCTTCGACTCCGTTCCAGCGTCCGCTTCCTCCAGCTGCATCGCAATGGTCCTCTCTCTCTCTTTCTCACTTCCTACGTGTTTGTGTGTTTGTGAGTTTGTGTTTGATCTTTGGGTCAAATCGATTATGGGTTACATTCATTTTCAGTTTCTGGCGCTGTTTGATGTGTTTGGCATTCTAAACAGGCTTCGGAGAAAAAGCTTGCGAACCCAATGAGGGAAATCAAGGTTCAGAAGCTTGTCCTCAACATCTCCGTTGGTGAAAGTGGTGATCGTCTCACCAGAGCCGCTAAGGTGTTTTGCTCTCCTTCCCCATCCCTCCACATTTCACTTCCTTTATCTGTTTTGTTTGAGAGAATAATTAACGGGTGAAACAAATTTTCTAAACCAAGCGATTGCATTATATTTAACTCTGCTTTTCCTTCTCGAGCAGAAGGGGAACATAAAGAGGAAATTTTGTTGAAAAGCTGTGTTCAGCTGGTTGAATTGGCTAAGACGTTAGTTTTCCAATTTTGTATGCTTATCTAATATTGTGTATGCACATGGATTCTCGGAACGAAGAAAGCCCAAGCTGTTTTGCTCTAATGCACAAAGAAATTTATTCTAAATTATATTCTCATCTATCCCTGTGGTGTTATGCTTAGGTGTTGGAACAATTGAGTGGCCAAACCCCAGTCTTCTCTAAGGGTAGGATTGCTTGGACAATTTTTTCTGTTTTGTTTGCTTCTAAACTGTTAAATTTATTCATGATTTGATTTTCTCCAAACAGCTAGGTATACTGTAAGATCATTTGGAATCAGACGTAATGAAAAAATTGCATGCTATGTCACTGTGAGGGGTGACAAGGCGATGCAGCTTCTTGAGAGCGGATTGAAGGTGAAGGAGTATGAATTGTTGAGGAGAAACTTCAGTGATACTGGTTGTTTCGGATTTGGTATTCAGGAGCACATTGATCTTGGAATTAAGTAAGTTGGTACTTGGTAGCATCCTGCTTTATCAATATGGAATGCAATATAAATTAATATAAAACATGTTTGATGCTCAATGTTTAACGATTAGGCTACTAGCTTCCTCCTTTAATATCAAGGACAGAGACTCCAAAAATACGAAAAAGTGTTAGCTCGTCCGGGGTCATATTTTCAAACTTTTTGCATCATTGATTGTTTGTTAAATGCCTGGCGCTTGTGTCTGGTCCAAATTTGCAGCTATAAAGATAGGCAGATTCAGCTGTTTTAGTTTTGTGGTTCTTCTATTGTTGTCCATTTTGTTTCAAAATTAGGAAGAACAATGTTAAAGTAATGAGGGTAGCAAAAGAGGTGTCTTTTGTTTTTGGTAGCTGAGGTGTGGCCTTCTTGAAATTGTTTTAAAAGGTGGGGATCCTTGGCTTGGATAAACCTCCGAACCTTTAAAAATACATTTAAGATTGCAAGAGACAAAAGGGAATAAGTATTAGAATGTGGTTATTCACTATGTTGCTATTACATCACTAGCTTTTCCATACTCTTGGTTTATTACCATACTTCTATGAAGCTCGTTCTCAGAGAGGGCTTTAGAATAGTCCAATCTAATAGCTTTCAAGTTTGAAAACTGGTTTGTAATTTGACCAGCCACTCGATTCTAATCTTGTTTGTATTTTTTGTTTCAGATATGATCCTTCAACTGGTATTTATGGCATGGATTTCTATGTTGTCTTGGAACGCCCTGGATACCGTGTTGGACGGCGCAGAAGATGCAAGTCCCGGGTTGGAATCCAGCACAGGGTGACTAAAGAGGATGCAATGAAGTGGTTCCAAGTTAAATATGAGGGTGTCATTCTTAACAAGGCGCAACAAATTTTTTCCTAGGGGAGATTGTTTGCAACTTGTTTTAAGTGCCTTTTTAAATTTTGGTGGGTTGTTACCCAATTTTAGCGAATGAGGAGTTTTGTCCTTTGAAAGTAGTTAGTTAATAGTAGACACCGGTTGGTTGTTTTATTGTTTTGTCTTTCTCAGTTCAACGTGAGTTAATCTTTTAACCGATCATATTTTATGTTTTATTTTCTTTGAATATCCTGAAGATCAGTGTATAGTTCCATTTCGTGTGATTGGATGCATAGTGTTGATTGTTGGCTTGTGTAAAAAAACACGATGCTTGGCTTGTGTAGAAGGTATGTTAATACTTTCTCTCGAGCATTTATATGAAAAATGAATGAAGTTGAAGTAATTTTGTGGGTAGGGGTGATATTCATAGTAAATACAATTTTCGGTAAAATATTATAAGTTCGGTGCCGGTTTTGCATTGGAAAAGATTGCTCTTGGGTTGATTCGTCTCACTGATTGTGGGATTGTGTGAGAATAGATTGTGGGATTGTACGAGAATAAAAGTGTGAAAATTGAAGAATTGATTGAAATTTCTTTGGTTTGTATTTCTTGCATCAGTTAGTCGTAGAACAACGGTTTAGAAGAATGAATAGCGGAGAACCAACAATAGAAAAGAACGAAGAAAATTTACTATCATTTGTGGGTTACCATTTTGCAATGCGATTAGTTTATAACTGTTGTTTCGCGTGCCTTGAAATGCAGCTATCGTACCTTTACCTACCTTTCCTAGTCTGCTGCACGCCAGTTGAAGAGAGACTGGTCTTGGACTGCTATAAACGGGAACAAGTTTTAGGCAACTAATTGCGTCCGAGGAAGCCGTTTACATTCCACAATTGAACCATTTTACGACTTCCAACAGCAGATAAGCCTCTTGTTTCAATGCACCAATTTGTGAAATCCAAAGGGAATGAGTATTAGCTAGATGGCTGTTGAAACTTGAAAGGAGTTATGGAAAATACGTTCATAATTTGAAAGGGGGTTTTGGGCATTAGCAAGAGGTGTAGAAGTTTATATGTAGAACTGGTTTGACAGCACATGTAAGATTCAATAGAATGTTTTAAACTCTATGCTTGACACAACAGACTATCAACTAACACATATGGCAATAAACCAGTTTGATAGTTAAATGGTTAAGAATTTGATTTCGCTATCTTTATACAATGTCTTTATTGTGAGGAAGGCTACCATTTACTGTTTAGGACCTAAGTATCTCGATGAGTGCAACTTTCTTCAGTTTTGAGTAACCTTTAATTCCTCTAGACTTGGCTAGTTCTTTCAGCTCAGCAAGTTTCATGTCCTCTAATTTGTGTGACTGTACCTGCTTGTCTCCCATAATGGTTGGCGATTTTTCAGTGCTCAGTTCAAGAACCTTTCCTGCTGGGGTTGATGGAGGTGGAATAGGAGATTTTTTCACAAAGTCTGATGGTAGCCGAGTCAACTTTAAGTCTGTTACTTCGTCTTGGTGGTGCTCCGGTACGTCTTGTTCTTTCCTGGACAGATTTCTTCTCTTCGTCAAATCCTTCACTTGTACCTCACCCGAAATTTTGTCTGCCATAATTAGAGAATCAGAATTCATATTAAATCAAAAGAAAAGCAGGAAAATTTCACCGGCTTCATTGTCACACCATTTGGTTTACTCAAAAAGTAAGATGTCTGAATTATGTATATTTGTATATAAATACGGATACTTTATTATTGGGAATCTAAAATAAATAGTACATGAAAACAGATAAATATCAAATTAAAAAATTAATAAAAAATTTTAAAGTATATTTAAATATAAATTAATAAAATAAATAAAAATAATTAATATTAAAAAATAATAAAAATAAAAGATGTAAATTCAAATATACAAAACATACTAGTTAAGATCAAGATTTTCCTCGAGCTTTGACTGGCTGAACGTTAACGGTGGAAATAAAATCCACGTAAGCCTTATGTATTCCCTGGTAGTGCAGAAAAAAAGTGCAAATAACACTGCTCTTGTCTCTCCATGGTTCTAAATTAACAGCTTTTTTAAAGTAAAAAAGTAACTATGATACAAAACATGCACAAACTTCAAAAAACTCAAGCTCCAAATTAAAATAAAAGCAAATGACTGTATCATGTCAAAGCGATTTGAATGAATTACCTTGCACTTGCTCTCCCGAATCAAAAAGAACATCTAGAATTAATTCAGCCGAGGGCTTGTCCTTGTATGAATTGAAACTTCTCTTGCTTTGCGATTCTCCCTTTGATATTGAAGACTGTATCCGTTTGAACAAAGCAATTATCTCTTCCTGGTCACGTGACTTAGATCTAATATGATCAGATGATTGAGGTCTCTTGTCTTCATCTCCCGTTTCAGTTCTTTTTGAGGCAGCCTTTCTTGGACGAGCACCTTCTTTGTCTCCATTAGATCTTGTACTTGAAGTGATAAACAGAGAAACACCCTTTTGGGGCAGCAAGGGTGAAGGTCCAACAGCAACATCTGCCAAATTTAACAAGCTGCATCAAAGAATGATCCTCAGTATCTACTGCCATGAAAAATTCTTGTATTTTTCATGTAACCAAGTGATACATGGAAGAGTGATTAAACATGGCAGAATCAAGGTCTGCACTCTTCCACCAAATTTGCAGTCAAGCACCACTTTATGTTCTTACAAGCAGGACAAAATTGCTTCCCAGCCATAGCTGGAGGATGGCACACAAGTTTCATTAGCCACCAGAAAGCCGGCTAACGCTGCAACAATTGATTTCAAAAACATAAATAAAAATTGAGAATGAAGACGACCGCAAAATAGACAAGTGTTCATCCTGAGCAGTGAGCACTAGGAAATTGCATCTCTCTTGCATGCAAAAACACCTTCAGAACACCAACCAAGCAACATCAAAATGCTGAGGTAAATTTAATTATTTTTGATAAAGCTTCAAATCACTATTATTCTTAACTACTGGATTCAAGATCATTTCCACTATCCAAATTCAACGAGAAAATTTTCCCTTGTTTTTTAAGAAAACTTCAATATCATGCGACTCATGTATCTTCCCGAATTGTCCAATAAGAAGAAATAGAAAATCAAGAAAATTAGAAAGTAAGCTTTAAGTACCTTTCAGAAATATAGAAGATTTTCCCAAATAGCGTTGGGGGCTGAAAGAGAAGAACATGGGAAAACGAAGGACAGAATGAGAATGGAAAACACCTGTACCCATCTTTCCCAGGAAAATTTCAGATCTGCAAGTGAATTAGGATCACAGTCCTTCACAGGCCTCCTTCTGTCTATTTCTTATAATTTCATAACTTTTTTCTATTTTTCATAATTTCTTTTACTGGCAAATAGCTAGTCCACAATGCTCTGAGTCGCGTGTAAGCACGCGCTCACTCTGCAACTACAATTGAAATTACAAATCGAACCCCTTGGCTGGTTCATGTTCCACTTTCCCCACTGTTTGTAGTTAGACTCTTCCTATTTCCCTTGTTCTTTCCTGCCTCACGCATGTTAGATAGGAACACAAAGATGTTCAATTATAACCTCCGAATTGTTTCATCTTCTTCAGACAATCTTCAAGAACATGTCTGTTATCTTCGAATTTGGATGTTTGCGCACCAGAGTCGGTGCGTCTGCCATATTGGCAGAAACCACAGGCAGAGTAAACATGAACGAAAACGCTAAAATTTGCAAATTCTGTGAAGTGGTGATCTCAAAAACGCCATGGAATTGCTCATCAGATCGGAAAAATCGGTGCTTGAGTTGAACAGTTACTGTTCTATCTTGCAGCTTTGTGCTGACTGCTGAGCACAAGTGTTTGCAAGATGGAAAAAGGTTTCATTAAATTGATCTCTTCCAATGGCATGGCAATTGAAGGGGTTTAGGAGTGAAACCAGTCTTCATGTATACAAAAGTTGGTAATTACAGGGAAAGAATTCCTTTTAAAGAAGTCGTATAAATTTTCTTTTATATTGAAGTGTTTTGCTTCCTTGGGAAAGGTAGGAGAGTGTGAAAGGATTCATGGGTATCTTTATAAGCTGGGTTTTGGTTATTGTAATACTGTTATTAACTCTCTAGTAGCATCAGTCCTCAAATGCGGGGGAGTTGAGAGTGCACAGAAGTTGTTTGACGAATTGAGTGACGTAAGTGGGTGTATAGTGAATGGCTTTCCTAAAAATGGACTTGCTTTTTTAATCAGATGCTAATTTTGAGGATTGAACTAGATTTGGCTACCATGGTTCTCTTGTGGCTTGTGCAAATTTTGGCAATCTTTGGGTAGAGCGCTTCTTGCTTGCTTATGGAACAAAAGCTTGTTTTAGCAGGGAAGTCATGTTTATCAGTACTTTACGTCTTTACCAGACACGTAAAAAATGTGATGATTAAAATAGTTCAGTTGAAACTTATGCGAAGTTGGATCAAACAACTGTTGTTTCTTGGACTTCACTTCTAGCTGCTTGCGTGAGAGAAGATCTATATGATGATACAATCAAGTTATTTTATGAAATGGAAAGTGAAGGTGTTAATCCAGATATTTGTACAGTGACAACCATCCTTTATGCTTGCGCTTGTAGTCGTTCATTGGAGAAGTGAACGGATGTACATGATTATATTTAAAAAAAAAAAAAAAAAATCAACAAAGTACTCAGATCCAGTGAAGGAAATTGTCTCATCACTGACTCTCACGGAATACCACTATTGGTAGTTATTCAAAAAATTGTCTTCCCAACGAAGCTATTAAACTTTTTGCTAAGATGCAGAAAGAATCAAAGTCTGCTGGCATTACAAAATGGCTTGTGTCCATCCTGCTTGTGGAAGCCTAGCAGCTCTAGAGAGAAGCAAAGAGATACATGGTCACATATTGAAAAATAGATGCTCTTTAGATCTGCTTGTTGCCAATGCACTTGT
The DNA here is from genome assembly GCA_037013595.1 of Dicorynia guianensis. NCBI lineage: Eukaryota > Viridiplantae > Streptophyta > Magnoliopsida > Fabales > Fabaceae > Dicorynia > Dicorynia guianensis. Next base: position 9,734,254 of record JASUAB010000011.1, read on the forward strand.
TGATATGTATGTAAATTGCGGGTCGCTAGTTCTTGCACAATCACTCTTTGATATGATTCCTAAAAGGGATCTGATCTCATGGACAGTTAAATTGCTGTTTATCACATGCATAGGTTTGGAAATGATACGATTTCCACTTTTAGTGAGATGAGGAGTGCCGGTATCAAGCCTGATGAGATGTCCTTCACTACCATACTTTATGTTTGCAGTCATTCTGGATTTCTTAATGAGAAATGGAAATTCTTTGATTCCACGAGGAGTGAATGCAATATAGAACCCAAGTTAGAACACCATGCCTGAATGATGAATCTCCTTACTCGTATTGGAAACAATTTGGGGACTCTTCCTTTGTGGGTGTAGGATCCATCATGATGTGGAGCTAGCAGAAAAAGTGGCAGAGCATGTTTTTGAGCTAGAGTTAGAGCCGCCGAGAACACAGCATGTTCTTCTAGCGGACATCTATGCAGTGGCAGAAAAGTGGGGATTAAGAAAGAGTCTCGGTTGTAGTTGGATAGAAGTCCAAGGAAGATTTAATATTTTTGTTGCTGGGGATGCTTCTCATCCTCAAGCCAAAAGGATGGATTCGGTACTGAAAAAAATTAAGAATGAACTGAAGAATGAAGGTTACCCTCCTAAGATGAGGTATGCATTGATTAATGAGGTATGTTCTCTTCAGACATAATGCTTAGTAAGTTAAAAAGGGGCGCCGGGGAGGGGGGAGTTGTGGGGCGCCGTTGATCATGTTGTTGGATAATGATAACCACGTTCATCGCGAAGGTCCTATGCAGAATTGAAGAAAATAAAAAATATGTATAAACCACTGAATGTAGAGTAATATTAATTGCAAAACGCTAATCTACAAATTTAACACAAGCTGGATGACCCCACTTAAATTCAAGAGAAGTTACCTATGCAATTGTGTGACTTCGTCAGCATAAGAGATATAAGAGTTGTGCAACTGGCACTGTAGTATGAAATAATACAATCTTTTTATTCTTATAAATTTAATTTTATAAAAATTTTACTTAAAAAATCAAACTATTAAATTTTAATTAAAATTATAAATGTTAACAAATCTAATAATTATACATAAATTTTTTAAAGTTTTTGTTAAAATTTTTTAGTAAAAACAACATTACTCAGAAATAAAATTATGCAAAATTGCAATTTATCAAAAATTTATATAAGAACAAATATTTAGTCTTGTAGGTGGGAAAATATGACGTCTCTCTCTCACACACACCTATACATGGTGAAGATGTTGAACTTCAAATCTGAAATGAACAGGAACGAAAGATTAAACCGGCATGAGATAGTTCATGGATGTAGCAGATCTTTTCAGTTTTACAATCCAATTTGGCAACGAGAACTGTATGAAAGTTCATCTAGGTACTCAATCAAAGTTAGTACAAAACAGTCAGCTCATGTCCAGCCACCTACGTTAACATAAGCACGGACCATATAATTGGACTAGACATCCGCAAGCATTTTATTATTCTCCACTCACAAACCATATCATCAACCATCGTCTACTTGGTTCTTGTCCGTCTCCTTTAGTCAAAGCTAAACAAAAGTTTCTAATGTTGTGCCCACAAATGAAAGCATCACTAGATTCTCTACTACCCATATGCAGAACCTGAAACAAATTTTATGAAACATAATCTATTTTGCCCCCAATTGAACACAAGGGGTCATGTTCTACAAATTATTTGAAGTCAGTTCTAGACAATAAAACAAACAATTTGTACAAACCACTTGAGGTCAAATTTAGGGAAATAACTACTGGAAAGACACAAGAAGCATTCTCTGTTTTTTCACTTAACCTTCAATTTTAAGATTGAATGATTCTTTGGCAAATTAACTATTAGGAAGTCGCCGCCATGGCTTGAACTTGAAAGTTTAACCTAGTTCACCATACATGGTACACTGAGCTAATACCCATGTGGCAGTAAACATAAAACTTGACATCTTCAGTTCTGAAATGAAAACATATCAGATATGGGTTCACCCGAAGCAATGTTGGTGAACAAAACCATGGCAATCTCTTATATGGAATTCGACAATAGAAAGCAAATAAAGGCAATCATTTGCCAGCAGAAACTAACAAAAAAAAAGGGTAAGGAAAATGATTGCTTCTAGTTTTGCAATGAACCAAAGACAAGTTGTAAGTCATTAGGTCAGCAGAGAGGCAAAACCAACAAGAAGTGTCAAAAATTATACTTATAGCATAAGTAAATTACATCCTTTAGGATACCACATCTACCACCCCAATTCCACTTCTCCCCTTTCACAAACATTGCAGGTAGCTAATAATACAGGGGAAAAAGGAAATTCACTGCACTGTCCAAACAATTAAATAAAGCAGGAAAAAAATAATAGAACACAATTTAATGATCCCCTTCTCATTTCTCCTCTCCTTTCTATTGGATACCCTTCATATTCACAGAAAATATAATAATTTCCTCTTTTTTTCCGTATGTTTTGGCAATCCCATGTCATCTCATTTTATTCCTCCCTCTGCATCTACTCTGTAACCAGTGTATAATAAAAAATCAAACAAGGCTCAACTCAAATTATCAATTTTTCCTATTCTAAATTCTAAAACCAGAAATTAAAATCTTCTTCAGCGACAACATTTAGCGCAAAGGATTAGGAAAACAATCAGAAAGACAATGGAAGAAAGCGCAATCGCCACACCAAGAACAACCTTATTTGGTCCATGATGATGCTCCCTCTTGCGACGATTATCATCATCACTGTCATTGTAATCTGAGTCACTGCTATCATCTGCAGTCTGCTTTGAAGGTGGAGGAGACATGGGCATGCCATACTTGTCACACGGAGCGATCCCAAGCTTCAATTTTGAAGACAGAACTGAATGGTTATAGCACAAATTGCTGTTACCACCAACCTTGAGTACAGCTAATCTCTTTATAAATGTTGAGTTGAAAGGCACAACCCCATGAAGATTGTTGTTAGCCAGATTCAAGTACTTGAGATTCTTCATCTGAGAAATGAACTTGGGAATGGTCCCATTGAGCTGGTTTGAGCTCAGATCCATGTGAACCAAACCTGGTATGGCAGATATTGAATCTGGAATAGACCCTGAAAACGAATTTGAAGCTAAAGATAGATTTTTGAGCGAAATCAAGTCCCCAATTGACGCAGGTATTTCACCTTTAAGTACATTGGATGAAAGATTCAAGAATTCCAAGCTATCCAGTATTGTAATCGAGGTGGGTATGTTTCCTTTCAGCTGATTAGCCGAAAAATCGATGTGGGTAAGGTTGGAGGAATGGATGGATTTTGGAAGAAAACCAGTGAGATTTGCACTGGAAATGGTCAAAGTTTTGAGCTTGTTCATGTGGCCAAGTATAACATAAAGGCCAGAAGCTTTCACCTGCACATTTGAGACGGTGAGATCGGTGAGATTCTCAAGGCGAGAGAGCCAAATGCCTGAGACTTTTCTAAGGCTATTGATGCAGGTGAAGGAGCGGAGAGACGCGATGAGTTCAAGGGGGAAACGAATGGGGGCAACGGGGCAGTTCAGGAGCTGAAGAGATTGAAGGGTCGAAAGAGATTTGAGGGCAGTGAAGGAAAGAGTAACGTAGCTTGAGCAATTAGAGAGACGGAGAGAGACTAGGTGGCGAAAGGGTTTGGAAGAGTCACAGAGTGTGGCATTGTGGAAAGAAGGTTGAGAACATGGGTCTTTGGAGGTTGGGATGTTGAGGGATTGCAGGGCTCTGAGCTGTTTCGGATCAAGAGTGGAAGGGGAAGATGGCGAAGAGGATGAAGAAGGGGGAGATGGGGCCGAAGCGGTTGAAGGGGAAGATGGCGAAGAGGATGAAGAAGTGGGAGATGGGGCCGAAGCGGGTGAAGCGGAAGATGGCGAAGAGGATGAAGAAGGAGGTGACGGGGCCAAAGTGGGAGAAGGGGTTGGGGAGAGAGGCGCACGGAGAGAGTTGGAGATGGTGGAAGAGAGGAGGAGGAGGACAATGAGAAGCAATGGCGGCTGTGTTGGTCTCATAGCTGAGGCCCTGTGGTCAGAAACACATACGCAGAAAGTGAGAGTGAGAACACAGAGAGAGGTAGAAGAAAAAGCTTAAAGGACCGTGAGCTATTTGAGTGAGTACAATGTTGGATGTCAGAACTGTAGATTGAGAGCAAAAATGGTGTGGAAGGGAACCAGAGAATGAAGGAGAATTAGATTGGACACACACGGACAATAGAGAATGCTATTGTTCCCTTTGATTTGGGGATATTTACAGACCTAGCACTCGTCACCATTCCAACTCTTTGTACGTGCCATCCAAAAGTTTGCCAAAACAACGGTCAAAATGAAGTTATAAATATCATTTTAAAATAATCAATAATGTAATTAAAAGAATAACTTCAATTATAAATACTATTTTCAGCACTTATAAGATATGATTTAACTATTTTAAAAATGATATTATAAACATTGAATATGTTGTGTTATATTCATTAATTTCAATAATTCCTCTCTAATATTTATGAAAATTATATCTCTTAATTTGATAGTTAAAAATTTAATTTATATTATTTATCTTTTAAAAATTTTTTAACCCTAACAAATAAAAATAATTTAGCCATAATGCTATGACAATGATGATGGTCGATCTTTCAAAAAAAAGAAAAGGCTTGTTAATGATGACAACAAATGTTGCTACCAAAATGATAAGGATAGGAGTGTTATACACCACACAAGATATTATAAAATATTTGTGATTAAAATTTGCATGTAAGCGTTATTATGTTCAACTAAGAAAGCATAATGAATTAATAGAGTTGGTTAAACAATAAATCAAATTGAATAATGGTGATAAGTCCCAAAGCACTTGCCAAAGGTATCATACATGTTCATATGCAACTGCCTCTAAAGAGTGCTTAAAGCTAGCAAAACAAATTCATGTGTTCACACTACCAAGATAGTGAAAAGTTCGATTGATCATTATGCACTTGTATGGATGAGTGGCTCCATTTTAACCAAAATAGGTTCACTTTTTTTTTTTTAATTAAATGCTGGTATAAAAACTTGTTTTATCATAAATTCAGAAGTTGCTTAAATATCATTATCTGAATATGAAAGCATGAAAATTGATTTGGTGGAGAGAAACTCATCTTTAAACTCATGTCTAGGGTTGATCATCATTGTAAATAAAGTTGAAGATACAAATTGTACCGTAAAATTCATCAAATTTATAAACAATTATTATTTCACTTTTTTTGTAAATATCGTTTGCTTTTTTTAAGTAAGAAAAATATAATAAATTATTTACCATAATGAGTAAAAGAAAAACTTTTTTTGCTTGAAATTGCATATAAACTGTTTATGCAACTGTATTTGACCACGTCTGAAGACGAAAAACTTTTGCGTGAGAATTTGTTTTTGTCCGTTAAAGGGTGATATATATAATGGAAGAAATGAGGTAAAAAAGTAATACTTAATTGTAGGATTAGAGTGGGATCCAGCTATTTCTTGGGTTCCATCTGTACCCCTTTTGCCTTTTTGGGCCAAAACGTTGATGCCTATCTCTTCAAACCACTAGCTGCAACTTATATCATTTTCTGGAGATTGTTAACCAGACTTCGTTATCATGTCTGCGAAGAGTTTCAGCCAGACAGCAAAAGAAGTAGAAGAAAGCAAAGAAGTTTCCTAATTTCTGAAATATATTTGGCATTTCGGTTTCCCCACTCTTGCGCTCCATAATTCTCTTTTTTTTTTTTCCAAAAACAAAAAATCCCCATCAAAAGAAAAAGCACAGTAATTAAACATATAGATCTTAGCAAGCCTTTGAAACTACGGCAAATCTATATGTTACCCTTGTAATTGACGTCTTTCACACCTTTTGCCTGATTTTTGGCTTTGGGCATTCTTAGTGGGAGATCGACATAAATAAAAGAGTTAAAAAAAAGTAAAATTTATAGTCAAAAACTACTTTTATATTGGTATTTTATTTAAAATTATTAAGGTCCAAAAATTAAATTAAAAAGTCCATCTTTTTTGGTAAGATATCTTGGCAAAGTAATTGGGCAACAGATTATTTTAGTGATAAAAAACAAAATACTTTTAGGAACAACTGAGGAGAGCAATTGTCCTGGGCAGTTAGCAGTTCTCTATCTGAGCATTTTTAATGGCTGACCTTATCATTATGTGTTTTTCCTTCTTTGTTTTTTTGGGTCAGAAATTATGAGTGTTTTCTTTCTTTTATACGTTAGTCCACCTAAATGGGGTTGTACCTTATGCCCAACGGAGTTATGATGAATAGAACATGAGCTTGTTCACAGCCAATGCCCTTGCAGCGAGTGGTACGCGACACCTAGAGCAAAGTTTCATATGGTTTTGTGATATTTTCTCAAGATTTTATCCCACAAGGCATACTCTTGTTCTATTTTATTCTTTAAAAGATAAATATTTTATATATTTTTTTTATAATTTTATATATTTTGATATATACATATATATTTTACATAAAATTATATGTACATATTATTTTTCTTTATAATTTTTACCCTGTACCTACCCTTATGTCAATGCAGTCTGTCTAATGATAGCATGATGAACTTGTGCTGAAGGCAGCACAATTCATGACAGCTTCACTTAGAGAAGCACTGCTCATTTATCACACTCTGTCGTATTTAGAATCTCTATTTTTTTTTTCTTGTAAATACTTGTACACTTATTATACTTATTTATTATGTAAAACCATGATTTCCCATTCCTAAAAGTGGAGTTTCATCACAGGCAAATGGTGTTTAAATAGTCATGAATGAAGCTCATTTTATTTGAATGATGCTTGCCATACAACTAAATCAATCACAGCTGTACATAATTGTACTCATCGCCAATGGCTGGGTGAGTTTAAGTCTTCCTATTCAACTTTATGATGCGGAAAAGCTGTTTTTACTTAAAAAAGTGAATAATAAAATATTTATAAAATTCTTATAAATTTTTGAATACTTATAAATTTTTATATATTTAATAATTTAAATTATTTTAAATAAAATTTTTAATAAAAATAAGTCATTTAATATACATATATAATTTTGACAAAAAATTTCAAAATAATATATACTAATACATTATTAAAGATGTTAACAAAAATTTTATAAATTATAATTTATGAAAATAAATGTCTAATTGTCCCAAATTGTGACCACAACACTTATGTAAGAGGCATTATTCACCTATTTTATAAACAAAAAGTATTTTTTATTTTATAATTTTATTAAATATTTACAAATTTAAAATAAATTATAAATCTATTAAATCTTATAATTTAATTTATAAATTTAATAAATTTAACACTCTAAATTTTTTAAATAAATATTTAATATAATTTAATTATTAGAAATAGTGTAACTTTTTTTTTTTGGTAAAGAATAAGATAATGACACAACCAACCATCAAATTGTAAATTTTTTAGGTAACTATGGCCCAAACAAAGGGGACAGCCCCAAAAGTCATGCATATACGGACTTGTCAGAGACCGTTTACCGGGAAATTGATGGATCAACCAATAGGTTCGAGTAACTATACCAGTTCAGTACAAAATCATGAAATTAGTAACGGTGATTATATCTTGATCTTTACACAAAATGACACGGGAATTCGTCCAATGCATGAAAAGAAAAACTGAAAAAATTTCCAACCTTACTTCGAAATGCCTACGTAGTTTAACGAGGAAGTAATCCATTGTGATTTTCACAAGCTGCAACTCAAATCACTATCCAAATCTTCAGCATATATGATGGCTCCAAAAGTTTTTGGTAAGCATCCTGGTTGCCACTTAACAATCTATAGAAATGCAGGTGTCAGAGATAGTTGTACTGTCAACTTTGCTTACAAAAGGGTTGATCTTGACCCAGACAAGAGAGAAGACGGAGGCCAGCAGCACTGACCACAGAACAACAATGGTTGGGGTACGGTTTTGGCGACCCATGAGACCCTTGAGGAATGGGTAGAGATGAAAGATCACCCAGAAGGCAAAGAAAACCTTCCCAAACAGGGGTCCCCAAGATTCATAACCTCCATTAAGCGCATCAGAAAATCCAGCAACAACACCAACCATGTTAACAATGATAAGGGTTGTTGGAGGAATCAAGAGTGTTGTCCACTTGACCATATAAAGTTCGCCAAACTCCGTGTCATCAGCAGCCTTGGCAGTGACAGTGAAATTGGTATCAACACCAGCCAACATCTTTAGAAATCCTTGGAAGACAGCAAACAAATGGGCTGAAACACCTCCAATCACCCAGAATTGCTCATTACGCCACAAATCTTCAATGCTAACACCACTCCAGCGCAGCTCAAGCACACTGGTCACTATAATGGAGAGGAAAAGTCCAAGAAAGAGGACACTTGCAAGATTGGAAAGCTGTATCAAATTTTAAGGAATAATGTTATGTAAGGCATTATTGCAATGGCCTTCATTTATAATTCGTACTATACTGTTATGTAGCTACAAATTACTTTTAGGATTATGAGGTTATAAAACACTATATTTCGGAGGTATCTAGCATGATAATCCTCAAAGATGACTGAATTAAGAAAATTTATCTGTTTAAGTTTACATGTTGGACTGAAGATAAGGATCAGGAAATTACCGTTGGTATGATGAATTTTCCTGTGAGAAGGCAAATTGCTGGCAAAGTACAATAAGCAATGAGAGGAAGGGAAGTAAATGGGTAGACAATGGTGTTTACATAAGCCAGTCTCTGCAGCCATTTGAGGCGGCCTCCAGCAAACCCATACCAGAGGGGACAGTGTCTACTAAGGAAAATTTCAACTGATCCGAGTGCCCATCGGAGAACTTGGTGCAAACGATCAGAAAGGTTGATGGGTGCAGACCCTTTAAATGCAGGTCTTAATGGCATGCAGTAAATTGACCTCCATCCTCGGCACTGCATCTTGAAGCCTGTTAGGATATCCTCAGTGACTGAACCATAAATCCAACCAATCTACACAACATGGAGATATTTCAAATCAATCAGTAAAAGAGACAATAGATTAAGTACGAAGTGAAACATAGTTGGTTTAGCTTGAAAGAAATCTTAACAATAAATACAGTATAAAAGTCTAAGCCAAGAATCTCAAGATGGATCAAACTTATTTTAAAATCTTGTGCCGCCAAACTGGCAATATGATTTGCATGACTCCTTTTGCAATGCACTTTGGAAAAGAACATGAACATTTAAGCCTAACCTCTTTTCCCCATTCAGTCTTCTCTTCATATCCACAGCTAATTACGTGAATGGCCTCGTTGATCAGCATCGAGGGATTCACAGATTCAGGCACACCTCCATTCTCCATTAGTGTAGATTCAATGAAAACAGAAGACAGGCCAAATGTTTTCTCAAAACTCATCTGCGAAATTAACATTGACCTCTCATGCTCATCATAGTCTGCAAGAAAGCAAAAAATAAAGCAGAACAATATTAAACAGAGAAGATTCTGCTATACTCAACTAAATATGATAGACAAAATTAAATGTGCTTACTGTCAATTTCCTTGAGATTAAATATGGCAGCATCAAGTTCTTCCCTCTTTGCATCTCTATAAACCTCAGAGATATCTTTGGTGGGCTTCTTGGAGGGGCAACAACAGCAGGATGCTGAAGATCTTGGTAAGTTGGGCATAGAAGGTGGGCTATAACCATAAAGTGCCTGCCGATTGAAAACACATCCAGTTCCCACATACACTGGTCCTTGAATGCCATCAAGTCCTTTCATGTTAACCTGAAATGGACAATTAGTAGAATCTTAATATTCACAAGGTTCATGAGGCATCAACTTAAACAGGGAAAAGGATTTGGTTACTACAGTTGTAGTGGTGTCCACAATATTTCACTTGAGGGTTGTTAAAAAGTCAAAGAACTCGATGCTCATAAAATTCAAAGGAATCTGACTCTGATCGTAGAAGAAAATTAACACAAGAAAACCAAGTCTATCCACTCTACAATGACTAGGAAGATAACCTATAAGTTCCTATTTTAGGAGTGGGATTTTACTACATGTCAAATACCCTCTAAGTTTCTATTTTGAACACAAAGAGTTGGCATAAATGCTGGGAAGTCCAGGTGGAAAAATTCTTAGCTTTGCCTTTAACTTACATCAAAGAAAACTGTGTTGCGATTGGCATATCGATCACTACGATCAATACCATCAAACCTCTGAGGGAACTGCACATAACATACATCTCGACCTACTTGTGGGTCCATCAGAAAACACATTGCTTCCCGAACAGCCTTGCTATTGTTAACATAATGGTCACAGTCAAGGTTGAGAATGAAAGGAGCATTTGTGAGAACTGCAGATACCCTCACCTGTATGCAACCAAAACAAACATCCATTAAGCAGCATATATCTTAAGGTGCTCAAATGAAATATTGTAATGTTGAAGTATTTATGCTTACCAGCGCATTTTCAGCACCAGCTTTCTTGTGGTGCTGGTAGCCTGGTCTTTTCTCTCTGGAAACATAGACCAGCCTAGGAAGTTCATTTCCTTCTATGTCATGGGCACCACTATGTCCAAGGAAAACCTGAAAACGTTGAGGGGAGATTTTTCATGAAATTCAATTTTTCCTAGGAGGGAGGAAGCCTATGAGAAACATTGTATGCATTTGGACCAATGGCTGATCAATAGAGCAAGTTAATTTCATGAAAGAAACAGAATAGGTATCCAACCAGAACCTCTCGAGAAGTTCATTTTGATATGTATCGGAACGTAATATTCTGTGATTCAATTAACTGTTTATCAGCAGCTTCAAATGGACCAATCTTGTTGATAGGGGAAAATCTAGAAACAAATCTTCATAGAAATTAAAGAAAGGGACACGATTTGATGTACCAAAAAAAAAAAAAAGAAGAAAAAAAGAAAAAACAAAGGGACATGCTTCAACTGGTAAACTTAATATGCTGTCAAATGAAAACTTGATCGTATAGCGGTATAGCTTCATTACAGATAATGGACACTTTCAAATTGCGGCAAAATATTGTCCTTTCTAGAAGTAGCTTAATCACAGACCGTTTTAAACTGCCAGCAATACATAGTCACTTCTAGAAGTTAAGAAGCTATGCTGCAGATCAGGCAGCTGACTATACTTCTCAGCCCCGAAATTTGATTACATACTAAAGAACAGGTATACCTGAATCATGCCAGGGTGGTCACGTGTGTTATTTCCTGGCCAAGATGTTCCATCTTGCATAGTCCATCCTTCTTCTGGTGTTTTCTGAGCCTTTGATACCAAAGCATTAATCCGCACTTTATACTCCTCATAGTCTCTCTGTGACAAAATTGAAAGGTGATCATGAAGAGGCTCAATTTGTAAAAACAAGGCGGCGCATTTAGCATATCAGATTTTATTATCAAGGTGATGCTTGCTTTGAGTTCCTTAGTGAAGAAAGCTCAGAAGCTTACTTTCATTGCTCTACGTTCCTTCACAAAAGAAGGCTGCACTTTGTCCTTCAGGTAGTCAATCTTCTGAGAGAAGTAAAACTCAGGTGCTCGTGGTTCAATTGCAAATTTTTTGCAAAATGGAACCCACTTCCTAGCAAAGTCAGCTGTCTCTACAAGAGATTCAAATGTTAGCATTGCAGCACCATCGTCTGACACATAACACGATACTTTATCCACAGGGTAGTCCACCGCAAGGATAGAAAGCACAGTATTAGCTGTGATCAATGGTGGTTCTTTCATAGGATCAACCGTACTGACGAAGAAATCTACAGCAGCAAGCTGAGAGGGTTCACCCTCTCTTTCAAACCTGGCATGGCACAATAGAAGTGAGCACTGCCATCAAACGTACTCATTCAATATCAACTCTGACGTTAATTTAGAAATCATTTACCGTATTTGATCCATTGGATTCATTGTTATAGAATACCTTTCACACATTCTTTGCAGAAAAATAAATCATAAAATCATATTATATTGTTTCTGAAATCAGCCTTATCATATTGAACTTGGTATGCTAACATTTTTGTTAAATGCACGGACCACGGTTTATAAGAAAACTCTGAAAGTATATAAAGAGGAGAGAATAAATGTAGCAAATAAATATGAGCAACTTAACGTGTACATTATGGATTTAATCGTTTAAGAAAAAGATAAGTATCGGAGACTATTACTTCAACTACTTAGGGCTCAGAATATGCCTAATAACTTATTCTACTACGATATGATTATTAAGCTACCATCCTTAACCTTAGCACACAAGGTACAATGTGCCCACAAATTTTATAACTTGATAAATTTACCTTGCAGACAGTCTGTCGATGTAAGTTTCCCTATTGATGGGAGACCATTTAGGAAACTGATCTAACACCCAGGAAAATGCAAACCATATCTCACAGATGATAGATGTCATCCACAGACCGAAAGCACTATCAACAGGATTTGTAACTCGGTAATGGAAGAAAAGGCCCAGGATTATCAGTCGCATAATTATCACAGTTCTGTATGGTGCGAGTTTGGATTTTGTGACTGGAACAATAGTAGAAAGTGGCTCAGCAGCCTCTGGGGGCCTGCAAAACAAAATAGAATGGAAATTAGTATAACTGCAAAATTAAATATGTCATATAAAAATACTAATGAAGCACAGCCAGCAAAAATCTTGGATGCATGTCAAAGATTCATACTTCCATTTATACTTATAATATCACAGGTGCAACTGGGTGGTTCATAACCGTTATATGAAAAGTCAACCGTTAATCTTATTCTTAGGTGGAAAATAGAAAAAATAATTTAGCAATTATCTTTTGTGTTATTTATCAAAATAATTAGCAGAATTATATTTTCTGTAATTTCACGTCATCTAATAATTTGAATAGTGAAAAAATTGCTACAATTGTTTCTATCTTTCATCCTTTATAACAAGGACGAAGTATTGTATTCAGATTCACCTAGAAAGAGGTTCTCTATGACCATCAAAGAGCATTATGTAGAAATTTAGCGAGAATACCCACAAAATTTATGAACTTATCAATGAAAGAAACGAAATCATACCCCCTACGGATTTATAGTCATTCTATATTCTCAGTTATTTTTCCTTTAAATTCCATGTTTTAAATTGAGCATCTCTAACTCAACCTCAACTCTTCTTACCAATTGAACTATGCACTTCTCTCTTTCTTTCTTCTCTAGCTTCTCGTAAATGCAACTTAGTTAAGATCTGATAGTAATTTGTTTTTTCCAATTTCCAAACAATGCTATTTTTATATAATACTATTCTCTATCTGTTATTTACTCATATCTCTTTGCACTTACTGTATTTCTTCCATCTGCTGCTCTGGTGGAATTGGAGTCTCCTGTTCAGGCTTAGGTTCATCCTTTTTCTTCTTTTTCTTTTTATCCTTTTCCTTCCAGCTCTGCACTCTATTTTTCCAGATTGGATTCCCAGATTCCTCATTCAATTCTACAGAAAACAACATGTTATCATTATCAATGATTTCGTCTAAAATAAATTGTATAAAAAGATATATACTACTGAAGTCTGTATCTGTTACCACTATCCACCGTGGACACTGTGCTGACATGTCTAGCATGGAGTCCAACATCCTGTACAAATCCAGTTTAGGTTATAAGTACAAATATAAACATCTTAAACAATATTCCAAAAATAGTGCAAAATCATAACTTATGATCCTGTTTTCCCTCAAATTCCTGGTTGCTGTCTAAAATTAAGCCTAATTAACACTTGTGCCTGTAACTTGCAGTCTCAATAGCAACTCATTACCTGAGAGTTACTTAGATGGTCATCAGTTGTGGATTGATTTTTGGGACCCTCCGAATCTCCATGATCCGTTGTTCTTTCTATGAAAGTTTACAAAAAGAAACATGCCTTAGAATATTTCATAAAGTTGATAGTTTCAGAATGCAGAAGAATGATTAAATGAAAAAGACATCAACTAAATAAGGAAAGCAGCCATTAAAAGGCATACGTCTCTGAATGAACAAATCATTTGATACAGAAGAAAAGAATTTGCTTCAAAACATTTAATAGATAAATCAAGTAGTGTCGAAATTTCTATTTGCCTCCATTCAACAAATTAAATCTAGGTTAGCTAATGGACTACTACTTTGTTGAATGAATCTTCAAAAGCCAAGCTTGATTAAGTATTTTCTAAATTATCAGTCTCAAATAACCATACCATCAAGAATGAAGGGAGCAACAATTGAGTAATTACAAATCTTCACAGTAAAACAGACACGATTTATAAAATTTAACCTGAAAAATATAATGTACAAATCATAGTTACCTTATTCACAACATTCTATGATTTGGGATATTGTAACTAATTCGTGGTACATTATTTAATAATAGAAAAATCAATGCAAAGTGTTATAGTACCAAGATCTGGACAATGAACTAGTTCGTGGGACAGAAGGGGTTGGAGTGAATCTACAATTAAGGGTTACCTTCATAGGGGGTGCCACACCTCAAGCAAGTGCTGCGGCCCTCGTTGATTTCGTCATTGAAACAAGCTTTACAAATTGGGAAGTTGCACTCATGACAAGCCACAAACGCTTCCCCATTAGCATTAAAACCCACCTTTTCCCCACAAGTGTGGCAGAGGGGAACTCCGGATTGCATCATTTTTGGTTACACTCCCCCTTCTGTTCAAGGACCAACAAATCAATATTCTTCTCTGACCCTTTTGCTTCTCAAACTCTCTACTCTAATGGGTTTATATGAAAGAGCATAGCCCCGTTGAAGCTGGCCTTTTAGGAGGATAGTGCAAAGCACTTTTGTAGCTTTAGATTGTAAAGGGTGGAGGATGGAGGTGGTAGGTTGTTTTTTGGGAGGTTGGGGGGCTGATGTCATTGTTTCTATCGCACACAAAGGAAAGAAGCGGAGACAGAGAGAGATGAGAAGCGACGTCTATTTTGCAGGTGAGTGAGAAAAAGATTTGAAATTTTTGCGGGAAGTGCAAGGAAGGCTTCTGTTGGGCGGGGTACATCTCTACCTAACAACACTATACGAAGCCTTCACCAAAAAAAAAACAGTGTACAAAGCAGTCCATGACGACTGCTTCCTTTCTTATTTTTTGGGTTTTTTATAATATTTTATATTTAAATTTATTTTAGGACACCATTTTTTTTTCGTTAATTTATTTTATATTAATTTTTTTTTATCTTTGTTCTTGTATCTCATTAGCTCTAAACATCCAAAACTAGGAGAAACAAATCCATGGCCACAAGCCTTGGACAAGCAACCAAGTCAGAGAACACCGCCGAGGAATTTAAAAAAATAAATTTTTGATTTTGTGGTTGTGGGATTTAAATTAATTGATTTTTTTATTTTGATAATTTTGTAATTAAAAAATATGTTTTATCTTATAAAAATAAAATTATAAAAATAAAAATATTTAAATAAATGCATCAGGAGACACTGATAGAAAGACAAGACGCCTACATCAAGGAACGCGAATTAATTATTCATGCCAATGTACACATTCTATACAAAATAAATTAAGAAACAGAATTTTCTATTCATGCCAACCGAGGGTGTCCCGAGGGATATTGAACTACCCCACCCTTTCGTGCTCCCAATGTAACAAAAACAAAATTAAAGATAAAATTCTTACATAAAAATAATAAAACTCAAATATTTTGATGATAATTGGACACTATCACTTGAATTGTCTACTGTTAAAACAGAGAAATATCCAAAGGAGATATATATAAAATTAACAAATAAAAATAATTTTTCACATTAAATTATAAAAAAATAAAAAAATAAAACTAAAAAAATGAAATAAAAATATCCAAATCCGGCGAAGAATGGGCACGTACCAAATGAGCCTCCAATTAGGAAAGGGCAGGTACCATATGAGTAGAATTAAATTAATTTATATTTTGATCATATTATTTCATAATCAGCTTTACAAGAATTATTTGTGCTTGTGTAAACTGATTAAAACTACGTTTGAATAAAATGACAGAAAGTAATCTTGAGTTTTAGTAATTGGATATTATTAAATGAGAACAAAATTATAAATTTATGTCTCACATGAATAAAATTAATCTTTTCGCTGTGAAAGCAGAACCGCCATCACTTTACCAAAATTGATTTTACTTTTTGATCCAAATATATACCCGAACACGTCCACTTACGGTTGGGCAGTCAAAATTGGTTCTAGGGTGGCAAATCGCATTTAGGAGCTCTTTGAATAAACCTTTACAAATTACAGTAGCCTAATGTGAATGGATTAGCAGTAATTAGTTCCAGATCTCTTCTCTTGACATCATCCACATAAACCAGTTGCATCCTCTAGCATTCGTGTTTATGTACAACTAGTAGAAACTGGAGCCAGAAATGGTTAATAATGCAAATGTACAGCAAGGGGTTCCAGTTACCAGTGTCTAACTTCTGCCTCTTGTCTGTCACAAATCTTAGAAGCACCATCACCTCCAAAAGTCCTGAATATAGAAATCCTAATAACAATTAGAGACAGTATCAAGGTTTTAATGCAAATGACAGTATAATAGCTATTTAAAGATGCTCTAATCATTCTGCTGATTTCGTTAAAGCAAATAAAATATTACATATTAACCCAGGCCAAGGAAGCATTGTCATCAGCTGGTGAAGCAAAAATTAAATTGCTTCAAGAATTTTAGGCAGAGGAAAAACTTTACCGCACAGTTTGAACGATTTACATCAATCCCAGCTTCCATAAGCCAAAGATAAGTTTTATATCTCATAAAACACCGTGCTGCTTCAGAATCAAGCCATAAATTCCTATACAGTAAAGCCTGTGGGTGCATATATTCCTCAACATCCTGACTTTTGCCAAGATTTCTCCGAATGACCTGGAGCTACATAAATGAAAAACATTAATTTCAGATGTCGGACATTAATATAAATTCAATTTGATTTTTGTAACCAGCACAGACACAGGTACCTGAACAATGTCATTTCCTTTCTCGGTGCCTACATCACTGCTTGAAAAAGAACATTTTCCTCTCTCTGCAATCACTTTAGAAAAACTGGTTTGCCTCTCATTATCATTCTGATGATATAGCCTTTGCGGAACAGCCATGGTCTCTACATTTTTTATCTCAACTCCCTCATTTGAATGCTACCAAAATGGCATGCATGTCTCAGTTTGAAGCAAAAAGAGAACATAATAAACGTACATATTGGTATCTTAGAACTGCCTCTGAGAAATAACAAATATGATGATCACTGATATTCTTTCACTAAACTTGGGAAATCATTGGACTAACCAACCTAAATTTAAAATTCTTTTGACAAAATTTTTTTTATCAGATATATTAAGCATGCAATAGAAGCTCCAGGGACCCCAAATAAAAAATGACATGAAATATACTGATTGAGCAAAGATAAAGGGTCCTGCTACTAATACACTATGCATGACTTGCAAGGCCAGTAGAAGACAGATATGAACATACCTTGGGAAGCTCTGATGACCTACCAAGACAATATGGACTGTCTGTATAAGTTGATTCAAGTGTTGGAATCCTTTGGCCACTGTAATTTGCGCTAAACACATTCAAATTTTTTATTATTTGCTGGATTAAATCATGATCATGTTCATTAAATGAATCTAGTCCAGGCGCACAGGCTTGTACAAGCAATTCTGAAAGAACATGAATTGCATTGACCATTATCTGAACATCAAGTTTTGGAGATTCAGTTAGAGACTTAGATACACCCTGAAGTGTTTTAGAAAGATCAGTAACAACAACTTGAGATGATGATGAACTTGGATTTGAAGATTGACCCTTTGCAGGGAAAGACCCAATGATTGACCCACTGGCCATGGCAACTTTAGCTCCCTTAATACAGCCTTCTACATCCACAGTAGTTACTGGACTTCTTTTTAACGGAGAGCAATCCTCTATAGAACCAGACTGAGTCGTGCAAGGAGAATTTAGTTTGGACTCTCTAGGCATACTTTTTGGATCATTGAGCAAGTTGAATGCCTTTTCTTTTCCATACATGTTACTAGAATATTGAAGCCCCGATCCCTTCTTCAATTCTAAGGGGTGTGAGTCTGCCACAATAGGCTTCATGTGTCTGTTCTCTCCTGACAGCAAATTAACAGTTAAAGGGGCACTGGATTTGGAAGACTCAAATTCACCACCATGGTACTTGCTTCCTTCAGCATTACTAGGAAAGAACTGAGGCGCCAGAGGATTCAAGCTGTTACATTTCCCTATCTCTTTCTCAAAATGTTGCAAATGTACAGACCCTGAAATTTCTGGTAGTGATTGACCAAAAGTCATGGTTCTGTTTCCCCTCCAACATGGAGAATCCAAATCAGAGTCACTGTCACCCAATTTTTTGGAAGAAGTTTCAACAGAATTACCCACTATGGTACTATGAGACTCTAACAAGACCTCATTAGGGATATCAATTGAATTCGCTCGGAAGCTACAATCTGCCATCTGTGAACAATATGTACCATCAATAGAGACAGATGTACACATCTTCATTTCCTTCGGTTCATCTATAGAGCTTTTGCCACCATAAATTTTTATGCCATCAGCATTAAGTGTAACAAAGGAATCCTTTGTGTCAGACGCATTAAAATCACAACAGCTCTTACCATCATCCGTCACACAACTACCTGTCAAAAAATCCATATTCCCGGATGAATATAAATGCAAAGGAGCTGAGCAAGCATTTGACAATCCATGTGTTGAAGCTGGATGATTTCTTGTTGAATCAGAAACGACATTACTAAAACAAGAAAGACCATTTGAGAAGGATTGCCTGTCTGAAGTATCACTTGAAACACAATTGATGAGTGTTACCACTGAAAGTGGACAAGAAGACCGTGCTGGAATAGTGTCTTTTAACTTTGCAGCAGAGGACCTATCTGACTCTGAAAACATGAAAGGGGCAACCTCACAATTTGACATCATAAAGGAGCTAGATTCAGCAGCTGCTTGCATTTCTGTAGAATTTGACAGAATGTCTTTTGCTACAAATGTGTGAGTGCTACCATCATAGGCTTTTGGAAATGGACTCAAACCATCAACAGCATGCTTATCTGTACATATCAGTCCATAACTTTCTCAATATTCTTTTTTTTTTCTTTCTTTTCGAAATTTTACATGGAGCATCAATTGCAAACTTGTCAGAAAGCTACATTTAAATCAAAATTAAGAACACAACGTCAGAGATCAGCCCTCAATGGGT
Organism: Dicorynia guianensis; assembly: GCA_037013595.1. Classification (NCBI taxonomy): domain Eukaryota; kingdom Viridiplantae; phylum Streptophyta; class Magnoliopsida; order Fabales; family Fabaceae; genus Dicorynia; species Dicorynia guianensis. The sequence goes on from JASUAB010000011.1 coordinate 9,753,447, forward strand.
ACAGGCTTTTAATGCCTTGGCAGCAGGAAAACTTGAACTGATTCTTTTGATTCACTGAAAAACCAACATCCAATACTACTGAATGGAAAGGGACATTGGGAGAGACTAAGATAAGCATCAACCAGAAACAAAAATTTCACATTTTTTCACTTTAAAGTTGTAAAATTTTACCACTATAGAAACCCATGATTGCAGTTAGTCTTCCACACATTTTCTAGAAGACATTTTACATACACAAATGAAAAAGACAAGCATTATTTTTACGGTCACCGATGCCCATAAGAATTTAGGGCCAAACAAAAGCTTGCTTTCTTGTCTTTAAATCACCAAAAATTTACAATGCACTGATGCATAAAAGTTCTATGAGAAATTCATTTTCTTTTCTAGACCTACAAAATAGATATGGGTTTTCTGATTTTGACAGAAACTAAACCAAATTTGTAGCCTCTTGGGGCAGTGCCTACGTTACGTGTAACAGTTGGAGGAGTTACAGATTTAGGATTTAAAGCAAATATATTTCACTGCTGAAAAATGTCCTATCTCAACAGCTAAAGGATCACATATTGTAAAATTTCTTTGTACTAATAAAAAGAAAATAAAAGAGACTTGTACTGCAATAATTCCAGTGGCATACTAACTGCATTTCAAAAAGAACAGATACAATGCATATAGCACTGTCACAAAATAAAAGAGCCAAGCCCCTTTCGCTTAAATGTTTAATGTTATCTACTCTGGCTAAATGTACTATGTAGAGTCGAGCAAAGAGTGATTCGTAACTATCTTTCCCAATGATTCGTGATTATCTTTCCCAATGGCTCCAAACAAATCTCAAGAGTAGGACTAAATGAGAAAAGCAATAAGAATAGGGTTGACAGACAGTAAGTTATCAAAGTAATTGCTAGGAAACACGATATTTGCATCTACGTGTCTTGGTGTTGGTAGGCTTGACAAATAAGTGAAATTTCACAAGTTTCCAAACATGTAAATAAAGAGAAGAATTTTTCATTTTAAAGAAACAAGCCAACCAAGTTTGGTAATGCAAAAATTAACTTGTCTCTCTCTGTCCTTTCCTCTTTTCTTTGAAGAAGGGAACTTGAGGGGGGAAAATAATGTCAAGATTCTGAATTACAGACATAACTTTAAGGAAGAAATCACATTGCTGATTCTCGACATAAGCTTCAAGCTTCTGACAAAGATTGCGACTTTATTATATCTCCTATTGGCTGGAGAAGTGTTTGCAATATGAAGTAATAAGGGATTCAATTAGGGGCATTGCCAGCTCCCCCCAGTTTTATAAACTTACACACTCCTGACCTGAATATTTAAGCCTCTGCACATGAATGCATATCAGCAATCTAAGAACACGAAGCTGGCCGAGTCTTAGAAGAGACTCAGTATCAAAATAATAAATAAAAAAAATTAAAATTAGGCAATTTCCTACTTGCCATCCACATTCATATAGTAAAAATCTCAGTTTGATCAAATTTAGCTACGTCAATGATAAAAAAAACACTTTATACATGAAATCCAGTAAAACGCTGTACTTGACTATATCATAAACTCAGTCAAACAAATGAAGAGGTAAAAAGTATCCTACTCTCCTAGATGCATTGGCCTCAAAAGAAATAACAGAATTAATATAACATATGATGAAGTAAAGGCATAGGCATCAGAGTTACAATGCGATAGTCCAAACAAATAAAATCTGAAATTAAATCTTGCAGGCCAGAATTGGCTACCTTTTTCAACGATGCTCACAAGAGCAGCTGAACTGCTGCAATCATTTCCTTTGCCAAGCAAACTCTCATTAGAATCCCCTCCTTGCTTTCCATAACTCAGCTCATTCCCGTTACATGTGCCATATCCTAAACCAGTATTGTTTGGAGTGTACACGGGCACTGAAAATTCCTTGAATATATCCAAGTATGACTCATTAAGCACATGATCAAGGTCAGAATTTCCAAAAAATTCCACTGAAGGATGCTGTAAAAGGGGTTTTTCCTGTGTCTGTGTAGCAGTTTCAACAGTGAAAGTACTTTCACAGTCACCCGAAGGAACGGATACAAGTGGGTAATCCTTAGCACCCAAGTTGAATTTAGGATATGAATCAAGCAGAGAACCAAAAGGGTCGGAGCTAGGGTGATCGAGCGAATAGCCAGATGGTTCATGGCTCGAACCTGGTTGGTGATTGGAGCGATTGAGGGTGAAAGGCTTGGCCGAAGCTGACAAACGGGTCGTCGATGTCAACAAGGCTCCTTTGTTACTTTGATTCATCCCTAGTGTCTTTTTTTCTTTAGAGTTGGGAACCTAATAAGACCCGCCAGGCTCAAAGTTGAAAACTTGGTTACAGATGACAGAAGAAAAAGTGAGAGAGAGTAGCATAGATGAACAAAACTGGAATTTGGGAACAAACTTGAGATAGAACAACCCAGCAAGAAGTACGATTGGTCTTCCTTGACTTTGATGGTTTCTAAATGTCTAGCTTACTTGCCAAGTTTCGTTTTGTCCTTTACCCTTCAATTTCTTGAATCTTTTTTCCTAAGGCTTCCACTTTCCAAGTCAAAATGTTTTTTAATTTGAAATAATTAATCAATTAAGTTGTTAATTGATGAAAATATGATTAACAAACTAATAATCTAAAAAGTATTACCTATAGATATTTAAAAAATACAAGCCATAAAGTAGGATAGCTTGTAATGGTAAGAAAAATTATTGAGGCACATTTAAAATGGATATAAAGCTTGTACATTGTGACACAATTGAAAAAGGAAAAAAAAAATAAAGATATAAAAAATATGAAATAATATATAAAACATTATTATATATATAAATGTATAATTACTCTAATGAAAATAAGTATATATTTTTATGAACGAATCTAAATCTTGGAGATTGCAAGAAAAAAGTCCCTCCAAAGTTAGTTTAACTAATTTTTATAATGTGTGGCCATGATCAAATAATTTTATGATATTTATTATATACTGATTATAATGCAACTTTTTCTTACTTTCATGTTGATTATATTTTTTTATAATTATATATATCATTAAATTTATTTGACTAATAAATTACTAAAAAAAAGTTTTATTTGTCTCCTTTGAACCGTGAATCTTAATTAACTCTACAAAATTGTTAAAGATATTAAAATGGATCAGCTTACTTCAATTGCCACGGGTGACCCTCATTAAAATGAAAGAAAATGGGTTGATTTGACAAATTAATACGTTTCACGGCTAAAGATATTGATCTATCATGATTTGCTAATTAAATAAAATATGTTTGCAATTTTAATAAGTTAAAAATTGTAAATTCACTCCCCATCTAAAGTAGGGAAAGGCAAATGGACCCTACTAGTTTAACCCACTTTTTTAGACAAACTCATAATAATAACTATTCAAGAATTAAAATATTAATAATTTTTTCTCTCTACTAAAGTATTATTTTTTAAATCAAATTGAATAATTTTATTTTAAAAATTATGTAATGTAATAAAAGAAAAAATTAATAAAAAATTAAAATTCATAAATTTAAATATAATAATAGATAAAATGAAAATCATTCAAATAAAAAAAATCAATTGATACTCCCAGCATTCGTACGTGCATTTGACATATATAAACGTTACACGTCACTTAATAAAATTGAATACACTTTTTCTTTTTTCTAAGAATGAATATATATTTTTTAAAATTATTTTAAACAACACTGAATTTTATATTTATTTAAATTTTAAATTTTATTTTAATTGAAGCATATTAATTAATTTTTATTTAAAATTTTTGATGAAATATTTTTATTTTAAATAATTTGTATTATTTTTATATATTTATAAAAAATTACCTTAGAAATTTTTAAAAATTAATTATAAAAATTTTATATATTAATATATATATAAATATATTTTAAAACATCTGTAAAATTTTTGTATTTCATAAGATTAATTATAAAATTATGCATCCTATATATACTTATTGATTTGTTTCTTTAAGGTTGAAGTTCATAAAAATTTTAAATTTTAAAATATAACATTATAAAATATTTTTAAAAATTTTAATATGTTAAATTTTAAAAAATTAAATTTAAAATTACAAATAAAAAATATTAAATTTTAAAATTTTAAACACTTAACATATTAAATTTTAAATTTTAAAAAAAATATTTTTAAATTTTATATCTCAAATTTTAAATTAAAATTTTAAATTATAAATATAATATTAAATTTTAAATATTAAAATTTTAAATTTTAAAATATAAAATATTAAATTATTTAAAACTAAATATTTAAAATTTATGATTTTATAATTTTATAATTCAAAATTTAAAATTTAATTAAAATTTTTATTTTTATTTAAAATTTAAAATTTGTAGATAAATATATAATATTATATTATATTTAAAATTTAAATTTTATATTTTAAAATTTTTTGTTACAAATTTTATATTTAAAATTTTAAAATTTATTATTTAATATTATATAATAATATTTGACGTTTAAATTTAAAATTTTAATGTTAAATATTAATTTTTATATTTAATATTTTAAAATTTATAATTTTATTATTAAATAAATTAATTAATGAAGTATAATAATTTAATTAATATTTGGTAATAAAAATTTTAAAACTTTTTTACCATACTTATATAATATTTTACAATTAATCTTTTAATTTTAATTTTAAAAACATATGTAAAATTATATTTAGTTATTTTAAAAAATATTTTATCAAATGTTAAATAAAAGTTAATTAATACAATTAAATTAAAATAAAATATAAATGTTAAAAAAAAAAAAATTAGTGCCGTCGAATAGAGAGTAGTTTACCGTGTTTCAACAGATACCAATGAAACTCAAGTACATCTGTTGGCAGAATTGGCTAATAACATCTTCGTCCATCTACTATAATCAAATAAACGCGAAACGAAGTACCCTACAGCACTCCATTGTTTTTTTTAGGTTAAAATGAGAGAAACAAAGCAAAAGATGTTTCTACACTCTTCGCTAGGCCACTGAGACATTCCAGTGTTCACTTCCAGTCAGGACTCGCCCGAATACCCCTCGATCTAAAAAATTTCTCTAAGTTTGGCTATTTCGTTTTTGAGATATCAAGCTTCGCATTCAAGATCAGGAATTAGATCCACTTTATGTAATACGATTCCCTTCTTTTCTAGTTCATATTCATCGCAAAAATTAAAAGGAAGAAAAAAATCTATAACATATAAAATCATTGTAAAGTCTCCGAAAAAATTCAAATCAAACAGAGTATCTGCGATTACCAGCAACACCCAAGAATTATACAAGCTCGACAATGAAATACAGATATCAACACGCCCCATTACCGGAAAATCCCACAATATTCAACAAAAATGAATCAAAAAAAGAAAACAAAGTTAGAGACCTAATTGGCAGGGGCTTGAATCCGAGGACGAGAAGCAAAGGGAAGGTTACGGAGGATGAGAAAACGAATCCGTCGAGGGAGAGGAGCGGAGCGGAACACTTGCTCCAACACCCTCGCCAGCAACGCCGTGTACTCCTCCAGCACCTCCGCCACGATTGCCACCAGAATCATCTGTCTTCTCTATTCTTTGACAGCAGATGGGCTCTGAATAAAAGGCAGGGTCACAGACACAACAGACTCAGGGCAATATGGAATGGCAGCGAGGGTTTTCTAGTAATATAGAGGAGTGGAAGGCGTTTAGGGTATACGGTATTGAAGAAATTGCATTACCAACAGCGCCACCGTTCTTGTTTTCACACTGATATACTAGGTAGAATGGAAACCGGTTTCGAATTCTGGTGTGCTGCCTTATAAAAACTCGCAGACTAGAAGAAAGGGACCAGTTCCGCTACTGCTACAGCTACTGGCATACTGCTCCTGATCTTATCCTCACGCAACCCAATTAATTATTTGTTTCTGTCTCCATTTCTAAAATTATATAGTTATTGCTTATTGTCTATTTGTGCCACGCAGCTCCCCGATTCAACAATAGTTTGACTCTCTGGTTTGTGCTTTCCCAAGTCATAACAGGTGGCCGGTGTATGTCATAATGGAGACAGCACCTCTTTTTAATGCATAATTTCAAGAATGATTATCTGTTCCAATTTTTGGTTTTTCTTTTTTAGTTGAACCAGACATTGGCTTTTAATAGAAAGTTCGAAGAACTTGCCATTCCCTTGTTTTTTTTTTTTTATTAAATCCTTAGTTTGATTTTTCTAGAATTCTTTTATTTTTATTTTTTTAAATTTTAAATTTTATTTTTTATAAATTAAAATTATTTTCAATTAAATTCTTCTATCTTATTATTAAATTTTATATTGACATAATATATTAATTATTAATATAACAATTAGTTAGTTTATGCATTAAACATTTTGTTATATAATAATATAGTGTTTATATATCATTTATGTCACTATAATTTTATCATATTATTATGTTAATGTGATAAAAATTTTTATATATAATTAATTAATATGTTATATCAATAAATAATATGTCATGTTAATAAAAAATTTAATGTTGTTATAATAAAGATTTAATTAAAAATAATTTTAATTAATAAAAATTAAATTATAAGTTTTAAAAGTTAAAAACTAAAATAAAAAATTTTAAAAAAGACAAAAATATAATTTTAATCTTTTTATATTTATTTTAGTTGTATCATTTTTATCTTATACTTTGGAATGATAAGGTTATTAAAAATTTTATTATATGTATATTTTTATAAATATATATTTTTTATTTTTTTATTTTTTAATTAATTTTTATATGTATATATATAATATATAAAATTATGTGTATATATACATATATATTATTTTTTTGTGCTATTAAATAGAATAGAGCTCTATTAAACTTATAGCCTTAGGCCTACGTTATACGTCCACTTAGGAAGAAAAACTTGGCAAAATGTACTATTCTATCAAATTTTTCTTCTTAAGCAAACCCACAATGTATCACTTAGGACGTAGGTATTGAATTTCCGAATAGAATAATATTATGATTACACAATTCAACATATACATTCGATAATTTTGTATAAAACTCCCAAATCATTTTATTAATTATTTTTTTTAAAAATATGACTTTCACAATTTATTATGAAGTTATGGCAATAATAACACTTCAATATATATTATGCAATTCTAAATAAAAATCTCAAACTATCTAATAATTATTCTTAATTTTTTAAAAAATATGGCTGCCATAGATTATTGGAGGTTGTGGTAGTAATTACAATCCATAAATAATTTATTTTTGTTAGATTATGTGTTACAAAAATTAAGTAAAAATAAAATTACAAAAATAGTTGTATCAACATTTTTATAATAATTTCATATATAGTAATCTTTTCATAGTTACATTTATAAAATTAATTTATAATTTTCTTTAAATAAAAAACAATTGATTCACTAAAATGGAAATGAAAATAATTAATTCTAAAATATAATTTATTTAAACAAAATTATCTATAAATTGTGAAAATAATGATAAAAATGTCATTTTTGCTTTCATAAATAATAAGCCTCTAAATTTATTGAGAAAATGTCAAAAGTTTATAAAATAAAATTCAATCATTTTGTTATTAAAAAAATTGATTTAAAAGAATTTAAACTATTAAATTTTAATACTTGAGATTTTTTTTTAAACTTTCAGTGTGTTAATTTTAGTGAAAACAAACTTTTTCAATAAATAACACAATATTTAAGAGATTTATATTCCTACTTTTATTATTTTATTAATTTTATTTGTCTTTCTCATATTTATATTTAAATATATTTTATAAATTTGATTTATTATTAATTTTATATTTATCTTTTTCTTAATATATTTTTATTTTTAAATATTTAAACGTAACAATCCACATCCGGATCTAGATTTCTTAATGTTGGAATCTAAAAGTAATGGTAAAATAAAATAGAAACAAATATTTAATTAAAAATTGATAAAAAATTTAGAAATATATTTAAATATTTATTAATAAATAAACAAAAATAAAGGGGGCGATCAGATCATGTTTATGAAATTCGTCTTGCTGAGGTGCCATCAGCATTCTCCCATCTCCATCTCAATATCTGGTTTCGACAGATACGCGGGGCCCAGCGCATTATTGGGGGCAAGTCACATCGCTTGCTTTCTATTTACACAAGATGGGCTGGCCTCCGTGAAAATTCCCAATTCAAGCCTAAGAGTGGGTATTGGACTGACTCAAATTGTTTTAACTCATCTTAAATTATAAAAAAAAAATTTAAATTAGGTTAAAATAAAATAAAATAAATATTATGTAATATTTTATCTTAAGATAGGATAAATTGAGTGAAGTTAAATTTTTGTTTTCTCTTTATTAAGTTACCGCGGGTAACCAACAAAATTTATATATATATATATATTTTTTAATTCTTATACTATATATATATATATATATATTCTGAATTCTGATATTATAAAATAGCGTCGTTTTGCAAAATAATATCATTTTCTAACTTGCCATAAAATTTTTGTAAGTACAAGCAGGCAAGAGGCAGCTCAACTTCAGCAAACCAACATTACTCCTCCCTCTCTCGTCTCGAATCCTCTGTCTCTCGACTCCCTCTCTCACGAGTTACAAGTCTCGTTCGTTATCTCGTCATTTTTAATAGTCAACGCTAATCCCTTACCTCCTCCATCTTCTCATTTTGACTCATCTCTTGTCTAATCATCACACTTTGACACTTTACATCGTCAATAGTCGATCGAATCTCATCCTCGTTCCACTGCTCGCCTCACGTTAGTTCGTCCTCATTCTAACCCAAACTAACCCACCCAAGTGAAACTGAACCATTCCAACATAAGAATGCTGATTTAAAGAATTTTTTGGCTGGGGTTAGACTAACTTAATAAGAAATTAGGTTCAACTGAGTTGAGAGAATTTTGTCCTAACTCAAACTGCCCCACCCAATGTCCACCCCTATTCAAGCCAATGGAACCCATCGGCACCATTGATAGAATTGACATTCCGTGAGCCCTTTAAATGACTACAGTTGAGAGCACCAGCGTTCCATTGAAGCCATGGGCTTTAACCGGATCTGTTGAAGAGCCCCATCACGTTCTGAAGTAGTTAGTGCCTTGGCATTTGACTTTTGTGTGCTTTAGAGGAGGGGCAGGGGCAGTGTGGCACAAACTACATGGTCAAGAGTAGTAGCACTTTCCCTAGCTACAAGTCTAAATACCCACCAAAAAAAATAAAGGATTCACATTACTTAGCATTTCTGTGTTTTCAAGCAATACATCAGTGTAGCTTCTAAACTTGGGCTTTTTGTAGAGTTAGTGACTTAGTGGTACCGAAAGGAAAAAACTGGAATGCCAAATTGCCAATTCATTAATAAGTCTCGAACTACAAGAAATTATTATGGCGGTGATTCTTTCCCTACAAAATGATTATTACAGCAAGAAGCATAAGAGTCACACAAGAATATGATCTTAACTTGTTTTCAAGCAAGCCATCTCTAGCTTTTTTCTCTGCTTTAAATGATTCAAAAATATTTGTACTGCAATTCAAGTAATTCCATCTGCTTTATTCCCACAATAATCCAATTAGCTGTTGCCGCTGCAGCTCCTCTTATATAAAGACAAGACATTCACATTCAATTGAGTTCAACTCAAACCCAAAGAGCAACCAATTTCGTGTTAAATTATCCCACAAAACATGCATTCAGAACCTGCCGACCAATCCTCATCTGCCGCTGAAGGCGGGATGCATAAGCATCTGGACAGAGAGATCAGGGAGATGGTCTCTGCCATCACTCATCGTGTTACGGATGTTCATAAAGCAGGCTCAACCCACCATTTGGACGATGAGGATGAACATGGTGTGAGGATCATTACCCTCGCTGGAAACAACAATGGCGCCACCTTGAGAAGCGAATTGGAAGAAAAGTCGGGCCGCTCTGATGATGGTGAGCCTGACGCATTGAGCACTTATATCAACAGCAATTTCCAGGCCATCAACAACTCAATCATGCTTGGCGGTAGCTACCATGCCAATGATCCTGGTGTTCACATGGATATCTCAGACTTTACTGAGCCGCAAGGTCACCTTAAGGTGGACAAGTGTGGGAAGAAGGGAAAGAAGAAAGAGATATAAGGACCTGCTTCTGCCAATTGCTTTCAAATAATGATTAAATAATGTTAATTTTTGCCAAATGTTTGCTAATTTCCTGTTTTCTTTGTGAGGCAATAAGCTTATAGCAACAGGTGTCTTTTTATCATAAGCAAGGTTGTAATCTCCATGCTGATTGAAAATATTTAAACGGGGGTAATGGTTCTTACATGTCATTGTAATACACTAAGATTACACAATATATTCCCCAGTTAAGATGAGCAGCATTTGTTTATGAAGGCAAACTTAGGGAGAAATGAGTCAGGCAAGGAAGATGGATAAAAATGGTATATATTATTACAGAAGTTGTAAAGTATTAATCAAGCAAATTCAAACTTGGCATGAGAACAGAGCTGCTGATTGGCATTGCAGACAAACATGTATAATGCAACTTGGTATCAAGGACACCGTGAGTCACAGGACACCGTGATGAGCTGTGTTTGTGGTTCTTGTTCCTTGATTTCTTCAGCTTGTTCGATTAGCTTGGTCACGCGATTCTGCATCTCCTTCTTCTTACCCCACAGAACAATGTATAATCCCAGCATTACCAGGATCGATCCTATCACACTGAACAACAAGCACAAACGTATGCAGAATTCTAGGAATGCTTTTTATTTCCAACAGTAACATTAAGCGCTGAGATATCACAAGTTGGTTGAAGAATTCACCTTCCAAGATGAAGCTGCTCATGCAGGACTGGGATGTCAATCATGGCTGACATTATCTGAACCAGAGGGCTGAATGCTGCAGTGAATACAGGACCCCTTTTCTTGACACACCATGACATGCCCACAAAGCACAAGCCCGACCCCATCATCCCCTGTATATACACAATATATTACTGTGTCAACTCTGTTTTGCAACTGATTATACTTCATATTGTTTCTTTGAGCCTATGGTGAGTTACACTACAAAGTAGAAAACATAATCTCATTTTTTTAAGCCTAAATTCTCCCTCCTTAATAATGGCAGAATTTGGTTAATAATTCTACTCCCACACTCAAAACTCTTGCATAATCTGCACACTAAATACCCACAGGCTTTAATTGGTTGTGTGGGTCTTACATATATAGTCATTCAAGGACTGTGGAGTGTTTGATGTGTAAATTATATAAGAATTTTAGGTGTGAGAGTAGCACCACTCGACTTTGATATTCTAAATATATTCCTACATATGACTCTTCTAGCTAAACTAGTTGACACTCTCAATTTTACCCGACCTTAAGGATCGGGATCCCATTTAGTTTGACTTGGGACGGTAGGGGTAGAGGCAATTTGAGTGGTTGAGAAAATCGGTCTCACAAAAAAAAGTAACCTAGTTTGTTTTTCTCTAAACATTGACAAAAGTTAAGGAAGTAAAAATTTTTGGACTGCACATCCATTTCCCAACTTTACTGTCGTTCTAGTAAAACTCCCGTACTATTTGCCCCAAAATCAGAAAATAGCTGTCCATAGCATTATACAAATATCACCCCACTTCTCAACCACAAGCCAAACTTTAATTTACTGTCTGACTTAGAAATGTTGTTCTTACTGAATACAGAACAGTGATGATTTCTATCTTTCCCTTGAGAGCCCACACGGATAAGTTCCGGCCGGTGGACAAGCTAAGAATAGCTGATTGAATGGCTCCAAAGAAGGTCATGATAGCTGTGCTGGTATACTGGCATGGGTATCTCTTGCTTATACTTGATTGCAAAAGAAACCATGAAGACCAAAAGAAGGTGCCCACAATCAAAGCTATTACACCAATGGTCCATCTCTGTGTTTTTCTGGTAGGAGAAACGAGCTTCACAGCAGAACTCATGGCCATTGGGGTTGCAGATTGATAGTGAGAGTAATTAAACAAGGGTGTTCCTTTGTAAAGTGTTAATAACAAGGCGCCGCCAATGCAAACCAATGTACCAAGTATCTTTGCTCTCCCACTGTTGTTTTTTATGCTCACAGTTTCTATCCTGTAGCAGAATCAAGAAAAAGAGAACAAAAGACAGAGTCACCCTGCATGCGTGATGAATTATCGATAAGCATACTGCAGTACTTAAGTTGCTGTATATTTTCATACCCAAATGGTAATGCCATAATGAATGTGATCACAGGCACCATGTTTACAAAGGCACAAGCAAAGGTAGGAGAGGTGTATTGGATCCCCAGAAGGAAGAAGTACTGTGTGACTGATGTCCTACAATAATGTCAACCATAACAGATAATTTGAAGGGCCAGTGAGAGATTGAAAGGTGAATCAAAGAGTTTGTGTTTTATATTACTAACCCAACAATTGCACTGAAGAAGAGGAAGCATAAAATTCGAAATGTGAGCGGGGGTCTGCCATTTCTGCAAAAAGAACGGGTTGTAAGATCTTCAACTTGACATGAAGAAAGGTTTTTCATATGCTAATTCCACTTTGGGATGTGGGGTGTTCGCTCAAACTCATCCTAAAGAGCAATTCTGATTAGCTTAACATGCTTGAGGATCAAAGAAGCAAAATTGAATAAACTGGGAATTCAGATCCATGCTTTAATGCAGCTAGGAATAGCTGCACATTTTCAACATCATAGAGTTCCAAAAGAAGAAAAAGTTTCTGAATTTGGGAATTGAGAACACCTGCCTTTCCCAAAAGTAGCCAATTGGGGCTAAGAAAATGGAAGAAATTGACAGCCGGTATGTGATAAAAACCAAATGGTTCATTCCATCTTCAAGGATTTTCTTGAGAAGAATATTTACTACAGCGAAAGCAAAATCAATAGCTATCATTGCTAAAAATGGTTTCCATTCATCAGAAGTCTTCATTTCTGAAACTTCAAATAAGCAGTCTTCAGAGGGAGAGTTAGGCCTCCCTTGTCTTTTTCTTTGGCTGAAACAGTTCTTAGGTTTGTAATACAATAGAGAGCAATTTGTAGGCTTTTATTAAAAAAAAAAAAAAGCCAGAATAAGTGGCTGGAAAGCAAGATTAAATTCTGACAATCACATCAATCACTTTAAGCAATCAGCTTTGACAATAGTTTATGCTCTTTCTTTTTCCTTTCTTTTGACTTATACTGTCCAACAGATGGAGATTATTCGAGAACCATTTTCCCAGGCTGCACTACAGATTGTTTAGATTGGTTTATAATCCCTGAACATGATATTATTGGCCTAATTTAGGTCACGACTTTAACATTTATATGTCACCTAGCCAGGAATTGGGTTATATTCTGCATGTCTGTGATGCTTTTTTTTGCTTATGTGCATCGAACCTGGCATCTTCTTGGTGGGAATGTAGTTAAAAATGGTGCTTCTCCCCCTCATGTACATGGCATCTAATACCTTCTCTTTTCGAAATACAATGAGCAACAGCCTCATAGTCACATCTAAAACAACGGGAACCGAGAACAAAACTTCAAATCAATTTGACCATTTCAAAAACATGGAGAAGACTACAGAAGACAAAGAATATAGTGATAAAAAGCAAGGGGAACTTTTTAGGACATGATAGGCAATGAGCCCCATAAGTCAGGAGTTCATAGGGGGCACCAATTCAGATTCATGTGTCACATTCGTGTTGGTAATTATGCTTATATCAAATTAATGTCTAATGCCTTGGATTTTATATGCTTTAATGGCGCATACAGGTTTAAGTTTAGAAATTTATTATTCTACTTAAAGTTCTCTACTAGTTTACTGTAAATATATTTTTTTCAATCATTTTATTCTCATAAATTAAATTTAACAATAATTTTATTTTAGAACATTTAAACTATTAATTTTACAGATTGACTAGCTTTTTTTTAGACTTTTATTGAATTAGTTTTAGTAAGAATATTTTCCCTTTGGTTTAACCTCAAACAATTTTATACATAATTTAATAAAGAAAGACTTTTAATAGTATTCAAATTAAATGGGGCTGTGCTGTTTTTAATTTCATGTTTTCTCAATTTATGTTAGGTTAAACTTTTGATAAATATAATTTCTACAACCTGTCGTGAGGTTATGAAAACAACATCAATTTATGAGTTATTGATATGTTACACAATTTAGTATATAAGTCTTATTAAATTCAATATTTTAAATTTTGTATTGCAAAAATTAAATATAAATAAATTTATAGAAATATCAACCCTGTAAATTTTATATATCTTGTTGTCCTATCATATCTAAAATTGTCACCCCAAGTGAGACATATAAATAGTAATTAGTCCTGGAATTTTTATAGTAGCTCAAACTTTTAGTAATTCTACCTTCCTGCACATGATGTCATGGCTTTTTTTCACCAACCAGTTCCATTTTTACTTTTCCAGTCTTATAGTTGAATTTAACACAAATTAGTGGTGGCAGGCTTGTGCTATTAGTTTGTCCATGCTTCAAACTTAAAGCAGGGTACTCACATATGCATATCAACCTGATGCCTAAAGTTGCTAGTACTATACAAGCGTTTGTGGACAGGGCAGTACAGGTGATGGATTGACTAGAAACAGCACAAATTCTAGGGTTATTTGTACTTCAGATTTCAAGGAGAGGATAATTTGATTCATTAACTGTCCATGTGTTTGGCTTTCTGGCTCAGGTTCCCAACCTACAGCTTTTCTGCAACCATATAGAGCTCTGTCCAATTAACATATTTCCATGATCCTTTATGAATATTAAGAGGCCTACGGGATAACCAGGGCCATTCTTTTTAAAACCATTATGCCACAGAACTTACTTTACTGACATGGCAACTGACACAGTGAAACATGGATTCTCATCCTATAGAATAGACAAAAAAGAACGCAAACATGCACAAACCCTCGTCCATTAGCCATAGATTGTGCTTCTCGTAGAATTTTTCCATTCCATTTACTACCAGATATTATCATATCTCAACAAAGGCAAGTAGTCAAAGATAAGATAAGCATTGATATACTCATATTATATAGTATAGGTCTCACCTAATTTAAGAGAAGACATAACATTTTGTGAGGATTTCTTGTCTTCCTACAATAAAGGGAACATTTTTAAGATAAGATACATTTAAAAATAAAAATATTGAAACTTGACATCTTAAAAAAAAAAAAAAAGAATTTACAAAGGAAATTTTGGTGGACTAAACGAATTGTAGGACAAGAAATTTGTCTAAAACTATCATGTTTGGGATTGAGTTAATAGTAAAGCAAGGATTTGGGACAGAATTTTAAATATTATGGTGGTACTGATATTCCTTCAGTTAAGATTATACCAAATGTGGGGCCTATCATTTGGAGCCGTGAAGGCTAAATTATGAGCCAGAGCATCAAAGGTTTTCTCATCTAGGAGTACAATTTCTTTGCTTAATGTGATTGTAAAAGCTTCCAGTCCTTCAGAAACTTGTGGAGAAGTAAAACAAAGTGAGACGGAGAACCCTTATTTCTATTGAACAGAAAGTGAAACTAACAACTTCGGTTGGAAGGTACTGAGTACATTAATGAGGAGAAATGATGGGCTTACGCCCATAGAGTTTCAATTTTTTTTCTTTAGAAAGCGTAGAGTTCACGTGTAGTTTTAAGGGTGAGGAAATAACAGCTAACACATAGCTTTTTTTTTTTTTATTACAGACATGAACCATATAGGCAGGCTTCCTAAGGGGAAGGGGGTAGTGAGATTCGAACCGTTGTCTAGGTTCGAAACTGTTAAGCATGTGTGTCAACTGGGCTAAATGCTCACCGGCAGCTAACACATAGCTTTAAGTGCAAATAAATTGTCACTATAGATTTCTTCTTCTTTCCTACTGTCAGCATATCTTCCTCGACAACACGACCAAAGAAAATGTCTTTTTGGAGATTTAAGAATAAATTATGTCATAAAATAATTTTTTATCTTTAATATAATTTTTTAAAAATTTTTTTTAAAAATTTTAAGTATATATAATTCACAAATTCATTAAATACATATAAGTCTATTAAATTTATTATCAAAATTTAATTTAATTTTTTTAAATATAAAAGTAATCAAAATTAAATTTTTAACCATAAATTTAAATATGATATTAAGTATCAACTATTTTAAAATTTTCAATTATTAGATAAAATTTTATAAATAATTTTATATCTCTAACACTTTATTCCTTAGCATAGGGATTTATGTCATTACAGATAAAAAAATAATGGCGTACAAATTCAGATAATGAAAAATATGAATTACATGTTTAAGGCCAGAACAAACTCAACATTCTTTTTCCCTCTTCGAAGAAAATGGTGAATCTTTGGGCAAAGAGGGTCTTCCAAATGATCAAGTTCAAAGAATCATTAATTAGTGGATGAAGGCATCGAATTTGAGCGATCAAGATTGCTTCCACTGACTTATTTAACACTATTTAAGCTAGCTCGGAAGACATGTAGAGCAGAGGATCCCAAGAACCATTTGAGCTAAACCAACTGTTGTTCTCACAGTGCACAAGTTGTTGCTCAGACGTCCAAAAGCCTTCCACTTCTCCACCAATTTGAGGCAAAAGCATGCTCATCATGTTCATTTTGCCACTCTTGTTGCAGTTTGAGGGCCCAATATCTGAATATGGCATATCAATAGTGGACTCAGCCACCTCAGACAGTGGCCATGTAGAGGTGGTTGCACTTACAGAGGCTAACATGCCATTTTCAGGAATCTTGTTCATCTGTGTAGAGCAAGGCAATTCATAAGCTATCTCATTGAACCAGGTCATGTTTGTCATGGGTGCGGTTTGGCAAGTTTGATGGCAGTTTACTCCAACATTGCCTGCTGTAGCACCACCGTAATCATGATCCGAATTGAGCACACCCTTAGTAATAGCATAGTTTGATGAAGTACTCGCAAAACTCCGCACGGGATTCGCAATTCCATTCATCCGGGTGAGGGCAGCAGCAGATGACAGCTCTCTCTTCCCAGAATAGTTCTGAGTTGAACTAGCAACCGTGTTAGGTTGAGCAGCACCCGCGCTTACGCAATCAGCAGGTGAGGAAAACTTCACTCCCTTCTCATCAAACAGTTTGGCCTTTAGTGCGCCAAGAAGTCCATCTGCATCTGCCCCTGGCTCGCACACATCCTCAAATGAAAAAGGCTCAATATTATCTGGCATGTAGTTGGAACCACCACCACGTTTCGCACCACCATCTGCAGCGGCGCCAGAGGCTGCAGACTCCGGCAATTCAAAGTTGGTGCGAGCATTGGCACCGCGCAACGCACGAGCAGCGGTGTCATATGCACGAGCCGCTTCCTCTGCCGTGTCAAATGTTCCAAGCCAAAGCCTTACCTTCTGTAGAGAGTCCTTGATCTCTGCCACCCATCTCCCTGACGGTCTTTGCCGAACGCCCACAAATGTATGGTGTCCTCTGGATGATGACTTCTTTCTGCCACGGATTCCATCAGTTAGTGCTCCCATTTTTGCTTCTTTACCGAACCTTTTGTGCTGAAAGGGAGCGGCTGGTTTATAAGTTTAACTTGAAAGGCAGGTATCTTCAACTTTCAGTAGTGGACAAGAAGAACATGTCAAAGGTAAGGGGCTTATAATTTATGTGTATATAATGGAACGTCGCCATTGCAGGCCGCGTCGTTGATATCGACACAATGTTAAAATCTCATAAAAGGACGCAACCTATCGACATTGTCATAATGCTTACAATCAAAAAGTTTTAATAGATTATAATATATGTTTGATATCTTCATTGCCTTACCAATATTGAAATAGTGACAATTGTGATTATCATAAGCAGATTTGTCTGGTTTTTGTTGGAGGATTTGTATGAAAATAAATGGTAATCTAAATGGATACGTAAGTTGTATCCAGAAGACAAATGAAAGTGGAGACATGATAATGAAATCAACTTGAATAGGTCTCAATAATCTTTGGCACGAACGTCACCTCCTTTAAAAACGAGGATGTAGAGTAGGATGTAAGTTTTAAGTTATCCCAAAAAAACAAAAGCAGTTTTCACTTTAATTTTAGGGTGTATTTGGTATGCAAAATTTAATATTTTCATGTCAAATTATATTATCTTATAACTAGAAATAAGATTTTAAAAAATATTTTTTTTATTTATTTTGTTATGAAAATGTCAATGAATATTTATGAGAATTAAGAATTCTTATTTTTAGTTGAACATTAATATTCTCAAAAATATTTTATATTATTTTTAAAAAAATATCCTTAATTATAGAAGTTTAGTTCAAAATTTTAATTAAAAAATCTTTAATTCATTTCTATTACTAATGTTATTGTTACCGCTACCATCATTATTATCATCTTCTAATACTTCTAGAAACAAGAGATTGGTCTAGTGCTTGTTTGGTCTTGACTAGCCTTAAACAAAGCTAAGGACGTGTGATTCAAATTTTTTTTTTTTGAACAAATGTTTAGGTTTTATTATAATTTCCTCTAGCTAAGATGGGTCCTTTGGATTGTCTTGATTCTCTATGTGATTTTTCGTGACTGTGTTTAGGATACTGAGAGGTGAAAAGATTGAGAGTATGATAGACTAAGAGGTGGGGGGGGGGGGGGGGGAGATTGGGATTAAGGCTAGTATAGATTAGATGAAGAAGGATTGTGTTATTTGAAAAGCAAGGTATATTACAAGTTTCATTAAAAATTTATAGGAATACATACAAATTATCTATAAAAAAAATTGTTGAAGAAATTGCCTAAAAGAAAAAACTGTTAGAAGCTATTTAATTTTAAGGTTAATGTAGACAATAAATTTTAATGAAATTTTATAATTATACCTAAAAATTACCTATTAAAGAAATCGCTAAGAAAGACATTAGCATAAATATTTTATTCAAAAATAAAAGTTCAAAAGATTAAATAATACAAATACAACACAATGAGAGAGTTATGAAGAGGGAGATACTCCTTAAATTTATTAAATTTTGTAAATTTATGTAATTTAATATTTAACAAATTTAATAATCTAAAATTTTTAAATAATTTTAAAAAATTTGTTTATAAAGACAATATGATGCAATAAAACATACACATCAATGCAATGAGAGTAATAAAAACGAAGAACAAGTTCCATGAGTCGAACTTCCACAAAGTTGCTATGAAGAGGGAGATACTCCTTAAATGTATTAAATTTTATAAATTTATTTAATTTAATATTTAAAAAATTTAATAATTTAAAATTTTTAAATAATAATTTTAAAAAATTTTATTAATGAAAATAATATGATGCAATAAAACATACACATTAATAGAATAAAACATACACATTAATGCAACGGTGCGTTTAGAGTTTACAGGAGTAGTAGATGCGGCTTATCCATCTTGCTGCCACTATCGCCTTCTTCCTCCATCGCATTAAGGTTTGCGGCTGCAGAGTTGCAGTTTGGAGTTTGCCTTCATTTCATCGCAATTCCTCCTTGCATTTTGGTTCCTATAACTTGCGAAATCGAAAAATATTGACCATATCGAGCGACACGGTACGAACTGTGTTCCTTGCTGATAATTACGGCGACATAGCTACTGTCTTGGTCACATTTTGCATATGAAATTGTTTTCTCACCAAAATTTTATGCTTTAGGATTCCCCTTCACTGAAACCATAAACTACAATGTCAATTGTATTCCCCTCATGCTCTACAGTGCCTTTGCATCTCAATCGATGTAAGATTTATAATTTGAATTCCCACCAAGGGGCTCCTTGTACATCATACGCTCCCTTTCAACGTAGAAGAAGAACGGTTCTGTGTTCTATAAACTTTGATAATAGGCGAATTATTCTTCAAAAGTATGCTGCTGGATGCAAGGGACCAAATTATGAGTCATTTACTGAAGAAAGCACGGTATCCTTGGATTGGGATGATGTGGAAGACATTGAAGATACGGGATCACCATGGGAAGGTGCAATTATATATAAGAGAAACCCATCAATTTCACATCTGGAGTACTGCACTACCTTAGAGAGACTAGGACTAGGAAGGCTTTCCACTGATGTCTCAAAATCTAGGGCTTCTGTTATGGGACTACGTGTTACAAAAGCTGTGAAAGACTATCCACATGGAACGCCTGTTCAGATCTCCATAGATGTCATCAGGAAGAAGAAAAAATTGAGGCTTGATGGGATTATAAAAACTGTCATCACTCTTGGTTGCAATAGGTATAGTCCTTGTGAGTTTATCCTGCTTGATTTCAAAAGTGTTGTCTTTCTTACATGTTTGGACATCTCTAAATTTTGAATCTTACTTTCTTGCTTTTACATTTTCATGGCATTTATACTCCATGTAAATTTTGCTTTTCAGGCCACAACAGTTTTATGTATATAGAATATGGTGAAAGCCATTTTTATTGCTAAATGGCCGTCGTTATTGGCCTGCTGCTCTTTGCTGAATCAGTACTTCGCATGTGATTTCATTTAACGTACCATACATACAAGAGTAATAATATAACAGAAGTAGATAATATTTATGGTGATGATCCTGTACTAATCTTAAAATTATGTATTTGTTACCCTCTTTGCTTACAAAGGCAATTCTGGTTATCAAGAAAAATTTTGCATTACTGACAACAACGAATAACTCACTATATTAATGGTGACATAAGTAACTGTTTTTTATATATTCAGTTTGATGTTGATCTCTGAGCACTTATTTGCTTTGACAAATTATCATTCCATTGCTTCTTCTCTCTCTCTCTATACGTTTTTTTGTATTTATGCATGTTATTATGAAACTGAAGGTAAACATTCTGAATTTGCCTCTGTTGCAATAGGTGGTTTTGACTTTTAACATGCCACATCATCTTGGTGCTAAAACTATATGGTCTGTCATTATTGCAAGGAATATTATCTCTTCCTTACCTGTTGGTTTAAAAATTCAAAGTATGGTGTAGGATGATGAAGATATCTATAACTTTTCATTTAACATCAGCACTCAGCTTTAGGGTGGAGTTTCTGTAATTACTGCTGAGGGAAAGTTATATGGTACTCTAACCTTAATGAGATAATACCATCAGCCAAATTTGGAGCCTGTGTGGGTGAGAGCTCTTCCTTATAGAATGAGATACTCCTATGAATTTAAGATGTAGATGTGCTGCCTTAGCATTTGGTGTTTATTTTGTGGATTCAATGACTGTATTGACAAGGTTATGGTTTTGAATGCTTGTGCACTGCATTGTAAACCATGAACATGTACTGCTTCATTGGGAATTTGGAAGAACTGATTAAGTTGGTTGTATGCCACTGTGAGCAGGAAGAAAAGTACCAAGAAATTTAATCAGTTATTGTTCTCTTCATTAGTTCTGAAAGGTTATAAGAGGTGTTTGGTTATCTCTTTCTTAAAAGTCGTAGTGTTGATGTGAGTAGACCAGCTGCTGCCAAGAGCCATAAGCAGATAATATTTCCCACATAAGCTTTAAACATGTGGAAAGGTTCTGGGTGTCATTGCCTTAATTATGTTCTTTTTATTGTGTATGATATGTGCTATCATTAAATTATAGAACTTTATATAATTATATCAACCTTTCTAGGATCAACCCATATGTTTTCAAATCACACTCCAGGTAAATGTAGACTCTTTGCCTTTGATAAATTCTCAGGTACATTTTTATCTCCAGTATATGTGGCGTAACTAGACTAGACGTATAAGCTAACTCCAGATTGCTCTCTATTTAAATTACAAAATAAATGCTGCCTCTATATCATATAATGACTCCAAATAGTAAATGTGTAATGACAGTTGTTTTCTTTGCACTTTTAATTGATCTGTGTCACCTAGCTTTGAACTAAACTGATATGGTTGGCTTGTTTGTAAAAATGTACTGTAGTCAAAAGGAAGCCAAAATGAAGAAGAAAAAATTGTCTATTGTTTGCATTTGAATAAGTAAATTTAATGAGTTCATAAATAACAGTATTATAATTTCTTTATGTGCGATGAATTCATTATATGAATGTACAACATAAAACGCTGGCTTGTTATATGATGTTTTATTCCACTGCAGAAATAATTTATTTTACTTCCTTTTAATGAAATAATTTGTTTCGATGTGATTTTCTATTGAAGGTGTGGTGAGCCAGCTGCTGAGTGCATATTCTCTGAATTCTCTCTTTTACTCACTGAAGAACCCATTGACGAACCAAATACTATAGATTTGGGTGTTATTTTTGGGGAAGACAAATTTACAAATTCTGGAAAAAGTGGCAAAGATGACGATGACAATGATGATGTAACAATTGATCTGGACGATCAGCTGCATTTTCCTCCTGAAGAGAAAGAGATTGACATTTCAAAGCACATAAGAGACAGGGTGCATGTTGAGATTACTATTAATGCAATATGTGATCCCGGGTGTAAAGGTTTCTGCCTGAAATGTGGGGCAAACCTAAACACTAGTAGTTGCAATTGTAGCAAAGAGACAATAAAAGAAAAAGGTTTAGGCCCTCTTGGAAATTTAAAAGAGCAGCTGCAGCGCTAGGTGTTGTTGTGTTGGTAGTCCTACAAAATCTTCCTTTATGTTTACTCTGTGCAAGATGTAGTATCCCTAGTTTTTGCAGGTGAAGAAATCAAAGATATCAATGTAGTTTAAAACTAAATGGTTGTTGTGCACGAACGAATTCAGGTTAAAGATTTGCTCAGTATGCTAAATCTTGTCTAAGGATCCTAAGTTTTATGGGTTTGTTGCACTGCTATTAGTAAAATGCCTGTTAAAAGCTGGATTCTGTAGGAGTAAATTGTTCATGACACTTGTTAGCTGGCATGGAAGCTATATTAGTTCCTTGTGTTTATGTACTAATTTTGTGTGTCCGATTGTTTTTTATTGTCAATCATACTATATCAAGATCCCCAAAAACAATGGGACCTTAATGAGATAGTACCATCCGCCAAATTTTGGGGCCTTTGTGGGTGAGAGCTCTTCCTTATAGAACGAGATACTCCTATGAATTTAAGCTGTAGATGAGCTACCTTAGCATTTGGTGTTTCATTTGTGGATTCAATGACTGTATGGACCAGATTATGGTTTTGAAAGCTTGTGCACTGCATTGTAAACCATGAACACGTACTGCTTCATTTGGAATTTGGAAGACTGATTAAGTTGGTTGTATGCGACCGTGAGCAGGAAGAAAAGTACCAAAGAAATGTATTAAGTTATTGTTCCTTCATTAGTTCTGAAAGGTTATACGAGGTGTTAGGTTATCTCTTTCTTAAAAGTCGTACTGTTGATAATAGTAGACCAGAGGTGTTATTCGGGATTGTGCTGACAATATAGCAACTTGATTGAAGATAAGAGAGAACCATTTGGGAAGCATCTTCTTTTTAGCAGTGCTGACACAATTGAAGAATGGACTTGCTAACAGATTGGCAATCATGTTAGTTGTAACAGAAAAGATGTTCTCGCATAATGTATGAACAAAAGGCTAATGTTGTTATGTGTGAATTTTTATATTACTTGAGTGATATAGTTTAGTTTAAAGGATTTAATAAATTAAATGTTCAAATTTTTAAGATAAAATATATTAATTCTTCTGAATTTTTTGTTATGTGTAAAAAAAATTTTATGGTATCAATTGAGTTAACTTACTTTACACTTTTAAAGTTATACAAATTATTTTATATATTTTAAATTATTCTTAATTATTTTAAATTATTTTTATATATCTTAAATTATTTTTAAATTATCTTTAATTCAAGACATGTGAGGATAATTTATATAATTTTTAAAATATATAAAATAATTTATCTTAATTGATAACACAATTTTTTTTTACACATGACTTAAAAATATAAAAAATATGATATATTTTATTTAAAATTTTATAAAATAAAAATTATATGTTAATAAAGATACTTTAATTATACTTACCAAAAAGAAGTGAGTGTAATAATGAACCTCCCTTTGTCACATGTGAAAAGGATGTACTACCAAACCATCACCCCTGCTGCTCTGTATTACCCAATCAAAAGAGAATTACAGCTACTCAAGTGGGATCCAACCTGCTTCAAATTTTTTCTCCTCCAAGTTTGATTCTCCTTCTCCATAAAATCCTGAAACAAAAGGAGAATTACAAAACTAGGACTATTTGACATATAATTTATGGAAATTTTGAATTAACGACAAACTTGTATTTATATTTAGAGAAAATGTATTTTTAATTTTATTTTGAGAAATGGACTTAATCCAGATAAGAACCACAAAATGAGGGAGAAAAGCATAAGGGGATGGTTCTTGTGCATTGGCTCACTACGGATTCTCCGTGGCTGTCATCAGTAGCCCCATTAGAATACTGCCCAAATAAATACTGTAGCATTATTCCACATTTTCTTCCCCTTCACTAGGTAGGCTTTCTCCCCCCAAGTTTTCATGGGAATGGTGATCTTGGGTTAGGGAGGTATGGATAATTTTGATGAAGAAGGAATGAAGTGATGGACCATAATTTACATTAGAGAAGAAAAATAAGTGTTATTGTTCTTAAATTAATTTGAGAGTCATTTTTGTCTAACTAAATGTTAAAATTAATATTCGTAAATAACGAGAAAAGTTTTGATATCCTTATCTCAAAATAAAATTTAAAATTTTTTTAGCATTAAATATAAGTACAACTTAATCCTTTATTCAAATTGTCCCGTATAATTTATGATTAAAGACCGATTAACTAATGTAGTTTACGGAGTTCAGACATAATCATTAAACACTTTTAATTAAATTGACCCAACTATTTTTGTAGTAAATTTGGTTTGCACGGAGGGTCAACGCCTACAACTCAATTGTTGAATTGACGAAAATTATAATCCACAAATAGTTAAGTATAACTAATTTAAGTTGGTTTGAGTCAAAAAAAAAATTTAATATTTTATATAAGTTATTTTAAATTTAATTTAAATTTTATACATAAAAAAATTTAGTTAAAAATATTTCTTATTTAAATGCTTAATAATATTTTTAAAAAATTAATTTTTATTTATGAAAAAAAATAATTTAAATTTATTAAAAATAGAGCTAGATATAATTTTAGTGTTAATTATTCTTCGCCCTTATTTTGTAATTTTTAAAAATAAAAGGTAAAATTATTTCATCAAATCATATAGTTTTATCTTATTTTTAAATAAATTTTTATAATTTAAAATTATACAAATAAATTTTTATAATTTTTAATATTTATATATTAAATCTTTACATCATAAAATATTATAATACTATTATTTATATATACATATTATACATTAAATATCACCTAAACTACTATAAAAATAATAAAGTTACAAATTTTTGCTGATATAGCATAGAACCCTTCCGGCCTCCTCCTTCCCTTCTCCCTTTCCGTCCCGGCCGCCTCTCTCTGTTCATATTGCTTTTCTTCCAAATCGTGGTCTTCGTGCTCTGACTCATCATTGGACCTGCTTCTGAAATTGGACTCAGTGTGCTCTTGGTATGCTCTCGTAGTTCTTCAAATTGTGCAGGTTAGGACTGGAGAGCCAAAATTTTGAGATTCAAAATGACTCTCACATAATACTGCGGTGCATTAAACGGTTGATTTATCATTTGGTTATGACCATATAAAATTTGCTCTCTCATATATTGATTTGTCGTTCAAATTTAATATATAAAATCTAGCCATTAAACATATTGTCATCAATTCTCACACTTAAGTTGAAATATGAAAGAGAGAGCCAAGATTATGCTTCTGTGTTCACTCCCCTTCTCCACTACTGTGTTCGCTCACCCAACAAAGCAAAAACCCGAATCAAAGCTTCACATTCTTCTGGTTGGTTCCTCAGCACCGCCGCTATCGTTGTCGTTCGCCTCTGCGACGGCGATGTCTTCTATTTTAGACTCCATAAGCCATTCATTTTCCCAGCTATGCAACCCGCGGGAGGACCGCTACTCGTTTGAGAACCCTAAGAAATTCTCGGAATTTCTATGAATCTGGCCAAGGCTGCAGAAGTTGTCTCCATTTATGAGAAGAGTAGCAAAATATCTGTCTTGATTAACTGCTTGTCCCTTCAAGAGCACACTGAAGCCACATCAAGGTCCAATGACTGAGTCAGAGCACTCCAAGTTCTTTGAATCATGATGAGTCAGAGCACACCGAGTCCAATTTCAGAAGCAGGTCCGATGATGAATCAGAGCACGAAGACCACGATTTGGAAGAAGAGCAATATGAACAGAGAGTGGCGGCCGGGAGGGAGAGGGAAAAGGGTAGAAGGTGGGGAATGGTTACAAGTCACATCCGTAAAAATTTGGACAAAATATACATTACCTCCCTTTGTATACCTTATATGCAAAAAACTTTCTTACACTTTAATTGTACCAAATGAAACTTTACACTTTGCAGATTGTGCAATGAAGTCCCAGCCATTTGGAACTTAACAGATTTCCATTAATGGACAAAACAACTTGTCATTGGTGCTTGAAAGTTCACGACCGCTGGTTTGCAAAAGAAAATCCCCCCTATAGTATACCAACAGTCGCTTTCTCACCAGCAATTGCAGATAGCCCAAGTAAGCTTCGGCACAGTTCTTAGACGTTATAGGTGCTGTTGGCCAAAATAACTTTAGACATTATAATTACTAATTTGTTTTCTTTTGACGTTATTTAGTTTTAGATGTTGAAACAGCAACAAATGGCGAAGCAACAGAATCAACCTTGTGTTAGGTCCATCCCATGAAAACCATGTGTCCATGAAAACCAAGTGTGAATGACCAAGTGTGAATGAAGAAAAGAGGAGCCTCCAAAATTGAATAAGAAGGAGGCTAATTGCAAAGGTGTGAAAGGGAGGTGTAGTTTGTCAACATTGCACCACTTCACTATTCCTTTTGCAACTCAAACTTTGCCTATAAATAGAAGGCTTCACCAAGCATCATTTGCACAAGTAAGAGAAGCAAGAGGAGAGCCAAAGAGAAAGGCTCAAGTCTCAAGTAGAGAAAATAAGGCTAAAGCCAAGTGTAAGTGGTAAGCCTTTGAGAGAAATTTTATTTCTCTAAGAGTGTGAGATAAAAGAGAGTTTGAGTAATTCCCAATTGAGTGAGGGTGTGGGTATACACCAAAAATATTGGGTGTCATCTCTAGAGGGTCTCACTGAGTGCCACTATAATTTTAGTATCACTTGAAAGAGAGTAAAGTGTGTTGTAAGGATATTTGTAATTATCCTTATTATAGTGGAATATTTTCTCGGAGCTTGTCCCGTGGTTTTTCCCTCAATATTGGAGGGTTTTCCACGTTAAATATTTGTGCCTCTTGTATTTATTTTTCTGCTTAAATTTTGTTGTGCATAATTTATTTGCACAGTGAGAAAAAGTGATCTTGAGGTGCTTCCGCTGTTATCAAACCTCTGATCCATTTTTCCTAACACCTTGGGGTATGCAGATGAAGGTTTCTGGTCTTTACCAACAGAGGCAAAGTAACCAAATGGTGCCAAGCAGGGGTAGGAATAGCGAAACTATTGTTGGTAGTAGAAACTACACTTGCCCTGTGTTGGGTTTGTCTTCATTTGCATGGCCCCCTCTGCAACAGGCTAAGCAGCAGCAGACTCAGCAATTAAGGTCTGGCATGAGAGTTGTCTTTCTTGGAAACCCTGTGGGTAAAAGGGAATGTGCTAGAACTGGGATTTTCTTGCCTCGTCATCTTGACAGCCCATATGAGTTAAAAAAGAAGCCAGGTGAGCGCTCTCTTTCTTTTTTCTCTTACATTTCTCCTAACACAAGTTCTTGAACAAATTGCAATAATAAGTCGCATTTAAATTGGTTGTTGAAATCATAATTTATTGCTTTGCTTATTCGTTTTGGCTAGTAAATGTTGGCCGCTCTGTTTCAGGTTGATATTTATGCTCTGCTTTATTACCCTATTTCGGCTTAACTTGTTCTGGTGCTTGCTCGACGTTTCTACTTTCGACCTACTTTTGCCTGGTTTTCTTCTGCAAACCAGCGGTTGTGAACTTTCAAGCACCAGCGGTAAGTCATTTTGCCCATTAACGAAAATCTGTTAAGTTACGAGCGGATGGGTTTTTATTGCATAGCCTGTAAAGTTAAAAGTTTTATTTGGTGTAATTAAAAGTGAACAATTTTTTTTATACATGAGATATATTATAAAAAAAAAATGTGTATTGTACCAAAACAAAGAGAATAATGTGTATTTTGTCATAAAAATTTTTGATTTTGTTATTTGCCTAACAGTGTAGTATTTAATGTATATATGTGTATGTAAGTTAGTGTTATAGTATTTTGTAATGTAAAAATTTAAAACATAAACAATAAAAGCTTAACCAAAATAAATTCACTTTTCTACTTAAAATTGATAAAGCTCTTCCTTGGTCACTGAACAATTCAATTCCCACGTGCGTTTCATGCATCACAACTTGCAAGATCATCTGATAAATCCTCCCCCCGCCCGCCCGGGCGACAACTTGAAAGTACAGAAAATAAAACATGTTTTTATAATTTAGTCTATCGAATTTTTTTAACTTTATTTAATACTTTGCTCTACAATGGCCGAATTTTATTTACAGAAAAATGAAAGCATTGAAACTTAAATGTTGCTATGTTTATAGTTTGTTGTCTAATTGTAGGTGTACAATTATGAAAGACTGGAATACTAAGAAGAAAAATCATATGCTGTTCTAAAAAAAAATTATCACATAAATTTAGAATATATGTCTATAAGTAATGAGTTTAATTTAACTTGATTAGATATTTATTTGTGAGGTTATATTATTAAATAAGATTATTAAAAGTAAGCTAATTTATTTTTATTTGATATCATCAGCCAAAATATATATACCATAAATTTTAGTTGTAGTACCATAAGCTTAGCAATTTATAAATATTATCTTTTAAACATATGCATTGCATGTGAATTTAAAAAGATTAATAATAAAATAACATAAATTATTTTTAAAAGAACTAATTAATATTATATTATTTATTTAATAAAAAGTAAATGTTAAAAATATAAATAGATCTTTTAATAAAATATACTTTATTTGTATTAAAGATAACTAATATTATATTAAATACTTAATAAAGCAATAAATATAAAATATAAAAATTAAGTTTATTTTTTGATGGGATATTACATTTATAACGAGAATAAAAATAATTATTTATAAAAATTAAATTAAATTTTTAATAAAAATATTTTAAATTTTAAGATATTTTAAATTTGTAAAAAATTATATTTTAGTAAAAAAAACTATTAAAAATGTATTATAGACACAAAAATTTTCTATCTTATATATGTTTATATATAGTATAAATTAATTTAAAACACATGTTTATGGTGAAATTTAAGAAAATAATATTCTAAATTATTTTTTTAGAATTTATACATAGACTTATCTAAATTAAGAGAAAAAGGAATGTGAGTTAACTCAGTAAAAGATATTCACTTAGGTAAGATTATGTTCAAAGTATGAAGACATTATTATTTTCTAAAAAAATTTATTATAGAATGGATAGCTAGCAAATTTTTTTATGCAAATAAAAGAATTAATATTATGTTAAAAACTTAACAAAAAAATTATAAATTCTATACAAATATAAAAATAGATTGTGAGTTTTAATATGACATGAAGATGAAATTTATGATGAGAAAAGAAAATATTTTAGGAAATTGAGTTTAACTTTCAATAAAATTATTTTGTTAAAAGATAATGCAAATTTGTAATAAATGATACTTAAGTGAATAATAGTTTTCAAAAGTTATTATAGGTTTTATGTAAATAAAATAATTGGTATTATAGTAAATACTTAACAAAATTAGTAAATGTTATAAATTATGTGAAAAATTGTAACAAATTTTAATTGAATAGAAAAGTAAATTAGAGTTCAGTTTCTAATGAAATTTTATAAAGTTTTAAGAAAACTTGAGTTTACAAAAAATATTTTGGTGAATAATGTTTTTCAAAAGTTATTATAAGTTTGATATAGATAAAATAATTTATATTATATTAGATACTTAAAAAATAAATGCTAAATTCTATAAAAAAATGAATAATACTATAGTTTAATATGAAAATAAAATGTATAATGAATAAAAATAATATCTCAAGAAAACAGAGTTTAAGTTTTAGTAAAATATTTGTTAAATTTTAAGATAATGTAATATAGTAAAATAATATTTTAATGAATGAAATTTTGATAAAGGGATTATGAATATGTGAATGTTATCATTTTTTTTTTTGGTAATCATGTTGATCACTATCACTTTTTGCTTTTATATATAGTATAAATAATATACTTTATAATCCTAGTGAGCAAAGATGTTGACTTCTAACATTATATTTATTTATTTTTGGTTATTTAAATGGCAACTACTTATTTTCACATGAGCAATATTACACTTATATATTTATATTTATATCTTTATCTATATTTTAAATCTCTTTCATTTAATTTTTATTTTTAATTTTTTTACTTATATTTTGAAGACTTCAAAATGAACTACATCAATAACGTATGCCAAAACATTGCTGGTGTAGCATAGCAATAGCATTTTCCTTTTCTCATAATTTTATACTCTTAAGAAAGAAGGTAAATAGTGATCCTACATAATTATATCCATAATTGGTGAAATTGAGCAGAGCATTGCGTTTGTCATCTTTCGTCATCTAGTTCAATTGCTTGGCAGATTTAAATTCTGTAATTTTTTTAATTAATTTTAATAATTTTATTTTTTATAATATAATATATATAAATTTTATATTATTTAATTTTTTTAATTTTATATTTATCCTTCTCTTCCGCAAATATTCAAATATGCCATCGGCCTAGGCGATAGAAATTATGAAAATTCTCTTCACTTTTTGTCTACAATTTACAGGTTTGTGAAGAAGGATTGAATATTGAGAATAGAGGCGAATATATGGGGCCAAAGATGGGAGGAACATTGGCCTAAATTTATAAAAAGAAAAATTGGAAAGAAGAAAAGGATCCAAAACTTGAATCATGAACTTCATCATCTGACTGTGGATGCAACAGTGTGAGCCCACCACCTGAGACTATCTTTTATATCAATTTCGTTTATCAAAGCAGGAATTTTCCAATTTATCAAGGGGTTCTCTGTCTTTTTCCTTTCCTGAACCTCCCATGCTTCGGAAAGGTAAGGCCTTGAAATCACAGACTCTTCAAAACCCCCTTCCTCCTCATCTTTCCTCCCCAACCTTTGCAACCCAGGAATGATTGAAGCCAAGCTTGAATCTTTGTCTTCCTCTGAGAATACAAAACCCAGATCCATAAACCCCTTTAGCTCCTCGAATTCAAGGCCAGATAAGCTCTTGCTTTCCCTTTTCTTCCTTCCCCTTCTTGTGATGTTCTTCGTAGGCAACACTTCAAAATGTTTCCGTTCTGGGTTTTTTTCGACTCCTGGGTCTGTGACTACTTTTCCTGAAAGAATGGTTTGGAGCTTTGGTGGGAGAAGGACAGACTCTGGGGAAAGAGAATCATGTTCGAAGCTTGTCATGGAGCTCAATTGGTCGCTCATAGACCTGTTGTGAATGGATTGGATTCGTGAAAACTTTGCTTCTGATGAATTTTCTTCAATATGATGATCTGGATTTGCCGAAGAACTTGGTGAATTTGATGAACTTGGGTTGTCCGTAAGCCCAAACCAGAAAGAATCATAGAGCTTCAAGACTTGCTCTACTTCCATCAATGGCGGCTGATTAGAATCGCAGATCATTGTGATTGCGGGTTAACAAAGTAAATCACCCAGCTACCTAGGCATTGTATATATATACTCCACTTCATTACTATATTGCCCTTCATCTTAGTCATAATTTACAAGGAAGAAAATTCAAAGCAATAACTTGCACGTTTTGCATTTAAGAACTATTTTAATTATAATGATCATGTTATTCTTTTGGAAAAAGATTTACACGTTGATTAGTATGATTTGATATAGCTGATAAATAAGTAAAAATTTTAAATATATTATTTTAAATTTAATTTTAATTATGTACATAAAAAAAATTTTGTTAAAAAAAATAAAAATTTATTTTAATGATATATATTTTAAAAAAATTAATCTTAAATTGTTAATTAAAAGATATTGTGATTCACTTATAAAAGAACTTAAGTATTGTAAAGTTTGGTATAACTATTTTATAAACAAAATTTTATTTAAAAATTTATATAATTAAATTTATCAAATTTAAACATTTAACTATTGGCATTCAATTAATATAATAATAATTATTATATTTATGAATATTTAATATTCTCATATTACTAGTATTTTTACCTTTAAATATTGTTTTTGTTGGATATAAATTCTTTAAACTTTTAAAAATTAGAAGTTAGGGTGATTTAAGAAAAAATAGAAATAAAATTAAAATAAAAAAGATTAGTAAAAAACTGAGATATAGAATCTAAATATTTATATAAAATAGAAAGAAATAAAAAAAAGTTATTAAAAATCAAGTAAAAGAATCCAGTTTCTACTTTTGTTGGGAAAAAAAAAAAAAGTGATAGGACTTTTGGGAACGAGGTGAGGTGGGGTGGCTTAAAGAAGAGGCAAAGCAAGGTTGTTTGTGGTGAAAGTTGAGAGGCGTGTGCATGGATTGGATTCTTCTATATGAACCCAGACAGATTGTTGGCCACTGGTAGGTATCAAACCGCAAATGCCATCTTTTTCTGTTCTATTTCGACGTTGACATTTGCTGGTGGCATTTCTTGTTCCATGATTGCCTCCCAAGGCGTTCAACTCTAAATTAGTGGCTCTACCCATAGCAATAATAGCTCGTTGCTTCCACATTACACAAAGTTGGATTGCTTCTATATTATTGCTAGTCCACAATTTGATTATATTGGGTTTGACCAAGGAAAAAAGAATGAAACATTAAATAAATTTAATAGTTTTTATTTTTTAAGTAAAATTTTACACATTTTAATTTATAAAAGTAAATTATTTAAATATGAAATTGAGCATCTGGAATTTTATAGACATCTCATATTTCATTGTCTTCTAATTTTGTGTAATTCTTTTGTGCAACTGAATTTCTGGTTGATAGTGAATGTCATTGATAGTGTCATCGAGTGTGAACAAAACAAGATACCGAATTATATAGCAATCGATGAAAAGAAATGAGCAAACAAGATTTTGCACAATTGCAAATTTAGGAAGAGGTGGAAGTGGCGTCTATGTGGTCTGATAATTGAGAACTTGAGTAAATTATATAAAATTTTATGTTCAAATCTCTATATTTTCATGTATTAGACAAAAAAATAAAAAAGAAAAGGAAAACCCGTTTCCTTTAGTCAAGTCAAAGAACACAGCTGATCGCGCAGAATTTTAAAACAAGGCTCTGAAGGCCTGAAGGGCATTTTAGTGAATGAGCATTCATAGAAGAATATTCTGAGGCTCATTCGTGAAGATTCAAAGAAGGACCTTTGTAATTACCGACGTAGCCTGATTCCCCACGTGCATCTCATGCTGGTCAGAAAGGTCAACGCGGTACTGCAAAATTAAACAAAGTCAATTTGTTATTTGTTTTTTATATACAAAGTCAGTTTATTATATATATTTTTTAATTTAATAGTGGTCAAGTAATTTTTTTATAATCTTTTCAGTAACGAAAACAATATAGATTTTTCTATAAGGATAAATCTAAGCAGACAAAATTTCCGTTTTAAAGCACAAATTGAAACTATCATCATCTTTGCCCAGAGATCACCAGATTCTTTGTAATACCATGATACCAATATGAGGACCATCCAAGTAATGCTGTTGTCAATCACAAGGACTTTGATTCCGATTTTATGTCTGCTCATCCAATTGTTGATGATGCTGAATTTCGATATGGGTATTCGTCTTTAGATTTTTTTTTTACTTTTGAATTTATACACCATCCTGTACGCTTATAATTATAACACACATTACTTCGAGTTCTGTTAAATCAACACACTTTTAATCCTCCTATTTTAGTGTGAGACGACGTACCAAAAACCGAAGCTCATGAACGTAGAGGCAACATTAGTGCATTGCTTCACATGTTTTATAATATATACAACTAAATCAATGATAATTCATATATTAAAAAATAGGTTAAACTTTCTTGAGCTCTGTTTGTTGGAATTGTGAATATGCCTCATAAGAATAAATAAAGAGAATGATGTAAGGCACTCGGAAACCATTACTCTAATTGAATCATTTCCATGCCAGCACGATTTTAGATTAATTTTAATTCTATTATCAAAAATAGAGACTAGTTTCATAAGCAAAGACTTCATAAGATTAATACGTCAGAATAATTTAGGTCATAAAATAGTTTATGAAATTTTAAAATTAAAATGCTAGGTTGACGTGAAATCTTTTTGCAAAGTCGACGCGTATTCTTACAATCTCAGCCCATTTCTCTCTTCCAAACCCAACCCTCTCTTTCCTATTTTTCTGAAAGAATATGTGCAGATTTTGTGAAAAGTTTGCAAATGAACCTAACATTTTTCGTAATATATATACCTCTCTTGACATGAAGGCGGTTCAATCCGTGCGGCGGTGAATTGCCGGGCAAATCTCCTTTGGCAGTGAGCTCAGTTCTCTGCATAATGACCCGAATGGAATGCAGTTGAGTTGCTAGCTGCCAAGGGAGTATTTGCCCAGTAATGCACCCTTACATGTGACTCATCTTGAGTTTTTTGGTGAACAGTGTCTGAGTTACCATGTCTATATATAGGTGATGATAAAACCCAGACATGCATATTGCATACACACAACTCATAGCATATTCCCAGCACATCCTCAGTTCAGTAACTTATTATAAAGTGGTCCATCCTATTTCTTTAATTTAGTCTCAGTCTCCTTCCACTTTTACAATATGCTTGTCATTTTTTTTTTTTTTAGAGAACATGCAGTGAAACGTGATCTTGTCCCCTAAGTGGTCCTGTGAATTAGAATTTTCCATTCAATTCTATTTACAACCCTTTTTCATTAAAGTAAGAGGAAAATTGATATGTGTGTATATATATATATATATATATATATATATATATATATATATATATATATATATATGTCCATTTTTAAAAATCTTAAGCCTTTGTGTATTTGTTAGAAGAAAACTGTTTAGCGATTATGAAAAATGTTATTCTCATTTTAGATTTATCATACCTTTATTATAATTAAGTGCATGATGTAATGTGTTGATTTGTTGAATTTTAAAATTTGTATTGTGAAGATTAAATAAGAGTAAAAATGCGATTGAATAATGGGACCAAGCATATATTTACTATCTTTTGCTTGATATAATATATGGCGGTGGCTGATTCCATATGGAAGGGATAATTCCCTGCAGTCCTTTTCACTGTCCTCTGTTTACATCGGAAGTATAAGCTGGTAGTCAATTCATACTCCATAAATAGTTTAATTCTCTCCATGAAATTTAATCAATTTTCATCCCTTCCTGATGCCATAGGTAACATCACATATTCTCAAGAGTTAATTCTTCTTTTGGAATGCAAAACTCCTCTTGGTATTATTCCACTCTTGGACAAGTCTTGTACTAGCATTCAATAAACTAATTACACCAGTGTTGAGGGACTGTTCACCACCCAGATAGATAAAAGAGAGAATTATTCAAGAGGACAGGAGGGTGATCATATTTTGACAAAAGGGACAAATCAGCCATTAGAGTGGGAGATCATTTATGGAGGGCTTCAATTACACTACTAGTATCATAAGCCATCAAGTACTTCTCTGGAATATAAAGATGCAGACCAGCACCATGGTTCTAATGAGCTAATGAGCAATTGTATTAAATAAGTTATCCCATTACCTTAGTTAGGGCACTCAGCTTTCATAAATATCTAGAGTTCCTTCATAATTAATGTATATTGATTGACAAGCTGAATCATATAAATAATGGGACTGAATACTTTATCTCTTATAATACAGTATAAAATGAATTGTTCACTTTAAGTTAAAGTTCTTACAATTTTGTCTCTTTGAAATACGATTTCCAAAACTCGAGTTTTGGAGCAAAGTTTTATAAGTCTACACTTATAAGGTCTTTACCAAGCCCACCCATTTCGGTATGAGATTTGGATTTTTCCACTTTCCGTACGGGTATCGTGAGCTTATTTTCTTTCAAAGCTGATCTCTTAATGGTATTAGATTAAGGTTATCATAGAAACACACTCGCCACTTTTAGTTACAAGGGTAAAAGGGTTCACCTTAAAGCGATCCTTTCGAATCATATACTTTGTATGATAATATTTATCTGTATGCAGTAGAGCATGTGTTGGACTTGTTATTGATCCTTACACGAGAAAAGTCTACTTCTTCATGCAAAAGCTACAGATACAAACACATAAAAAGAATCTGATCTATATATAAAGATGAAATTGTGATTTTGACAAACCCTTGGTATTCAGAAAGAATTGAAAGAATTGATGGTGAGAGAATCTGGACCATGAAACCATGAAGAAGAAAGAACCTTGCACAAGAATTGTACTGGTATATGCTACTTCTCCTTTTTAATGGCATATCCAAGAAGATGTGCGCATTGCTTGGTATATAAAGGGCTTCCATCGCTCCATGCTGATCATGATGGCCTCAGACATGAAATTAATTTCACTAGTGCAGTAGATGTGCTGCTGAGGAATGACAGAGCAATTTTCCTTTGGCAGAGATGACAAGCACATGCATTCTTCTGGTTTGCCAAAGGAGAATTGCCCTGCCCTTTTTTGACAGTTTACCAATGACTCTATATTTTCTGTCTCTTTTTCCATTTTCTGAAATAGATATGCTTGATATTATTGTGGTAGTACAATATAAGTGTATTTAGTTACCTTCCTATGCCACTATGCAAATTTATAAAAACTAATTATCTCCTTTCAATTTGGCAGATGGATGACGAGAAATTTCAGTAGTGATTATCTGACAATGAGCAAGAAAGCACATACACAATAGATAGGCTACTCTATTGGCGTCAAACACAGATTTGATATTGATATTCTAATGATACTTTCAGATATGACTAATTATTTATTATCTTTCACTTTGAAATTTTTTATTAAAACAAAAGGTCATTTTTTTTCTGTTATCTTAAATATTTTTCTAATAGGGCCTCTTTTCATATAGCCAATGAGTAAAATTTTAAAATTTTCATAATAACATTTCTCTTTATAAAAACTTTTGTAGTGACATTTAAGGTGTTTTAGCTGCAAACATAGTTATTGAATTAGTGAAAAAATAAATAAAATTTATATGATACAACTTTCTGTCATATTTTATTTAAAATTAAGTAAGGTTTTTCATAATATATATTTTGAGTAAAATACATATTATTCCTTTGTAATTTATATGATATGTAAAAAATCTTCTTACACTTTTAATTGTTCCAAATAAAACTTTATATTTGTTAGATTGTGCAATTAACCCCCTCTATTTGGAACTAAACGATTGCCGTTAAATGACCAAAACGCAAGTCGTGAATGGTGCCGCTGCTCTGCTTGCTCTGAAACATGGTGATCTTTTCCTCTCGCTTCTCTGCTTGCTCTGACAACCACGCTGCCGTGGCATGCTCCTCCCTGGCGTCGCTGAATCGGCCTCCATGTAAGCTTGCAGCATGAAAGATTACTTGCAGCACGACATCAGACTTGCATGTTGAATTTATTAACCATCACTTGCCTATAAAGTCGAAACATGTAAAAGCGGCAGAGGCTGTGATTACTTTTCAGCATGAGTAAATGATCTAAAAAAGTAGATTGAACTCACCAACCAGTCCTTGTGACCTTGGGAACTGTCTTGATTAAGTCTTTTCACAGCAACAACAATGCCAGAGCCAGGTTTGGCGGCAGTCAGGGAATGCTCATCCATATGCTCCCCTTGAAAACTGATCCGAAACCACATTCGCCTAACACACTATCAGGAATCCTATTGACCAACCAAGTATAGCAGATGATCACTCACGACTCGCGTGGTTGTCAGAGCAAGCAGAGCAGCGAGAGGAAAAGATCACCATGGGGGAAGGTTTCAGAGTAAGCAGAGCAGCGGCACCATTCACGACATGCGTTTTGCTTATTTAACGGAAATCGTTTAGTTCCAAATAGAGAGGCGTTAATTGCATAATTTAGAAAGTGTAAAATTTTATTTAATGTAATAAAAAATATAAAGAAATTTTTTACATATTATGTAAATTATAAAGAATAACATATATTTTGTCCATATATTTTTTCTATTTATATATATTATATTAATATTCTATCATCTTTTATATTGCATCGTATTAATATCATATATTATAGCTTTGTTTCCAAGGCGTGAGGAGCAGAATGAGAGATAGCAGAGATTGTCCCTCTAACATCTGGTGAAATTCATCCGAAACACTATCAACTGTCAAGCAACCATAAAAGGACAACCCTCACAGTCTTTTTTATGTTGTAATTAAGTTACTTATAATAAAGTGTATTAGTTATCTTTGTTTTGCTAAGTCACTGATGTACCACTTGCAAGTGAGCAGCTCTAATCTAGTTACTGAATGATCATTTAGTAAATAAACAAGTTTATATTTTTAAGACATCCTCCACTCTTTTTTATATTTTTAAGACATCCTCCACTCTTACTATAATCTAGAGGAGTCAAATCAAATTTCAAAACTGAATGTTCACCATTTCAGTTTTTAAAGTGAATTTCAAGTGCTATTTCACATCCAAATGATTTGAACTTAAATTCTCAACTCAAATGTTCATCAAGCAAATTAAGAATAAAAATGTGAAATTTAATATATTTAATTATATAAATTTTATAATATAATTTACAAAATTTAATATTTAATAATATAAATTTTATTTAATAAAAATATAAAAATAAAAAAACTGTTCATTAAGGGAGCAAAACCACATGGATCAAATGAATAATTCTTTTCAGTAAAAGATATTTTATTCTTTCATCTTTACGTTACCAGACCATCATCTGCACCTTTTCTGGTATATAGTTTATGAAATTGACAATATTTTCTATATACTCGCTACAAAAGCCGTCTTGAGGCGGCATACCCCGTCCCTACTCCCATAAAAATTAAAAAAAAAAATTAAATATAACCATTATAAACGACCCACCCTCACATTTTATGAAACTTATGTACAAGTTTCTGATGTTATGACAAACTTTTAAAAAATTATTGCCAGGCCTTTTTAAGATTGTGATGGGTGAGGATTTTTTCATGCATATAATTTGATATTTGTTTTTGTTCAATTTCTAACCCACGTGAAATAAACGAAAGAAAATTTAGACAAAGGCTTTCATATTCTAACATTATGAAAGAGCAGAGACCAGAGAGAATTATCCTTACATTCAGTAATGACAAATAATAGGAAAAAAGAAGAGGACTTCAAAAAAATAATAGCACAAAAGAGCATTGGAACCTCATAAAATAATATAAATATGATCATTGGAACCTCATAAAAGAAGAGGACTGAAGCCCCACAGTATGAAAGGTCAATGGTAGCAGAATGAGAACTTTTGTGTGTGTGGCTGATTGCAGTGTGAAACTTTTGATACTGGCCAAGAAAAGAATAAACTTGTTTAGAAGAAAGATCCAGATTCCACAGGCATGTGCTCTCTCTCTCTCTCTCTCTCTCTCTCTCTCTCTCTCTCTCTCTCTCTCTCTCTCTCTCTCTCTCTCTCTATATATATATATATATATATATATATTCTGAACATTTGCTTCTTTCTTTGTGGTTATTTATACTTGATAATTTCTTTCATGCACCATTATCCGAATCTAATTCCCCCATATGGAGCTACACTTAAACTTCCATTTTGTCCAGCTATGATTTAGAAGCAGAGGGATTGAACAACATATATCTGCTTTGGGCAATATAAGGATTACCATCTGCACTATCTGCGAAGGCGCTGCACATTTCATGCAGCAGGACAGAGTATATTTGTTAAATTTTGTGGGTTGTCTGACCATTACAAAGGCTGTGTTCTAAAGAATACTCAACAACCGACTGAAAAACCTGCTTAGGTCTAAGTGGTACCTTGACAATAGAAAAATAACGAAATCTAAAAACATAAGCAAATGCACTCTTGTCTAAGTTGTACCGTACGTCCTCTTTAGCTACTATGGAACATGAAATAGGACGATAGAAGCCATCAGTTGCTGATATGGCAAATCAACATGACAAGTCATTTACTCTTTTAAGACATTGATTGATTCAAGGGTTAAGGCAAAATGTTAGCCTCTGAGCATGACCTTGGAGCTGTAAAGTGAAGAACTGTATTGAAGCTAAATTAACAAAATCTAACCACTAGCAAACAAAAAGATAAATAGAAAAGCATCGAGTTTCCAATCAAGCGCTAATGTTACTATTATCCTTACAATCAGGAAAGAAGCAAAGTCAGTAAACACAAAGTGACTGGCATAATTTTGTGAACAAAAGTTTTCAATGCTAATTCAAATTGAGATTAAGAAGCATAGCAATCTGCAAAAAGAATTACTAAGCAAATCTCTTTTGGCGGACGGTCAACTGATAACTTACTTTCCCTGCACTCTGGACATGTTAAAGGGTTTGCCAGACAATTCAATGAGAGTTAGGCGCCGAAGGGGAGCATTCATTCATACATTCTTTTTGGAAGTACAGGTACTGACTAGTTCCGAAGCTGTGAAAGATAATGGCCTAATTTTTGATAGTGTCATAACGATGTGTTGCTTGAGGAATTATACAGCGCTGTTGCTTTCTGGGTTGATCGAAGTTTGATATGAAAAGCATCAAATTAAATAAGATTCAACAATTTTTGAAGAAAATCCTACCGGACATTGATTAAAAGAACAAGGGTCTTGTACAGTAATGTCGTGCAGCAACAGATTGTTCCCGTGGCAATTCCTTGGGGAATAGATCGATCGCATCTGTGATGCCAATTCGGTGCTAATGTTCTCTCTACACCCTTTCATACTATAAATCCAACATGATACTAAGACAAAGTACTGTTGATATTAATCCTAAAGCCTTATTAGTTTAGGGAAATTTTTATTGCAAGTTATTAAATTTATAGAATTTTATTATTTAATTTGTGAGTTTAATAAATTTAATAATTTAAATTTTTTAAAATAATTATTTATTAATTTAATAATATTTTCTCACCTAACCAACTGAGGCCATAATGCTCCTTGGATTCTGAACACATAATGCTCTTTGTACATATAAAAAAAATTAAAAAATTCTCCTAATGGAACAAAATATCAAAAAAGAAAAAAATCCTTTAGGATGGTTATTATAAATAAACATATTAATTAGTACTGACTTAAATAACTATTTTTAGTGATTTCTTTTGTTTATAATAAATATATAATTTTTGTCCTTTTTACTAATAAAAGAGTAATTAAGTCATTAAATACACACAAAATATTTTAGATTTAAATCAAAATTTTTAAAAATATATTAAAACAATATCTGAATATTACAGTGCCTTTAAAGTGTCGATTTTTCCTATTATTTTCATTGACTCAATATGCATGACGCAAACAGCCTAATAATCATGCACGAAAAGGTGCATAATAGGGTTGTGGGTCTCAGTTACCGCATGAAGCTGTAAGGTCAAATTAATTTAAAGGAATTAGAATATATGGATTTAGATATTTTGCGTTTTGCAATAATAAAAGGAATCTGTTTTTGTGTAAAAGAACAAGAGAAAGTGAGTGTAGAGAGGAAGAATAGGGTTGAATGATGGTGGGAGACCTAGAGGAAGAAGATACCAGAGCATGTTCTCCTACACCTTAACTTTGGTATATGTTAGAGTGACCACAAAACATGTGTTTGTAGAAACTCGAAGCAGCTTGTGGATTTGGATTTTCCTGTTTGTTGGAGCCAGAGCATATTCATAATCACCATTCTACCAAAAAACTCTTTTGAAATGAGAAATGTGATTCTAAAATATGCAGAACTGATCACTAATAATGAAATTAAACTAATTATTTACTAAATATTATAAAATACATTAATTCGCATAAATGACTATTTATGTAATCAATAGAATAAATTTCCTTAATTCTTTATTAGGACATATTTATTTGTAACATACTTTTTAAAATCAGCCTGTGTTCTTCGGAGTCAAATCCAAACATGCCGTACCCTTTACAATGGTCTATCGTAAATAAAATAAAATCTCATTTCACTAATTAAGAAATGCATATTGTTTGAGCCCAAATAATTCAGACAATGGCACAATGAATTACACTATTAAAAATGGCAAAAAATTATAAGGATTTGGATAGCTTACAAGTCACAAGACGACATAATTTAAACTTTTACTAATCTTTTAAACTTTATGGTGAGATATAAAAATAATATTTTGTCTATGTGATTAATTTATGCACATTTTAAATAAATTTTAATAATAAAAAGTATGTATGGGTCCTTCAACTTCTTTAAAAAAATAACTATAATTCATTTTAGGCTAAAATGCACAGAACCCCCCTGAACTTAGATCGATTTTAAAAAACCCTCATGAACTTTAAAATTTTTTAAATGACCCTCTTGAACTATGAAACGTTTGCAAAATACCCTCTTCTGTCAAGTTTTCTGTTAAAATTTGGATGTGTTTTGATCAACTTCCACTTTGACCCGATAAAAAGACAAAAATACCCTTCAAATGCACATAAATTTACAAATCTGCCATAAATGCAAAAAAAAAAACTTAAAGTAAATTTATAATTTAGGGTTTAGGGTTTAGAAATTTAGAGTTTAGGGTTTAGGGTTTAGGATTTAGGGTTTAGGATTTATGAGTTTAGGGTTTAGGGTTTATGAGTTTAGGGTTTAAGGTTTAAGATTTAAGATTTAGGGTTTAAGATTTAGG
Organism: Dicorynia guianensis; assembly: GCA_037013595.1. Taxonomy (NCBI): domain Eukaryota; kingdom Viridiplantae; phylum Streptophyta; class Magnoliopsida; order Fabales; family Fabaceae; genus Dicorynia; species Dicorynia guianensis. The sequence continues at coordinate 9,796,263 of JASUAB010000011.1, forward strand.
GTTTAGGGCTTAGGGTTTAGGGCTTAGGATTTAGGATTTAAGATTTAGGGTTTAGGGTTTAGGGTTTAGGATTTAGAATTTTAGGATTTTAGGGTTTAGAATTTAGGGTTTTAGGGTTTAGAATTTAGGGTTTAGGGTTTAGGGTTTAGGGTTAAGGTTCAATATTAAAACTCTAAAATTTTACTGTTCACAACCTTCAATTTTTTAACTTTACAATGAAGGTCATTGTCGTCATTTTCTTAAATTTTGACAGAAAATTTGATGGAAGAGGTTATTTGCAAACGTTTCATAGTTCAAGAGGGTCATTTGAAAACTTTTAAAATTCAGGAGGATTTTTTAAAATCGACCTAAAGTTCAGGGGGGTTCTGTGCATTTTAGCCTTCATTTTATGATATGGGCTTCATTTTTTATATACATATTTCTTATTAATTATATCTCAAATAATTATACCTAATAAGACGTGTTATTGATAGAAAACTATTCATCTTATGCATACCTTGTATGAATAGTTAGACTTGTCAAAAAATTAAAGTTGCACTGCTACTTTTGCAAGGGACTCAAAAAAACACCGGCTTGCGAACAAAAAAAATCAAAAGTTTAATATACATAGGAATCCTGGAAGAATAAAAGAGATCTGTTTGATGAAATTTAAAAATAAGAATCTAAAAATTTGGGAGATTAGATTTGTTAAAAATAGGAAATTTAAACATTATTAGTATACATATCTTTGATGAATTTTTTTTTTTTTAAAAAAAGAGACATACCTGGGAATTGGGGTAGGCAATCTCTGGGAAGCTTGTTTGATCACTGTGTTAGTTGTAGTGTTTAAAATTTATTCTTATTCATCAACTATATTAGAATTTTAATTTTCAATTCTCTCTTACTTTTAACCTTTGAGAGTGTAACATATAATCGTCATAATTAAAGACAGAAATTTGAAAGCTTTTACCCCCAAAAAAAAAAAGACAGAATTTGAAAGGTAAATTGTAACACCAGAACAGAGTTTGTTCTTAATCTTTGTTTATAATCATGGCAAAGCAATCGAACAAAAGAAATTGTCTCCATGCAAATTTTATAGTTTCGTGCCATGCAAAGGTAAAATAAAATTATTATACTAATAAAGTTAAATCAATTGATAAAAGACTTAATTTTTAATATAGTAAACTCAAGTTTGAATTCTTACTAAAAATAAAATTGATTAAGGTATTCGATAACATCATGAAAAGAATGAGACTCTTAATCTAAAAAGTTAGAAGATATTTTAAATTTATTTTAAAAAAAATTATTGCATCATGTGAAAAGAACATATTACCATATTGCACATAATAGTTTATGCATATTTGAAATGAGCGTGTATCTATGAAAATAAAACAATTCCTGCCATAAAAAAATTGTAATGTTTCTATAATTTGAAAATATATATATTTTACCTCTAAATGTAATTATGAATATACCTCTAAATATGAGAATTCATGCATAAAATGAAGTGCAATTGACATATACAATTGCTTAAGAGATCATCGTTCTTAAACATGAAATCTTTAAACAAGATAACATAAAAACTCAGCTTTGAATTCCCTTTGTCTAATTTTTGTTAAAATAAATGGCTTTTGTAAATGCTATATGACATGAAGTACAACATGCCCAAGTCTACTATGTAATATTTACTCAAAAGAAAATTGTAATATGCTAAAAAAACTCAGTTGACAATGTCTATTGAACACAAATTTAAATGCCTTGAGATCAGAACCCCAGTTGAAGGAGAATAAAAGCAAGCAGATGGTTTGGAAATCGAAGAGAAAGAGATGCAGAGCATGTTGTTGGTACATCCTTTTGACTGCAGCCGATATTTGCTCAAATTACTTCACCTGGTTATAATAAAACCAAAGAAAAATTGAAGGTTTTTGATAGAATAATCAATGTCCCACGTGTTACAACTATTAAAGGGAAAGCTGCAGTTGCATTGCTCTGGGGCCTCCTTCCCCAGGGTCATTAGGAGTTAGTTTGCTTTTTCGTTATTTTCCATTGTAATTCCTAAAAAAAAAAAAAAAAAATTGGTTCCATTGAGCAAAAGAATGCAAACAAAGCTACTCCCACACAATTGTTCTATTAAATCTCTCACCAACTGGATAGTTGTCATCCTCCTGCTACTTTTCACTCAATTGTGGTGCCAACTGCCGTCCACGAGGAATTCGTTAAAACAATTATGTGGGAGTAGTTAATCAAAGAATACGCAGGATATAAAGGCCTAGTCATACCTCGTAGACATGGTTACCAACTGGACCACATTTATTTGGTGCTTGGATGGATGTACAGAATTAATTCGTCAAAAATATTGGAAACAAAAGTTACAGCCAAATCGCAGGACAAATCTCCTTTGGCATAGTGTAACTCAAAGAAACTATGTGCTAATTCATTTGCACATGCCTACCTTAAGCATCCCAAAGGAGACCTGTCCTGTAATTTACTTGTAAGCTCAACATGTAGGACGATGCCCTACTCACTGCACATCTCTACCACCTCCTCCCTCGCAATTTATCTCTCCATGCGTAAGTATATCCTTTGGGATAATGCCGTTCCTTGTGGGTATGATGGCATTTTTACTATCCTTGTGGTTTATTCCCTCAACCATTTGACATTCTACCTCTCCTCTTTGCATGTGCATATTATCACCTACTTTCAATTTCCTTTCTTTTTTTTAATATTTTTATGATATATTCTCACAATACTACTAAATACAGATTAATCTTTATTTAAGAAAAAAACTGTAGATAGTATTTTCCTTCTAACAAAAGGTCTCTTTAGGACTTAAACCCATGCATATTGACATTAAGTCCTCTTAGGATACAGCCATCTTGTAGTGGGTTAACATCTTATTGGTACTTTCAATTTCTTTTCTTAAGGAGCAGTTATTTCAAAACATTTAGGGATGTTATAAAGTTAATTAATTAAAGATTTCAGATAAATTGTTATTTATGCATCTATCATCTTCCCTTACCCTCAAGTGAAGTTATTTAAGATTATAATCTTTACACTCATTCATGTTTTAAGTGAAAATTTTAATTTTAATGTTAGCAAAAAAAAAAAAAAGATTAGGTAGACAAAAGATTAAACTTATGATTGCTTGGCCATGAGACTAATACAATATATTACACATAAATTATTCCAAAATTTAAACTATTAGCTAAAGGTTAAAATAGTTTTTAACTTATTTTTAACATCATCATTGTACTTGGAAAATTAAGTGGTTTGTTTAACACACTACTGAAAACCAAAAACTTTAAAAAAAAAAAAGAGTAAATTGACATTCTTATCCCTAAAAGTACTAGCAATATCTCAATTTACTCTCTTGAATGATTTTTTTTCTTATCAATTTACTCTTTGTTTAATCCATTTCAACTGAGTTCTTAATTAAAAGCTCTAATAGAATGGTCAAATTGTCTGATTCTACAGGCTGATGAGTCAATAGCCAACTATATATACATCCAACCAAATAGACTTATCATGCAGAAAACTTCTTTTCTTGATTGATCGACTATAGTTACGTGGAAAAAGAAACAGATAGAACAACTGATCATAGGTTATCAAAATTTTAGGTTAACGATGCTCAATTTCCAGTTTTGATTTGTTTAATTATTTCTCATGAAACCACAAAGCCGCGGCTGCGCATGACCATGTTAGATACAGATATGCCTACCTTAAACAAAAATCTTGCTCTCCAATTTGTGCATGTGAATCTTGATCCGTGGAGGATAAGCAGATGAAAAGCAAGGAGCTTTTAGCTAGGAGCCAATGAATAGATCCAAAATCTAGCCTCCTTTTTTCCTATCGAGAGAGCGATGTGTCAAGCGCAAATGGACAACTTAACCACTAGAAATATGAGCTTTTTAACGTTGATACAGGAGAAACTTGAGGACACACAAAAAAGTAGTCCTGTAATATATTGCTAGCCCTCAAAAAGAAAGTTTAGGGCATACAACACAACAAAGCTAATAAGAGCAATTTAAGGAGACATGCAACTACTAAATTCCAAACTTGCTTTTTGCTTTCATGCGTTAGTGCCTACCCGTGCAAGAATGAGATAATTAAGCAATGGGGCAAGTCTTCTTCAATTGCCTTTTCTGCAGGTTTAGTGCTTTTCGTTTGTCATTTTGTAGCTCAAGGGAATGACCACCCAGTAACCGTTTATTTCAAACGCTTCCTCAACATGGCTTAATTTTTTTTTGTTTAGAGTATTCCTCGTTATTATTAAGTAGAAAACTAATTCTTATTATAAGTAGAAGATGTGCGATTAAGCCTTTCTCAACAAGAGCAAATTCAAACTTGAACCTTCAATATAAAACTGTGAAGTTAATTTATCATTACACGAATACTTTGTTAGTAACATAACTTAAAATATAATATATATGTACCTGCTTTTATGTGCGTCAGCACTCATCAATAAACAAATAACTATTGATTCTTCAAATTCTTTATGTTATCCCTTCACTCTGCTCTATCAGATACATGCACGAGACAACAGTTGAAAGTGCTGGTCGTGGATTTAAAAAAGGGCATTCATCAACTAATCAGTTTGAAATTCCTAGGAAATTCTATTTATTTTAGGTTAACAGAATTTAGGCTAAACAATAAGTTTTTTAATGACGTTTGAATTAATATGTCCATGGCTTAATTATTGAGCTCGCATGTTGAAATTTGGAAGAGAACATTTTAGTAAAAGTTGCATCCAAGAAGTGAGGCTCTTAATTGTATTTATTGTTGTTTTAAAATTTTTTATTCAAAATTTTAAGTTTAAATTTAAAATATAATATAATATATATATATATATATATTAAGTGGATTATTAGTTGTCAATGCTTCTGTCATTAATTAAAAAAATTGTATGAAAGAAATTAAAAAAGAATGTAAGTTGTGCATAGGTATGTTACATTATTGCCCCAAACCTAACCAAAGAATTTAGGATGTTTATATTATTAGCAATTGGGTTAGTTCCAATAACTAATGTTACTTTAGGAATTCGTTGAAGTAGGCACAAGCCAACAAATCAGATTGTCCAGAAGTAGAAAATGAACGATAAAGAATAAAACAGAAGTTAAACGGTGGCAGAGCATGTGACCCAGGTACGGCCAGTAGCTAGCGAAGGTTTGGCATGCATGGGAGGGAGTGGGAGACAAAGCGAAAGAGAGCGAAGTGAAACAGAGGCCCGTGAAAGGAGTACTGAAGGACTGATACGCATGTATGTATATGTCTTACTGGCTGCTGAGACCTGACCTGACTCAGTCACTCTTATTACTTCTGATTGAGACCATGCTGCCTTTTTCTCCTTTGGTTCAGTTCCCACATCCCTTCCCATCCAAATTTTAACAGCCTCTCATGATGAATGTGTGACAACTACATCGTCCACTTTTTGGTTTCTCATTCAGTTGTGTTTTGGCTGTGCTCATTTGGTTTCTTATTCATAATGCTCTTTTGATAAATTGGGTGAAGAGCAAAGTATTTTTATATTTGTTAATTCTTCATATGGCATCATATGTATCTATTTGCTGCTAAAATGGTTGAGCACCTAATTTGTTGTTTAAAGCAACCTTTAACCTGCCACTATGTATAGCATCGATCTTTTTGGTGATGATAGACTCATAGCCCTTAATATTCTTTACCCCAAGAAGAATTTTATTTTTTATTTTGGCTTTTTAAATCTGTTTTCCATTTCCAATTTCATTTAAGACAAAGAGATAGTAGCCACGGCTTGTATGGCCGTCCAAAATCACCAACTATAAAAGGCAGGCCAAACTCATGTACGCACTCACAAGAGAGAAAGAGATAGAAAGAAAGACAGAGGAGATGGCTTGCAGGGTGCAGAGAAGGATATCACTGCGGAGGAAAATACTGATGCTGCGAGCTCACATCAACTCCAAATCTGTAAAGCAATGAATATATACCTCCCCTCTCACCCTTCCCCCATCTCTGTCTTTTGCTTTACTGCTTAATTCCATGATTAATTAGAGCAGGTGTTGTTCTCTTTTATATATTGAAGTGAATTTGTGATTTTTTTGAAGGGGAAAACAAGTTCCATTGATAACAGCACTGTTCTGTACATGTACAAGCTAAAAGTCATGCTGGAGACAGTGAAAAGAGAGTATGCAACTCTAATAGCCACCAGAAGAGAATACCTTAACTCACTGAAGCGTATTCAAGAGCAAACGGTCTGCTCAATTCCCTATTCTTTTTCTCAGAAACACGCATCAAACACATTTCGTATATTGAAATGGGTATCTCATTGCTGACAATATGTAAATGTTTTTGCATGATCATTAACAGAATGTAAAGGTAGAGAAAGTTAGTGAAGGAAACCTTGTGGTGAGGGTAACTTGTGAGAAAGGAGGAGAGAAGCTGGTTGCCATTTTAGAGGCTTTCGAGGAACTGTGTCTTAATGTTGTCGAAGCAAGTGTTTCGTGCAATGATGGCTTTGTGATGGAAGCCAGTGTAGAAGCTGAAGGCCACAGTCTGGATGTGAGAGATGTTACAGAAGCGCTTCATAAAGCCATTGGAAGACAGAGTGGTGAAAAGGTTGAAAACTACTGTAATTAGTGACTTTAGAGTACTCTAGTTGTTCAATGTGTGTAAGCATAGTTGAAACTGGCAAATACCAAATTCCAGTCTCACTTACGTAATTATTGGCGTTTGTTGGAAAAATAAGTTTTAGAAGGTATTTGGTTTATCTCTGTGGAGAATAATTCTCTTCCCTTTTTAAAATGTTGATTTTCAACTCCGACGAAGAGAGCGAATTTGGGTTTATTTTTCAGACGAACAACCGGTAGTGAAGTTGGATGAGTTTAAAGCTATACTTGGTGGCATACGTTTGGCATATATGGTCACAAAAGACAAAATAATGTACAGTGCATTCATCAAAATGTACTATATATTATTTTGTCTTTTGTGACAACGTATGCCAAACGCCAAACGTATGCCACCAAGTGTGACAATAGCAGCACTATAGTGGAAATTTATCTCATATTAGATCCTATATTTTTTTTAAAAAAAAAAATTATAAAAAATAAAAAATAAAATAAATGGGGATAGTCAGTTTTTTTTTTTTAAAAAAAAAAGTGATCATGCAGGCTCATTCATGTTGTGGATATAATGATTTAAGAGTTTTTTGAAATTTAACTAAAATAACATAAAAAGAAATAAATTAATTCATAACATATTTAAGTTATTATGGTTAATTGAAAATAAAATAATAAGGTATAAAACACTTGTGAAATGATTTCTTTGGCTACACAGTGAAATGATAAATCCCAAATTCTGGGTTTATTGCTTTAAGAATAAAAATAAATGTCAAATTTGGGCCTTTGAGAAGTACAGAGATTGATGGGCCCATACAAGATGGTAGATGACGTTAATCTTAACAGCAGCTAGTTTGTGGGCCCATCAACAAGGGCAGAAATTAGCAACTGGATTATGAATGAATTAAGTGATGATAAAGCAGAAAAGAGAAAAGAGCGAGGAAGGGCCAACTCTTTTGGAGGAGAAAAAGAATTGGCTATAGGACTCACAATCCGTTGTCACGGCACCTAATGATCTATGCTATATGAACAGAATCATTTATTCACAAAGTTTGACATTTAAGTAGACATATTCCCTCGCTAAAGTCCACGCCAGATTCAAAAATTTAAATATACCAAAAAAAAAAAATCTTGGAATTCAATGTGAATTATGCCTAATTTAGATCTTGATTCCTGACAACATGTGAAATACATTCCATTGGTTGGTCACCACTGCCGCTGAGCATTGTGATCATGAATCACTCTATCAAATATATATATATATATATATATATATATATATATGTATATATATATAAATCCAATTTGCCTTCAATTTCACATTACTAGACGAACCACTTCTATTATTTCATTTTTTGTCCTATCCTCTCTTTAAGTTTCCAAACTTACACATATTTTTCTTGAAAAATGCTAATAACAATCCTGAGTTAATTTGAGTGGTATAAATTTAAATATTTTAAATAAGTTATTTAAATTTAATTTAGATTATTTATATATAAAAATTTATTTAAAAACATTTTATTCATTTTGATGTTCTTAATATTTTAAAAATATTAATATTTATTTATCAAATAAAAATTATTTCAAAATATTTAAAAAAATCATTAATATTAATATGTACGTTGAGAAATAATTTATTTATATGAAAGAAACAGAAGAAAAAAAATGTATATAATTTATATACAAAATTTATACATACATATATTATTATTTAATTTCTCAAATTTTAATTATATATGACGCTTTGCGTGCACGTAATTACATTTCAAACATCTAGAAGCCGTTATTGCAATGGCATGGAAATATATATATATATATATATATATATATATATATATATATATATATATATATATATATAACGGCAATCAAAACTGATGCAAATAAAATGACGAAAATGTGGACGGCGAAACAACGGGGAAACTTCTGTTGCTTGAAACTGTGGCAGTGATTTTATTATGAGGCATTTGACAAAGTAACAGTATATTAAAATAAATAAATAAAATAAGAAATAATATAGTTTGCAGTGATAGTTGAATAAAGTTAACGTGGTGAGAATAATAAAAGGCACCACAACTGGCGTGGGTAAGGGGAGTCAGAAAGAGGGGACCGAGAAACCTCTTATTAACTACCTACTTGATTTTCTAATTAATTGCTACGTATTTAACACTGTTGTTATATTTCCATGACCAAGTCTAAAATAAATTGATAAATAATTAAAGACTAATTTTATGTGGTATCAGGATTCAAATTTATAGTATACATATTTAAGGTTATATATTAAAATAATAATTAATTAACTTTTTAAATAATCTTATTTATTGATATAATTTTATGAATAATTGGTTGATCAAGAAAAAATAAACTCATTACTTATTAAAATAATTTATATATTTTAAATCTGTGCTATAATTATGTTTAAGTTTAAAAAAGTTAAAAATAGATTTAAATACCATGGAAAACCTTCTTAATAAAAAAATATCCATATATATAGTTGATCCATTGCTTCACGCTTTTAAAAGCTGCTGAAAATTGATTTGTTTTTTGGTTTTTGATTTTTTTATGTAACACATTGCCCAATTACCACCTCCATTCCCTTTCCCTTAGAGAGGGACAGAACCACCAATAAGTGACTCAGTCAAAACTAATGAATTTGAATAACCTTGAAGGCAAGCGCCATGACAAATTTAGATATAGTATAAAATTCTTGAAAGCTATCTATTCCCTATAGAATATAGATCCACATTTAATGTCACAATTATGTACGAATTATTTATGTAAAGGTATGTGTTAACCCATTTTGATGTGGTGACCATTGCAGAAGGTGAGCTCGGTTTCTAGCCATGGTATACGGAATCTTCTAATTGTGAAAGGAATATAGGACAACCCTACTTGATGGAATTATTATCGTGTAAATAATGTTACATTGAATTCAATGGTTTTGACTTTTGACGATATTGATGACGGACCCAATTAATCCAGCTTTTAATGAATTTGATTATTATAATTTGCACAAGGAGTAAGATTTAAATTACAGTGGTTTAATTAAGGAAATTAAACATGTGAATGAAATCAAAGTACCCTTTACCGGTCGGTGGGCTTCTAACCAACTTGCATACATGATTTTATCTCTAAATCTTGCACGAGTTTAAATCTTAATTTCTTTTCTTTCTCCTTCAATAACAAAACTATGGCTCTTATGATCACTTAAAAAAAACACCCTTTACCAAACAAAGAGCTAGCAAACTCTTATTTTACTCTTCTTCTTTTATGGCCAAGGCAGGGGTGGCGTTGTCCTCCTTTTTCTCCTTTGACACTGCATATTACTGCATAGAAAAACTCTTATGCACAGCACAAAAGACCCCCGCAAGAGCTTTTAGTTTGTTAGATTTATGATTACGTAAAATTTAATAAATTTAATAATTTTATTTTTATATTATTAAATTAAGAAAAAATAAAATTATAAAAACAGTAAAATTGATTACAGTAACTAACATACTTCAGTTCTGATGTTTTCACTACCAAAAGTGGCAGAGCTTGCACATAATTTCTGTAAAAAAGGCAATTTTTTTTCCTACGAAGACACCATTCATGGTCGAGATAGGATTGAAAGTTGATCACGTAACTACCCTGACAAGTTTATCAGGAGTTAAAAGCGAGAGAGATGAATAAGGAGGCAGAAGTATGGTAAGTTTTGCAGATTGGAAAAGCACCCAAGATACGACAAAATGGGGAGACTTAGGGTACTCAAAACTAATCAATGGGTTTATTCCTCATGGAAAATTCATATAATATAACGACTTAAGAAACCTGGGGTTGCTTTCAAATGACATCTACAAATTATAATATTATATATAAATCGGTTTGAGCTCCATATTATGAGGTATTTGCTCCCACGTCCTCTAATAAACAATGGACAGGTAGCTAGCCCGGCCAATCTGTGAACATGAACACCCAGTTTTAAGGGCATCCCATCTCTCTCACCTCCTTCCCCTTTCTTATGTCTTCCACCCCTCAGTTTCTGTAAAAGCTAGCCACCCCTTTTCTATACTCTGCTGACCATATTCATCATCGCCAACGCCTTACCGCCGCCTCTTAGTGATATCAAGTGTCGGGATTGCTCAAACCACAGTTCCCAGCTTCAAACTTAAAGAAATGGACTCTGGGTTCAACGACAACAACAACTCATACATCAGTACTGAACAGGAAGACACTGATATACCCAAAGAAAACATTGCGGAGTCCCCTCCATCTGCCGTCTTCAACATCAATAGCTTGGTCACTTCCACTTCTTCCCCTAAAAGAAGGTTAGTGTTATTCTACAGAAATACTACAGTCTCTGTACTGCACTGATAATTCAACAAGATCATATATACTCTTCAATTATATCTATGATTAAAATTTGAAGATTTAGAAGGGCCAAGGCACAGATCATCTAAGTTACCGGGCTCAACAGGAGAAAAGGAAATCGTGTTTTTTTTTTTTTTAAAGCTATTACTAGACATACGCTAATTTAAGAGAAATTGAGGTGTAAACTGAAAGGTAAACGGGATTTGTTTCAGCAGGCGAGCTATTCAGAAAAGGGTGGTGCAAATCCCAATCAAGGACGTAGAAGGGTCTCGGCTAAAAGGAGAGAGCAACACTCCGCCGTCTGATTCATGGAATTGGAGAAAATACGGCCAGAAACCCATCAAAGGCTCCCCATATCCCAGGTACTCCTTAAATCTTCACATTACAGAAACAATTTTGCATAATCAAGGGAATACCAACCCTAATAGCAAAATTATCATAAAAACTATTGCTAATTCAGACCAGTTTTAAACTCTATTCAATAGTTTTGGACATAATACAAAAATTATAGAAAGAACGCCAATTAATGATTGAAAATTATTATAACATTAACGTTATAGTTTAGAGCTTTTAATAGATCCCATGAATTTTAGGATCAATAGATTCAATACCAGGAAGTTCGTTCTTTCCTAATTTGTTTTTTCAAATTTCACTGTTGTTTATGGTCATGAGCCCAACCTACCATGGGTGAAGCAATAAGATTCCCTGCGTATCGTTATTGGGTTTAATTTAGTGGTAGTTTAAGTTCTTTAAATTGCTGTCGGAAAATGACAATTGAACAAGCGAACTAAGTTGTCTTTGCTTTGTGATTGGGCAGAGGTTACTATCGGTGTAGCAGTTCCAAAGGTTGCCCCGCAAGAAAACAAGTGGAAAGGAGCCGTATGGACCCCACCATGCTCGTGGTAACGTACTCTGGCGAGCACAACCACCCTTCGCCGGCTTCTAGAAACAGCAACAACCACCACCACCACAGCAAAAACACTGCCAATAAACCCGATACCAAACCCAAGGCAGAAGTCCTCGCGGACCCGGAACCCGATTTAGAGGAGAAGTTCGCGGATCTCTGCGAAGAGTCGTTGATCACGTTGGGTTGGTTCGGTGAAATGGAGGCAACGGCAACGACGTCGTCTGCTGTTCTGGAGAGTCCCATTTTCACGGGAGACGATGCTGACGTGGCGTCCATCTTTTTGCCAATGAGAGAAGAAGACGAATCGCTCTTCGCCGATCTGGGAGAGTTGCCGGAGTGCTCGGTCGTTTTCCGGCGAGGGGTGCTGGAGATGGAGGAGGAGCGCCGCCGGTGTGCAACGCCGTGGTGTGGGACCACAAGTTGACGCAGGAGCTGTTCCCGTTTGACACGTCTCTCGGCCAAGGCGGTTGCTCTTGTCTTGTGCGCCACATGATCCCAAAATTTTATATGTTTCTGAATTTCGGTTTTTTATTTTATTTTGGGTTTTGTTGTTCACCTTGATTTCAGCGCAGAAGAAAAAAAAAATGTAAGTGGATGAATAGATGAATAAAAAAAAAAAAAAGGTGTCGTTGGGGTTGGGTTCTGTCCCGACGTGCTTGTAATTAGCATTTAGCATCGGTTAGCCGTTCATACTTGGCAGAACATACTACTTACAGCTGGCGACACATCGTTTTGGTTTTAAGATATTTACGTGGGGCCCCCTTCGGCTGAAGTGTGTCAATGTCAACTTGGGCCGAAGTCCAACTCAACATTAGCATGGGCCACACACAAAATTAAACCCAGCCGAGCTCAACGATGAGATTCTGAAGTTTAACTCGATTTATGAGCTAGTCTGAGACACCGTCACAAAATTAACATAATGGTTAAAATACAAAGAATTTCTTTCAATTTTTGTTAATGTATACTTAATTTTCATATTCTTTGAAAGATAATGATATATTTCTTTAAATTTTTATGAATATTTAATTAATTCCTTCAATTATGCTGTTATCAAATTTTTAGTAGAGTAGTCATGGAATTACATGTATATATAAAATTTAAAAATTGGTACTCTTTAAAAAGAATTAAGGAATTATTGTTATTGCATACGCTGTTAAAAAGCCGAGAAATATTTTTATAGTATCCCTTACGCTAAAATCAAACAAGAGAGGAGTTTGACACAAGCTTTTGAAAGCGATTTTGACCTGAAGATAATGAACTAGTGCAGAACAGTCACAAAGCAGGACAACGGTGAGGGCTCATGTTCTGAGCAATTGCTAAGCACTCCAGGGGGACGCTAAGAGAGAGCTCAAGGGCTCTGCACTGAAGAGGTGCGATTGTATACATGTTTGGCAGAGGAAGCTAGACGGCAAGGTTTGAAGTGTCGACTGCCACATGGAGTGGCGTTACTTAGTTTGGCCGTGGTTGTGATGACCCACTCCACTTACTTCTCTTTCTCCTTCTCCGCGGCGTTTCACCCAAAGCTTGTAAAAAATTCAACACGAAATCGAAATATTTGATCCCCTCCTTCATAAGAACGTCACCTTTTCCTAACTATTTGTCTCTCTACTTTCTATCTCTACCCATTTGAAACAAAAACAAAATATCTCAAGCCAAATTACCAAGTATCCGATGGTGGTCGAAAAAGCAGCAAAAGCTAAAAAAAAAAAAATGCAACCTTGGGGCTAGTGCAAAACTTATGTTGATGGGGCTGTCAACCCAACTCAGAAAGTTGGTGCTTGCGGATGCATTTTTGCATGATGATGGAGGGAATTTTATTTCTGGCTTTGCCTACTCTATTGGTGAGTCGCTGAGTGCTTTGAATTAGAAGTAGAACTCAGGAATTTTTTGTGGCCAGCAGATGGCTTGGAGAAAGAAGTGTAGAGATCTTATTCAGTTGGAAAAAGTGTGTGAATTTTAAGTTTATAGTTTAAGATGTATTGTAAGAATAATTGTACTTAAGGATTATTCAACACCAAGGATTTATCGCTCGTTAATAAGAAGTGGTCCGTTAATGTTCAGCATGCCCACAAGAAAAATAATAGACCCGTTGACTTTATGGCTTCCCTTGGATTGACTCTAGCCAGACAATACCAAGGATATGGTTCCACCACTGTATCTCTCTCAGTTGTTTGGGGAAGATATTGCTAGAGTTGCCTTCCGTAGGTTGGTCCCATTTAGTGTTTTCTGCCTTTGTTTCGTTTTTTCTCTCATCCCGTATTAAAAAAAAAAAATTAAAACAAATGATGAGATAATGGTGGAAATGCAGAAAAATAATTTAAAATTTTAATAATACATGTATATGATATGTAACACTTTCACTTACAAGTATACAATTACATGAGTCTATTTGTGGTTATCTTGTTTATCTATGATCATAACAATATATAAACAATCCTCTTCCTCCATGCTTGTACGTAGAACAAAAATAATAGGTTTTCATTTATTTGTATTATTAAAATATTAAAAGTGATTGCAAAAATTGAACCATATACAGAAATAAATATAATATAATAAAAACACATTATAGATTTCTAATTTTTAAAGACACTAAAAAGGAGAGAAACAAAGATATTAACATTTTTACCTAAAAAAAAGCGTCACAGAAATTAAAACAGAAATATGCCATAGCTGATGTTCAAAAAGACAAGAAAAATGGAAAAAAAAAAATTGACTTTAGATGTTGAAATCTACAAACGCAAAGGCTCAAGAGTCAAGACTTAAAGATGCTTTCTCAAGGCACATTGAATCATCAAAAATGTGAAGTGACACAAAAATGTCATACCTTGGTAAAACTGAAAGAACCACCTTTGCAAGGCCCACTAGAAGAGTAGGGGTTTGATCATAAACCCCCAAGGTCCAGAAGGACCAGCCATGCCACGCCAATCACGCTTGTTGGTGAAGGTGAAGTGAAATGCTTACCTCCTCAAAATCTCGCTATGTTGTATGAAAGGAAAGGTGCAATTATAAACTTTGCAACAACCACCATAATTACTTTTGGATATGTTGCTAAATGATGATGATCGTAGCAAGAAACTTGAGCAGAATATTACATAATGTTTTATTTTACATCCCTCAACATCAAGATAAATAATTCTTTGAATGATGAGTTGACTCCTTACATATTTATAATGCATAGCCAAAATTACCATTTACAGAGACAGTTAAAAAAAACTAGATATATAACAATATAACAAAATCAAAGCGGAGTTAGCAAAGTAAACAAGGTGACTGTCAAACAGCACCCCATCGTGCAACTTCATGTATTTTAAGGAAGTGTCTACGTCCAGTAAATCATCACCAGCTCTTGAAGTTTGTCTTCTTTACCAACCGGTATTTTTGGATGCCCGAAGTTATCCTGGGTAGGCCCAAGTAGAATGGTCCAACACACTGGGACCAGAGATTTTGGAAAAGAGTGGCATCTTTGCTCTCCAATTTTCAAAATCAATTTCACTGTTTCTATAAATTATAATTTATGAAATATTTAAAAATTTTTATATTATTAACTTTATTAAATTTTACAAATTAAACTGAGATATTCAATATATCTAAAAGTAAATTACTATTTATAATAATTTAATAATTCACTTATTAGTAAAATTATTTTTTTCTTTCCAAATTGAGAGTTTTTGGCTGTAAATTTGTTAAGATTAAAACACAACATCATTATTTGAATTTTGTACAATATGTTCAATATAAAATTCAATTCACAGCAGGTAGTTTTAATGTTGCAGCTGCACTCAACTATTATTTTAAAATTTTCTCTTTCAAATTTAAATACATATAGACGTTGTTACTGCCCTAATAAAAAAAAAAATTCATTCAAACGTAGCTGTATTTGAATTTATCTAATTCTATTTAAGTTGAACTGAATTAATCAAAATTAGATTCAGTCACATAGTAATTTACGTAAAAATTATAAAATATCTGTGTTAATAATATTATTCTTAACATTATTGCTCCTAAAAATTATATAAAAAGGGACCAAATACAGTGCCCCGCGCAACTTTGAGGCCACAACTTAATCCAATAATATCATTGGTATAGGAGCAAGATTGTATATATTTACAAGCACAAAAAGTAGAATTGCTTATTTGGCACAATAAATTTATGTGAATGAGATTGTGTGTAAATTATAAAATATATGATTATAAAAACATCATTGCTATGTTGCATGATATCCTTGTTCGTAGTCCTACAATCTGTCGCTATATTTTTGGTGTGTTTGCTGACTTCGGTGTGGAATTTTTGGAACACTCATTGCAATTAGTAACGACAAAGCTGGAATCTTGTTCTTATTAGACTCTCATTCCCAACACAAATCAATGGGTTTTAGGTGTCAAGAAATAGAAATAAGGTTGAAAATATAATAGTATGGTAAAAAATTGAGGTAAAAATTCAAAAATACATCCTAGGGTCATTTGTTTAAATATGTGGTGGTGGTGCCCCGGAATGATTGGCCCCTCTCAACATTTACAGTTACACATGGTTCTGTGCTCACCAACTGGAATGGATAACCCAAAAGTAGGGCCAAACCAGAATAGAGTTGCAGTCTCATTTTGATAAATTGAACTGCAGCTAGCTTTGTTTAAAATTTTAAATTGAGCACTTAGACTGTTGACAATCAAACAAACCCCATATTAGAATCTCAAGTTATGCCTTTCACGACCTTCTTATGATTACATACAGCCATACACGTCCCTGTCACCCTTCCTACCTTTTTCACATTTGCCCCTCTTAACATTTGTCTCCTATTCAAATGCTGCATCATTCCCAGCCCGTGGCTTCATTATCTCACATCCACTATATTGGCTTATTATTGTCATTCAACGTTTCTAATGTCGGTCCCCGAAATGCTAGCGAACCCATCTTCTTCCCTTCAATCCTCTCCCCAAAGGGTTCAAGTTCAGCAGGTTTCTAAGTCTGTGTCTGATAGGCTGCTAGAGAAGTATTACGATGAGTCACAATTTGACTTTGATTATGAGCAAAGTGGATTATGGTCTCCTCCTGTTCGCAGGACAGTGTTCATGAGCTCGCAGGGAAAAATATTCAACGAGCAGAAGATGCTTGAAAGATTGAAAAGCATAACAGATGCGCCAAGCCATGGCAGGAAAAACAGAGTTCGTTTTAGTGTATGTATGAGGATACTCTATTTCCCCTGTTTTATTGATTTCGATTTCGATTTCGAGTGTTACGAGGTTATTCCCTTTTCTCTTTTAAGAGAATTTGTTGGGACACACACTATACCTTTCTACTTGTGCAGGTATTCTGTTGCTCTGGATTGAAGTAAATTTGAAGAGCGTAAAAGGTTCGGCAGCATTGCTGCAACATAGCAGCTGGATAGAATACAGAGTGACTGCAGAATCTCTGGAATGCAGCAGGCTTTTCTTTTCTTTTCTTTCAATCTAAAGTGGATGTAAATGCATAGAGAAACGCAAGTTATTAAGACACTCTGCGTACATTCTCTCCAAGGCTAGGAGGGCGAACCCAGAAAAATAATATCAATTGTTCATGGAAAAGGCATTCAATCTTTTCTCTTCTATACAATTCTTGGGCACCCTGAATTTGTGGGAAGGGCAAACGAAAATGCGGAACGAGAAGAAAGCTCAAAAAAACTAGAACAGGAATAGGAAATATACGTATGCTAGATAGTGAAAAACATGGCCAATTGACAAACTGGAAAGAAAAAAATTTTGGTATTCCCGCAATTCCCGTTTGGCTACTCTACCTTGTGGGATCTCAATAAAGTAAAAGATGAGAAGAAGATGCAAATGGCTCAATAATTGGCTTCTTTCAGATCTCTGAAATATATGTGATGCTTCATTCCAAGAGTGGAATTTGCAGGATCCACTGACCCCTGTAAATGGCTCACGAAATGGAGCAACACGTTTAACCTGCAACAGACAGACGAACATGATTACGCTTGAAATCCGAAAGGAGAGTGTCGGAAGTCAAATGCAGATCCATGCTCACAAGTCACAAGGGAAAAAAATAATCTAAAGAATCAGTAATTATTGATCCATAACAGATAACACGCAACTTGACCAATATAAAATTTATATATTCTTGTCATGTACGACCATGACAAAGCCGTAAAAAGCATTCGTGCGTTTGCCGGGAGTCGAACCCGGGTCTATTGCTTGGAAGGCAATTATCCTAACCGTTGGACTACAAACGCATCATGTCAATCAAACCCAGCATGTACAATATGGTGCCGTACATCTGTCATGGTCGTGGACAGAGCATAACAAACTCAAGAACGAATTTGAATGTCTTATGTTTCTTTTTTTTGACAAATTTTTTTTATCTCTCTGTTTTACATCTTCAAGCTAACGTGGGATTTTTGGCTTATTTCCTCTGGTGTATGAGCATGACTTTACTGCCAACGACAATAGATATTGTGAAGAGTTATAGAACCCGATAACGCAAACGACAATAGTCTGCCACGTTTCAGTCACCTTGTACTGCTAAACTAACCATACATTATTTCTGCATTTTTCTACTCTTAGTTACATCATATTTAAAGCCCAGAATAATTTAAACCACGTTTAATTACGCTTAATTCCATTAACAAATGCTAGATGTGGAATGAGTTGGATTTAATACAGAAAAGAAAGTATCCATTGATGTATAGGGAATTAGCATGAAAATGAATTGAATAAGACCGTTGAAAGAGTGCAATTTTGTTGAGAAAGAGTATTTCGCTGATGAAAATTATAATGCTATATGTATATAGAAAAGTCGTCTAAACAGTAACAATGTCAATTGCAAACAAGTCTTGAAAGGGGATATTTACACACACACACACTATTGTAATGGGCAGGTCATTTAAGGTTAACTTTTGTATTTAATCTTATACAATTATAGAAATTAAGAAAAATTATTTTACTAATGAAAATTCACAAAATCCTCATAAATATCAATGCGTCAACATAAGTGTTAGATGGAAGGAAGAAAAATTGATGCAAGTGTGAAGAAAGAGTTGCGGACATGTCCACATTTGTGAATTTTAATTTATAAAAATAATTTATCTCAAAAAATTATATATACACTAAAAGATTGCCCAAGATGCATATAATTTACACAGCACATTTGGTATAAAACATGTTCTATCAAATCTAATTCCATTATTTTTTTCAATTATTTTTTATAAAAACTGTATATAATTTAAATAATTAAGAAAATATTAAATTTTAGGTATGCAATGTTGTTAAATCACCTCCTCTGTTGCTGATTGTTTTGGTCTTGCGCTGCGTGATGACTCAAATCCCTTATCTAGCATTCTGTCTGTCAGACCAGGTCATGCTGATTCTTCACCTTTACGCCTTTGACTTTGTTTTCATGCTATCAGGGTTCGCTTCCGCGGCTTCCTTAGCTTATGGGCTCGGCTGTAGCCGCCACTTCTGCGCCTTCTCAAGTATTTCACCATCATTGTTTCGTCTCATGTATTCAAATATTATTTACGTTAAATTGAAAATGTAAATCATAATTCAGCTTATACCAGCTGACTCCATAGCCAAGCCTTAATCTGACGCAGAGATGAGCAGGCGCGCATTAATGAGAGTGGGATGTTTGACGGTGCCGAAACTTGAGGCTTGTGAAATTACCAAAAAGGGGTGGCCGGCAGCTCAGTTTGCCCTCACGTAACTCATCCCCCACGGGGCAAATCTTGGCTCTTTTGGTAATATGAAAATTAAACAACACATCACTCCCACTTTGACCCTCTTCTGTAACCGACACACCAATCCCATTACCATTCCCTCTTATCTAACACATTTTTTCAAACCCAAAATCTTCCTCTTGACTTAGCCAGCCACCCACGAAAACTTGATCCCCACGCTCTCTCTCTCTATTTTTTTTCTCTTATATATTAGAAGTCACTCCCATAATCTCATTCCCACTCAAACAAAACCTATTTCCTATTCTCTCAAACCTGGGTACTTTGCTGCAGCTTCCATGGCTCGCTTAGGAACTTTGCTGCTCGTTTTCACGGTTCTCTTTGCTTCACTCTGTTCATGTTCTGAAGG
The DNA here is from genome assembly GCA_037013595.1 of Dicorynia guianensis. Lineage (NCBI taxonomy): Eukaryota > Viridiplantae > Streptophyta > Magnoliopsida > Fabales > Fabaceae > Dicorynia > Dicorynia guianensis. The sequence continues at coordinate 9,816,152 of JASUAB010000011.1, forward strand.
CAGAAAACTCCTTCTGGGTGCAGACAAGAACACAGAGAAAATAAACCCATCTTCACGGGATAGTTTGTTTCTTAGTGCCCTTCCGAAGGGCACCGTGCCATCTTCTACACCAAGCAGGAGGGGGCATGCCACGGTGGTTGATGAGAAGCTCATTGCTCGGCACCTCATAAGCATTGATCGAGTTCTGCGATCTGTCCCCAGCCCTGGTGCTGGTCATTAATTAGCCTTTGTATTCTTCGTTTTTCTTGACAACACATTTTTTTATTGGTTCAATTTTGTGATATTCCTCAAATTCTTTTGTATTGGGGAGGAGATTAGGATAATTATAGGGAGTAGTTGAAGCTGTGTAAAGATTAGTATATATGTCTCTGTTTTTCTGTTTTTGGGACTATCTGCAATTCCCATTTAGATTATCGTTAGTGAGAAAACATTAGCAACACCTTTGTAATACTGCATCCTCAACTTCATTTAGGTCTGTGTAAGAAAAGTCTGCTATAATATTTTCATCAAACTTGTTAAGCTGGGATTTGGGACTTTCAAAGGCATGAGAGATAATCCCATTTCAAATTTAGCTCATTTTTTTCACATAGTGTATTCTCATATAATTCTCTAAACTAAGACGCAGTTGATTAAATGGCTATCTTCTCCTATTGTGAGATTTATTTAAGTAAAAAATTATGTGTGGGAACAGAATTTTCCTTTCATATTAGAAGTGCAGCAACTTGAGGATTGAAAAATGCTTGTCAAACAAGAAATCATTCATAACCTTCTCTACTTGCATAAGGCCATAATAATTATGACAAAGGGACGTCTCAAAGGGTAAGTACTAGCTATTCTAATTTGGAGACTAAAAATGTCAATATGGCAAAAATGAACTAATACTATTCAATAATCTAAATTTCTGATCAATTAGATATTCAAGGATAATAAAGCAATATTAGTATGTTGGTGCAAGTAAGTGGTACCCAGATTTAAGTAAAAATTGTACAATTGGCCCTTGGAACTTGTTCTCACGGTACGTGTACAAAAACTCACTTGAATTATATGGCTGTCATATCTATTTTTAGAAGGGAAGGTAGGTGAGTACTTGAATCTTTTAATGCAAAAGAGGAAAAGATGGCGTTGGATATGGCCCTGTAAAAAAGTATCGGTCTGCCACTTGCTTTGCAATTTAGCGAAACAAGAGCGCCAGAAAGACGGGAAAACGCGTCTAACATGTACTTTACAATATCCCCAACAGTGGTGCCCAACTCTGTTTCTAACTCTTCATCAAGTGTCTGTTAGGAAGGGATCACCGTCGCATGGCCTTGTTTTGAAGCTTCGGCCCCTCACTTCATCTTTTTATTAAGTGATGCCATTTATTTATATAATCTCTTTGTGGATTTAAAACTGTGATGTACTAATAGAGTTGAGTTCGATATACGAAACTTTTGACAGCATAGACAATTGGTGAGCATTTCGTGGGTGGAAGTTGGTGGGAGGATGCTTATTCATCTCGTTTTACAATATGCTTGTAACATTGTTCATGTAATTGTATTCAAGTCACTCCACTGAATCTTTCTGCTGTTAAATTTAGATACAGCCACATTGGCAATTTTTCAACAAATATCATGCAAAATAGCAGTATTTTGTTATATGTAATGGACTTTAGATTTCAGAGATAATGGAAAATTACCGGGCTGCCATTCATTCTCTATCAGCTGAAGTTACGTGCGTGAGTAAAAAATTGAGTTCTCCATGTGATCAAGACGTGTATTTGTCCGTGCACAGAATTTGCATGCTGGGGAGCAAGAAGGTCCATGCTTTCTTGCAATTCTTTAGTCTCTTTCAAGTCGTGGGTTTTAAAAGATGATTTAGTAAAAGATTTTCTTAATCTATGATCAATTAAAGTTACGTCTTTCGATAGTTTTCCTCTCACTTGTCGTACAAGGACCTTCTAATTTTGAAAAGTTTTCTGATTTTGATGACGTTACAGAAAACCAATGACTGCTTAGCACTATCTATTAGTAGGTTCAATATCTTTTTTTACTATCTTCTTTACTTGTTGTCCCTCTTCCTGAGTGTGGACAGGGATGCACCAAAAATTTTAAATAATAGAGATAATAAATATATAATATATTTTATATATCCACATAAAGTGTATAAAATATAATGTAACTAAATTTTATTATAAAATCTATACTTATGAGTGATAAAAAATAATTTTTTTTATTATTTAATCTTTATAATACATAATTTAAATTATTAAATTTATTAAATTTTTATATCTAAATAATAAAATTTAACTGATCTAAAAATACACATAATTACATGTGAATCTTTTATTAACTTGTAATTGTCAGAGGAGTATTTTGCGTTTTTATAAAAAAGAAGATAATAACAACACATATCTCATAAAATCCACAATTACACACATTTCCTATCGTACATACTATAGATTTGTGTTATACAATCCAACATGTTTAAATTATAATAATTTTCTACATTTTTTATATTTTAAAAATATTGTCTATTTTCTTATTTTAAAAAATGGCAACAGGAACATCTTCAAATGTTTAACGGGACAACAATTTAATATATTTAACATTAAAATTTTAAACAAGAGACAACCTATAGGTTTGCCCCAAAGTTATCCATATCCCACTTATGACTTGCCACAATGCAAGTAATGCTACTTACTCATGAGTTTGTTGCACAAGAATTACACAAACGTGATTAGAGATCCTGTACCTTAATACTATACTGTACAATCCTTATTTAGAGCAAAAACGTATAAATAGCATTATTCACACACTGCATCTGCTCTCCTAAAACGCTCCTACAGCTATTCAAAAGAAAGAGACAAGATGAACAGAGTGCCCAGAAACGGTTGGCTCACACTTACGGCGACCCGGCACGGAAGAGATTACAATAACTCAGATTCCTGAACCTGCAATTTGAATGTCTACAGCAGAGTCACATAACAATTTGAAGTGAAAATTGTTCTTCATTATTACGAGCCCACATTGTGTCAGCACAAGGCATGGACAATGGGAAGCGATGCTTGTGGATTAGAAAGGGTTAACATTACAATGGTGCTGAGACCATTTTCGTCAATACAACTTGATGATCATGTCATATCAAAGAAAGTGTGAAACAAGGAATTATAAGGTGATTGGCTATTGCCCACAAGTTGAAAACCAAAGTTGGCTGCTTTTAAACCAACACAAGGGCTCCACAAAACCGCCACTCGTTTGGAAAATGTTGAACACAATGGAATTGTGGAGAATGTGTTCCCAGGTGTGTCGACCCAAAACAATAGAATTCAATGACATAATTGGACTAACAACCTACAAATTTCCAAAAAGCTATCTAATGGACCAAACAAGGGAAAGGGAAATAAAGATTGTAAGAGATGAATACTTCGTTGGTATCAGTTATGAAAAGGATTGAGTGTTAGTTTATAAGTATGAGTAAAAATCTTGCTTTTTAAGCTAGTTTTTGAGGTAAAAGTCCAAAACACACTAAACAAATATGTAAAAGATAACACCTATATCTCATCAATCAACGATGCCTGCAGATTTTATACACATACATATATATTTATATTTATATACTTTGTCGTCTATATTAATCTATACAAATAATAAAGTTGGGTTGGTCATGAAATACTGCCTCCTGCCATGCTCTTATTTTTTTTTTTTTTTTTTGGGTCTAAATTACAGCCACATGTGAGGCCTGTACAGGAGTTACACATATATATAAACCCTATATATAGTTTGTACACATTTTCACTCTTCTTTCTTTTTCTTTTTTCAAATTTTTTTCATACATATAAAGAGCATACACTGTTCAAATATATACGTAACATTTCCACAATATATATGGAAAATTAAATAGTTTTTAACCTTACCTTTTTAAAAAAGACAATATATATGGAAAATTAAATAGTTTTTAACCTTACCTTTTTTTAAAAAAAAAATTGTGTTACAGGGGACACAGAAAAGCAACAAATTATAGTAGGAAGACTTGATGTGAAGAATGAATAAACAGGAAGTTCTGAAATGGTTAATTATAATTAATGAGAGAAGTCAATTAAGGTGGTTGAATAAAGATGGACGTGTCTCGAATGCAATACGAGAAGCTGGATCACATTTTCCCGTGTGTTTCCGTGAAACCAGAGAAACCCTGGCGTCGGAACGCATCGTCTTTCACAAACGGTCATGTTTCGCAGGAATGACAGTGTCACGTTTCTGCATCCCATGTCATCGTGCACTGACAAGGCCAAATTTTCATTACCCTGCACAAGGGTGTTACGTTTTCGCTTTACCAAACACTGAATATGGTATAAATCATTTATAAAGTTGCAGTGTTTAGTGATCACCCAAATTCGAAACAATTCGTCTTTTTATTCAAATCTAGTTAATACAAAATCCACAAGACTAACTTTTACAATCTTGTAAATCTTGATCAAATCAGGCAGAATGAGGGTGGTGGGAATGAGATTAGAATGGGTTGAATTTTCTCAACAATAGATAATGACATCTATTTCATTTGAATTTTTCTTTCATATACATTATTTTAGAGATATAAAATAAAAGTCATTAATTTTGGATCTCCAATTACTTAAACTTTTGGAATGAATGATTTTAGTAAACTTAAATAAGTTCATGAAGAAGTGTATTAAAAATATAAAATAAATACTATTCTTGAGTTTACAACTAATAGCAAATACCATATACATAACAAAAAAATAGAGTATAAATAAAGAAGCAAAGTAATCGAACATTTTTTACTGCTTAGAATCGCCAATTTCACCAGCTCAAGAAAATTGATGGTTTTGCTGTCTCTGTGCAATCAAGGTCTGGTATCTAGGAGACTAGTCATTATGCATATTTTTTTCATATCTAGGGAATCCTCTTTTTTTCCTTCATATATTTGTCTTCTTTAGTACAAGAAATCAAATTTACGGATTCAAATTGGAAATTAATAGAACCATGAAGTGGCATACCTGCATCCTTCGAAGTTAAAATATGCAACCACAGTGATCTTTCCTTTAACTTTCTTCTTTTATTCTTTTTCCTCCCTTTCTTTAATTCTCTGCTGGGTTCCCCCACGACCTTGTGTTACAGGTTGAGATAAGTAAGTTTATAAGAAAATGACGACTTAATTATGAATTCTTAGTATTTGCATTCTTGAGTTAGATGTTTACCTTTCGTACTCGGACATACAAACATATATGAATGACAGATCTGCGTAAAAGGTTTTATCAAATTTGGTAAGTTACCAATTTGTGTCATTTCTTTCTTTTAAGTAATAGGAGAAGTGGTAAACTACTTAATATGAATGAAAGATCCAGAATTAAAACTTAGAATAATTTGTCGTTCGTGATTTTGTACAAAGCTTTCACTTTTCATAAAAAGCATGGAAACAGTAAATAGCCTTGCATCTTTTATGTTGGTAGCCTATGCCTAGCTTGCACACACACTGCATGCAATACCACAAACAGCGCAACTCAGCCACCAACTTGACCATATTTTATCATTTGATTACAGTTTAATTAGGTATATATATAATGTGTTCATACATATTTGTTGATCAGTCTCGATATTGTGACACTGCCACACTAAAGTCGGTCACATGCTTATCCTTTACTTGACAAAATGGCAAAGCAAGAAACAGGAAAAAGGGTTTCAGCCAATTGAACCCCTTTTCCCCAAAAGCTTTCTTCTTTTCTTCCTTTTTTGGGGAGCTGCCAAAGTTATTCTCGAATCTCAATGTTAATGTATCGCAAAGTACAAACCTAGTGTCGCTTGTGTATATAGAATACCCCCAAGTGATACTCCGCGTAAATCGAAGAGCTCCCTTTGTAGCTGTTTACAGTTACGTACACCAACTTCCATATGCTATGGCTACCTTAAGGGCTAAACTTTCCTTTCTTTCTTCTCTCGTAATTTTGCTGATACTGATGGCTGTAAGAGTTTCTGCAATTCGGTCATGTTTCCTGTCTTTGGGACCTGTAGACCATGAAGGCAGAGGAGCTTCTAAGATGCTGATGGCGGAGAGGACCCCAGAACTAAAATCAAGTGAGGTAGGTTTATATGTCCTTGCAAAGAGAGGTGTCCCCCCTTCAGGTCCAACCCATAAAGGCCATGACGCACCCCATTTTGCTGCTCATGGTTTCAACCAAAGGAGCCCTTAAATTTCATTGGACTTCTAGCAAGCCCTGGAATTCGCACTGCCCTCTTCTTTTCATCACACTATACTCTGCTATTTTCTTTTTTTGGTGAAAACTTTTGCTTTTGTTTTATCCGCATGTATACAAAAGTCCAAATCAAAAAGGGGTTATGAATTTTAATTCGACGACTTACCAATACGGTGTTTCTCGTTACTTGTAACTTTCATTTAAATATCTTATAATAAAGTTGAATTGGCTTTTTTTTTTGGTTAAATTTAATAGTGGTCAAGTAGCAATAAATTTGGGGATTAGAGCAACACCTTATAATTGATGGTATTAATATTGGGATCTTAACTGCTTGTTCTTAGTTATTTAATATACAAATTGAATGTGCAGCATTTGTAGAGAAAAATCCATTATTATTATTATTATTATCATCATCTTCTATTTACTAGGTTGATCAGCCCGGAGGCAAAGGCTTTGATGGAGAATTAATTGTGTGGGATAAGCCAACTGATCCGTGATAACTAAACCTAAACTATTCTTTTGGAAAAGGGTTTGAGCAGGGGCAGTGACTCAAGCTGGTGTTCTACCTACCCAATTGAAATCTCGAATTGTTGATGTACTGAGCCCAAAGCAAAAAATAAGATGGAGATATCCGTCGGCCTGATCGGTTATCTTCATCAAACAACCTGAAAAAAATAAATTGACAAAATATATTTAAATGATGTTGGAACCACTCCAGGCGTGGCCTATTAGCTCAGTTGGTTAGAGCGTCGTGCTAATAACGCGAAGGTCGCAGGTTCGAGACCTGCATGGGCCACGAGATCTTTCCATTTCCCATTTTCTCCAGCGTCGTGTGGTGCCAAAACTGTACATCACTGCCACCAATATTTATTCATTGTTTGGTAAATTTTTGTGTTGGACTATTCAATGCAACTTGCAAATGACAATAGCAGAGATGAGCGTTGCACTGCTGCAAGCCTACAACATATCTCACTTTTAGATTCTGCGATGCGTCAGCTGTAATTTTATGGTGCTAATTGCTCTACTTGGATCTCTTAGCCCCAATTATCACCTTCAAATCATCAAACTCTTTCAACTCTAGCCCTTGGACCACTGCCATTGCCTCCTACCATCTGTTTTTGACTTCATTTTCTATAATCCTACATCAATAATAAGTAGGCCAGGAAAAACCATGATACTCTGCCAAACAAAACAAGCAAGCTTGGGATTGGAAATGGAGAGGGGATGTTCCATTTATCATAATTTATAAAATATAAAAGCGTAGAGAGTGAAGGCATTGAAGTTGCCAGAGCAGCTCAGCTCGCATTTTGGTCTCATAAGATGCTTATCATGCTGAAGTGGGCAGAGCCAAGTACCAAATATTCAATTCCCCAGCATACAACTCATCAACCGACAAAGTTGAGCTCATCAGAGTATGCTGAAATTAATGTGCATGAATGATTTGTTTAACATCATGATCCGATTGAACAAGCAAATGTCAAGCTCGTCTCATTTAAAAATCTCATCTCCCTTATGTCTCCCCATGTGTTTGTTTTAGGATTTTAACAACTTGACACTTCTTCTAGAATTTGCTTTCATTTTTTTAATACAAAGGTACAGCAATACAAGGAGAGAAGCTAACCTGTATACATACCTCAAAATCAGATTATGCCATCAATAAAACGAAATCAAAGAGATTTTTGTTGTTCCCGGCCCTTAGAAAAGGTATTGTCAAAGAGTTGAGCTTTTCTAAAAGATAGGCAATGGCGTGAATTTATAAGCTGTTCAGTACTTGGTTGCTGGACTTGGCCGAAAGGGGTTGGCATTAGGAGTACAGATCAAGCTAGGAATAAACTAGTCCTATCCAAATTAAGAAAAATTGTAATTCAGTCCCTTTTTGAAATAAAAGGAAATGATCATAAACATTGGTAATGGTAGAGAATTTGATTTTAAGGTTTATTATTTAAATAAATTAAATTTTATTAAATAATTTTTAAAAATTTTTAAATCATTAAATTAATTAAACCCATAAATTAAATTGTGTGATTCATAATCTTACATAAAATGTTTGTTTTACATTTTTTCACGGAACAAACCTTTTGTTTAATTTTGGGATGCTCAATGAGATCAACCGTTAAAATGTTCTGTCAACAGTTATGGCTGAAAATTATTGACTGCGCTTAGTAACAAGTGGCTATGCAGATTGAAGACAGACAGTAGCTAAAGGTTATCCTGGTTCTGTCATGATGCCTAGCAATCCCGTGAACCAGAGTAGAACCTCCAAGTTCTGCCTATCATTGAGTAAACCGGAAAGAATATCGCATTTCCAACATACGTGACAAAAGAGGTTAGAGATTGGAAATGGAGCTGCTGTTTGTCTAGGTAAGGCACAATCAAACATCCGCATTCCAGGCATGCTGCCACATTATCTTTTGCTAATTTGGCTCTAATTCACTTACAAAGATAAGGATGACTCATTGAAAAGTTGCATAAAACCAAATATTTTAAATGGGTTTGTTGAACTTGCCAAGCACATGACCTGTCAAATGACTGGAATCTTTGGCTAGTTGCAGATTGAGAATTTAACTAAACTAACATTCAGAGCTTCTCTCGGCTAATTGACCCTAAAGTCTGATCATGCTCTCCCCCACCACTCTCACCCAGGCCAATTTTGCTTGCCTGTGGCGCCACTATACACCCTTTGGTCACTATCTAAATATAGCACCAAATTAGCCAAATTTAAGAACAAAATCTCATATTAGAAGACCATTGAACTCAATTTTTATGTAGTTTGAATCTAAACATTTATGAAACTTGTCTCGTGTGAGTAACTTTTCTCTTACAATCAATCACACAAATTACTAACGAAAAGATAGCCTTCATCGCGTAGACTACAATGTCCCATTATACAAGACAAATTATAGTTGATATTGGTCGTAGGAGAGGGAAAGAGGCAAAGAAGTTAAGTGGTTTCTTGACTTCATGACATTCTTTCTGCCTCTTTTTTCTTTGCAACATTGTTTCTCTCATCTATAATATAATATTAAACAATAATGCGATGAAGTATTATTTATGAGATTTCTCAGTTTAATTCTTTTTCAATATATGTTCTCAATAAAATTAATGCCATTTTGTCAGTTTCAAATTGATGCAAATTAAGAGATTGTGTGTATATTACTATAATTTTGAATGCCTGAGCGCGTTACAAAGCGCGTGAGCATCTCCAAAGTGTACAACCAGATCAGCAACTCGCCGGAGAACCCACCGGAGTCAGGTAAACCTGACTTTGTATGACGGTTTTACCTATCTTGAAACCAGGAACTACCGTAAAACTCACCTGAAGCTCGGCGGAATCGAACTCTGTAACTTCCCCTAACGGAGAAACTGATTCCTCTCTGACACATTCCATGTACACCTCTGAGAATCTAGTGTTTTTCTTGACCTGAAAAAGGGTGATATCTTCATCAAATGACATCGCCAAACAATGCAGAGCCCACACACGCTTAGCCATCTCTGCAAAAGCTATGAAGAAAGCAGAATCTGGGAAACCCCCAGAATTGACCAGCTTTCTTTGGTTCAAATTGCCAAACAAGGAGCACTCCATTTTGGCATGAACCAGTTGAAGATACTTGGATTTTAAGAATTTGGCAAAGGGCGAGTTTGGGTTGTAGGTGAGATACTGTTTTGGGTTCAAAGATGTGAGCTTTTTGAATTTTTCAAAATACAGAGTTTGGTTTTGGCTGTGGAGGTGGTGTTTCTCAAGTGGCTCGCTTGCCACCAAGAAGTTCGGGTAATTGAAGCCTTCAAACATTGTTATGCAAACGAATGACTCAAATGCAAAACAACGATTACTTGGTTTGGCAAAAACTGCATCTGGGTGGATGAATTTGATAGCTGCTTCAAGATCCCAATGAGCAGATTCCATTTCTCTGATCATCATCTTCACAAAGCTCCTGATTGATCTTAAAGCATGGTGAAGAAACTGAAGGAAATGGACTGGATTCAACACTGACAGTTGAAGACTATCGAACATTGACAAAGACCCACTTGAATATAACTTCTTTTCCAGTGATTTATTAAAGCCAATGCACTCATCAAGCTGTTTCTTGAGTAAAGAAATGTCTAAGTCCTTGAGTTCTACCTCTGTTTCAAGCTTTTTGATTGTTATTTCGTAAGTCTTCATTAGGCTCTGCTGTTCTTGAATCTCTGCGAGCATGAAAGTCACTTGGGGTGAAAGATCAAGCTCTTTCTTCAAGAAGCTACGCTTCAACTCTGAAATAGCTCTCAGCTCGTCCACCACTGCCTGATCAGCTGCTTGAATGGCCTCGTTATTGTAAGGATGCTGAGCCATTTGGAGCTCCGCATAAGCTGCTTTAATGGTAGTGACACCAGCAAAGAGCCTTGCAATTAGGGCCTCCATGACTGCTCTGTTTCGTCCTTTAATTTTATCGTGCTTGGCATTGGCTGGATGGGCTTTGATATGAACAGTGAACGGATCCTCCTTGACTTTATTTTGCCCCGTGAGCATGCAAATGCCATTGTTTGAAGCAATTTTCGCTGCAGTTCTGAGGCTAATAACCTTCTGGAATGTCTTCGCCAATTTCCTGCTCCTATTGTTGATTGCTGACTTGGGCTTGATGGTTTCCATCTCAATAACAAGATTTGTTTGGAGCATAAGAATTTTGAGGGGAAAATCTCTCAGAGAAATCACAGAGAATTCAAGTACGAGAAGATATCTGGACTTGGGAGAGAAACTGTTTGCAGCAAGGAAATTTTGGTTGTAAAAGCAGGCACAAATCTCTGACTATTATACACTGTCAGAGCGGAGCGCAAGATTGGGACTAGTGCTATTATATAACATAAATTAAATCGAATTAAGGGGAAAGCGATTGAGCAAGTGTTTTAAAGCGCGGGAAAGAAAAAAAAATGGTATAGTTTTCCTGCTTTCTGGTGATAATAATAAGTACTTGCAGCAGATGAACTTCTGCTTAGGAAGTATTGCAGAAACAGGTAAGATTGTTTTTAATAAATTTTATTTTATATATACAATTTAAATTGAATATGGGCAGAGATTTAATTATTTATTAATTATATTAATTTTTTTTCATTTAAGGAATAATATACTTGTAGTGCTTCCCAGAGGGATGATAAACCGTGGACCCTGCTGTCTTATGGCTATGATCTAATTCTGGACCCCACCAACATGTTCATTAGCTTGCCTCGAACTCTTTGTTGACTGTTGGAGAACATGACGAAGATGAGGGTTCAAGAATCCATAAAAATGTTGTTTGTTTATTAGTAAACTAGAAGATTATGGAAAGTTTAAAATACATTTAATCATGCAAAGCAATAAAAAGGCAAGCTCTTTTAGAGTAATTAATGATGTAATATAGGAACGTTAAAATTAGTACCCCGTATTTGAATTTGAATTTTATCAGTGTTTTTGATCACAACGGAAGCTTGAATTATTCTGACTGGATTATTTTAAGCATGAATTCCTGTAGGTCGGAAATGGAACATAACTGCAATTTCAATGTAATTTAATCTTGTCTTTAATATTTATTAATTTTGATAACTTTTTATTTATTTTTATATTATATTTAAATATGATCTATATATATATATTTTACTAACTTATTTTTTTTTTAATTTTATATTAACCCCTCATTTATTGTATTTTTTGCCTTTAGATCACAATAAAAAAAAAATGGGAATCCCTCAATCGATGTCGCAGATTCAGATTGGCTCCAAAACATGAAGAAGATGTAGCCGAAAGAACGATAGTGACTGAGACATGGCCCAAGGTCTTAAACATTGTGCTTGTGCTGATGTGGGACAACATTGTCAACCAGGGACACTAAATATAGTTTTTTGAATGTACCGAAAAAAATGTATAGTTTATTGAAAACGAGCTCTGATTATGCTCCATAAAACCAGGAGGTTTCAAAACCTTGTCTACAGATATTGAGAATGACCCCTAGCCCCGTTGTAGCTGAATATGTTGTTGCATTTCTAAATGCTAGTTTGATTGTTTAGTTTTGTGATAAAGGTATAGCTTTAGCTTCTAAGAAAACCAGGCAAGCCTCTACTCTAATTAATGCTTTTCTCTTGTAATTACCATCTCTTTTGTCTTTTGCAGTTTATGATCTTAGTCACGTCCGACATCCAAATGATCACACTGCATCAGTCTAAAACAGCGTAAAAAATATGGCATCCTATTAGAAAATGAAGATGCTTCATTAAGGTTTGTGTTCCACTTATATTGTTTGTTGGGACCCATAAAATCCATATTTTGCTCTAATGGATGTGGCTATGTGGGAGCAAAATAATGTGATTAGTTAGGGCTGCATAGTGAGTAATTATATTATTGGTTGCTCCTTGGGTATACAACTTGGGAGAGAAAACATCATTTGTCTTAGGTTCAACCCTATCTCTGATCTTTCCTGGCATGCTTCTTTACATTTGATTATGAATTCAATGTCGATTCTTCAACTGTTGCAGCAGCTCTCTACTTAGTTTTTATTTTTCTTTTCAGCTACCATTACATAATTTGCATGAGCAGTAAAAAAAACTGCATATTCTTGACAATGTAAACAGAAAAATTTCCCCCTTTTTTTTCGTTTCTCTGTTAGGCGTCTGTGCCAAGAAATTGATTGCAGTTGAATTGAATATGAAGTATAGAAATTATTTGGCGTAGTAAATAATTTCGCAAATGGGAAGCAAGTTGGGAAAATATCATTGACTCAACTATTATTGTGTTGAGGACTCTTGTCCCCCCCCCCCCTTAAGTTTCTCTCTCTCATATACACGGTTCAATTAGGGAGAAGCTATTTCCATGTTTTGGGTGGCTATATTGAAACTATAGACAGAGAGAAAGAGGCAGTGCAGATGAAAGGCATCTTTGTATCATAACTCGTTCAAATAAGAGAGGATGGCATTTTCCTCAGTGGAGCTACATCCAGTGCAATGATTCCTCAACAGTCAGACTTTTGGATAACCTTATTCTTCAATAATTCCTTAAAATGATGCAACTTTTTCTTCGATATTTTATAGTCTGCAAGTCTTTGATTTTTCTCACGCCCCCAAAAATTTTCAACCCTGCCATGACCTTGGAAAAAAAACTTTATGCTCCCAAAATTATGCCAAAATTTTTGCTATGTATCTATTTTTTAAGTTAAATTTTATCAAATATTTATTTAAAAATGTAAATTATTTAATTTATTAAATATTACAAATTAAATTAAAAAATTCAATAATTCATTACCTACTTTATGATAGTTCGATAGTCTCATCTTTATTCAACTGAGAAATGTCACCAACAATAGTATCCTTACCATACGATCTTGCTTCCTGCAACCACACCAAAAGCCCCAACACCTATTGTCCCAGAATTAAGGTGCGTACCTGTAATTGAAACCTCTGAGGACCAAAGATAGAACAGCAAACTTGTGCGAGTTTACTTACCATTTCCACTCTGGTTTTGCACTCCACAGTCCACCCCACTAATTCGTACGTTGAGCTTTCTTCGTTTGTCTTTGTAGATGTCAGCCCTGGCAAAAGCACAAGGTCTAATCCGAAGGATATGGAATCTAACAGCTATGATGGGAAAATGGGTACATCGGATTAAGGTTAGGGCCCCTTGGCTCTCTGGCAGGGTGTCATTTCAAGAGGCAGCAAAGCTGAAGGCATTTAAATACAAAAGTTTCACTAACAATTCAAATAACACACAACTTTTTATATTCTTTTTCTATTTATTTTTTTCTCTAAATAAAATCTATCTCGGTCCACCCATGTTAAAACAGCATTTTCCAAATACAACCGTGCCGCTATAATACAGCTGTATAATATATTATTACGTGGGTTTAAATTTTTTTAGTTTCAATAATTCTTTTTACTATTTTTCTCACTGTATTTTTCTTTTTTTTTTTCCGCTCATTTACGTCCCTTGCCGTAAATATCCTACCACACGTTGTATCGGCACTATGCCCCCATAAGAGTCAATGAAATGCACTGCAACTCTAAACCAATTAAGGAGTAATATATGACTACATATATATTAATTGAGTCTCCCTGAAAATAATTCTGACTTTGCCCGTGAATGAAATGGAGATTACAAACACCCGCAGAAATTATTTTTTTATATTCTCTGAAAATTTTAAGTGAATTTAGTTATTGTGAAAAGCTATCATTTGTGTAAATATTTAAGTAATGTATGAAAAATCATATGTACATCGTATAACTGGAAAAAGAATCCTAAGCAAGTTACGTAAGCTACACGAACATTGGAATCAAATTAAGGTTTAGCCCTCTGTCATAAAGTACAAACAATCATTACAAAGTACAAGAATAAATCATCAACGTAGAAAAGAGCAAAAATAGCATTCTCTCCCACCTTTAGTTTTTAAGAATGGCAAGTGAAAATTGTTCTGGTGGACCTGAAATGTTGAACATAACACAAATTTTATTAGCAGTGGAAGGAATCGTAGTTGGAAATTCCATGTCTGAAAACGGTTTTAAATCAGAACCTCGGGATTTCAGCAAGATAAACAGAAAGTCAGAACCCTAGGAGCTGCGAAATTTCCTAAAAGAATCACTTGGACGCTCTTAATCTCAGCAGCTGTTTATCGCATTCTGATTTGTCTTAAGTTCATTAAAACTTTATCTTTTGTTTATTAAAGCGGAATCTTCACAACACAATGTCACCCAAATTAGTGTTCACAGCAGGGGCTACAACTTCAGTCAGATTAGTTGAATAGTAAGAAATGGTGGCCAACAGAAAATGCATGTTTACAATTCCTGAAGTTGGCGTCAACATCAAAATCCTGGAAAGACCATATTTGATTTTCCTAGGCGGGCACGAGAAATATGAAACAGAAGTTGTAAACATCAACATTTCTAGCAACAATTCTAAGAAAGTAGTAAACGAGAAAACTAAAAAAGAACTACAACCCGCTGCACATTCTATCCCAAATTTCAGTCTAACTATGTTCTTCCAATTTCTTTTTTCCATTTGCACTTCTGCAGTGTCTGCTGCCGCAGCCACCATGACAAGGCTTGTTCCTACTAGCTATTTTTCAGATAATTCAACAGAATAGAGCCTGAAAACCAAAGAAGCCAAGTTCACAGGCTCTCTCCTTCTCAAATGTTTCTAAGTTTTGATATATGATGGTAACGGCAAGCAAGACCCTGAGCCAATTGCACCTATAGAGTCTGCCAGCACCGTTAATGCACCTATGCACATTCCACCAAAGGCAGCTGCAGTAGGAATATAACGATTCAGTTCCTTCTGCTAGTATGAGTCTCTAAGTCCAGGTATCACCATTTGTTGCTCCTACATAACGGGAGAGGTCAAGCAATTAAACATCTGACAAGTGATAAGGAAAAAACATGCTAATGCTCAACATAATAAAAACATAACGATACATATGGACCCAGAATCTTGAAAACCAAAACTCTGTCAAATTACCTTAAGCTGCTTAGCCACATTTCGAGCAGAGAAACTTCAATCCAAGTTTTTGAAAACAGGGCACAAGCTTCCAACATAAACACAGTATAGAACAGAGCATGGAAGGGATTAGCTGCCATATCTGCCAAGCTGCAAAGCACTCACAAGTCACAACAATGAAATCTTGAACAACTTATAGATAAGCAAAAGAAACAAACATGTATTACCTTGCTGATGCTGTGACATAATAAGCAAGACCACCAACAGGAAAAGACTGGCCTGAATATTCAGTCTCCTTCCACTTTCCCAAGAGGTTTACTAAGAAGTTTCCACTGTACTTCCTGTATAGCAAATGTAAAGAAACAAATATTATTTAATAAATGACATATCTAGGCTCAAGCAAAACTTATAGCCTTATGCTGCTATGCATGCAATATAAGAATTTAACTGGGAGACGGAATCAAGATTGGAAACAAGGGCGGATTGCAGAATGATTGGCATGTTGGAGGTATAAAAAAACTTAATTGGATAGGAGCCTTGTTGCCCACAGGCCATTCTTCGATCTCACAGGCAAAACTACACGAAAACCTTGGAAGTGGATGACAATAAGGAAAATCAAGACTGTAGCAAGTAAATTAGTATCGTTTGGAAGATTCTGCCGATAGAAAGCCTTACGAAGAGCACGAACATTGTCTGATCTAGTAATCAGAAAATGGAACAGTGCAATAACAGCACCTTCAAATTCAGCTCCCCTACCACCGTTGATTGTTGGGAGGAAAAAACCTTTCCAAATGATATTTTCACTACACTAAAAATTAATAAATATTATTAAAAGATAATTATATAAAATAAACATATTACAATACAGAAGACCTCTTTCTCGACAGATATTTGTAGCTATGAAAAGTGAGATTCCAGAACCCAAACCATATCCTTTTTGAAGAAGTTTATCAAGGCATATAACAATTATGCCAGCAAAGCAGAGTTGTACCATTATAAGAATGGCATTCCCAACTCCTAGTTGACCAACACTGTCATAGATCTCGGACAATGCATATGCAACAGCTTCACCGATAGCTATCAGGATTCCCAACAACTTCTGAGCCCCATTTCTGCAAAAAAGAATTAAGAAATGTTTCATATTAAATGCAACAAACAGATGAAAATAAAAGGGCACTAACCAATCAGCAAGAGCTCCAAGACAAAAAGATACAAATTACAAACAAAATTGGCACCAACCACAGTGCTGATGTACATATCGCCCACTCAATTTTCCATGCTCTTTTATTGTTCCTCCCTCACCCAAAAACAAACGAAGATATTTAAAAAAAAATAAACATTACAGACAAAAATTAGAAACGATCATAAACAAGTGATCTCTTGTCCACTTATGATACAGTTGCTGATACAAACAATTTACAGATAAAAGGGGTCAAAATTTGAAACAAGTAACAACAACTTAACAAAATAATTAACACTAAATTAAAAAACAATAGAAAATAATGACAACAGAGCATGATCTTCTCGCACACGTTGTCCACTTCAATGATTTTTGGCCCCGTCAAGAGTTGCATCACCAGTACGCAGGTAGATGCCAAGCTCCATAACAGTCCCACCGTTTGATGCAAGAATGACCCGCAAACAATAACATGGATCAGCACTCGTAGTAGAGTGCTTTCCATAAAGTGGCAGCTGACTGCAGACAAGAAAGATGAAGACAGAGATGACTGTGTATATAACCTTCTCCCTGAAAGGAACCTTCTTGTCAGCAGTCAGAACTTCTGGTAGAAACGATAGAAATGGTCCAACCAAATGCAGACCTCTAAAGCCTCCTCCCATTTGGACTAGTCAAAATCAGTTTGCTCCTACTTAAATTATCTGCAAAAGATTTCACATATTTCATAATAAATGAATTTATTAGAAGTCAAAGAAAATCTACAGGGTATCAGACATACTGTAACTTCACTGGGCCTAACATATCAAAATTTAATTCATAATTGTAATTGTAATTCATCAAATATTAGTACGTATAAAAAAGTTTGATTCTAATCATTAAGTAAACCTAAATCAAGCTAGAGAAATATATTCCTCAACTCTCATTATCCAAAATATATTCCAACTTCTCACAAATATATACATCCATTTTTGATAAGGCAAAATTATGAAAATTCACATCCGCACTTCATAAGGAACGAATAAAAATATAAACTTACACAGCAGCCCAGCCATGGGAAGCATATATTTCGCAAAATAGCAACTACTTCCTTTGAAACAAGCAAATAGAGACACATAGGAAAGAATGCATTTATTTCACATGGATAAGTCATCACCGACTCCCGGGGATTTGCTGATCAAAATCTATTACTTATATCACTAGTACTGCCTGAATCTAAATTCTTCACATTCGTTCCCAAAACTACTCAAACAGAAACTTCTGTCCCAATTTTAAAACTTCTTCCAGTCCATATTTCAACCCAAGTAACCGTGGCCTCTAATTGAAAATCGCAATCAAAAGCAAACTCACAGGAGAATGGTTTTGAACGTCGCCTAATAGCAACTCCCAAAGGACAAAACAGTCAAGCCCAGCATCAAAAATATACGCGCATCATTGGATACGATATCCGTTAAAATAAAATATCAACCAAGAAACATTTTAGCAATATTAGTCTCAGCATAAGAAGAAAAAAAATCTGACTATGATACTCTTCTCTATCGAAGCTCCATCACCCACGCCCCATGTTTAGAGATGAAGCTACAAACCAGCAATCAGCATTTTTATCTGCTGTACTACAATACTGTGGATTCAATAGTTGTTTTCTCCTTGCAGTCTAAGATTTTCAAACCTAAACTGATTATAATTTTCAAAGTGATGAATCAAAAGTGAAAGTAACGGAGCTTACGATCTGAAATATGGGAAATCAGTGTCGTGGATCCAACAAGGTGAGATCGAAACCCAAGGGGTATACTCAGGCACGCACGCATACGAAGTGGCCGCTATCAATCACTGAGGCGCATCCACATCGAAGGGAATGGAAACCATAGTGTGAGAGACACAATGGATGACAGTTCGTATCTGAGGTGGTTGACGTGGGAGGATCGTTAGGCTGCAGCGCTACAATTTAGAGAGGAGTACCCATTTTTCACTCTAAGCCTAAGCTAAAATTATTGTTTATTCTTTATTTTTAAAAAAATAAAAAATATAAGAAACGAAAAAAAAAAAAAAAAGCAACGTAAGTATTATCCTTTTCACTTGATCTTGATCGAGTAATTTTCATGTTTTTTTTTAATGAAATTTTGATTTTTTATCTAAAATTTTAAATTATAAATTTATTTTTTATCTTAATTTTCTCTCTAAATTTTATTCTCATCCTTTTTCTTTCTACAATGCCTAACTTTTTTCCAAAAAGTTAAATAATCTCTATCCCATCTCCTTGGGCTTGAAAATGAATTAGCAATCGGTTTAATTAAATTTGGTTTAATTCGTATTTGATGTGTGGTAAATTTTTTTTAGTTTAAGCTCAACTCATATACAGCTGATGAATAACTCAATTTGGTAGATCAAATGCATTAGCGGTGAAAGCGAGAGGCGTGAACTATAACTTGATACACAAGTTTAATTAATTTATATCAATATTAATTTAATAAACTAAAAACCTTGCTAAATCAAACATAACATTTAAAAAATTGATACTCCGACAACTAATACCACAAAATAACTTAATTTTTTATTTAAATATTTTTAATTAACTTATAATATTATATATACATATACAAATTAAATCAAGAGTTAAAATGAGTTAAACACCTATTAATTCAAACTTTAATATTTTAAATGGGCAAAAAATGTAGCTCATATATTGCTCATTTGATTTATAAACTTAGCTAAGTGAATCAATTATCGAGTGGAATCATGAATTAATTTGTGAATTAACTCAACAAATTTTCACTCCTACTTTTCATAAGTTAAATTTTGTAAAAATTTTATCTATATTTAATTTATTAACTTCAATAATTTAAAGTATAATACCCAATAAACTTAATACCTCACATTTAATTTTATAAACATAATTTAATAATTTATTCTTTCTTTAGAGACATGTTGTTTGTGATATTTTTTTTGGGTGAGTTAAAATTTTTTAGAATTGTTTCATAACTTGAAGTGATAGTGAGTTACATTATCATCTAGTTGATCGTGATCAACTTAAAACACTATTTATATAAGTATAAAAAACATTATTTACTCTAATACAATATTAATCTAATAAAAACATATTACTCCCAAACAAATTTTAATTGGCAAGGTGAAAAAAGTTTGAATTCTAAAAAAAAAAACCTTGGTTAAAAAAATCATTAATATTCCTCAAACACTTACTACTTGGCTAGCTCAAAAAATTAACATTACTTGTACAAAGATTTATCATGAAATAGTTTTATTAAAGTTTATAATGTTATCAAAATACACATATTTCAGGTTAAGTTCAAATATTATTTTCACTGTACTTTGTTTTTTAATGTAAGAGAATTTATACCATAGCCAGGAACCATATCTTTCCATAACCAAATTCAGCAATATTAATTTACCAACAATGACGTGAAAACTCAAACAACTATTATCACATATAAACATCTGTACCTAACCTAATTTGGGAATTGCCTATCAGATGGGTACATTCATTGAAACCCACTTGCCCCACTGATCAATAGGGGTTGCGTGCCCTATATCACAAGTTTCCTTCCCTACACTAACATCATCATATCACGCTCTGACAAAATCCAGCAAAGACTCACGTCACAAAGGTTCAAATTCTAAAACAATCTTGGGTTAGCTCAAGCAGGCAGCTTTAGTTTTGAATTGTTCTTCCAGCTGCAAGACAAAATTCATGATGTTAGCCCTCCCTAATATTGGTACAGCCAGAAGATGATAATCTTAACAAATAAACATTACCTAATGAAGTAATAGTAGAAGAAATCTGCATATAAAGCTGTCTGAACAACACCAGAGACGCAAGCTGAAATACCAAGAAAGATGTTACAATATGACCAGGGCAAATATCAGTTTGTAATGAAGTTCTTATTTTAAGCACATTTTACCTATCCATCGAGTAAAACGTGGCTCAGTCATATACCGGTATATCCAGTTTAAAATGTAAAATCCACGATATGCCCTACAGATAGAAAATAATTAAGTCTGAGACAAATTTAATTCAGAAAATCTATATCACAACTTATCCAGAATTGCTAGACAGCTTATCACAACTATAGATAAGATAGGAAACCAAAATATGCTGAAAAATTGCTACCACAGTCCAATAAACAAGATCTGTAATTACTTTAACATCCAAAAGATTATAACCAAACTATACATACCACACTGTAAAGCAGAGGTATAATCTGTAACACATCACCTAAAGGGATCTAAGATTCTTGGCTAATATGAGATAGAGAGTAAGATCCTTTTGCCAGATCATTGTCACTAAAAAATTCCCAAAAACTTAGAAAGGACTATCTGCTAATAACCAGCACGCAGGTAAAAGTTCAAAATCTAGTCAGTCACAACATAAAGACAAATCTTAGAAGAGAAACTAATATCAGGAAATGTATGCATACCCAAGAAAGAATACATATTGCCCTGTCAAATTATCCACATTTCCACTTCGTTGCAACAAAACCAACTGAGGCAATATCGCAACTGCCTCCAAGTATATTGAAAATGCCCAGAAGATCTGAAATAGATTTATGTTGAAGTCAATAGGCACATTCATGATGTTACAAAGCGTAATAGAATGATCATAAAGCTAACATGTAATGCACATGACAGATGCATCGAAATGGAGAATCAATAAGCAAGAGCAGGCAATCTACTGCTGGACAGATAGGATCATGGATACAAAATGAGGTTTGCATTAACTTTTTCAGTATTAAACCGAACAATATAAGGAAATAAGCATGATATCTCCAGAAATTATATAATTATCATGCTAGATTACCTTTAATAAGTTTATAACGCAGTTACCAATTTGTGGGACTAAGGGCCATAGGGTGACATAACTACATTGAATTTTTCAAGCTATCTGGTAGCAGCAACAGATGTATTTATAATTTACAGAAATGATGGATCTCATGCAGAATGGGATAAATTAATTATATTTTATGTAATATTCAATCATTTTGTAATTTGGCATTTAGGGTTTGTAATTTCAAATTTATTAGGGATTTAGATTTATTGGGGATTTACTTTCATTAGAAATTTTAGGACTTTATTATTTATCTGTTTAGGTCTTAGGTTGACCTATCCTCATAAGAGATAAGATTTTATTTAAAATTTTTTGAGTCTTAAGTTATTGATATAACTTTAGGGTTTTGATTTGCATATATAATGCCTGTTATTGTCCTCAATAATGAGTAGACTTGTTCATGATTACTGAATTATTCAGAGAATAGACCTTTGGTGTCTTATTTTCTATCTAGTTCTACATCAATTACTGTCGTCAAAAGATTTAGAACCATACTAAACAAATTTAAATATAGCATATTGTGTTGTGGATACAGCATGGATGTGCAGTTATAGGCACTGAGATACATATATTCACCTATACTCATCACGTCCAAATGTGGACTTCCTTGACATAGTTTAGATTCATTTTAGGCAAAGTTTCTTCTACCCTTTTTCTTCAAATCACAGGCTTAAATACAAGTCACATTGCTAGCAATTTGATGCAGGACAATGGGGGTCAGTTATATTCAGATTGATTTTCAATGTTGTTCATGTAGTCTCCAAATTGATTATTTCTAGAGATTGTATTTGGTTATTCATGGCAAATTGAAGGCAATTACAAAAAAATTAGAGTCTTGTTAGCAACTTAGCACACTACATGGCTTAGAGAAGTTCTATCTAGAAAGTTGTTCACTTGTCAATCAACTTTTATTATGCTTAAATAGAATCTGCAATTTGTATTATGAAGAAATCATATTGTAGTGATGAATCACGTTCCAAGGATTATCCTTGTTTCCTGGAAAACTCCAGAGTTTCTATCTATCCCATTCATTTTCCAGAACAAAACCCTGCACTTACTGTTATCACCAAGCCCCCTTCCTTTACTGTATCATCACAACTTCCAATAGAGATCTTTAAAAATTTTGAGCAGAACACATTAGACGTATTCCTTTTTAATAAATTCTGTATAAACTTGTCCAGAATTTCCTTAATCAGCATTGTATTTCAACTTCTAGGAGTTCCAACAATCAAGAAGCTAGGCTTCACTTTGAAGAATGCTTCCACATTGGCCCTTAATGCAAATGTTCAGACTTCTATCTAAGAATCTGACTTAAACTTGAAATCGAACTATATAACTTGACCAATCTGAATGTAAAAGCAGACAAATCAAAGATTTGATAATCGCATAACATGGATTTCCAGTTAAAGTAACAATTAATTGTTAATGAACTTGCCAGGTCACTGGAACAGATAATCACATATTTCAGCTTCTTACCTTCATCTTCCTCCAATTAGAGGAAAATTGAAAAACTAGCTATAAAGAACTCCAGTTTCTAGAGCTAAATGTCAACAGAGTTGACAAGGCTACAGATGCTTTGAGAGGAAATTTTCACATAAGAAGCTGTGAAAAAGCCCAGTTCCTTGGTAATCTTTCCTTGCTAAAAGGAAGACATTAATCTGATTTTCACATAAAGAAGTGACTTTCTAGCCGGGGAAAACACAAAAATGTTAAAAATTACAGTAGTGTTAAGATAAGCATGAGACTATTGACAGATAACTAAAACAGTCTTCCATGAGTTAATGAAAACTGGAGTTCAAAACAATCTAACAAAGTTTTTGTAGGTATAAAAATATCAGGTTGTCAAGGAACTAATCCAAAACTTCTCATAGAAAGTCTAAATATGAGGAAAGGGGAGTGGATTAAAACCCAAAACAAAATCAGCATCAAATTGTGCTTAAATTTTGAAAGATTCAAACCATGACATATAGAGTTATGGTTTCCCAACAGTTAAGTGATGTTAAATTTTAATAATAAGCACTGGAACATGCAAGAAACAATCTACCACTAGATGTCCTCAAGTTAAGCAAATCTAGTGCAGATAATCTCTCACATGCGAAAAACATAGCATCAAATTAACAATAAGATATTCTTCATAGTTACAAATTGCCAACTAATTTCAAAGGCATAGGTAATTTACTAACACACAATCACATTTCCATTTGGTCATTGAAGGCACAGTATGCCAACCATGGTAAAGAATGAAAACTGTTAACAAAGTAGGAAACTAAAGTAAAACTCAACCAACACAGAAACTTATCAACAAGGGTAGAGAAAAAGCCAAAACAGGCACGCAAGACTGCAGGTCATTATTTACAACAGAAAGGAGAAATGGAAAACCTAGATTAGAAAGATTTATGGGAGCAAAACTGTTTCTGACAACAAAATGCTTTAGAAACATAGCAATCTCAAGCAATGGAGAGGACAAAGCATAAAATTGCATCCTATGTTTCTAACTCTAGTATTCAAATTGATACTAAACAGAGAAAACCAATTAGACTTTTCTTTTTTGCCCAAAATAGAAGGGATATAATTGAGGATGGGATGATTCAATTGCCTTTGTTAGACCCCCTTGCATGTGCTTGAGTAAACTAAGTTGGACTATTCTGTAGAAAGCCATAACCATTTGCACAGCCTAAATGCTAAAATGTATTGCGAGGAGAATAATATTCACCATCCATCCCTTTCACATTGCAGGAAATTTAAAAATCAGCAATTCGAGTGTGTTAAGAAGATATTAGCTACCTCTTGAAATGTGAACTTCTCGTGCAACATAAGCGCGAAAACAAAGCTTGCACCAATGAGAAAATAATGGCGGAATGTATCAAGTTCCCTATCATAACTTCTCTTCACCGTTGGGTGCATACGCATACACCACACAATTGCCAAAGAGCTCGCAATGAACACCAGTTTCATGATGGTATTATAAATGGAGATGAATTCGGTGAAAAGATCCACGTAGCGAGTCAGAAACACCAATGCATAAAGTTCTTGAGTCTTGAGAGAAATCCCTAAAACGAAATCAAACAAAGAAACAGTTTTTCTAAATCAGTGAACTAATGCAATCCCCAAATAATTAATTCTCACTACGTATTCATAGTTCTTTACTGCCCGAAAAAATGTGACATCCAGAAATTAATAGGGAAAAACCCAAAATTTTGCTCTGTTTTCTGCACCCATTTCTCATCAGCTGGTACATTTAGCTGAACTAAGCAAATAAAATTTCCAATAGAAACCCACAAATTACTACGGAGATGGAAAGCAAACAAGTAATTAGCAGTATTGATTATAGAAACCATTTTGCTGCTCTAATTCACTGCCATCTGGAGAATGGGAAAATGGGGCTTAATGATATATCACAATGAGTTCTGTTAATTCCAATATCTTGGGCGTTTTCTCCAGAACTAGAGTGAGAGATCGAAACGAAAAGTGGGGAAATGACTGAGGCAATGTTACCTGAGCACGATTTAGTGGCGTAGATTTTAAGCAGCAAGACCAAAATGCTGAGCAGATGAGTCATATCACCGGCAAGCCTGAAGATATTCATGGTTGCGATGCGAAATGGTCAAGATTGTGCCCTAGATTTCAGCAACTGAGATAAAGCGAAACAGATGCGGAAGAAGATGGAACCAGAAGAGGGGAAACGCAATGGAATTGAAACTTTTGGGTGGATTCTCTTTTCCCTAGCTGTGGGCTTCTACAATTTTTGTTCGGTAAAGTGTGTAAGGAAGGAGCTTGACGTGGCAGCCGAAAACTGTTTCTTCCACTTCACGGCGTGTTTGAAACTTTGAATTGAATTCAGAATTTATTTTTTAATATAAACTTATGTAAGAATATTCCACATGCCACCTGATTATGGCAAAAATTTATAATATTTATATTTATTTAAATAAAAATATGTATATATTTTATTAAAATATATTTTATATTAAAATTAAAAAATATTTTTAATTCAAATTTTAAATTAAAAAATATCAATCTTAAATACTTCTATTATATTATAGCTTCTTTCTTTATTTTTTATAATTCAAATTTTAAATTAAAAAATATCAATCTTAAATACTTCTATTATATTATAGATTCTGTCTTTATTTTTTATACTCAAAAAGCTTTTGGCTAGGGCAGTATACTTAGTTTAATTGGTATGGTTTTCAACTTCTTCTATCAACAATTTATTTTATGATTTATAAGCATTATTATAAATTTTAATTAAGATTTATAACATATTAATTTCTTTACATCTTAAATTTAATTTATAATAAAAAAGAAATAAAAATAAAAATAAGAAAAAAATAATATATATTCATTAAGATATAAAAAATAAAAAATATTAAAACCATTAAAGAAAGAAAGTTAGGATTCAAATCACAACTTGGCAACTAGTACTAATACAACATCTCCGTTGCGATGCCCCAGAGAGGCATTTTCCTGAAACTGCCTCCAATGGAGACAATAGGCAAGGCCCATCCTGAAGACCCAGAGTCATTCAAACCCAAGCCCAAATCCAAACCCAAATCTAGCCCGAATAAATAGGACGCTTGGTGCCTATGTACTGACTCCCCGTCTCTACTGGGACATACTTTTTGTGGATCATATAATGGCAGCATATGAATCTCAAGTGCCGAAGGGTTAAGGGTATTATTTATTGTTATTATAATCAGAAATAAACTTTTATCCCAAACAGGTTATGAGTTTAGAATTAGCGAGTGTTATGTGTAATTTAAATTCTCTTTACTTTGCCACTTGAGGTTTAATTCAATGATATCAAGCCGATCATTTCTCCTTTAATCTTTCCATTCAACAATTTTCATTCTCTACAAGTTGTACAATTTCCTTACTATCAAAAAAAAAAAAAAAATTTCTTTACTTTTCACTAAACGAGTTAGAGCATATCAAAATATTAAATGTTAATTTTTGTTATGGACAAAGAGTGATAATTGAATACACAAATATTCAATTATTTTTTATAAAAATTAAATTTGGTCCTCTTATATCCAAGTACAAGCAATACTATCTGCACAAGGGTATGTATACAAAAAACACACCAAAATATATTTATTACACTTGTTCTATTTTAATTTCTCTAATTTTTATTACATTTACCCCATTTGACCACTAATAATTATGCTTTAATGTATTTTTTTAGATTTTTTGTTATATTATATGTTTAATAGACGAAGATTAATTTTTTTAAAGTATGATCAAATATCTAAACAAAAACTTTTAACTCATGACAATTCATTCAAAATATCCAAATTTTTTACTTAAAATAATTTGTGTTGATTTTAATGCATTTTTTATATACATACCATTGTGCATGCAATATTACTCGTATTGTGATGACTAGTACAAAAAACTATCCCATTTGCTAATAACTTGTAAAGTTGCCATCATATAGGATGGTAGCTTGCACTATTTTTCCCTCGTTACCAAGTTACCAAATAAGATCATCAAATTAATCACAATTAATGCAGTCTCGATTGGCCCTCATGCTAGTCCCCAAATCAGATTTGAAAAGACGCAAATTAGACATGTTGATCACTTAGGCTTCATACACACACACACACACACACACACACACACACATATATATGTATATATGAGCAATGTCCATACATACAGAGTGCTGGAACTCCTCGCAGAACTAGACATTAATTAGAAGATTACCGCCACTAAAGTGAAGTTCTCTACAAAGAACAGTTTTACTAGTAGTGCATTTGGAGCCAAATCCGCCGCAATATATAGGTCCTATACGGTAGCGGAGGAGTGCTGGGCCGCCAACCCGCCGCCGCAAAGGTGCATGTGAATTAGTGTGAGCAGATGTTATTGGTTCTTTTTGGTAAAAGTGCGTGAGCATTGAGCGGCCGCTTCTGATCACAATATCCTAAACTAGAAACAAGTTCAGAGAAACTGCTTTTCCCAAGATTATGATACTGCATCACCCACAAAGCTTTTAAAAGTAAAGAGAAGAGGATACCGATTTTGGAACCCATACCTGTATTAATGTCTCTCAGGAACTAGACACAGAGGACCTTTACCAATGACTCAAAATGATTTTCTCCACCTCTACCCTCCACTTCAAATTTTGGGGTCCCTCTCGTATCTCCCTTTGGAAAAAAAAAAAAAAAAAAAGGTTTCATGAATCTTCAACTAGGATCAGCTGCATCGGGTTTTCCCCATTTGATTAATGGAATTGTGAAGCTAGCTAGATCTTTGTGCTTGTTTTCATATATAGTTTAAGTAGAAATATCATTCATTTATAATGAATCACACGTGGTACACCGACGCTATCTAGCTACACCTTTGTGTTTGTTTCTAGACGCCTAAGAAGAATTCAAAGGATAAATGACATTCTCTCCTCTGCGTTTTGATGTTAGATGGTAATTGTTCTCAATCCGAGATTTGTAAGAATTCTTTGATTTTAGCTAAGATCGGGAGAAATTTTTCTCATGGGGTGAGGATGAAAAAAAAAATTGTACTAAAATTTTGGAGACTGGTTGAAAACTATAATTTTATTCCATATGAATTTTTTAAATTATAAAAATATTAAAATATTCATTGTTTTATTATATAGATAAGCTTTACATAGCAGTAAATTAGCAATTACATATAATTAATAAACAAATAAAAATCACAACTTATTCTTCGTAAAAAAATTTTAAAATTTTAATTCATGCAAGTAACCACTTCCTTATAAAAATAAAGAAAAATTCTTTTCAACCTAAAAATTCAAGGTAAGGATGGGGAAAGATCTTTCCTTTACAGTCAAAAAGTGAGAGACTATTTTTCACTCCCACTCCCCTTCATTGCCATTCCTCGTTTAATGATAACCAAATGCTACCATAGTGCATGTGATTTCTAGGGCTTGACTAGCCTCCTCCAATCAGGCCCTTTTTTTTTTATGAGATCAGGTTAGATATTATATATTTCTATATACTCGATTATTAAATTACCAATGTTATCAAAAGAAAAATGTGCTAATTATTAATCTTTTGTCGCTTCTGCTAGAGGCAAAAGTGGTGGATATCATTGCTCATCTAATCAAGCACTTCGTTTCACTAACTTTTTTGGCGACTGTTTACGTAACAAATAAATAAAGGGTTTGGAAGCAAATACCATTATGAAGTTAAAGCAGTAGTCAAAGATTTGTTGGCATAATCTCCAATTATAAAATTTAAAGAGTTACATGTCCTTTTTAATAAGAAAACCTCTCTCTCTTCCTCGTTTCAGTTTCCTCTGGTTTTGTTTTCAGGAGGGCTGTTTGTCATACATTCTTACACATGGGTACTTTGTCCATTTGGAGAGAAAAGAAGGGCAAGATAGAGCAACATTTCACCCACGTACAAGAAGGGAGTAGAAAATAAAAATTATTGTTCCACTTTTTGTCTTTTATGTATGTGACTTTTGAAAGGTATCTATAAACACATCAGAATATTTTCTTCTCTTTTTCATTTTTTTACCTCCAAACATATAAATTATGGATACCCAAGAATGTGACTTTATTTTTATTCCTTTTAACTTTTGTGGTTGTCAAGGTACAGCTTCCGTGACTATTCATTTATATATATATATATTAATTTTAATTACCAACTTTTGGTTGTCGCAATCAATTCCACTAAAGGAATGAACCAAGCTCACCTCACATGCAAAGATATGTAAGTGCTGGGCCACTACATGAAAAAGTATACTTTAATATATTTAATTCTATAAAATTTCTACATATAATATATATATAGATATTATTTTTTATTTATTTTTTTATGATAATAAATTGAAATTAATTTTTATTTATTATACATAAAAATTAATAAATATAAATTACATAAAAATAACGGGAATCCAATTCATGGGTGTTGCATTTGTGCTGTGAATGTAGGCCAGCATTTTAATATAGCTAGCTAGGTGGCCATCGCAACCTCTCAATTGATGCTTTCTCTCCATACATACACGCTATTGAAACAAAGAAATAGTTAAGGATTAGTTGTAAAAGATGGTGATAGTCAATGCCAATATTAACAGAGACTTGAGGCTGGTCCCCTGTTTCCTTATTCCTCAAGTTGATTATTGGTGGCCTCGTAGGGTGGTCCAGAGAAGCTCAACCAAGTAGCTTGTAATTGCAGAGCTTGATAAAAGTCCCTGTCTAACTGGTGAGGCAGCACTGCCATGGACTAGACATCGGAAGAGGCACGTGGCCGACTGCCTCAGCTGCAGGTAGAAGTAGAACTTGAGTTTTCAGAAACGATTCAAGTTGCAGCACTCTGGGGCGCATTCCAGGAGAAACCATGCATGATACATCTATTCCTTTTGTGCACACGGTTTTGGAACTCATTCATTTCTTACAGCAACGCTTCGTTTTTGGTGGGCACATGTGCCGTAATTTATTAGTTTTCTACCCCATAAATGAGCATGTCCTATGTGGTTGAGATTGCGCTTTGTCGTTTTGTTTGGTCAATTGGTAACTATACATTATATGTAGGTAAGACTAATGTTCCGTCCACAATATTTGCAGCCATACTTCACTTACATTTGTAATGTGGTTAAAAGGATAATTGTTAAAATAAAATTTAAAATAAATTAAAATAAAAAAAATTATAAATAAAAATTATAGATAAAAATATATAAAAATAATAATATTCTATATATAAATATATAAAAGAGAAGACAATAGTAATATTGACATACAATTATTTGTATGCTAGTTATATATATTAAATATAACACATTACCCTTTAAATATAAACAAATAATGTAAGAAGTAAGACAAATGTAATATTAATAACTTGACATATATTTTTTGTATGCTAATTGTACAATATCTATCATTACTCACTCGAAATAATGAGTTCATTGTCACTAGTACCATTCGTTCCCCCCACATAATTCTTGTGGATATCAATCACGTCATTGCATGCCCATGCTTTTCCATCCCAATTGAATGCAGATAAAGACAACACCGACTATATTTATTAATATTTAAAGAACAATAAATACATGTTATTGTTGAATTTGGCAATAGTTTAAGTTATTAATTTATACTTTATGAAGTTTTTTGGAAAAATGTAGAAAAAAAATCAAAATATGTTTTTTTTTTCAAATGTTGAATATAGAAAATAATAGGATAAGATATGTTTAGTATTTTTTTATTTTTTTAAAAAAATTATAAATTATAAAAAAATTCATAAGAGATTATTTTTATATAGAAATTAAACATAAATTAAAAAATATATATTACTTAACTAAAGGTTTTTTTGATAATTTATAATAAATTAATATTATATGGTACATTTATAAAATATATGAGAAATTACTATTAATTTTAAAAATGAAAAGAGATTTATATAAAATATATAAATAAAACAAAAGTTAGAATAATTTATTCAATTATAATTTTCCTCAAAAATATCTATTTTTTATTTTATTTTGGGATGAATTAACGCTCTTGGTTAATCAGCATGATGAGAATCAGAATCATATCTGTTCCTATCTGAAACTGAAACATCAGCTATCATTAGTTTAAGTTGAATGGCAAGTGACGGTGACATTGATTGCTGGTCCTAGGTTTCGGTTAACTACCGGGATACTCTGCTAGTCTTTCCATCCCTTTCTTTCCTTTTCCTTCTTCTTTCTTTTGCTTTTTCTAATTAGTGTTCAAATTGGTATACCGGCTGCCACATTGTACTTTGGGTCATTATTTAGATATAGATATGTTTCATTAATCCTAAGTCAACCACCCTAACATTAATCTTGATGGAAAAGATGACATTTCCGATACCAATAAAGTTTGAAATGGATTAATTATAATACTAAGATTAAGACCCTAATATGCAATTAATTAGTCAGAAAAATGCAAAGTAGGTACATTGACTTGAAGGTACACACATGGGGACATTGGGGATAGAGTACGTTAATTCATCCCGCATAGAGGTGACAAATTTGGCGATTTGAATTTTATAATTTGTTTTTTAAATTTAGAGTGTACAATAAAAAATAGATATATATAGAATTAAAAAAAATTCATAAATTAAATTATAAAAATATAAAAAAGTTATTAAATAAAATTAAAAACAAAGTGTGGATCCAAATCCCAATTTTAGTGTTTCATAGCCAAGCAAAAAATACTCTCTCTCTTTATATTATTTGTTTAGTGAGAAGAGACAAAAAGTATCCTATGCGTCACTCCAAATTCTAAGGTTAAATTTTGAAACAAATTTTGAAAACATGGATTCTTTATTCCTATTCATGGTTTCACTACAGCCAGCGATCAAAAACCATTAATGCAAACGTCCAGAGTTGAGCACCTACCGATTAATTCCTGTAAGGAAATGGCCAAGAACGAAAAAGCATCTCACCAATACCCAGTCTTGTCTTTTAGGAGGCAATATGCTGGGTTTGTGCACAGCACAGGGTTCAATAGGCAGCTCTTGGAAGTTGGAAGTAGACCCATGCATAGGACAAGTGCATTCAAATTCAATCAATCATTAGAGGGCATATTAATGGATTGAAAAATGTTGCTCCCATAATTAGTGTTATCAACCAAATACTTGCAAGTCCTTAGATATTTAAGTAGTATAAATTAAATTATAAAATTTAATAAATTTAATGTTTTAAATTTTTAAATAAATATTTAATAAAATTTAATTTATGATAATAGTAAAATTGTAATGGATTACAAACCATAACTAGCTTGATGATTAATGACTAAATATTATAACCCAATTGATATGAGAAAATTAAGGAAAAACCATTATTTTGTAGAAATTATTTTGCAATGAATATCATTGAAGAGGATTCATACTCATTTTATTATGTGTTGTTGGCACATTGTTGTTGGTGTAATGCTTAATTGATGCCATCTATGAACTTGTTGAGGAAGGACGAGACCAGGTTGTAATCAAGTGTACTAGGAAAGACCACAAGGAAAGAAAGTCCACTCTTACACGAAGCCGAAGAAAATGTGTCCTACTCTTACCAAACAAAAATCCTGAAATTGCAACGGAATGGTATCATTGGTCCCCCCCTGAATTCTTAAAAACCGAATTCTTAATCTTAAGGGTCTTGTTATAGCAAGTTAAGACTTACAAAATTTTTTTTAATAAAAATTTAAATTATTAATATATAAAAATTAATTGATCTAATAATTCATATATATTTTACAAAATATTAATAATCTCTCTTAAAAGAGAATATAATTTTCATAATCATAATTTTAATTTTCTTTCAAGGTTAACAAGCAGAAAAAATTCAAAATGTCAAAAAATATATTTTTTTTAGAAATAAGGGAAATACGACAAAAGGGCTACAACCCTTTTTGCATAAAATTTTTAGAAAAAGCCTATTTGCATGCTCAACTAACGGACACACCGCTTTTGTTGGCAGAGTGGCCACTGCTCCCAGAGGTGTGTCTGAGTCTGTCTACAACGGATCTTGTCACCCAAATCCCTCCACCTCTCTCTCTTGCACTCTAATTCTCTGTTACAGTCTCTATCTGCTAAGTTCTGTTTCTCTAAGGTATGGGTTGGACTATCGTTTTCTTTCGAAAGAAGCCCTCATGAAATGCATGTGAAGCTTGCTGAAAGATCTGGGAGTTAATGATCGAAACTGGTCGCCTTGCTTTTCTTATTCAGCTGATTGGGGTGTTTGCTTTCTAGCTTTTTCCTCTCCTTTCTTTTCTCTTTTTGCCCCGTTTTAGTTGTTACTTCGTGCCCTGTATGTCTCTGCCAGTCTGCCTTAATAATTCCTTCAATTTTTTTTTTGTCAAACAATATGATTCCCTTGAGAGAGACTGGTATTTTGATTGCATTTGAGCTTTCAGATTATGGGTTTTTAGGTTCTTTTCTGTTCATCTCTGTTTGCATGTCTAATTTTAGAAACTAAAAGTTGGCAATTTTTTTCTCCCGATTTTGCACAGTTGAGCTCAAACGGTGCTGCTTCCTGGGTAGCAGCATTCGGGTCGAGTGAAAAAGTCATTCATTTTGGTCTGTGTTGGACTTAGTGAGTTCAATGGAGTACTGGGCTTCGTGTTTGGAGTAGCTGGTGGAAAATTTGGGTGATTAATGATTGGTCTTGAAGGATGTTCGGTGACTGGGGAGACTCTTGGGGGCACGCGTTGTTACCTTCGTTAATGGGATAATTGAACACGAGAGCCGCTGCTTTCCTTGGAGGACCTTTTGGTAAGTGACCTTCTGGCATCATTGTTGGCATTTTCAAGTAATTAGTGGGGTTTAGTTGTGGGTTTTCAGGAATGAGCTTTTGTACTGCTATAATTGTGGAAGTTTGGTACAGTTACAGACAAAAAATTCGTTATTGTTTGATATGTTTCTTTAATTTACCAGTTATTTTGCTGTCAGAAGTGTCAATGATCTGATCATGACAAGGGCTGTTCGTAATAGAATACTCAAGGATGCGAATGGTGACATTAGTGATCATCTACGCAACCACATCCACTTAACAAATTGTATTCACTTGAAGAACCATATGCATAAGAACGGCCCCATATTGACTGATAGATCACTCATGAGGGACCTTGTTATGCTGCAGAGGTCACACTCACTAAGGGACCCTTCTGCGAGTCCTCCATCATGGCATTCCCCTTCCATAGTTGATATGCTTTCCAAGAGAGCAGAAAATGATGTAATGATTCAGGGAGGAAGGAGATCTGTACTCGTTGAGCACAAGAAGGAAGGCAGGAGGTCTTCAGGATACTCACCACCTTTGGTTAGTTTAGGTCCATCAAGGGTTGCTCCCGGTGAGGTGAGCAGGGGTAATGATGGTGTGCCTGCAAGTAGCGAACATAGTAGCAGGACTGGAATGAGAGATGGAAGGAATGTTGGGAGAAAAGATTCTGGTCAGAAGAGTTATAGACCTGACTATTTGGGTGTCGATGAAGAGCAACCTCTCGATCAAGATGGCAAAGATTTGTCTCAAGATGTTCTTTCTAGGCACTCTGGCTCTAAAGAGAGAAAGAGCAAACATGGGGGAAAGCTTGTCCGAGATGTTCAAGTTAAGACCCTTTCTGAGCAGCTGAATGATATTCCAACGGACAGTGATGATCTAGCATCTTCAAACATCTATCTTCGTGGAAGGTTTCCAAGACAGGAGAAAATTATTGAGGAACCAGATGCCAGCATGCGTGGTCATGGCAGCCAATTGAATAGGGTGAAAAGGCGCAAATTCCAAGGCACCAGAAGAACTCGGGTTGCTACAGCATCTAGAGGTACTGGATCTGTGGCTTCCAACTCCTTAGGTCAAGGTTTATCCCATCATAAATACCACATGGAAGAGGCTGATGAGTTTGCAGATGAAAATGTCACCGGGGCCCCCAAAAATGGGTGTGGCATTCCTTGGAATTGGTCAAAAATTCATCATAGAGGTAAAACATTCCTTGACATGGCGGGAAGAAGTTTATCTTGTGGTTTGTCTGACTCAAGGTTGAAAATAGGGACACTGACCTCCAATGGGAGAAATATGCCTGATATGCCTGTGGCAACTGACCACTCCAGCTCATCTACTAAGTCAGATGCAGAGGCACTACCATTACTAGTTGAGGCATCTGGGTCTCAAGGAAGCACTGATATTGCTTGTTGGGGGCATGAGTATTCTGGGGAACTTGGTATTTTTATTGATAATTTATTCAAGCATGGTGCTGATTCTGACCTTGCTTCTGAAGCTAGATCTGGTGATCAGCAGTTGAGAGGGAATCACCATTGCAGGCACCAAAGCTTAACACAAAAATATATGCCACGAACGTTTAGAGATATGGTTGGACAGAATTTGGTGGCACAAGCTCTTTCTAATGCAGTCATGAAAAGAAAAGTTGGGCTATTGTATGTTTTTTATGGACCTCATGGCGTTGGAAAAACTTCCTGTGCTCACATATTTTCAAGAGCTTTAAATTGTCATTCTTCAGAGCACATGAAACCTTGTGGCTTTTGCAATTCTTGCATTGCACATGACAGGGGTAAGAGTAAAAATATAAGGGAAGTTGGTCCAGTCAGTAATTTTGACTTTGAGAGCATCCTGGATCTACTTGACAATATGGTTGTTAGCCAGCTTACATCACAGTATAGAGTATTTATTTTTGATGACTGTGATACTCTCTCAGCTGATTGCTGGAGTGCTATATCCAAAGTCATTGATCGAGCACCTAGACATGTAGTTTTTATCCTTGTCTGTTCCAGCCTTGATATATTGCCTCATATAATAATATCTAGGTGTCAGAAATTCTTTTTTCCAAAGCTGAAGGACTCAGATGTTGTATGCACATTGCAGTGGATAGCAACCAAAGAGGGTCTAGAAATTGATAAGGACGCCCTGAAACTCATTGCATCAAGATCAGATGGATCACTGAGAGATGCTGAGATGACCCTTGAACAATTGAGTTTGCTTGGGCAGAGAATATCCGTTCCTCTTGTCCAGGAACTGGTAAGTTGTTTCTCAATTATTGTGCTTCTGTTGTTATGGCCTGTAACATATGCTGCTGCTTATTTTTTTTTTGAACACCCATGATAAAAGCTTTGTGGCACTAAATATTTATTTGGAGTTGGTAGTGTTAGAGATATAATATCATTATTGAATTTGCATCTAACGGCTTAAGCTTTTAGGAGAGTTGGTTTTTGTCTTCTTGACATGATATTAGAGTTTCTATGATCAAGTGGTCAAGAGTTTAATTCTTACTGCCCCATTCTTGAAAAATTAAATTAAATTTTGGCATAAGGTCTGGTGAGATATGGTTGCCCAAAGAACTTTTGTGTGAGAGTTGTATTAGAGATATAAAACCATTTTGGATCTATACCTAACAGTTTAAACTTTTAGGAGAGTTGGTTCTTGATAAGTAGGTTTAGGAAATATAATTCTTGCTATTTTAATATAGAGTGGTCTTTCCTAATTTGCAAATAAGCTAATTTAATATTTCTGTCAAGTGTTGTTTGATTGAATTTGGGACATGGGAATGTAGAAAACTGTGGATTGTTTCAAGTCATTTGTTATAGAAAGCAGAATTTGCGTTTCATGTTGCAACCTTTATTGATTCCTTTTTCATTCCCATTATTTTTGGTCACTTTATAACCAATATTTTTTACCATGATTGATAGTCCTTTCACTTTACAAGGCCGTATTAGACTCAAGTCAGGAGTATTGTCAGCACCTTGGCTGGTTCTTTAGTCTTGAATGTAGTTTTTATAAATTCTACCTTGCTGGAAGCTATGGCATCTGTGGTGATATTGGTTATATGCATATGTCTACAACATTCTGTGTCCTAGTAGAAATCCTTTGTGTTCTCAGAGGTAAAGCAAAGCACATTTTTTGATACATCAAGACAAGCCTGACAAGGTTGTAGATCCCTAGAGCCATGGAAAAGATAATTTCTCATAGGCTAATTCTTATCTCGTTCTCTTTTGACAATTCTGCTAGGCCTTATTGGTAATTACTTCTATATTAAAAGCACTTGGGTATTAGATGACGGGGCAAAATCATAATGTATATTAATAAACTTTTGGTAGCTATGAGGAATTTTAGATTTAGTTGTGCATATGGTAATGAAGATATGGGGCAAAATCATTAAAATGCTGTACTTATTCTCTTTTCTCAGTACATTGGCATGCTTTTGGATGTCAACATTCTGCACTTCTGTTTGGTCTACCAGTGACGTTTGATTTTTTTCAAAGTGAAGACGGCCTGAGAAAGACAGATAATAAATTAGATTAGTCATGTATAGGAGTGGTGCCAGGGTGCGGGTGGCAAGGCACTTAAGTTAGTGCATAAACTTATTTTATTTCCTCATCTTCTTACTGCGTTTTTAAGTTCCCAGTGCTTTGCATGCAAAGATTGCTTGTCCACTTTGATCACGCCACTGCATCACTTAAATTTAGTGAAATTTTGTATTTTTATTGCTATTCAAGAGTTGCTCTAAAATTAAATCCTTGCTTCAGGTAGGGCTTATCTCTGATGAGAAATTGGTGGACCTGCTTGATTTGGCATTATCTGCAGACACAGTTAACACTGTGAAGAATTTGAGAGTGATCATGGAAACTGGTGTTGAGCCATTAGCTTTAATGTCACAACTTGCTACAATAATTACAGACATACTTGCTGGGACCTATGATTTCAGAAAAGAAAGGCAAAGAAGGAAGTTTTTCCGGAGACAGCCATGTGAGTTAAAATATGGTCATGCTTCTCTCACATACAAAATCTTACTAAACCCATACTTAAAATAAATTTGGACCATATGATTTACTAGGTCCGACAGATTGAGCTATGGATCCATTAATCAAATGGCTACCAAATCATTTAGTATGGGTTTAGTAACCAAAAGTTTGTGGGCCAAACTTTTTCCTTTAAAATATTTCTTCTTCATGAATAGTATACTAAGTTACTAATTTATTTGAAATTGAGGTGACATTGACTGTTATTTCTCAGATCTGAGTCACCGTAAGTATTTAATGCTGCACACATTCAAATCCTCATCATTCTTTCAGCATCTTTATGATGAATGTTTTGACTGGCTGTCAGTTGAAAAACTGTTTTAGCCTTATTTGTGATTTTACACCTTTGGCCGTTGAAGCGTCTCATCTGGTGTTGAGTTGATGATGGTCATTTTGGTATCCTTCTTTCACTAATTAATTATACTAATGTCTATTTCAGTATCGAAAGAGGACATGGAAAAGCTGCGACAAGCTCTGAAAACTTTATCTGAGGCTGAGAAGCAGTTGAGGATGTCCAGTGACAAACCAACTTGGCTGACAGCTGCATTGCTTCAACTTGCTCCTGACCAGCAATATATGTTGCCTACATCATCTGATAATAGTTTTGTTCATAGTCCCCTGGCCCTAAATAATGTAGATGTGAGGGAAGCAGCCCAGAGAACAAGTAATCAGGTTGAAATTCCTAACAGAGAGATACGCTTATCAATGGATGGTAGAACTGATAATCTTCAAGTCAGAAGTTCAGCTGATGGTTTGACAATGGATCTCAATACAGATAAGCAAAGACTTGCAGTGGCAGGTTTTGTTCCTCAGCAGTCGTCTTCACATGTTCCTGATATGATTAGGATGAGTGATAGACATATTTTTGGTAAAAACCGTAAAGGAATTGAAGAAATATGGTTAGAGGTGCTTGAGAGAGTTGAAGACAATGGTCTGAAAGAATTTTTATATAAAGAAGGCAAGCTGATCTCAGTTAGTTTTGATGCAGGTCAGAGAACCCAATTTAAATTGTTCTTATCAAACCAGTGCAACTAATGGTTTATCATAGTTATAATAAATTAATAATGTGGTTAAGTTCCCCCCTTCTCCACTCCAAAGCATTTCCATGCTCAATGTCAATATTATAAGAAAAAGTTTTCTGTACACATCTCTTTGAGGAGAGTTATGGGTTAAAGTGGTTTTTGAACTGGACTTTAGTATCAACTAAAGGGCCCTGCATTTAGTGGAAGCTAGATCTATGTTGCCTTGTTAAAGGGTTCTAAAGTTCTATTAGTCGTCTGTGATGATCAGCTTTTAATTTGCTCCAAAAAGTTGCATTTGAGTTCCATCATTGTTTAGAATGCTGCTGTGCTAAACCACTAATGCAGAAGTTTTCTTGGGAAAATAATCAGAAGTTGTCTAGATACTGTTGAACATATTACTGTTCTCAAAGTAAATATTACTGAGCAGGGCTTGATACATTACTAAATCATATGGCTGGCTAAGTGCAGGTTCAATGATGAATCTCTTTATTGTGTCATTCAATTCATTGATGCCCAGAGACCTTTTCTAAAGCTCCCTTTTTTCGTTACAAAAATGTAAAATCGTGATAATCTAGTTGCTATATATATTATGTAGTGTTGCTTCTATTTCACTGACCAACATGCTTTGTTACATTGGTATTTTTTGTTAGCATTTACTATTTAGTCTAATTGTTGTGTGTTACTGCATTCTGCAGCTCCAACTGTGCAGCTAATGTTTGGTTCCAAACTAACCAAATCCACTGCTGAGAAGTTCAGGGGCCACATCTTACAAGCATTTGAATCTGTCCTTAGATCTTCTGTAATAATAGAAATTAGATGTGAGTCAAATAAAGATGCAGGGTCAGGGGTTCAACTTCCTTTAATATTGTCTGCTAGTGAAGATAGTTTGTCTCAGATTAGAGACTCAAATGGAGTTGGCACTCAAGCTCATCCTTTGCAGCCTGACTCTGTTGATAAGAGAAGATGTGAAATTGTAGCAGCAGCTTCTCCCAGAGAGAACAAGAGTAACGAGCAGCAGATTGATGTCCATGCAGCATCTCATAAAAGTTTAGAAGGTCCTAGTCTAGGACGTTCATCAACTTCCCACAAAAAACCAACAGTGACTTCACACCCTGGAAGAAGAAAGCTTAGGGAACAAAGTCAGAGTCGAAGTCTTGTAAGAAGTAAGGTATCTCTTGCTCATGTAATTCAGCGGGCAGAAGCATGTACACAGCAGAGTGGGTGGTCAAAACATAAAGCAGTTTCTATTGCTGAAAGGCTTGAACGAGAGAATCTGTATGTGTTTTCATTTAGTCCTGTTCTCTTTTAATTTGGGCTGTAGATTAGTCAGAGGAAGATTAGGTGGATGGTTGAAATTTAAGTATAATAAGTGGATGGAAGTTTAAAGTAGTTTTCCAAATATTACTAATCCAAAGAAAAGGGCATAGGTTTATTGCGTCTGGTAGCTGAATTTTAATTTCTAAAGGTGATATTTTTGAAATACTAGATTTTTTATGGTATAATAAGTCCATATAGAAGTACATGAACTGGGTATAGTTTGCATGCAAGATGGAATAATTTAGAGTATTGGACAAGAGTTTCCTTGAACCATCTGCTAGAATAATTCTTTTTCCGAGTGTACACATTAATGGCAGTAAGCGTGAGATATGAATTGTTGATGTGAACATTCTGGATTATTCAGCTTTGACTTCTAACAGAGCCACACATTAATAATAAGTTTATTGACTTTTTAGGAGAATGGAGCCAAGATCAAGGAGCTTACTATGCTGGAAAGCATCAAGAGTAACTCGTCGGAAGGTAATGCTTTGTATTATGATCCTGAAATTCACTGTTGAAAACTTGAAATGCATAATTAGAACTCTTGGAACCAATCATGATCCTGGTCAACTTTTGTCAATATTACAAGCATCCCTTTGTTGGCTATTAATTTCAAGACTTGCTTTTTTTCTTCAAAATTATCATTCTCAATGCTCATCCTTTTATATAATTTCACCCCTGTTAAAATATATTTGAGCTTTTTAGGCAACACTTGTCACTTGTTTCCCTTGAAATTGTTTAGTGAAATATATAAAGCAAAATTAATGTAGATGTTGATTTGTTTGTCATGTTGGATTCGCTTATTTGTGTGTGTGTGAGTACATGTTTATTTTATCTATACTATTATATCAAGGGAGTGCCTTTTAAACTGCATAATTACATAAAGTAGAAAACAGACAAAATGGTGGAAGTTAACTGCCCACAACTCACATTCCTATTTGTAAGGGATGGTAACTATTACTTAATTATACCTATTTTGTTTATTTATAAATTTTATATGTGGAGAACACAGATTTGCAAAATATTAATTGAAATAAAAAAAAAATACTTTAAGGGCATGAACAGAGGCTAGTATATTATAGGTTTGTTACACTTTGAAGTTGTTAGTTGTTGCTGATCACCCTATACAAATTCTCTTAATTTTCTCTCTGGCTAAATTGTGCCATTATAGATATATTGCGTTATTATGGTATGACGTTGTTAATGTGTTTAATTGGATTTGCAGCTATCACATTCGAAAATTCGGACCCGTAAACCAGTTGCGCTGCTAAACCTCGTCTCATGTGGGAAATGTCTTTCTACTGAATCTCCGAGGTAGCTTTCTTTGGTTCATTCAATAGCCATTTGTATTGCTTGTATTTAGACCTTCTCCTGATGCAAAATAGATCCAATTCTTACAGGTCAACCCTCTCTAATTTAATAAAAGTAAGAAGTCATGTATCTGACGAACAAAATGTAGGAAAGTAGTTAAAATAGTAAATTCCATTTGGTGATATCATTTATCTTCCCTTAGCAATAAATGTGTTGGTTGCTTTAGACCATAATTCAATTAAAATCTTTTTTTTTTGGTACAAATGCAGCAGAGAGGATTTAAATCTAAGTGTTCTTGTAATATTATCCAAATCCTTTACTATTAGATCACACGCGTGATTGAATTTTTACGTTCTGTGCTACATCACCGGCGTTCCCACTAGTCCAATGATATTCATCTCCTAGCTACGCATTGTCTTGTCAAGTTTGAATGGTAGATGTTGATATTTCGTTAATGACTAGTTGAAATTTCTGGGGAACAAGTAACAGGTGAGGGAGTCATCCTTTGTAGTTGGTTTTCTCTGTTCCTGTCAATGCTTTCTCTCAACTCAAGATATACTTTTGTTGCTACCCTGTTTCATGCTATTGTGGTCTTAGAAGCCGATACTACTAGATTGGGCGGGGGCAAGGAATCTGTGTTTCTCAAAGTTGGTGTGGATTCAGATTGAAACTGAGCTATAGCTCAGGTGGCCTCCATTTCAAGCAATGTTTTAGAAATCAGACCAGTTCACCGGTTCATTGTTTTATTTTAGTACATTGCAGTAAAAATGCTTGAACTTACAATTTCTGGCAAATATTACTGTGAAAGAATCAAGTACTTTAATTATCGAATACTCACACTCTCAGATCTTGGCATACTCAAATCTCTCATACTTGACCAACTTAAGTTTTTGAACAATTAATTTTTTAATATGATATTAAAACTTTTATAACTGAATAATCAATAATTTAATTATTATTATTATTTTATAAATAAAAAATTATTTATCCTTAAAAATCAAAAAAGGGATTTTGTATAAGAATGTGTTAGAGATTAAAATAAAAATCATTTTTATTCTTCATCTAATAACTTTTCGTTTTGGGAATCACTAATTTTTTATATAACCCAATCTTAAGACTTATTATAACACCAAGATGCTTTAATTGGGACAGCAAGGGAGAAACGTTAACCCTACCTCTCTGTGCCTTTGTCCTGAATTTGAACAGAATAAATAAAGCTTTAAGTGAAAAGACTCAAGCTAGCTAGCTTGGGATCCATCAAGCATATGTTCCTAAATCAGATATATTTTTGTTGGGATCATGATGCCCTTCTTTTGGATCCTTAAAAGTAGGAATGTTGTAGTAAGAGGTAGACATAAAATTAAAGAAGAGAGAAAAGAAATAGATTTACTATATATATTTGAATATAAATTAAAAAAATAGATAAAAATTATTGAAATAAAAAAAATGATAAAGATATAGGCGAGTCAAATTCATTTCTGTTGTGACTTGTGAGTTGTAAGCAGAGCTCACCAGCTAGGCTGCCGGAGGTGCAATTTTGTTTTCAACCATGCATTTATCTAAACGTGGAATGAGACAGCGAGCCAAGACTGTGGCAAGGACGAGACGCCAGCACGTGAGTACCTCTCTCTCAAGGCAGAAATGCAAGAACGTTACGACTACCTGTAATTGCTCTGGACTCCAATTTTGAACAGTTGGGGGCATTAAGGCCATCTTCTCTGTCATCAGGCAATCTTGCATATGAGTTTTAAAACAAACATTGAAGTCAGATCAGAGCTGAGTACGCTTCCGCCCATGCACATTCCCAGCTCGGTAACATTTTCTAACACATTTTCGAGTGCAGTCCGCCAAACTATAAATGCAATGTGCCCTCCCCACTTGGTCATGGGGCACAATGATCGGCCCAACGTCGCCGGAAACTGCTGCTGCTATGAGTAGACACAGCACCAATATCAGTGCATGGGTTGCTAATGTCACTCTCATCTTCTCCATTGCATCAGTTTCTCTTTTAATTCAAGTTTTAAGCTTGGTTTCATGCACCAACTTGGTAGCAGAATTTCAGGAATAAGAAGCATGCAGTTATATGTGATATTTATTCAATGCCAACAATTTACCTGATTACCTCTATCCATTGAATTATCTACCTCTTCAATTTTAT
The DNA here is from genome assembly GCA_037013595.1 of Dicorynia guianensis. Classification (NCBI taxonomy): domain Eukaryota; kingdom Viridiplantae; phylum Streptophyta; class Magnoliopsida; order Fabales; family Fabaceae; genus Dicorynia; species Dicorynia guianensis. The sequence goes on from JASUAB010000011.1 coordinate 9,859,820, forward strand.
CAAGTGTTAGGAATTTAATTTGACTTTAAAAAATTGTTGACATGTAAGAAACAACTTAACCAACAGATAGCCTTTGGAGTACATTTCAAAGAATATTGATTACACCTTAGAACTTAATATAATATTTACACAACACTGAAATAAAGACTCCTCCGCATCTAACATATTTAGAAATCGTTTTTTATTTAAGCATTGTTTAAATATTGCTATGTCATCATAGCTTATCAAAGGGCATTATATCCACACAAAAATGATATACTACTTGATGGCTTCAAAACTGTAACATGGATAAGTAAAATGTATAGAGTATTGAAAGGACAGTTTCTCACAAAAATGCTGAATTTATTGCACAGATTAACTTGGACTCTTAAAAATTGCCGTTTGATTGTATATGTCAACAGGCTCGTGGGGTGGCAAGCTTTCATTTGAATAATATAATAGATTTGTTTTCCGCATTTGGAAAGAGGATTTAATAAATGGTCAACTAATTCTGACTTTCTAATATCATGTTGGCTCTTAGCATTTAAAATTTTTTTAAACAAAAAATATTTTAGTAAAATAAATTTTAAGATGAATATAATATAATTTTTTAATTTATGTGCATCTTTTTTAAAAACGATTATTTTAAAATCAAAGAAATAAAACTTTAATAAAAAAGACTCAGCTAGTGTATAGCATCAAGCATTTATTCCAGGCTTGGATCGGATTTCCATTGCCAACAGTGGTTTTAAACTCAGATTAAACCGGTCGGTTTGATAATTCTCAAGATGCGTTTTTAGAATTTTTGGTTTTAATAGAAAATATTATATGTATTAAAGTATATATATAAGGATTAGAATTCGTATAATGTTGCTCATTTGTATCTAATTAATTTGACTAGTTTTAAATTATAAATATATTTATAACATATTTATAAAATTTTATATATTATTTATTTATTTTTGGTGATTTGACCCATAATTCATCGATTAAATCAGTAATTAAGTGACCTCACCGTTGACTTCGCAATAACCTTAACAATTTAATAACTCGAATTTAAAAACACTTAAATGTAAGCGCGCAGGGAAGCTAGGCTGCAGGTGCAATCCTTTGGTCAGCCATGCATTCGTCTAACCGAGGGGCAGGGACGTAGACACCTGTCCAGCACGTATTCACCTCTCTCTGAACGCACAAACGCCATATACGTATACATGATTTCAGCTGGGGTCCGGTCCGCGTTGCTGCACCAGGTTTGGGCGATATGGCCTTGCTGTCTACCATCAAGCAATTTTGCAAAGTAGTTTTGAGACATATAGCAAATTGATATATCGGAACTGACGCCCCACATACCAAGGTTGGTGGCACTTTTAAATCCATGTATCACTGTAGTAGTTCACGCTAGAAACGAATTGCAGTCTCTCCCCAGAGGCCCTTACCATGTATTGCTTCAACTTCACTCTGAACTGCTACCATGGCTACATACACCATCATTACCAATTGGGTTGCTAGTATCACTCTCATCTTCTCCATTGACTTAGTTTGTCTTATGTTGATTTGCAATGTTATGAAGAACCTTTTGGGAGTGCATTATATCCACCCTAAAAACATTAGATTTAGATTAAAATATATAAGATTTTCTTAAATTAAAGAATAATTTTAAAAAAATTTTTAAACTTTAAAATTTTATATGAAATTTTCGTCAATTCGTTAAAGTTTACAAAAAATCTTTTTTGTTAAATTTTTTTTATTAAATTTTAAATGAAGCCTTATATCATTTGATTAAACTCTAAATTAACTAAGACAAAAATGCTCCTAAAAAATTGAACCCCAATTCATACGCCCTCTCTCCCAATTCTAACATCTTCTCCCTAATTTAAACCTCAATCCCTTTTCATTTCCCCCAATCCCTAGCTTACAAATCTTCTTCCAATCCAAGAAACCCCATTAATGCAAATCCCGTTGCTACACAAGCTCTTGTAGTTCCCACCTTTTGATTTCTTGTATTTCAATCTCTTGAACGAATTTTTTCCCACGATTAGTTCAACACAAGCCTCTGAGGTTGGATGTTTGCTCTTCCCCAACTCTAGACTGATATATTTCCCGCCTCTACACGTGATGATGGCGTCACTTTCCTCGTTTGCGAGTCCATCAAATTGCTCACTGCCTTCTCTCTTGCTGAGTGACACGGAAACACAAACAGAAAGATCTTGGTTCACACAATTTCCACTCCCAGAAAAAGAGACTTTCAATCTCTAAAATCTCCTTCTCTCTACCAACGAAGAAAGTGTTCTTATTGAAAGGTAAATTCTCACATCCTTGTTGTATATCCTTCTGATGGTCTACGCTCTTGCGCCTAAGTCTCCCAGTAAAAATGCCAGCAGTTTTTGACATACAAGAGCTAGGGATTGGGGAAAGGGCGTTGGAATGGGGGAGAGGGCATATGAATTGAGGTTCAAATTTTTGAGAGACATTTTAATTTTTTTTTATTGATTCAATTCGAGATTTCATTAAGAAATTTAGGATTTTTTCTAAAATTTAATAGAAAAATTAATTAAATCTTTTGTAAATTTTAATAAGTTGAGGATGATTCTGTACTTTGAAGTTTATAAAAATTTTTTAAAATTAATCTCTCGTTTAAAAAGTTTTTCACATTTTAGCCTTACATAGCCTCTAATTATACTGTAACATACATAAACTTTTACAACCACATAAACTTTTATTTTCTTCTTTCTTAATAATTGGTATTAAAAAACCACGTGACATAACTTAAATTTAATTATCTTTGTTTTTGGTTTTCCCTGTTCCTGTTAATTGTTCTTGTTATTTCACGCGTGTTGTTGACACGAACGATTATCGACTTAATTCTTCTAAGCTATATTAGTAGGGAAGCTCCTCGATAACTTTAGTCTTTGGGATTTGGTGCTGATTCTTGAAGTGGTGCCCACGCTGCAAGAAGAACCGAGCCAACGACCATGCCACAGGATAAATCAACCAAGCAGCTGTGAAAAAAAAACAAGGGGTAAAACAAATTTGGAATGTTTTTGGGTTTGTACGAGGAAAGAACACTTGAAGTATGTAGAATGGAAGCCTCAAGAACTAAATTCATTACCAATTGATTAAAGATAACATGTCAATAGAAATCTTATAATTTTTGTCTAAAAGAAAGCCTTAGAATATCTCATTTCACTTTTTTTTTAACAGTAGAAAACGTGAATATATGGCTGAAAGAGTTCACGTTACTGTGAGACTTGTGGAATCAAACGACTAAAAGGTTGAACAAATAAGCCAAGTCTATCCACCTCGTTTCTTTGGAAGATCATGGATTTCATGTGGAACGTTTCAGAGCCATAGCCAAAGCCAAAAGCACCTAATTTGATGTTTGCTCACTCGAAAATTTTTAGGGCCCAATGCAACTCCCTTTTTAACCATGCACTTGTCTATTGGTGGAAAGAGACAGAGAGGTAGCAGTGAGGCACGGGTGGAGAGACCGCTCCAGCACGTGTTCATTCCTTTGTGAACGCAGACTGCAAGATGATTGCTTCAAGTGGGTACGGGGTGGCACCCCGAGTTGGAGCAGCTGTTGGCAGTATGGCCATCTTGTTTATCAACAAGCACTGTTACATTGAACTTTTCAGACAATTTTCAAATCGAAATCGGAGCTTACCCCCCAAATAACAAGGTCTGTCGCACTTTCTAACACATTCACGACAGCACTGTTTCAAGCTGTTAAGGAAATGAGCCCTCTCCTTCAGCCGAGCAGGGATTGGCTCACCTCGATGATCAAATGCTGCTGCCATGCGTAGACACAGCACAAATGTCAGGAATCGGCTTCCTGTCATTCCCATTTTCCTCATTGCCTAAATTTCTCTTTTAAGCGTTGTTTCACTGCACTTTCCAACTGGGTAGCAATGCAACGCTGAGCCTGCTATATATTTTTGCACATCCCAAATCTATACCAGAGGGTACAAATTATGAACACAAAAGAATCTCACCGCCGACCTACAACTCAGTCTTTGTGAAAAGTAATCACCCTTAATTTTCACTAAATTATTTGCCTTTCCCAAATAACGTTGAAGTATTAGGAACTCAATTTAACACTGACACACACTTTGTTGGAGTACATTACAAAGTTTATCATTTTATGCGTATGCAAGAGACATTACGTGGTCCACTAAATTCCCTTTTGCATAAGTAACGCACATATAGAATTTCGATGAGCCATTTTCACATAAAATACTAATCATTCTACTACTTATTTTTTTCTTAATTATAAGACAATGATATATATTGCATCCCTTTTCTAAATTAAATTACAAGCCTTATTGCAAGGAAAGTAAGCCAAGTCCTTTTAACTAAATTTGTTATCAGGATAAAGAAATGATTAATTTTATATAGTAAGAGGTAAATGAGCATTCAAGGTTTTTTAGTATAATGAGTGTTCAAGGTTATTGTTAAGAACGACTAGTAACGGGCCAACAAGGTTCGGTTGGCAAATAACTAAATTTCTTAATCATATTGTATTGTATTTGATTTAAGTTATGTTTATAAATTTATTGAAAGAAATAAAATTTATTTTAATAATTTTTATAATTAAGAGGAGATTAGTCTTTCACTGTTAACTAATAGAGATCTTAAGTTCATAAAAAAAAATAACCATCAGTGGTGATTAAATTTTTTATAATTGATGAACTATTGGTATTTTATGTCAATAATTTAATTTTGACAATAAACAAAATTTTCATACAACAATAATAAACAAATCTTTATTTTATTAGGATTAGAAATAATTTACATGTTTCGTAAATTTTATTTTGATGTGTGTTTCCAAAACCCATAATAGCTAATTGAGAAGAAGTACCCAGAGAATACTTGTTAAAATTAAATCTCTTATTGCCCAAAAATAGTTCTCAAGCTAGTGCAAGAGTCTTAATTAGTTGGCAAAGGGTTTAGCTGCATTCCTTACTCTATTCCCAATAAATATAAGCCAAATTTGTGGTTGTACTAAATGTAAAAGAGAGTCAACTAAAATGGTCTTTAGCTGTAGTTAGCTTGACTTGTTGGCATAGCAAGCTATTCTAGGGGAATACAAAATTAGCAAATCTAATTGTCTTAACATTACCTAGCTGATGGTCCTTATTTAAGGGTAAATAAACACCTCTGGTAAATAAATAATTTATTTCCATTGGTGTGACCTGTTATGTGTTCAAAGGGTCGACAACATCAATGAAATATATATATATATATATATATATATATATATAAATATGTATGCATGCCACTCATCTGCCCTTTACACTTTCGATACTTTCAAGTGGTTCGAGTTTGATATATCAATGCTTGTCAATTTCCTTTTTAGGATAGAAGGGTGGCATCAGCCGGCACTACGAAACTACAACTCTGGGGTAAACACGCCCGAAGCATCTCCCAAAACTAATAGATTACATTCATTAGAAGTTGTATAAAAAAATTTTAACCCTAGTGGCAACTGATGAACTAGATTCACTAACCAATCTGCAATTGCATTCCCCTCATGAAGAGTATGGCTAAAATGCACCTTTCACGGTCTGGCAACCATTTACATCACCTGAGTAATTACTTGGCCTAGGGGATGGTTCCGGATGCTTCCTTGCTTCACAAAGTTGATCGCCAAAATTGAGTGCCCTTCTATGATTACTTTTGGAAGACCTAACTGTTAAGCGGTTTCAAGGCCAGATAGAATACCCCATAATTTTGCTTTAAGCACATTCGCACTTCCAGCTATCGAAAGAACCCAAGAATCCATGTCCCTATGTGATCCCGTACAACTCCATCACATCCAATGTATATGCTTCCTTCCCTACATGAGCCATCAACGTTCACTTTAACCCACTCTCTTAAGGGAGGATGCCAGCTAATTAATTTTTCTTTCTTAAATGGTCCAAGAATTTCCTTTGAGCATTAAAGTTGGGGCCACATCTAGGTTCTGCATATCTTTAATCGATTCATGGATAACAATGCCCAGATCATTATCATTGCCCTAAAAAACATATCTGTTTCAAAGATAGCATCCTAAGATAGGCATTTTAGCTCGGCTTGTGCACTATCCAGAATGGAGGTTTTCAAAGAACTTTAAGGCCATTTGTTCAAGAGCTTACAGAAGTCATACTTGTATAGGATTCAAGATGAAATTGGTCATGCATTGGGTTTGCAATTTGATGCAAAAGCGATAGCTAAAAGAGCTACAAGGCTTTGTGACAGGATCAAGGAGAAGCAGAGAATTCTTGTGATTCTACGTGGACTCTGTGAGAGCCTTGATTTGACCAAATTGGGAATTCCCTTTGGTGCACATCACATGGGTTGCGAGATATTATCACCATCCACCGTTGAAGGCCTATTATTCCAGCTGCACGGCTACTCATTAAGTATTCAAAATCTAATTTTCTTCTATAAACAAAGATTAGCTTAGTTGGTTACTCAATAAGGGAGATGTTTATAAGCAATGTAGAGTTGGATCAAATGTCAAAGAGAATGACACTTTTTTTAGTTCAAACTTCAACACAGATTGGAATACTGCCTACTTCACAAAGTGCACTTCTGAGCCCCCACCTCGATCAGCAAAAACTTTAAATAGAAATTATAAATTTATGTTGTTATTTTTATAAATTAAATTTTATTAAATATTTATTCAAAATATAAAATTTTTAATATTGTAAGAGTAGTTTTTTTATTCAAAATAGAAATATATATTTAATTTATTAATAGTTTAATTAGTAAGTAATTGTTAATTCAAAAATAAAATATATATCTTCATTTCAAATAAAAAAGTGTTTGTTTTTATAGTATTAAAAGATTTTTTTAAAAATAATTTCATTAATTAAATAATGAGATACAGTCAATTTTATCATCAAAATTTAGTTTCGTGGGAGACAATTTCCGAGTGTAAAATAGGACAAAAAAGAACTGATTTGGGTGAAGTTTGAAGTAAACCGAATGGCCACACAAAGAACGAAATACACATCCCAAGAGCAATAGTAATGGGCCTAGTGGCCCAAACTAAATAGTCCAATGGTTAAAAAACAGAGTATACAGTGCACACTTAATAAAAAGTTAACGTGATTTAAGTATGTAAAAAAAATTAAAATAAAAAATTCATAGTTCACATATTTTTGTAAAATAATAAGAAAAATTAAAAAAAAAAAATCATCCAAATTAAAGACGAGAAAGTTAAGGGATGGAACTCGCCGTGAGTGTAACGACGCGTATTGCAGAAGAATGGGAGATGCTGGCATGCGGCATTGTTCATCTTATTTCGTCTGTCGTCTTCATTCTTCATCGTGTTAGGGTTTGCAGGAGCTGCGTTGCACTTTACTCCACCTCACGGTGCACATCAGATGCTTTCCAAATTGTTTAGGAGCTCGAAGTAATTCGAATTTTGACAGCTTTTGCTCTTGTATTTAACTATACTATATAATATCGCAATTTCTCGATAGTTTCGTTTCGGTCGCTTGGGAAATCGAAAAACATTTCCCCCATATCGTAGGATACGGAACGATATTTTGTTCCTTGGTGTCAGTGGTGAGAAGTTGAAGATGGCAAGGAAAACCAGTAGCTGTGCTATATGTGAGAACTCGAATTTAGCTTCGATATGCACCATTTGTGTCAACTACAGGTAGATGATTTAATTTGATGCAATTTAGTCTTGGTCATATCGAGTTATGATTCTCATTAAGGGAGAATCTTAATGTACAAGCATGTTTGGCTTTAGAAGTTTGCAAATCAGGCTCATAATGTTTCGTTTTGTCTAATTACGCATGCTGGGGTTCGCCTTGCATATAATCGAGAAAAAAATTATTTCTTGTTTGGTAAAATTTTTTAGTTGGTTTCTAACAGGTTTTGTAAGTATATAATATGGTGCTAATTTTATAATTTAATATATTTCAATGCTGTCTCTCTTGGCAGATTGAATAATTATAATAATTCCTTACGATCACTGAAAGCCCATCGAGATTCCTTATACTCAACATTGAGCGAAGTTCTTGTTGCCAAGGTTTGTATTGAGCTTGTAAATTTTCGCCCTTTCGTTTCTTTCTTTCTTTCTTTATTTATTTATTTTTTTAAGGATTGACAGTTGATAATGCATTGCATATTTTAAAAACCTAATGAAAAATTATTTTTAAGAACAAGCAAGAACCTTGTCTTTGCCTAGTTCTCTATAGACTTGTTTACCTGCCTAACTGTATGTAAGATAAAGGATCAGAACTGGCAACCGCTTCTATTTACCACTTGAGCTACACTGAGGTAGCGTAATTGAGATGTCCATGGTATTTTCCTTATCAATGATTGCCCTTTATGCTTTGCATGTTTACAGTATTACCTGTCTTCCTTCTTAATCCTATTACAAATTCATTTGTACTTTTGAGTTTGCCGTTGATATGGTGAGGTTTCTAACTTCATTCGTATTTTCTCAAGACACCCTGCAACGTTTTTATTCAATGAAATTAATATCTTTATGCATAATTTTGAAAAGGGAAAGGCAGATGATCAAGTAAATTGGAGAGTGCTACAAAATGAAAAGCTTGCAAGGTTGAGGGAGAAACTCCGTTGTAATAAAGAACAACTTGCGCAAGGTTGGTGGACTTTGTACACAGAAAAAAATTACCAGAGATGCACATTTTATTTTTTGGACCTATATTAAGGAGTAACCTTACAGGAAGGGCTAAGATAGAGTATATGTCCATTGATGTGAAACTCAAGTATGGAGTGCTGGAGTCGGCCCTTTCTATGGTACTTTGGTTAAACCCCCACCTTTTTTTTTTATTTGCTAATCTTATTACTTATGTAATTAGTAATCAGGTTTACATGAATGTTTATGAAGATATTGATCCATTTATTTTCTCCATGCAGTTAGCGAAGATTCAAGAGGAACGAATGGAGAAGTTCTACCCTAATCTTATATGCACCCAGAGCTTACGGCATGTGAGCACTATTCTTTTTGTTCACTTCCAACAGTTAGGAAGTGTTTTGTGTCATTTTATATATTACACTCTTATATGCTTTCCTATTTAAAGTTAAGGATGTGAAAATGTATATTTTTTATGACCAACCTGTCTTCATGTTCAACCCCTTCGCATGGATGAAAATTTATGATCCTCTCAAGTTTTCTTCTTAAATGCATCTATGAATTATTTTTTCTATTTTTAGGCACTGCACAATTTTTGCTTATGCCATTTATATGGTGCAGAGGGCAATTACTTCTGAACGCCTTCACAGACAGTCCCTCGTTATAAAACAAATATGCAAGTTGTTTCCACTAAGACAGGTGAAGAGTTATCTATGGTGATCAATATTCTGCTAGTGTATCTGAAAGAATATGCAATTGATGATATTAAACTGTTGTTTGGGATTTTAAACATTGGGATGCTTCTCTCTTTCTTTATGCCTTTCAAATTTAGCTGCTGTTTGTATAAAACATTCAACTAAACCTTTGGCGGAAAAATTGACATGTGCAGTACATTCCATCAGATATTTGGTTTGGTGGCTCAGTAGTTGTTTCAAAATCTCAATGTTCTAAGATACAAACATTTAAGATTCACACTGTCACACCAATGTCAGCAGCATAATCATAGGAGGAGTTGTCTTACACTCTTTTTCCTCTTTGTGTCTGCAAAACCTTATTTATCATGGTTTTGATCCATCGAAGCTCATAAGCAAGGTGTGTCTGAAATGCAACTTGCCTAAACCTTTTTAATACTTAAAAATGATTTAATGTAAATTTAAAAAGCAGATAACTTTTCTGCTATTAAAATGTTCAGATAAAGACTTGTTTTAGGACCTTGTTTGTTTGTGACGTTTAAAGAGAAATTTATTCTGAACTTTTAAGATACAGTGCAAGCCCTGCCTTGACTACATGCTGGCTGCCAATCTATTCAAAAATGTAGCAAAGTTTTGAAAGAAATGAAAAGGAGGTATTTTTAAGTTTTTTTTCAAATGTCTTCAAAGACAATTAAATATATAAGGAACCTGGTTTTTTATTACATAAATTCATGGTTTGGATAGTTGGGACTGCACTTTGTCCAGACGCAATAAAGGTACAACAAAGAATTTACCTATTCAGCAGCCTTGGCATGTAATAAGCATTCTGCCCTTTTAGTTTTTATCTCTTCTTCCCTTGCTTTTGTTTGGGCCACCTGGCACATGTGTTTTGTCATTATTTTTCAGACTCAACTCCTTTCAGTCTTTAGGCATTGTGCAGCCAAGGCCGAAGAGGGTGAAATTCAGAACGCCATTTTTGATCTGTCCATAAATTATAAAACTGAGGCTTGTGGACCAGTGTCTTTTGTTTTCCATTTTTCTTTGAAAAAATGTTGTTTAGAAAGATCTTTTAGAAGGAACTGCATGTGTCACAAAATTGTGTAACATTTTAAAACATAAATGTAGTTGCTAAAGGAAATGACTGTAATACTGCAATGTGACGAAGTGTGTGATTGTGTTTAGTGTCTGACTTTGTGGAAATAAAGTTTCACTTCAGGAAAAAATGAGACACAACCGATTCCTTTATTGGTAAGTTTTGGGTCCAGCCATACAGTGTGTGTCATTTTGTATCAGCTGTGTGCCAGAACTAAAAAATATGTTATACTATTGTATTGAAGTGGAAAGTTCTCATCTCAGTGAAGTTAATTCCTTCATGCCGCTTTTACTTCTACCTTTTACATGTCTCAGGTGGTTATAGAAGGGGAAAGAAAAGATGATTTTAGTGAGCAATTTGATCAAATCTGCAATGCACGCTTGCCAAGAGCACTGGATCCCCACTCTGTTCCATCAAAAGAGCTTTCTGCTTCTTTGGGGTATATTTTTTTTCTAAGATTATATATGCAAGCATATTTGCAAGTGAATCTTCATAATTTAACAAACTGGTTTTATGCATGCTAAAATATAAAAATATATTATATATGTGATATAAGCATGTAATCTGTGCCCCATGTCAATTGCTTCCTCCTTAAGCGATTAGTCTAAATCCCATATTCTTAGACTTTTAATCTTGCGGTTACATAGTAACAGTTATCGTGGTGTTTGCAAAGTAGGTACATGTTGCAACTTCTAAATCTTGCTATTCACAACTTGGCTGCCCCAGCACTTCACAACTCTGGTTTTGCGGTAAGCACTTCTTCAGCATCCACACAATGGCTTATTGCTTCCTTGAAGACCATGTTTTTAGATTTTTATCCAAATATTCTGGTTAGACAAAGTTACTGTGCCACTGTGGCAGTCATTAATGATGGCTTAAAAGAATTAGTTTGTTGAGTGTTTATATGGTTTTTAATGTACATTTTTCTGAAAATATTAGTGAAAAATATTTAATCTACTATCTTCAAAGTGTATTCATTTTCAAGAATTATAGAGCGTTTCTGAAATATTGTGTTCATCACATGCAAGATTTCATTGCTTTATGCTTACCAGATTTTAAGGATTTTAACTTGTGACACTGTCTGCTCTGTATAAAGTGAAAAAAGTTGTTGTAAGTGTTCGCTGAAAATGCTGCTGGAAATATTGATGGAGGGTTTCAGTATATTTTACTTATGTTGTAATATACGTATACATGATCAGGTTCAAGATTTACCTAATCATTCATGTCAGTAGATTGTGATTGTATGTAAACTGTGATTTAATGTTCAAAGTATCAAACTCTTTTTCCTTTTCCTTTTTTTTTTACTTCATTTTATGGTACACTATTCAATGTTCATGACCATTCTGGCAATATGGCCTCAATGATGTACTTTGGGGGACCTTCTTGTTGCACATTTGTAATGCAAATTTTCTTTTTACCTCAGGGTTCTTGCTCTCGTATATGGCAGCGAGATTCTTATTGGGATGCACGTCCTTCCTCAAGGAGGTAATTTGGCTAAATATGTATTGGCATGTTTACCCAGTAATTATTAATTTTGTTAGCCTGAAATAGTTTTTACTTTTCAGCAATGAATATCCCCTCTTTATACCTCGCCTAATTGATTGCTCTGCTAGTGGAGAAAACTCATGGTCTGATCAAACTTCTAGCAATTTTGGTGTTGCTTCAATGGAATCTGAGAGGAAGCCTCACCTAGATTCCTCTAGAAGCAGTAGCTTTAACTATTCTTCAGCCTCCTCACATTCTATTCGAACACACGAAGATTTGCAGAAAGGGATTTCACTTCTGAAGAAAAGTGTAGCATGCATCACAGCTTACTGTTATAACTCCCTATGTTTGGATGTCCCTTCCAAGGCATCTACTTTTGAAGCATTTACAAAGTTGTTGGCTATTCTCTCATCATCTAAGGAAGTTCAATCTGTTTTTTCCTCAAATATGGCTCGCTCAAGGTATTTGTCATATTTATTGCTATGTTCTTAATTTTGTACACCAATTCATAAGTTCTGTACATATTTGTAATTTGGAAACTTACCACATTCTAAAATAGCTAGGCATTTTTTCTTATAAATTCTCTATCTTCTTTAACCTATAAAAGATATTGCAGTTGTTTTTTAGTGATTTTATACCAGTGACTAGATCATGGCAACAGCTTCTAACTCCTGTGTTAGATCTTCTAAGCGATGGAACCCTTAAAGAAATAATAAATGAAGGGCTTTTTCGTGTCATGACTGGTGACAAATCTTTGGTCAAATAATATATGCGATGACATTTATAACTGTAAGATTTTTATTTATACTGCATTCTTGTCTTACTAAACGATCAATGTTGGAAATCTTTTGAATTTAAAGTCATATCTTCTTGGAATCTGGCATCACATAAATGAGCAGCATTTGTCTATTAACTCAAGGAGTAGTGGACTGCCTCAAGCCTTAAAGCAATTACATAGCTCTCAGGAATGCTGAAATCAAGTTAGGGGTTGGTTGCTGATTTGTTTGTCTAACTCCCTTAGAGTCTATTTTTATAGCTATTAAAACTGGCTGTCAAAATAACTATATAATTCTGGTCCTGGAATTTTTGAACTTTTTTGTTTAATGTTTATGGGAATATATTGGCATTGTTTGATTCATGTAGCCGATTCTACTTAGTTGAATAAGGCTTTTTATGTTGTTGTTTATGGGAACATATGCCAGGGCTGTAGAATAAAATGGTTTTATCTACTCAGGCAGTTATTGTTGCTGTAATCTTCATGCATAGGCTGTCAACTATATAGTGCCTGACATATTCTTTTCTGATTCAGGTCATGTAAGCAAGTTCAACAGTTGAACAAATCTTTATGGAATGTGAATTCTGCTATTTCATCAATGACTTTGCTGGAAAGTGCACATTCTGTGCCCACATCGGTATGGGTTTACTCATCATTTTCATTTTGAGAAAAATTGCTTGAGGAATCAGTCTACGGACCTTTTTATGCCTTTGATTCAGGAAAATCTTATGTGTTTCTCAGGATCGCTGTTGAAAGAGTAGTACTTCCAGAAAGTGTGAATGCATTTTCTAGACTGAAATTGAAGAGAGCATTTCAGTACATTGAAATCAAGTTTTTATTCTTAAATTTATTCTAAACAGTTCTAGAATTTGTTTGTATATTTTCTCATCTGCTTTTGAGGAAAAGAAACTGGTATTTTAAGCAGAACGTAGTAGCTTTGCTGTCTGCCATGGTTCACATGGTTTGTTAGTATTCTATTTGCAACCGCCATTGTGTTTTAACATGAGGTTTCCTCTTCTCTTTTTTCATTTTTCAAATTTCAAGCCCTTTTCAGGAGGAGAGCTAATTTGGGGCGTTTTTGTTGATACTGTTATTTTATTTTTTATCTTCATTTATTATCTGGTTTATTTGGAGGAGAACTGTATGTACAACAGTGAAATGGCAGCATATGGGCCTTATAATCAAAATCATCAGTTATAATACTTTTTTGGTTGTTTGTTTCTGAACACTGGTGATCAGAATGGCTGTATCAAATAGCTTGTCATTGTCCCAAAATGGACATTTTATGATGATTCATGAACTTCACCAGTTGATGTAGTTTCAATAATTAGTTAAATGTCTTGCTTCTCTATTTCTTTTTCCAGAGAATTGAAAATTACCTGCCGAGTTCTGCTGCCAGTTTTCTTTATGCCACTGATTTATCTGATGGAAAAAGTGAGTGCCTAATCGAAGGATGGGATCTTGTAGAGCATCCCACTTTTCCTCCTCCACCATCACAAAGTGAGGATGTTGAGCACTGGACTCGAGCCATGATCATAGATGCTAAAAGGAAGTGACTTTCATCTACAGCGGCCGTCTACGTTCTGTATGTCCGCTTTCTCTTTTTTAGGATTGTCAACAAGATCTTAGATATTCTAAATTTATTCTATAATTCCAAAAAAGGGTAAATCAAAGGTGTTTTTGTTAACTTGCTTTCTTCTGGAATTGTTCCTTGATAAACTTAATTTAAATGTGCATAGAAGAGTAAGGATGCAATTGAGCTGAGCTGAGTTCAACCTTGAAAGTTTCAACACTGATGGATTCAAATTTATCAGTGGCTTCATGTTGGCTTGATTTTGAACTGGATTTGCACCTGAGCTATTATTTCAGGGTTTTAAATTCTACGGGAGCCAGCTTAGTAATGTATGAGTATGTATCACAATTCCAAAGTCAACAAGCATAACTAAGATAACGACCTTGATCAAATCAAGCCATTCTGCCTTTTACCTTCTTTCTCTTTGGTTTTTTTAAACGACTGGAAAATTTATTTTCTTCTTATTCCAATTTTCAGGTTCAACAGAGAGAGGAATTAGATTTTGAAGGACTAATTTGTAAGTATATGGAACATCTCAGTTACTCTCGTTTCCCAGGGTCCCGGCCCGCGGGTTCCTTTGTATATATCCCTATTTCAGAAAATTGTGTATATGTGAATATTAATAGGTTTGGGTTGGTCATATAAATACTAATAGGTAAGGCTGACGTAATTCTTAAATGAAATTTTCCTTATAAATTGTTTTATTTAATTATGTAAAAATATGAATTATTTGTATTTATTTTGTTAAAAATGAATTATTTTTATTGGATACTTAAATTCAACGAGGAAAGGTACTGTGAGGTGGCTAATTGGGTATACTTAATCACAAATTGATAAAACTTTATCAAATAACATTCTTTAGCTATTAATCTTGTATCTTAAAAGTAATCATAAAATGTAAATGGCAGGGAGAAAACGAGAAGGCAAGAAAAGGAAAGTGGGCCAGGCTAGCTCAGGTGCTAAATGTCTGTCTTAAATTAATTGTTGTAACTTGTAAATGGCATATCTGGTTAATAAAGCGAGGCTTTCTAGGAAAACCCCAAAAAAAAAAAAATTGGCATATTTGTTTTGTATTTTTCCTCAACTCCAAATAAAAAAAAAATAATTGTCACAAGGTATAATTTAATTGTTATTTTTACAAATAAATGTTATAAAATTTTATTTAAAAAATGTAAAATATTAAATTAATTATTATATCAAAATTAAGTATTAGTGATTGACTGAGTTGTAAAATTTAAAAAAAATGTAATGTTTAATTTACTATTTATGAATGTTTAATTAAGTATATGTTTAGTGAGTGAGTTTATTTTAACTTCAATTTTTTTTTTTGGAGTTGAAAATTTAACTTTAATTTAACCATATATGTTTAGTATGTGTATGGTTAATTGCTATTATCAAAGAAATAATATAATAAGTCATTGGTAAACCTAACTAAATGAGAGCGTATTAAACAAATAACTTAAATTTTATAAGACTATTAATCCCATTTTTTTTAATTAATTAAGTTTTGCTACTGTGTCTTCTCCCAAGTAGCTAGAAGAAGAAGAAGAAGAGAGAGATAGTGAGGCTGATCATGGATAGAGCCATCGAGCAGAAACAAAAGTAACGTACAGGAAGAAACTATAGTCAGCTCCAATAACATATCTGCTGGGTACTAGATCTTCTCTCCGACAAAAACAACATTAATTCTACGAGACCATTGGAAGACCAATGGTTGCATGGGGGGAGGCATGGAGGAGGAGGCTGTTACGAGGATTAGTATGAGATGCTTAAGTGGTTTTATAAAACATTGAATTTTTCTCCTTCAATCACTAGTTTTTGAGATGGATTCTTTTAAAAGTTTATAATAATTGGTATCAAAGCCTGCCACTTGCAGTATTTACCCGGGCTAGAGCTGTCAAGAGCGACGGTATGTGCTTGATGATATTTATAAAGGTTCGGAATCATGCCCAAGCTGCCTCCTTCAATTGCAACGTTATTTCAACCTATAATCCCGTTGAGTTAGTGGGCTTCGCAGTCGAGAAAACATAACCGACTTGATGTATGACCGTGTACTCTCTTCAACTTTCTCGCAACTGAAAGAATGAGCCCCATTTTTTATTCTCTCAAACTTTTTTCCTGTCACATAATTCTAGTGTTCACTATTCAAGAAAATGAGATTGCAAAAAAGCTACTAACATTCATACCAAATCAAAATTTCGGCTAAAATATAAAAAAAAATCTTTATATTTTCATGTTAAAATAAAAAAAATTATACTTTTTAATTGTAATAATTAAGACACTGCACCTTAATCCATCCAAATTTCTAATTGACTTCCCCCCTCTCACTGTTTCACCGAACCAAGGCATCCAAATCCTTTGCACTTCAGATTTTTCAGGGCTTTACGGTGGTGTTGTCTGTTTTTTGATCTCTTTGTGCTGTTGGAGGTTTACTTTGTCATGAACTTTATTCTTGCTGTTGTTTACGACAGTTTCAAGAGTGAGCTAAAATTTGATTTTTATTGTGTGTATTTACTGTGGGAAAAATATAAACACGAATGCTAACAGTGATTCAATCTTCTTTTTCCTGCTGCTGGCAAAACAAGTTTCTGACATGGACTCCATGAGAAGAAATATGTTGGACAAAGCTTTTAATCTCTTAGATAATTATGTAAACCTAGTTAATTGGTCTTCCATCAAGCGAAGTTTTCCTCCTATAGTCTATAATATATCAAATTGAAATTCATTTTCAATGTTGTCCATGGCGAATGGCAACCAATGGCTACAAGGCAGAAGCAAAAGATGTTAGAATTCAGAGTAGCTGCAAAATGAACGTTTTCTTTTGCCTTTTTTCCCCACCCTGTGCAAATGAAAGTAAAGCAAGATGTTGGATTACAAAATAGATGCAGCCAAAAAAAAAAAAAAAAATAAGTCTTCAAGAAGGACTTATCTTGGGAGTTTTATGCAGGTTACCTTTAGTTTAGTAGGCAGTAGAGGCACGAAACAAAGACCAGCTGCTCGAGAGCTAATAGTGTTTCAATGGTATTGATCACTAGTGCTAAGTACGTGGACACAGAAATTAAGGGAAGAAGAACATACTTATTCACCATTCATACACATTAATTTATAATAAAATATATGTACATACAGTTATAAAAAGAGAATAAATATATAAAAAAATACAAAAATTTATACTTCTAAAAATATATGTATATCTAAGACTCAATTTATGAACAAATAAAAAGATGTTGCTTCTAATATTGGTGACTTTCCACGCAGCTGAATGCACTTTAGAAGGAAATCTAAAGCCTCGGTCATGGTATCCAGAAAGCTGCTTATCATTTTCCCCTTTATTACCTTGAATACTGTGACAGTTGATTTTGTCCAGGACTATGGTCTAAAAGCAAAGGATGTGATCATAGTCAGTCATTATATAATTTTTGAATAACAATTGGATGTTTCTGTCAAAGGTAAATAATTGGAATCTCGTAATAATGTCACTCAGTGATTGGATATCTAATAAAGACAGATACCGAAAGTTTAATTTATAAAAATTAATTATATATGTACATGTTTTTTGTGACAGTTAAAGTGTTAAGTTCTTTTTTTTATTTTTTTCTTAAATTCAAATTATATCATGTATTAAACAAATGATACATGTACATATGTGTAAGTAAAACACATCAAGTTGTAAGTATCATTTTTCTTTATAAAATAATCTTCCGTTTAGAGCCATGGCCCATGGGGCATCTTAAGGCATCACCAAAGTCTGCGCGATGCTTCGCAGCAACTTCTGTTAGCCATTCAGAATGGTGTCTTTTCAGAGTCATTTTGAAGCTTCCTAGCAAGTGCTCTCTGCCTTTTACCTTGCGCTTTGTATGCAATAAATAATAGTTCCGTTCTGCCTTGAGGATGCATCAGCTTCAGCTTTCTCTGTTTTAATTTGATCCAACCTAACCCCGGCTTGCTACCTTCTTGCAGCTGTAATCTCAGAATCGGGGAAGCAGCTATCCTTATTAGGAGAAATTGATGAAAACCACAATCAAGGATGTTCTAGCACCTCCCAGAGGAGCGACGGAGAAATTGATGGAAACCAAAATTAAGCCTCCCAGAGGAGCGATTAAGACCCCAATTGCAATGATTTTTGCAAAGGGTTCCAATAGTCGCGGGGTGGGATTGGCAAACTCAACTCTAAATGATATCGTGGATGCTCTGAAAGATCCCAATATTAACATTCTTGGGGTCTACGGATCAAGCTCTGACGGAAAAGCAGTTTTAATTGAGAAAATCTTAAGAAGAGTGAAGAAGGACGAGTTGTTTGATGAGGTTGTGCAGGCAAATGTTTCCAAAAAGCCACGCCTGAAGAAAATTCAAGAACAACTTGGGAAGGAGTTGGGTTTGCAATTGGATGATGTTAATTTAGTTCGAAGAGCCACACGTTTGTGCGATAGGATAAAGATGAAGGAGAAAATCCTCATCATCCTTGATGATCTTTGGGCTGGAATTAACTTGGGAGAAATAGGAATCCCATCTGAAAATGATCACAAGGGTTGCAAACTAGTGTTAATATCGGAGACTCAAGAGGTTTTATCCAACCAAATGAAGATTGCAATAAATTTTTCCCTATGAGCCTTTCTGGAAGTTATATGAGCAATGCTTGGATTCCAGTGTACCATTTATCCTATGGTGACTGAAGTTTTTGTGACATTAGTTTTTATAGTGTAATCAAGTAAAAATAGAATTATAAGTTCCTTTATCCATCTTATGATATATCGTTTTGTACAAATTCATAACTTGTAGTTGTGGATTGCAATAATAATATACTTGTGGTTGTGGAGCATTATTTATCCTCAGCGCCAAAAGAAGCCAACTTGTAATCGACATACCAACAAAAGAAACTAACTTGGGTTCTTCCATCCAGAACTTGAGTAGAGTAACCAAGTAGTCAGAAGAAGAAGAAGAAAAAGATACTGATGATGATGGAGATAAAGGAAACATAAGTAGCGTACAAGAATAAACTATAGCCAGCTCCAAGAGCATAACTTGAGTAGCCTAACCAATGGTTGTATGATGGAATATTCGTGGAGGAACTGGTGCGAAACTTCGATGGCAAAGCTCGTGATCTCTGTGTGTTGGATGGTATGATTGAGGCGTTGAGAGACGATAACATCAAGGTGATTGGGTTGTACGAGCACGATAGAGTTGACCAGAACAATTTATTTGTCAAGATTTCAGGAAGTTCTAAGAGAGACAACTTGGTCGATGTGGTTGTGATGGAAAATATATAACGCAGACGCCATAGTTGAAATGGATTCAAGATGGCATATCTCAGGATTTAGGTTTGACATTTGATGAGAGGAGATCAAGGGGAAGAGCACCCTATTCAGTCCGTTTCCGTGTTTAGTTAATAACGAGAAGAAGAAGAACCTGATTATAGCAGAAGGAGATAGACAACTGTGTCAAAGGATGGTGTCAAGGTAATTCTGACATCTACGATTTCCGTGGTGTTGTCCCACCAAACTAACAGTCAAAGAACCTTCGTTCATACATTATGAATAATCCCTCCATGGCACTGCCACAATTTAAAGAACACTGGGCCCTGCCGTCATGCTTGCTATATTATTCTATTTCTTATCTGCAGTATTAAAGCAAATGATGTGATCCTAGTCAGTCATCATATAATTTTTAAATAACCACAGGATGTTTTCGTCAAAGGCAAATCATTGGAATCTCGTATTAATGTTACCAGTGGTTGATGTCTAACAGACAGATATTAAAAGTTTAGTTTATAGATTAATCTTCAGTTCGAAGTCATGGCCCATGGAGCATCTTAAGTCATCACCGGAGTCTTTGTGATGCTTCGCAGCAACTCTTGTTAGTCATTTAGAATGGGGTTTTTCCCAGTCATTTTGAAGCTTCCTAGCAACTGTTCTCTGCCTCTAACCCTGCACTTATGTGGCTAATAAATAATAATTCGTCCTTCCTTTCTGCCGTGTGGATACATCAGCTTCAGCTTTCTGTCTAAATTTGTTTTTACCTAACTCTTTGCTACCTTCTTGCAGCTGTAACCATAGAATCCGGGAAGCAGCTATCCTTATTAGGAGAAATTGATAGAAACCAAACTGGGGGCTGTTCTTGCAATTGCCAGAAGATTTGGAGAATATCACTTTTTCAGTAAGAACAACACAATAGCTAAGAGACACGGAATGTTTCCAATAGTTGAGAGAATGGAGGTACAAGTAATGTCTTCCAATAGTTACGAGGCGGGATTGGCAAACTCAACTCTAAGTGGTATCATAAATGCTCTGGCAGATCCCAATATTAACATTCTTTGGATCTACGGGTCAAGCTCTGCGAAAAGCATCTTTAATTGAGAACATCTCATGAAGAGTGAAGAGGGACAAGTTGTTTGATGCGGTTGTGATGGCAAATGTTACCAAAAAGCCAGACCTGAAGAGAACTCAAGAACAACTTCGGGACGGGTTGGGTTTGCAATTTATTGTTATAATTAAAAGTGTAAGGATTTTTTTTGTTTTAAAGTAGAAGTGTAAAGAAACTTTCTATATTTTATTCTAAAATTTAATTATATTGATTGGGAGCTTTACCTTTCTTTCAGCCACAGATTAGAGCTGAGTTGTTTCCTTTCTGGTTTCTATTTCTCTGACTTGGAATTCAGAGTGGCAGCAAAATGAACGTTTTCTTTTGCCTTTTTTCCCCTACCCTGTGCAATATAGATGCAGCCAAAAAAAAAAAAGCCTTCAAGAAGGACTTATCTTGGGAGTTTTATGCAGGTTACCTTTAGTTTAGTAGGCAGTAGAGGCACGAAACAAAGACAAGCTGCTCGAGAGCTAATAGTGTTTCAATGGTATCGATCACTAGTGCTAAGTACGTGAACACAGAAATTAAGGGAAGAAGAACATACTTATTCACCATTCATACACATTAATTTATAATAAAATATATGTACATGCAGTTATAAAAAGAGAATAAATATATAAAAAAATATAAAATTTATACTTTTAAAAATATATGTATATTCAAGACTCAATTTATGACCAAATAAAAAGATGTTACCTCTAATATTGGTGACTTTCCACGCAACTGAACGCACTTTAGGAGGAAATCTAAAGCCTCAGAGATGGCATCCAGGAAGCTACTTATCATTTTCCCTTCTTGTTACCTTTTAAACTGTGACAATTAATTTTGTCCAAGAGTATGGTCTAAAAAGCAAAAGATGTGATCCTAGACTCCTAACAAGTCAGCATATTACTTTATAATAACCACAGGATATTTCTGTCATAGACAAATTATTGGAATCTCGCATAAATGTTACTCAAATGGTTGGATATCTAATAGACAGATACCAAAAGTTTAATTTATAAAATAATCTTCAGTTTAAATCCATGACCCGTGGGGCATCTTAAGTCATCACCAGCCCTTGCGATGCTTCGCAGCAATTCTTGTTCGTCATTCAGAATGGGGCCCTTCTCTGTCATTTTGAAGTTTCCAAGAAAGTCTTCTCGGCCGCCTGCCAAATTGCCAATTAATTAATTAATGATGCATTCTGAAGCTTCCTAGCAAGTGTTCCCTGCGACCAACCCTGCACTTTGTATGTAATGAACAATAATTCGTCTTGCCTTTCTCCCGCGTGAGATACATCAGCTTTAGCCTTCTCTCGCTTTTGTATGTTCAAACTTATCTTCGGACTTTAGACAGAGAAAGTCCCATGCTCCTTCGCTTCACAGTTCTCTTCCGTTTGAGAATCGTACAACCCAAAGCTAGTCTCCACCCCTTCACTGCACATTGCTCTTTGATATATATATATTTATTGATAATTGACATATTTTAACTTTAAATGGATATATATTTATTTATAATTATTAAAATAAATAAATTTAACAAATTAACTGTCATTTTCGAAAAAAAAAAAGCCTCATCATGGAGAAATTGTTTAAACAACAACGGTGTGGGTGCGCGTCCATATGGCTTCTTCAGTGCAAATGAATTCAGATTATAAATAGGAAAATGTTATTTACCATTAATTTCATACATATTAAATAATGTGTCATTGATTTTGAATTATACAAAAATTTAAATTTGAGATAAATTTAATTAAAGATACATTTTTATTATGTCTTATTATGTAGATAATATCTAGTGTAAATTGAATCCAATTAAAAAATTTTGCTGCAAGTAAATTTTCTTTGATATTCAAGCAAGATGTTGGATTAATTAAAGATACATTTTTGTTATGTCTTATTAAACTATATGTTTTCTTTCTTTTGTTTTTCCTGCCCTGTGCAATGAAAGTAAAGCAAGATGTTGGATTACAGAGAAAGTTCAAAGTATATGGAGACAGACATCAGGGGAAGATGAACATACTTATTCACCACAGTCATCAGCAACTAAAAAGCTGTTGCTTCTAATGTCGGTGACTTTCCACGCAACTGGATGCACATTAAAAGGAAATCTAAAGCCTCGGTCACGGCATCCAGGAAGCTGCTTATCATTTTCCCTTTTATTACCTTGAATACTGTGACAGTCGATTTTGTCCAGGACTATGGTCTAAAAGCAAAGGATGTGATCATAGTCAGTCATTATATAATTTTTGAATAACAATTGGATGTTTCTGTCAAAGGCAAATAATTGGAATCTCGTAATAATGTCACTCAGTGATTGGATATCTAATAAAGACAGATACCGAAAGTTTAATTTATAAAAATTAATTATATATGTACATATCCTTTAGGAATAATCAATGTGATTAGACTTTTTTTTAATTATTTTTTTAAATTTAAATTACATCATGTACTAAAAAAATGATATATATATATATATTTATTTATATATACATGTGTGTAAGTAAAACACAAGGTGTAAGTATCATTTTTCTTTATAGAATAATCTTCAGTTTAGAGCCATGGCCGATGGGGCATCTTAAGTCATCACCAGAGTCTTCGCGATGCTTCGCAGCAACTTCTGTTAGCCATTCAGAATGGTGTCTTTTCGGATTCATTTTGAAGCTTCCTAGCAAGCGTTCACTGCCTTTTACCTTTCACTTTGTACGTAAATAAATAATAATTCCGTTCTGCCACGAGGATACATCAGCTTCAGCTTTCTCTGTTTTAATTTGATCCGACCTAGCCCCGGCTTGCTACATTCTGGCAGCTGTGATCTCAGAATCAGGGAAGCAGCTATCCTTATTAGAAGAAATTCATAGAAAACAAAATGGGGGCTGTTCTTGCAGTTGCCAGAAGATATGTAGAATGTCACTTTTTCGGACACCCAGTGGGTCAAATAGATGCAATGGCAGGGAGTTGCAATAGTTGCTATGTGGAATTGGCAAACTCAACTCTAGATGATATCATGGATACTCTGGCAGATCCCAATATTAACATTCTTGGGGTCTACGGATCAAGCTCTGAGCAAAAAGCATATTTAATTCAGAAAATCTCAAGAAGAGTGAAGCGGGACACGTTGTTTGATGCGATTGTGATGGCAAATGTTACCAAAGAACCAGACCTGAAGAGAATTCAAGAACAACTTGGGAACGAGTTGGGTTTGCAATTTGATGAGGAGACTGTAGTTGGAAGAGCCAAACGTTTGTGCGATAGGATAAAGATGGAGCAGAGAATCCTCATCATCCTTGATGATCTTTGGGCTGGAATTAACTTGGAAAGAATAGGAATCCCATTCGAAAATGATCACAAGGGTTGCAAACTAGTATTAATATCGGAGGCTCAAGAGGTTTTATCCAACCAAATGAATATTGCAATAAATTTTTCCCTGTGAGTCTTTCTGGAAGTTATATGAGCAATGCTTAGATTCCAATGGAGTATTTATCCTATGGTGACTGAAGTTTTTGTGTCATTAGTTTTTATACTGTAATCAAGTAAAAATAGAATTATACGTTACTTTATCCATCTTATGATATATCGTTTTGTACAAATATATAACTTGTAGTTGTGGATTGCAATAATAATATATTTGTGGTTGTGGAGCATTATTTATCCTCAGCGCCAAAAGAAGCCAACTTGTAATCGACATACCAACCAAAAAAACCAACTTGGGTTCTTCCATCAGAAAGATACTGATGATGATGGAGATAAAGGAAGCAAAAATAGAGTACAAGAATAAACTATAGCCAGCTCCAAGAGCATAAGTTGAATAGCCTAGCCAATGGTTGTATGATGGAATATTAGTAGAGGTACTGGTGCGAACCTTCAATGGCAAAGCTCGTGATCTCTGTGTGTTGGATGGTATGATTGAGTCGTTAAGAGGCGATAACATCAAGGTGATTGGGTGGTACGAGCACGATAGAGTTGACCAGAACAATTTATTTGTCAAGATTTCAAGAAGTTCTGAGAGAGACAACTTGTTCGATGTGGTTGTGATGGCAAATATATAACGCAGGCGCCATAGTTGAAATGGATTCAAGATGACATATCTCAGGATTTAGGTTTGACATTTGATGAGGAGATCAAGGGGAAGAGCACTCTATTAAGCCCTTTTCGGTGTTTAGTTAATAATGACAAGCAGAAGAACCAGATTATAGCAGAAGGAGGTAGATAACTGTGTCAAAGGATTGTGTGAAGGTAATTCTGACAACTACGATTTCCGTGGCATTGTCCCACCAAACTACACTCAAAGAACCTTCGTTCATACATTATGAATAATCCTTTCACGGCACCGTCACAATTTAAAGAACACTTAGGCCCTACCGTCATGCTTGCTATATTATTCCATTTCTTATCTTCAGTATTAAAGCAAATGATGTGATCCTAGTCAGTCAGCATATAATTTTTTAAATAACCACAGGATGTTTTCGTCAAAGGCAAATCATTGGAATCTCGTATTAATGTTACCAGTGGTTGATGTCTAACAGACAGATACCAAAAATTTAGTTTATAGATTAATCTTCAGTTCGAAGTCATGGCCCGTAGAGCATCTTAAGTCATCACCTGAGTCTTCGTGATGCTTCGCACCAACTCTTGTTAGTCATTTAGAATGGGGTTTTTCCCAGTCATTTGAAGCTTCCTAGCAATTGTTCTCTGCCTCTAACCCTGCACTTATGTGTCTAATAAATAATAATTCGTCTTTCCTTTCTGCCGTGTGGATACATCAGCTTCAGCTTTCTCTGTCTAAATTTGTTTCTACCTAACACTTTGCTGCCTTCTTGCAGCTGTAACCATAGAATCAGGGAAGCAGCTATCCTTATTGGGAGAAATTGATAGAAACCAAAATGGGTGCTGTTCTTGCAATTGCCAGAAGATTTGGAGAATATCACTTTTTCAGTAAGATCAACACAATAGCTAAGAGACACGGAATGCTTCCAATAGTTGAGAGAATGGAGGTACAGGTAATGTCTTGCAATAGTTACGAGGCGGGATTGGCAAACTCAACTCTAAATGGTATCATAAATGCTCTGGCAGATCCCAATATTAACATTCTTGGGATCTAAGGATCAAGCTCTGTGCGAAAAGCATCTTTAATTGAGAAAATCTCATGATGAGCGAAGAGGGACAAGTTGTTTGATGCGGTTGTGACGGCAAATGTTACCAAAAAGCCAGACCTGAAGAGAATTCAAGAACAACTTGGGAACGGGTTGGGTTTGCAATTTGATGAGGAGACTGTAGTTGGAAGAGCCAAACGTTTGTGCGATAGGATAAAGATGAAGCAGAGAGCATTGCCTCTACGGGGCAACGCTTAGACGTGCGCAAAGTTAAAATTATTAAAATTTAAATTAAAAAATAAATAAATAGAAGAGATGATAGTTGTAAGTAAAATTGTAGATATAAAAGTACAGGTATAGCATTACCCAGCAGAAAATACTCATCATCCTTAATGATCTTTGGACTGGAATTAACTTGGGAAGAATAGGAATCCCATTTGAAAATGATCACAAGGGTTGCAAACCAGTATTAATACCGGAGACTCAAGGTTTTATCCGGCCAAATGAATACTGCAATAAATTTTTCCCTGTGAGTCTTTCTGAAAGTTATATGAGCAATGTTTAGATTCAATTTTTTTTTTTTCCTTTTGGTCCAAATTTAGCATAGAGGATTTGAATCTGCAACACTATCCAGACCTTCACCGTTAGGATACACCTAGCGGCATAATGCTTAGATTCTAATTTACTATTTATCCTATGGTGACTGAAGTTTTTCTAACAGTTTTTTATACTGTAATCAAGTACAGGTCCAACTATACTTTACTTTATCCATCATATGATAGATCTTTTTGTATAAATATACAACTTGTGGACATTATCGAAATGACAACGAAAAAAAGGAAAGAAAGGAACTCATCAGATACTCTTATGTTGAGGCTAAGCGACAGTGACGTGGATGGGGGTAGAAGAAGGTATGTCAGTTAGAAAGTAAAGATTTAGTTACAACTTAAGAGAACAAATTCCTCACCTATCACGGATAGGTGATAGTGCATGCATTTGTCAAACTGATGAATATTGGTGGTGAAAGAGAGGAGAGATTTGGGGTGAAGAAGACTAATAACCCAATCAGGTAAGGTACATTAAAAGGTGCAGGGTGCTGCCATTGAACTATTTTGATTTCTCATCATAGCTTACCATCAATTGGGTGCATGAAATACAAAAATGTGATGTATAAGGTGGTGAATATGTAGAAGGTTGAGTATTTACATCATTAAGTTGAAGAAAACAAATTGTTAGTTTCCGAAGTGTCATTGCCTGGCAAAGGTCTTGCCAAGGATTGAAGAACCAAGA
This sequence comes from Dicorynia guianensis, assembly GCA_037013595.1. Taxonomy (NCBI): domain Eukaryota; kingdom Viridiplantae; phylum Streptophyta; class Magnoliopsida; order Fabales; family Fabaceae; genus Dicorynia; species Dicorynia guianensis. The sequence continues at coordinate 9,886,737 of JASUAB010000011.1, forward strand.
ATCCTACCTGGGACCCATATCACTAGAGTCTACAGATATATGCACATAAATCGTATAAAAGTGAGAACAATAATTCAAAGGAAGAAGGATAAGTTTCACTTACGGGGTACACTAAATGGACATGCTATGTTTTGGGATATTAAATACCCACAATATCTGAATGATGGCCCCACGACCCAAAATCTGATCTCTTCTAATGCGTAGTCCACATTTTGTAGCGCAAGCCATTGGCTGAGGCAACAGCCGAAGATGTGTTCCCATCCTATCGGGCCTCTCCCACTCTTCTTCTTGGGGTGTTGTTGACTCCGGTTTTGCTTGGCCGATAGGTAAGCGTTTCGTGTTTTTTAACAATTTTAAAACGCCCGTGGCTGGTCCATTAGCTTAGGAGTGTGAGGTGAACCCTCTGCGACCCGCGTAAAGACACGCAGGCCCTTATAATGGCAGTCTAACCCACGATGTGAGCAGAGGCAGCTTCCTCTGCCAAAACTTGCCACTTGGCAAACACCTGCGAGCAAACAAAAACACGTATAACTATAATCTATTTAACACGTTAAAGCTAAAGTTAAAAACATGGAATATTTATATATTCTATTAATGGTCTGCTATTTGCTAATCCACGCCTCATTTGATTCAAATCAGATAGCTGAGTCAGAGGCACGCACGTGGTCTGATTGAATGGAGCAGCTGAGCCGGCGGAGCAGGTGAAAGGTAATGAATCAGTTGGAATCCGAATTTGTCGTTAACAAAACAATTACCCACATACCAACAACGCTAACTTTGATTGGGTCAATAGTAATTTCATAATTTAATATAAAATTTGATAAAAATAATTATTTAATTTTTTTAATTAAAATTTTTGTGAAAATAAAATAGGACTAAAAAACTTAGCTTTTGCGTTCAGAAGATGGTGCTTGGCCAATTCGTGCCTTGGACATTTGGTTGAGTCAAATGAAGGAAACTCAGCAGTTACTTCCAAAACTGCAGCTAACGACGTCGACGCCCCTACCTCACCTCAAAAATCCCGTGGCCCCATCCATCTTTGTCAACTCAAACCCTCCACCAAATCCTATGCAGTTGCAAACTTTTAACGTAATTTAACTTTTATTTAATGCATATGTTATTAAATATAAATTTTATAATTTAATTTATAAAATTAAATGAATTTAATAATTTAAATTTTTATTAAATAAAAATAAAATATATAAATAAAGGAGTTGTTTCTATCTTAATTTTCACATAATATATCCTATTGGTTTATATATTTATTTTTTATTTTTAAAATAAAATATGACAAGTTTAAAATGTGATCAATTATCTATTATTATAAACTTTTTACCTTTAAGAATATATAATTCATTTTATTCATTTACTTTTTTGAAGAACATTTTGAGGTTTACAATGGCTTTCAACGAGTGGCTTTCATAACAAACGAAATGGTCATCTACCCAATTTGGGTTAAAGCCCACCCAAAAAAAAAAGTCAAAGCCATACTTTTTTTTTAAAAAAAAAAATTTAGTTTACTTGTAAAGTAATGTCACAGGAATCAGAAATTGTTATTTTTATATTTATTTTGAAATTAAAAACTTTTGCATGTTATAAAAATTTTAAACTATGTATTTACCTCAAACTATAACTAAATTGAAAGCAATGCGTTACTATTCACAAAAAGAATATTGTATAACAAAATTCATGCTTAACAAATCTTAATTGGTGTATCAGTTAAGGTTTAAAATTTAATGTTTTTAATTTTTAATAAAATTTAACTTATAAGAAAAAAGACGGTGGCGGTAAATCCTTTGCAGTGATTACTACTAATAGAGAAAAGGAAGCACGATGCTGCACACAGATCAATGAGCTGCAGTGGGCTTAGAGAAGTCATAACCAGAAAATCAAGAAAGAAAGGGTAACAAAGGAATCTCGCCCCTAGTTCACTCAAAAAGTCAATGCTCAGAACAACAGAAAGCCAGCCAAGATACCCTCCTTAGGCCTTGTCTGACAAACTCTGACCTCAGACTAAAGACCCAAATCCGTAAATTCCACACAAAGTCCCCTCCTTTTTTTTTTTTTGATAAAGAAGTCCCATGCTTTTTGGTTTGTGAGATAATATACGATTGCCTAAATAAATCACCATCGTCGATTCTCTTGCTTTCTCGTCTCTCCTAAGCTGTAAGAAAGTGCAAAGCAAAGAAACAAGCTGAATGGACAGGAATCTATAATCATCCGTCAAAGTTCAGCGAGTCATTTTCACCAAGGCCGCATTGGAGTTCACATGAGAGAGAAAAAAACAATTTCTGAGAGAAAAACAAAGTCTTTGTAAGTTCAGACGCTTCTGTTTCCTTCCTCTTTCTCATACGCGGTCGCCCCAATTAATTAATCCCATCTCCGGCTCTCTTCCGATTCTCGACTTGCTCTTAACCCTTTGAAGATTCAAACTTCCCCCACCATCAACGACTGTTTCATAGTCTTTGGGTACCGTACGCGACTTGGCGTTTGGGAATCCTGAAAGTTTTTCCGAGAAAATTTCAGAGATCTGATTACTGGGTCGGAAAGCTGCGCAATTTTTTTGTCATACTGTGTGAAAATCGCTTCATTGTTGAGAAATTTTTCTGGAATTGAGGATTATTCCGGAAGTGGAGGTTCGGGCTCATTGGAGTTATCGCCTTCACGGATTCGTGAAGTCTGTGGATTTGAAAACCTTAGTAATTATTGCCAGGTTTGTATGGCTTCAGGAGCTATTTTCTCGTCGTTGCGGCGGAGGAGGTCGCCATCGTTGGAAGCCTTTCTGGCTCCCGTTGACCTAACCGATGTTGCCCTTGTTCAAACCCTCGTCTCTGTTGCTAGCGATCTCGTTTCGTGCTTCTCCGACCGTTCGTTCTTCTTCCAGTGCAACAATTCGCGGTCCCTTATTCGTAAAGTTGAGGTTTTTCAGTTGCTTTTGGAGTATTTGAGGGATACAGGCACGGGTCTTCCACCAACGGCGGTGCTTTGTCTTAAGGAGCTCTATTTGCTGTTGTATCGGTCGAAGATTCTTCTTGATTACTGCGCGCAATCGAGTAAGTTGTGGCTTTTGCTTCAGAACCATTCGATTTCTGGTCATTTTCATGATTTGAACCAAGAAATTTCGACTCTTTTGGACGTGTTTCCGATTAAGGATGTTGAATTAAGTGAAGATGTTAGGGAACAGATTGAGCTATTGCAGAAACAGTCAAGGAGGGCTAAGCTGTATATAGACAGACAAGATGATGAACTCAGGATTCGCTTCTTTTCATTTCTAGATGAGTTTGAGAATGGGCAAATCCCTGATTCAAAAGAGCTACAATATTTTTTTGTGGATAAATTGCAGATTCTGGATGCTAGGAGTTGTAGAACCGAAATTGAGTCTTTGGAGGAGCAGATTGTCAATCATGAGGGAGACGTTGAGCCCACAATTTCTGTGCTTAATGGTTTGGTTGCGATGACACGGTTTAGTAGGTTTTTGCTTTTCGGATTTGAGGAAGATGAAATGGATTTGGGACATGGAAATCATAAAAAGCCGAAGAAAAGGCTGATTACTCAAGAAATTGCTGAAACATTTTTAACCATTCCAAAGGACTTTTGCTGCCCCATATCATTGGATTTGATGCGAGACCCAGTGATAATCTCAACTGGACAGACATATGATCGGGATTACATTTCCAGGTGGATGGAAGAAGGGCATTGTTCTTGCCCAAAAACTGGGCAAATGCTTGCCCACACTCGGCTTGTACCTAATCGGGCTCTGAGGAATTTGATCATGCAGTGGTGCACTGCGCATGGAATCCCTTATGACTCACCAGAGATGATGGATGCATCAACTGAAAATTTTGCTTCGGCTTCTCCCACCAGAGCTACCCTCGAAGCCAATAGAGCAACAGCTGCACTTCTCATTCAACAGCTAGCAGATGGGACACAAGCTGCAAAGACTGTAGCTGCTCGGGAGATACGATTGCTAGCGAAAACAGGCAAAGAAAATCGTGCCTTCATTGCAGAAGCTGGGGCAATTCCCTATCTTCGGAATTTACTTTCATCTCCTAATGCTGTTGCTCAGGAGAATTCTGTAACTGCATTACTTAACCTTTCCATTTATGATAGAAACAAAAGTCAAATCATGGGTGAGGAAGGGTGTCTGGGATCAATAGTTGATGTGTTGAGATTTGGGCATACAACAGAGGCTAGGGAAAATGCTGCAGCAACACTGTTCAGCCTCTCTGCTGTCCATGACTATAAGAAGAGAATTGCAGAAAAGGTAGGAGCTGTTGAAGCCCTCGCAGGGCTGTTGCAAGAGGGGACCCTAAGAGGAAAGAAGGATGCTGTAACAGCTTTGTTTAATCTTTCTACCCATACTGAGAATTGTGTTAGAATGATAGAGGCAGGGGCTGTAACAGCTCTAGTTGGGGTTTTGGGGAATGAAGGAGTTGCTGAGGAAGCAGCAGGTGCATTGGCCTTGATTGTGCGGCAGCCTGTTGGGGCCAAAGCAGTGGTGAGGGAGGAAGCAGCTGTAGCTGGATTAATAAGAATGATGCGCTGTGGGACACCAAGAGGAAAAGAGAATGCTGTTACAGCGTTGTTGGAGTTGTGCCGGAGTGGTGGTGCTGCTGCAACTGAAAGGGTGATAAGGGCACCAGCTTTGGCTGGATTGCTTCAAACCTTGCTCTTTACGGGGACAAAGCGGGCAAGACGAAAAGCAGCATCTCTTGCTAGAGTATTTCAGAGATGTGAAAATACATCTCTACATTATGGTGGATTAGGTGTAGGTTACGTTTTGGCTAGCAATTCAGCTGCAAATAGAGATACAAGCTTCGCTGGCGATGTATCTGTACCCATGCCCATATCTGTCCCCGTTGTCTAGTGGTAATACCCTTGTGTTTTCTACGATCCCCAGTTATAGTTACTCCAATTTTTATTGGAAGTCTTTACAGATTCTTTCATTGAAATTATAATCATAAGAAATTATAGGCATACCATATTATGGAGAAAAATGAGCGTTGTTGAGCAGTTAGTTTCGACATGTTGTATTCAGAGCTATAGGAAGCAAGAACAGAAGATTTTCTATAGAAGAATTAGATCATAGCAGGTGTTTTTCGTTCTTCTTTCGACCATCATTACAGCTAAATCATCAAATTGCCGTTTTATGGTATGTTCATTTTATAGTTTTTCTGATTATATATTAAAAAAAAAAGTTTGAAGCTTTGTTCATCGACAGGTAATTTGTTATTTAATTATATAATAATTTAGTAATTAAACTTTATAAGATTAGAATTTAATTTATTATATATTCATGATACTAATAATTATATAGAGGGTAGCTTGTTAAGCTTTAATGTAAATATATTAAATGTGTCTAAATAAAAATAAATATTTGAATTTAATTAAATAAAAAATAAAACTAAATCAAATCAAAGAAAGTCACGACGTACAAAATAGCAAGTAACAAAGAATGATAAAATTTGTTTAGTTTGACTGAATTATCAAAAGAAATTCGTGTGTAGTTGTAATTTTGTCCAATTCTGACGTCATATATGCATCAAGCGCGTTGTCCGGTAGGGTCATCAAATTTAGCCTTCATTCATTCTGGAGTTGTGACTTGCTGGAGATTCTACTTTCAAGCTTTGCCCCAAACGTGAAACATGCTGGATTCTACGTTAGTTTAGTCCTCAAATTTTCTGTCCCCAGAATCAACACGCAAACATGAGTGTTCCATTCACTTAGAACCAACGTCGATCACACAAGGCATGCTTACGTTTTCCTGATTCACATCTGCTACGAGAATGTAGCTTTGAATGTGTACGGTACAGGCTGTTTGATTCTTGAAAAATTGGCAGCACATTATTGGAAGACCTGAGAAAAATTTGACAAGATATTTCAAAAAGGGTGTTCATTATACTGGAGATTAAAGTAGCTGTCCCTTTTGAGTGGCGGAGGATGGTCCTAACTTATTCTTCTTCCATACAGTGCCATGAATGACCAGACACATAAGATGCCGCCATTTGATTTCCTACAATTAGATTCTTGTCGCTAGTGCATGTCAGCAATATATCAGCATGTCGATGTTTCTTCCCAATATATACAAAGGAACTTCAAGAATTGTTTAGTTTCTTTTTGTTTTTGTGTGAATCTGAGTTATACAGATACAAGTACTTACGCGGATATAGGTTCGTATCTAATACAGAGAGGTACATATTTAACATGAATACGTTGGCCAAAAGAAAATTTGCTGCTTCATGCGTCTGGGAGTTGTAATTTCATCCCGGCACCCAGAAACTTTGAATTCCTTCAATTTACCAGTTCATTTTGACAGGGAAATGCTTAAAATTGTGATAGGTTGACATTTGATGATTTAAAGCAGTTGAATGATGAATTCCATTACCTGGTGGTCCAAACACGGCAGGGAAGAATAGTTGTCACGGTGATCAGCTGCCCCTATCTCTTCGTCTTTAGTGATTGGAGCAACATTTGACTGCAGCGTCCCAGGTTGTTTTCATTTCATTCTCCATTAAACCTCTTGGAAGCAAACTTGCGGTTATAACACGCACACATCCAAGTCTCATAAATGGCAAAATTTCACTGAAAGTATAATTTTCCTGTGATGGAGTTTTGGGCAAAGGGGGTTAAGTGAGGTGGGACATGCCTCCCCGGCAGCCATCCATTTACTATATAAAAGAAAAGGTGGATGTAAAGAAAGCGAAGACTCATAGGGGCCACTTATTTGTAAAACAAGTGGGGGATCTGCGAGAAACTTGAGTTTGGAGACAAAGGGGAAGCTTATCTTGTGTGATCTGCTGCTGCAATTGCAGTAAGAAGGTTGCTAGATGCTAATGATGGCAGTAACACTGTAGGGTTCTCAATTGCTTTATTATTTCTGTTAAATATAAATAATTAGTCAAAGGAGATGACTGATGCTTGCACTAACATAAAAAAAAGGCAACATATAGTCTTTGTGTTAAATTTTGGGTCTGAACTCAAGTTTAGAGACATGGCGGTAGTTGAGCTTATCTAATGGAGTTGTTAATGATGAAAATAGTACGGTATGATGCCTAATTACTTTTTCTTCTTGATTCCATTCTTTTAGCCCTTTTTCCATAATAAAATATAACCAAACAAGGACTGACAAACCAAGATGCAGCTTAAGTGGAGTTTCCTGGGTGCCTCCATTGTTTTACAACAATTTGCTTGTTGGAATAGCCAACTTTCTTTGCCAATTTCCTTCTGCCAGATCTCAGAGTAGAAAGATTTGTTTTGTTCTAATCCTTGACTCAAATCAGCACCCAAGTCCCGTGGTCCCAAAAATCTTCCCGCTAGCATAGCCCCAGTAGGCTCTTGCAAAGTGGTTTACTCGAGATAAATAAATGGTTGATTCATGCACCCCAGCCCAAAGCAAGGAAAAACACCATCCGGGACAGAAGGTCCAACTTTGTGTCCATTTTTTGGGCATTTGGCTGCCAAGGTATCCATATTCCCATTTTGAAACATAATCACCCAGAACTGCCATGGATTTGGGCTGTCTTCATCTTCACATTCAGATCCGAAATACAGTTCTTTCTCAGCAGCATAAAGGTGTACATTGTGCAGGGCATTTGGTTGCAGTTCTGTAAAGGAAATGGCCAACCCCAAGCTTCTTGTCATTTTCTTTGACTTGGGGAGCATCATGTAGGGAGGAAAATTGCGTAGAGAGCAGTTCTTCTCTTAACCAAAAAAATATAGTACTGACAATCGGAATCCCATTTTGATGGCTTTTTTCTAAAAATTTTTATGATTCAGCCATTTCATGAGAAAAAACAAAGAGAGTTAGCCTTTCGGTCTGATTTTCTTTTTGAAAGCCAGACAATCTTCTCTTCATAGAAGATGAAAAAATACTAAATTTTTTAAATATTTATTTTATTTAGCTTTTTTCTTATCTTCTGTAAAAAAAAAAAAAAAGTTATTTAATTTTTTTTAAAAAAGTCAGACAATTCTAACCTTTTTTAGGTGTCACAAATTGGGAAATGAATCCCTGCAATCTAAAATCCTTGACTGACTATCACTTTTAGTAATTAGTATAAAATCATGATATCGATTGCGATTTAATTTCTCACTTTTTTTTAACCATTCAAATTTTTTTAGGCTATATTATAAGAATCCCCTTGCACTTTTATTTGAAAATAAAAATTTTTTTATAACAATTAACTTATATATCCTTTTAAATTAAAATAGTTAACTTATTCCTCTAACTAGATTGTCAAATTTTTAACGAGATCCGACTTACACGTGACTATTCACCATTCCTTACTCCTCAGATTCTTCCTCCTTTGTTAAACCGAAGCTATTCACCATTCCTTACTAATCACAACAAAATCTACCAGGTGAAGGATTCAAAAGCTTCCTAACCACCAACAAAACAAACGAAGCCCCACGAAAGAGGAAATCCACAGTAACAGAACCCCCGGTTTGCTCCAAATCCAGAGTCGCATAAAATAGATGAACAACAGGGAATTTTGCAATTTCTCTTTGGAGTTGAACAACCTGGATACAATTTAAATCAGCGACATCTTGATTGAATTCCTCTCACTATGTCTTTCAAACTGCACAAGGGAAAGCGGCATCCAAACTCGTTAACTCGTGGGTCGTTGATTTTCACTTGTTGAAGCTAAGTTGCATCCCTGAAATTAGGAACACATCTTTACACTTTCTAATACAATTTTTCCAAAAAACACAAATGTACCACCACAATTCCTAATACAAATTTTTCCTAATGGAGGGTAGGAATCCTGGGAAGGTGTCATCTTCAGCAAAAAGAACGAATCCCTCCAACACAACCTGGAAAGGTTCGACGAAGAAAGCACGAAGCACATCAACAAGAAGTGCAACAACAATAGGTGCTGCAACAAGAAGCACAACAAAAAGAATCGCAATAACAAGAAGCACAGCAACAACATCACTTGCGAGAAAGTTTGAAGAGTTTCGCCAAGCACAAGAAATGGGGAAACATTCAGAAAATGGAAGTAGGACCGTAGGTGAAATTGGGGAAAAGAGGGATAAGGTTTGTTTTTCACTCCCTCACGTGTTTGCACTAACGGAAAAATGTTAATTTAACATAATTTAAAAATATAAATAGAATAATTATTATAATTGAAAGTTGTTTTAGAAAAAAAGTATAAGGAAATTTTTTATAATTTAATCATTTTTTTATTTAAAGTTATTCTTGCAGTTCAAGCACGGAGCGCCCAGATCTTATAAGGCCCAAAACAAAAACATTCGGGATGTTTCAGACTGCCTATATTGACGGGCTAGACCAAATTTAGACCAGCCCAACCTACTTTTGAGTACACAATAGTCAGTCCTATGTAATACGACAAACCTGAGATTGGCCCACTGTACTGGCCTTTGAGGCTTTGACTACGAAAAAAAAGTTGAAATGTTGTGGACAGAAAGGAATAAAAGCCACAAAAAGCAAAAGTAGAAACAAGGATTTTGCTCACAGGATTAAAGGAGAGGAAACAAAAAAACCCAATAGGAAGACAACTCATGGTTCTTTATTCTTTGTCTCTTTATAAACTTCTCCCCACATGGTTTTTTAAGCAAAACAGAGTAAATGGATAGCTATGATAGCATCCTTAATCTTGGAAGCCAACCTCCATCAGTGACAAACTCTAACTCAAGGCCAACTAGCTGTTATGAAAATGACCCGTGGAGGGCAGCAGTTTTAGTTATGATGGTTGAAGTTAAAAACATGTTCCAAGTGTCCTTGAAATAAGTGAGACTCATCAAACGAGCTAACTTCTTCGTATTCATTTGCCTATTTGATTTTGGCTAAATGTTATTTACTATTTTGCAACTACTGCTATTACATTTTAGCCCTAGAAGAAGAGGTCCCCTCCTCCATTCATGGCTCAAGGCTTTTTCTTAACGAGTAGAAACAAAAAGTAGGAAAAGTTGGTAAGTGGTCACAGGAATTGGGGCGGGCATCTCTTTTGAAAAACATAGCAGAAAAAAAACAGTACGAAATCTACGTTCCTATTTAACAGCCCAACTGTCCCACTTACTGTTAGAAGTCTCTCCCCCAAGTCCCACCATTATCTATCAGTTTTAGTTCTGCTGCTCGTACAAAAGCTTCAGCTAGTCAACAAATTCCAATCCAAAACAGGAGCATTATCTTGTCACCAGCAAATTATGAAGTTGGGTAGAAGAAAACCTTCTTCAGCTTCTTCATCTAGACCTTCTTTTATGTCTCATATGTCTCTGCTTTCATGGCTTTCTAAGTTCAAGCAGACAAGAGTCAATTCAGAACCGAATTCTGGAAAATTCAAGCCAAAGGGGAAGCAGAATGCTTTATCTGTTAGTTATTCACCGCAGCATGCTTGTGGGGATGGGGGTAGGTTTTATGCTGGGGATGATGATGCTTTCTGGAGACCGTCATTTGGCGATGGGAGTCATGAGAACAAGAAAAGTAAAGATATTCTGAAATCAGTAGAGTCCAATTTGGATAATGAGTATGGTATTCCGTCCTCAAGTTGCCATAGTGGTAAATGGAATTCTAAGAACCATGGGAGAAAAGAAGGCACTCTGAAGTCCAAGGAGAAGGGTATAGGTTTAAGAGAAGAAAGAAACTTGGCAATAGATTCAAAGAGTTCAATAGAAATAGATGAGTATAATAGAGAAAAGGAATTTGAAAAGCTAAGGAGAAGATTTGAGAGGAAAGCAAAAAGAGTTTTGCAAGAACGAATCTTGAAATTAGAAAAAGGAGAAGAGGGAGCTGAATTTGCATCACCTAAATCAGTGGAGAAGGATGTGCTGCAAGTTGAATCACCTAGAACAATTTGGACACCAAGAAAGCATTCTTTCACCCCTTCTGTAGAGTCTAGGAATTTTAGTCTCAAAGCTGTTAGAGAAGATCGTGTATTTAGTACCGGTAGGTTTGAGGAAGCTGACAGGAAACAGGGCTCTGGGTGGCGGAATTTGAAACAAATTGAGCAGCTGAAGGTAAAGACTGACAAACAAAGGCAATCACTTCATGCCAGCAGGGAAACTCAGAGGAGAAAACCAAAACATAGCTCCAAGGTCAGAGTAAATTCTCCGAGGATGGCTTCCAAGGTTGAAATCTGCAAAATAAAGGCTCTGGAAGACATGAGAAAAGCAAAACTGAAGATGACAAAGGAAAAGGAGAAAATTGTTGAGGAAACAACAGGCTTAGATACCTTTGCTGTGGTGAAATGTTCACTTAACCCCCAGCAAGATTTCAGAGATTCAATGATTGAGATGATCACAGAGAAACAGATCAGTCAGCCGGAAGAAATGGAAGAGCTTTTGGCATGTTATCTGACTCTAAATTCTGATGAGTACCATGATCTCATCATCAGAATATTCCGGCAGGTATGGCTTGATATGAAGCCAGATAGTGTGGGGTTATTAAATTAGACTAGCTTTGCTATGAATAACTACTACTTAATTGATAGGCAAACTTGAGCAGAAATGTAAGTAGTTTTTTATATAAATTTCTGTTGTTCTAGCAATGCTTTTATTTTACTTGAAATTCACTATTCACTTCAGAAACTTTTTGCATAAATTTAAAAGACAAGTCGCATCAAGGCTTCATGTAAGCTCATATTTCCAAAGAAAACTACTAAGAGTTCCTTGTGGATGCTTATGTATCTGCTAAGTTGTTGATGCAATATTGCTATGCACATCCATATGGTCCAAGTCGGAATAGAGCCTGTCGCCTATTCTTTTTATTTTGTTGGAACATAAGGAAAGAAAAACAAGAGCACCTAGCACCTAATCAATCTGGGCCCGTTGCCTATTCAAGAATGTTAAAACTAGCTCATTTCCATCTGGTTGAATAGACTGGTATGTCTTTTCTGAAGGCACATTATCAAAGCATCTGGATTTTAGTATCTAAATCATCATTTGTCCACCTCAATTTAAAAGGCTAAAGTATAAGCTTTTGTTATTTCTTTTCACTGTTCATAAAGTTAGGGCTCCTCTAGTATAGTTGTTAATATTATATGAATTGATGAAATTACATTTAATGGCACAATAAATACAGTGCATATGAGCAGTATCAGAAGCCACAATAATTTAGAGAATTGATGCGCGCTCTAGTACTTAATTTGGTTTCTACAGGTTAGTCTGTACCATATGCTCTTGCAGATGCTAAACCCATCGCCCGAGGACTATGAAGGCAGGCACTTGTGCCGCAACTACACAATGCCAAATAAGTTAATAAACGGGTACAAGTTGCATCTAAGGCTTAATGAATTTTAAAAGTCGACTGGGTAGTTACTTGGGTTAACTGTTATAAAAGAAAAGCAATAAAGTGTATTTACCTTCCAGAGACTCATGGATGGTGCCATCCTCAACCACTTTAAGCGTGCTGGAGTCTATAGATGCATTGACATTAATGACGAACATAAACAGCATTGGCTGATGGCTCGATGACATTATCTATAGAGCACCTAGAAGTAGGTGGAGCTAGATCCCCACTTCAGTAATTCTGGAAGCAGCAAAGAAGTCTCTTAAAACCACAGAAGCTTTCTCTACAGCATTGCTTTGCTGAATTCTCAATCCCCAATAAAAAGGGCATTTCTTTTGGGCATTTCATCAGGCATACGTCGTGCTAACTAATTATTGCAAAAATGCCTCAATAGGGAAGAGAATGATGGTATTTTTTGATCCAACTAGAAAGGATGTAAAATAATAATGGTGAAATGCGAGAAGTTATTGATACAGCAGAGACATTCCAGCTCATGAGATTCTCTTTCAATGTCACACGTGATGCATATCTCCAACAATGTCATGGTGCAGCACAAGGCTAAATTGGAGATAGAAATTTTTTTTATTTTAATAATTTTTTTATAATTTAATATATAAACCTTTTTTCTTTTCTCCTATTTTTTTTTTCTCTCTTAATTTTCTTCTTCACAACATCTTGCGTCGCTATGTCCATTAAGATTTGAATCAGACCTGATTAATATGCTTTGAACCTTTTATAGTTTCTATTTCTTTTCATGGAATATGAATAAACGGATAATCAATATATTTTTAGAATTTCACTTCTTTATTTTTTTATTTAATCACCCACCTACTTATATGGTACTTAAATGTTTAAAGTGAGAGTTACTGTGCAAATGAGCTCAACTCAATAAAAGTTAACTCAATTCATAACTCATCCGCTTATATTTCAGGCATGTGTGGGTTAATTTTTTTTAAATTTTGGCCTAAATTTAATTTCATTGAACAAAACATACACATAACTCACTAATTTAACTAACCCATATTCCACTTAACATGTATTCGAGTCAAAAATTTTAACTTGACTCGATCAACCTTTTTTTTAAAACTCAACCCAACCTATCACACAGCATAGGGGAAGCCAAATTCCAGCCATAGAAATATATGCCCTGTAGCCACTTAACCTATGACTTTCGGTCAAAGATTAAGGATGCCATTGACTGGGTCAAATTCACGACTCTGACCAACTCTCAAAAAAGGCAATGCAAACCAGCACCGTTACCAGGTTTTCTTGGTTATTTTCAGTCGCACCAACACTGGGACATGTAACGTGTTGGACTTGAACTCAATTGATCTCTGATCAATGCTTTTTGCAGCAGTCGGCATGAGGCCCACACTATTAAAAAAGAAAAAAAAGTAAAAGTTTAACAGATTGTCACCTATACAGGTTTACTAGTCAGATGATAAGCGAAAAAGAAGTCAATAACATAACTCTTATATTTGATAAAAAGAAATTCTAGTGTCTCCCTGCATAGACAATTACTAGAAGATGACATTAATTTGAGGACTAAAGCAGGTGACATGACGCAACTTCATAGGTAACCTGTAGTGCTAACAAAGAATATATTTTGTTACTGATTTTCATAAAACTGAAGGATGAGTAATTTATCATGTTGATGAAGAAAGTTACAAATATTTTCACTTTATAAATGAAATTCCATCGAAGGACAGCGAAACTGGGGAAGCAACTGTTGAAAGATCAGAAGAATCTTTCATCATGCACGATATGCAGAGTCAGTTTAAACCTATCGCTGATGTTTTGGTTGCTGCAATTACACCTCTTTTCCCCATGGGAAGTTGGGAGCTTTCATCGTAGCAAAGAACTTCAAGTACTTGGTGTGCGCAATGCATGAGTAATCGATCTTATACCTTAGGAGATATTATAGTCAATCTCAGTATTCAATTAAATTAAGCTCCAAACAAAGGGAAGCACAGTGAACTTAACCATTTGTCATCAAACATATAAGAACTCGGATTGAACATATTACTCTTCTAGTATTTTTCTGAGTGAAACGTCTTGCCATTAACAGTTTGCAATCTTAAAATATTCTGTTCAAATACAACTGAATCGACACAATGCCAAATCCTGCTCAAGGAAAAAAAGAATTAAATTTTATTAACCTTCAAAGTATGAACCAACTTTTATTCTATAAACAAATATTCAACCAGAGTAAGATGAAATAACTTCCCCTTCTTTCATCCGGGTTAGTGTGCAGCCAATTTAGAAATACACTTAAATTTCTCCACACATAAACGAATTATACATTTGTCTTGCTTTAGTATGCTATCTTGATTCATGACTGCATCTTTATGCAAACACTGGAATCTACCGTATTATTCATTACAACAGAGGCATACATGAAAACGCAGATTCCATTACTTTCCAGCTGCTTTAACTAACAAAGCATGAAAAGCACTACTTCTGTCAAACTGAAAAATTTGTTTTTCATTGTATGCAAACAAGTTTATAATTTGTTCACATCAATGTGTGACAACCATTATTCTTAAAACCCCAGTACAAAGGAGTATAATCCAGATGAGTTGATAATTACAGTATGAACTCAAATTAGTTAATTTTAATGTACAATGGGTTTGATTGCAAGGTCACCAATCAGTTAAACTTTTCCCATTTTATCTTGAAATTCTTACCTTTAACCCTCTACTCATCTTTGGTGAGTGTCACAATTATAAAGTTCTTGGATGCTATACTACTGTATTGGAATTGCTCTAAGGAGTAAATGCATGTGAGAATTATTAATGAAGAAATTAGAAGCCTATACTTTCAATATCTTGTATGCATCAAATCAAAAGTCTGAGTTGCCAGTCATTTTCTGTTATCTAAATGTCATACTCTCAAAAAATACATGAATCAACTCTCTTTTTCTTGCCAATCTGAAATCAGTGTCGCAAAGAATAATGGAAAATACATAAATCATCCAGTTGAAATGTCCCATAAACCATTTTCAACTGCCAGCATATTAGTCCTCCTCTCAAGAACATCTGTAGTTCTATTTCACAAATAGAAAAGCTAATCATTGACTCTCAACAACTACATCATCATTGATGTTGTTCCAAAGTCATAGTCCACTGTGGATGGCATCTGCAGGAAATTTCTATCGCATGGTGAAGTTAACAAAAGGATGGGATTAAAAGGGTAAAAACAAAATTGCACATAGATATGACAATCTCTCAGTTCAGGTCACAGCGTTGTATAACTGAGACAGATAGTGAACAGTTAATTAACTACCTGGAATCAACAGAGAATGCAACATTCAACTCAAAAAGATATTACTGCAAAGCAAAACATGCATACCTAGATTTATTACACGTGATATTTGGGCCATCACAAGTTGAAAGGGATTAAATGTCACTAAGTTTTCTCTGCTTGACTAAGATGGCCCATATGTTCTGAAAGGTTATTTACATTCCTAGCATTCCACCAAAATTTGCTACCATCACTAGATTTTTCTTCATTTTTTCGGCCATCAAAATCTTTTCTTTCTGACCGTGCTTCCTGTGTTTCTGATGACCCAGGATTCTCTGTCAAGAACTGTTCCCAGAAAACATCATTAACACCAGTAGTCACAGTGGTTACTCCCACAGGTTGTTCATTTGATGCAACATGCTCAGGAGCAGCAGGCTCAGAATTCATGTCGATCCCAGATGACTTAGGCCGAATTTCAACATCTAGTTGCGCACAAGATATAGTTGGACTATCAGCACAACTTGTAGATTCATCAAAATCCAAGTTTGAATGACTTCGAGCAAAGATGTCACCAAACTCGTGTGAAATATTCTCCCAAAATACCAGAGATGACTCCAAATGATCCAACTGCTCCATGTTAACGGTCAAAAAAGACATACTCTCTGCATTCTCTTGAGATACTATTTGGGAAGTTTCAATTCCATCTTCAATACTAGCTTCGTCACACAAGTGATTACTTCTCGGCAACCTTCGTTTTCTATCTAGGGTTTCCGACAGTGGCAAAAGATTTAAGGCAATCCCTGGTTTCTGCAACAGTCGAGAAACAGAAGAGACAAATTTTTGCTGTTTCTGTTCCAACTGTTCCAATCGATTCTTTGAGCATTGAATTTCTATCTCATATACATGCCACTCCTGTTCATTTCTCTCCAACTCCGAAAGAAGTCTTTCTTTATCATGTTTAAGTCTCTCTATTTTGTCTTTTAAACTCTGCCTTTCTGATTCTGTTAACGGAGAAGCTCCTTGACCTTGGAGATTCTGTAAAGAATGACTATGAACTGGTTTTCGTCTATGTATATTCTTCAAAAGATGAGGTTGACCTCTTACAAAATCATCATTTGCAAATTCCCATTGTTCTGGATCAATTTTTCGAAAACCCTGTCCAACCAAAGACCATTACTCAGTATAAGAAATCAAAAGCAGGAGGAAATAAATGCAAAGTCAAAGACCGAAGAAAGGGGCCGAGGAAGAACCTGAGACCATGGAGTAGGAATAATAAATCATCACATCAAGAATAAGAAGACTGGATTTGCTTACATATGTATTCAGCTGTCTGATGAAACTTGAGAAGTTATTGTGTTTAAAGAACCGTGGTAGCAAATCCCTTGCAAAATCTGGCGGATTCCAAACTATGAAACTTTTATTTGAAGCAGTCCAGGAAACAATAGAATCCGTAGAGGGATCATCCACCATCTCATAAGTCTTTGTCAGAAAGGGAGGCAGGGAACTCGAACTACCCTGAGCTTCATCCATTAGCCAAAATCCAACCCCAGCAACAAACCTCAGGCTTCCAAATTCAAAACAAAAAGTCAATAAAATTCCAATTCAAATTCCCAAAGTCAGGTTAAGTGAATCCTCAATCCCTTATACGAACTGGACTACCCAGAAACTCAGTGCAAAAAAACCCTTTACTCCTCTCTCAAGTTTAACCAATACAAAACCCAAAAAGAAACCATTTTTTCTTGCCAGAACCAGCCATGCTAGGTTTCATCAAGCCCACCTACTGCTTAATTATCAATAGCCAATTATTGCAGAACCCCAAATTCACAGGGACCCATTCAGAACAACAACCCTCGAATTTCTTCAGGATTTTTGCAATCTGATCCAACAAATCCTCCAGGAAATCAAAGCACACCTACTTACCAGAGTCTGGACAATGAATTAAACCTGAAATTCGAAACTTGTTCCGAGTCATATGCTCCAACAGCACAAGCCAAAAGTGAAAGCGGCCTCTGTATTCGCAGAAAGCATAACCAGCCAACTTATTGGAAGCCCAAAGCGTTAGCTGCTGTCTTTTTACCTAGATATAGCCAATTAAGCAAAAAGTTCATTTTCTGTCGATCCTTGCAAAAAGCTCACACGATTCCGACCAATTTTCAACAGTACCATGGATCGAATTCCCGAAAAGAAAAGGAATTTTATTTTTGAAATTTTAAATAAAAAAGAAAGCGTGCAGGTAAAGTAACAATAATTGGGTAATTAAACTCAATTGAAAATAGTAACAGATATCTTGTTCGAGCTTCGCACCTCACAAAAGGGGACAGGGGCAACGAGACCGAGAAGCGAAGTTGCAGAGAAAAAATAGAGGTTTCTTCGTGCTTCGAAATTATGGAAACCTCTTCGTTCAACCGCGTAGAGAATTTTCTTCCTTTCATTTGGTCCAAAAAATGAATAAACAAATACAAAAATCAAAGGCCTTTTGACCGGAGCAACAGATAAAAATTTAAAACCAAAATAAAATATGGAAGAAAGTTCCATTCCAAAGAAATTTTAATATAAATAAATTAATGAGTTAAAAACTGTTTAAAAAAAATAGTGGCTTAGATGAAATAAAAGAAGGAGCCAATATTTTTGAAATAACTCTTGTTTAAATTATTGTAGATAAAGGAATGCTAAGTTAATTAAAACTTAAAATTTTAAGATTTTAAATTAAAAAATTCTCAAATAATAATTAAATGTTAATGAATTTTAAAGATGTTTGCTAATGTTGAAATATTTGTTTTAAAGTCTTAAAGTTATTAGATGGTTTCAATGCCATAAATTATTAGATGATTTGTAAGATATTTTATACTTATTAAAAATTTTAATCTTTTTTAATTTAATATGTGCATTTATTTTATTATTGTTTTCTTAATATTATATTTATTTCACTTTTTACCTCCCCAAATTTTAATGGAAGGTTCCGGCCCCAAGCCCCCTCCATAGTGGATTAGTCATAGGGAGTTCATTATTATGAACATCATAATGATTGGAAAGGCAAAGACTTTTCTCCCACCATGCACAGACATAGGGCAAAGAAATTATACAAAGCTTTGGTTTCAAGTCAACGCATGTTAATATTTAAGCAATTAAAAGGATTTTTTATAAGGCTTTTTTCTCCTTAAAAGATAAGCTTCTTTACGTTGCATTTCTCAAACATTTTCATTATATTTTTTTTTTTTGGTTACATTGGTGGGAAATCGAACTGGGAGATGGAGAAAGGGTGGGAGGTGGTTTGACCCCTTTACCAACATCAGTCGGCCAAACATTTTTATTATTGAACTATATAATTCATAATTAATGTTATACTTATATTTTATATATAAATATTAATTTTAAATTAAATATTGTTAAATTTTTATATAATTTAATATTGATTTCAAATAATAAATTACAGGTAAAATATAAATATAACAGTATTAAAAATCCATTAATTACGCAATCGTGTGATCATTGGTCATGATATTCCTTTTCCCAAAATGTCTTGTTACAATGATATAAGAGACTTTCACTGCATTTTTGAATTGCAATTGTCATAATGACAGTAATGATATATTACTATTCATTAATTCTCACATTAAATAATACTCCCTCTAAATAACAATTTTTTTTTAGAAACTTTTATATTTTTAATTATCATTTTCTTCAAACTAAGACTTTATTAATATTTTTCTTTACTTCTATTTAATTTATTTCTCATTAAATACTCAATTAATTTTTATTTCTCTTAATTAAGTAAAATAGAACTATTTTATCTTTTTAATTTTTAATATTTGAATTTTTCTATTTGAAGAATATTTTAATAATAAAAAGGAGTTTTTAATTTGTTAACAATTTGATCATTTTCTTAATTTCTAAACGGCTACAGTTATTTAAGTGAGTACACATGGCAGCTACTACTAATTTATCACGTATGCGGACAAGCTGTATGTCTCTCTATACGGTCATTGATGTATATGAGAAGGGGATTTATAGAATTACAATTGCTTCTAACGAGGGACTTATGCAGCCAAAGGATGGTTTTCCCATATTGTAAATGTCTGTTCATATTACTAAACTGATTTTTACAGAAGCTGGTCGTAATTCTGATGTATATAAATTCAAATTGACGCTGCAAAGCTGTCAACAAGTGCTCATTGGGAAGCTATTTCAGAGGCTAATGGAACTATGTACTCACCCAAGTCAATTACCTTAATATAAACTAATTTAGGTCATACTAATTTTATTTTATTTTTTATGTTACTCTTCCAGTAAAAATTTCTCAGGTACACAGAATTATGTATGCTAAGTCGAATAAAGATGGGTGAAGCATAAAACTTGAAAACATTGTATATCAAGATCACTGTAAGAATTACATTCATATCTTGCGATTGATGTTATAATTCTCTACAACAACAGTAGGGAGAGAAAGAGGGGACAGAAAAAATTATGAACCTTCTCTGACCAATACCAGAATCGGAAAACTTGAAGCACAAATTTTTACAACTTGCCACGGCAATAACTACATAAAAAAAGTGACTGCACTTTTCTACATGTGTTTTCATCAATGTCATTTGAACATAAAAGTAGCAAATTCAACATTACGGGCACTGACCATGTTTTAGTAAACCCTTAATAATCAGGAATGGCAGCAAAGCGGTATCCTTTGGCACCACGCCATGCATAATATGCAATCCGGGTCTCATAAAAGCCTATATCCAGAAGTCAAGAAAATTACGTCGAGTCACTGAAAGATCCTCACTACATATAAACCGAATCTTTAGATTTGCATGGCTGACAGAGGAAGTTAGACACATAAAAAAGACTAGAAAAACATAGTATGTCAGGCAAACTGATTTCATTGACATAACATTCAAGTGAGAGATATGACTATGCAAACAATAACAGCAGTCAGCCTGAACCTATATATAGATTTTGTCTAAGGAGAAAAAATAGAAGGAACAAAATTGACATATATAATTTCTGCCATTAATTCTCATTCCTCCATTTGCACTCCTAACAAGCTCACCCTATCTTACTGGATGAGCCATGTTCCAAAAAAGATTTGTATAAAGTCAATTGAGTCCATGACTCCATAAACAATTGATTATAAAGCAGCCCGGATGCTAAATGAGAAATAACAGCTCGATAGCATAGTTCAATACTCCCTTCATAACTGCCAGATAATCTATGCTATTACTATTTATAGTAAGATAAGCAATTTTTTTGGAACCTATAGCTCTACTTATTTGTTTTCTCTCCATATTTCAAGGCAATATATTTGATTAATCTTCAATCTTAATGCATTAAATAGGCACTATAAATGCTCATACAATTCATCAACAGGCCACGTCAATTATTAGCGATGGCAAGTAATGCACTACAGATGCATGATTAAATGGATCCACACACATGTGAAGCAAACAAAATTAAGTGAATTGAACAGAGAAATGTGATGGTGCATACATAAAACATAAGCAACATTAACAACTTAAGTCTGTATTTTGTATGCAATATTAACATCATAGAGAGAGTTTAAAGAAAAGGAGGGGATGGAGAAAGAATTCAAAGGGGTCAAAAAGTATGTGATGGAGTATCTGATAGTAATAATGAAAGCATTCTGGTTGAATTACTTATAACTTTCTGTACTTTACTTCAGAGTCTAAGCTACGACAATATGAGCATAATAGTACATGACCATCCCTAATCTATCTCTCTTCTTTCCCCTTTATCTCTCTAGATCCTCCCACTTTCTTATTCTACATCTTATCCCTATGCCCCTTCCTTCCACGTCCCTACTTCCTATATGCTGTTCATCAGCAAGATATCAAATGAGATAAAAGGAGACCCTTGGCGTATTTTCAGGCTTTCCCTCCAGGCAAATCAATTCAAGCTACAAAATATAAGACAAATGGAACAGCTACAAAAGCAAGGGCATTCCCAACATTATAAACTTTATCCCCTTCATAATTCTAAAAATGTCTGACTGACATGTTACTAATTCCTTTCTCTTTCGTAAGGATTTTATATTCAAACTTTTACTAAACACTAACACAACCTTTCAAAAATCTGTTAAGCAAAAATTCAAAGTTAAGATCCTTTGCTCTTTCTGCTTTATATTTAAAAAGGTTCATAAAACAAAAGATACTTCTATATTCTGGAAATACTGAACATGCAAAGGACCAAGGCTGTTGTCCACAAAATAAAGCCCCGCATAAAGGCGATCTTTCAGCATAAGGACTAAGCTTACATGCATGCTTTCTACAAAAGCATATGGGTAGGGATGCGCTACTGAGAAATTTTCAAAAGTATAGACATCTAGTATAAAATTTTATCAGTACACTAATATAAATGCCGGAGAAACACATAAGCTCCATAATCAACCTAAGGGAGCATGCATTGTGAAAGTTTTTGGTCAATCTCAGGGATATATAAGAAGGAACGTTGAGTTGTAAGGTTCTGCAGAGGCATCAATCAGACAACTGATATCTCATGTCTAATGAAACCCCAACCCTTCAAATATAATTAATTGGCACAAACCAGCCTCACACCTAAACTTATTTTCTTCAAATCCCAAGACAATACAAATGCAGCAGAGTTTAAACCCTCTTACAGATATAGCTACAAGATTCTCTTAAAATGCTCATTCATTAGTCAGCTCCTCTTTTTATTCTATGTTCAATTCAGAGACCTTTCTATTTAGCCTTGAAGCTTTCAAGTTGCCCAATCTCGTATGTTCTAGACAGATAAATGACTTTGTACATGTACATGATTAATTGATCACTTAAAGGAACTAATAAGCCAGCAGTGCCATTATTCGTACATGCATACTAGCACAAATGATATGATTCTTTTCCATGTTCCCTTCCCTGTCTTCTTTAATTTCGATTCAGGATGATGCAAGGCTAAGCGGTTCAATTATGATGATAATTTAATTGATTATTGTAGGGCATTTTTAGGGATTTTGCTTGACATTGTCCTCACTCAATTGCTAAGTCATTTGACTAGCACGTGTCCTTTTAATGAATTTATATGGCTGTTTCAGGGTTATGTAAGAATGGATAGTATGCCAGGATTATTAAAGGCCTTCTATCAACAGGCCCTTAGGAACTATTGAAATCAGATTTTTCCATCAAATTGACTCAAGACTTCAGATCTAAAGTTGTCCAGGTTTGTTGTCGCCGACTTCTATCATTCCACTTCAATTCCCTATCCAATCCTAACTAATTACCTTCTGTTCTAACTAATATCACCATTTTCACAGCATGAAATAGCTTCTTAAGATACTTCTCTTCGATCATGGTTCTACTAATGACTTAGTACATCAACCAACCCAATTTGACCAAATTCATTGATGTATGCTTGTTTGCGCCTCCTATTGTAAAATGAAAAGTTGAAAAGCAGCTGCAAATGATTACATTTGGAAAATTAGAACAAAGAACCATCTTGTATGGAATTTTACAAAAAACAGACCCATCAGCCACACTTGTGATTAATTCTATTATGGAACAGTTGATGATTAACCACAATGACGTTAATGGGTTCTCTTCTGTAAAATAAAACACTGGTTGGTCCTTATTTATAATTTTCCATCATGTTCATGTTGCATAAAAGTCAATAAATGCATTCATAAGCGTTATTCTGTCTCAATGATTTTTCAAGAACCATTAACTTCGTTGGTCTTTATATGAAGCTAGAATAAGTATAATTAAATAATGCATATAAAACTTTAGGAATCTAACATACCTGGGAGAAAGCTGAGAACCCCAAGGGCTAAAAGACCATAAGCTTGAGACCGTTCTCCACCCATGTGACCAGTAAAGACGAAGTATGAGAGAAACAGAAGCCCTGTCCCAAGGAACAGCAGGAAGAGTGCAAGGGCAATAGATTTCCAGGGAATTTTATCCAAGGCTTTTGGTGTATAATCAAACCGAGGGTCAAATACTCTACTCCCACCACCATCAATATAGTCATCCTCATCTGTGGCAAGAGAGGTATAACGAACATTGCGTCTACTTGCCATAACCAGTCTTCCTGAGCTCTTTGCTCCTATGAGACACAAATCAACAAAGACCTGAGATACTCAAACCAAATTGAAAGGGGACATTCATGATTAAATCTGATCTGATGAGTGCAGATAAATATCTGAATAAGCAACTGACTCCAAAGAGCAAAAGGGTAAGGACGGACTTACAGTAAGTGGGTAGGTTGTTGAAGAAGAGTTACTTACAGTTGAGGGAAGCTTCTGCCATGAAAGAAAACAAACTATTTACACACAAAAGGAATGCCATAACATGGCAATTTCTCTATTTAAAAAAATACATAATTATATAACCAATCAATATTACATTCACAGAAAAATTAATACAAAATGCAAACTGCACTTTGAGGCCATAGAACAATTATGAACGCAAGAGAATGTTAAGTCAGTTTGAGACTTTATGATAGGTGTGAAACAACAGTAAAAGGACAAGTGCAGTACCAACTAATTGTATCCAATGTCTTTTACATAGACATTCAATGACTTTATTGGGGAAACCTCTCCACATAAAATTACTCATATGTCGCATATGAATCCATTCCATTATACAGAAGTAACAGAACAAACACCTAAAATCCTATATGCTTCAACATTCAAAGCCGTTAATATGTTCAAATTCTCCAAACACCCAGAGCTGTGCAGATCTACATGACATAATTAGTAGCAAAGACCATATCTAGAGAGTTAACCAACCCTGCTGTCACTAAACTGCCTTGAAAGTAAAATGTTTTTCTGACTGTCTGATATGTACACGAATCAATCAAATGTTTTCACATGAACTCGACACCATACTTATTGCCACAAACCATTAAGTTTGCACGTACTACATATGATTTCTGTTCAATTAAATGAATCTTGGAGCATAAATACTGTAGTCTTATTAAAAATTTTCCAAATGTTAAAAACTTCTGTCATATCTACAGTTACAAACTTAGGAAATACACATTGTTATTAACAAGGAATTCAAGTACAACAGACAATCAATCCTTCCAACCATTTAAGAGAATGGCTTTGCATGAAACTGAAACTTATCATAATATATACTCAAATTATAAATAAAAAAATCATTTCTTTCAAAATATAGCTCACACTTCATTTTTTTTCATGCGTAAGAAGCTCGTACAATGGTGAATTTTCAATTTTCTTAAAAGGACACGCCCTAGGATGAATTACCCAAAAATAATAAAAACGTTGCAATAAAGTTAACGACAGGCAAGGAACACGATATTGTACCGTATCGCGCGATATTATCGATCGCAAGTTGCCAAAATGAAACTATGGAGGAACTGCGATGTAATATTTTATCGTCAGATCATTTGGGGCTCTTAGGGCGAAGAAATGAAGGCACCGTGCAACCCTGCAGCTGCAAACCCTAATAGATGGACAAAGGAGGCAATGAAATAGAAGAAGATGGAGCCTGCATCTTCTATTCTACCATTCTCTAAACGCACCTTTGCAGTGCCCCATTACCATTAGTTTTTCTCTTTTGCCACGGTTCCACTGATGTCCATGTGAATGCTTTTTAGATTGGATCTTCACGGAAAGTTTCAACCAACAAAGCTTATATTCATATCAACATTTATACTTAAATATATGGGAGTTAAAATTATTAACTGTAATTATAATATTACTTTTAGAAATTACATTTATCAAAATTTCCATCTTGAAATTGTTTCTTGTGAAGAATGACTTGTTACTAGATGTGTCCGTTCGACTCATGATAATTAGCAATTAAACAAAGTGGGTGGGCAATCTAACAATTTTAATAGGTAAGAAAATAATAATTCAAGCTATCTCTCACATGGGACAAGCCAAGTTAATTCAGAAAATTAATATATTTTTATATAAATATATTAATTCATTTTTTTATCATAATTTATAAATTAAATAGAACAAAATAAAATAATTTATATTTTTTAACTCTATTTTTTAAGAGTTAAAAAAACACAAATTCACTTACTTCTTAAATGAGTAGGGTGAAATAATCTAATAAGATTAATCTATTTTGACACTTCTACCTGATAAAGATAGATTGTGATCTTTGACATTAATTTAATTTAATTATTGTTTAATTAAATTTTTTTATGACATCCTAGATATCTTCATCTTAAAAGATAAAATTAAAATTGAATTCTAAATATATAACTTATCACAATATGACTTGAGATGCAATCAACTACTACTGCACCAATCACTTAATGATTTTTAATTAAAATTTCATTTCCTTCAAACTTCGTTGAGTTCTAGTCAGTCGTGCAAGCAACTTCTGTGCAACTCCTGTGACTTTGTTGTCCCCTGTATCCCTTTTATCATTGACCCAAAAAAGGGACCCACTAGTACTTCTAGGATAATTGCTTAATTTAAATGTTAACTACATAACTAAACTAAAACAACTATGATTCCTTATACAAAAGTAACAACCACTCAAATCACAGTTTTTTAACATAAAAAGTCAATTTTCCAAACTCCTTCGCAGTTTCCTTTTGATTATCTTACCTAAAAAGGATTTGCATTTGCATAATCTTAGAGGTGCTTGTAATTGTCCAATAAATTATTAATCAACTAGAGGCATATTGCCGCTGTAATACATGATATAAAATTGAAAACTACTGGCATTTAATGATGGAAATGACAGAGTCTAAATCTAAATTATATGTACTTTCATCTTATGAAATGATAGCCTTCCTGTACACCAATTAAGCAACTTCACATTTACAAAGTCACAATTTGAGTGCTACTTCAGCGGCTGTACAGGCTATGGATAATCTTTCCTTAACGCCCATCACCAAAATATAGAGGCATGTAATGCAATGATCTAACATTCAATCAACCATCAAGCTTCCAATAAAGATCTGCCAGTGCACGGTAGAGAATAGCAGCAGCAGGTGGCCTAGGCAACGAACCAAGAAGTATATCTGTTGAAGTTACAGACCGGCTGCCACAGAAACGGGAATTTTCTTGCACAAGTGGTGACAATACTCCTTCAAGTGAACATCCAACAAAAGCACCTCCAACGACTTTGGTAGTCAATATCTGTTTCCTACAGGACTTAATCCAACCTAACCATCCGCACCCGCTTCCAACCCTCAAAACAGACACACAGAGAGCTGTAAAAACAGTAAAAACTAAGATGAAGCTATAATAAGTTTACTCAAAGTTTTGTTTAAACTCAGATACACTCCATAATTACAGTCATATAATTACAAAAGCTTAACAAGATAAAGTGAGAATTAGTAGCAATAGACTCAACACGAAGAATGGTAAATATCACCAAAGCCAAAAAATATAGATAGGAAAAATGATAATGATGTTCAACTCAACTAGATTGAAGTTCAAATAAATTTAGGCATTGAAAAAAAATTACTGCGTCATTCTCATGAGTTAAATTGGTAACTTATTTAGAAAATTTCCAGTGTGTACGTTCATTGTTTAAACCAGTTAAATTGCCTTAAAACATGTGCAATAGTAAAGTCCCTGCTTCTTGGGTTCCATACTATAAGCTGAATTTAGCCATCATGTGACATTGTAAAATCTCAACAATGTATGGACTATGGAGGGGAATACTTACAAGAAGAAGATAGAGAACAAAACAATATATAATAGATCTTTGCTCAGATGTTTTCCATAAGAAGCATATTTATTTAGCAGTTCAACTGCGCAAATACCACAGTCAGAGTTAGCCTTTAATTAAAAATTTCTCCCCCTCTTCCACCATCAAGAAAACCTTCAATTATACACACAAAAGAAAATTAAAACATTAAATCTAGGTCACAGACCAAGTAACTAAAAGCCATGACCAAAATTTCATGAATTGCATTGGAATGGTTTATCATCATTTCAATTCAAATATACATTCCTTGGTAATTCATGAAGTATGAGTCATTCTATACCTACACCAAACTAGGATATATTTACGTTGGAAACTTGGAAAAACAGAGAAAAGGTGAATTTGCATACTGTTCATTAAACAAAAGGGTAAAAGTACACCAATCATACTAATAAATAAGACACACCTTTACTGCAGCTGTATGTATAGCAAGCAGCGTAACCACCATCACCAGCCTGAAAATCGGCTTCGCCTGCCCTTCCAACAATGCCAACAGCAGCACTCTAACCAGCTCCAAGAGAAAGATGCATATCACCACTAAATGTCTTGACAGCATCATTCATTCTCAGAATAATTATGAAATCCGTTAACTCTCCTCCAGTCTACAAGGGGAAATGGTAAGTTTCAACAAGTAACAAGATACATAAATAAATATGTATCAGCAAAACCTTGAGGCATGCATTGTATATGTAGAGTAGGAAGTTGGAATAAGTGCTCCTTAAAGTTGAGGTTGCAAACAAATTGAATTGAATTACTTATTTAATATGTAATCTGTCAGAACATGTTATATTTATTGGAAATTATCTTATAATTATAGTCCACAAAAAAGAAATTCTTTTAAAATTAAAATAGACCTTCCTACCCATATTATACTTGGAAAGAGTATGTGCATCATAAATCTCATTTGGACAAGTGATAGATTCTTGGAATTCAGTCCACACATAAACAAAGTCATCATAATTTTCTAATTAAGGATGTTAGCTCAACATTGTCATAGATTAAACGGTTCACCTGAGCCCCCCACCCAACACCAAATGTGGAAATGGCAGATGGAGAAGACCATGAACCATCTTCCCTTCGTGCAACTACAATTCCAGTTCCTATATTGTACGTGACCACCACTCCTACTTTCACCACAGTAATAATGGCAAGGCCTTTTGCTTGACGTAGAATGACATTTGGAGTAGAATTCTCAAGCTTCAAAGAACCTACCTGCAAAAATGACATTTCATCAATTAATTCTCAATTTCTCACTCAATATGGCTACTGTAGACCTTCATCAATGACACATTGACATGTTGACATCAGTAATACCACTAATATTATAATTTAAATTTAATCATAAAGCATTTACTTTAGAGTTGAGTAAATGAGCCCTTGCACATATGTACCTCTGCGAGATATCAAACCTCAATGTGATATCAAAATAAGAAAAATTCACTCTCATCCAGACTAAAAGATATAAGATATTACCATATATGAAATCAAGCAGTAAAACAATGGGACTTACATCAGATTTACCATTGTGAATTTAAAACTAAAGCAAGGTCAAACTTTAACTGTTAAAGCAATTGCATTTCTATTTGTGAATGAAAAGGGGGAGAAAAAGGGAACGTTGGCAGATGCAGTTGAATAATTTGGGGACAGTTACTCAATATAGTTGCTTAACTGTTAATCATTAACAAATTAATTATATTGCAACATGTATACCACATGAAATTATAAGCCACTTTTACCAGGTCAACAGTCAACTTGGTCAATGTTATACTTATAAGAACATGAAGCATCAACAAAATAACAATATAATTTAAAAGGCATATCTTAGTTCTTCATTCACTATAGGTGCCACTACGTAATGAGTACAATTGAGTCTTGAAGGATTTTTACAGAAAGCCCAGGCAACAAAAATATAACCAAAATTCTTTAAATTTGAACTCTAACCTGATTATAAGCCTTGATAGTATTAGTTGCCTTATAAATTTCATATTCCGTAGACTGTCCCCAAGAAAAATTAACCCATGATCTCAAAGTGCTGAGGTCTGTCAGGTCATCGGTCGGCAACTGAGTGGCATTACTTACTTGATCCATCAAATATGGTTGTACAGACTCAAGCCGGACACAACATACATTACAGACTCGTTGGGGATCAGAGACTCAAAACTTTGCTGGCAACAAGCTCCGTCCTTTGGAGCATTCACTACAAAATATTCCTCCACAGAACCTGCAGTGATGTCGAGAACACATGATTGGGTGAAACCGCACACCACAAAGCATACAAGAAGAAGCAGCACTATCAGCCAACCATTTTGGAGGCTCCGCTTCAAGCAATTCTTTCACTTTACCATAGTTGGCCTCTGTAAGAGTTTGTGCCATCTCTCTCCAAGTTTGTTCAAGTACATGGCTAGATATCCATGAAAAGTTACATCTATGAATATCTCCTGAAGCAAAAGACGTCACTTTCCCCCTGGCTACAAGTATCATTTCTACTAGAACATCCCACATAGTCAATTCCTTATCTTACCCAAGATACTGATTCCATCCCATGTCATCCTCTGGAAAACAGCCGCCGTTCAATTGAAATCGTCTAGCCCACTCTTCGAGATCTCCTTCCAACATTGGAGGAACAGAAACTGGTATCCAAGCTCCAGTATTTTTATGAAGTGGAGATTCATAACAGAAATACTTTCCTTGTTTCTGAAGGCCACTTTTAAATTCCTTACTCTCTTTATTCGCTTTCAATATTTTCTGAGGTAATTCAGAACATGATGGGGATGGATTTATAGACTTCATACAATGCCCTTCAAGGCCAGCGGTGGAAAAAGAATCATCGTACTCCATGCTAACAAGCTCCCTCTGATTATCAATCTTCTCATCCCCCTGTCAACGGCATCAAAGCACAACCAGACAACCATGTAAACAATAGGAGACCAAACTACAAACTTCCAGCTCTAAAGAGACAAAACCCCACGAGTTATTAAATAAAAATTAAAAAAATTCCTCGATTTCTTTATTGCCTTTTCAATTTCATCTTTAATTCCAACACCAGTATCCCATCTCATAAAGTGCCAAAATTTAAGACATTCAGAATAAAATTCCAAGGGCACTACGCCCGTACACCAACAAACAAAGACAAAAACAGAAAATTTCAATGAACTTCTAATCCAACAAACAAAATTACTATCATAATTAGAAGGGGGAAGAGGAGAAAAATTACCAGAGGATAACAGGGCATCCGGTCACTAAGGGAGAAATTAGAAACCCTTTTGGATAAATTGTCTACAACTTCAACTTGATTCTCAGAAAACAAATTGTTGCCCGCCATCGCTACAGCTAAAAAGCACCAGCAGGATAGGGCATATACTTTTAGATATTATCACCATAGAATTTCAGCTCATAAAATAGCAGATTGCTATTTACTCAATTCAATTTCCACCCAAAAGAGTAAACTTTCACATTTAAATCGAAAATCGTCTCCGATAGAAATTGTTTGAGAACTTCATCAGTGGCGTGTTATCGTTGAGTCCTCCCCGTTCAGGGTTTACGTCGTCGTTGCTATAGACGGTGTCACGGTGACCAATTTTGAATTGACTTGAGTATTGCGAAAATACTTTTTATTTATTTTTAAATTTAAGTTTTATTAAAATTTTTAAAATATAAAAATATATTTTAATTATTTTAATTAAATTTTTTTAAAAAAATAAAAATAATAAAAATATATTTAGTGTAAGATTTAAAATTTTAATTTTAAAGTTTAAAATTTGGGTTGAGAGTTTAAAGAATAAAATTTGAGATTTAAGATTTAAAGTTTGAGATTTTAAGATTTAAAATTGAATATTTTAGAATGTGAAATTTTAAATTTTAAAAATTTTGAATTTATAATTTTAAAATTTAATATTTAAGATTTATAATTTTAAAATTTAAGAGTTTAAAAATAAAGTTTGAGATTTTGTTGTATATAATTTTTGAGTTTTGAATTTTAAAATTTAGAGTTTTAGAATTTAAAGTTTAAATTTTTAAAATTTTAAGATTTTAGAATTTATAATTTTAGAGTTATAATTTTAAATTTTAAATTTTAAGATATAAAATTTTTTATTTAAAATTTTGATATTTAAAATTTATATAATAATTTTAAAATTATTATTATATTTTTAGTTTATATTTTTTATTTTTAAAATTTTATATAATAATAATAAAAATATTTTTTATTATTTATAAAATGTATCTTATTTTAAAAATATTTTTAATAAAAATATTATTTTATAAATCAACATATTTTTACTGTTATATTTTATTTTCATTAAAAATAAAAAAAATAATCAAAACGAACGTAAACTTTAAAATGCGTTGAAAATATTCTATTTTTTATTTTTAAAATTTATTTTATAGAAAAAATTTTTAAAACTAATTTTAGGTATAAAAATATAATATAATCTGATAAAATTATTTTAAAGATAATTTTAAAAATAAAAGTATAATAAAATTTATTTTACAAATTTTATTTTAAAAATAATTTTTTAAAAAAATAAAAGTTCTTGTTTGAATTTTTTAATTGTACTTTTCCTTTCGTGCATATTAGATACTGGCCTCACTTCACCATAAGAGGCTTTGGAATGACCCCTAGATCATGGCACCCACCATCATGAACTGCCGGAGAAACGAGACCCATTGTGCTTTCCTTTCGTTATAGTGCCGTTCAGATCAAAAGCTTGGAGGTCCCACAAGTTGTGGATGTCGATACTTGAAGAAGGAGAGGAATTGGAGAGTTTGGCAACGAGGCTGCGAGAGAAAGATCTCCAATTTCTTCCAAATCTTCAGTTTCAATTGATGAGGAGTTGCGCCGTACTCTCACGCCCGGAGAACGCAGAGAAGAACGGGAGAAAGATGGTGGAAGGCAATACACTTTTTTACAATGATGCCATTAATAAATTTACACTCTCAACTGATTGCAAGTTTACCACCGTAAACACAGCCCCTTAAAAACAAAAATATGTAAAAAAAAAATTCTTGTTTTCCTTATTCTCAAAACAAGAATTTTGTTATAGTTTTCGAAATCACTCAACCAAAATACATGCCTCCAAATAAGTTTTTTTGTCTGCTTAATTTCAGAAACAGAAATTTGTTTCCGAAAACAACGACCAAGGCCTAAACGTTTCTGTTTTCTGTTTTCGGAAAAAGTGCTGCCATTTAATTTGATCTGTTAAATATTTATAAGAGCTTACTTGTATTTTTAAATTTTGAGTCTTAAATATTAAATTATAAAATTTAATTATTTAAATTTTTAAATGATATTTAATATGATTTTAGAAATAACAGAATTATTTACTTTTCAACTTAAAATGAGTTTAGGAAAATAGAGAGACTATGATTATAATTCATAAACGAGTGAGTCGCATATTGCTTAGTTCAGATTGAACTCATTTATCATGTAAAATTTTTAAATTTATTTTATTTTTTATTTGAGTTTTAATTTTTTTAAATTCAATTTATTTAATATATATTTTTTAAATCTGTTTATAGAAATTTATTTAATTTTAATATTGTCTTTATTTAAAAATTAATTTAAAATTTAAATAAACTTAGTAATCTTATTTAAAGTTGAATAATTTTAAATAGAATATTATTTTAAAATATTTTATTATATAATATATAAATTATTTTTATAAAATAAAATATATAAAATCATAATAACAAAATATGAATTATTTATTTTATTATAAATAAGTTATTCATAAATTTCACAAATCAAATATTTAAAATTCCAAACTCAACTTATTAAGAAACGACTCTATCACAATATTAGAAATTTTACAAATCAAATATTATTTTTCTAATTCTATTTTTATTTTATTCTTATAATTTATAATTTAAATAATTAAATTATTAAATTTTATAAATTCAATAACTCATATCTTTAAATATAAATTTTTAATAAAAATTGATTGTCAACATATCATTTCTCTTTTATTTATATCACTGAGAGATGTCGTTTTAATGGAGAATATTCATATTTAAACGCTGTCGTTCCCATAAAAGTTCATTCACAAGGATAATTTCGCATAATGAGCTTTACTTAATCCTTAAAGTTTTCTGGGTACAGTTGGATGCGTAATGATTCAGACGAGGATTTTGTCTGTTTGTGAAACATCAAGGCCGTTCACTTCACGGCCCATTTCTGTATGGCCAAATAAAATTACCTTTCAGTCTGCCAGAGCCATCTCAAGTTCAAAGCTTTAAGCTTGCATCCACGGCTTCGTCTTTGTTCAAACCCAAATCATCGACTCTGGTGCTAATCTTTTTTCATATCCTTGGTTCTCTGTATAAAAAGCTCTCATGGATTTTTCGGGATGATCTTAGACGTAGAATGGCTGAGTATGTTAGAGCTCCTCTGTATTTGAGATTTCGTTTTGGATCTGATGTTGGGAGAGTTTGTGAGAGACCGACCATGCCGTCTTGCCCAAGATCAACAGGATTCAGTTGCGTAGCACTATTTATGTTCTGAACATCATTATATAAAAACCAAATAGTTTGTTTAATGTTTTGAACCTCCTTTCCCGGGATAATTGAACAAAAAGTAGTTTGAATTTTAATGGCAGGTAATATCTTCCAAATCCAAACAATAATGCAGTGTTAAATTGTCTCCATGAACGTCTTTGACTTGAAATAAGAGATACCTTGATAATTTACTTTAGTCTGAGGGAAACAGTCCCTGCTGCCCATAAAATCAAAAGCTGGTGATCATTTTAAGTCGCTTTATATAACTGAAATGTATCAACATTTTATTTAAAAGAACTTAAACCATTCTAATCTAACAACTAAATCTTATTTGTGAACTTTTGTCCATCCTTTTTACGGGACTTATTGTTCCTAACTTTTTATGTTGTCTAACTTTGAATTTGATTGGATATACTATGTTAGGGAAATGATAGTCTCATGTAATATGAGCTATAAATTTATTATAAAATATAAGGTAATATGCATTAAACTTTCTTGCACTTGTTAGTTATGTATAAAAAATCTCCTTATAATATTAATTGAAACAAATTATATTTTATATTTTAAAAATTATATAAATTATTTTCATATATCTTAAATTTAAAATAATTTAAGAGTAAGTTAAGGAATGTAAGGATAATTTATCTTATTTTTAAAGTCCAAGGATAATTTATTGCAATTCATATCACATAAGTTTTTAACATATTGCCTAAAGTAGAAAAAATTTAATGCATTTTGTCCAAAAATGTAGATTATGGTTAGATTTGTTGAGTTTCTTAATTTAATTTATAAGATTTGATAAATATAATAACTTATTTACATACTAATTAAATTAAATTAAATTAAAGTAAATTTTAATGTTACATAAGGGTTCAACTCACATGGATTGTTCACCTCAATGAACTTGAGAAGGCAGATAGGCCATCAGCAAAATATATTTAAAAATGAAAAAAAAATGAAAAAACATTTCAAAGCTCTATTCTTCAGCGAGGTACTGCTTCACAGCATCCCTCATGTCATCGTAGCAATAAGAAACCTCAAAAAATCTGATCAACTTCTTCAGCTCTTGGTCACGAAGATCATCAACAAAGGGCCGGATGGGGATCCCATTGTCGGGCTGATTCTTATACGAATTCGGGTTGTCATCAACAAGGACGACCCGCTTCAAATCCCTACCCATGTCAGACAAGTCCTTCACGAACTTCCCTTCTACTTCCCGGCAAGAATCCCGATAGAGCCTGTGCGAGATCAGCCGCTTTCGGTCGAGCCGGTCCAGCACCAATGACGCGTACTCCTTCAGCCCGGCGGTGAAAACCACCACCTCGAACTTCGCGGCTAGCGATTCCAACAGTTCATCAACTCCGGGTCGCTTCAACACGTAAAAATTCATGATCTGACCGTCTATTATGGGTTGAACGATGAAATCGAACTCCACCGGCGGTGGGTCGGCCTTGGAATGGACCAGGGTCTCGTCGAGGTCGAGAAAGATTGTTTTTTTATCAGGGGAGATCAACGGTGGGAGGAGGCCGTTGAAGACAAGGGTTCTGCAAATTGCATTCGGAGAATTTTCGCAATGTTGTTCTTGCAAAGGGCTTTTCTTCAGGATTTTGTACCCTTTGCGGCGGTTGGGAGTGCTACGTCGCGCCAATTTGGAGAAGAGCTTAAAGAGGCGGCGCTGGACTGAGGCGAGGACGGCAGAGGAGGCAGCCACCACATGTTTTATGGGAGACCTCCGTCGGGGGCGGGGGCTGCTGCGGATATCCTTGATAGATTTTATTGGGGTTCTCCTGATCTTAGATACCATTGTTGGATTCTTGGAGAATGGAAGATCGGACACAGGGACAGAGGCAGTCACAGTGGCTTTCGCTAGAGAATGTAGGATGGAGGTAGGCCAAAGGGCTGGGGCAATTTAAAACTCGGTTCGGTGCAACGGTCAGGAGTAGGTTCGTGGCCGAAGCTAGATGCCTTGGTTTTTGATTTGTCACTTTGTTAGCCACTGTGTATTACGGTTAGGTTGGTTTCATTTTACATACACGACTATTATAATCAAATATCTACAGCTGCTCATCATATTTATTAAAAAGAATTATATATATAAATTAAAAATTATTATGTCAAAAACTAAATTAATATAGGAGGATAAATATTATTTTTAAAAATTTAATTTTTAATAAAATTTAATGATATTGTTTGATTAATATAGTCGAATTTATTCAATTAGATAAAATTTTATTTATTATTATTAATTAATATAGAAAGTATCCTTAGAGTACTAAAATAGGATTTAGTCTTTATTTTTCTAATATTTTTTACTTAAACTCTTATTAGTGATAACAATAAATAAAATGCAAATTTGTATGAGTGGTTGAGATATTCAGTTAATCAGCAACCATAAAAATCATATAATTGATGACAAATTGGAAAAAAAAAATTGAAAAAAAAAAGGAAACTCATAATATAAAATTTCTTCCTTTTTCTGTATTATTAATCAAAAGATAGAATTTTGCTACTCCCATGAGAAATGCATATTCCTTCCCTAATCCAGGATGCCATCCCACGTTGCCTTTATTAGAAGATACTAGAGCATAACAGATTGTATCTCTGTATCATATACAACAGTGAGCTAACCACCCAAACTAACTTCATAATTAACCTAATGGATAAGTAACGAATATAACATAACAGAGAGTAAAAGAATTATAAACTGTAATACTGAGATATGGATTTGGATTTCCTAAAGTAAGAAGTACATTTTATTTTATAAAATATAAATATATGATTTTTTTTTTTTGAATAGGTGTATTTGTCCGATATCCAGCGTCTTTAACAATTGATTAATCTAAACCGACCCAAGAGGAACCTTATAGGTAATAAAGCTCTCTCATACAAGGCCTTTTACATTTCCAAGGCTCGAATTCAAGAAACTTAGTTAAGCGAGAAGAAGTATCTACCACTTCATCTCAATCTTGGGTAATATAAATAGATAATTATTAATTAAAAAAATTTATCATAATTATTATAAAATATAAATAAGTGATAGTTTGTAAATTTAAAATAATTTATATTATAATTTTCTTATCAACAATTATATGTTTCACATTTTATACTGTTATATACATTCTTAACTTTAGAAGATCTCAATTAGATTGAGATCTTTTAAAATAAAAATATATTTTATATAATAAAATATAAATAAATAATTATTAATAAAAAAAATAATAATATAAATCATATCATATCTATAAATTATCATTTATATTTTATAACAATTTTTATTATTAATTTTTTTATTAATAATTATTCACTTATATTTTATTTTATCAAATTTATTTCTCATGTTAAAGAATCCAAATTACAATGCATTATTCTCCAATAGAAGACAAAACGTCTCTCTTCTCTCTCAATAGTATTAACATCTTTGAAAAATTCCCTAACTTTTGTAATCATACTTAAATTTTATATGTTAAAAATAATTTTAATTATAAATTTCATTAGTTTCTTTTATTAATTTTATAATCCTCTTAAAATTGTTTTTTTCTCACTTATTACACCATGTAATTAAAAACCAATCACAAAAAATCCAAATCCATAAATGCTAAGCTGTGTTGTAGTGCTCCGGCTAAAGATAGCTTTCGACTTCTTCAGAAACCATAAGAATGTTCTCTGTTATTTTTTATAAATATAATTATTTTTTAAAACATTAAATATTATTACATAATAATTTTGCAAAAAAATATAAAAAATTACATAAATATCTTTTAATTACGATTCATATAGACATTCTTGCATATATTTAAGCACACAATTTCTTTTAATTATTGAGTAACAACCATAGTACTACCGTGAAAATGATAATGATGTCATTTTTTAATTTTATTAGCCTATACACATATATATCATATGCGAATTCAAAAAAATTACTCATAGAATAACAAAGAATTTAATTTATGATAAAATTTTTTATAAGTTCGTTTCTAATAAAGATAATTAATATGATATTAAATACCTAATAAAATAGTTAATATTTAAAATATAAAAATCAAATTTTCTCAATAAGACGTAAAATTCATAATGAGAATGAAGATAATTATTTATAAAAATTAAATTTATTTTTAATAAAAGAAGTATTTAAATTTTAAGATATTAAAATGTATAATAAATAAAATTTTTAAAAAGTATATTTTTAAAAATATATTTTTACTTTCTATATATATAAATATTTAGATATAACCGAAAGTGTTAAGTCTCTTGTAAATCCAAGAGAAGTAACATGGGTTTAAAAGTGAAAATTTTAAAATTTTTAAAAAAAAAGTATTAAATTGGAACTTGTGAACCACGCTGCAAGCGTAAAAACTTCGTGAACTGCATATGATTGAATTTGAAAGTGACAATTGTTGGAAAAATCACGTCTGAGAATTTTGGAAAAGGGAAGATTTGTATGTAACTGATCTAAAGGGAGCGAAAGCAAAATGAAATAGACGTACAAACACAAAGAATTGAGATTCCTGCAGTTATTTTATGATTTTTAGATATAGAAAGAGAAAAATTTAAGAGAGCATAAAAATAAGTGAGAGAAAATATTTAAGCTTCATATAAAACATAAATTAAGGTTGTAAAAAGTATAAGATATTCAATTGTAAGAGATCCTAATTTAAACATTACTCCTTTGGTTGAATTTGTTAGGAGTTGAATTTTTTATTTTTTATATTATTTTTAGTGATTTTATTTTATTTTTTTATAATGTAATTTAAATTTTATTTTTTACTTATTTTTTTAAATTTTATATTTATTTATCTCTTAATATATACTTTAACTTTTTTTTACAAAAATTAAGATATTTG
Source organism: Dicorynia guianensis (assembly GCA_037013595.1). Classification (NCBI taxonomy): domain Eukaryota; kingdom Viridiplantae; phylum Streptophyta; class Magnoliopsida; order Fabales; family Fabaceae; genus Dicorynia; species Dicorynia guianensis. The sequence continues at coordinate 9,925,220 of JASUAB010000011.1, forward strand.
AGTCCGAGTTTGGTAAGACCACAAAGTGAAGGGAATAAAAATTTATAAAATGGGTGATTATTAAAAAAAAGAAATGAAGGGTTTGGAGGAAAAGTTGAACACACCTTTGCTTTTTCTCCCCCACAAAATTCTTGTGGGGGAGGAAAGTTGGGGTGAAGATTGAAATCCAGAGGTCCCCCTTGCTTCCCTCATGCCAGCCTAACAGTACTCACTTGTCTATTTTCTTTATTTCTTTCCTTTTCAGAATTGTCATTCCTAAAAATAGTTATTTACTGGATAAAATAAACTAAATATATGGTGCTAATCATACGATTATGGAAAAGTATTTGCTTATTAAATTTGGGTTTACACCATCTTATTAAATAAATGAAGATAATAAAATATGTTGAATATTACAATTTAATCAAGTAAATATACAATAAAATTTAGTTTATAAAAATAATATAACTGTGTTATAATTTTTTTTAATTTCAAAATTTAATTATGATTACATACATTCTTTTTATTCAACAAAATATTTTCTATAAAAAAAAAATGTGCAACTGTTTTTTACGCTCAATTTTGAAGATATTTTATATCAATTGTGAAGTTTAGTATATTGACAAAAAATATTTTAAATTTGAAGTACTGATCATATACCCATAATCTTAATACATTTCTGCATATGAGATTGTTATGTTGCATTTATGTAGCTATTCTATAATTCTGTATGATTTATTGATATCTGTATATGAATACGGAATGAATGTGAATGTACTGAGTTAGTATGAGACTATTTTTTTTTAGCTATGTGAATAAAAACTGCAATCCCTGCTTCTCTCTAAGGAAAAGTCTGGGAATTTATGGAGACCCTAAAGTCAGATCGAAGCTTTCAGGGAAAAGGTGGATTTTTGCTCCTTATGGGATCTGGTATTTCAAGGATTCCCTTTTACATGGAACAATAACAAAGAAGGGCAGGTCAACGTTTAGGAGAGGTTAGATTCTTTGCCAATTCTAATTGGAGAGCTCTATGTGGAAAGATCAAAGTTTCTCATCTACGTCCTCTTACTTTAGATCATCTCCCTGTCGTTCTTTAGGTTGGATCAAACGTAAAAATTAACAGGGGGTGTCATAGCAAACTTTTCATATTTGAGCAAATGTGGACTAGGCATGATGTTAATTGCTAAATTTTTGGAGAGCACGCATAAGTAGTTTGTTTTGATGACCTGAGAGATAAAATCGGTGATCTTGGGAATGGGTTGAAAGCATGGAATAAGTAGACTTATGAGCATGTGGGCAAGCTTCCAACAAAAAATTCCAAAGTCTCCCTGCTACCAACTCTTCGCTTTCCAAGAGAGAAGAGTGAATCTACTAGAATGCCTGGGGAAACTCCTAGAAGAAAAGAAACATATGGAAGCAAAGGCCTCGGGTCCAAGAGCTCAGAGAGGGAGACCAATATACCAAGTTTTTTTATACTAGAGCTTTAAATCGGAAAAAAAAAAAAATAGAAAGTGTGCCTTAAAGATGATATGGACATTGATAAAAGAGAGTCTGAGCTCGAGCAAGTTATTAATGGGTACTTTATGGGTCTTTTTTCATCTCAGACTTCACCTCATATTGATGAGGCTCTCTATGCTATTCAAACTAGACTTTTGGAACAGATGAGAAACTTACTTCTAATGTCGTTCTCCCTCCCCATTAGAAGTAAAAGATGCCTTGTTCCAAATGGGTGCTACCAAAGCACCAGGGTCTAATGGAACGCCAGCATTGTTCTATCAAAAATATTGACATATTGTGGGTGAAGAGGCCACAAAAGCTTCTTTATCTTAAAGATGATTTGAATGCTTCTTTTTTGTCTTCCATTAATCAAACGCTTATCACTCTTATCTTAAAGATTGAGGGTTTAAAATGTTAAAAAAAAAGAATTGAATTAAAAAATTTTAAGTTTTTATCATTTTTATTTTTTGTTACATTATAAAACATAAAAATAATAAGAAGAATTTAAAGCTTTGTTTGAATGTGTTTTTTATTTTAAAAATAGATCTAAATAATTATTGTGAAGACAAATCTTAAAAACTAAAGCATCATAAAATATGTTTGGAAAAAATAAATTTCAAAATAGTTATGAGAATCAAAAAAAAAAAAAAAAACTTGTTTGATGAGGTCATTTCTAAATTTGCTCTCACACGCACGATTACCAAAGGATGGATCTTTCCATGGGAACAAATCCTGGTGTGTTGTGATTCCCAACAAAAAGCTGCCTGGACAAACAACCCCCTTCCTATTGCATGTGTAACCCTAATGCCACCTCCGCCACGTGTATGTGCTCAAGATCGGTTGATATTACACAGAGATTGGCAATGCGCGCCTCACTCAGCAGAAATATTGTGATGAAAGGAGATCGGAATTGCAACTTTTGACGCAGTCTCTATGCTGAGATTTGTTCACTGTTATGAAAGTATACAATTTTTTCCCACCCTCAATTCGTTCGCTTTGTTTGGATTACTTAGTTGAAAAATGGAAATAACATAATTCCAATGAAGCTATATGCAAGAATATCAGAGGCAAGATGCTTGGCAATGTTGCCTGCATTTTGGTCAAGAGAGAGGAAGCAAATTTCTTAATTTACCATCTCATCATTAATGAATCAAGCTATTAACTAAAATGCCACGGGGAAAGCACAATTTTACGAACATGTCTTGCAGTCTAAAACCCAAGACATCTCTCACTAAACAAAGATTTTTGTTTCTAAACTTTTCAAAACAAAAAACAGTGTTTAAAAAGAGTAATACTATGTTTAGGTTGAGAAAGTATACATTCTTAATTTTTTAAATTTTTTTAAAAAATAATGGATGAATTCTTTCATTATTTTTTAAAAAAATTTAAAAAGTGTTAAGAATGAAATCACCCGATATTTTTTCATAAAAATTTGAAAAATATTGAGAATGATATGCATTTTCAATATATGAATAACAACTCTTGTTTAAAAATAGATAAACAAACGGCTCCTTATTTTGGGTAATATTATTACTATGTAGGTAACGCATATGTTATTTATATTTTTTTAAAATTTTTTAAAAAATTAAAGAATAATTCAAAATTTTTCAAAAATTTAAAGGATGAATTTGAATTTTCAAAAAATTTTAAAAATTGTGTGCGTTTCCCACATAAAAATAAATATTGTTACCCTTTAAGTTTTTAAAAAATTTTAAAAATCGTTTACGTTACCCACGCAAGAATAACAGAACCGCTTATTTTTATCTGATGGCAATGCGTGGCCCTAAACGACTGCCCTCGTGGAAACAATTCATCTTATTACTTAAAGCCCTTTTAGCACCCCAAATCCCTCGCCACCTTCCTTTGCCACTGGTTCATTTCTCCCTTTCTCTCTCTATACCTCCGCGCTCTCTCTCTATCTGTGTGGTCTCGCATTTAGGTTTCTTTATCCATTCGTTATCGTTTTCTTTCTTGACCTGCAAATGGAAGGATCTGGAGTGGTTACCGTCTATGGAAATGGAGCAATCACAGAGACCAAGAAATCCCCCTTCTCCGTCAAGGTGGGTCTTGCTCAGATGCTTCGGGGTGGCGTCATCATGGACGTCGTGAACGCTGAGCAGGCACGCATCGCCGAAGAGGCCGGAGCTTGCGCCGTCATGGCCCTGGAGCGTGTGCCAGCCGATATCCGAGCTCAAGGCGGCGTTGCCCGGATGAGTGACCCGCAGCTTATCAAGGAGATTAAGCAAGCGGTGACTATTCCAGTCATGGCGAAGGCCCGAATCGGGCACTTCGTGGAAGCTCAAATCCTTGAAGCCATAGGTATCGATTATGTCGATGAAAGTGAGGTTCTCACAATTGCTGATGATGAGAACCATATCAACAAGCATAATTTCCGTATCCCCTTTGTCTGTGGGTGCCGGAATCTCGGCGAAGCTCTTCGTCGAATTCGGGAGGGTGCCGCCATGATTCGGACCAAAGGGGAAGCAGGTACCGGGAACATCATTGAGGCGGTGAGGCATGTGAGGTCGGTGATGGGTGACATCAGGGTTTTGAGCAACATGGATGATGATGAAGTTTTCACTTTTGCAAAAAAGATTGCTGCTCCTTATGATCTGGTGATGCAGACGAAGCAACTGGGTAGGCTGCCAGTGGTGCACTTTGCTGCTGGTGGGGTTGCAACCCCTGCTGACGCAGCTTTGATGATGCAGTTGGGATGTGATGGGGTTTTTGTCGGATCCGGAGTGTTCAAAAGCGGTGACCCGGCGAAACGGGCAAGGGCAATTGTGCAGGCTGTCACCCATTATAGTGACCCAGATGTATTGGCTGAAGTGAGCTGCGGTTTAGGCGAGGCCATGGTTGGTCTCAATTTGACGGACAAGAAGGTGGAGAGGTTTGCCAACCGGTCGGAATGAGTGTTTATTGGGGGCTTCGTGGCTTTTGGAGAAAGCGAGTTGTGCATGCTGGTCTCTGGCAATTGGAAAATTTGTTGTCTTGTAGTTGATGTTACTTAATACAATAAGCTTTTATGTTTTGTAATATGCTTCAAATGATAAACAATGCTAGCAAAACAAGCTAGCAATTTGGCGGTGTATTAGTATTACTAGTAGCATATTCATAGTTGTTTTAGAAACTTAATGTGAAAGTGTTTGATTAAGCATGTCAAGTCAGTTCCTTTATTAATTATAAACATCCTTTGTTTGAATATACATTCTACTGTTGATGTTGCTCGTTAATACGATTAATTTAATTGGATTTACTGCAACCTCTTCAGTTCTCTTCATTTTAGTGGTGAAAGCCTGATTCTGGTTTATAATAGTTGATGAAATTTACTAGTATGTGAACTTGTTGGTGGTATAGAGCAATCAATGATTATGATTACTTCATGTTGGCTATAGAGAAGGGTGGGTGTCGAAAGTTATTGTTTCAGGTATTAATATAAGCAATACAGTTATCGTCTCTGACACCTGTTTACTTCCATTAGCCTTTGCTTTATTTTAACCACAAAATGTTTGCGCAATTGTTTCCTGGAGTAAATAGTTTGCGGTATTTTCAGATGGGGTTGTCAAAACAGAGGATTAGCTGTAACTACAACTGTAATTTCTTGAATAATCATGTAAGCATTGAAGGAAAATTTGGAAAGAAGTGTGACTGCACCATCCTTCTCTATAGGTATATTCATATTCAAACTGAATGTATGCTATTTCCATATGGTTCTGCCATTAGATGATCTCATGTATTATAGCTTTATATTATCTATGGAAGATTGATATAGATGTATGCTTCTCTGCGCGGAGAAAATGACCCCAAACCAAGCAAGAAATTGTGAAGGGAATAATTTAATGAAAGAGAACTCAAAATCTGCTGCTGTGCATACCGAGCTTAATCAGAAAAATACCAGATTGTTACTTTAGTAGCTGTACCAGAGCATGTTACAGTATAATCTAATATATTTATAACCATCTCTTCACAACTTCCGTTCCTATGAAGAAGATAACTAACTGGTGAATTCTGACGACTCAACTTATGGACCTTATTTGGGGCAGCTATGCTAAGGCTTTCTGCTTTTTATCCTCATGAATAGGGTTAGCCTTTTTTATCCTTCCTTGTATTTGTCCATCTGATTTAACTTTTCAATTTTTTCACCTTCTTTTGTCTCTTGAATGGCAAGGCCATTTTTTTCCATGGTTAATAGGGTTAATAACGATACTTTGAAAGTGACGTCATGGTATTTGAGCTCTTTAGGTACTTGCGAAGAGGAAATATCTTTCTCAGCTTTGATCACAGTACTGGAGTCTCAGTATCACCTGTTGACCAAACAACTGGGATTTAGTGATACATCATCATTAGCAGAAGAAATGATACCTGGTCATGTGCCATTGTCCTCCTAATGTTTTGTTTCTTTAGTGCATATCACAAATGAATCTTATCTTTGGTGTCAGTTATTGTTAAAAGCCTTATTGTTCTGTTTAGATTGTCGATTGTATTCTTAAAAAAGTTCCTCTTACACTAGATGTAATAATATTTGAATGTTAATACTTAACTGTGTCAATGAGCATGATACCCCAGGTTTATTTGTCTATGAATCTAATGCTTAGCCCGTTTTTAGAAACAATCTTGTAAAGTCTGTCATTGTCACTTTACATTGTTCATATTTTTTAGTGTTATTGCAAACTCGCCTCTAGTTGTTACTGTTATTTTTTTTTTAATCTAACTTTGGCAAGTTTAAATCCGGTCAATATGTTATTTTGATGCCGACACTTGCAGCAAATGAAGGCCTTGCTCTGTGGCTTGAGGACACAACATAACTAATAGCACTCTTTGACGGAACATTACTCAAGGTGACACAGTAGGACATTGAATTGGAAATCACATTCATGATATATTGCTGTTAGTTGCTGTTTCTTTGCAGGAACTGGTATGATTTAGCAAGACATACTCAAATCATGGGGCTATCACATAGCCTGAGTTACCTGAACGAGGAGGTCGAGGTATTTCTGCAAACTTGTGGCATTTTCTGCTACTTTTCTTGCTGTTGTTTGAGTCTGTGAGTCTCTGGAATGATTGAAAATTGACTACATTCATTGATAATAAGCCAATGAAAACGTTACCTTTTAATTTATAGAAAAGTGTAAAAGTTGAAAAGTGATATTAATTACTTATATTATGTTATCTAATTTCAGAGTCTCTTGTTAGTTGTATTGGACTTTAGGTTATGACTTGGTTTGCTTCGTCATTACAATTCATTTTTTGCTTTGGCCTGTTGATACTGTAAAAAATTGTTTTGGACATAGACTCGGGCCTATAACCTCTGAGTAAGGGCCGTCTTCTTTAATATAACCACTGTTTATGTAAGAAATTCGCTTTATTAAAGATTGTAACCCACATCTTTAGTGCTAGAAGCTCGCACTGGTGTTTATCTCGTCAGTTTATAGCTACAAAATCCTGCGAGGGGCTAATCTAGTATTCTTCATTGTTGCAGGCATCAAACAATTGACAATCATAGATGGTATAGCCAGGGAAAATTGAAGTTATTAAACCCAGAAAGTGATGGAATCTCACCCTTTATATTTCCTTTGGGCATGGGCTAGATAATTACTGCCGTACCCCCCCCCCCCCCCGGGCCACAAGTCGACTGGATATTCTTTATATTCAAAAGGTAGGATTCTTAATATAATTCAGCTGTTTCCCCTTATTTATTTTGTCTTTCATTTTGTTGCTTCAACACACATCCAGAGGTGAGTGGTATGACAGATTGTTGTATGGAGCCTGATCAGTCACATGGTTTTGGCTTATGTATGCTCTTACATATTTAGTCTGCTTTTCACGCCTGTTACCTTTATTTATGTATATGCTTTTGCCTTCAACTTGAACTAGTTCTAGTGTATTTATGGAGAAGATGAAGCCTCTCTGTTTTTCTACAATGATGATAATCTTTACTAGTGGGGATATACTCTATATTGCACAATATAACAAGGACAGTTATTTTATTCCCACAAACTGAATCTTATCAAATATTCACTTAAAAGAATCTGTGTTATTAAATTTATTAGTTTTTATTGATTAAATTGTGAAACTCAATAAATCAATATACATAATAAATTTTTAAACAATTTAACGGTTTCTTTTTAATTGAACCAAACTTTTCCATAGCAAGGATGATCTTTGAAACATTCTCTTGCGAGGTGCCTCATGTAGAAAGTCTTTGTGTAATACTTGGCCTGTTTGTGCAACTTGTTTTGATGCTTCAGGGACTGCTTATTCCTTCCATGATGTCACTTTTTTAAATCTAATCTGGAGTCAACAAGTTTGACGCTGCTACCACTGGACACTAGTATGGGTCCCCATAGTTGGTACGAAATTCTAATCCTTGTCTTAACCTACTGGAACGTACTTAGCTCACCATTTTAGTGGTTGGAATTTCAATTCAGACTTTTTGCCTTGATTTACGTTAATATATATATATATATATATATGTTATGCAATGATGGTGAACCTACATCTGGACCTTTGATATGTATGAAATAATGCTTCATGATGTGTAGTCAAATTGCCTGGCTAAACAATAAGCACTCGATCAAACTGACACTAAGTGTCAATGGCAGAAAGTATAATCAATGATAAGATATTTGAAATATTACTTGACCTGTTGCTTCAGGGGATTCGCTCGAGTTCAAAGATACAAAGCAGAGAGCATGTTGACTGACTTCCAAATCCCTGGAGCAAGTTTGTTGTATCCAGATCATATGCATTTGCGGTCGCCCCTCTATGTGTTTTTTGGTTGAGACACAAGCAATGTGAGTAAGGGGAACTCCGAAGTCTGGGTCTATCAAATAGCCATAAATTAATGTTATTTATTCAATACAGTAAATTTCACAATTCGATTTGTATGACTCCATAGATTTAATTATTCAGATTATATCTGAATATTTAGTAAAAAAATTCTTGGAAATAATAGGACCCCTTCTTGTATTCTGGTGATTTAGGATTGCACTACGCCATAGCAACTAGCAGAGGTTGGACATTTGCCAAGACTTCAGTCTTAGTTCTTAAAGGCTCAAGTATAAGCTGTTAGAAAATTTTACTTGCTACTTTGGTTCTCAAATTTTGATTATAAATGGTTTCTGACATGCATTCCAAATGACTTGGAATGTCAATGTATTAACAAGATGCATGATGTTTCCTATGGCATGCCTATTTATAAATGCAAAGAACTGATGCATTTTCTTATGTGGTCATATTCTATAGAACGTAACTACTCTAGACATTGATCAGATTATATTAACCAATATGAATTGCAAATTAAAACTTCTTTTCTTTTTAAATTTAAAATATGTTCACAATATATATTGTTAGTTAGCAACAATGAACTTTCAATTATGAAATTAGGGACAGGTTTTGCTATGTTTTTAATGAGGGAATTAATAATTCAGTGGGATAAATTGAAGTAAAAGGAAGAATATTGAATGGGAGTTAATTTGAAAATAAATACTTAAAAAATTTTATGTAGGTATCTTACAAGGTAAATGTATAGATGGGAAATTTTCTAATTACTTTTAAAAGAGATGAGTAAAGAATTTACAGTCCCACGTATTTTTGCGTGAAGTTTTCCTTCTTATTTTTCTTTTGGTTATATATAAATGATAGTTAAATTCTTATAATAAAAAAAAATCAATTTTTATAATTTTATAAATTAAATTTTATTAAATATTTATTTTTAAAAAATTTAAATTATTAAATTTATAAATCTTATAAATTATACTATAAAATTTATAATTATCTTCATAATTTATGATAATTTTATCCTGCGCACAAAATTTTTTGAAAAAAATATGTACAAAACCTTCTAAAAGAAGTATGCACAAAACTTTTCGAAAAGAAATATGCATTGAATAAGGGGACAAGAGCCGTCTGGGGAGGTGGATGTTCCGGACCGAAACCCACATCACAATGACCTCATGCAAACACTAAAGCAATTGGATTATTTGGTTTTGTATTTGAACATTTTACTCAACATGAATTTAATTGAATTATTTTTACAAAAAATAAGTAACTGAATTATTCAATTTCTTCATTATTCTATCTTCATCTTAAAAAAAAAGTTTAGTAACTCAAACGAGTTATAGTTAATTTCGGACATGTTATAAAGGAATTTGAATATTTTGATTTTGCTGTTTTTCATTTTAATGATTCTTTCTATATCTGCCCATGCATAATTAAACTCACACTATAAATAAGATAAAAAATAAAAAATTAAAAAATTAAAATCAGAAAATCTGAAAAATGTAACAAAGTCATAATTGTTGAAGGCAGGAAAGCAATCATTTAGCCATAAAATGAGACGGTTAGACCAATACTGTTTAAAACAGGATCCAAGGTAGCAGCAGCTAGCTAAGCTGGCCTACCTGTTGATAGAGAAATTATATTAGAACCAATCCGATAAAACTAGGAAGAAAATAATAAGTAAAATGTCATATGTATAAAATATGGTATCAATCATTGTTCTTTTTTATTTGTATCAAATATGTGAGTTTAAAGATATACGTGTATTAGGCCTCTGTTGATAATAGAGAGTTAAAAAAAATGAATAAGGAATTGGATCTCAATTTCTTATTTTTTTATTTTGATGCTTTTTTTATTTTGTATAATTATTTAAATTATATATATTATTTTTTTAATATTTTTTTTATCTTAACTGTACCTTTATGATCTCTAACCTATATTTAATTCTTATTAACTTTTAAAATTAAAAATTAAAATATTCCAATTGAAACAACCATAAGGAGGAAGGCTAAGAGGAGCAATTTCCACGAAAAGAAAACAGCACAAGGCTCTTTGTCTGCCACACAAATATTAAAAACAACCTTTAAGATAAGTTACCACGCTGTCTGTTCCAGTAAGTCTTGCCTCCATGATTTACGGGCAGCTATTTCCGATGTTCCACACTCACCAACTTCATCAAAGTTGAGCATTTTGTGGGAAAGTCATTGGCGATTTGCATTGCACTGAAGTCAACAACTACATTGACATCACCTAATCAACTGCAAGAGATCTAACAAAATCAGTGCAAGAAGAAGAGCATTGACGATGTCAAATAGAGTTTTATTATATTTATATGCTTAAAATTATGATTAAATTATGTACAATAAAAAAAATAAATTTTATTTATAATTTTACAATTTTATTTAAATTTAAAAATATATATTATATATTATACAAAATATATATTATTTTTAATGTAAAATATATTATTTCTCCATTAATTAAGCACAGGTTGAAATAGTTGTTAGTTGTGGACTTTGTGTTGGGTTGGAAAATTGTGCATGCGCATTGAATTGGTATGTTGTGCTGCCTCCCCACACACTTTGGACTCGGTCATGTTCATCTGATAGTGGGAATTGATTAACACGATAGAAATGCGCTTGCCATTTCCTACTAGTTATATAATCATTTAATTTTGAAAATTTCACTTGACACCTTTACGGATTACGATCTTGTTTAGAGGATCTCAAGAGTGAGAGAAAAAGAAAATTAAGAGAAAAAATAATGAAAAAAAATAGATTATATTTATTACATTTAAAAAAATAAATTATCAAAATTAAAAAAAATTAAAAGATATAAATTCCACCTTTACCTTTAAAAATTTTGCAAGTATGTCATCTTTTTGAGTGCACAATTTAAATTTTTCTTTAATGTATTAAGTTCTAACCCGTTATAAGTAAAGGTTCCAAATAAGTTCTCTCTAACAATTTTCTTTTTGCTTTATTTTGTTTTGACAAGTTTATAATACCAACACAAATGATATCACCGGTAGAAATGAAAATGAGTGGACTTGTGGACCACCAAAAAAAAAAGAATGGACTTAATTCACAAAATGAACAATTTGAAAAATTAAAATTAAAATTTACAAAATTAACAATTTGATTTGATAATTGATTTAATAAACTAAACTCATAAATCATATAAGTGATACATAAATTAAAATTTTTAATTATGTAAAATAAAAGTTTAAGCTAATAAATATTTAAATCATTTAATTCATAAGATGGTTATATATATATTGTTTTTCTAAAATACTAAAAAAGTTATAATATAAAAATTAAACTAAAAAAAAGAATAATAAAATTAGATTCTATCGTTTAACTCAAGCTTAAAGTCTCAATAATTATATATAAGATGAGTTAATTATAATATGTAGGTAATTAATATTTAAGAAAGTTTAATATAATTAAATAATGCAATTCTACTTTAGAATTAAATTTACATGTTGGGTGAGCTTTCACAAAAGAAAAAAAATTTAATTGCTCTTACATGTGAGCCACAGGTTATATAAACTTATAACTCAGCTCATTTGAATTTAATTAACAAAATTGACTCACATCATATATGAGCTAAACCATTAGCTGAACCAAATTTAATTGAGTTGATTTTGAGTAAACTTTAGTTTAGCTCAATTCATTTTTGTCCTAAATAGATAACAAAATTAAAATGATAATTAAATTAAATGGATAATAAAATAAAATAAAAATAAAAATTTCTCTATTAAAATTAAATTTAAAAAGTTAGCTTTTAAAATTTTAATTAAATTAAAAAAATTTTAGATGAATTTATTAATTTACTCTTATATATATGTTATATAATTGTGATTAGAATTACAAGGCAGGGATATAGAAAAGGGCATGCATGGGATATGACAGAAACATGAGATCAGCTTGATGTGGGGTTGGGGTCAGAGACCAAAGAATTATTTTGGATTTATGCACTAATCTTTTTGACCCATGAAACTCCTTGAAGGAAGTGTGAACTGAATCTTAGACAGAATGAAACCCAAAGGTCTTCTAACAACTTTCTCCGCGTCATTCTGTCCATGTTCATTTCTTTGTTAGTCAAGCCAGAAACAGTACCTAGGGACCTACAAATAACCTTAAAAAGGTTATTACAGTGTAATTGTAGTAACTGCAGAGTATTTATGTTCGAGTGAAATTTGGGTTTTTTTTAATTTTAATTTTTATTAACATTTTTTATTTTTCTTTTTAATAATTTAATATACAAAATTTACTTTTTTTCATTATTTTATTTTACTTTTTCTTTCATATCTTTTATACTCTTGCAATAACTGCAGGTTATCCATGTCCGAATGTAATTTTGATAGTTCCAACTTATGAGTAGCTCTTTGGTCTTCTCATCTGTGCCTACCCATTTCTCTTAAGTTGCACACTTATTTCAACCGGTTAGTTATTATAGGACTAAACCATCAACCCTTTACATGCGCAAAAAGGTCGGGGAAATTAACACCAAGATATGGACTATAGTCTCCAATCAGCTCTCAATTCATGCGGTAAAATGGCCTTTTCAAGTGATTGTACAAGTACAAGATACTCCTTTTGGTGTGCTTTTTTATTTTTGACAAAAAAATTATAAATCACTTAATACACATAGTTGAATTCAAAATTTTATAAAAAAATTAAAAATTATAATTAGATACTATTGCACTATTACCATATATATATATCACATAAGTGTTCATATGCATGAACTTCAATAAAGAAAAAGGGATGCAATCCTTGAGGTTAGAAAATTGGAAATGTATCCTCTCTTCCCATCTTATCATAAAAAAATGGAAATGTTGTGAGCACAAATGTCATATGTGAACGCATATATGCTCTTAGTCTTTGAGACACTTGTCAATTCCATTACAAAAAAAAAAAAAGGAGTTGTCAATTGGCAAGATCAGTGGTAAGTCCCAATTATGAACGCATGCAAATCAAATGGACAATTTTTGGGTAACCTCGATTTTTATGTTCAACATGTGTATTACATCTATGTGAAAGTCTAATATATATGGCCACACTTTAATAAAGAGAAAAAGCTGGAATGGGTGAGCAAGCTCTTTTTGAAAGTTCAAAAGATTAGTAAGCCATTGACTTCTAAATCTAACTGAAAGTGTTTGTGAATTACTTTATCTTTACCTTTAATTGCTGAACATACGCATTGCATCAACTTGCTCTGTTGCTCATAAAACATACATTTCTGTAATACTCTTTTCAACAATTTTATTTATCAATAACCTTTTTTTCAAATTATCTTAAAATTTAACAGATGTTTTGTATTAAAAATTAAACTTTACTTTTCTAAGCTATTATCTTACACTTGATAAATTTAATTTTCATGTCCAGTTGAAAACTAAACTCTAATTTTTATTTTCTATAAAATTTATATTAATAAAATCTACAATAACTTTTTTGATAGGTATTTAAAATAATATCATTATTTTATATAAAGAAAATTTACAATAACGTTTTAGATACTTACTTATTAAAATATTTATTTTTTACTTAAATATACTTGTCTAAGATTTAATTATACTTTTATTAGAAATTAACTCTATTTTATTTCCATGTCTGATAGAAATCAAACTCTATTTTTATGAGTTTTGTTAACAAATTTGTAATTTCTATTCTTTTAATAAGTATTCAATGTAATTAAATTATCTTATCTGCATGAAACTTAAAATAATTTTTTAAAATTTTATTTATCAAAATATTTTGTTATGAACTGTAATAAATTTTATTAAACATCAAAATAAAATTTCTTAAACTGTATCTTTACTCATTGCAAATTTTATTTTCATGTCCTGTTACATATAAATTTAAAATTAAAAGAATCCACGTGCGAAACCATAATAGAGGTGCCAAAAGGATGAAATGTAATATGGTTAGTTATTGTATGTAGATTTATAATTATTAGTCTTTAAGCACATAATTGAATTTGAAAAAATTAACTATAAAATAATATATTTTTTTAGTAAAATTAATATTATATTAAGTATTTAGTAAAAAAGTAAATGGTAAAAAGTTATAAAATAAAATTTGATTTGTAGAGTTTAGTTTTTCATTAAAATTATAATTTAATGGCTACAAATATCAGAAGAATATTATTCAAATACGTTTATATTTGTATAGCTTATTTAAAGAAGAATAACAACTCTAAAGTGAATAGAATTTATAGTTAAAAATGAAATTAAATTAATTTCAAGTAAATGTGAAAATAATAAAACTGTTATAAATCTAAATTCAAAAGAATTTGTTGTAAAAAAAGAGACTAAATTAATTTACAGTTCTAAAGTTAGTAGAATTTGTAATTAAAATAAGATTAAAAATTTTCAAGTAAATCTTAAAATGATAAAGCCATTATAAAATTTAAATTGAAGGGCATTTTTTTTTTAAAAACAAGTTTTTACCATTCTCACTCTTATATATAGTATAGATATATTTAATATTTATTTTATTTATATTTAACCATATAAGTTCACAAAAATTAATGCAATTTAATTATAAACATTTTTAATAGGTCATCGAATGTAGTTTATTGGCAATAGATTTGAGATGATATGTGGATAAAACATGCAGAATTAATAAAGATTGAGAATAAATGCAGTAATCAACGTATGTTAATTACATTCGCTGTATTTGTACCAAGAAAAAAAATTCTTATCCAATTAGTAGCCAAAAAATTACATAAATGATTATTCTATTTAATTATAATGCTATTTTTAAAATTTTAACTTACAAAGCTTCACCAAATCACTTTCTAATTCACATTTGGTAAATTTATTTAAATTATTGTATTACTTCATAATTCATATTGTTAAATATCACATGAAACATGTGTTTATATTTAACATAAACATAACTAAAATACTATTATAAAATCCATGACATTTAACCTGGAACATACAGATTTCGTGGATCGTTTTCAATATTCCTTTTTTCTTTTTAAATATTTTTAGGGAGTTTAGATAGGTGAAATTATAAACACAAATAAAATAATATTTATAAAATCCAATTCCAAAGTCTTCTTCCGTTTTAACTGTGCCAACCTTACATGGAGAGACAAATAGACCATACTCCAAAATAAGGTTGGCTGACTAATGGTAGATAAGGATTATCTGCGCATTCATGCAAGTTTCTGCAATCACGGTGGGTTGTTGGGCAGCCTTCAATGCTTTTTCAACTCTCAACACAAACAGATATCATTGAATTTTAATAAATATTTATTTAAAAATTTAAATCATAAATTTACATATTAAATTATAAAATTTAATAAATTAATATATTATAATTATATTTATGAATATATTAAAAAAAAATTGAAAAAGCTATTTTTTTTTAATTTAACATGACGGGGTTGTTTGGTCAATTACATTCTATCTCCTGTCCCACTCATCAGTGGAAGAACTGACAAAGTCCAAGCTGTCCCAATTTGTCTCTCATCCCTCTATCTAGATTTTTCGGCTTTTAGATGCCCATAAATTGGCCTTGCTTGCAGGGTTTCTCGCACACTTCAATCTTTTCATCTTTCCAAACGTTAGTCCATTTTTCAGCTGTTTTCTTGCTCTCTGCCAGTGATGAGTGAGGATTCAGGAATCAAGGGAAACCATGAGGTTGTTATGGATGTAAAAGGTGATGCCAACCAAAATCAATGTGCCTCCAAAGCAAGCCAAGACTCAGCCCTCTATGTCTCCGTTCCTTTTTTGCAGAAGGTGTGATCTGAATCCCAATCTTTCTTTTATTCTCTTTATCAGTTTTAACCAAACCATTAAGATGCTCTGTTTCCAAGCCCATATGGGTAAACTATATGAACGGTTTTCTGTGCCAAATTTAAAACTTATTTCGAATTTCCTTTAGTATACATCTTCTTGTGATCGGAAATTATACGAGTTCTGTTTTTGTTGAAATGTATGCAGTTGGTAGCAGAGGTGGTGGGCACGTACTTCATGGTATTTGCTGGTTGTGCTTCGGTGGTTGTGAATAAGGACAACGAAAATGTGGTGACACTTCCTGGGATTTCAATAGTTTGGGGGCTGGCTGTGATGGTGATGATTTATACTGTTGGTCACATCTCCGGTGCCCACTTCAACCCTGCTGTCACCATTGCTTTTGCTTCCACCAGAAGGTTTCCATTGAAACAGGTATACCAACCAGAGCCTACCCTCTCTCACCTCGGTTAATCAAATGGGAAAAGGTGCTCCGCTTTCCCCCAAAAGGGCAGCACCAATTCCTCACCAACTTCGTGGGGGAATCATAAGACTTTTTAGCTTCATGGTTTGGGTTAATTTGTGTATTTAATAAATTTAATATTTTAAATAAAAATTTAATAAAATTTTATATATTTAATAAATTTTATTTAATAAGTTTAATGATTTTGACATTTTAAGTAAAAATTTAATAAAATTTTATTTATAAAAATAAAATTACTGTAATCAAATTATTTTTGGCACTTTCGTAAAAAAAAAATGTATTATTTGGCTTGATAAATTATTAGCAAGGTGATATATATTCTATGTGCCTTCATTTTAATCTGTTAGGTACCAGCTTATGTGGTAGCACAGGTCCTTGGATCCACACTTGCAAGTGGAACTCTAAAGCTTCTGTTTAGCAGCAAGCATTTCCACTTTCCCGGAACACTCCCAGCTGGGTCTAACTTGCAGGCTTTTGTGATTGAGTTCGTAATCACCTTCTACCTCATGTTTACTGTATCTGGGGTCGCAACTGATAACAGAGCGGTAACATCTGCTATTCCTCGCTATGAAATTTCCTTTTTTTTTTCTTTTTCCCCTTGTTCTTTTTGTTTTTAACTATCCCTGATTCTAGAACAATATAGTCTGATCAAGACATGTTTAACCAATGGGGTTGGCAAAACGTGTTGTCAAACTCTTTGGCCTAGAGACATAAAAATGATTATGTTTCTGTTGTTTTGAATTGGAGGAATGCTAGAAGTTTACATTAGAAGGCACATGAACTCGGCTTTATTATTCTTCTACCCGAATTTGATTTCTATATTATAATTTTTTCAGTATTAAAAAAAAAGGCACATGAAATGCTTACCAAAATCTTTTTTCGAGTATTCTTCTGTCCCAGTTCAAGGTTTATGTTTAATTATTATCAATATTCAAATTCTGTAGATTGGTGAGCTGGCTGGTATTGCAGTTGGGTCTACGGTACTACTGAACGTGATGTTTGCAGGGTATTTGGCTTCATCCCAAACTCTTATCATATGCTCTCATATTAACAAGGGTTTCGTTATTTGATCAAAAAGATGTTAAACTAAGAACACATTTGTACCATTCATCTAATTCATTGCTTGTTCGACAGGCCAGTCACTGGAGCATCAATGAACCCAGCAAGAAGCTTAGGCCCTGCTATTGTTAACCATGAATACAGAGGACTTTGGATATACATGGTGTCGCCGATACTGGGGGCAGTGGCCGGCGCTTGGGTGTATAATACCGTTAGGTACACAGACAAGCCAGTGAGGGAGATCACCGAGAGTGCATCTTTCATCAAAGGAGAGCGTGCGGCTGCAAGTGATCACTAGGTCAAACACCAGAAGCTTCCATCATCCTTCTAGCTAGCTAGGGTCTTACATGGAGAAGTAGGAACTTTTGCTAATTCGTCTTCTTTGTTTTTCTTCTTTAGAAGATCACTGTCTTTTAAGGATTAAAGTGGAAAGGAAGAGTGACATGTTGTATGCATGGTGTGGCAAATAACCCTGTTACATAAACATTGAAGTGAGAAAGTTCAGTTTCTTCTTGTCCATGCTCTAGTGTGGTGTGTGTATATATATACATATATAACTACAAGAGTGTGATGCATTGAAGGGAGACATGGGATATACCCATAAGCTATTGAGAGAAAGAGGAATTGAACAATAAAGCCAGTGGATGAGTCATGGAACATGGGCTAAGTCAAAACTTATCTGATAATAGACAAGAAGAAATTCAAGTTTACTGTGCATTCATTATTTGCAAAGGATGAGAGTACTATATATAAAGATAAAAACTGGAAATGGTGTCTGTCAAACATCAACCAAAGTAAGTTAGAGTATGTATAAGCTACAATCGGTCAACCGATCCATCGCTGAAAATACAGCTAATGAGCATTAACACAGAGCAGACAGAAGAGATGAAAGAAAAGCAACAATGATATTAAGAGAGGACCACATTCTGCATCCCGTGGCTGGCTATTTTGTATTTTCGTTTTGGAAGTTTTCTCCGAACGGTATCGTCATCTCGACCCAGATTCCCTTTTTTGGCCATTGTATTTCCCTCCACATCACTTTTTGCACTACCGATTCCCCTGCACTCGGGTGAGGATCTTCTTCTTTTGCAAAAGAATTATAATTTTTAAGTAAAGAGAGACAGACACTGAGCGGAGGATCCTGCATCTGTTTCGTGAATTACTGTAGAACTTCAGAAGTGTTGTGCCCATATCTAAGGGTGCGATTGAGGTGGCCGGTGGCGTTGCCATCCGTCGAATCAATTTTGGAAACAATAATTGTTAGTGTTTGGGCGAAAATCGTATAGATATGCGCCTGCCGGATGAGATACCCTGCCGGTGAGAGGAAGTTCAAAATATTCATCGGTGGTGTATCATTAAAAAACAAAAAAAAAAAAGCACTTAATTTTGCCGATCCCAGTTGGGCGTACGCGTTTCACTCCTTTCTCTATTTTTAATAAAAAATATTATATATGCATAATTTTGAAGTTGTGTTAAAATAAATTAAAAGAAAAAATAATAAAATATAAATATACAAATTTTATACTTTTAAAAATATACATATAAGAGGACCCTTCACCCCTGTGCACAATTGCTTTATGGATAACACTGTCTGCTTGTTTGGGTACATTTTTAAAAAGAATAAATGTATAAAATAGTTTCTTAAAAATAAAGTAATAACTATTTTAATTATTAATATATGTGAATCACTCGATTGATTATTAAAAGATAAATAAATATATAAAATAATTTTTTAAAGATAATATTATATTTAAATTAATTATTTATAAATTTAATTTAATTTTTTATAAATTAAATTTTATTTATTGATACTTTAAAAATAAAAATTACACCTAATTTAATTTTTTATAAATTTTAAATTTTAAAATTTTAAAATTTAAAATCTTAAATTTTAAATATTAAATTTTAATATAATTCATTCATAAGATTTAAGATTTAAAAATTTAAGATTTAAGTTTATAATTTTAAAATTTTTTATAATTTAAGATTTAAAATTTAAAATTTAAAAATTAGTGTTTGTAAAAAATTAAATTATATGTAATTTTTATTTTTGAAGTATCAAAAAATAAAATAAAATTTATAAAAGACTAATTTATATATAATATTATTTTTTAAAAATTATTTTGTATATTATTTTATCTTTTAAATATTAATTGAGTAATTTGTATATATAAAAAATTAAAATAGTTATGACCTTATTTTAAAGTAACATTTATATATTTAATCTTTTTAAAATTTTCAAGTGGCTCGTTCACCATGATATTCTTTATATATTAATTAGATATTAAATATGTCCAAGCAAACGATAAAGCTGGAGTACACGACAGTCCGGGTGTCGAATTTGTTTGAAAAAGTGTTGACTCGAATTGAACAGCGCAAAATACAAAGGTTACTTGTCAACTCGTTCAAAACCAACTCAAACATGATCTGTACACATATTCCGCTGGGTTTGGATCAAATTTTCTATACCCAATATAACTTAACCCGTTTGACTTGTTCCTTAAACCTGATGCTGTTATACACTCCTAACCTCAGCAAAATTATTAGCCATTTTGAACTGTGCTTCACTGTTTCATTTTTCCATTCTTTCGTTTTTTCTTTCGATAATTACGCAATTATGCTGTGCATTTACCCAATTTCAATTTTGTCGTAAACCAAAACCACATTGCGTTCATCTGCTTTTACTATAGAATGGCTAGCGTCATGAACCACTTCCCAACGACTTTGTGGCTAACTCATCCGGACTTCTAGCTAACCTATTGTCTACTGGAAAATGTAAGGATCCCAATTCATGCCAAATTTTAAGCTAAAGGAAAGAATTATTCTACTTTCATATCTCTATTCTCACACATTTAATTTTATTTAATTCTTACTTAAACTGTCCTGTATATCCTTACTTGATTCAAAATCTCATACACAACGGTACGAGTCTCTTGTTTCCACAAAGATGTGAGAACATCTTTTTCCTTCTACTTTTGCATGCAGATAAAAATTTGGGTTCAATTCCCACAAAGACCACGAGCAATTAGTAATGAACAGATACAGGATAAATCCGATAATACTTGTTCAACCACTTTGTCATTTATCAGAATTATGTCTAAATATATTCTTTTCACTGGCACACCAAACAAGTCAGCAAAAATTTAATTATATATGATTCATACATGAGTTGCAACTAAAAATTTACATGGTGAGTGGAAAAGAGTTTACTTTTTGAATATGAAGAATGGAAATGGAAAATGAATTCAAGTTAGAATGCCTTACTAAACATACTTCTGTAAGTTACAACATGCTAGGTTAAACTATTAGACATAAACTCTTAGTTCCACCATTGTCATGAAGCTTGGGAAAGCGAAGTCTCAACTTTGTAACAAAAGATTGTTGTGGCTAGGAGCACTACGAGAAGAACCACCCCTTTGCCTCGTTCTTGGAATAATTATAGATCTACGACACAAGCAGAGAGAGTAACCTCATCATGAATGTCATCATTGTGACCCATATGTATTTGGTTTTCTTCAAAGACCGTATTCCATTGTCATGGAGTTTAGGAAAGTAGAGTCTCAACTTTGTAACGGAGGATTGTTGTCGCTAGCAGCACTGCGAGTAGAACCACCCCTTTGCCTTGTTCTTGGAATAATTATAGGTGTACAACACACTAGCAGACAGAGTACTTCCATCATGAATGTCATCATTGTGATCCATATAAATATGGTTTTCTTCCAAGACCAGATAAACCTCTTATAAAAGGGAAGCTCTGACTTAAGAAGGAGAGATGCATCATATATTTCAGGAATGCCGGCACCAGGTCGATATTCTGCACGATGCTCCAGTATGACCTTTAAGCATGAAGTAGGAATGTTTCTTTCAATGAAACCGCTCATCTTGACATTCAGAGTCTGAGTTTCAGATACATAGCCAGTAATAAGAGGAGCAATCTTGAAGAACGTCAACAGAAGGCGTATAGGCTCACTTTTGAATCTTAACATACATGGATGGCTCAAACTGGCAATCGTTTTACCATTGGAGGATAGGAAATCCACCCTGACCTTTAAAATGACATGTCAGAGAAGAAACTTAAAAGCAAGCAACACAAAAATATGAACTGTAACCAGCATCATCAATTCTAATTATGTACATAGCGCATATAAAGAAACAGCAATATTTACAGTATGAAATAAGAAGATGCTAAGTGAAATCATTAATTTCTCTCATTTTAAAACAGTCAGGGCACTGCATGCCAACAACTAATATACAATGTACACAAGAAAACCTTACCGATAAAACAACAGACAAAAAGAAATCATAGAACAGATACAATATGCCAAGGAACCACTTGTGCAAAGGCCTCCAAATGTAACTTTAACACAATCTTCTAATGAAAGTCCACTGGGCTTGAAACATGGGAAAGAATGGTGTTGAGAACTCGGTAACGTCTTCTTATATCAAAATTTAATTACATTAGGACATGAAAGGGACTCTAAGCCCCTTGAATTCTTTCCAATGACTGTATTGAGACACAGACATGAAAGAAGCTTTTAAATACCTCCCAAATGGAGCTCCATCATAAAATTCTAAAATCTTGTATACAACATTCTCCAAGCAAACTGCAACAATCCTAAAAGAATTCAAATGCAAAGCTATTAAAAAATTGAAACCACGGATGCAATCCCCACTCAAACCTTTTGAAGCTGCCTTGTTTAACTAGCTTCCAAACTAGTGGCCAGGTTTAGCATATTTCCGACAAAGGTGCCCCATTCTCCCATATCTTAGAAATTACCATCCTTGCCAAAACTTTGTTTTCTCGCTTCTCAGTATAAATATCAACCTTGTGACCTCTAAGAGAGCCAAGGAAGTTCTCCTTTCACCTTGTCATTATCATTCCCCTTAACCAAACAGTTCCCTTAATATCATCTATAAAGTCAAAGATATAAGAAAATCATATAGAGAATTTAACAGCACATGGCCTCAAATTGCAATCAGAATGAGTAAAATGCTATTATGCTCTGCCCAACAATGTCGTAAATTCAGTAATAAAACCATAAATACATGCATTTTTCAGTGCCAAATCATTTCATATATATCAATGTCCATTATGTTTTACTAAGGAAAATTCCTATTACATTCTTATTTTGACAACAAAGTTCTCTCCTTTGGCTCCTAACTACAATTTATGCCAAACTAACTAAAATTGATTTCAAATAAATGAGGCCATTTAATGACCAAATCACCACTTAAGTGAATCAAAATGGAAAAAGTTTATTAAATGGAATTTATGTGCAATTCTCTTCTTTTTTTTTCCTTCAATTTTTGAATATGACATTGCAGTAACCAAAATATGCAATACCACACTGTTTTCAACGCGTATAATTCCAAATGCAACGACTGAATCACTGAACCATCACTAAAATTAGTTAAACTCATGCATTCAGATTCAAGAAGATATATAACCCAAAAAAGCTTCAGAATGAAAAATTACATCAAAAATTGCACAGAAGTTCATAACAAGCCAAATTTTGTATACATTGGAAAAAACAATCAGATTATTACCTGGAAGATCCCAAGATTTCTGTTGTATTCTGACTCTGGCACAAGTAATGAAACAATGACTTGCACTTTGTGTTTTGGAGGAATAACCCGTGCACCCATCCACTTATTAACTTCAATGTTCTCTTTACAATCTTCGCGGCCACTAACAGCAGCACATGGACATGATATTATTGGCACATATGCGACAGGACTTTCCTTTGTGTAGTCAAATTTCAAATTTTCTTTCATTTGAAGCGGCTTTTCCATTAAAGTCTTCATCATAAACCCAGTAATTACAAATGATGAAACCACAAGATTGAGCAAAACGAAACAAACATAGATTGACCATAAGAATCCCCATCCACACCGCAAGGCAACTTTCCAAATTGTTTTGTGCTCCTTAAACCACGCATGAACCGATGGACTAATCCACCCACACAAAACACCCCACAATCGAGACACAACCGACATTAAATAATCCTTGCCTCTCCTCAGTGATCGAAATGGGTCGACAAAAAACATGCAAGTTTGGTAAATGAACATTATAGGAAAACTTAAGAACATAATGAATAAATTAATTTGAAACCCGATTGCCTTGATCACTAGTCCTGCTATCAATTCAAGCAGATTCGACGACGAATCACCGGATTCCACCGCTCGATCTGTATCTTCATTTGCAGCAGTAGTTATGGTTGATTCCTCATTGTTTACTTCCCTAACCTCACTTGGAGCTGGGTAAGAGCTTACTTGTCCCTGTGTTGAATCGCAATTCTCAACCACATACTCGTCCTCCTTTAAATTTCTATGGATATTATACCTTCGCTGTCTTAAGCTCCTTCTATTTTCAGTGACCAAATCAATCTCGGGGTCGTTGGAAGAACCGAAACCCGAACCAGTCGCTTCCCTAGCCGATGACCTACGAAGAATTGATCGTCGCCGGAATGTGGAGCCCGTAGATGAAGTTTCCGTGAGTGGCTTGGAATGCCAATTTCGAGGTTCATCTGGAACGGGATCAGGGCCACAAAGAGTGGAATCCGATAAAGATGGTTCCGTTGGGTCCTTACCGGTGCCATCGTCAAGTGCATCGATGAACACATCGCCGTCAGATGCATCGAAGAAGACATCGTCGTCGTCTTCGTTCCTTGAGTCTGGCGCGTCCATTGATGTTGGCGATCAGAATCTGGCCTTCGTTTAGGGGACCAGCTGTTTTGAAACCAGATATTTAGGGAATTTTAAAAATTTAAATAAAAAATGGAAAGAATAATTTTTGGTAATGGAAAACTATTTTTGAGATGAAAATTAAAAGAGCCGCTAATGATATATATCGGTCTAAAATAAATTAATCTTATAAATTTTACAGTTTTGAAATGTATTATGCATATTATATTTTTAAAATTATATAAGATTTTTAATTAATCATAGAATGTTTTACACTTCGTTAATATTTTTTAGAAAATGTAAAATATACTAAAAAAATCAATATCACATATTTGTTACCGTTCAATTTTTTTTTAAAAAAAATCTGACATGTTCAGCATGCTTAATGCAAGTCTCATGCCTAAATATGAGTAATTTACAGTGATGGGTTTATGTTCGGATACAAGAGAGAAATAGAGTCACATTTTATTAGTTAAGATTGATTATATAGATTAATTAGAGTTATTAGATTTATAATCCACATTCCTCCAGAAAGTAGTAAAAATTTTTGTTCATTTAACAATATATTCAGGCATCAATGTCAATTACTCCAACTCATTTGATATTATACTCAAATCATACATTACATTATTTTTTAGTAACAACATAGTATTAACTTAATACCTCTTTCTTATCCATACTATATTTAGATATTTTATAAAATCAATTTCTAAAATTAAATGTGTACATAGCTCACATATTTTTTAAAATATTCAAATCATTTATTCTATTCAGTAGAGTTTATGTATTTTATATATATTTTCTGATAATTCTATCAAAATTAGTCTTACACACAACTAATATAAGATTCTAATATTTTTATTTTCTAATCTCTTAATTTTAATAAATTTTTTAAAATAAACTATACTACACACCTTTAAAATTTATTTATATGATAATTTATTTTAAATTTAAATAAATATTATACTATTTATCTCAAATTTAAATATATGTTATACTATCCATTCTTAAAATTTATTTCTATAATAATCTATTTCAAATTTAAATAAATATTACACTTTATCTAATATTAATTAATTAATTTGTATAAATGTAATAATATTTTAACAGAATATCCTTTCTAATTATAAATAAATCATTATATTTACTTATTTATAATTAAATAATGATTAAATTATATTATTTTTCATGATTTTAAATATTTTTATAAGTTGTTTGATAAATTTTTTAGTAAAAGAATTTATACTAATAATTAATTAGTAGTAATGCTCTTTTAAGTGTGTAAATTCAATACTTCATAACGACATTGTTTGATTGTACAAGCTATATAGATGCTTTAGTTCTTAATATATTTTGAAATAATTTAAATTTTTTTATAGAATATATATTAAAAAATAATGATTAAAGATTGATTTATTATATATATTATAGATAATTATTATTTAAATATATATTTAAATTTAAAGTAAATTATCATATAAATAAATCTTAAGAGTAAATAATATAATATTTATTTAAATTTAAAATAAACTATTATATAAGTAAATTTAAAAAATGAGCAGTGTAATTTATTTAATTTTTATATCTCTATTATATATTTAATTTTAATTTTTGAATCTATTTTTCATTAATTGTTCTATTTAATTTTTTTATATCTCACTTTTACTGGATTTCTTAACTTGCTTGAAAGTAAGCCATGGAATCTGTATTCCTAACCCCTACGGCACCCACTCTTTTGTCAATATTTTCTCATCACCTCACCCAAATTCTCTTCTTTGTTTTGTTTATATTACTACCATATTGGGAAAATAAAGATTTAATCACTTGTTTTCTCTCAAATTGGAAGAAGGAAGTTTGTCAAGGTACGAATATATATTGGTAATGGCCAATTTTTCTAATTTGGTCGATTAAAACGTTCCCCGTTTTTATGTTGTTTAGTTGACTTATTAGAAAAATATCATGGACTGCAATCGTTTTCGTTTTTTTTTCTTTTTGGTTTGTACTGCAGAAACCCAAAGCAAGACAAAACTCAATTCCTATCAACCCAGCCCAATAGGCAAAATCACGATTACCTAATTTTCTTATGCTCTACACCATAGTCGGTTTATTTGGGGAGGTTTGGTGTGGGTGCTTGGATTGTTTGGCAAACAAGGATTGAACAGGCTAAACTGGTTAGTCTAAATGAATTCAATTATCAAAAATCAGTCTGCAGATATTTACAGAAGATGTGGCTGTCATTGGTGACCAGGTGACGGTTCTGTAAATTAAGAGAAACAATGTGAACAGCCAAATACCATCGTTGCCTTTGTGTTGGAGATGCTACGCAGGTACCATAAGTGGACAAGAATTTTATGCTTTTAGAATTTAAAGGTAAACCAAAAAAAAAGTAAAAGGAAAGCATCTAAATTTTTTATCCTTGTCACTTAGAAAGATTGATATGAGAGAAGAAGTAAAAATTTAAAAAGAAAAAAATATAATGAGATAAAAAATATAATTTTTATATTAAATTATAAAAATTTAGAGAAAAATTATTAAAGGTAAAAAATTAAAAATTTTAAATTCCAAAAATAAATATAAAATTAAAAGAAAAATTAAAAAAAAGTTTTAAAATATATTTTAATATAAACTTAAAAAGGATAAATAAAAAATTATTAAAATGAAAAATAATAAAGACGAGTAATACAAATCCTGCCACAATTACTACAATCCAAAGTCTCTTTATAAAAAACGATACCTACAAATTTAATCTCATAAATTGATATAATTTAATTGATAAAATTTAATAATTTAAATTTTATAATATAAACATTTAATGTACATAAAATTATAAAAATAACATAACTCTAACATAAAAGAATCTTTTAATGACGATGGTTGGTGATATTCTTACACAATATTCAACACGAAGTCATGCCAAGAATAGTATATTTGCATCTATGTGCAACAGACCTTACCTAATTTTAATTGTGATGCAATAATTAGATGATCTTTTATGTAAATTTTGTCATATTCAACTTATATTGTTTACAGCACAAGTTAGAAGGGGAGAAACATAAATTTTGTTCTTAGAGACGTTCAAGTAATTTGGGATTGCTTATGATTAATGTAGATTTTGATGCTCCATATGATTTAATTTTAAGTAGCTGAAAGCAAGATGCTGATAAACTTTTTCTGGCTCCTTTTTCTCTTTTTCCCTTTTGATTTGATTTTTTTTGGGTCAGCTGATAGATAAGTTCGTGGAAGTAGCAAAACGTGTCCCAGAAGTAGTCATTTTGTCAATTTGTGTTGTACGGCAACTTGTCTTAGAAGTATGCAACAGTCGGGTTCAGACTTAGAGTTGACGAGCTTGTCAATTTCTGCTAAAAGGGGTTTAATCATATCCGCATCTGCCCTTTTTTCTGGTTAAAACCCTGTATGATTCTCAAGCATCGGTGGTAGAAACTGGAATTGATACTCCTGATAGTTGCTACCAGTGCAGGCTTCAGCTCTGTCAATTATGGCAACCAGGCAAGAAGGCAAAGGCAAAGCCATAGGCATAGACCTGGGCACAACCTACAGCTGCGTAGCAGTGTGGCACAACAACCGAGTTGAGATAATTCCCAATGAGCAAGGCAACCGGATCACTCCTTCTTGCGTTGCCTTCACTGAAACTGAACGGCTGATCGGCGATGCCGCCAAGAACCAGGCATCAATGAACCCATTCAACACTGTTTTCGACGCCAAACGTTTGATTGGGCGGCGGTTCTCTGACCCGTCAGTTCAGAACGACGTAAAATTCTGGCCTTTCAAGGTTGTCGCTGGTCCCCGGGAAAAGCCCATGTTTTCAATCACTTACAAAGGGGAAGAAAAGAGAGTTGCAGCAGAGGAGATATCTTCCATGGTGTTGATGAAGATGAAGGAGGTGGCGGAAACGTTCCTGGGTCATGAAGTAAAGAATGCTGTGATCACTGTCCCTGCTTATTTCAACAACTCACAGAGGCAGGCAACTAAGGATGCAGGGACAATTGCAGGTTTGAACGTGGTCAGAATAATTAACGAGCCAACGGCCGCTGCTATAGCTTATGGGTTGGACAAGAAGGCTTGGAGAGAAGGTGAGAAAAACGTGCTTGTATTTGATTTGGGTGGAGGTACTTTTGATTGTTCTCTTTTGACGATTGACGAAGGAATATTTAAGGTCAAGGCAACTGAGGGAGATACTCATTTAGGTGGTGAAGATTTTGATAATATGTTGGTGAATCATTTTGTGGATCAATTCCAAAGGAAGCATAAGAAGGATGTTTGTGGAGATGCGAGAGCTTTGGGACGATTAAGGACGGCTTGTGAGAGAGCTAAGAGGATTCTGTCTTCCAGTTCCCAGACAACAATTGAGATTGATTCCTTTTATGGAGGGATTGATCTCTATGCCACTATTACGAGGGCAGGGTTTGAGGAATTGAACAAGGATTTATTCAAAAAGTGTATGGAGACGGTGGAGAAATGTGTTATGGATGCCAAGATTGATAAGAGCCAAGTTCATGACTTGGTTCTTGTTGGTGGTTCTACTAGAATCCCAAAAGTTCAGCAGCTTTTGCAAGACATGTTCAACATTAATAACGCTAATAATGGGAAAGAACTTTGCAAAAGCATCAATCCTGATGAAGCTGTGGCGTATGGTGCGGCTGTGCAGGCTGCGATTTTGAGTGGCGAAGGAGGCAAGAAAGTTGAGGACTTGTTGCTGCTTGATGTGATTCCGCTAAGTCTTGGGCTTGAAACAAAGGGTGGTGTCATGTCTGTATTGATTCCAAGGCATACCACAATTCCCACCAAGAAGGAGCAGGTTTTCTCTACCTGCTCAGATAATCAAGGTGGGCCTTTGATTCAAGTGTATGAGGGAGAGCGAGCTCGAACGGAGGACAATTTCTTTCTGGGGAAGTTTGAGCTTAATGGCTCCCCTCAGGCGTTTAGAGGAGCCTTTAAGATCAATGTTTGCTTCGATGTAGATGCTGATGGTATTTTGGAGGTCACTGCTGAAGACAAGACCGCAGGGGTGAAGAAGAAGATCACAATTACTAATGAGAAGGGAAGGTTGAGCAAGCGAGAGATCGAAAGGATGCTGAAAAATGCAGAGAGGTATAAGGCAGAGGATGAGGAGGTGAAGAGGAAAGTGAAGGCCAAGAACTCTCTTGAGAAATATGCTTATACCATGAGGAACTTTGTGAAGGACATTGAGAAGGCAGTGGAGGAGACCATTGAATGGTTAGAGAGGAACCAACTGGCAGAATTGGATGAGTTTGAGTACAAGCAACAAGAATTAGAAAGGGTCTGCAGTTCCTTCAGTTGCTAGAATCCATGTAATTAGGGGTGAAGATTAAATAAGTTGACTTAGTCTGAAGCATGTAAAATAGTTTTAGCTTTACAACTGAGTCAACTCCTTAGTGTGTATTCTAATTTCACTCGTTTAATGTTGCTTGTGTTTGCATATGGATGTGATAAATATAGAGATTTCAAGGTCTTAGTTTAGTGGTAATCCAATTCTATTTCATATAAAATTAACAATACAGCATATTGTGCATTGCACAATGATAGCCAACATTGAGACCACACCAAACTCCAGAGAGGTCAATGTGACTAGAGAGCAATCTTTGATGAAGCTAGTACCAAGTTTCTTCCAATCTCACAAAAAGTGAATTGGTCTGAGAAATTGTTATCCAAATTTGTCCATATTTTTATTTTTATATTTTTATTCTGTAATAAAATTTATCTTATTAAATTTATTACTTTCATCTTAAATTTAAAAATTTAACTTATCTAAAAGGATCATTGTATAATAATTGTACATTTTTCAGCAACTTTGGTAAAATACCTTTTCTTGACAATAAAACTTTTGTTTAATTTTTTACTTCTTTAATATTAATTTTTGTGTAAGAAAAAAGTAATGCATTAAAAATATAATAGAAAAAAGAATAAGATTATATTATATATTTTTATCCAATAAAATTATATATTTTATCATTAAATGTTTGTGTTTAAAATCAGAAAAATGCTTCTAAATCATCAATTGTTATTCAGTTACTGGTTTTCTAAATAGTTTCACGATTAAAAATAAGAGAAAAATGTATTTACTAAAATATATATAGTTTTTTAAATTTATGTCATTTATAATTATATTTTTTAATTATAAAAATTATAGATATAGCTATTTAGTTATTAAAATAATATAAATATAACTTTATAATTATCAAAATAATTTAAACATATTCATTTCATTTATGTACTATTAGATGTTAATAGTTACATAATTTTTGTGTGATTATTAATATGTATGATATTTTTTATTAATTATTGAAATAAATTTAAATTAAAAAGATATAAATTTATTATAATTTAATGAATTAATTTTTACCTTTATGTTTTTTTCATTAAAATAAATATTTTTATTTTAAGTATAATATATAGTGTTTTTAATAAATTAATAATATAAAATATATAATTTTGTATAATTATTGTCTTAAAACTTTCAATATAAAATAATATTAAAATATATAAATAAAAGATTTTATTTATATCATTTATATTTATTAATTTATATAATTAAAAGAATATATTTATTTATAAATAATTTAAAATTAACAAATTATATGTACAGTTTTCTCTTAAAGTAATTTTAGCTTGTACAATTGAGAATGTTCTCTAATTTTTTTTTTTTTTTGGGTACAGGTCTGTTCACCAGTTTAAGCTCCGAACCTCAGGTCCGCTTAATAACGAGCGAGGGTCAGATGCTTAGATTTTGGATTTAAAGCTCAAAAAAAAAGTTATTATAAAATTATATAAATTTAAAAATAAAATATTATTAAAATAAAAAAGGGTATCCAACTTCAAACCTATAGCGAGTGACTGTAGCGGTGTCAATTCAAAATCATCAATGAGTTCTGATATTTTTACGTTTTAGACAAACACCTTTTTTACGTACAACAAAAATTGATAAATAACACGCATCGTTTCATTTTTTGTTTTCTTGATGCGTAGCAGAAAACATCTATCAAGGCTCATAATCTGATGGATTCTCTCCATCTCAAAGCTTAAAAAATAAAAATTATGCCAAAAGATTTCCCAAATAAAAGTACCCATTAATCAAATGATCTTCACAAGTGTGAGGAGAGTGATCCCACTAATAACTTTCTGATGAAAGAAATTAAGGTTATGGAGGAAGCTAAATGGATTGGACTCCCAAACTTCTTACCCCGCACTGCTTTCCTTACTCTTTTGCGATGGAAGGTAACAGGGATTTCAAGCCTGCCTATTGGGTTTATTGATGAGGTGTGGAAGTATATTGAGAATGTGGTGATTGCTGTTTTAAAGCATCACTCAGAACACTATTACCAGCTGCAGATGTCAACAAGACGAGCTGGGCAGAGTCTTATTGCTAAGATGAGGAAGAGTTCTATCAAACATGTGATGATGGTTGTAGAAATGATGAAGCTGACTGATTATACATGTGATCCTGAGTACAAGTGTGAATATAATAAGCTAATAGCCGAGCAGAATGCCTTTATGAGAGAGGTTTTGATGAATGAGAAGAAGCCATCTTCGTTCAAGCTTGAAGGTATCGGGGAGATTGAAATTGCTCATTTGAGGCAATACCCACTTGTAATTCATCAAGCATTTGACTTGAAAATGAGAATGACTGCTTATTGGAAGATTGTGCTGAGGAGGCTGACTGAAAGCATAGCATTGAATTTGCAGTAAGTATTTACAATGTTGTGAACAAAGATTTGGGGGAGGAGATTGTTAATGATCTGTCGGCTCCATATGGGGGTGGAATTGAAAGGATGCTAGAGGAGTCTCCGTCAGTTGCTGGGAAGCGTGACAAGCTTAACAAAAGTGTCACAGTTCTCAGACAAAGCAAGGAGGTTTTGGCTAATATCATGGATCAAATATCAGACAAAGCAAGGAGGTTTGCCGAAGATACCTGGATAAGCACTTGTTGCTTCTGCTTCATTAACCTCGGATTCCAACCTTTTATTAATTAAACTTTCAACAAGAATCCAGTCTTTCCCATTCTGTAAAATAACGTCTGAAAGTAAATGCTTATATAGGTATATGTTCTATAATTCTCTTAATATTTTCACAAACAAACTTTTTTAAAAGGTCACTTAAAATAATATAAATTATTAAATTTATAAAATTTATAAATTATACTGTCAATTTAACTTATTTAATAAATTTATTTTAAGTTATTGCCTGAAGTTAGCTCAAGTGATATTAAATTTGTCTTTCTCCTCAAAGCCCCATGTTTGATTCCATTCCCTTAAATGTACCAAAAAAAATTATTTTACATTTATGACATTTTAATAAAAATGTGTAAGTGAGACAAAACTTTTTATTTGTATAATCCCATATTTATAATTAATTTGTATTGTAACTGCTTAGTTTTGTCACTTTGCATAAGGTATAAATGTTAATTATAGAAAACTATATGAAAATCTAATTATAATTAACAAAGAAAACTTTTAGAACAAGAGTTTATAAATTAATCAGAAGATGTATTATATAGTTTGGGTTCGGGAAAAATGTTTGAAAATAATTTTGTTTGGCCGCAGAGTCTCTCCATATGCCCAATGTTTTGAAAGGTAATTTTTTTTTTTTAAGTCATTAGTTATTGAATTTTCTGATCTACCCACGTAAGAAAAGAATGTAAAGTAAAAAAAAAAAAAGAGTACACCCATAAAACGAACACTATTCCTGGGAAGCATCTGAGCTTTACCGAGACCTATGGCCCGCTATGGGTATGGGCAGCGGTAAGAGTGACGTTGAATTTTATTCCAATACTTGACTGGGGATTTGATTTCTTCCATTCCTTTGGGTTGCTGATAATAAGAAAAGAAGGAAAAAGTTTGAATGAGAGTAATGGGGAGCAATCAGTTCTCCAATACCCCATATGGTTTGCGGTTCATCTGTTACAGAAGGTCATGTTGTGGGAGAGGGTGAATGGGTCTAGAAAGGAACTTCTTCTGAGCCAATCTGCTTCAGATTTCTTGGAGCCCATAATATCTACAGGAGGTGAATTCGTGTGCTTTTTTTTGTTTTTTTTGGAGCACTATTTGCTGTTAATTCATTGATATGTGAGCTCGGCCTCGATTTACTCTACCTGCTCTAATATCCGTCTAAAATTTTGTAAAGGACTAGGGTCGCTTTGGGTCCTAATCAGTGCGCATTGTGCAATGATAAACTGCGTAGAGTCCAAACCAGACTCCAGAGGGATCAAGGTCTCCACCATAAAATGCTTTCTCTAATAATTGTAGTTTATTATTGTGCGGTTTTTTGTGAATAAGAGAGAAGATTTGTGCAGTCTCATTTTAAGTGTAATGCGCTTTGTTGTCCTAATCTGCTTGCCGTCCTTCTCTTCTGATGTTTCTGAATAACAGGAACTTTCAAGATGTAGTATTAACATATAACATCGCAATAGTAGAAAACCAAACCAAAATATAGAAATAAAACATGGTTGTTCCACTCGACCTTGGTCGCTCTGTATGGCAAAGTTTCATATTACTTTCTTCCAATTTTAAGAGATGTGCTTTAACCTTCTTATATATGCACAAGATTATGCAAGCTGACCATAACATGTTATCTGATTTACTTCCTATGATTTTTGAGTTAGCAAGATAGCTTTATATTCCTTTTGTTTAAGTTTAGTATTTGCTTAAAGAGAGGACAGAAGGATGTAATTTATATAACCACTGCATTTGGAGCTGTGGCTCTATGCTTTCTATGTGAAGAATCACTTGTGCACAAATGCATCTCCATCACTCAGGCCTACGATGTGCTTGGTGGTGAATGTGCTTGCAAGACAAATGGCTAGTCCAATAGCAATGCAAACAGTGAACAGTTCAGGTAGGTTTTTACTGTGGCAATGCGCTCGTGTTTTGCAAAATATATTTGTCAGAACGTTAAAACTGCTTGATGAAAACCTTGATTGCTCACAGTGCAATTTGAGGCTTGTGGCTCAAAATACAACAATAAGGATCAGAAATCAAGATGCCATCTTTCCATTTTAAAGCAAGAAAACTATGCAAACGCTACTTATTCATTTTCTGAACCATAACACACTCTCAGGTCATTGCTAGTAGTATATTCTAGTAGCAGGTTTAGAATACAGGGTGGATATCTTTCTTCTTTTTTTGCCCCCCTTCTCCCTGTCAGGCCTAGCAGAAGTTAATAAACAAACATTAAAACAACCAGACTCCAAATTCTAATCTCAATAACTAGAAATTCTGTCCATGATATTAGTCAGAACCTCCTTGCTTCCTCTGAGCACGTGAATGCTTCTGTTGAGCCCATCACGCTTCCCAGCAACAGTAGGAGATTCTTCTAGCAACCTTTCAATTCCACAGCCACATGGACCCAACAATTCATTTACAACCTCCTCCTCCAAATTCTTGTTCACAAGGTTGTTAATACTGAATTGCAGGTGCAGGGCAATGCTGTCAATTAGCCTCCTAAGCACAACCATCCAATAAGCAGTCATTCTCATTTTCAAGTCAAAAGCTTGCTCAAGTGCATGCTGGTATTGCCACTGATGACCAACCTCAATCTCCCCGATACCTGCAAGCTCTTCACAAGTTGAGTTTTCCTTATTTTTCTCAGGGTGCGGAAACAGCCTCTTTGGAAAAAAATGCAAGGGTAAGGCTGCATATATATGCGCCCACCTTCCCTCTACCTCTGCATGGCCGGAGAGTGCTTGCGCACAGGAGATACCCATTTTTTCTTTTTCTTCTTTCATGAAGGCATCCTGCTGGGCCATTAGCCTATTGTATTCATACATATATTCAGGATCAGAAGTATAGTCTGTCAGCTTCTCCATCTCCACAACCTCCATCACATGCTTGATGTCATTCTCCTTCATCTTGGCTACAAGACTCTGCCCTGCTCGTCGAATAGACATCTGAAGCTGGTAATAGTGTTCTGAGTGATGCATCAACACAGTAACCACCACATCTTCAAGGTAGTCCCACACCTTATCAATAAATCCAATTGGCATGCTTGAAATACGTGTCACTTTCCTCTTCAAGAGAGTAAGAAAAGCAGTGTGAGGTATGAAGTTTGGCAATCCAATCCATTTGGCTTCCTCCAGCACCTTTATTTCTTCCATCAAAAAATTATCCTTCGAATCACTTTCAGGACACTTCTGAAGATCATTGGAGAAGTCGTTCAGCATCTCAACAAGGCGAGCAGTACAATGCATGTGCCTTTCATCTGGGTACTCATCAAATTCTCCTCTGAGAAGAATTTTCCTCAGTGACTCTTTTGCTAATCCAATGATATGCATGAAAGCAGTCATGGCATCGGCTACAGAAGTAAGGTTCTTGGGTAGCTTTTCTAGCTTGGATAAATGTGAACTGAGCTTTTCATTAATTTTCTTAACAATATCTGGCAAAATTTTGGATACACTAGTTGCTTGAAGATGAACTAACCTCTTTGCTAAAACTGGAATACCCACCATGGATTTGTCTATCTTGGACAGAAGTGGATGGGTCTGGAACAGTCTGGCTTCTTCCATTCGAGCTTCTTCGTAGGACTCGTTCCCAATGCGATTTCTCACACAAACATAGCCAAGTCCAATATTGACATCATCAGCAGTAACCTTCTCAAGCAAGCCCTCAGGAGCCTTATCAGCCTTTGTAACCACAGCCAGAGTCCTCTCCCCTGTTTTGTCTACACTCTGCGACATCCTAATGGATTCACAAGTAGGAAAATCAACCGTAGCTGACAAAACATTCAGGATAATACTCTCTTCCGGCCTTATGTACTCCATAATTATATCCTTAATTTGGTCGTAGATGTTCTCAGGCTGGCCATGAACAGGCACCCGAGTAATTCCCGGAAGATCAACCATTGTCAGATCGGGAACACCATTCTTCTTCACCAATAAAGTTAACGGGGTGTTGGATATGCCTTTCCCATTGCCAGCAAGCTCATCTGTGGCAATACTAATGGCATCAGAGACATGTTCCTCATCTGTGGATATAGCTTTCCCTTTCAACTCCAGCACAAACTCTGGCTGTGGAAGAGGGTGGTTTTGGAGCCTCATTACCAAAGGGACCCTTGTGCAGATACCCTGTCCACGGGGCAAGCTGATTCCAGCAAGAGATTCAAGGACACTGGACTTGCCAGAAGATTGATCACCAATAACAACAATGGTTGGAAGTTGCACACCTTCTTTGGTGATATTAAGGCGCCTGAGGTTTTCAACTGCATCAAGAAGAGGGCGAATTGACTCGTTGTATGGGGACAGAATCGCTGCAACATTGAGGGGCTCTGGCTGCCCTGCAACATTGAGGGGCTCTGGCTGCCCTGCAACATTGAGGGGCTCTGCCTGCTCTGCAACATTGAGGGGCTCCGGCTGCTCTTTTAGTGCTAATGAAAGGGAGTCTTCTTGTTGATGGATAATAGAGTTGCTAATGGTGGAAGCATTGTGAGCAGTGCACTGCTCAGCCTTTACTCTTCCCTTGGCTAATACGGTCAAGTAAATGTTGTACAGGAAAGAGAACACGGTGTAGACAAATTTGTAGAAGGGCACGATGGGTGCAACATTGACATTGTGGGCCTCACGCTTTGGGTTACTCTCGTCAGCAGTGTGAACAATGTTATTTTCTCCTTCCATTTCTAATATAGAAACTTAGTTGCGATATAACAGAGAAAACGGGGTGAAGGAATAGATTCTAATGTGTTGATTAATGCTGAGTGCATCGAAGGAACTGAGTTCTTGTATTTATAGGGATATAGAAGAAAAGCGTGTGTACTGGCCAGGTGACTGTTGGGTTCTTGCATCTTAAGGTACGTCTTCGTTAAGAAGTTTTTAAAGTGGTCCCCTTTGGATCATTTGATTCATTTCTGATGTAACCTACTTTCATCGCATATGAAACCTCCTTTGCTAAAAGGATAGTCTATGCGTTTTATTGCTTTTAGACTTTTGACAAAAAGAAGTCTTCCTGGTAACGTCTTTTTAGAACAGTTCTAAAGTATCCAACATAAGATGCAGGCATGTGAAGGATTTGTCGACTAATGAAAATAATATTAGGCACTTAGTAGGACACAGTACTAAATACACTATAATTTCATTCCTCTGAAGCAGTGGGGTTGGGATGTTGCGCAGTTACAACATGGAACTCCATGTACTGAAGCATTTTGCTTTCCCAATTCCCGACTTATGCAAACCGGTTGAACTGCATCTCTATTGTAATTTATTTCGACTGAAACGAAATAGAACAAAAAATGGCTAGAGATATTGAAGTCAACAGGAAGGGCATCCATGACCTCAGTGCAAGATTCATGATCTATGCCAATAGAAATATAATATATATATATACACACACACACACACACACATGAAAACAAGCTTAACAAGCAAAGCAAAGCATGGAAGGAAGCATTACACTACATCCCACTTCTATAAGAAAGTCAAAGAAGCTATACAGTTCGGCACACAACAAATAATGTGTTTCTTCATCATGATAGGGTCACACGCATAAAAAATACCTTGATCAGATTAGATAATCCTTTCACTCACTGCGCTTCTCTGGACAATAGGCATACAGCAGTCCATCGTCAGTATGAACAAGACTTGTCTTACAGTGCCTTGTCAGCATATCCATGGGAACTCTTAGCACAAGCATAATATTAAGAAATTCGGTTTTTATTTCCCTGTCCTGCGAACTCCTGCGCAACTGACCTCCCAAGAAAGAGCCATTACTGTCCCTCTTCCATTAAAACTAGAAATTCTAATTAACACATATATCTTAGCAAGGCAGACCCAGAGTCCCCCATTACCCCCAAGTTCCCCCGCCCCACCCCCTCAAAAAACATAAAAAGAGAGAAACATTAAGGCATTAACAAGGTCATCATAAATTGAATATGATTATCAGCAAGAAGAGGGATGGCAAAACCGAACAGAAAACCACAGCTTATACCATCAATATGTGAAGAACCATAACACGTTATAAGGTTAACAATATTTGTATGTATACCTGTATATCCGAACAACTCAGATGAAATGTTGATGGACAACCATCACAACCGATTAAATCCCCACCATCTCCACATATACCACAAGTATCATCGCTCGGATCATCACCATCAATATTTACTGAACGGAAACTAATTATCTCAGAATCTTCTTGTCTATATTCCATGCATCTCTCTGGCACTATAAAAGCGAAACTCCAGAATCCAAATATATGTTTGGAAATGGCTGGCGCAATTTAGTTTACCATTTGAGTATATCTACCAAGGCTGCTCTTAGAGAGCCACATGTACAGAGCTTAGGTCTACATAAAGACCCTCGAATGTACTGATCAATTATCGAGAAATACAATTGAAAAGATTGATTGAAATCTTAGTCGTTTCTTTCTTCCCAAGCACTTTTTTTTTTTTTTTTATAACGGGAAAATATAATTTGTTAAGAAGAAAGATCCTGATGACCCAGCTGACTTATAAGGTCAGGAATGTCACTCCCAAACGAGAAATAATGGCTGTATAAATTTAATTTTTACAAAGTGGGTATAATTACTTAGATAAGAATAAGGATAGAGAAAATATGAGAGGAAAAAAAAGGAGCATTGTGGAGACGTAATGTTAGCGGTACCTTCCTCCAGCTTACGCTTATGTCTCTGGTTGTACCTCCAGCATAAACTAGAGGCACATAAATTTAACATCGCTCTTGTAGAGAGACAGTACTTGTGATTTTAAGCGTCGGACATAAAGAATACTCTGGAAAGCTGCCGAGAGCCTCTCAATCTGCAAGGACGAACCCCTGGTAGGACCGTGGTAAAGGTGCAGCGTGGAAAGCATCAGAGACTGCCTTTGAATATGTTCCATAACACTTTACTCTCAGCCGAAAACCTCTCAATCTGCAAGGACGAACCCCTGGTAGGACCGTGGTAAAGGTACAGTGTGGAAAGCATCAGAGACCGCCTTTGAATCTGTTCCAAAACACTTTACTCTCAGCGAGTGCCCCTCAATCTGCAAGGACGAACCCCAGGTAGGACCGTGGTAAAGGCATGGCAAGCATCAGAGACCTCCTTGAATCTGTTCTAAAACACTTTATCCTCACGGTGCAAGATAATTTTCTCTGAATAATTGTTTTTATCTTTTGGTCTTAAAATTGCAATTATGGCTATATGTTGTTTAATATCATATTAATAATTAATTTATAAAATTTAAGAAATCAAATAATATATATGTTATAAGATAAAACTTTTATAAAAATAAAAATATAAAAAATAGAAAGACAATAATTAATTGGCATTGAAATTTATTAGTTATACACAAAGTAAAAATACGTTAATTATGGGAAATTTAATAAAAATTTAGTTATAATTAATGAAGAAAAATTAGAACAAGACTCTATAAATTAATTAGTATTTTTGCCTTCTATTACATGAAAATTATGTCTTACGATGACAATAATTGTTTATATTTATTTAAATAAAAATAAAATATTAATCTAAAGGTAAAAGAAAATAAAAATAATATTATTAGTTATATATAATAAATATTATATTAATAATAATTTATTCATTTGATTATATATTAATACATAGTAAAAGGTGTCCACATTATAAAAATAATTTTTTTAATAGTTTATAAATATAATGATAAGAAGAATAATTAATTTTATTAAAATTTTATTATTAAAGTTAATGTACTTGTTGATAAATTCATTCGATTTAAATTATTAATATAATTATAAAAAGAAAGTATTAAGTGTGTAATGCATCTCTTAATATAACATGTTCAATATAAATAAGTAAAAAAGAA
Organism: Dicorynia guianensis; assembly: GCA_037013595.1. Lineage (NCBI taxonomy): Eukaryota > Viridiplantae > Streptophyta > Magnoliopsida > Fabales > Fabaceae > Dicorynia > Dicorynia guianensis. Next base: position 9,965,251 of record JASUAB010000011.1, read on the forward strand.
TGTAATCATTTATATATATTATTACAACCTATAAAAGGCCATGAACTTTTACTAAAATTTCGTTCTTTTTAAAATTTTTATATCTTTCTCTCCACTAGTTTTCTCTCTAAATTTTTTCTTCTGTTTCCCTCACTAAAATCTCTCTTTAAAACTTTCCTCTCTCCCTCCATAATATTTCTTTTACTGAATTTTCTTTCTCTCTCTTTTAATGTAATAAATTATACAAATTTGAACACCCAAATTTCATAGTTTATTAATAATCAATTGTAGTGTAGGGGATATTGATCGTAACAAGTCAATTTGTGAATAGCTTGGATATTCATAATACAAATTTATGTGTTCCAACTTAAATTTGAAATATTGTGGATATTCATAATACAAATTTAATAGTTGAGTACTAATTATGGTTTTAAAATAGGATTAATGTGTGGTTAACAAATACTTGAAACAACTGTAGAAGAGCGAAGAGGGGTACCAAAAATTTGTAATATGAAATAATTATTGTCATAAACAGGATTTAAACTTTAATGGGCTTACATAATTGTGTACTGTTACTATCACCAAGTTTCAATTAAGACTATTTTATAAATATTTGTTGAAAAAGAAAAATGACTAATAGGCATTTTAATTATACATAAATATTAAGGCTGTCATTGACTTCTGTTCAAATTGAAATTATAAGTGAAAAAATTTTAGACCGTGAAGTAATTGTTGTCATCAGTAGAATTTGAACATTAATGGGTTTACATAAAAGGTTTATTGTTGACAAATTTTCTTCGAATAATAATTTCCAAACATTATTTATATTATGCAGACATATCTTCAAAAAAAAAAAAACAGTTTGGGCAATTTAATTGTAGGAGAATATCAAGACTATTATTCATGTGGGTGCTCAAATTGAAACTGGAATTAAAAAAAAGTTATGATATGAAAAAATTGTTACCATCAGCAGAAATAGTGCTAGCATAGTTAGTGTGTTCAAACAATCATTGTGGAGTAGAATGACACTTTGGGAGCAGCCGAAAACAAAATGATACATTGGGCATAACCCATTAAGAATGAATGTCTACTCATACATTGTGATGATATTTTATGTCAAATTTTACATTCACTTCACAATTTTCACAGACTATGGCTCTAGCAATGATGTGTTTCCTTGCTACAGTCAATATCGAGTTCTACTCTACCTAACCAAAAGAAAACATATCTACATTGGAGAGAAATCATCATCAAGTCCATCCAGTTCTCCTTTGAGTTTATATTGATGGTTGACCAATACAGAAGGGCACTTTACCAATTATTTATACCCATTGTCAATACAGAATTCACCCCAGTTCCTTTTCCTACAATGATCACTGAATATTGTCCTTCAAATGACATCAAAGTGGAGAAGGTCTACGCTTGAGTTCTACTGATGTAATATTTATGATTTCCTGCACTTTAACAAAAGATTACTAATAAAGGGAATAAACAAATAAAGGAACGATAAAAGTGAGACTTGAGAGAAAAAAAGATGGTGATACAAATTTAATATTACAGAGTCTGTATGATTCGTTACAAATGTTTCAAACCAAGTATGCATAGATAAGAAATCTCTCCTATCTAACAAAGGAAGTTTAAAAGCAGCTACATTCAGCTATGGAATAAAAAATTGGCATGAGGGATATTGGGTATTAAATTTCAGTTGCACAATATCAAAATTCAGTTGACAAATGCTAAAGATTAATGAGGAAAAACAAAAGAGGCAAAACTAATATTCAGAGTTTGCTTAATTTCATCTCACACATCTTCGGGTGTTTCATGGAAGAAATTTACTGGCTGTAAAAAATTTTCTAATGATTTATGAGAGAAAGTTAGTAATTATACAATGCAACAGACGGGGGTTATTTGAGGGATGAAGAGAGACAAGGTTCAACTGGCAGTAATTGAAGGACCAAAAAACAACCTTGAAGTATTTGTATATAAAAAAAATAGTCAAATATAAATTTGACCATCTTTTTACTGTCATGTTGCAAAAAATAATAAACGTCACATCTAATAAGATTTGATGTAATTAATATATAATTAAATAATATATATAAATAAATTTTATTAAAAAAATTTATTTTACTGATACTTGTATTTTAAAAAGAATTAATATTTCTAACTAAAAAATACCTTTTTAAGTTTACCCAAAACAAAATAAGGGCTCAAAGGCTAAAGACATAGAGCGAGTGGGAAAAACGAGGAATCAATGAAACTACAAAACGTGGCGCCGCCAGTTTCTCAGCCTTCTCCAGATTTTGCGCCCCAGCCGTGTGTTATCATCGGAGCGGCGCCAACAAACGGTGCCTCACCGTCATGGGACTGAATCTCAAACCAATAATTACCGGCAGAAGCAAAGATTGATTCACACAAAAAAAAAAATGTTATATTTATAATTTATATTTCTATTTTATTCACATCAATTTTATTTTTTTAAAAAAATATTATTCTCATTTATTTTTTTTATTTTTTTATTTTTATCTCTTTCATTACAAAATAAATATAAATAAAATACAAATATAAAAATGTGAATATTGACAAATAACAAGGTTGTTGCCTACACAGTCGGTAAACCATGATCATATCAAAATAGCCACTTAGTCTTAACTATGCCCATAGAAATTCACTGAGGGGCAAATCAACAAAACTTCAGTTAGACAAAAGAAAAAAAAAAGGGTTATGAAGAATATATTAAAGAGAGGCGTTTAGGCTCACCTATTGGGAAGAAAGCTTTCTGATCCGGTAGAACTCTCCAGCGACGGTGGGATGTGTATGGGGATTAGTAGCAATCCACTGTGTATTAATCTTGAAGCACAACACCCACTGTGGTTTAATAAAGGAAAATGTAATTTAAAAATTTTGATTTATTGTTATTATGTAAAATTTGGCATAATTTTAGCAATCCAATCAGTTAATTACATAAATGCATTTAAACCCATGTCAATTTAATTGAGTTGACAAACTGACATTTTTCAGCATCAATCTGAAAATAAAGAAATAATAAATCACTCAATTTACTTAAATTAAGCAAAATTTAAGGTGAAAAATATAACTCACCCAACAGCTCAGCTGATATCAGAAACTAATCTTAATTAAAATGGACTTTATTTTTTCTATAAAAGCTTTTTCATGCCATTCAGTGCATTTTAATTCTAAATAAGGTAGACACATGCCGACTGAGCAAAGACGGGAAACCGGGTACCAATTTTGGTAGTCACTATGTTAGATATGACATATGGCAGCTTTATATTTTACAGGACTCTATTAATATGTCATATAATTAGAAGATTATTATATAGTTCGACTAGGAGAAAATTGTTAGAAAAATATTTTTGTTTGGCATCATTCTTGTAATTTTATATCAGTCCAATCCGCACACGAATAGAGTACCCTAAAAAAAACAAAAAAAGGAAAAGCCCCAAAAGCCAAAAAACAAAGCAATCACTCTCCCTGGTAAGGATCTAAGCTTTACCAGGACCTATGGTTCTGGGCTGTAATAGAAATGACAGTGAATTTTATCTCACAAAAGTTGACTGGGGATTTTCATTTCTTCCATTCCTTTGGGTTGTTGACAGATTAGAAAAGAGGGAATAAGTTTAACGATGAGCAATCAGTTCTGCAATACCCCAGATGGTTTGCGGGTTCACCAGTTACAGAAGATCTTGTCGTGGGAAAGGACGAATGGGTCTTGAAAGCAACTTCTTCTGAACCAATCTGCTTCAGATTTCTCGGAGCCCATAATATCTGCAAGAGGTGAATTTGTGTGCTTTTTTTGGTCCGTTTACTGTCATTTCATTGATAAGTGAACTCGGCTTCGATTTACTATACCTGCTCTAATATCCGTCTAAAATTTTGTAAAGGGTAATATGGTCGCTTTAGCTCCTAATCACTCTGCACTCTGCAATGATAAGCTTGTTGTAGTCCAAACCAGACTCCAGAGAGATCAAGGTCTCCCCTGAAAAATGCTTTCTCTAATTACTGTAGTTTATTATTGTGCGGTTTTTTATGAAGTTAGAGAGGATTTCTGCAATCTCATTTTAAGTGTAGTACGCACTAGTCTGCTTGTTTTCTTCTCATGCTTCTGAATAACAGGAACTTTCAAAATGTATTATTAACATATAACATCACAATACTTAAAAAGTAAACCAAATTATTGAAATAAAACATGGTTTTTCCACTCCACCATTGGCACTCTGTATGGCAAAGTTTCATATTACTTTCAATTTAAGAGTTGCGCTTTAACCTTCTTATACGTGCACAAGATAATGCAAGCTAACCATAACATGTTATCTGATTTACTTCCTATATTTTTGAGTTAGCAAGATAGCTTTATAATTCTTTTGCTTAGGTTTGGTCTTTGTTTAACAAGAGGACAGAAGGATGTAATTTATATAACCACTGCAACTGGAGCTGTGGCTCTATGCATTGTGGAATGCTTTCTATGTGAAGAATCATTTTTGTACAAACGCATTTCCATCACTCAGGCATACAATGAGTTTGGAGGTGCACGTGCTTGCAAGGCAGATGGGTAGTCCAATAGCAATGCAAACAGTGAACAGCTCAGGTAGGTCTTTTCTGTGGCAATGCGCTTGCGTTTTTCAAAATATATTGTCAGAACGTTAGAGTGGCATATTGAAAACCTTGATTGCTCACAATGCAATTTGAGGCTTGTGGCTCAAAATACACAAATAGAAATCAGAAATCAGGATGCCATCCTTCCATTGAAAGCAAGAAACCATTGCAAACACTACCTATTCATTATCAGAACCATAACACACTCTCAGACTGAGACCTTACTGCTATTACAAGTAGTACTTACTAGTAGCAGGATTAGAATACAGGGTGGATTTCTTCCTTTTTTTTTTTTTTTTTTTAATAAACAGACATAAAACAACCATACCCCATATTCTAATGATCATAACTAGAAATTCTGTCCATGATATTGGCCACAACCTCCTTGCTTCCTCTGAGCACTTTAATGCTTCTGTTGAGCCTGTCACGCTTCCCAGCAACAGTAGGAGTTTCTTCTAGCAACCTTTCAATTCCACCCCCACAAGGACCCAACAAATCCTTCACAACCTCCTCCTCTAAATTCTTGTTAACAAGGTTGTTAATACTAAATTGCAGGTGCAGGGCAATGCTGTCAATTAGCCTCCTCAGCACAACCTTCCAATAAGCAATCATTCTCATTTTCAAGTCAAAAGCTTGCTCAAGTGCATGCTGATATCGCCACAGATGACCAACCTCAATCTCCCCAATACCTTCAACTTTTACACAAGATGACTTATCCTTATTTTTCTGAAGTTCTTTCATGAAGGCATCCTGCTGGGTCATTAGCCTATTGTATTCACACATGTATTCAGGATTGCAAGTATAGTCTGTCAGCTTCTCCATCTCCACAACCTCCATCACATGCTTGATGGCATTCTCCTTCATCTTAGCAATGAGACTCTGCCCTGCTCTTCGAGTAGACATCTGAAGCTGGTAATAGTGTTCTGAGTGATGCATCAACACAGTAACCACCACATCTTCAAGGTAGCCCCATACCTTATCAATAAATTCAATTGGCATACATGAAATACCTGTCACTTTCCTCTGCAAGACAGAAAGAAAAGCAGTGCGAGGCGTGAAGTTTGGCAATCCAATCCATTTGGCTTCCTCCAGCTCCTTTATTTCTTCCATTAAAAAATCCTTCTTGGGATCACTTTCAGGACACCTCTGAAGATCATTGGAGAAGTCGTTCAGCATCTCAACAAGGCGAGCCGTACAATGCATGCGCCTTTCATCTGGGTACTCATCAAATTCTCCTCTGAGAAGAATTTTCCTCAGTGACTCTTTTGCTAATCCAATGATATGCATGAAAGCGGTCATGGCATCAGCTACTGAAGCAAGGTTCTTGGGTAACTTTTCTAGCTCGGATAAATGTGAACCAAGCTTTTCATTAATTTTCTTAACAATCTCTGGCAAAATTCTGGATATACTAGTTGCTTGAAGATGAACCAACTTCTGTGCCAAAACTGGAATACCCACCATGGATTTGTCTATCTTGGACAGAAGTGGATGGGTCTGGAACAGTCTGGCTTCTTCCATTCGAGCTTCTTCGTAGGACTCGTTCCCAATGCGATTTCTCACACAAACATAGCCAAGACCAATATTGACATCATCAGCAGTAACCTTCTCAAGCAAGCCTTCAGGAGCCTTATCCGCCTTTGTAACCACAGCCAGAGTCCTCTCCCCTGTTTTGTCCACACTCTGTGACATCCTAATGGATTCACAAGTAGGAAAATCAACCGTAGCTGACAAAACATTCAGAATAATACTCTCTTCCGGCCTTATGTACTCCATAATTATAGCCTTAATTTGGTCGTAAATGTTCTCAGGCTGGCCATGAACAGGCACCCGAGTAATTCCTGGAAGATCAACCATTGTCAGATCAGGAACACCATTCTTCTTCACCAATAAAGTTAACGGCGTGTTGGAAATGCCTTTCGCATTGCCAGCAAGCTCATCTGTGGCAATACTAATGGCATCAGAGACCTGTGCTTCATTGGTCAACATAGTTTTGTCATTGAACTCCAACACGAACTCTGGCTCTAAAAGAGGGTGGTTTTGGAGCCTCATTACCAAGGGTACCCTTGTGCAAATACCCTGCCCACGGGGCAGGCTGATTCCGGCCAGAGATTCAAGAACACTGGACTTGCCAGAAGATTGGTCACCAACGACAACAATGGTTGGAAGCTGTATTCCTTCTTTGGTGATATTAAGACGCCTGAGGTTTTCGACCGCATCAAGAACGGGGCGAATCCGCTCATTGTAGGAGGACACGATGGGTGCGACCTTGACATCGTGGGTCTCAGGCTTTGGGTTGCTCTTGTAAGCAGCGTCAGCTACGTGGTTTTCTCCTCCCATATCTAAAATGGAACCTCTAGTTGTGGCAGAACAAAGAAATCAGTGTGAAGGAAGAGATTCTGATGTGTTCGTTGGTTAGTACTGAGTGCATTGGAGGACTGAGTTGTCGTACTTATAGGGATAGAAGAAAAGCATGGCTACTGGCTAGGTGACTGTTGGGTTCTTCTATGTTAAGCTACCTCTTTCTTAAGGAAGTTTTATGTCTTGGTCTTTGGATCATTTCTGATGTAACTTTCCTTGCATTGCAAATGAAACGTTCCTTTGCTTTCTTTTTTTTTTAATCCAAAAAAAAGAAAAAGAAGAAACCTCCTTTGCTAAAAGGATAGTCTCTGCATTTTTTTACTTCTAGACTTTCGACAAAGGGAAGTCTTCCTCGTAACATCTTTTGGAATCAGTTCTGAAGTATCCAACATAAGATGCTTGCATGTGAAGGATTTTTTGTCCGTCTAATATAGAATTTAGTACGGACACAGTACTACATACACTCACTTTAATTTCCTTCCACAGCAGCAGTGGGGGTTGGGTTGCTAACGTGGAACTCCATCTACTGAAGCATTTTGCTTTCCCAACTTAAGCAACCGAGTGGAGCTGCATCTGTGATTCCCTTTACACGAATTCTTGTAATTTCTTTCGGCTGAAACGCAGTATTACATCATAGTTATAATGATTCTTTTCCTATATACTTTCGACGAAAAGATGCATAATAGGCTGATTGTTTAAGCATGGTCATTCACACACTTGACTTGATTTTCTCCACCTCCATATCTGATCTCACTCTACGTCTATACTGGCATTCATCGCTTTTCTTTCTTTCCTACAGACCCCCCCCCCCCCCCCCACCTCTAGACATATTTGATTATTCTGCGTGCACTATTTTTTTTTTTAATACTGTAAAGTCTTTCTATATATTAAAGTTACTTTGTGAGTTTTATTAATTTTTATAATTTTTGTTTTAATTTTATATTTGTCATTCGAATTTTGATTTCAATGTAAGGAATCTAATCCAATCTAGTAGGAGTAGTGTTATTTTTATATATCTTTATTTATAATTTTATCTATAATTTATTTTTATTTATTTATTTAATCTTTTAAGATTGATCACATGAGCGCATAGACCAATCGGTGTAAAGATAACATTTTCGGTTTAGAACCGCCCTCAGCTGTTCCACTTGCCTATGTTACCCTCCTCTCCTGCCTGTCGCCGTTCTGCTGTCAATAGCGAAAAAACAAGACTATTTCAAGACTAATTCTATGGTACTGGAACTAAAATTTATAAATGAAAAGAATAAATGAATTTATTTATTAATATAATTATATAAATAATATTTGACCAAACAAAAATAAATTCATTATCTATTAAAACAATTTAAAATTTTAGATATCTAACTAAGTACCATAGGAACCATCATATTTTAATTAGGGTTAAATTAGAACTATATATATAATAGCTTAATGCTGGTCCCACATCGATGTGGTCCGTCTCTTCCTTCTCCTTTCATTGCTGTGCTTGTTTTTCTCAGAATCCTTTTTATTTTTAGTTGAAGGAGAATAATTACTAGGTCACAATATAATGAATCACGATGGACAAATCAATAAGTGATTTTGGTTTGGTATGAAATTGAAGCCAAACACAAAGATAACATTGTGCAAATTTTATTCAAGACTGCAAATGCCCGTTGAAAACCTTGAAGGTCCCAACGTTACACCAAATGTACTGATAAGGTGTGTGATTATTTAAGTAATTTGCAAGATGTTTTATTTTCAAAACGTAATAAAAGATTCGAAGTAATTTTGACATTACCCAGAAGCAAACTAATTTTAATTTAACAAAGAACAATTCAATCTCATTTTTTTTTCTAAGTAGATTTGTGGAAGGTTCAACGCACAGCAAATACATAAATTTAAAGGCCAATATCATCAAGTATGAGTTTTTCATCAAAATTAAATTGTGACAATAAACTAATTCTTAAAAATAAAATGTGTGCTTAAAAAATAACTGCAAACTAATGCAATTCATTAAATATAGTAAGTCTTACAATTAAGTATATAAAATTTAATAATTTAATAATTTTAAATAAATATTTAATAAAAGTTCAATTTATCCAAATAAGAGAACCTTTTTTATGTCAAGACATTCTAACGAGCATTATTGAGTGACTCGTTCGTACCCATACACAACTTGAAATGGTCATTTCCTGATATGTTACCAAATTCTGCGAGTATGATAACTTCTCAATTATCATAACTTTGTACTTGTCCACTTCGAATGAAAAATTTTTGGAGGATGAAAACAAAAGCCTCACTAACTTTAACGGAATTAATATAATTAATAAGTATCTAGTATAATGATAATTATTTACGTTTTATAAGTTTCAATTTTAAAAGTTAAAAGTCCGATTTTAAATTTGAGAAGATCTTATTAAAAAAAAATAAAATCAAACAGTTTTATACCTGAAAATAAAATTAGGCTTACGCTTAAAAAAAAATATATAGTCTATGATTTGCATAACAAAGGATTTAAATGAACAATAAATGATAATAAAAGTTAAAATGAAAGCTCATTAAATTTATAAAGGTTAGTAACAGTTTATTTAATAAATAATTCAAATGAATAAAAAGTAAACATAAAGCTAAGATAAAAAATCACTAAATTTATACAGGCTAAAAATATATTTAACCTGAAATAAGATGCAATCTTATGTGTACCTTTTTATTACCACAAAAAAAAAAAACTTTTCTTTTATCTAAGCTTTCTACTTTTGGTGTGAACAAGATATAATTATAAAAGCTAACTATGATTCAATTGTCAGAGAATTTTATGGACATAGCTTTTTAGGGCTTTTAGTTTTAAGCAAATTAAAAAAATTTGATTCTAAAGGTAAATAATTATGGTGTAGGATAAGTGTAAGAGAAGACTAACTATAAAAGATAATACTATTTATAGGTATTAATTAGAACTTGGTAACAATGACCAAAATTAGAAGTATTGGGCAGCAAAATTTGAGATAAAGAAAGTAGCTGGTAAGGTGCAATCTAAAGAGGGATTATACCAAAGTTTAGGAATAAAGAATGAAGAACGGCTAACAAATGTACAACCTTCTAAAAAGAAAGGAAATGAAACAAGAGATTTATATTATGTGAAATACATTAAGGATAAAGAGGCAAAAGTCTTAGTAGTAGAAGATAATATCAAAAGAAAAATGTAGAAGTTATTTTTATAAGCTTTTTAATAAAAAGTAGATGACAAATATAGATTTGGAAGGTTTAATTGCTTGAAAGGAAGATTAAAACTTTGCTTTTCATGATTAATTTTAGAAAGTTAAGGTAAAAAAAACACTTAAGAAAATTGACAACTATAAAACTATTGATCCTGATAATATATCTATTAAAGTTTAAAAGTTTTTGGGAGGAAAATCTATTTTTTGGCTCACCAAGCCACTCAATGAGATAGCCCAAGAAGATGCTAGATAAATAGAGAAAGAGTACTTTGATACTTATACATAAGCATAAGGGAGATATTCAGCATTGTAGAAGTTACCGGGGGATTAAACTCAGAAGCCACAACGAGACTATGAGAATGAGTAATTGAGCACATATTAAGAAAAAAGACTAATATATCAGAGGGTCAACTTAATTTTATGACAAGAAGATTAACCATGAAGGCTATATATATTTTGTAAATTTGATGAAAACATATTAAAGTAAACTTGCACTTGGTCTTCATTGACTTGGAAAAAACTTACAATAAAATGTTGTGAGAAGTGTTATAAAGGGCATTAGAAAATAAAGATATTCAAATCACATATATTCAAGCTCTAAAAGACATATACAATGGAGCAATGACAAGTGTGAGAAGTCATGGAGGTGTGATAGAAGATTTTTCGATAAAGACAGGTTTGCACTAAAGTCATCTTTGAGTCCATACCTACTTACTAGGCATATCCAAGAAGCTATTCCAAAATCTATCATATCTTTGTAAAAGAGCTAAGAAAGTGTGTTAATTCTAAGCTGGAGAAAAAAGGCTTTGGAATCAAAGTATTTTCATTTAAATAAGAACAAAATAGAGTATATGAAGTGCAAGTTTAGTAAGAGATAAGGTAGTAATAATTTGGAGGTAAAAATTGGAGAGTAAATTATACCATAAATGTCAAAATTTTAGTATCTTGTATTGATTCTATAAAGTAATAAAGAAATTGATTGGGATGTCACATACAAGATACAAGTTAAATGGTTGAAATGAAAAAATGCCTAGAGTCATTTGTGATTGCAAGGTATTTAGCAAGCATAAAGGAAAGTTTTACCAAATTGTTGTAAACTATACTCTATGATAATAATTATTAGGCTTTAAAAGCTAACAAGAGTAAAAAATGAGCATAGTATAGGTGAGAATATTGATATGAATGAGTGAACATATAAGAAAGAATAAAATTTGAATTGATTATATTCTAAAGAAGTTAATGATGCACTTATTGAGAAAAAAATTATAAAAACTCAATTATGGTGATTTAGGTATGTGCTTGAAAAGGTGATATAGGCTCTGTGAAAAAAGTTCATTAAATAATTTTTAACTCAATGAAAAAAGATAAAAGTAGACAAAAATTAACACTAGAATATATTGTTAAAAAAAAATGTGTATTCATGTAGCCAATTTTATATAATAGAATAAAACTTTGTGTGCTACAGCCTTTCTGGACTTAGTTCCCCTTTGTTCACCAAATAGAAAGAAAAGTTTTGTGCAACTATAACATTTCACTCATAAGCTCACATACTAGTTCTTCTACGTATTATTATGCGCGTAAGAAACATGCAAATATTAATCATCCTGAATTTGGAAAAAGGTTGACATATATTGTTTTTATTTTTATTTTTTTATGGTTTCAACTAAAGGAAACCAGAGTAACAAAGTTGAGAAATTATAGTTTCGTTAATTTGATGACTAAATAGCAATGAATTTTGTGTGAATATATATTCTTTAATTTTAATATGAATGGTCTGGTTTTGACTGAATAAAAAGATAAAATTAATCCAAGTATGCATAAACTAATTCAAATTTCTCTCAATTGCAGAATCATAACATAATCATGTGATTAAGCCTGTTAATCACATATTAATAATGTAATGAGATATACTTATAAAAGAAAATATGTAATGGGATGTATGTTTAATTTCTATTTGAAAATTATATTGAAAATTACAAACATTTATTTTTCAATAATAACTTCTGTATTCTTTAAGACATGACTCCTCGATGTATCATATTAGTATAGATCCTATCAACGAAAAAGAATTATATTGAGGATCCATTCTATCTTTTCTGCTAAGAATCTAGATTTGAGGAAGATTTAGTTCAAAAATAAGGTCTTAACAATAATTATTGATTTTTACTAAATATGTTTTTTAGTTATTACATTTTGATAGAAATTGAGACACTTTGATTCGAATGATTTTACATTTTTTTTTCTCTCAATTTAGAAACGTTTCTTCAATAATAGAAAAATTATAGAATATTCATCACATGTAGAGTTTTTTGGCCTGTAACTATGTTCTACTTAATTACACACAAAAAAGTGCATTTTGTTTTATATATATATATATATATATATATATTGTAAATATAGTTTTATTTAGTATCTACTTCAATTCCCAATTCCTACTCAAATAATAAGTTCAAGCTCCACCACATAAAAGAAAGATCAAATTATCATTCCTAATTGCAGTAGTATTGAGTCACATGTTTACCGCCTTGAAATTTTTATAAAATCACAGCCTTCTCCCTCCCTTCATACCGATTCTAGTGGCATTCTATAGCGCCGTCAGAAACTCTTCTTTGCCCTGAAACTTCTTTTTTTCTTCGATTTCATCTTCTTCTGCTTAGTCTCTGATCATGGAATTAAAGCGATCACCTCCCCATTCCCTCAACACCTTCCTCACTCCCAAAACCGAAGAGGTTGAAGAGGTTTCCACTGAGTTAACCCTCGCAGTCCCTTACTGCAATACCCAAATAACCCCTTCCGCAAGAAACAAGAAGAGGGACTTCGACCTGGAAAACGCTCCCGTCACTGCAACAAAGAGAGTGTGCGACGGCTCCAAGAAACCGTCGGAGAAGCCGTCTTGGGCCTGCTCCACCACTCTCTACCTCTACGAGGACCCATGGAAAATCAAGAAGACCCTCAATAACAGTGATCTTGGCCACTTGAGCAGGCTATTGCTGGCCACTTCTCTGGTTAAAGATTTGGTACTGCCGGTGTTGGGTGCTGATGGCCGAGCAGATGTGGAGGCTGAGAGGGGAGTTACGGTTGAGTTTTGGGATGTGGACACCAACTCGTTGCACCGGCTGATTCTGAAACGCTGGTCTTCTTCAAAGTGTTACGTCTTCATTGAGAACTGGAACCAGGGCTTTGTGAAGAGAAGGGGGTTGAAGAGAGGAGATGAAATTGGACTTCATTGGGATCCATACAACACCCGCTTCGATTTCTCTGTTCTCAAACGTGCCTGCCAGGGCTGAGTACTTTCTATGTCATCGTCCATTACAGAGTTAATTAAAGATGTTTATATATGTAGACCGATCATATTGATCAGCATTATTTGATTTTGATTTAGTACTAGAATTCCAAGCCACAAGTACATGTCTGATCTTTATGTTGGGAGTACAAATTAAGCAGTATGAATATATTAATGATTTTGTTCGTGTCTACTGTTTATGCTTTAAACTTCTGTTGCCCTTTTTATTTTCTGGTGCAGTTTGTATAATGAAACATGAATGTGCGTTCTAATTCTGGCCATAAACCAAGTTAATTACTAATCATAGCACATATAACCCAGTTGTGATTGTGAGTAATGAATGAGACAAGTATCACGGTCTGACATTGTCCTCAAAGTGCAAGAATGGATTTAGATCTTCATGTTGCATGGCTAGCTAGGTTGGTTGGAAAGAGAAAGAGAGGCTTGAAGAAGTTTCTTTAAAACTTGTGCCTCTTTCTCTCTGCAAACAAGTTTGATAGTAATACACGATGATTTATGTGCAGTAACAATGCTTAACATTTTGTGAGAGCATCACTATTTTATAGAGAATTAACTGAACCAAGGCCCTATATGGTCAGCGAGTGACTTTCAGTAATGCTAGTTCCACATCGATGTCGCCCCGTCCGTATTCGCTCTCCTTTCATTGCTGTGCTTGTTTCTTTCCCATTTTTTTAACAGAAAAATAAATCTTATCTCACAATTGAATTAATAACAATGGACAAATTAACAATTAATTTTGATTTTGTATGAAATCGGTGCCAAACAAAAGATAATATTGAACAAATTTTACTTACCTTCGCCAAACAACAGATATCCAACATTGTTAAAATTGTTAAAATGTTAATTGGTCGGGCTACGATAACCAATATTTGTATTATTATTTTTAAAATTTTATTTTTATTGAATTCTCATAATATAAAATTTATATAATTAAATTTATAATTAGATCTTACAGATTAAATTATAAATTTAATTAATTTAAAAATATAAATAATAAATTAAACTTTGTAAATTATTATAAAATATAAATAAATCATAAATTATAAAATTCAATTATAAGGTAGATCATTATTAATAAATCAACTTTGGAGATTATATATTATAAAGTAAAAGTAAATAAAAAAATTTCCTGAATTTATAATTATATATTCTCTTTAATTTTTTTTATCAATAATTATTCAGTTATATTATATTTTATAAAATATACTATATATTTGAGAAGAGTCAAATCCCATGTAGTTGAGAATGTCTCCTTGGTTTGCCATTCTTTTAAGTACAAAATCATATTCTAGTTTAATTATGACTTTGCCTTTGTCAATTTCAACTAGTGAAATAAGGTTTTGTATATTATTGCTATAATCATATATATGATTACATTAATTCTCATATGCTAATAATGCTATATGTGTTCAGGATTGCCAGTGATGGATTGCATGCAAATAATCATAAAATGCTTACTTTATGATTTTAGTTTAATTAGGTACTTTAAAAAGATCATAGTGGATGATAAAAGGCAGTGAGTCCATCTCCATGGATTGCCGCTGGGCATATGCATATTCCTTCGTAGTTTTTATTGCTTGGTCTATCGGCTCAGATTGACGTTGTAGAACTGTTCCTATTTTTGCAGTGCAAGCACCGATGGGTGGCAGGATTTTCTTACGGAACAAGATCATCACAAGGACATATATATGAATATCTTTGTCTGTTTTTTTTTTTGGAAAATTAAAAAGATGGTCCATGGTTGTACGTGCAAACAAGATCAGATAACTGAAATTGAGGGGAAAATCGAATGAAGTCTAAAATAAAATGTAGAAAACAACATAATTAAAAGTATAATTAACTCTATTGCAGGTACTTATTAATGCATCTGTTAATGCGAATATTATAGAATCTTTAAAGATTGAGAAGCCCGAAGATCATCATGACCATATTTTGCTTCCTAAAATGAATGTTGATTTTTTCTTAATCGTCAATTAGTTTAGGGTTTGGAAGCCTTCTGTTTGTTTATATTGATTTTTAACCGAGGCTAATCAACACCAAAAATAGAATCGGAGCCACAGATTTAATACTTATGGTTTGATTAATTAAGCATAGTCTAACAGTTCAAAGGGAAAAACAAAAAATTAGACCCTAACTTTGCTCTCATTACGCAGATGGTTACTGAATCAATCCGCCATGGCACTGGCACGCTTAAGAACGGAGAAGTCGAAGCGAGTTTTGTATGAATCCCAGTGAAGTCCAATTTCATCTCCTTTCTTCAACCCCCTCCTCTTGACAAAGCCTTGGATCCATCTTCCAATGAACACGTAGCTCTTTGAAGAAGACCAGCGCTTCAGAGTCAGCCGGTGTAATGAGTTGGTGTCCACATCCCAAAACTCAACCGGGGTTCCCCTTTCAGCCTCCACACCAGCTCGGGCATCGGCAGTCAAAACTGGTAGAATCAATTGTTGCACCAGATCTTTGCCCAACAAGAGCCTGCTTAAGTTTCCAAGATCACTCCCTTCCAGCGTCTTCTTGATTTTCCATGGGTCATCGTAAAGCTTCAGAGCCAAGGAGCAGTCCCAACACTGCCTCTCTTGTGGTTGTGGATCATTCTTGCAGCAAAGTTTCTTTCTTGCACTCAAGATATCAGCGTCAGAGTTCACGCCCCTTTTCTGGTTACTGGAGGTAAGCGAGAGGGATGACTCGGTGGACACTTGCATCTCTGTTTGAGTAACCTTTTCCTTTTGTTGGTCGGAAGGGGTCAGTTGGTTGTTCTGTGGCAGCAGCAACACAGACGATGATGAGTGCTCCTCTGTTGGTTCGGTAGTTGAAGGCCGTCGCTTCTTTCTTGCAGTCAAGATTTCAGCGTTAGGGTTCACGTCCCTTTTCTTTTTTCTTGTGGGATGGACACTGAAATTGAGAGAGAGGGATAACTCGGTGGACACTTGAATCTCTATTGCGGTACCCTTTATTTTTTGGGAGTTGAGGGGGCTCAGTTGCTTGTTCTGCAGAAGGGATGATTCTTCCTCCGCTGGTTCGGTTTGTTGGTTCACCATGATGAAACCTGAAGAAAAATCAAACCGAGTGTGGAAGACCAGAGAATTAATTACCATTACCAAATAGGGCTGTAGCTTCTGCGGATGGTTTTTCTCAAACCTCAGTCACGTATTTATAGATAAATAAGGTAACTTACGGGCAAAGAAAATCTTTACGAGAGATATTAGGATTTGCAATCAAATCAATAACGGCTATCTCTCATTAATTCTAACTCTCATATATTGTTTGTAGAATCCTATGATTTTTAGGATTTGAATTTGGTTTAAATAGTTGATTTTAACCTTATTATTTCTCTCACTAAAAAGAGAGAAAAGTTTTCATTTTAATTTAAAAAAAAAAAGTGCACTTTTAAATTAATAAGCTCCATCACTCTTAAATTAACTGCTATTTATATTGTGGGACAAATCAGTTTTTCCCTTATAGCAGAACTAAATTCTTTACAACTCTATAGGGCTTTTCTTTTATGGATTCTTTATGCAGACAAATTGGCTTACATGCATCTCAAATGTTTGAGCATTTGCCAACCTTGTCAAAAACATCCACCCCATGGACGCTCTTTCACCGTAGCACTCTTCCTTATCATTTTGGTCTCTTTCTTCCTTCTTTACTGTTGTTTGGTCTACCGCTTTGGCCGACACCGCGACCATAATAGCAGCTTTGGTGCATGGTAACCTTAGCATTGCAAACAACCACAGTGCCAACAATGGAAATGCAGCCCCAAACAATGATGCGAACATCCACCCGCCTGATGAAGACGCCGTCGTCTGGGCTGGCCTCGCGGAGAACGTTATCAACACATACACGAAGATCGTTTTTGATAACGATGTCATACGTGCCGCTCCAACATCATCGATTCGACATGTTCCATCTGTTTTTGTGAATATACGTTGTCGGAAATGGAGGGTGATGCCCGAATGTCGGCACCTTTCACACAATGAAAACCAACGTTTCTTTCTCTAACCCGTCACGTTTTGCCTTCGTGATTCAGTGTGTTGGAGCAGATGAAATTCAATTGGCGAGAGGATTGCTTGCTATCCTAACATTTGACAGATTGCTTAGTTGAAGCTTATGTCCCTTGCATGTTGAATACTGCAGATTACAGTGTTTGATTTTGCAGTAGCTGTTGTACAGAATTATTGAGTTTATGATGCATACGAGTGCCATGAACGATGCCTAAATCGTTCTGGAATTTCTAGGGCGAAGTTGAAATAGCCATAAATAAGTGTTAGTTTATTGGTGTACTATTTTTTAAATATTAAAAGAGTTACAATGGAAAAATTATTCCTGGACAAGGTGATAAACACAGTCAAGTTTGAGTCGTCGAGTCCCATTTATTGGTATACTTTGAATCTTAATTAGCAGTCACAAGGAACATAATAATTAACGAATTTAGTCATAGTAATAGATTATATGAGTTCTGACACTGCTTTTTCCATATTATTGTATAAATTGGGCTAGGTGCGGGATGCATGTGTACAAATAGCATTTTTCTTGGAAAAATCCACTCCCCCTAAATGACCTCAACAAAACTATTATTCTCGTTTTAATTTGAATGTTTTCACCCTCTTTTTGGGCTGAGCATAGAAATGGAAGAGAGGCCAATAGTAAATTTGTCAGAAATAATTTCATGGTTTCTGTTCGAACAAATTAATGTTTATATTAGGTTGATTATTATATTAAATATGATAAGTAAACTCACTATTTTAGTATCAAATAAATTATGAGAAGGGACTTAAACTTAGTTCAAATGATTAATTCTGGCCTTATTGTCTCTCCTCTCTTTCGGATTTAATTATCATAATATAATTTTTTTAGTATTTTAAAAAAAATAATTATGAGAACATATAAATTAGGATATAACAAGCAAACTAATGTCTATATTTGAGACTTGAACTTAATTTAAGTAATCGAACTCAATTTTATTGTCTCCCTCTTTTCGGATTTGATTATCATATTATAACTTTTTCAATGCTCTAAAAAATGTCTATAATCATTTTTTTTTTTTGGGAAATTTATGCTTATATTAGTTTGATTATATTAAATATAATAAGCGCACTCATTATTAATTAGCTGTCATAAAAATGGTTAGAATATCACAAAAGTCACATGTATGGACATGACTATAGCATTCTGATATCTAAATCTACATGTACCAAATTATTTGAGATATTTTTAAACATACAAAGTTTGAAAAGTTATAGTCTTACAAACAAGTAAATTATCAAATTATCACAACTAATAATTTTTTTGTAAAATTTTTTAAGTCTTACAGTTTAATTTGTAGAATTTAATTAATTTAATAATTTAAATTATTTTAAATGAATATTTAATAAGATTAAATTTATAAAAATAACATAACTTAAAAAATTTGATGGTATAAATGCAACAACTCATGAAAATCCATGGAACTTTATCTATATTTTAAGGTACCATAACCATTTTCATGCTAGTACAAGGTACATGCATTGCATGTACAATATGCTAATAATAGTAATTAAAATACGAATTTGAATTAAAAATTTATTTATTTATCATAATTTCTTGGTGATCATTTAATATATAAAATTTATTTTATTTATGTTAGTAACCCACTCAATTGATTTCTTTTCTCTTATTTTGCAGTGTGATGCCTTCCAATTAACAATGTACTTGTCATAATGGGTAGTATTAAGAAATTTGCATAGCAAGCGAAAGCATGTAAACTTAAATATGAAATGGTTAATTATTTGTTTTGCAAGTGTAGTTGCCATAATGGTTAGCATAGCTTCAAATTAATAAGCTACGCCACTTATATTTATATAAGCGTACTGTGCGTAGCCGAAGAGGGGTACCAACAAGTACCCAATACTTGACCAAATGGAAAGGATTGCAGAGCGATGTGACCTGAGAAGCACAAGGGAATCTTTGGTAATTCGAAGGCCACCTACACCGATACAAGGATGAGTCAGTGAGGAGGACGTCATGGGATTAGGTGGGGAAGAGATTATTGACAGAAAAAAGAAAATATTGTTTGTAACTTAATTTGCTGGTCCGGTTTACTGGTTCACCATGATGAAAGCAGATGAAAGATTCAACTGAGTCTGGAAAACCAGAGAATTAATTTCCATTGCCGAACAGGGCTGTAGCTTCTGGAGATTGTTTTTGTCAAACTTATTATGTATTTATGGATAATTAAGCCAACTTGACTGATAAGGAAAATATTTCCCTTTTGAGAGCGATTAGGATTTATAATTAAACAAATAACGGTTATCTCTCATTAATTCTAGTTTCTTATTCTTTGCGGAGTCCCATAGCAAGTGTACTTTCAAATTAATAAGCTTCATCACATTATTATATAAGCCGACTATACATATAAAACTTCATGCAGAGAATTTTGGTAGGTATTTCATTATAGTAGGGCTTTTTTGGATAATTTAATTACTTTTTAAAGAGGGTATGATTTTTAAAAAATCATGGAAAAAATTATTTTTGGTAAAAAGAGTTTTGTGCCTTTAATTGTTGATAGAAAAAAGGGAATGTTGTTTGTAACTTAATTTGCTTAGCTTCAGGTGAAATTACTTTTTAATTACTAAATTACTAAAAAATTTAAATTTTTTTTATTTGGATAAGGGAGGACCAAACTTGTAAAATTAGGCGCAACAAGTGAAAGACTCAACTGAAGTAAAACGTGGTTACTTCAGCCTTAGTGGACATTGTTAATGTTGTGGGAGGCAGAATCAACCAAAATGTCTCGTTTAGATTCTTCTTACACTAAGTCCGAATTGATTGTGGTTCTTTAAAATCAGTTTATGGTAAATGTGCTTCAGAAGTTGCTCCTCCAATTTAAAATAAAAAAAAAAACAATTCTATACACAAATTGAGAATTTGCTATATTCCCCTTATTTAATGGCATCCAACATATACACTTGAAACAATTTTCATACATTTTTTGTAATTCAAATTTCACAAGTGATTGTTCTAATTCTAATAAATTGAAAGGCTAAACCAAAGCCACGACCATTTGGAACACAGAAGTAAAAGAAAACTCCAACGTTAATCCTAGTTCCTATCCGAAAAATAATAAGTTTGCCCCCATACATATGTTCAGTGAGGGGCCAATATTCTGCTTCATACACTGCTTCTGGTAGAGCGAGATGAACGAGAGCTTGGACCATTTGAATGATCTCTCCTCAACATGGCTTCCAGATTCTGGAAGCATTTCAATGGTCTAACCTGAACATGTTGCAAGGAAACAGTGGCAAAAACAGTGTCAGTTATACAATTCACCAACAAGTGCCACAACAAGGCAAATTTCTGCAGATAACGCATTGATTGCTAACCGCTATTTAAACTCGATTAAAATCAAATTTAGTCAATGGACTATGGAAAGGCTAAAGAACACATTCAAGAAAGAGAAAGAAAGCTCTACTCTCTCTCTCTCTCTCTCTCTCTCTCTATATATATATATATATATATATTTTTAAATTGGTACAAACTACAAAGACAAGCTCTCGGAACGTGAAACCTTTTTCTCCAATTTCAAGTTGTGCCAAAACACTTCAGGGTAGACAGGAAATTTTTCAAACAATCTTTTTTTTCTTTTCCTTCATTTGTCCCGGACCATATTTGAGATGATACAGATAAGTAAAATAAACAGTAAATATTTACATTGGTGAGCTATGATATTGAATATAGAATTTCACAAACTTATTGAACTAAACAAGCAGCCTAGCCCCAGAGTCCTGACCCACTTGTGCAAGCATGCAGGAGGGGACTTCTAAGTTAAGACAAGGACAGAGCGATACAAACCTTCCAGCGTCTTTTATGTCCAAGAGCATTGTAGATGGATTCCAGCCTTGTTATTATTTGCCTAAATGTTGGCCTCTTTGCTGGATTCTCATTCCAGCATTCTTCAATCAATCTGTAAGCATAGATGATTAAATGATAACCAAAATGAAAAGTGAAAAACCAAATGCCGGCAAAGGAGTAACGTTAATTATCAATCTTGGAATCAGTTTAGTTTGCGACCTGTCTCTTGCAGAGAATCAAGGGGACAAAAGAGACTATGAAACAAATAAAAATAGTACTGAGTTATAGCATGCCAACTACTGACATTCTCGTGATAAAAAAACAAAAACACATGATGTGCACTTTTTAATGAAGGATGTGAGATATGAATCAATCATATTTTTATATCAATTATCAAATCAGATTGTAAAAGTAGTGTCCTTCCAATTGAAAACAACTTAGCAACAAAATTTGTCAATCATGATTTAAGATGAGCAAATAGCTTAGTATCCTGTTACTTATTTCAACAAAAGAAAAATGCTAGAGAACCACTCAAGAAACACAGATGACGTACTCTCTCAGTCCATGTGCATAATGCTTGGTTGGAGCTCTGAAAGGTGGACGCTCTTTTGCTGCATATACTTTAGGAACCTCACCTTCTTGCTTTGCAAAAAATGGCGGGCAACCTTCAATCATCTAATGCATAGCATACAAGAGGTATTTCTAGAGCAAGTTAGGATAGTTGAATTTCCTGGAGAACTAACATAAACACATAATTCTATTGGACTTAACACCACACTTCAAGGATGCAATCCTATTAAAAAAATGGAAAACCTAAAAGATTATAGAATGTCACAGTTCATTCATAAAGAGGGAAAATAAAGTTTAATGCGATTCTGGAAGATATGGTTCACTAACGTTTTGGACTTTGTTGAGGTCAGTTCTACTAGTCAAAAATGGTTCTATACAGCAATTACCCCTATCAAACAATTCTAATCATCAAGCAGGATGCTTGTTTTATCCAATCCTACCAAAATCACATTAAACAGAAGACATGATTCATGATAAGTATTATTATACTACAATTAAAATCAGGGAGAATACTGTTTTCTTATACTTCTTTTGTGTGTCTTTTAATGAAACTAGCCCAATAATATATATTTGATGTCTTCTGCTCTTTAAAACAACATTGAATTATCTTTTTGAAATCCTGCACTAGTAGTTCTACACATCCAACAGTGCGCTGACAAAACCCACTGACCATCTTTCACTACATTTCGAGTTTGTCCTATTGACCATTGTTCACTCAATGGCCCACTGTCTTGCACCACATACAGCCAGTGTTTGACAACATACTGAATTTGCCGTCCTTCACTGCATTTTATGAACAATTCTTTGATAATTGAAAAAAAAAATGGAGACGTAAAATACAATGCCTTATGACATACCATTGTCCAAAGATATTCTATTTCACCAAGTCAGGTGGCAATTCAAGTACACAAGTTGTTCATAGGAATTCAGTTTTTCCATTACACATAATCAGCATTCTCAGACAAGGGTATACACCCCAATTTTTATTTAAAAAGAAAAAAAATAAACAAATAACTCTTTACCTCTTGAAGAATTAGTGCAAATGAAAAAACATCCACTTTAGTGTCGTATTCCTCTTGTTTGAAAACCTCTGGAGCCACATAGCGCCCTACCAACAAACAAAAAAGATTCAGGTTCAGATAAGTAGTGCATCAAGTGGCATGTCAAAGTTTGCCACATGAAATTATTACACTATTGTCCTAATAGCATTTCAGATATGTCAAACTTCAAGTGTAGTGTCTTAATGAAATTCCGGAAAAAGCAGCACTTACAGGATGTATCTTTCCAAGTTAGGGGCCGGTCTTCTTTAACTGCCAGCAACTTACTAACCCCAAAGTCTGCAACTTTTAGGTGCCCCGAATCATCCCGCAATATATTACTGTTAGCTTACTCATAAGCAACATTGATGAATAAGGCAGGCCATACCAGACTATTAAGTTAGCAGCCAAATCTTAATGACAACCCTGATTTGGGCATACAATTCACATAACTGAATATTTTAAAATCTCAAATAATGAAATGAACAAAGGAACATACGAAGGTTCAAGATCACGGTGAATAATGGGTGATGGCTTATTCTCATGCATATAATTCATTCCCCTGCATAATTTCAATACCAAAACAAAAGAGGTGTCAAATATCACAATTCTCAATGAAAAATCAAACATGAAGAGAAGCAAGTCATGAATATCTAAGGATCAGAATCTAATTAAAAGATATCCTGATTTTCTGAACAAATATAAATTAGTCGGCCAATATCGAATCACCAAAAGTTCATGAAATGTTAAAGCCATTAAACTTTTTAAAGGATAATTTAATGTACAACATCTAGTCACCAAGATTTCAAATAAAATACTTGTTTAAGAATATATGCATGTTGCAAAACAAGAAGAGAAATGAGTTCATAGCATGAAAGTGTCAAGGACCTAGCAATATCAAGTGCAAATCTCACGGCTGTTGTTGGTCTCAAGGCTCCTTTTCTTTTCAAGAAGGCACCGAGATCTCCCTGCACCATAAACAGTGAAATTAAATGAAGAAAGCAAGATTTTCTACCACACTGCAGTTTACATTTCATCAAACTAACAATACAGGGAACACTTTAAGAATCATATTCCTTGCAAACAGAGAGGATGGAACCTTAGGAAGATATTCTGTCACAATCATCATTGGACTACTTTGAGTCACAGCACCTAGAAATTGGACCACATTAGGATGCCGAATCTTTTGAAACAATGCAAGTTCATCTCTAAATGCCTTCCTGTACAAAACCACGTACTCTAATAATTAAGAAAGCATATAACAGAATTATAACAATCTCTGATCAAGGTTTATCCGCAAATTACACTTTCTCCTCATCAGTAATTACATCCTCCCCAAGTTTCTTTACAGCAATCTCTGTTCCACGCCAGAATGCACTACAAAATGTTCCCTGAAAAATAAGTAGAGATTATGAAATTCAAGAATGTATATCATCCAATATAGTCCTCCGGGAAGCAATTGCATGCAAAACAAGATGACTCGTCCATGTGAGAGAATGTGTACATCTAATCTAAAAGCTGCATCTAGACACTAATAAGCAGTTAGATTCCTTGAAAAAAGAAATTAACAGGTTCCCAAGCAACTATGCTCCCAATAAAGGCCTTGATCTAATGAATTTGTCATCAACATCATAATTGTCCAATCAACATATAGCTACAAAGAAAATTGCAAAATAATGACTTAAGAGTCAGAAGTATTATTTACATCCAAGTGCGTACCTTTGTTATCTCCACACTGTGTGTAAAATCAAGTTCTTTAGGATTGATTTCATATTCCGGGACTTCACGTGCATGATTAACATGCATAGGGGCCATCTGAAACAGTAAAGTTACATGAATCAGCAATCACCAGCGGAATGCTACATGCTAACACTGATATACCAAAATAAAGAAGTACAGAACTTTCAATTCAGACATACCAGAGGTTTTGCTCCATGCTTTTCCAGTAGTTTGATGACATCATTGTTTTTATAAAATATAGCATCTGCAAGAGGCTGTTGAGAAACACAAGATCAACACTCCACCAAATGTTCTAACAATAGTAATTCACTTCTAATACAAGCCATATATTATACAACGGATCAAAAATTGAGACAGAGACAGGGAAAGAAGATGGGTAAGAGTTGGGGGGGGGGGGGGGTGTTGATAAGCTCAAAGACAATACTACTGCAAATGGTCAGGAAAAAAAAGTTATTCAACCTTAATCTGTTTCATGGGGATGGAGTTCAGAATTAGATGGACCATCATTGATGCTTCAAGCTACAAAAAGAAACCTTATATACTTTGCAGCAAGAGATCATTCACGTTTTCTCAAATTATTCGTGCTTAACATTATTCACTACCAATTGCTGTATATTATCATTATACAAATGTTTTCAAGCAAGGAAATGTGACGTTAATGAATAACAGAAGCACTTGTAATTGAAAATTTTGTGCAATCATTCTGCCAGAAAACGCCCAATGCAAGTAGCATGCTCCGCCTTGAACTCAGAATACATAACTGTGACCCATTCTAATTGCGGTTCATAGAGTAGATAGAGAAGCTAACCCGAACTTATGAGTTCCATAACATGTTCTAAGAAACTCAGTTATTAAAAGTTAGGTAGGCCTCATGCTAGGCCAAAAAGCAACAAGTAAGAAATGAACATAAAGGGCCTCTAGCTACATCACATGCAATCACGAATTCAGACTTCAAGCAACAAACTACAACCTGTGCCACAAAGTCGAAGGTAAAATCTATGATAACCCGACACCCTAAATTGAACTTTTGAACCATACACCTATGCCATTTAAGTTTTCGCACTGATTTGTGAAGCTCAATTGGCTAAAATTAGCATTACCAAATTGCAACAACACTCCAACTAGCCTACTAAATCAAACTCACAGACTATGACAACAAAGAATATAAAAGAACATAGAAACACTGTAATTACCGTGCTACCCCAACGATCTTTTGGGTCAATCTCAGCTCCTTTCTCAATCAACAAAGCAACCACATCAGATAAACCCTGACACGCGGCAACGTGAAGAGCCGTGCGATTATCAATATCCCTAAAATTCACACTAACACCCGAATCCAAAAGTTCACGAATACCATCCGCATCGCCTTCATTGGCCATATACATGAGCCTCACTCCCGGATCAATATCTTCCACCTCGTCCCCCTCTTTCTTGAGCTCTGATTCTTCTCTATGGCGTTCTGGGGCCAGCGATGACTGCTTACCCAGTGTAAACCTTGCAGGGTTTTTCGATTCCATTGTGCACAAAAAAAAAGGGACCCTAAGTTCAACTCCAGAAACTGAGCAAGAACAATGACAGAGAGATGGGTTTTGACTTTCAAAAATGAATCTTTGGGAAATTAATTGGAAAAAAAGGGGAATTGAATAATTGAAATTTCCAAAGAATACGAACTGGGGAAGGTTTTGAGGTTTCTTGAGAGCAAAAGTCCGTGACTTTTGGTGCTTTACTGTTGAGGTTAAGCTGTGTCACCTTGGTAGAAACCAGTTAAGCGGTTGACTAGTTTGAACAGTGAACGAAGCCGAGGTCGGTTTACGCGTTGATTAAGCGCGTATGGGAGGGAAGCGCCAGCTCAAGCTGACGAGTGATGATGGCGCAATGTAAGATAAAGTTGACCAACGTGCGCTGATGTAGTAATTTACCCCGCGGTCATGATGCGCATGTGAGCGGAAAGTGACGACGAAATGCCTATGAATCTACTTTGAAGCTCTGAAGCGGGTGAGGGTTGCGCTTGACTGGAGGTTTGCTATAATCTAAATCGTTAATTTTTGGATGACGTGGATGGCTTTGATATCGTAGATTTCCTAACCAGTTTTTATTGGATTATTCTCGTACAGTTGGGCGGTAACATGGGAGTGTGGACAAGGTTTGACATGTCGCGTCGTCTTGCTTCTTCCCGATAACCACATACGACTGTCAGAACGGAATTGCATACGGAGTAATGATGCTAATTCCGTTGCCCCAAAATGTAAGGAGTCTTTGATATTTTTACATAGAAGATAAGTATTAAAATTATAATTTTTAAAAATATTGCATAATATTTTGAAAGATATATAAAAAATATATTAAAATTACATATCATAAATGCTTAACTCTATTATTTTTTAATTCAAACAAGTATTGATATGAGTACATTGTATTAGGTATCTTGTGTGTATAAATAAAAAAAAAATATGGGTATGTAATTTTATGTATTATATAAATAAATTTAAAAAATTAAAAAAAATATATAAATATATAAATTTATGCTTTTAAAAATATATATGATAAACTCTGATAAAAGAATACCAATTAAATTAAAAAATCTAAAGGTACATTAACAATTTTTACAAGATATTAACATCCTCTCACACCACAAATAGAGAAGTGTTCCTTATATCTTAAATCACGTTACTGGGTTATGCTCGTTATATAAAACAAAATAAGCTTATAAAATGATGTGATTTACACCTTGGCATTTAAACTAAATTAGTATTATTTAACGATTGTAATCACTCACATGTGTTTAAAAAGGTGAAGCTACCATTTTCCCCAAAGATATGAGAGAAAAAACATAAGAGAGAAAGGAAGGAACCCTAACTTCAGTGTACTCTCAACAACATACTCCCATCACTAATCTAAATGAAATAATATATCTCATTTAATTGATGTTTTTGGTTGTAAGCGTAGCTGTGAATTAACATGAATGATCTTTTAATTATTTATTATTTTAAAATTCAATTTATAAATTTAATAATTTTATAATTATAATTCTCTCTAAATAATATTTTATTTATAAGAATAACTTTTATATATATATATATCAATTATTCCCATAGGATTAGCAACCTAAAAAAGTTATTATATAAATAGAAAAAAATTGTTAATCTTACAAAATAAAATTCACTACAATCTAAAATAAATATGAAATGTTAAATCTATAAAATCTTACATGTCAAATTATAAAATTCAATAAATTTTATAGTTTTAATCCTTTTAAATAATTTTTTTTTAAATTCAATTATAAGAAGAGGGATTAATATAAATAGTATAGGGTGGCATCTTTGTTATCTTAAGTAATGTTAGTCCATCAGCCATCTACATAAGACAAACAGTAAATAATATAAACGCTACCATGGTATCTATGGAAAATGCTGATCACGCAGGAAATGAGAAAAAGAAATCAACAGTGGGCGTAAATGACATAATGAAATGCAGAAATCAAACCATTCATTAGACTAACATTAGAGGTCAAACACAGCCACAAGCTTATTTATATAACATGTTGAAATCAAACCATTCATAAACCTAACATTAGAGGTCAAACACAGCCACAAGCTTATTTATATAACCAAGTGCTCATGATAGCATTCTGGTGAAAGAGTTAATTTGGACAAAGAGTGCATTCAGCAATTTTCTCCCAGGATTTCAGAGTTTTGTCTTCAGTGTCTGTTTTGTATAACGCAAGGCGAGTTATTTGAAAGCTCAAGCCACTAAGACTATTATCGAGAGTATTAGCTCTCTCTTGAGCCTTTTTCTTCTCATCATCAGACAAGTCTCCATACAGAAGGCTCAAATGTGGCATGTAAGCTGCAAAAAATAACACGATATCCATCGATGGAGGAAAAAAGCAAGCATTTATAATACAGCCTAAAACCTCACATTTTAAGATGCCCCTACTACATGAAACAACTTAAGATGTAAAACTAATGAGGCCCAAATTTTACTCTCATTCTCTTATCAAATTCTGGCATGTTCGATTTTCTTCTTTTTTTTTTTTTTTGTTGGGTCTAGTGTGTGTGTGTGTGTGTGGAATATTGCAATGCGTATGGAAACCACTTACGTATGAGATCTTGATGTTTCAAATGCAAATGAACAAATTAACAAGTCACTGAAGCAGCAATCCTAAGTTATTGACTAAAATATTACCTTCTCACATCTGGACATTTACAACGTTGGGATTATGCTCAAAAAGCAAACTGATTTGATCTAAGAAATGAAATCTAAGTTGTCTAAAGTTCTATGATAACATTCTCCCAATGAAAAGTTACCCAGCAGAACAAAAACTTTCAATTGAATGGATGTGGAAGGCCACCCGTGCAAGTTTGCAACAGAGTATATTGGTTAAAGTTGCCGATGAAAACACCAAAAGGAAAAAAACAACTTTGCTCATAATGCTAAGTGGGTACTACCAGTGAAACAGTATTACTAATCCTAAGCTACGGTTTAACATGATCATATTGCTTTTGGTGCTCTCAAAGTGCCTTAATTATGAAGGGGAAGGAGGCATTATGTTAGACCCTTGGATAAAAAAAGGAAACAACATAAGCCCAACGCTATACAAGCCCAATACTCAGAAGAACAAAAGAGGAAAGAACGCCATGTGGGGTCCAATTCAGAGGGGGAAGGTCGTGGGTGGTGGGAGAAGACTGTGGAAGCAGCTAGTGGGTCCGAAGAAAGGGGAACTTGTATATAGTTAGAGAGTAGTGGAAGAAGGAGGCATTCCGATAGTCATCTTTTGAGTAAAGCATTTGCTTTGGGCTGAAGAGTATTCTCTTCCAGCACGGACTTCATAGGGAGCCAAGCCCATCTTGTGCTCAGCTAGTTTTCTGTTTTTCAGGTTTTATCCCTGTAAATCTGAAGCATTCTCCATTGGGGACCTGCTATCGGACCTCTGTTTACTGGATTTATAGAGTTTCTGATTTTCACTTTCTTGAGTCCTATCACATTATTACATCCAATAGTAATTTGCAATCTTTTGATCAATATCCCAGAGAGTTTAGACATCTGTTAAATTACGGTAGACTAGACTCTCTGTTACATGAAAGATTGATTATTCTTTTCAAACCTAGCTATTCCTTTTCCTGACTAAGACCAAATTAAGGAGTCATAACGATATTGCTATATGTCTATAAATTATTATCAACAACGAAATGTCTATCTTGATATTGAGTTTCATAAATGCTAATAATGTCCGATATGGTTCTACTGTTCTACATAAAATCCCAACCGGCAAAAGGAAAAATTTTTCAAAGAAATCAGGGTATGTAACTTACGAGTTGAGCTCCTGTAACCAAAATGACTGGTGCAATGCGCACTAGTTTCCACCACCTGCCAAAGATGTTAACAAAAAGAATAACATGACAAAACTTCCAAGATTCAGAGCAGAAGTAGAAAAGAACTGTGTTTCGCTATCACGTTTCATCAATATTCCTCACCAAAAGATAAGGAATTGGTGTAAAACCCTGATTCAGTTTATGGCAAAAAGCAACAAGAAGTATGATTCACAATATAGGCCGTCTACCATAAAAGTGAGTTATAACATTATTTAAGAGTTTCAAAGATAGAAGAGCTTCAAAGGATCAGCTTATTCGGGTCCAATATGCTAAGCTGTTGTATGCTTGCAGATATTACTCTTTCTGACAATAAAATCATTAAACACATCCGGCCAATGTAGGATAAAATAGGAGCTAGCACTTATACAATTACACATGTTAAGAGAATAAATATAAAATGACATAGCTTTTTGTTGCCAAATAAAAAATTTCCGAGTTTGGGATATGAATCTAGAAAGGTTTGGCAGCAAAGCTTTCATGTATGATAATAAACAGAAAGAAACACGAGGACTTGAATATTAATCATATATTCATCTGTCAAAAGTCATCATATCCATAAGCTAGACCAGAAACATTTTTCTGATACTCAACACAATTAACAAAAGCATCCAAAAAACAGAAAGAACATTTTCAATTACATTCGTTTTTACCCCCTTTAAACTTTCTCCCACCAAAACAATGGACGATAGTCTCACCAACTCGTAAAAGTTCGGTCATTTTTGATTGAATATTAATAAAATTCAGTTTGTGAAAAAGGCAGAATTTTCCCTGAAACAAAAAATTAACGCGAGATATTGCCAAAAGAAAGTAAATAGCAGCAAATTGAGAAAAAAAAAAGAAAGTGAAAAGAATACCTCGGTGGTGGGATGAACGAGGAGGTAAACACACTGATAAAAGAAAGTCCCAGTAGCAACGCGTTCAACAGTGGCAATATATGCCTTGAGACCTTCACACGCCGATCGGAGTTTGTTCAAAGCATCATCAGCGGTCAAGCTGATGGCCCCGACGACAGTGATGTGGGGTTCGAACTCGGGCCCACCAAATTCCTGTCGAAGGCCGCTCATCAGCTTCTTCATCCTCGCACCCACGTCATCCGGGGGAATCGCCCACACCGAATACACATTCTTCTTGGGTTCAGGCTGGGTAATGCTTTCTAGGGTCGCCATAAAAAGTAAAAAAGGGAAAGAGAGAGAAGCCCAAGAGACTGAGAACGGCCAAGAATCTAATAGGGTGCAAGGAGACGATAGACATTCGTGGAGATGAAGGTGTTGTGCAGAATCACAGCCCCAGAGATGGCCATTTTTGTGAGATTCTGTTTTGATTAATTAAATGCAAGTGGGAATCGCAGTAAATGTTTAGTTAATACAAATGGAAGCTGTGTCGGGAATCCAAATCAGGGTTTGGAGTTTGGAATATTTTGCGGGAGACGATGGAAGTGTGTTGTGGACAGCGAAAAGGGAGTGCGAGCTATGCTTCTCGGGAATTATGGTGAAAGGGGAAAACTGTACTAATAAGAAAGCTGGTCACTTGGGTGTTACTGTATATCCACGTGTCACAATCACATGAAAATTTTCCTGCCCAACAAATGACCTCCTGTTGAACCCTCGCGTCATACCGATGCTGAAAATTTTCTGGCCCATTTTACCGTCTATTCTCAGCTGCGTTTTTCTCTGACACATCCTCTGGTAAAATATTTCCTGCCCATCCACTCCACTCTTCTCACAATAGTTTTTGAGAGTAATAATATTATATTTATATTTTGAATAAATTATATTAATATATGATAATTTATTTTTATTTTTATTTAATTTTATTTTAATTTAATTAATTATTTTAAATAATTAATATATTAATAAATTATATATTTTTAATTAAATAATTATATTTATTATAAAATATAAATATAATATTATATATAATTATAAAAATAAATTTAATATAAATATAATTAATTTTATTTTTATTAATTAATTTTATTTTTAAGATATTTTTATATTTATATTAAATTTTTTTTATAATTATAAATATTATTAAATTTATATTTTACAAATATATATAATTATTTAATTAAAAATATATAATTTATTAATATATTAATTATTTAAAATAATTAATTAAATTAAAATATAATTTTTAAATAAAATTAAATAAAAAAATAATATAATATAATATTCAAATAAAATATAATAAAATAAATATTTCAAAAATTAATGTAATTTATTCTTATATTTTTATATTTATAATTTTTTTTATTCAATTTTTTATTTTTATATATATTTCATAAACATCAAATATTGGACCGATTGACGTGGGTTACGTCGTTTCTCTTCGGGTGAGGGGAGCTCTGAAGGATCTGCAGGCCTCGATTTCTCGGAACGCCGATTGATAGTCGTGAACTTCTTTGAGGGCGACGATGTGGTTATTGGAGAGACGACGACCCATGTAGACTCGAAACGTATGCCTTTCCAAGAATTATTTTGTCGTGTACACTTCTCTCTTCTCGACCCCTGTAGCTGCTTTGTAATTTCTGGTTTTCTTTCTTGGATTTGAGATTCGCATAAATTATTCTGTCCTGGAGTAGAAGCTGATACTACAGAAATTTCATTGCTTTTGCTGCTCTCTGCATGAATTTGGGTTAGTTCATACCTTGCGATTTTTTATTTTGTCTTCGATCTTTAAATTGTTTTCATTGTTCCCACCCTTTAGGTGATATCATCCGAAAAAGATTTCCAAAAGGGAAGAAAGATCTGTGTGCATCCTGTGGACGGCTCATTTTGATGCTTTACTCCAAAAAGTCGCAGGAATCGGAAACTTCAGGGAGTTTCAGTCGCCGACAAAGCTTTGGCCTCACTGTTCCCACCCTTTGTTTTGAAGCAATTTGATGGTGGGCTTTCTCAAGTTTCCACTATCATAATAGTAGAGAAATAATTGCTAGAAATTTTCATTTTTGAGAACTTATTATATTGATGAAGTAAATCATCCTATCATTTTATACCTTGCTTTGAACCATTGCAGGCAATTTCCTTTCATCTCCTATGAGACATGTGTGGCGCAAAGGACTGGTAGATTCACATTCTTTAAGCTGCATTGCTTCATCAATAACTAAAATTTATACATATGTTAACAAACTACGTGGTTGCTGAGAACTTATTCATTTTGGAATACATGAAAGCAATTTGATGGGTTGTTACATATCTTCGGTTAAATATGGTAAAATTAAGAAATTTCAAAATGTTTGAATTGTTTTAGAGGTGATCCTGTGCATTTATTAGCATTAACAGTTTCAAAGTTATGGGTTCCTGTTTTTAACTTTTTTGTATCTGTTTTGCATTTGGCTACTTCTGATTCTCTTTTGCCTTTGGTATATGCCTCATTTATACATATGTGCATTTATACCTGTGCATTTATTGAAACATGTTTATAGTATATGACAAGACTGCTTGAAGTTCATTTGGTGTTGATTTAAGAAGAATCAGAAGAGTACATATATTTAAGAAGTTCATTTGGTATTTTAAGAATTACTACATGTTTACTGTAGAGATAACTTATTTTTGCATATATTTTGTCTGGTTCTGCTGTTCATTTTATAAACCTTTTATACACTAGAGGATGCTATCCATCGATCTTTATTGTGAGATTGCTCTATTGGTTTAACTGGTTATGTTGAATGCTGAACCATCTGACTAAAAAGAGTTGACATAATAGACTGTATAGCTGACCTAAGATGTGAAGATATATGTCTAAATGACTGGTTATCTAGAGGGAGGTTAAGCCTTCTGCAGTGAGATTTCTTCACATGAATATAGAATATAGAACTATAGATGCTTTGACAATTTAGCATTATGTCAACAGAGCGTTTTCTTTTGTCTTTGGGAGATGCATATATAATTAGTCAGTGCCTCCTGAGGTTCTTGGATAAACGCTTGGAGATAATGATATGTAATTATTTGTAAGATTAGCTTGTATTCTCAAATGCTTTTCTTTATTGCAACTATAACAGTGACAATAATCTTTTAAAATTACCTTTCTCTTATTTTCTTTTCTCCTCCATCTTTTGATTGGTTTATCACTTTTTCTATCTTAAAACACTGTATAAACATCAGTTATGTTTTTCTGTTAATATTGTATGTCTCTTTTATTCTCCTCACCTCATAAGTGAACCAGGATGTCTCCTTGAGCAGTTTTCTTTTTCTTGCCTATTTTGGAACTTGGGAGTGCCTCTATGTCGTAGATACATGTGTGATGGTTTTGTCTCCCTCTTGCCCCTTTACCTGGATTCAAGATTTTAGTGCAATTTGACAATTATTGATTTATAGTGTTGGTAATTTCTGTGATCAGTACAAATTTGTATTTTGGTACACAAGCCGAACACTTGGAGCTTGAAATCAGACATCATATGAGGATAACATAAAAAAAAATTGTTGATTTTAGTACAATAAGATATTTTTTATTTCAAGTGGTTAAACTGTCAATGAAATATGAATGGGTTTTACTTTTCTTTCCTGGGAAGTTGTTTAATCTCATTATAACTGTTACAAATTATTAGGTTGAAGGATTTTGGGTTTACAAATTGACTGGCTCTGATTCAGCATGTGATCATTGTGACATTTCCTACTGGACTTATTACTTCAATGGTTTTTAGCATTGTTTAGATGGGCTCTAAGGTATGTTTGACAGCTCTCTTCCGCTCTGAATTACTTTTGGGCAAAAGTAACCCTCAGTTCTAACATTACTTTTGACCATAAGTAATTCTTGGATCCAACCAATACCTACTTGTATTGAACTGATTTGTATTTATTTTGTGTTGCATAAATTAGAAATGGAGCTAACCCTAATAGTTTACAATCTCAGTTCCCCGTTGTCCTGATTTGCATGGAAATTCAACTGATTTTTTTTTTTTTTTTTTTTATTCTGTGTTGCATAAGTTAGAAATGGAGCTACTTTTGATCTTTTACAACCTTGGTTTCCTGTTGCAGCCCTGTTCCGCAAAGAAATTCAGGATGAAAATGATAGAGTAACGGGAAGACAAAATAAATATCTCCTATTCCAATTCATCTTAGCATCTATTCTCCAAACGGTTTGGTTCATTTTTATTCTCTCCTTATTTCTGAGAGCTTTCAAGCTAGATGATTTGTTACAAGTTGCAACACATGTTTGACACTGTCATTTTTGCTACGCGTCTGATTTCTTTATATTACTGTATTTCAAAGGAGAGAACTTATGACTATTGTTTGACACTCTCATTTTATTATTTATGAATTCTATGTTTTTTTCTTTCTCTGGTACATTGGTGCAGCCCTGTCAGCAATGAGGCTGCTGATTTAACATTGTTCTAATGTTTTATTTTACTCAGTCACTTGCTCTCTCTCTCTCTCTCTCTCTCTCTCTCTCTCTCTCTCTCTCTCTCTCTTACTTATGATCATTGTTCCTGGTGTGGGCAGCCTGTAAGCCATGTACCGATTTGGGGTCAGCAGCTTGATGCCACCGCCCTATTGGCTTTTTTTCTGTAGACCAAGATCAGTATTTGCTGTTCACGGTATGCGAAAAGAGTGAGCCAAGATCAATATTGGCTGTTTATTAGTATGTTGCAGTTGATTAACACTGACATTTATGGTTTAATGCTGATAAATACACTTAAATATATATTACAGTCCTTATTGTTGCCCAATTTTGAGCCTGAAAGTGGATAGTTCCAAGTTTCAGGAAGGAAGGATGAGGGGTCAACTGCAAATGGCCTCACTGTGAATGAAGACCAGCTTTTCTTCCTATTCTTATGGCCATTTTTGCTTATATGATTAAACGAATTGAACTTGACCTTAATAAAATGTGTGTTCACTTCAGAATTTTGGTTAGAAAGGTAGGATGTTTTATTGTACTTATACTTAGTTGGAGTAGCTTAAATTGGATTGTATTTTCATAATAAGTTCGTTTTTATTTATGTGGTATGCTAGAATCCTTGTCCAACAACAAGAGAGAATTTCTCGCTTTAGTATATAACAAAATTAGGGATTAAGTAGAAGCCAAGATTGTTGAATTATGTAAAGATGGATGACAAATAATCATGTTGAGTATTTGAACAAGATTGTTTTTTGATTCTATATAACAAACTTAAATTTTTATGAGATTTTAGAAAATAATAAATCTTATTTTATTTAGTTCAGATTTTACGTATAATTTTTAAAATTTAATAAATTAAATAATGTATCAATTTAATACTATTAACCCATACATCGCACGGGTCCGGATACCAGTTGATTGTATGGTCGTGGCGGCTTCGGAATGATGGCATATGCGGAAGCATATACCATGCGGAAAAATTTACGCATGATCGGATGATTGTCAAAATTCTGTGACGGACATTTATTTTTCATATGAGTAGAAAAGCTCTTTTACTAAATATATTTTTACTCAAAGTGGGAGCCGGTTTATTCACCAAAAAAGACTGGAAGCCGGATTCAAGAGGCTTTTAGCGAAGATGTTCTAGAAACTATAAACGGTTGAAAACTTCTTTCTACTTTGGTGCACGTAAGCAAAGCAACAGTCGAGAAAGAAAAGATCTTGGGAGTGATCGAACGGCCCCCAACATTTGAAGAGGTCTATTGGACACAGCATTATTCTCTGTGACACAATTCCAATCACTCTCTCTGGATAGCGCTTTTTTTTTTTTAATTTTTTCATGTAATATATTATTATTATTATTAAATATGAGTTTAATTTATTATTAAAATTAATTATTGATGACATCTCTTTTAATAAATATAATTTTAAAACTCAAACCGAATTTTTAACACTACTCGAGCATTCTCTTTAGGCTAACTCATATTATATTGCCACACATTATATGCATAATGATAAGTAGATAAAAATGCATGTTTTATATAAATTAATAATTTTTTAATTATTAAAAAATATACTATTACCTTAGTTTATAATTATTTCATAAATGTTATTATTTTAATCCTTTTTTTTTAATGTGTTTTCAAGTTATAAAAATTGGAAAAAAATTAGTATGTAGATTTATATAAAAAGAAATTAAGAGAATTTTATCCTGCAAGATCTAATCTTACACTCTGTCCAAGCTTTGTCCAAGTTAATGACTTGCAATATAAGAAAGATTATTATAATTGAAGAGATTTATTGAAATGATCAAAGCTAATTTAAGGAGAGTCATAGAATTTCAAGAGCTCCCCTCTCCTCTAAGTAGAAGCATTAGCTAGCCACTTAGTGTATCACACACATTTCTCATTTT